>BSBM01000877.1:27463750-28890000 GCA_027924585.1 Larix kaempferi | reverse complement strand
CAAGTTTAGTAGTGTTTCTTCTAACTTTTTTGTTAGTGACCTGAGCATAATCATTAAGAATTATTTCCGACAATAGAATTGACAACTCCACTATGCATAACTCTTTTATTTCTTCCTTATATGGTTCCCTCTCTTTGATTTCCAAACTAAGAGTTTGAATTGTATGTGCGATATTTCTTGCTTTGCTTATTGTAGAGCTAGTTCCTAGAATTTTTAAGGCTTTATTGCATGGAAATATTAGGGGCTAATCTTAGCCCATGGGCTAAATTTAGGGGTTTTGAATTTTTAATGAGCTATTTTTTTATTAAACACTCTTTGGGTATAATTAGCCCACATTTTATTTATTTATTTTTAATGAATAGGAGGTTAGCCCCATTGAATTTGAAAAGGGGATCCAAGATAAAACAATTTCGCCCCTCTAAAAATGGACTTAAACATCTATTTACCTATGAAAATTTCTAGGCATCTCCCATTCGCTCCCAAATTCTAGAAATGGTAGTTGTTAGGGGCTCTTTCTCCTTCTATCGATCATGGAAATCAAAGTCGGAGTTACATTCATCTCGATATTATGGGTTGAATCTCATTTTGCAAGTTGCTTAATGTCCACATGAGAAGGGCAGTTGATATTTACAACTGGGTCTTATAGTTACCCATTTGCATCTAGGAGAGTTCTAAATCCCATCACCTTAGATCCAAAGTTTCCCCAATAAACATGGGGATTGTGAAGCTTGTGATTGAAGATGCAATAATAATGTTTTTGTGGGTGTTTAGGGCATCTTGCTTGGGGATGTGACTACACTCATAGCCACATATTTAGGCATATAGGGGGGCATGAATTTCCAAGGATAAACTTGCCAAAATATTCAAGACTTCACAAGGTTTTATAATTTAGTGAAAAATTCACCAAGATTTTATAAGTTTTTATAATTTAGTGAAAGATTCTCCAAGGTTTTACAAGATTATATAATTCAATGAGAGATTCACCAAAAAATTATATATACATAATATAACATTGATAAAATAGCTTGGGGGGGGGGGGGGTTCTTAAATTTTTCCTTGCTTTATTGAAAAAAAATCTCATTTTTAGGCCACACACACATTTTCCTTTAGAGATAGAAGTGGATGTCCATGCCTTTCCTTCACTAAAAGCATGGGTACATGTGTTTTGACTCAAAGAAAAGCACGTGTATGCACCTTTTTCTTTTTCAAAACAAGTAGGTGCCCCTATAGGGGGGGGGATTTACAGTTTCCTTGAGTTTTTTACTTTTCAAACCTTTTTTTTGCAATTGATCCATAAATTGTCATGGATATTGCACTAGAATGGTTCTTCACAATGGATCTTACAACTTAGTTATTTTTACTAGCTTATTTTTATTGAATGCTAAATAAGTGGAACTAAAACAAGAATAATTAGATAAAATAAGTAGATAATCCACAGAGTAACACAAGATATACATTGGGAAAACCCACTATGGGGAAAACCTCAGCCACAAATGAGGACTATGCCTTGGTGTTCATAACAAAATGCAAATACAAAGGGAATGGTTCTCAATATGGAGTTACATATGACCCTACGGCAAGAATGACTATTACAATATCTCCTATCTCTTATGTTGTACTCTAACATCCACTTTTGTGTTGTTTCTCAACTATGGAACAATATAGCAACATGCAAAGGATGGAACTTCCTCTTCTCCTAATGATCCAATATTTAACATAGCGTGACAGTCGTCTAGGGTTAATTTTAGGGTTGTGGCATGCCCCAAATATCGATTAGGGTTAAGGTTTTGGACCTTCTAGAATGTTCTTGAAATTCAGCAACTGACTAGCTCCACATGTGCAAGAAATAAGAGCTATTTTGGAATCTACACTATTCCATGGTGGTCAATTGGATAGGTCTACTTGTGGGAGGCATATCTTCTTCATATGAACTCTATTTGAGGTGATTTTTGGACCACTGGAAAGGTATCGATGTGAGAAATATGGAATCATAGTCCAAAGGAATTTTTGAGCCAAAATATGCCATGTAATCCCTCAAAATGGCCTCAAAAATTTTAGATAGTTTTTTTACCCCAAGTATGAATAGTGAGACATGACCCTAAAATGGGCCTTACAAGCCAATTCATCTAATCTTTTGACCTCGAAATATCCAAATAGGTGAAAATTTATATATTGATCCATTTCATATCACAACTCCCTATTTTGGGAGGATTTTGGTCCCCAAAATCCTTTATTGAATGAGATGAAGAAAATTTTCCTCTACCTTTTCCTTGGAGTACCATTTAGCCTTTCCTAGAAGTTGTCTTTTCAACACCACTTACTAGAGTTCATATTTCCCCTGCTTGGTAGTTATGGATTTCTTCTGAAAAACTATGTCGTATGCTAACTCTACCTAAGACTTTGGTGTTAAATCCTCTACAAAAGGTACTACCTACTCAGGTTCCTTATCCAACATGGAAGGTTCATAGAGTTTTAGATTTTCCACATTCATTAAGGAGTAAATGGACATGTATGGGGGTATATTGATTCTATAGGCATTATCTCCCACCTTTTCTAATATCTAAAAAATGACATACCTTAGAGCCTTGATATTCTTTCAAGGACCCTATAGTCTTTTCTTGTTCAGGTATAACCATACTCTATCTCCCACCTTGAATGTTTTCTCAACCTTGTGTTCAACATGTCTTTTGTTGTACTTTTCTCTTGACTTCTTCAGTGCCTCATGTATTTGTAAATGGATCTTCCTAATCTTATGAATGATTTTTTTATATATTACTATTTCACTTGTGGTGACAGCTTCTTGCTTGACTAACTGGATTTGATAGCTAGTCTCCTCACACCAATGGTCGTTGACAATCCCCTTGGTTGACCATATTCTCTCGATCAACTTCGAGTCTTTCTCCTAGGTCTCGATGCCCCTGCATCAGTCTCCCCAGGTGAAAAATAACTTGACTTCTCCGTCAGTATTTTTTATTCTTCCTCTAAAATCCATGTCACCTCATTCATCTCATTATCCCTCCATCAGACGAAGTATTCTTTCTTCTGCGAACTCCTTGTGCGTCCAAATTTACGCTCATCCACTACTTCAACAATCTCTTCTTCATGTCGATCTGGAATTTTCCCTTTCTAGTAAATATTCGACACTTCTTTGTTGCTGCTTGTTGAACCTTCTTCATACCTATACAGATCTAATACATTAAACATAGGAGAAATGTTCAATTCCTTCGGTAGCTCTAATACATAAGCATTATCCGAAATCTTCTTCAGAATCTTACATGGCCCAATATTCTTCATCTTCATCTTGTTGTATGTTCTTCTCGGTAACCTCTCTTTCCTCAAGTGCACATAGACTAAGTCTCCCTCATAGAATGACTATAGCCTCTTCTTCATGTCAGCTCTGAACTTATATGACGTGTTTCTCTTCTCAATGTGCTTGCGTACATCTTCATGTACTTCTCTCATATGCTCTGTGAATGTTTCTGCATCCACACTCTTTCTGATCTCTGTTGGTACTGCGACCAAATCCACTACACCATGTGGGATTCAACCTTGAAAAATATGGAATGGAATCATACATGTCGACCGATTCATAGAGTTTTTATATGCGAATTCTACTTGCGCCAACACATTCTCCCACTACTTGGGTCTGTCGACCGTCAAGCACCTCAGAAGGTTTCCCAAACTTTTGTTTACTACCTCGATTTGTCCATCAGTTTGCGGATGGTATGCTGAGCTAAACTGCAACTTCATGTCCACCTTCTTCCACAGGTTTCTCCAGAAATGACCCATAAACTTGGTATCTCTGTCTAACGTTATACTCTTCGGTAACCCATGCAATCTAACTATTTCCTTGAAGAATAGTACAACATGGCATTACTTGTCTTCCAACACGGAATAAAGTGTGCCATTTTCAAAAATCTGTTGACTACCACAAAGATTGAGTCGTTACCTTGCCGTGTCTTTGAAAATCCTAGCACAAAATCCATGATCAGGTGCTCCCATGGGACATTCGGCACTGGAAATGGTGCATACAATCCCGTATTCTGATTTCATCCCTTTTACAACTAGAAAGTTCGACACTGTCATACCCACTTACTGAAATCTATCTCCATCCCTGGCCAATGGTATTTTTCTTTGACCAATGCCTTGGTCTTGTTGATGCCAAAATGACCTGCTAATCCACCACTATGCAGTTCTCAGATTAGGTTCTCTCTCACGGATCCCCTGGGAATACACAACTGCTGTCCCTTGAATAGGCATTGCACTTGGATAAAATAATTTAAGTATGGAGTTCTGTTGACACTCCATGGTTCACAACTAGCCTTCTATGCTTCTGCAAAATTTGTGTCGGTCTCATACTCTATTTTTACCGACTCTATTCATGTTTCCTAAACTATCGTCATGTTCAACAATGCAACTCTCTGACTCAATGCGTTAGCAACATTTTTTGACTTGCCCGGCTTATGTCGCAACATGAAGGTGTATCCATGCAAGAATTCAACCCATTTCATGTGCCGCTTATTCAACTTCAATTGAGTATTCAAGTACCTCAGTGCTTAGTGGTATGTATACAACACAAACTCCTTGGGAAACAAATAATGCCTCCACTTCTTCAATGCTTACACGATAGCATAGATCTTGGTCATAGACTGAATATTTCCACTTCGCTTCTTCCAACCTTTCGCTAAAAAATGCAATTGGTCGGCCCTCCTGGCTCAACACTACGCCAATTTCCATTCCACTCGCATCACAATCGACTTGGAAAACTTTGTCAAAATATGGGAGAGCTAACACTGGGCTCTCGGTCACCTTCTGATTCAACTTGTCGAAGGATTTCTGGGCAGCTTCTGTCCACTTAAACTCCCCTTTCTTCATGCACTCCGTCAATGGTGTGCATATCCAACTGAATCCTCTGATGAACTTCATGTAGAAACTAGCAAGTCCATGAAAACTATGCACTCCTGTTGTGCTTATCGTTTCTGGCCACTACGATATAGCCTTCACCTTTTTTGGGTCCATCACTAACCCTTTACCGGAGATTACAAATCCCAAGTACACTAGTTCTTCCTTCATGAAGAAACATTTCTGCAGGTTCACCATTAGCTTCTCTTCCTACAGCTTCTGCAACACTTGTCGAATGTGCTCCAAATGTTTGGCTTTGCTTTGACTGAATATCAATATTTTTTCGAGGTACACTACGATGAACTTTCCCAAGAATGCCTTCAGTACTTCGTTCATCAATCGCATGAACATACTGGGTGCATTAGTTAGTCCAAAGGGCATGACTAACCACCCATACAATCCTTCCTTTGTCTTGAAGTCTGTATTCCATTCCTCACCTTCTCTGACCCTGATATGTTGATATCCACTCTTCAGGTCAATCTTGGTGAAGTATTTTTCTCCACTCAAACAATCCATCAAGTCATCCATCCTTGGAAATGGAAATTTGTACTTGATTGTGATCTTATTGATAGCTCTAGAGTGTGTACACATCCTCCATTCTCCACTCTTCTTTGGCGCTAATACTACTGGTACTGTGCATGGACTCAGAATCTCTATGATCAATCCTCTGTCCAACAACTCCTGGACTTGTCGATTGAGTTCTTGACACTCTATCGAACTCATTATGTGTGGTGCCTTCTTTGGAAAACTCGACCCTGCAATCAAGTCGATTTGATGGGATATGCTTCTTGTCAGTGGAAATCTCATCGGTGCCTCACCGACTATTATGCTCTTAAACTTGTTGAGCATTTCTTCGACTTCGACCGGAATCCTTTCCGTCGTCGACCTTTCAATATTTGGTCCTTTTGGATGATGGTGAAACATCCCGACTGTTTCTACTCCTCTGCTAGGAATTCCTTCACTGAAATCATCAACACTCACTTCTCCCAATAGTTGCTTTCGCTCGGATTGCAGTCAGCGTGATCCTCCTGCTTTGGCTTCAGCATCCTCCATGTGCCATTTTTCCATACTGTGACTGTGTTGGCTCGACCATCATAGATCATATTCCAATCATGGTTCCACTACTTTTCCCCTTCGCGGAAACAGTCTTCGTACCTCGTCCAATCATCCTTCCTATGGAAAGCAATGTCTTGAAAAAATAATTAAGCACAGGAAGACTTCCAATAAAGTGCCAAGAAAACACAAGTTACAGGTAGACTTTGGGGGCGACAAAGGTGACAACAAGTGAATTGGGAGACTTTGGGGTGAAGCACCCAAGGAGTTTTGTTTGTTGTACCTCAAGTAACAGGATGAAGGATACACCCCCTTTGTATCTAAGGTTTTGGCCATTGTCCAAACCACCCAATTGTAACTTGTTAATTTTGATAAAGACTTGTTGGGTGCCTAGTTTGGGCACCCTTGATATATTATGTTGTGGTCTGGTTTCTTTGTTGTTTAATTGTTAGTTAGGCTAAGTATAGAAAACAAACATCATAAGTTAAACATCCAAGTGTAGGTTGGACAAGGTCAACTATCAACTTAAATGATGAGTAGCTCGTAGTAGAAAGTATGTGCATGCTGTGAATAGAAAAGTGTAATCCACATCATAGTAACCTCGAGTGACCAAGTCCTCAAGCTGAAATCCAAATAATGTCATGCATGATTTCCAAATTTCGAACAAACCTAAAACACCGAAGCTTTCATGAGCTCTTGTGAAAATTCACCAAAACAACTATTAAAAGTGACTATAATTCACCCAAACCTATACTAGTTTCCACAACTACATCGCTTCATAATGTCGTCGAAGAGACTTTATTGCAAATACTTTTAATGAGAGTGGTCACATCTTCATATCTTGACATTGACTCAAGGTTAATTGGTCTATGCACTCTTCATATGAACACTCAAGGTTGACTTTTTTTATGTTAATTGATTACTATTTTTAAAATGCTTCTTTGAGCACTTGGTTGATGCTAACTTCAACCTCAAGAAAACGATTTAATTGTTGGAATTCAATGGGGTTCATAATTTCCATGTAGAAACCTATGTGGTTGTTTTATTACTGTTTCACATTCATGACTTTGAATAAATTGCTTTCCTGGACAAGAATATGAATATCTACCAAACCTTTTCTTTGAATTTGAGAGGCCAGGTGTTGAAATTAAATTCTAAACCGTTCTCATAAAGGGGAAAAATCTTATAAAACCTTATCCAACTTACATGGTTTTAATGAATGGAAAATCATTTGGGCTTCATTTTATCCAATCTCTTCATGTTTGCATAGATACTTATACATCAAGTCATACAAATTTGCAACCCATGTAGTTCATTTGGGCTTCACTTTATCCAATCTCTTCATGTTTGTATAGATAATTATACATCAAGTCCCACACATTTGCAACCCATGTAGTTCAGGTTTTTTTAGCTAATCGCATGTGTTTTGGTTGAAAAGCAAGGTAGGATATCAATTTTGAACACTAAAGTATCAAACCTGAACGCAACAAGAATTATGGATAAAACTTCCAACATGAACGCAACAACAATTATGGATAAAACTTGATTTCAGCACACATGTTTAATTACTTTAACCAAGATGTATTTCTTTTTATCTGAAATTTTACAAGTATGGTATTAGGAAAATGTTGCAAAGATTTCCAAGTTTAAAAACAAATCTTCCAATATATTCTGAATATGAATATGATTTCAATGACGAAAACATTGCTAGAGCAATTCGCAAGTTTTAATATGCTTTCATATTTCATATAATGAATATGATCTATTGAGATATTCATTCTCAATAGGGCTTGGAGTTTTGGATCATGTCACAAGTTATATGCAGTTATGTAGGGTTAATAATTTTGGATCATGTCACAAATTATATGCAGTTATGTAGTTCAGAAAACATAACAAATTACATACGTCAAAAGGCAATGGAAAATTCTTTTCACTACATAATACCTCATCTGCATGGTCTGCCATGATGATAGGAAACATTGAAGCTAGAAAACAAGAATTTTAAATATTTGTAAGACCCTTAACAATGTTATGAATGAGTAATTATTCTTCTACACATATAGTTATAACAATTTTCATTTTTTCATTAAGCTAGAAACTAGAAACTAAGAACAAAAACAATTAAGCTAAAAAAACCAAGAATAAAAGCAATGTCACATATCTCTATTCTAATAGTAAAACCTATGGTTGATATAGATCAACATAGATCCATCTTAAATCTGCATCTACCAAAATCTGAAAGGGATCAATTCTTTTAAGGTGTAAACTGTAACATCCTGAAAATACAAAAAAAATAAAATAAATTATAATAACAATAATTATCAGAATTATTTAATGCGGAACATATAAACTAAATCGAAATCATCACTAAGATAATTTAATGACAATGACACATCATCATCCTCTGATAACATGGTTGTAATTTCTACTTCAGGTATAAACGGATGTTAATCCTCTTTAACGAAAGATCTTTGTATGCTTATGTAAGCAAGTACAGTTTACAAATTTGTTTAAGTTCTTGGTTAATATTACATGTTGATATAGTTTGTACTGCTTTAATATTCTTGATGGATTGCTGACAGTTTGTTTGTTTGTTAACAAAGGGGTCCTATGAGGCACCCTGGAGCTTACTTAGCTGCAAAATCTAAGGCATTTGAAAATGTTTCTATGTGCAGACCGCAGGTAAGAGATCTACCAGGCAGCATTGTAATTAGAGTACTTGTGTTTTTCAATTCGTCGTTAATGTAAAATGCTAAGTACTTCTCTATGACACTAGTGACTGGAGGTATGAATGCATTATTTTAATCCTAGTTTAAGTACTGTCTTATGAAGCTCTTCAATGTCATCAAACTAAGTCATCCAAAAGTTTCGTTATGACGTTATAATTATGGTCAATAATATTAGAATAACAATACTACTATCTATTAAGTATCCTATTATGAAACTTGTAGAAAATTACACCTTTGAACTATCATTATGTTTTGCGTCTACAACACTCTAACTACTCTGAGTCCTGCAATTATTATAATTATGGTTTTTATGCTAAGATCTATTATTATAAGACTTTGTCTTATTGTTTATGTAAAACTATAGAAATAAAAAAACATAGAATTGCTTTCTAATTACTATGTATCTGCAATAATACATTGATATGTAATTTAAGGTGCACTAATATGATAAATACTAAGCAATTATATGATCTTCCCTAAGCAATGATACGATAAACATTTGATATGATTTTCCATGTGCAATGATATGATATACAATAAACAACAATTAAGTTTTTAATATGCAATCCTAACTATATGTTTGCAATGTCGGATTTTATTATATACAAACCTTGAGTATGATACAATAAACCTTTTTGGCTAGGTCATAAACGTTATAATGAAACATATCATAACTTAAGCTTTTGTCCTAAGTATGATTAACGTAAGTTTTGAAATATCCCAAGCCTCGTTAAGGTAGTACTGAGTTGATGTGCATTAAATGGTTAACTGACAGGTTGACAGAGCTACAATCAAGTATTAAATGTTATGACCAAACTCTCTGATGAGAAGCTTGGTTGTCAAACCACGTAGATCACCCATGTGAACTTTGATCGATAGCACAACTAATAGTTCTAGCTGGCAAGGCTATTGTAACGTCTCTCATTTACGTTGCACACAGTGATGTTTACTTGGCAGGCGGTGTTGGCACTAATGTGGTTGATGTAATTAATGGTGCAATAATGCAGTGTTGATTAGATTTCCATGAAGCATCGTTGGCATCCCTAAGCTCATTGATCTCCTCAGATCTCAACCGTTGATGTTGTTACCCTAAACCTCATTGTATGTAATGTGTTGGAAACTTACCGATCTTCATTTTTACACTAGGGTGTGGCCGACAGGTTGCCAAAAAAAAAGGGTTTGAAGAGTGTATCTCTCAGATTTTTGATCATACGACCTATGAGTGGTAGTTTCTAAATAGTTACAGGCTTTTAGCCTTCTGCACTTGAGCCACGACACCGAGATAGTGACAGGGTTTTCTTAATCCAGTGTAGTATAAGTTTTCGGACAAGGTTCAATTCTCTTCGGTTGAGAATGGTCGACTAAGATATCTTTAGGGTTGCTGTCAAACATTACTTGCTTTGTTGTTTTAATGATGTATTTGTTCAATACTCTGAAGCGTCGAAAATTTAAGGATAAGTGTTGTGAAACTGCAGCATGATACTGTAATACTTGATTTGGTCTTTGCAACAAAAATATTGTTTTAACCTTTCACCTTGTGTTTTTTGACAGGTCCCCACAATCATATGAGACTTGTGAATGAAGAGGTTTGGAGAAAGGAATGTTGCTATGAATTCCTGATAAGCTCCGGTGGTTTCTCAAAAACCTCGTAAATGCCTTTGATGGTGTTTTCTGTGTGCAGAGAGTTGGAATCGTTCGTCTTGTTTCAGCGAAGTTTTTAAGTTTGTCTTGTTTTGATTCAAATGTACAGAGGGTAACCACTCAGTAATTTAAGTTACCTAGTGGCTATTTGATGCCTGGGTATGTGATCGATAGAAACTCCAACTCTTCGTTTATTTTGATAGATTTGTTAAGGGTAAAAACCCTGTACAATCTTCGTAATTTCACGATTTTGTATTATGTTTTTAGTTGATGAGGGTAAGTCCCGTGTAATGTGAAACCTTGACAGGCTCAAGTGTAATTTTCGGTTATAGTTTGAGATGGAAGTCAAGAACCAAGGGTTTTCTTTGTATTTATAAACTATGTTTTGTTTTTCTTGAAATAAAATAATATATTTTTGAAAATGTTGTTGAGAACACTGTGTAAATGAATGTTAAGTTTTGCGGAGCCACAATGGTTGTCTTCTGGCCAAGATTTATAGTTGCAAATCTGTATGCAGAAACTTCATTCTCATTGTTGGTAGAACGTTTAGAAAACACTGTAGTAGTTTGACTGTTAAAAGTGTTGAGAGGGTTTTACCTCCGTGTTCTAGTTTTCGTTTGATAGACACCCTACCTGTAATATTCAATTGCTATCGGGTTTATGCTAGGGTTTGTATTACAGGGTTTAATCATTTTAAATAAGAATCTCGATAATGTATTTGTTTAAATATTAGGATGTGAGTTTAATGTTTAAACATGAACATGTAAAAGTGCCTTCGACTAATTGGTATATAATTTTTAGATAGTAAAATTTCCATAAATAAAAGATGATATGGTTCTGGAAAGTAATGACTAGGGTTTCATAAGTCATAATGTTATCATTCTTGAATAATGTCTACAATTTGTTTTTGAGATAGAAAAATATGATGTTTGTATACAGAGTTAGGGTTTGCAGTGAAATAGGTTTTTGTACTACTAAAATAAACAGTTGATACATGAAATCAAATAGGAAATCAATGAAGAAATAAAGTATGTTTAAATATAAGAAAACTATATTTTAATTAGTTCTTGCAGCTGTTAAAATCCTTGGAAATACTATTACTTGGAAATCATGATATGTATAATTTTAATTGCATTTGCTTGATATCTTGATTGACTAGAGATAAGAGAAAAATATATGACTGTGCAGAAGTTAAACTATATTTTTCTTTCATGAAATAAAAAAAGAATTCTAGATTACTGTTAATACTATACAGTAAATTTTTACTATGTTAGATATAGAACAAAATTGTAATCATAACACTTATTGTAATTATTTGTCTAATCAATGGCAATCTACCTATCTCTCATCTATTATTTAATTTGCTTCTCTATACTAGAGTACGATGCAAATAACAACATGTGGAAAAATATAGAGATGGTTATCTAATCATATCTTTTAACAAAGCTTTATCATTCAGACTTAAACATAAATCAGAAAATAATTTCGTTACAAAACAAAATTTGATGATTTCACTAAACATAATTATTAAACTGTAAACAAAATAGGAAACAACAAAACCTGGTTAATCTGTAGGGAAACAAATAACCCAAGGAGCCTGTTCCACCTAACCAATTCCTTAAGACAGCCAAGTTACTTGCCTTAGGACCCCCGAGCCTGTTCATTGAACTACCAGGAGGAAGAAAACTTAGAAGCTTAGGACCTCAACTTGCAGTAGTAATAGTTATCCAGTCTTAAAGACTTATCAATCAAAGGGACCTGCACTAGCACCTCTGGTTCTCCTTCTCAGAATAATTTGCAGACTTACAATGCACTCACATAGCCTCCCTATTCGAATCTCTCAGTCATCACTTGATGCACATGAGGAATATTTCTAAAGAAAATACTGTGTAAGAGCTGCCTGCTCAATTCGAATATGCCTTATGTAGGCTGCCTAGGTCTTTCAGTTGTTAATTGGTCATTAAATAATATGCCTACTCACTCCCTCCACCTCGGGGATAATGCCACATTTGTAGGGGTAGTTGTCCCATAACCAACAGCTAGTGGTGAAGTGCAATTGCTGCCATCTGTCTCATACCTTCTAACAGCTTCCATTCCTCATAGTGGGTCAGTGAACACTCATTTAACAGTTCCCTTGGGTGTTTGTCTCCTACTTTAATTTATTAAATACCAATAATTCAGTAATTACATTCATCCTTGACCAAACTTGGTCATAATTACAAAACTTTGTAATTAAAAATTAACATAAAGTATTTTTCCAATAATAATAATATTTTCAGAATTTGGGTAGATGACATACACCCCCCCTTAAGTCTCAACATCGTCCTCGATGTTGGTCAATCACTCTCTAAGTGTTCCTGAAACAGAGTTGGGTATGCTTCCTACATACTACTCTCCAACTCCCAGGTTTCCTCTTCCGAGATAAGGTGCTTCCATTGCACCTTCACTTTCCCAATGGTGCGATTTCGGAGCAGAGTTTCCCTCCTTTCCAGGATACAGTTCGATTCCACCTGAAAATCTCCGTCTTGTCCCACCTGTACATCATTCTAGTTTACAACATGAGTAGCATCATGTACATACTTCTTTAGAAATGATATATGAAAAACATTATGTATTTTTAAATTTGGTGGCAAAGCCAGTTGGTATGCCACTGGTCCAACCTTGGACAATATTTTGAAAGGACCACAATACCTGGGTGCCAACTTGGCACAGCTTCCCAATTTCAATGAACTCTTTTTTGGTCATACCTTGATGAACACATGTTCACCAACCTGGAAATATTTATGAGTCCTTTTTAGATTTGCTTGTCTCTTTTGCATATCTTGGGCAGCTTTTAAATTTCCTTGTACCTGTTTCACAATTAGTTCTAACTCATGAAATAATTCAGGTCCTAAAACAACTCTATTTACTAGGTCATTCCAAGAAACAGGTGTATCACATTTCCTACCATAAATAATTTAAAATGGGCTAAGTCTGGATGATGCATGATAATGGTTATTATAAGCAAATTCTGCTAAGTGTAAGTAGTCTTCCCACTTACCAGGCTGATCCTTAACATACATTCTTAGTAAGTCTTCCAAAACTTGATTCACCCTTCCTGTCTGTCCATCCATTTGTGGATGAAATGCTGTGCTGAAATTTAAGGTTGTATTCAACCCTTTAAACAAAGATCTCCAAAAATTTTCAGTAAATTTAGAGTCATGATCTGAAATTATCACTTTCGGTATACCATGTAGTCGAAAAATCTGTTTCATGAAGATTTATGCAATGTCTGGAGCCTTATGAGTAGTCTTCACAGGTATAAAGTGTGTTGCTTTGCTCAGTTTGTCTACTACCACCATGATAGAGTCATTTTGTTTCTGATTTTTGGGTAGTCCAGTAATAAAGTCTATGCTTATCACTTCCCATTTCCAACTCGGTATAGGTAATGGATGTAACAATTCGGCGGGATGTTGGTGTTCAACTTTCACATTTTGACAATCCAAACATTTAGCTATGTACTCTGTCACTTCATCTTTCATTTTGGGCCAATAGTATTCTTTCCTTAGCATAGTAATGGTCTTCTGATAACCTGGATGGCCAGAGTAATGGCTTTTGTGCATCTCATTTAAAATCAGAATTTTTATTTCTGGTATGTTAGGTACATACAATCTGTTTTTGTATAGCAATAGTCCATTTTCCTTCATTCTGTAATCTGCCATAGAATTTTCAAAATTGTTGTTTGCTTTCTTTTCCTTTAATTTTCTGTATTCTTCATCCATTTCACTCCTTTCAAGGATCTGATTTTCTAAATCTGTTGAGTAAGTACTAATGGCTGAAATAAAATTCAATTTTGCTTTACGACTCAATGCATCTGCAACCTTGTTCTCTTTCCCTTTAATATGTTGAATTTCGAAATCATACTTAGTTAAGAAAGTTAACCATCTAGCTTGTCTAGCGTTCAGATTTTTCTGATCTAATAAATATTTCAGACCCATAATATCTGTCAACAAGGTAAATTTTCTGCCAATAAGGTGGTGACACCACATTTTTAAAACATGAATTACTGCTAATAACTCTAAATCATAAGTAGAGTAATTCTTCTCATGTATTTTCAGCTTTCTTGATTCGTATGTCACAACATGCCCTTCTTGTGTTAGGATTCCACCGAGTCCGTCATTACAAATATCTATGCAAACTGTAAAATCCTTATTAGGATCTTCTATTCTTAGAATAGGTGTTGTAGTCAACAATTCCTTTAACTTCTTAAAACTATCTGAACATTTCTGATCCCACACAAATTTCTTCCCTTTCTTCTGCAAGGAGGTTATGGGGTTTGCAATCTTTGAAAACCCCTCTATAAATTTTCTGTAATATCCAGTAATACCCATAAATGATCTTACATCCGACACATCCTTAGGAACCGGCCAATCATTAATGGATTTTATCTTGTCAGGGTCAACCGAGATTCCTTCTTTAGAAATTATGTGTCCTAAATATTGAATTTTGTCCTTGTGGAAGTCACACTTACTAAACTTAGCATATAGTTGATGATCTCTCGGAACTTGTAAGACAATCTCTAGATGTTCATCATGCTCTTCTTTGCTTTTAGAATACACTAAAATGTCATTTATAAACACAACAACAAACTTATCTAAGTATTTGTGCAGAATATTGTTCATCAAACACATAAATACAGTCGGGGCATTAGTCAATCCAAATGGCATGACTATGAACTCGTAATGTCCATATCGAGTTCTAAAAGTTGTTTTGAAAATATATTCATCCTTAACCCGTACTTAATGATATCCTGACCTTAGATCAATTTTTGAAAATATCGTTGCTCCTCGTAGCTGATCAAATAGATTATCTATGCGGGGCAACGGATATCGATTTTTGATTGTCATCTTATTAAGCTGGCGATAATCTATGCACATTCTTAGGGTTCCATCTTTCTTCTTAACAAATATAACAGGTGCTCCCCAAGAAGACACGTCGGGTCTTATATAATTCTTATCAATCAGTTCCTTCAATTGTGATTTCAATTCATTTAATTCCAGTATATTCATTATGTATGGAGATTTAGAATTTGGTACTGCTCCTAGTATTAACTCAATGGTAAAATCTAAATCTCTTTTAGGACGTAATCCTGGAATCTCCTCAGGAAATACATCCTTGAAATCCTTCAGCACAGGTATGTCTTCTAATTTCAGTTTTTTCTCTTTATAAATAAACTCTATCATTTACTACATTTACTACAAACAACTGACATCCTTTCCTAACTGCCCTCTTAACTTGCATGGCTGAAATATGTCTAAGGGTTACCTTTCTTGGGATACCTTTTACTTCTACAGTTTTTCCTTCTTCATTTAAACACGTAAAAATTTTTTCATGACAGTTTAGAATGACATGATGGGCTTCTAACCAGTCCATTCCGATTATAATATCATAGGATCCTAAAGGTAAAATATTCAACTTGATTTGTGTCTTTAACTGATTCATGGATAAAGCACAATTTTCAATAAAATATGATACTTTCCTCTTTGTTCCAGTTGCTAGTCTAACTAACCAAGATTTACTAAACTTTTCTGTTTTTAAATTAAGACTTTCCACAATATCTCGTGATATATAACTTAAGCTAGCACCTGGGTCAATTAAAACAGTAACAGGATGATTTTGTAACATACCTTCAATCTCTACCATAGAGATTTGATTATCTGCTTGCCTATTGTCGAGTGCTGCATTGATTTTGGGCATCTCCCTCGCCACATCTCTAATAGTAGGTTCAATAGAGTGAATGTTGTTAGCTGTCCGCTTCCTCTTGGGACATTTTGATGCATAGTGAGGACCTTGACACTCGAAACATTTGATGGGTTCCTTTTGTTCATTGGTCCTGGTATTATTGGGAGCATTTCTGGGTGCTGTAGAATTCTGCTATTGACTGTTTCTGAAATTATTTCCTTGAAAATTTCGATTCTAAATTTTTTTCTTTTGGAAACCGGAATTCCCACTGAACCTGAAATTTTTCCTTTTCAGCTCAAAATTGTTGGGCTTATGACTTTTCCAGTTTGACATTCCTTCTCTTTTCTGATTAGTGTCATAATAGAAAACTGCCTTTCTCATAGCCTCTTCCAAGGTTTTTGGACTATCATATTCGATTATGTCCTTAATATTGAAAGGTAGATAGCTCAAGTATCTTTGAATCTTCAGTTTTTCTTCCACAAGATATGGCACATATCTCAACAAGTTCAGAAATTTACTGTTCATTTCCTTCATGTTCATACTTCCCAGCTTTAAATCGTAGAATTCTTTGGATTTTTCTTCATAGTATTGTTCGGATAAAAACTTCTTCTTGAAGTATCGTTTAAAAGTACTCCAGTTTACATCTTTATTCTTGATACCCTTTACTCTTTTGATGTCCTGCCACCAAATATTCGCTTTTTCGGTCAAGTTATATATAGCCATTTTTGTTTTCAAGGATTCTGAATAGTTATAAATTTGAAAATATTTCTTCATGCCAGACAGCCATGCTTTAGCTGTCTCACCCTTCTCAGTTTCTCCATTGAAAGTTGGAGGTCTAATCTTTTTTAACTCCCCAGAAATTTGTTCATACTCTTTATGGCTTTTCTTTCTAGGTTTGTAATCTCCTTTACTACTATTGCTTGAATAGTTACGTTTCTTTTTACATATTTCAATAGCATCTTCCGATGATGTTGAACTGCTGTTCACATCATCGATTTTCATTTTCTTACTTTTGTTTCCATGAGGCAGATCTTCAACCTTGGAGATATCCTCATTTTCTCTCTCCTGCTCAGCAATTGGGCACTATTCAAACAACACTTGGTTTAACTCTTCTTGTTCCTTCAGAATTATTTCATTGTCTTGTTTCATAGATCTAATTTCTGCCTTTAACTCCTGAAATGCACGTAACAATTCTAAAGAATTGTCATTCAATTTAACGTGGCCTTCTTCAGCATAGTGCTATCCCATGCTATGGCTGTTTGGTTGAATCTGTCTTCTAAATGTTTACCTAAGTTCTCCATACCTGTAACTTAAAATGATTTCTGTATAACACAATAGTTTAAATTTTAATTAGTAGGATTTTTCGCTCTAATCAAATTTTTTGTTGCGTGTTCTTGGACCTTTTTCAGGCCTAGAGTTTGAGCATGAGCTCTGATACCACATGTAACATCCCGAAAATACCAAAATAAAAATAAATTTTATAATAACAATAATTATCAAAATTATTTAATGCGGAACATATAAACTAAATTGAAATCATCACTAAGATAATTTAATGACGATGACACGTCATCATCCTCATATAACATGGTTGTAATTTCTACATCAAGTACAAATAGATGTTAATCCTCTTTAACGAAAGATCTTTGTATGCTTACGTAAACAAGTACAGTTTACAAATTTGTTTAAGTTCTTGGTTAATATTACATGTTGATATAGTTTGTACTGCTTTAATATTATTGATGGATTGCTGACAGTTTGTTTGTTTGTTAACAAAGGGGTCCTATGAGGCACCTTGGAGCTTACTTAGCTACAAAAGCTAAGGCATTTGAAAATGTTTCTATGTGCAGACCGCAGGTAAGAGATCTACCAGACAACATAGTAATTAAAGTACTTTTGTTTTTCAATTCGTCGCCAATGTAAAATGATAAGTACTTCTCTACGACACCAGTGATTGGAGGTATGAATGCATGATTTTATTCCTAGTTTAAGTACTGTCTTATGAAGCTCTCCAATGTCATCAAAACTAAGTCGTCCAAAAGTTCCGTTATGACGTTATAATTATCGTCAATAATTTTAGAATAACAATACTACTATCTATTAAGTATCCTATTATGAAACTTGTAGAAAATTACACCTTTGAACTATCATTATGTTTTGCGTCTACAACACTCTAACTACTCTGAGTCCTGCAATTATTATAATTATGGTTTTTATGCTAAGATCTATTATTATAAGACTTTGTCTTATTGTTTATGTAAAACTATAGAAATAAAAATAAAATAGAATTGCTTTCTAATTACTATGTATCTGCAATAATACATCGATATGTAATTTAAGGTGCAATAATATGATAAATAGTAAGCAATTATATGATCTTCCCTAAGCAATGATATGATAAACATTTGATATGATTTTCCATGTGCAATGATATGATATACAATAAACAAAGATATAGTTTGTAATATGCAATCCTAACTATATGTTTGCAATGTCAGATTTTATTATATACAAACCTTGAATATGATACAATAAACCTTTTTGGCTAGGTCATAAATGTTATAATGAAACATATCATCACTTAAGCTTTTGTCCTAAGTATGATTAATGTAAGTTTTGAAATCGCCCAAGCCTCATTAAGGTAGTACTGAGTTGATGTGCATTAAATGGTTAATTGACAGGTTGACAGAGTTATGATCAAGTATTAAATGTTATGACCAAACTCTATGATGAGAAGCCTGGTTGTCAAACCATGTAGATCACCCATGTGAACTTTGATCGATAGCACAACTAAGATTTCTAGCTGGCAAGGTTATTGCAACGTCTCTCCTTTACATTGCACACAGTGATGTTTACTTGGTAGGCAGTGTTGGCATTGATGTGGTTGATGTAATTAATGGTGCAATAATGCAGTGTTTCTCAACTTTCCACGAAGCATCGTTGGCATCCCTAAGCTCGTTGATCTCCTCAAATCTCGACCGTTGATGTTGTTACCCTAAACTTCGTTGTATGTAATGTGTTGCAAACTTCCCGGTCTTCATTGTTACACTAGGGTGTGGCCGATAGGTTGCCAAAAAAAGGGTTTGAAGAGTGTATCTCTCAGAGTTTTGATCATACGACCTATGAGTGGTAGTTTCTAAATAGTTACAGGCTTTTAGCATTCTGCACTTGAGCCACGACACCGAGATAGTGACAGGGTTTTCTTAATCCAGTGCAGCATAAGTTTTCAGACAGGGTTCAATTCTCTTCGGTTGAGAATGGTCAGCTAAGATATCTTTAGGGTTGCTGTCAAACGTTACTTGCTTTGTTGTTTTAATGATGTATTTGTTCAATACTCTGAAGCATAAAAAATTTAAGGGTAAGTGTTGTGAAACTGTAGCATGATACTGTAATACTTGATTTGGTCTTTGCAACAAAAATCTTGTTTTAACCTTTCACCTCGTGTTTGTTGACAGGTCCCCACAATCGTATGAGATTTGTGAATGAAGAGGTTTGGAGAAAGCAATGTTGCTATGACTTCTTGATAAGCTCCAGTGGTTTCTCAAAAACCTCGTAGGTGCCTTTGATGGTGTTTTCTGTGTGCAGAGAGTTGGAATCCTTCGTCTTGTTTCAGCGAAGTTTTTAAGTTTGTCTTGTTTTGATTCAAATGTATAGAGGGTAACCTCTCAGTAATTTAAGTTACCTAGTGGCTATTTGATGCCTGGTTATGTTATCGATAGAGACTTCAACTCTTCATTTATTTTGATAGATTTGTTAAGGGTAAAAACCCTATACAATCTTCGCTATTTCACGATTTTGTATTATGTTTTTAGTTGATGAGGGTAAGTCCCGTGTAATGTGAAACCTTGACATGTTCAAGTGTAATTTTCGGTTATAGTATGAGATGGAAGTCAAGAACCAAGGGTTCTCTTTGTATTTATAAACTATGTTTTGTTTTTCTTGAAATAAAATAATATATTTTTGAAAATGTTGTTGAGAACACTTTCTAAATGAATGTTAAGTTTTGCCGAGCCACAATGGTTGTCTTCTGGCCAAGATTTATAATTGCAAATTTGTATGCATAAACTTCATTCTCGTTGTTGGTAACACGTTTGGAAAACACTGTAGTAGTTTGACCGTTAAAAGTGTTGAGAGGGTTTTGCCTCTGTGTTCTAGTTTTCATTTGATAGACACCCTACCTGTAATATTCAATTGCTATCAGGTTTATTCTAGGGTTTGTATTCCATGGTTTAATCATTTTAAATAAGAATCTCGATAATGTATTTGTTTAAATATTAGGATGTGAGTTTAATGTTTAAACATGAACATGTAAAAGTGCCTTCGACTAACTGTTAAATAATTTTTAGATAGTAAAATTTCCATAAATAAAAGATGATATGGTTATGGAAAGTAATGACTAGGGTTTCATAAGTCATAATGTTATCATTCTTAAATAATGTCTACAGTTTGTTTTTGAGATAGAAAAATATGTTTGTATACAGAGTTAGGGTTTGCAGTGAAATAGGTTTTTGTACTACTAAAATAAACAGTTGATACATGAAATCAAACAAGAAATCAATGAAGAAATAAAGTATGTTCAAAGATAAGGAAACTATATTTTAATTAGTTCTTGCAGCTGTTAAAATCCTTGGAAATACTATTACTTGGAAATCATGATATGTATAATTTTAATTGCATTTTCTTGCTATCTTGATTGAATAGAGATAAGAGAAAAATATATGACTAAGCATAAGTTAAACTATATTTTTCTTTCATGAAATAACAAAAGAATTCTAGATTATTGTCAATACTATACAGTAAATTTTTACTATGTTAGATATAAAACATAATTGTAATCATAGCACTTACTGTAATTATTTGTCTAATCAATGGCAATCTTCCTATCTCTCATCTATTATTTAATTTGCTTCTATATACTAGAGTACGATGCAAATAACAACATGTGGAAAAATATAGAGATGGTTATCTAATCCGATCTTTTAACAAAGCTTTATCATTCAGACTTAAACATAAATTAGAAAGTAATTTCGTTACAAAACAGAATTTGATGATTTCACTAAACAGAATTATTAAACTGTAAACAAAATAGGAAACAACAAAGCCTGGTTAATCTGTAGGGAAACAAACAGCCCAAGGAGCCTGTTCCACCCAACCAATTCCCGAAGACAGACAAGTTACTTTCCTTAGGACCCCCAGCATGTTCACTGAACTACCAAGAGGAAGAAAACTTAGAAGCTTAGGACCTCAACTTGCAGTAGTAATAGTTATCCAGTCTTAAAGACTTAGCAGTCAAAGGGAGCTGCACCAGCACCTTTGGTTCTCCTTCTCAGAATAATTTGCAGACTTACAATGCACTCACATAGCCTCCCTATTCGAATCTCTCAGTCATCACTTGATGCACATGAGGAATATTTCTGCAGAAAATATTGTGTAAGAGTTGCCGGCTCAATTCGAATTTGCCTTATGTAGGTTGCATAGGACTTTCAGTTGTTAAGTGGTCATTAAATTAGCTGCTTGCTCACTCCCTCCACCTAGGGGATAATGCCACATTTGTAGAGGTAGTTGTCCCATCACCAACAGCTAGTGGTGAAGTGCAATTGCTGCCATCTGTCCCATACCTTCTAACAGCTTCCATTCCTCCTAGTGGGTTAGTCAACACTCATTTAAGAGCTCCCTTGGGTGTTTGTCTTCTACTTTAATTTATTAAATAATAATAATTCAGTAATTACATTCATCCTTGACCAAACTTGGTCATAATTACAAAACTTTGTAATTAAAAATTAACATAAAGTATTTTGCCAATAATAATAATATTTTCAGAATTTGGGTAGGTGATTTTCCAATTTTGAGAAAAAGTTTTCAACTCAAGGGATTTGTTCCCTTTTGGTGCTTGGTAGATCTAGAGTTAAGCTGAATATATGTTTGTTTTAATATAGTGATAATTTTTAAAATATTTTTAGTTTTTCATTTTTATTGAGAACATTTTTTTAGATATAGTTTATTAAGGTTATCCATATAGCATATAATTATAGATGCACCTAATTATTCACTTGGAAATATGGTTCTAAATTAACTTAATTACTCATGCGATACAAATTCATTAACCACAAACACCAAAAATGTGGATGAGATGCACATGTTATTATTTTCGAGGATTGTTATTATTATTAATTTATTTTTAGTTTTGTAAAATATTATATTGGGCTAAGATATGGGGATAAATATTCAATCTCTTTAAAATTGCTTTACAAAAATTAATGTGGTAATTGTATTTATGTTTTTAAAATTGCTTTACAAAATTTAATGGGGTAATTGTATTTATGTTTCTTTAATTTATTTTAATTGTGAATCTATATTGCATATTTTGTAATGTTATTATTATTTTTGAGTGATATGTGTTACATAAGTGAGACATCTCACCCACTTGAGTTGTAGAAAGTATGCTTGATGTAATCACTGCATTAATTTTCTTAAAAATAGTAATTAAAATTTTGTACACAAGATTGTTTCTTTTATGAAGAGTGAATCATTTGTGTGGTAATAAACCTCTAGAACAAAAAAATTTCTATAAAACATTAGGCCATCCTTAACTATGATGATACGAACCAGTCTCAATCCTAGCAGCTTGAAAGCGTAACAAGTATATCTAAGGGTAGTTGAGTTTGTTCTTATGCATTTCAAAATTGGCATTTTTCTTGTTTCCATATGTAACAGGAGGAACCTTCTTGCGTTCTTAAACATTGGTCCTACAGAGATGATTCTTTATGTCAAGTCCAAGAGATATTGAAAATGATGCTTGAATTTTCAAGGAAAAAAAGTTCACTTAGATTCAAAATGAAAGTTCAAATGTATTAGCTTAAACTTAAACTTTGGTTTTTCCTCCTCGGTGTAATATATTAGCTTAAACATTGAACATAAAATATGGGTTTTAGGGAGAATGTATACTTGTTTGAATAAATAAATAAATTTGTGTATATTGTTCCCTTCATAATTATCTTATGATTTTTTACATCAGGTTATTCCACTCTTATTAATGATGAATTGGAACTCCTTGAAAGACTGATATTGAAATCATGTGGAAATATGAAAACAACTTCACAACACATAATTATTTTATCAAATAAAATATATAAAATAATACGTTTATATATAAAACACTAATTTTATACAATATGACACAAACATGATGCTCACAACATAGAAGAACTTTTCAAAACATTAAAACTAATAATTAAATATGGTGAAACTATGATGCTAATTGATGTAGTTATGGTACAAAACCCAAAAAAAAAAAAATCAACTCCATAAATTTGATGCAAATTCAACCCATATTAAACACAAATTTACTTCATAAAATTCTGACAAAATCCTGACAACCACTAGTTAAATTATTTTAAAATAAACACAAATTTACTTCATGAAATCCTGGCAACCACTAGTTAAATTATTTTAAAATGGAAAAATGAGTTATAATGATGCAAACCAACGACGCAACAACCCAATATTGTAGTATTGATTGAGTGTATTTGCTTTATGTGTTGAGTTATAATGATGTGTTACCATGTTTTTGGTTTTCAATTTTTGTCCAAGGTGCGACGTGTTTACAATGGTCTTATTTAAAGAATGAACTTCGAAGATATCCATATAAGTTCATTTTAAACCTCAAAGTAATGGTTGATAATCAAATAATCTAACTGGACGTGTTAAAAATGGTGTCATGTCACCGATTAACCTCCACCATATCTATATAAGCTCATTTTAAACCTCAATATCAAATATTCTAGTGGTTGAGCTATGTACTTGTTATGAAGTGTACTTGGCTATAAGCTCATTTAAAACCTCAATATCAAATATTCTAGTGGTTGAGCTAGTGTACTTGGCATGAAAAGATAGAAAAATGTTTTATAATAAGTAATCTTAAAACATGTAAGTATTATTTTCATAAACAGAATTTTGAAGTTTAAAATGAGTTTTTTAAGGAAAATAATAATAGAAAAGTTAAAATACTGGCATATTTTTTTATGCGTTTATGTGAATTTCAAATTTGGGCAATTGTTGTGGGTACTTCAAAAATATGTAATGTGGGTATGCTCTTATGAAATGAAATTTAACAACACATTTTTTTATTTTGAAGCCCATTTTTAACTTCAAAAATTCCTTAATAAATTCCTTAATGAATATTAATACGTTTGGCAATAACATCCACTACTTTTATAACCTTTACAAACAATTTATTGTACAATTATTTTTTTATAAAATAGTTTTACATTCAAGAAATTGTCTCTTAGGAATAACTCTCTTCATATTTTATTGTTCTCTTCGTCCTTGAGAGTTTCACCTTTGTAATGAGAGATTTCAAGATATTTAACCTTTATAATCAAATTTCAAAAAGCAAGTCCTAAGGCAAGCAACTGGTTAATCATTTCCTTCTTCCACCATTCTTGCATTACTAGGAAGATGTCCCATGCCCAACTTCCAAGCTCACATTATGCCAAAGCTCTTGCCAAAATTCACCGACACAACTATTACACCTAATTATAATTCACCCAAAAGGATTAGTTAAATGAAAGTGATCACATATTCATATCTTGACATTGACTCAAGGTTAATTGGCGTGCTATGCACGGTTAATACGAAGACTCAACGTTGACTTACAGTGTTGCCTTCTTGGTAAGGCACGGACTTGACTTGTGTTGTTAATACAAAGACTAGAGGTTAATTGACTTCTATGAACTGTTAATACGAAGACTTCTTTTTCTCTTTAATTCCATGTGAAGAAGAATCCACTCTCATTTTCTGTTTAATTCCATGTGAAGAAGAATCCACTCTCATTTTGAAATGTCTTTAAAGCAGGAGTAGTCCAGGTGCCTGGTTTTTATCTGTGGTTCTAGAGTCCTTGGACCTCTTGTCTGTTGTAGTGATAGCAGGAGTATTGCCATAGTAGTTTTCAAAATGAGCCTGCAAAAAATTGCCATTGAGATCTCTGTTTTTCTCATTACCTTATTTATATACCCATCATCTGCTGTCCCCAATTCACCATTCTTTGGAGATCGGAGAGTTCTGATTTCGATGAAAGCAACAATGGTTGATCCTCATGGTATGTTGGAAAGCTGGACAGACTTCGACAACACCACCCATTGCTTGTGGACTGGCGTCCAATGTGATCATGGCCGAGTAGTAGCTCTAAATCTGTCCAGCATGAGTCTTTTAGGCCCATTTCCCAATCAGGTCACAAACTTGTCAGCCCTCCTTTTGTTTAACGTCTCCCATAACTTCCTTAATGGAAGCCTTCCCTCCGACATATCAAAATTGAAAAAGCTAGAGGTTCTCGACGTCTCTCACAACGCTTTCGACTTCTCTCACAACGGTTTATCAGGGAAACTGGATTTGAGTGATCTCGAGAAACTCCGGTTGGTCAACGTCTCCTATAACAACTTCAATGGAAGCCTTCCCTCAGACATATCAAAATTGAAGAATCTAGAGGTCCTCGACGTCTCTTGCAACGATTTGTCAGGGGCACTGCCACTGGATTTGAGCTATCTCGAGAAACTCAGGTTGCTCGACGTCTCCTATAACGGCTTCAATGGAAGCCTTCCCTCCGACATATCAAAATTGAAGAATCTAGAGGTCCTCGACGTCTCTTACAACGAATTGTCAGGGACACTGCCACTGGATTTGGGCTATCTCGTGAAGCTCCGGCATCTTGACCTGGGATTTAATGAGTTCTCGGGCAACATTTCCGGTGAGTACGGGAAGCTAAAAAATTTAGAATATCTCTCATTGTCTCGAAATAATTTGAGCGGAAGAATACCGGGAGAGCTTGGCAATTTGGTGAACCTGAAGATGCTTTATCTGAGAAATTTGTTTTATTATGTGGAAAATTTGGATGATTATGAACCCATATATAAATTTGATGGACGAATTCCTCCGCAGATAGGAAATTTGAGCAAGCTTGTTCATCTCGATATGGCTAGTAGTGGTCTTAGTGGTGAAATTCCTTCTGAGCTTGGTAGCCTGAAAAATCTAGAGACAATGTCTTTGCAAGGAAATGGACTCACTGGTGAAATACCGGTGGAACTCTCCGCGCTAAACCAGTTGCAAGAGCTGAAGCTTTACCAGAACAGACTACAGGGCAGGATTCCAGATTTCATTGGGGACTTGCCAAATTTGAAGGTTTTGCAGTTTTGGGAGAACAATTTCACAGGTTTCCTGCCTCAGCAACTGGGCGCAAGTGGAAAGCTGATGGGAATCGATGTTTCTTCCAACAGACTCACTGGCTCCATCCCTCCGAATCTGTGCAGGGGTGGAAGGCTCGTGTATTTAGATATAACAAATAATTCATTCGTCGGACCGATTCCCGACTCTCTGGGTACATGCAATTCTCTGGTTGAGGTCTACATGGGGGAAAATGATTTAAATGGTTCGATCCATGCAGACTTGCTATACTTACCCAAACTGAATGCGATCTCATTGGAGAGCAATGATCTCAGTGGGACCATACCGGAGAAAATTAATAATGTATCCTCAATGCTATTGACGATGGATATTTCCGATAATCGTTTGAATGGCTCCCTTCCTTCATCCATTAGCAACTGTATTAATTTAACATACATTGATCTTAGCCAGAACGAGTTCAGAGGTCCCGTCCCCGTGGAGATCTCCAAGATGATCTATCTCGAGTATCTGAACGTATCTAGAAATCAATTATCAGGTACGATTCCTGTGGAGATTGGCCGACTGGGCAGGCTTGCAACTATTGATTTCAGCGGGAACAAGTGTTCTGGTTTGATTCCTGAGGAGATCACCAACTGTACTGAATTTAGATACATTGATCTTAGCCAGAACGAGTTCATAGGTCCCATCCCCCCGGAGATTTCCAGGATGATCTATGTCAACTATCTGAACGTATCTGGAAATCGATTATCAGGTACGATTCCTCTGGAGATTAGCCAACTGGGTTGGCTTGGAACTATCGATTTCAGCGGGAACAAGTTTTCTGGTTTGATTCCTAGAGAGATTGGCAACTGTACTGAACTTACATACATTGATCTTAGCCATAACGAGTTCAGAGGTCCCATCCCGGTGGCCATCTCCAATATGACCAATCTCAAATATCTGAAAGCATCTAGAAATCAATTATCAGGTACGATTCCTGTGGAGCTTAGCAACTGTAGTTCATTGATATTCATTGATCTCAGCAAAAACAGGTTTTCTGGTTATGTTCCGCCAGAGATTGGCCAACTGCGCATTCTTGGAACTATCGATTTCAGAGGGAACAAGTTTTCTGGTATGATTCCTAGGGAGATTAGCAAATGTACTTGTTTGACACACATTGATCTTAGCCAGAACGAGTTCAGCGGTCCCATCCCAGTGCAAATCTTCGAGATGGACTCTCTCAACTATCTGAACGTGTCTAGAAATCACTTGAACGAGAGTATTCCCACAGAAATACAGAAGAGCTTGCGCTGTGCAGATTTCTCTTACAATAACTTTTCAGGCATTGTTCAGGAGGATTCCTTTCTGGATGCAAGATATTTTGCAGGAAATCCGTACTTGTGTGGACCACATCTGCGCAGCTGCACTTCTCCTGTCGATGGGTCGCGAGGTCAAGCCAATGTCAAGCGTGGTCTTCTCTTAGCGCTAGGACTTCTCATCTTCTGTTCATTGCTGTTGGCAGTTGGGGCAGCCATAAATAAAGCGAGACCCGTCATGAAAGAAGGCGATACCAGGTTGTGGAAAATGACGACCTTCCAAAAACTTGACTTTGGAAGCGACGACATTGTGGAATGCCTAAAAGATGACAACATCATCGGAAAAGGAGGAGAGGGAGTTGTATATCGAGGCATCATGCCCAATGGTCAACAAATTGCAGTGAAGAAACTAATGAGGAAAGGCTCTTCAAATGGTCATGGTTTCTCTGCAGAGATCGAAACCCTAGGCAAAATCCGCCATAAACGCCTAGTTACATTGCTGGCATTTTGCTCCAATCATGACACTAATCTTCTGGTTTATGAATACATGCCTTACGGAAGCCTGTGGGAGCTGCTCCATGGAAATAATGACGGCCGGCATCTAGATTGGGATACTAGGTACAAAATGGCAGTAGAAGTTGCGGAAGGGTTGTGCTATCTTCACCATGATTGTGCGCTGCCTATCCTTCATCGCGACGTGAAATCCAACAATATTCTTTTGGACTCCAACTTTGAAGCTCATGTTGCAGATTTTGGCCTAGCCAAGCTCTTGTATCATTCGGGTACCTCCGAATGCATGTCTTCAGTTGCAGGCACCATTGGCTACATAGCTCCAGGTAAATCGTTGGTTCACCTTTAAAGTCGTAGATTACGAATTTTAGTAGAGTATCGCCTGAAAGTTTAACTGATCTGCTAACTTTCCGAAAGTATATGGTCTGTGATTGTCAATTCTAAACACAACAAGCAGCTGTTCTGCACTTCATCAATTTTTTTTGGAATATGCAGGGAAAGCTGCCTCACACAGAGTAGTGGCAGAGCAGCTCTGCACTATAAATAAAAGCGACTATGTAGAAGTCAAAAGTGCTTAATAGTATTCCTATTTTTTATTTTGATGTGATTTTGCTGGTGACCTTCGCTCTAACATAGTATTTAACGACTAAGTTTGAATATTGAATTTACAGAGTACGCGTACACTCTGAAAGTGGACGAGAAAAGTGATGTATACAGCTTTGGAGTGGTTCTGCTTGAGCTGATGACGGGCAAAAAGTCAGTGGGTGAAAGCGAATTTGAAGAGGGCATGAACATCACAGGGTGGGTGAAGAAGATGACCAATTCGAACAGAGAAGAAGTAATGAAGATTATTGATGGCAGGCTTATCAGCGTTCCAATGGAGGAAGCCCTGCATTTCTTCTTAGTTGCTCTGCTTTGTGTACAACAAAAGAGTGTCCAGAGACCCACGATGCGTGAGGTGGTAGCAATGCTCACGTACTACAGGCCGGGGCAATAATTTTCATAGCTTACATCCTCAGATTTCCTCAGATTTCCTCAGATTTCTTAGTTTTTTTAAATTTCCTACTCTCATTGGCATCTCAATCATCATTTCTTTATATTTCTTATTCTCATGGAAGCCAAGTGCCTTTTCTTCTTTTCTTTTCTATATTATGTCTATGGAAGATTCAAATCCCTTCCAGAAAAACCCAATGGGTTTGGGATCTCCTCCTTTATTACTTTGAAAGATGGGTTTTCCTAAACTCTGGCCTCCCAAAATATCACACAACGTAAAGACAATTGGCAAAACCCAAAGAGAGGCCAGGTGTTCAAATTAATTGTAAACCTTATTTAGTACATGCGTAAAGGAGAAGATCTTATAACACCTTACCCCAGTTACATGGTTTTAATGTATGGAAATTCATTTGGGCCGCACTTCTTCACGTTTCTATAGATAACTTTACACAAGTCCCACAAATTTGCAAACCCATGCAGTCCAGGTTTTAAGCTAATCGTATATGTTTTTCGTTGAAAAGGATGGCAGGATATCAATTTATAACACTATAATATGGAGCACAACAATTAGGGAAGAAAACTCCCAATTTATTCCATTAGTATGGATTTAAAGATAATTAATTAATTTAATTAAAATGTATTTTTTTTATTTGAAAATTTACAAATATGATAAATTACGAAAATGTGGTAAAGATTCTCATGATTAAAAAGTAAATATTGATGTAATGACAAGTAATTTACTTTAAGATTTTGATCTTAACTATGTATCTTGATTCCATTTTAAATAATAAAAAAATAATAATAATAAATTCCAACCTTACCAAAATGAGTGATAATAATGTTTCAAGTTTTAATATGTTTGATCTAAAGTCTAGAAGAACAATGTTTTATTTATATTTTGAAAAACATAAATTTCATCAATGTTTCAAGTTTTAACATGTTTAATGTAAGTCTCAACAAACAATATTTTATTTACATTTTGAAAATAAAAAAATCAACATTCAAATCTGTTTTTATATTTCATATAATGAATATGATCTATTTATTTTTAATAACTAATATGATTTATGTATTTTAAATAAAACTTAGAATTATGAATCAATATCACATAATTATATACAACTTCCCATTTACATGATACACTATGATACATGTCCATATAAATCATCAAAATCATTCTAAACTAGAATACAATAATTTTAAGTCTTTATAATACCCAAACACTATCAATGTTATATATGAGAAATTGCTCTTTGCATATATAACTATGACAAGAATTACAATTTTTGAGTTTAACTAAATTATAAATATAACAAAACAACATTTTATGGGAGACAGAAGTCCAACTCTCAATTACCCGACTGACAGAAAAAAAAGAGAAATTGAAGGCAACCTCCTTTCCCTAACCCAAAGAAAAAGAAGAATAATTGGAAGCATTCGCCAATGTGGTAGAAGACTTGGGTGTCCACATGTCTACATATGAGCTACAAGAGGTCTAACACATGAATTACTAGAGGTATATAATTACGTCCATTTCCTACAAGGTCCAACTCTCAATTATACGACTCAAATCAAAAGAAGAAAAATTGCAAGCAATTACCAATGTGTGGGAAGATTTGGTCATACATTGGAAGCTTTCGTCATTTAGTTACATTTTGTCAATTTCCAAGCAGAATTCTTATCCCTCATAGACAAATTCCACGTTCCCAACAACCCATCAAGACCTCTTATGTTCTCAAAATAGAATATATATAATGCTTTGTATCCGCATTAGTCTTTGCTTAAATTGTATAAGTGTTCTGTTAGTGTTAAACTATTTTAAAACAATTTACATGAGAGATATAACTAGTGTTACTAGTAAATTCAAAGTTCAAAAGCACTAGTTAAGGCAAAGAGTGAATTCTTTAATAACAAAGTTATAACTTCTATACTCATACAACACAACTATAATCAGAACTGTCTAACTTTTGTAGTAATAGCAGAGGTTGAATAATCTATTGTCATTAAATTATATAAAAAAAACACTATGTACCATTTATACTTATATGAGAGCACAGGTTGAATCAATATAATTTATTGTCATTAGATTATTTAAAAGGGAACACTACGTATTGTTGATCAAAAAAATATAATCTATCTTTAATTATATAATCTATCAATTAGATATGTAATTTTATTTAAATTTTTATTAAATAAAAAAATCAACTATTTATTCCAGTCTTTGAACCACTCTTGAGTTTTGTTAACTCCAAAAATAATTCCTATGGTTTCAAGTTTTGAAAATCATAATCTTAAAAAATAATTACATAAAATTGAATTGCTCATAACTTCAAATGTAACGCAAAAGGGAAAAAAAATTTCTTGGGATTTTTTTTAATTATAGAAACTTTAATAATTTACTGTACATATCTTATATCGTTTCGTTTCTAATAAGCCTTACAATGATCATAGAAATTTAGTTACTCATTAGGTTTAATAGTTTTAAAATACTTTTCCGTTCGTCCTCTCTCGCTTTTGATTCGCCTTGGACACAGAAACATCCAAATTTTCAATGGAGGGAAAACACTCGAGCAAAAACAAATCAGACACCTTAGTGCAATCCATTACAGTGAAACCATTCATTTCTAATATAAATTAACCACATTGTTCATGGACATCATATATATATAAATAAAACATGTGATGTTCATGAACAATGTAATTATTTGTTAAAATAAAAAATAAAAATATTTTTAATAATCAAAATTGATGGTGTGTATATGCATATGTACTTGTAGTTTTAATCATAGTAGCTATCTTAGTTCAAAATCTAATATTATATACATAGTTATTTGAAGCAATATTGATTCTTCAATATAAATAACTTGCAATGTTTCTCAAATTGAAAATATAAGATATGATATAACAATGTGAAAATAGAATTTACTATGTGAAAATATAGTTTAATAGAGTTTAATAGGTAATTAAGGGCTCATGGTCTCCATGTATGTATTTTTTATATTGAATAGTAATAAGTACGGGTACATGGTCTTAATGTACATATTTTTTTAATGTCATTTTTGTAAGTCCATATTTTACATTGTTTTGTTTAGAAAAATCATTCTTTTTAATGTAATTGAAGTTGATATTTATTTATAAGAAAAAGAATATAGGATAAAAGTAATTCTAGTTGAAATTCCACATTTATTTTAAAAATTAATTTTAACCTAATATTTAATGGATTTTAAAAAAATAATTTTTTTAACTATGTTTAAGTAATTAGTCAATTTCACTCATATCCATACCATTAATTTTTATAATATAAATATATATATTTATTATATTTAATAAGAGCTACCGACTTGTACATTTTGACATCTTAGTTTGTTATGTCATGTTAAACAAGTCATTGAATGATTTCATAAAATATAAATAAAGTTATTCTTTCCTCCGACAATGAAGTATTTTTTTGTTCAATGCATATAATATTTTGGTGCACTAGTACATCTGATATGATCATGCACTAGTGCATTATTATAATTTAGAGCATTTAAAAAAAGTGTATGCTCAAACCTTTGGCCACCAACCTTGATTATAAATAGAGAAATTTTTTTGAGGAGGTTACATAAGAACCTTTTCTAAAGGTGCTTTTCTAATAGTGCCAAAATGATGATTGGTTTCAAGTCCATGAATATGGACAAGGAAGGAAAACATGTACCTTGAGATATGGTTGAGTCTTCTTAGGCTCAAGAGACTAATGGTCCTCGTTCACGAAATGGTCTTCATTTACTAAATGACCAATGGTCTTCGTTCACTAAATGACATTTCTTGGGCTCAATTTCGATGAACAACACCTATAAACCATAACGAAAACCCTCTCTAAAGGATCAATTACATCAAGTTTAAACATGGTTTCCATTAAGAGATTTTTAATATTGAGTATGGATTATAGGGCTCCTTCCATTAGATACCCTATGATGAAAGTGCTAGGGCCTTGAGAAAGTGTTGAACAATCTTTCTCCATGGTCCCCCTCAATGAGAATACTATGCTACAAGAAAGGTTCAACCAACCCTTCCATGGAATAGTCCTTATGAAAACAATTTTCTTGAGGAGGGGTCAACTGACCTTTCTACTAGATATTCAGTGACATGAATACCACACTTGAGGAATGGTTATATGACCCTCCAACTAGAAAATCCTCAATGAAAATGCCATCCTTCAGAAGGGTCAGTTGTCCCTTCTTAATGTTCCCACTCCATGAGAATACATTTATTGAGGAAATGCCAATTAAGCATTATGTAGGATCCCCCTTATCCCAAAACATTGCTTGAGAAATGGTCAGCTAACCTTTGCACTAGATACCCCATGATGCCAATACCATCCTCAAGGAAGGTTTGGTCAAATCCTCCATTAGATACCCATGAATCCAATACCATCCTTGAGGAAGTGTCGATCAATCCTACTCTATGCTCCCCATCCATGAAAATAACAGAAACGAGTAAGATTTAGTCAATGCTTCTCCATGCTCCCCTTCCATTAGAATACTATGCTAGAGGAATGGTCGACTGACCCTTCCTAGGGATCCCCATATTTCAAAAACTTTGGTTGAGAATGTGCCAACTAACCCTTCAACTAGATGTCTCTTGACATGAATACCATCCTTCAGGAAGATTCATAATAGAAGGGAATACTTTTCATGAAGAACTATCCGGCTGTAACCCTCGATTCCAAAAACATCGGGTGATATATGCCTAAAACCATTGTCATTCCACAAACAAAATGGGATGAATGAGAGATTGAATCTCGATTCACATGAAATGGAGAGGGTGAATTGCTCCAAAAATCTCCATGAACCTAAAAATCAGGGTGAATGTAAGGATGTCACATCCCCTCCCATCGATCCAATGCAAGGGAGAGAACATGACACTAAAATTGGGCTATTTCTACTTCTCATCCCCATCATTGAATGTACAAATTCATACAAACATAATGCATATGTGTGCAAATGCATGCTTAAATTTGACACAGCAGAATAAAACTCTACTACACATCTAACATGCATTCAACATATTCATAATAGTCATCAAATAAAGACATTGCAGAATTAACACAAGAGAGTACTTATCTTGAAACGATGTAGTCCCGAGCAACTGGCTATGCAACTGCAACGTTCCACCCAACCATAGGCCATTTGTGCTCATCAATATCTCAACACAACTACCACCCCCGAGCTGGGCATGATTTCTACAAGGAAAAAGGGAACAACACACTCACACATATCCAAATATACACCAAAAATCAGCCAAGCCAATTCATAGTTGGGTTTATCAGGATGCTAAGGAAATGGAAGGGAATGAATTGCTAAACTAGTGAGCCGAACCATAGATCTATTGATACCTCTACAAGATCTAGATAGCTTGGTACCCACAATACCTACACACCCAACACAAGGAAGTATTCCCTTCACTGCTACACGGTCTCTCAGGCCATACCTTCCCTTCTAGTGCTCTTCAGGGTGTGCATAGAAAAGTAGCCGAGGCCCTTTAATATTTATGTGAGGTTACTCTCTTCACTAGGTTTATCAAGCCAATTCTAATCCTCTTCCACTCCTAATTTATTACTCACAAGTTCAAACCAAAACAGGGATGCACATAACAACAAAACACAACAATTAGGCATGAAGAAAAACGTTTTGACTTTGGGATTCCCAAAATGGGGTTTCCATGAGTTTCCAAAATCGTGGGCACCCAAAAATGAACTGTTAGAGGGGGAGTAAACCCTTGGAGAGAAAAATTGATTTGTTTTTGGGCATTCAAGGGGCAGAAACGACCTCTATAAACCTCCAAATCGCAACTCTCTTCCTCCCAACCACTCTGCAGCACAAAAATGACTTCCCAGCTGTGGAAAATGAGGGAAAACGATGGAAAAACATGAGGGAAAACACCCAGCTAGCTCAGACTGCGTGAGGGAGCAAAGACCATGGATGAATAATGGTCGGGGAAGCAATTTCGTGGGTCTTTTCTTGCCTAAGAATCCAAAATACGATTTTCCAAATTGATGGCTTGCCCATACACAAAGTTGGGAAGACATACCTCTCCATTACCAATGCATTAACTTCCTCGACCAACTCTCGGAAGAATTAAATGATTCGGTGCATAAGTCAAAATGGGTAGTTGAGAGTTTATGGGTTCTCTCATTGACTCTTGGATTGACACTATTGGCTCAAGGGTTTGAATATTTTCCCTCCCTATTCCTTCTAAAAATCATGCCCCCATCTCTTGCTGCATTGCATAGATAGTTGTGGGTATTTCATTAAAATGCATATTTACATGATGTCTTAATTTGTATTGTGCCTGGATAGCATGAAAACCATATGCATTGTTTTTTTTAATTGTCGATACATAAAATGCTAAATCAATGGTGGGGCCTTGGCCTTGAGATCCTCGCCACGATTTAATAACGATATTTACATCATTTACAATTTTAATGCAATAGGGTCAAAATCAGGATATTACATTCCACTTCCCCTTAAATTAACATTGTCCTCAGCGCTCTTAAAAATTGAACAAAAATGGATATGCCACTCTCATGGAATCCTCCATCTCCCATGTAGTTTCATCAGGACTGTAGTGCTTCCATTGCACCTTCACCTGTCCGATGGCTCGGTTCCGGAGCAATGTTACCTTCTTGTCTAGGATGTGAAATGGCTCGGTTTGGAACTCTCCCTTGAGTTCCACTTGGATCACATCCCAATTAATCACATGGTTAGGATCATGTACATATTTCTTAAGCAAAAAGACATGAAAAAAATTATGAGCTCTAGTGCTAACAGGTAATGCAAGTCTATATGCAACTGGCCCTATTCGTTCAAGCACTTCAAATGGCCCACAATATATGGGTGATATCTTGGCACAACTCCCAAGCTTCAAGGAACTCTTCCTTGGCTTCACTCTAAGATAGACATGATCCCCAATACTAAATTTCCTATGCACTCTATGCTTATCTACATAGATTTTCTATCTATCTTGGGCTACTTTTAAATTCTGCCTAATCTTTGCAACCTCTCATTCCATTTCCTTAAGCAATTATGGCTCAAGTACAATTATGTTCACTGGATTATCCCAAGTCACTAGTGTTCTGCACATTCTGCCATACAAAGCCTCATATGGAATCATGCCTAATGATGCTTGCTGGCCGTTATTGTATGCAAACTCTACCAAGTGTAGATAATCCTCCCACTCAGATGGTTTGTCCATTACATACATGCAAAGCATGTATTCAAGCACCTGATTTACTCTTTCTATTTTCCCATCTATTTGAGGATGGTATGCAGTACTAAAGTTAAACTACGTACCCAAATTTGCAAAAGAACATTTCCAAAAATGTGAGGTGAACTTGGTGTCCCTATCAGAAATTATTGCCTTAGAAAATCCATGTAATATGAAAATTTCCTTCATGAAAATCTTTACAATGGCATCGGATTTATATGTGGATTTAACTGATATAAAATGTGATGCTTTTGTTAACTTGTCCACCACAACCATGATGGAATCAGGTTGTCTCAAAGTCATTGGAAAACCTGTAATAAAATCCATGGAAATTACTTCCCATTTCCATTCCAGAATTGGAAATGGATGCAATAAACTTGTCGGGTGTTGGGGTTTGACCTTCACCTGCTAACATTTCATGCACTTAGAAATGTATTCAACGATGTCCTTCTTCATCCCTGGCCAAAAATATTGCTTTCTAGCTATAGCAATTGTTTTATGATATCCTGGGTGACCAGAATATGGAGCTTTATGGATTTCATCCATAACAATCATTCTCAAGTCTCCCACATTTGGAATACAAATTCTATTCTTATAAGTAAGAAGTCCGTCTCCTTCCAAATGATATCCTTTATACTTATTTTCAAGGTTTTGTTGCTGCAATTTGTCCTTTATCTGCACATACATTTCATCTTCAACAATATGGTTAATAATATGTTGCCTCAAATATGATTGGCAGGTGCGAAGTGCTGCCACAAGCATTTCATGTACTTTCCTGCTGAGTGCATCAACCACCTTGTTTTCTTTCCCTTTTATGTGTTTGATTTCAAAATGAAATTCACACAAAAATTCCAACCATCTAAATTTCCTAGCATTGAAAGTTGGCTACTCAAACAAGTATTTCAAACCATAATGGTCTGTCCTTAGTTCAAATTTCCTGCCCATTAAGTAATGCCTCCACATCTTTAAAGCATGCACTATTGATGCAAGTTCTAAATCATGAGTAGCATTGTTCTTCTCATGCTCCTTCAACTTTCTTGACTCATAGCATACCACATGGTTGTCTTGTATAAGAACCCCTCCAAGTCCTTGATTGCATGCATTGGTACATGACACAAAGTCTTTTTCTGGGTCTGCAATTTTTCAAAATTGGTGTACTCGTAAGAAGATTCTTCAATCATTGGAATCTTTCCTCACATATTGGTGTCCATTCAAACTTTATCCCCTTCTTTTGCAAAGAAGTGATTAAATGTGCGATCTTGGAGAATCCTTCAATGAACCTCTTGTAGTACCCAACAAGTCCCATAAAGGATCTCACATCTATCACATTCCTTGGCTTCAATCTTTTCAGGGTCCGCTGATATTCCTTCCTTTGAAATAATGTGACCCAAATAATGAATTTTATCTTTATAAAAGTCACATTTGCTCAACTTTGCATACAACTTATGCTCCCTTAGCAATTGCAATGCCATTCTCAAATGTTCTTCATGCTCTTCTTAATTCTTAGAATAGATAAGAATGTCGTCTAGAAAAACAAGAACAAACTTGTCTAAATACTTGCTAAAAACACTATTCATGAGACACATGAATGCAGCTGGTGCATTTGTGAGACCAAATGGTACCACCACAAACTCATAGTGCCCATACCTAGTTCTAAAGGCTGTCTTATGAATATATTCCTCTTTGATTCTTACATGATGGTAACCAGACCTCAAGTCAATTTTTGAAAATACCTTTGCTCCTCTCATTTGATCAAAAAGGTCATCTATTCGAGGTAATGGGTATTTTTTCTTAATAGTGACTTTGTTCAAATGCTTGTAGTCAATACATAACCTGAGTGTTCCATATTTCTTTTTCACAAATAGAATAAGTGCTCCCCATGGAGACACACTTGGCCTGATATATTTCTTCTCCAAAAACTCTTGTAACTGCACTTTCAATTCTAGCAATTCCGGTGTACTCATCATGTAGGGTGTTTTGGACACTGGTACTATTCCCGTCACAAGGTCAATCATAAAATCAATGTCTCTCTTTGAAGGAAGTCACAGAATCTCATCAGGAAAAACAACCCCGAATTCTTGTAATACATGATAGTCCTCCAACTTAGGAGTTTCATTTTCTATTGCCTCCAAAACATGGGCTACATACAGTTGACAACCCTTCCTATAGAACTTCTTCAGCTGCATGGTTGAAACCTGCCTAATAGAAATCACCTTTGGAATGCATTTTACAACGCTTGGGTTTCCTTCTTCGTCCATGCATTCAAATGTCTTATTGGAGCAGTCAAGTTTAACCTTGTGTGCTTCTAACCGATCCATTTCAATGAGAATATAATAGGAACCAAGTGGAAAAATATTCAAATTTTCATAAGTATATAGTCCATCCATCGCTAATGGACATTTCTCTACAATTTCACTAACTTTTCTCTTGGTTCCAGTGGCTAGTTGAACTAAACATGATTTACTATGCTTTAATTTCTTAAAAGCACAAATCTCAACAATTTTAGGAGTGATAGAAGTGTGAGTAGATCCAGGGTCAATCAAAATAGAAACATATTGCTTACCAGTGTATGCCAGAGGGGTTCGTCCTGTTCCATGTCTATTTTCTGAGATATTTCCGATGACTAGGCCATCTTTTGATCAGTACCATCCTAGGTTGATGATAGATATGCGTATACACATGTGGGGGTAGTTGATTCCTAAGAGGGGGGAGCCAAACTTTCCTATGAGGATTACTCCAGATGTGCTTGACATGCTTGGAAGCGAGGACCAGCCTTGGTTACATATGGTTTCATATCCATATGCGGGGTTGGATTAGAGATGGTGTACCAACATCTTCTTCACCTAGGAAGAGCCACCTGATGATAGAGGTAAATTTAGCATTATGTTTAATTTAATCTATTTTCATTGTATTCTCTTTATACTTAATGCAAATGAAATATGTTTTAAATTGTTATATTAAACTCATGTTTAATGAAATTGTGTAATTATTATTGTGTATTATATATTTCACAGATATTGGCACATTTGATGGCGATGTGGGGCCTCCTTCACTGCAGTATGAGGATGAGGACATAGAGATGCATGATCAAGCGGAGGTGCATTAGTTAGCCATACCTATCATTCGATGGATGCCAGAGTAGAGGTTTCGATAGGACATTGCAAATAGGTTTTTCCATATTATTAACATATCGAGGGGTTCGTCCTATTCCTGTAAGGGAGATTCAGAAGTAGGATCAGAACCTTGAGCTATAGAGGATGCTTCCTCTTGATATGAGGAGATTAAGGAAACACATTGTTGATGTTTTCATTCTTTTATATTCCATTCCTCATGGCTTTTCATTGTCTGATGAGAGCGGAGATCCTCGGCCTCCTAGTCCACGTCCTTCTCCATTAGCTGCTTCAACTTGTGGCACAACCTCCACATCCACTGCACCTCCTCCTCAGACTCCACCTCCTAGTCCTCCACCTTCGACATCTTATCCACCTCATCCTCCACCATGTCCTCCACATCCATCGCCTCCTCCACCTCCCCCTCCTTTGATGGATCCAACATCTGATCCATTATACCTATCCGACCGATCAACCGCTATTGATCCATCAGCTCCCCATGATCCTCATCCACTAGTCCCTTCAGCTTTGCAGATGATGCTCACATCAGGTGGGATGATACATATGTTGATGTATATGTAACTTCAGAATGTATTTCACATATATGTATATTGTATTCCTATAGAGATGTTATTATTCCTCTATATGGAAGTGTTTGCATTCCTATAGAGATGTTATTATTCCTCTATACGAAAGTGTTGTCATTTATATTATAAGTGTCGTAACTTATACTTGATGGGTTATTAGACCACCTTGTTGGGGTCGGCCCTGTATAAGTCATGTGGGTCAAAGAGTTATTAGAACACCCTATTGGGGGTTGGCCATATGAGTCAAAGGCTTATTAGACCACCCTATTGGGGGTCGGACCAATCAACATTATGTTATGTGGTTAAGTTAAGGCCAACCTAGTAAAGGTTATTAGGAAAGTCAAGTCAAGTATAAATAGAGTGCGGGAGGAACTTTATTTGATCATTCTATTCTCTCTCACACTATTTGGAGAGTGGCGCACTTGTGGAGGAGGAGAAGCTACTGCTAGGAGATGTCTATCTCTTATGCTTGGGTTGTATCATTGCTCTATCTATATCTGAGGAAGTTATTGGGGTTTTTCACCTTTATGGTTTTCCCCAAGTAAACTCTGTGTCTCTTGTGTGCTTGCATTATTGTGTCCATGATTGATATGCTGTAGATATGCTGTACATGTTGTTCTCTCAGTTAAGATCCTAGATCATATTTAAGTAAATTCTGAAAAACTAACATGGTATCAGAGCTAGCCTGAAAGAAGGCATGGTATGGCATGTATGACACTTGTTGCACTTGCGATGCTAGGGCTTGATATAGCAAAAACCAGTCATCGTTGCACTTTTGCTATAAATCCATTTTCAGATCGAAAACTTTTACAGGTTGAATATCAGATCCCCATGTACCTTGTGTCCAAAGGACAACTTCTAATTCATTGTACTTTGTGTTTTATGATCTATACAATCGAGGGTTTTTGCCTCTTCCAGATCTGAGTCATAAACAGGTGACCTAGGAAAAAAGGTCATAACTTGGGCTAGGAAGCTCCAAATGAAATTTTGTAAAAATTGACAAGTAGGGCATGGACTGTACTTTCACAAGTCAAAGGTTTAGAGGCTGAAAGTGAACTAGTAACACATGGAACCCCGTACAATTTTGCTCTCCTATTTTATCCCATAAATAGGTCACATTGCGACACTTGGCATAAATCTCTCTCAGAGAATCCAATTGAGGTCAGACCTATGGGGTTGGAAAGATGACAGGTCGGGATACTATAGGTAGAAGTTTCAGGCCTTGTGGATTCGTATTTTAGGAGTTACACCAGAAACAATCAGGTGCATATTTCTGTCAAAACAGGATTGGATTTTGAGCACCTTTATTCATGGCTCTGGGAATTAGGGTTTCGGAGAAAGTTCATATTTTTGTAAATGGAGACCACAACTGAATGGTACTCATCAAAATCAAAATTTAGAGACCAGATCAAATTTTTTGGTTAGGTATAAGGTCGCGCTTGATCAAACCCTAGTTCGGGACTTTGATAGAAAAAGTGGAAAATTAGGGCTTCTGCAAAAGTTGGAATTTTTGAAGTCTGTGGCCACGACTGGAAGCTCCTCCGAAAAATCAAAGTTTAGAGCTTTGGATCAAACCTTTTGGTTGGGCAGAAGGGTGGGCTTTATCAAACCCTAGTTCGGGATCCTGTCTAGAAGATTCGGAAGTTTCAAAGGCAATTTTGAGGGGTGAAACTTTGCAGTTTTCAAATTTTGAGTATACCGGCTTGATCAGCTCATCAAGGCGCATCTTTCTATCCTTTCAGAAGCTTGAAATTCAAAGTTTGAATTTTTAGGGTTCCTCTAACAAACCCTAATCCAACTCCAGATCCAGTTCCTGCAAATCAAGTGGATTGGGTTAATCCTAGAAGAGAATGGATTGGTCACCTGCATAAGTGAAGAAGTTCTTGTTTCAAAGAGATATGAGGCTAAGGCCTTACATAAGAAGATTACAAGCAATCCCGGTAGGTATGACTTATCTAGGTATGTTTCGAGATTTGTTCATGATTAAGTTTATGGTATGTTTGTCTTCATATTATTACGGTTAGTACAATCTTGATTAAATTTAGACTTGTAATATCACCTTAATAAAATTATGAATGCATGATAGAAGATATTCATTGATTAGGGTGTTGACACTTATGATTGTACTAATGTATTGTGATGTTGTATGAGGTTGATGTTGTCCACTAACATGAAAGGTACATCAAGAAATACAAATCATGCTCTAGTTCAAGAACATATGACCATGGTGACATGAAGACAAAGGTTCATCCATTGCCATGGATCACATAGAATATCTACTTATGAGGTATGTATAACTTGGTTCTATAGTTGTTAACCTATGAGATATGCAGGTAACTAGCACAAGTCATTGAAGAAAACAAGAATACATTATGCGGGTATGTTAGACATAACTAGCTAGCATGCTAATCTAGGTATGTTTTTCCTATATCAAGTTAGAATCCTTCCTTGTGATAGGATCTCTTATATAAGTATACATGGCATGATTGATAATGATTACTCATGAATTCATAGGTTTGAATAATTATGGGTGTATGCATATTATGTTTCTTAACTTAATTGATGATATGACTAACCAGAAGAGTCATGAAAGTATAGGTTTGAGTAATCGCAGGTTTAGGCATATTATGTTTCTTACTTTAATTTATGATATGAATAACCATAAGAGTCCTATATAAACCTTGAATACTAATTCTTGTAATTTCTGTTTGAAATGATCATGACTATACATACTTAAGATTATTGTGTTTTGATAGTATTGAGAATATACTAATGAATGTATGATTATGTATGAGATATCGAGGATAACACAATAATGATACTAATAAGCATGCATAGGGATCGAGGAAGGATAGGTAATCTAGGAAGAAAAGATAAAGAGGGAGCACACTCTAGTAGTTTCTACAAGGATGTAGATATTCAGAGGGAGCTGACCACTTCTCACAATCCACATTAGAATGGAGTTGTAGAAAGGAAGCAAAGACTGAGAGGGAGTCAACCCAACAACCAAACAAAGATAAGTATTTGAATTGTCATTTCTTACATATTTGTTTGTTTAAATAATGTTGTTCAATGATGTATATGCATATGTTCCTAGAATTAGGTTGTGTATTATGCATATTAGAATAATTGCATTAATGAACAATATAATACTAATATGCATGTGATGGGTAAGTGGCCTATGGCACTGTACAACATTCCATTTCTACTTATCTAGAATGAAACCTCTTTGGTGACATGTTGGGAGTAGTGCAAACTCTTAACAATGTTCTTGTAGAGATTGGAAGGCATCTAGAAAGTTACAGAATATGGATGAATGTTGTATTGAAGCATTGGCTAAAATATTTGCATGACTGTATGACATATTTCTTTATGTGTAAGAATTTTTTTCTGAAAACTATGAGATGTTTCTAATCATGCAATTTAACTTGTTTTGTAGGAAAGATCGTATACCTTCACCTACAAAATAAGGACTACAACATTTGTTCCAGCAACAAAGACATCTATTGAAGATATTGAAGATATTGAAGTTCCCAGAATCTAGGATGAAGTAATGGAAGAATGCCATGATCAGTCGATCATGAAGAATGATGTTTGGGATGCAGTCCCAAGACTTGAAGGGAAGTCTGTTGTGACTTCTAAATGGATCTATAAGATCAAGCATGCTGTAGATGGTAGCATGGAGAAATACAAAACGAGGTTTGTATCTCGTGGCTTCTCCTAGAAAAAGGGATTGAGTATGAAGAGACTTCTACACCTATAGCTAGGCACACTTCCATCAGATCAATACTTGCTCTAGCTGCAGTGATGAAATGGAAGATACACCAGATGGATGTCAAGACATCTTTCTTGAATGGTGTAGTCGAAGAGGAAGTGTATGTGGAGCAACCACTTGGTTTTGAGACACATGACGGGAAGTCATATATGTGCAGAACTTGGTATGGTAGGATAGATAGCTTTCTATCCAGTTTGGGATTTACCAAGAGTAAATTGGATTCCAACCTTTACTACAAGGTTGAGGAAGGAAATCCAGTGATACTACTTTTATATGAGGATAACCTGTTTGTTACAAGTGAGGATAGATTGACTGTTGACATGCAGCGGAAGCTTGCTGCCGAGTTCGGGATGAAGGACTTGGGGATGATGCACTATTTTCTAGGCATGGAGGTGTGGCAGAGTACAGATGGAATCTTCCTTGGACAAGGGAAGTATGCAGTGGAGATCCTGAAGAGGTTTGGGATGATGGACTGCAAGGCCATGGCCACACCTATGGCATCGAACCTGAAGCTTCTATGTGATGCTTCATCTGATTCGGTTGATGTCATAGTGTTTCGTCAGATGATTGGGTCCTTAATGTACCTGACGAACACGAGACCAGATATTTGCTTTGCGGTGAACACATTGAGCCAGTTCCTGACGGATCCCAGAGGTGTTCACCTGGTTGTTTTAAAGCATATTCTGAGGTACCTGAAGGGTACAATTGATTATGGGCTCAAGTATGATGTGAATCAAAAGTTTAACCTACAAGGTTATGTTGATTCATATTGGGAAGGCAGTGCTGCAGATAGGAAGAGCACTTCTGGGTGCTGCTTCAGTATGGGATCAGGTGTGATCTCTTGGTTTAGTAGGAAGCAGTCCTGCGTAGCACTGAGCATAGCCGAAGCGGAGTATGTTGCAGCTTGTTTGGATAGTTGTGAGGCAGTATGGCTCTGGAAGCTACTGTTTGAGTTATTTGATCTCCCATTGGATGCTACTGGTATCTTTTGTGACAACCAGAGTTGTGTGAAGCTGTTTGAGAACCCGGTGTTCCATGACAGGTCGAAGGACATTGAGATCAAATATCACTATATCAGGGATATGGTGCAGAGAGGAGCAGTGAAGCTCCTAGATGTTGCGATGGATGAGCAGATTGCAGATGTATTGACGAAACCACTACCCAGAGTAAAGTTTGAGTACTTTAGACAGAGGCTTGGTGTTCTTCAGATTGACGGCACTTCGAGGAAGAAGTGATGGAGACATTTGATGAAGCCATTCCAAGCATGATGGAAGGAGGATCCTTCACATGGGTATGGATGTAAGTGCTGGATGATGAGCATCAGGATGATGTTCTAGTTTCTGCTCGATATGATTAGTTGGATCATTTATATGTATATGCATCATGTTGGATGCTGGATATGATCAATTGGATCATTTATATGTATATGCATCATTTTGGATATTGGATATGATCATTTGGATCATTTATATTTATATGCATCATGTTGGATGTTGGATATGATCAGTTGGATCATTTATATGTATATGCATCATGTTGGATGCTGGATATGATTAGTTGGATCATGTGTATGTATCTGTAGATGTATCAGGTAGATCATGTATGTTGATATGTATCAGGTTTGATCAGGTGGATCATGTATTTATATATGTATCAGGTGGCTACATTGTATGATCAGGTAGATCATGTATGATGATATGTATCAGGAAGATACTATGTATGCATCAGGTGGATGCATTGTATGATCAGGATGATCATGGATGACGAGCTTCAGGATGTTGCTCCAGATGACATGCATCAAGAGGATGCACTGATGATGATCAGGTTGATCATGTGATGATGTACATCAGGATGATGTATGGTGAGTATCAGGTTGATACTCTATGGCCGTGGAACAGGTTGTGCGGATAAGCATGTAATCCAGCCCTGGGAGGTTTGCAGATTGTCTTTCGAGGTTTTTCCTATGGCATGTAATGTGGCCCTGGGATATCTAGAAAATGCTCTTTCAAGGTTTTGCTTTGGGAGGACATATAATCCATCCCTGGGAGATCCAATAGGTTGAGCCGTGTGCTCGTAATCAGTCCTGGGATGCTCTTTCGAGGTTTTGTCCTATGGCATATAATCCAGCCCTGGGAGATCCTACAGGTTAGAGTTGTGTACCCGTAACATCTTGGGATGCTCTTTTGAGGTTTTTCCATGACCACATATAATACAACCCTGGGAGATCCTATAGGTCGGAGCTGTGTGCCCGTAACATCCTGGGATGCTCTTTCCAGGTTTTGTGGTGACCACATATAATACAGCCCTGGGAGATCCTATACGTTGGAGCTGTGTGCCTGTAACAGCCTGGGATGCTCTTTTGAGGTTTTGTGGTGGAGTCACATATAATACAGCCCTGGGAGATCTGACAGGTAGAGCTGTGTGCTCATAACAGCCTGGGATGCTCTTTCAAGGTTTTGTGATGCACGTAATAAGTCCTGAGGATTCCACAGTATGGCCAGTGATGATGAAGACCTGCAGGTGGTGGGCCTACATCCAGTGTGAAAAAGGACTGGCTCTATAGAACTTCCTATGACGAGCAGATTTAGAGATTGATTGAGATAGCAGTAGCAGTGATGATGAAGATGATTCAATGACGATGATCTAGAGAAGAAGACTTGTGCTAGAAGACCTGTGTCGAGAAATACCTTCCTAGTTACGAGGGAGTGTTGATGTATATGTAACTTCAGAATGTATTTCACATATATGTATATTGTATTCCTATAGAGATGTTATTATTCCTCTATACGGAAGTGTTTGTATTCCTATAGAGATGTTATTATTCCTCTATATTGAAGTTTCGCCATTTATATTGTAAGTGTCGTAACTTATACTTGATGGGTTATTAGACCACCTTGTTGGGGTCATCCCTGTATAAGTCATGTGGGTCAAAGGGTTATTAGACCACCCTATTAGGGGTCGGCCCAGTCAACATTATGTTATGTGGTTAAGTTAAGGCCGACCTAGTAAAGGTTATTAGGAAAGTCAAGTCAAGTATAAATAGAGTGCGGGAGGCACTCTATTTGATCATTCTATTCTCTCTCACACTCTTTGGAGAGTGGCTCACTTGTAGAGGAGGAGAAGCTACTACTAGGAGATGTCTATCTCTTATGCTTGGGTTGTATCATTTCTCTATCTATCTCCGACGAAGTTATTGGGGTTTTTCACCTTTATGGTTTTCCCAAAGTAAATTCTGTGTCTCTTGTGTGCTTGCATTATTGTGTCCATGATTGATATGCTGTAGATATGCTGTACATGTTGTTCTCTCAGTTAAGATCCTAGATCAGATTTAAGTAAATTCTAAAAAACTAACACCAGATTCCTAGAGACATCTTTCCTACTGATCTACATGTTAGTTTATTTCCTAGCAGAGGTACTGATCATGCATCTAGCTCTACTGCTGGAGGTGACAATACATTTTGTGGGTCGACAGATAGTGATGATGATATGGTTTCGAGGGTGGAATAGCATGTATATTTGTCATTTATCATCAATTTGATGCTATTGTATATATATAACTACATCATTTTCGATTTTGCATATGTTGATGGTCATGATGTGTATGTTAGTTTAGGTTCGATGATGTTTATTAAATGTTTGTATTTTCCATTTTTCATACGTTGATGTTGATGATTATGTTGATGTTTATTTATATGCTGATGGTAATGTACTTGTGTGTGTTAGGTCAGTTTCAATGATGTTCATTAGATGTGTCTGGTGGTTATTTTAGAAACTAGAACTTGTGTTTAGTTACATGTTATTGTTAGATCATATGTGTGTTAGAAGATGTTTAAATTTGTAAGATGTATATGTTAGATGAATATGCAGTAACGTAATGTTTATGATGGTACATTCATGCTTATTTTTATTAGTTTTATGTGAATGATGGTATGATTGTGACAATGATATTAATGATTATATGTTTAGGTTTACAAAATATTATTGAATACAAAATATCATTGAATTAAATATTTTTATGAATTTTGTATTGATAATGGATGAAGTTGTGACAACTAGCTATATGATTCATGTTGGTTGTATAATTTGTGATAACATCTGTGAAATTCAAGCACAACAGATCTATGGAATAAGCACAACAGTTACAAGAGATGCATGCAGCAAAATGTATGGAAACACTATACAGAAGGTTTGCAGCAGTAAAATGATCTCATATACTCATAAGATATATTACAATGTGTGAAAATGGCTACAATAAGCCAAGCAATTCGAATTCCAAAGGTGGTCACTCGAATTGATGCATGATAGTGGCTTACTAGGCAGTTAAAACCATCTGGCACATCAGTTAACCACTTAACTAATCAATAATTGACTCTAACTGACTCTGAAACTGACTACCTGAGTCTAACTCAATGCAGAACTCAACTGATTTCCCAAAAATAGGGGAGGGCACCATATGTCGGTAGTTGAACTGAATGTTAGGTGAGAATAACACGAAATCATGTCAAACAGTGTAGTAAGGCGCCCTAGTTTCACTAGTTGGATGAATAGTGCGCATTAGTCATGCAAATCAACCCCTAAATGGTGGAGGAGGGTCAGTAGGTGGCCCAGTTGGCTCCTAGAATGTAGGAGGAGGCTCAAATGATGGCCCAGTTGGCTCCTAAAATGTAGGAGGCCCAGTTGACTGAAACTGTGATCTATTGATGATGTAAGCACATGATGGAGTCAAAATACTTAGGATAAGTGGATAATTAAGCTGTAAGGCTAAAATAAATGATGTGTGGTTGGAAAATTATCCAACACCCCCCCTTAAGCTAATCTCATGGAGGTATAAAAAATAATAAAAGGGCCCTAGCAACAAATTCCATAGGTCACCCAGTACAAAAATAATCCAAAAATGCTAGAAAAAATCTAAGTGAGGAAAGAGGGAAAAACCTAGTGGGAAAGAAAACCCTCCCTCAAACTCAACACTGAAAGATCTAATCTGTCCTCACCATAGTAGAACTCACCCCCAGTAGTGAATGGAGGGAAGAGAACTTCTTCTCAATGAATGTCTTGGTGAAGATGTCTGCAATTTTCTCTTATGTAGGGCAATATTGCAGTACAATGGTTCTGTCATGCACAAGATCTCGGATGTAGTGCATGTGGATATCAATATGTTTAGTCCTCTGTCTCTGAATTGGATCTATCTATATTTTGATAGCACTCTTATTGTTACAAAAGAGGACAGTAGAAGTGGTGCTACCAATATCAAACTCTGTTAGAATACCCTGCAACCAAACTGCCTGAATGCAATCATTGACTGCTCCTCGATACTCTGCCTTTCTTGAACATAAGGAAATGGCGGCCTAATTTTTTCTTTACCAACAAATAGGCCCTCTGGAAATCATGAAAACATATCCGGAAGTGGAATTCTGATCAATGCTATCACCCACCCAATCTGAATCAGTGAATCCAACCAAATCTAGATCGGAATCCGCAGCATAGTGAATGCCAAAATGTCTAGCACCCTGCACATAGTGCAAGATTATTTTGGCTTCCTTCCAGTGAATCTCATGGGGTTGCTGCATATACCTTGACACAACACTCACAACATAAGAAATATCATTCCTAGAGTGTGTCAAGTATAGAAGACTCCCAATCAACTGTCGATAAAGTGTATAATCCACCAGCGTTGTAGAATCATTATCCTCAAGACTGTTTCCTGAGAGGAATGGGAATGGTGTTGCTTTACAATTTTCCATATTAAACTTGTTTAGCAGGTCTGAAGCATATTTTGACTGAGATATGGTGATCCCATCAAAATTCTGAGTGATCTCTAAGCCAAGAAACTGCTCCAGTAGACCTAAATCACTCATGTCGAATGCTAGATGTAGTGTGGTTTTTATATTGCTGATCAAAGCAAGAGTGCTTCCTATAATAAAAAGGTCATCAAAATAAAGGAAAATTATCAGAAAATTACCTTCATGCTTCTGTAGGTACACATTTGGATCTGATTTGCATCTTGCAAAATTTTGTGACAGAAGGAAGGAATCCACCTTTGCATACCAAGCTCTTGGGGCCTGTTTTAAACCATACACTGATTTCTTCAGTCTGCACACTAATGTCGGATCTGATATGTAACATTCAAGATTCTTCATGTAAATATCTTCCTGAAGATATCCATGAAGAAATTCACTCTTCACATCCATGTGGTGCACTTCCCAGTGATTAGATGCAGAAATTGCCAAAACTAGGCGGATAGAATCCATTTTTGCAACCGATGCAAAGGTTTCTGTGTAGTCCACACCATGAACTTGTGAGAATCCTTTTGCCACCAACCTAGATTTGTATTTGCAGGTTGATCCATCGGTAGAAACCTTGTTTATGTAGACCCATTTGCATTGAACTAATTTCCTCATGGGTGGAAGAGAAACTAGCTCCCATGTAGTATTTTTCTAAAGAGAATTGTACTCTTCATCCATGGTAGTTTGCCATCTCGGATCTCAGTGGAAATGATAGTATGATCTAGGATTTGAACCTATCATCAAAAAAAAAAATTCAGATAGTAAAGGATCATAATATGAAAGGGCCATACGTGCTCTTTGAAAGTCTGTTCGAGTTCTTCTTGGATCGACAGGATTTCCAATGTTAGAACCAGCATAATTGAGAGTCTTTTCTGTCCACTATGGAAACTGAGGGGGCTCCTCTGGATCTGAATCGGAACCTTATATTTCATGTTCATTAATGTCTGATAAAATATCAGAAATATCAGAACACAAAATTTCATCATCTTCTTCCGAATCTTCTTCTTGGAGAGGAGGCAATTCAATAGTTTCTTCCTCGACTAGTTTTAGACCTTGAAGCAGTTCTTCAAATTTGACATTCTCTCGATGAATATATTTTTTGATATAATATCCATGAGTTTGCATCCTTTTGATTCTTCAGCATATCCAATGAGGATGCACTCAGTACTCTGTGGATCCAAAGATCTTCTCTTCTCAGTCGGAATTCTAGCCCATGCAGTGGAGCAAAAAACCATGAGATTGGACACATCAGGATTGTGACCAGTGTAGGCTTCGAAAGGAGTAGTACCTTTGATGAATGGGTGTGGAAATATGTTTTGAATGTATGCAGCAACATTCATGGCCTCAGCCCAAATATTTGGAGCCAAACCTTTCGATTCAAGCATACAAGTGGCCATCTCTTTTAGTTCTCGATTTTTCCTTTCCGCTACACCATTCTACTCAGGTGTGTATGGGACTGTGTGCTGGATTTGGATTCCATTTTCCACACAAAGTTGTAGCAGCTATGATTTGATTATTGTCCACCACTATCAGATCTAAGAGCTTTGATCTTACTTGTTGGGGTTTTATTATGTGTTAAATAATTCCAATATTTAATTTATCGACTTGGGTTTGTAAACTTCGAGTTGTCACAAAATATATGTTGAGGTAGAAAGGAAACTAAGATATTGGCTCGGAAGACCTTGGAAATGTTTTATAATGAAAATATTTAAATATCTTTCAAAATGAAAAATCGAGTCAAACTTAGAAATATAAACTATCAAACAGATTAGACCTAACCTAATAAACAGGTCAGAATAGTATCAATCTACACTATTCTACCCTGTGGACAAGAATTGAGATTACAAAATACAAGCAAACTATTCTATGGAAGCAAGTACGGTTAATAATTTAAACCCTATTCTAGGAATGGAAGAAGCTAATCTAGTATATGATATCAGAATTCTGACTTATAAAACAAAGTGCAGTTGTGATAACTATTCAAAAGCAAGACAACTAGTTAACTAACCTAAGAAATTCAATGTAACCATTAAACTACGAATGAGATAATATTTTAGGAATTGAACTTGCATAAACAACTAAAGACTTTCAAAGAAACAAATGATTTGGAGATAATCCTATCTGAATTTCCTAACTATACTCTTCTTAACGAACTATGTCACAATGACTTACGAATGCTACAGAGATGCAAAATGGAACTAAATCTAACTTGACTTCTATGAAAATATGGAAACTAAAGATAGACCAATTACAAGAACACTTGAATATTATAAGCTACTATTTATCCATCAAATCAACAATATTTGAAAACCCTAATTATGCTACTTAGAACTAATTCAACACAAAATATTATTAACAATCCAACCTATTGACAATAAAAAAAAAAAAATGTAGTCTAATGACTACTTTGAAGTTGAAGACATGCAATGCCTTATCCTACAAAAACTTGAGAAACATCAAATATAGTAATAACCGAAGCAAATCTAAGTAATCCTACGTAAAATTAAGTATATTCAAATGGCTGGAAATGAACTTGGTTGGTAAACAAAACAAAAATAAGATCTTTGCTAATCTACTTCTAAGACAAACCAACGATAGACTAAGTCATTCTAGGCAATTATGAGAAAATGATGTAATTAATCTATATTTCGGAAAGCAAGTCTATGCTAGGTTAAGAATGGAATCAGTGAGTTCTAGGATAGTAGCAAGCTATAAAAACAGAGGTAAAGTATTGACTGCAAATCCAAGTACAAGCTGGAAAATGAAAGCTAAAGGTAGGCTAAAGAGGTGAAAAGAACTAAAGTAGAAATGTTTGAATAGATTCTATGATAACATTATGTAATTCGAACTAAGGTTCTAACTACAAATTCAAGTACTTTCCAGCTATAGGAAGTGAATGCAAACCATAAATCTAAGAAATTAAACTCTAGTTGCTCAGAAAAACATAACATAAAATATTAAAGTATGAATGGAAGTCCGAATGACAGGCTGAATGACAAACTTATGAATAAAACAGGCTAAGTGATTCTAATGCCAGCTGGGTTTATGCATACTACTCTATGTTTCAGGCATGAAAGAAAATGAACTATTTAAACTAAAAACCAATAAGCAACTACACTTACTTTTACATTCAAATGAGAAAACCAGTTTCTATTGCTTGATAAAACAGAGTTAAAACGTAAATAGAGTTAATCATAGCTACAGTAAGAATAACAAATCTAAATATTGCCGTAAACTAAACTTGAAATACTGAAAACAAGTTTGAATTCTATCTAGTTACGAATGCAAAGATGAAAGACAATTTGAAATGAGATGCGAATGACCGGTCGTTTAAATTCTGAAAACACAAATTACATGAAAACACAGGAAAATTGTATTTTATACACAGCAAAACGCCATCTATAGGAAAACGAACTACTTGCTTGCAAAACAAAATTACTTATCTGCAAAGATGAAAGAAAACTACTGAATATGAACAAATAAAACCTATGTTTGTTGAGGGGCCCTTCCCAGCAACAGGGGTTTATCTCCTAAGCTATTTAGTCACCAATCATTAGTAGAAAACGGAAAATGATCATCAACGGCTAAAAGAAAGTCTTTTTATTAAACTGAAGCAAAGCTTATACAACGTTTGTCTTTTTTTGTTTCTCAACCTGGGGCATCTTTATATAGAATTTACAAAGGGAGATCCGGTCAACCCTTTCAGTGTTGATGTATATGTAACTTCGGAATGTATTTCACATATATGTATATTGTATTCCTATAGAGATGGTATTATTCCTCTATAAGGAAGTGTCGTCATTTATATTGTAAATGTCGTAACTTATACTTGATGGGTTATTAGACCACCTTATTTGGGGTCGGCCTTGTATAAGTCATGTGGGTCAAAGGGTTATTAGACCACCCTATTGGGGGTCGGCCATGTGGGTCAAAGGGTTATTAGACCACCCTATTGGGGGTCGGCCCACTCAGCATTATGTTATGTGGTTAAGTTCGAGCCTACATGAGTTAGGTAAAAAGGCAAGTCAAGTCAAGTATAAATAGAGTGCGGGAGGCACTCTATTTACTCACTCACTTCTCACACATGCACTCAAGGAGGAGTGGCACACTTATGGAGGAGGAGGATCTGCTGCTAGGTTATGGCTATCTCTCTTGGTTGGTTGTATCATTGCTCTATCTATCTCTGAGGAAGTTATTGGGGTTTTTCACCTTTATGGTTTTCCCCAAGTAAATCTTTGTGTCTCTTGTGTGCTTGCATTATTGTCTCCATGATTGATATGCTGTAGATATGCTGTACATGTTGTTCTCTCAGTTAAGATCCTAGATCAGATTGAAGTAAATTCTGAAAATTTAACATGGTATCAGAGCTAGCCTGAAAGAAGGCATGATATGGCATGTATGACACTTGTTGCACTTACGATGCTAGGGCTTGATATAGCAAAAACCAGTCATCGTAGCACTTTCGCTATAAATCCGTTTTGGCGAAGTTTTCGGATCTGAAATTGTTACAGGCTGAAGCTAAGATCTCCAGGTATCTTGTGTCCAAAGGACAACCTCTAATTCGTTGTAGTTTGTGATTTATGATCTGTACAATATAGGGTTTCTGCCTCTTCCAAATCTGAGTCAAACTCAGGTGACCTTGGGAAAAAGGTCATAACTTGGGATAGGAAGCTCCAAATGAAATTTCGTGAAAAGTGACAGGTAGTACACAGGCCGAGCTATCTCAGAAAACTTTTTCAGAGGCCGAAGGTCAAACAGTGACACGTGGCACGCCGTACAAGTTCGCTCTCCTGTATTTTCCCAAAACAGGTCATGTTGCGACACTTGCCATAAATCTCTCTCAGAGAATCCAATTGAGGTCAGACCTGTCAGGATGGAAAGCTAACAGGCCGATATATCTCAGAAAACGTTTTCAGAGGCCGAAGTTAAAACAGTGACACGTGGCACGCCGTACAAGTTCGCTCTCCTGTTTTATCCTAAAACAGGTCATGTTGCGACATTTGGCATAACTCTCTCTCAGAGAATCCAATTGAGGTCAGACCTGTCAGGATGGAAAGATAACAGGTCAGGCTATCTCAGGAAACTTTTTCAAACCCTGTGGACCCAAAATTTCGGAGTTACATCAGAAACAATCAGGTACATATTTCTGTCAAAACAGAATTATTTTTTGGTACCTTCATTCATGGCTTCCGGAATTTAGGGCTTTGGAGAAAGTTAGAATTTTTGTAATCGGAGACCACGGCTGGATGCTACTCATCAAAATAGAAATTTATAGACCAAGATCAGAATTTTTGGTTGGGCAGAAGGCCGGGCTTGATTAGACCCTAGTTCGGGACTTTGATCAGAAAAGTGGAAAACTAGGGCTTCTGTAAAAATGGGAATTTTTGAAATCTGTAACCACGGCTGGAAGCTCCTCAGAAAAATAGAAGCTTAGAGATTTGGATCAAACATTTTGATGGGGAAAAAGAGTGGGCTTCATCAAACCCCAGTTCAGGGTTACGTCCAGTGAATCTGGAAGTTTCAAAGGCAAAATTGAGGAGTGAAACTTTGCAGTTTTCAAATTCTGAATATACCAGTTTGATCAGCTCATCAAGGCACATATTTCTATCCTTTCGAAAGTTTGAAATTCAAAGTTTGAATTTTTGGGGTTTCTCTGACAAACCCATATCCAGCTCCAGGTCCAGTTCTTGCAAATCAAGTGGATTGGGTTAATCCTAGAAGAAGATGGATTGATCATCTGCATAAGTAAAGAAGTTCCTGTTTCAGAGGGAGATGAGGCTAAGGCCTTACATAAGAAGATTTCAAGCGATCTCGACAGGTATGTCTCATCGAGGTATGTTTCGATATTTGTCCATGATTAAGTTTATGGTATGTTTGTCTTCATGTTATTACGGTTAGTACAATTTTGATTTTAGATTTGTCGTTTCACCTTAACAAAATCATGAATGCATGATAGAAGATATTCATTGGTTAGGGTGTTGACACTTATGATTGTACTAATGCATTATGGTGTTGTATGAGGTTTATGTCGTCTACTAACATGAAAGGTACACCAAGAAAGACAAAGCATGTTCCAGTTCAAGAACATATGATCATGATGACATGAGGATAAAGACTCATCCATTGTCATGGATCTCATACAAGATCCATTCACGAGGTATGTATAACTTGGTTTTATAATGGTTAACTTATGAGACATGCAGGTTACTAGCACAAGTCACTAAAGAGAACCAAAAGACATTATACGGGTATGTTAGACATAACTAGCTAACATGATAATCCAGGTATGTTTTTCCTATATCAGGCTAGATTCCTACCTTGGGTTAGGATCTTATACTATCGCGTTGTTGATAATGATTATTCATGAATTCATAGGTTTGAATAATCATGATTGTATGCATATTATGTTTCTTACCATAATTGATGATATGACTAACCAGAAGAATCATGATGGTATAGGTTTGAATAATCACAGGTTTTATGCATTTTATATCTCTTATCTTGATTGATGATTCAACTAACCTGAAGAGTCATAGGCTTGAGTAATTACAGGTTTAGACATGTTATGTTTCTTATGATTTGACTAACCATAAGAATCCTTGAATGCTAATGCTTATTATTTCTATTTGAAATGATCATGACTATACATGCTTGAGATTATTGTGTTTTAACAGTATACTAATGAATGTATGATTTTATATGAGATCACAAGGATAACACATTCATGATACTAATAAGCATGCATAGGGACCAAAGATAAATATGAGTTCAAGAACAGGTAATTCAGGAAGCAAAGATCAAGAGGGAGCACACTCTAGTTGTTCCTGTAAGAAAGCAAAGGAGCACACTTCAGTAGTTTTTGCAAGGATGCAGATATTCAGAGGGAGTTGATCATCTCTCTACATTTCACAACAGAAAGGTGTAGAAGAAGCTACCTCAGATTAGGACTCCAGCAGCTCCTGCAAGGAAGCAAAGACTCAGAGGGAGTCCACCCAACGAACAAAGAAAGATAAGTATTTTAATCATCATTTCTTGCATATTTGTTTGTTTAAATAAAATTGTTCAATAATGTATATACTGATGTTCCTAGAATTAGGTTGTGTATTATGCATATTAGAATAATTGCATTGATGAACAGTATACTCCTAATATGCATGGGTAAGTGGCCTATGGCACTGTACAACATTCCATTGCTACTTATCTAGAATGAAACCTCTTTGCTGACATGTTGGGAGTTGTGCACACTCTTAACAATGTTCTGGTAGAGATTGGAAGGCATCTAGAAAGTTACGGAATATGGATAAATGTTGTATTGAAGCATTGGCTAAGATAATTGCATGACTGTATGACATATTTATTTATGTGTAAGAATTTGTTCTGAAAACTATGAGATGTTTTCTAATCATGCAATTTAACCTGTTGTGTAGGAAAGATCGTATGCCATCTCCTACAAAAGAAGAACTACAACATTTGTTCAGCAACAAATTTATTTATTGAAGATATTGAAGTTCCCAGGATCTGGGATGAAGAAATGGAATGCCATGATCCGTCGATCATGAAGAATGATGTTTGGGATGTAGTCCCAAGATGTGAAGGGAAGTTTGTTATGACTTTCAAATGGAACTATCAGATCAAGCATGTTGCAGATGGCAGCATTGAGAAATATAAAAGTGATGAAATAGAAGATACGCCAGATGGATTCAAGACAGCTTCCTTGAATGGTGTAGTTGAAGAAGAAGTGTATGTAGAGCAGCTACTTGGTTCTGAGACACATGATAGGAAATCATATATGTGCAGAACTTGGTATGGTGAAGATAGATTGATTGCCGACACGCAGCGGAACCTTACTACCGAGTTCGAGATGAAGAACTTGGGGATGATGCACTATTTGTTTTTGGCATGGAGGTGTGGCAGAGTGCAGATAGAATCTTCCTTGGACAAGGGAAGTACATAGTAGATATCCTGAAGAGATATGGATGATGGATTGCAAGGCCATGGCCACACCTATGGCATCAAATTTGAAGCTTCTTTGTGATGCTTCATCTGAGCCAGTTGATGTTTCTATGTATCGTCAGATGATTGGGTCCTTGATGTACCTGACGAACACGAGACCAGACATTTGCTTTGCTGTGAACACATTGAGCCAGTTCCTGACGGATCCGAGGAGTGTTCACCTATTTGCTGTAAAGCATGTTCTGAGGTACCTGAAGGGTACAGTGAATTATGGGCTTAGGTATGAGGCAAATCAAAAGTTTAACCTGCAGGGTTATGTTGATTCAGATTGGGTTGGCCGTGCTATAGATAGGAAGAGCACATCTGGGTGCTGCTTCAGTATGGGATCAGGTGTGATCTCTTGGTTTAGTAGGAAGCAGTCCTGCGTAGCACTGAGTACAGCTGAGGCAGAGTATGTTGCAGCCTGCTCAGCTAGTTGCGAGGCAGTATGGCTACGGAAGCTACTGTCTGAGTTATTTGATCTCCCGTTGGAGGCTACTGGTATCTTCTGTGATAACCAGAGTTGTGTGAAGCTGTCCGAGAACCCAGTGTTTCATGACAGGTCGAAACACATAGAGATCAAATATCACTATATCAGGGATATGGTGCAGAGAGGAGCTGTGAAGCTCCTGTATATTGCGACGGACGAGCAGATTGCAGATGTGCTGACGAAGCCACTAGCCAGGGTGAAGTTCGAGTACTTCAGAGAGAGGCTTGGCGTTATTCAGATCGAGGACACTTCGAGGAAGAAGTGACGGACACATTTGCTGAAGCCATTCCAAGCATGTTGGAAGGAGGATCCTTCACATGGCTGTGGATGTAAGCGCTGGATGATGAGCATCAGGATGATGAGCATCAGGATGATGTTCTAGTTTCTGCTGGATATGATCAGTTGGATCATTTTATGTATGTATGTACGCATCATGTTGGATGCAGGATATGATCAGTTGGATCATTTTATGTGGATACATTGATGATCAGGAGGATCATGTATGATGATATGTATCAGGTAGATACTTGGTATGCATCAGGTAGATGCATTGATGATCAGGAGGATCATGTATGATGATACGTATCATATATTTGTATCAGGTGGATACATTGATGATCAGGAGGATCATGTATGATACTTGGTATGCATCAGGAAGATGCATTGATGATCAGGTAGATCATGCAGCAGGATGTTGCAGTGATGATCAGGATGATCATAGATGACGAGCTTCAGGATGTTGCTCCAGATGACATGCAGCAGGATGTTGCATTGATGATCAGGACGATCATGGATGACGAGCTTCAGGATGTTGCTCCAGATGACATGCAGCAGGATGTTGCATTGATGATCAGGATGATCATGGATGACGAGCTTCAGGATGTTGCTCTAGATGACTTGCAGCAGGACGTTGCAGTAATTATGATCAGGACGATCATGAGTACATCAGGATGATGTATGGTGAGTATCAGGTTGATACTCTGTGGCCGTGGATCAGGTTGTGCAGATGAGCATGTCTGGGAGATCCTATAGGTCGGAGTTGTGTACCCGTAACAGCCTGGGATGCTCTGTCGAGACATTGCTCTGGGAGGACATGTAATTTGTGCCCTGGGAGATCTCAGGTCGGAGTTGTGTACCCGTAACATCCTGAGATGCTCTTGCGAGGTTTTGTCCTATGGCATGTAATTTGGGCCCTGGGAGATTTCAGGTCGGAGTTGTGTACCCGTAACATCCTGAGATGCTCTTTCGAGGTTTTGCCATGAACACATGTAATTTGTGCCCTAGGAGATCTCAGGTCGGAGTTGTGTACCCGTAACATCCTGAGATGCTCTTGCTAGGTTTTGTGGTGGACCACATGTAATTTGTGCCCTGGGAGATCTTAGGTCGGAGTTGTGTACCCGTAACATCCTAAGATGCTCTTTCGAGGTTTTGTGGTGGGGTCACATGTAATAGCGCCCTGGGAGATCCTACAGGTTGGAGTTGTGTACCCGTAATATCCTGGGATGCTCTTTCGAGGTTTTGTGACGCACGTAAAAGTCCTGAGGATTCCACAGTATGGCCAGTGATGATGAAGACCTGCAGGTGGTGGGCCTACATCCAGTATGAAAAAGGACTGGCTCTGTAGAACTTCCTATGACGAGTAGATTCAGAGATTGATTGAGATAGCAGCAGCAGTGACGACGATGATGATGACTCGATGACGATTATCCAGTGACGATGATCCAGAGAAGATGACTTGTGCTAGAAGAACTGTGCTGAGAAATACCTTCCTAGTTAAGAGGGAGTGTTGATGTATATGTAACTTCGGAATGTATTTCACATATATGTATATTGTATTCCTATAGAGATGGTATTATTCCTCTATAAGGAAGTGTCGTCATTTATATTGTAAATGTCGTAACTTATACTTGATGGGTTATTAGACCACCTTATTTGGGGTCGGCCTTGTATAAGTCATGTGGGTCAAAGGGTTATTAGACCACCCTATTGGGGGTCGGCCATGTGGGTCAAAGGGTTATTAGACCACCCTATTGGGGGTCGGCCCACTCAGCATTATGTTATGTGGTTAAGTTCGAGCCTACATGAGTTAGGTAAAAAGGCAAGTCAAGTCAAGTATAAATAGAGTGCGGGAGGCACTCTATTTACTCACTCACTTCTCACACATGCACTCAAGGAGGAGTGGCACACTTATGGAGGAGGAGGATCTGCTGCTAGGTTATGGCTATCTCTCTTGGTTGGTTGTATCATTGCTCTATCTATCTCTGAGGAAGTTATTGGGGTTTTTCACCTTTATGGTTTTCCCCAAGTAAATCTTTGTGTCTCTTGTGTGCTTGCATTATTGTCTCCATGATTGATATGCTGTAGATATGCTGTACATGTTGTTCTCTCAGTTAAGATCCTAGATCAGATTGAAGTAAATTCTGAAAATTTAACATTCAGTGGTCGAACTCTCTAAAAATAGGAGATATTTACTGATGCATAAATGGTCCATTAAAACGCACAGGCCGTTTTCCTCATTTCATGTGTGTTAGTTCCCTTTGACGTGAGCAAAAAATGCGTTGGTAGCCTGAATGAGTGAGGACGCAGATCTTCTTGAACAAGGGCTCACGATCCATCAGGACCACGTTGCCAACAGAACCCACGTCGTGGTTCCCACCTTCAATGCCCCAGAATATGCTAACCAATGAATCTGGAAGTGCGAACGAAGGTTTGAATGGATGTCAAAAATGCGGATGGGCATCTGAATGTGAATGCGCATCCGGATGGGATTCGTATGAAAATCACAACCTGAAAAATGGAAACTATGTGCCCAACAAGTCCATAAATGTTAAGTTAACATTAATAAATCATAAAAAGATGATAATCAGTTAAGATTCATAAGATATTAAAATATGTTCATACCTGAGTACAAATGGTGGTCTGAATGACAAGAAATATGACTTAATCACACCAAAAATGGTAAAAACAGTATCAAGATAGCATGTTCAATGATCAAAAGTGATAGCAAAATTGGACATCAACACTCCCCCAAACTGGAGATATGCTAAGTCACACTGAGCAAAGAGGAAAGGAAATTAGGAAGAAGGATGAGATGCGACAATAGCTGCCTTCGACTTAGAAGAGGAAAGTTCCTAGGCTCATGCTAGGTAGGCGTTGCTGAATGGAGGTAAATGGATATAGGGAATGCAGGGGATGCAGCTGAATGGGCTCAGAAAGGGTGAGAACGAGCAGAGTGAGGGTGAAGATCAAGCAGGCATTGAATTTAAAACACGGTCCATTTGAACGTTTGAATGATCATGCGGTAGAAATTTGTCACATTTGAACAATCATATCATTATTCAAGAACTTGAATCGTGTGCCATCATAAAGGTGTATGCGCTAATGAGTTCGTATGACTTTGAAATTTTCAACCATGTCCAAAGTAAACTTTGGATAGGTTGAAAGAAAATTTTCATCATGGAATTATAACATAAGGTGCATTACTAATCATGGTGATCTTTGATTGATAAGATGACGACTTACATGATGATCTTCGCATACAAATTGACGAGGAGATGAAACTATATGACAATCAGATAAAAATTCTGGAAATCACATTGATGAAAGGTTAATCAATTCGTTTTGTAGAGTCGAAATGAGTCAAAGATTGAGATTGTAGTGTCTTCATATGCATAGAGATGAGACTTGATAGTTCTTGATATGATTAGTGAATTGAATTCCTTGTTTATAATAAAAATTCAAGAATTGAATACCTTGGCATACTTAGTCATGCTGTTATAAAGCTATGGGTTCATTCAGATCGTCATTCAACACTTCATTCAGCCCTTCATGCGATGCTACATTCAACGCTTGATTCAGACCATATATCTAAACAAGATATGCTTGTTGGATCTGACTGACTTCTGATTTTGTAGAGAATTTTCTGAAGCTGCCAACAAATCTTTAAGAATGAAATTGTTGCTGTTGTGGCTGCTTCTTTCGAAAGGACAATGTAAACTTGCTCTTCTATGAAAACATCTTGACTGATGAACTATTTCAGACGCTCTTTCTTTGTTCAACATGGATCAAAACAGTCTTCTCTTCTATTACTTTCATTGTTCCTGAAACAATAGATCATTTTATAAGAGATAAATGAATTTTTAATTATTTTATAAGTAAACAGAAAATATAAGCAAGTCTGAATCCTCCCCCAAACCAAAAATATGGTGTGTCCTCAAGCCATTAAAATAAAAACTGATTGGTATTCAAACATTTCCAATTGACAGTCATCAAATAACTCTAAAAGTTGTTATTTTTGTAAGAAAAAGAAATACTAACTAATGATGGAGATGATTCATACATGCAAATTCATAAAAAAAAAATAACAGTGCTCATGAAGACCATATGAATAATGATATTTCAGTTGATGCGAAAATTCCATAGGAAAACTAGTCATCCTTGACTCATTTTGAAAGATCTATTGTCATCCAAAGAATCTTAGATAAAGTTCACTCTTGAGTTCATTAGATTTCTATGGTTATGAGTCCCACTTCTAGGATAACAATATCCTAGGTATTGTTTGAATTAGATGACAGGGTCCAAGTCCAACTTACAGCCATTCTCTAGTGATAGTATGAATAATTTGCCTAAGCATGTATCAGGTTTTTTGTTTTAGATGATTCATGTGCATAATAATGTATTAACAATCTCTCTTTTACCCGGTATTTCCCCGCTTCTAGCCGGCCTATTCAGTACCCCGACGGGTTTAACTTGGTACCATGCAAGCATAGTCCCGCTGCCAGCAAGCCTGTTTAGTACCGCGACAGGTTTACTTACATTTACCGAGCTTCCTTGTTTACAATTTTACTTAGCATGGACCCGCTGCTAGTGAGCCTGTTCAGTACCCCGGCGGGTTTGCTTTGCATAATGATTTTAGTATGTGGAAGCCGGTTGGTACTAGATTGTATTAATCTTGCTAAGCACATAACTCAAATTTTAGATTTAACCTTATGAGTAAATTTATTTATAATAGCCTAGATTATAGCTCATGCCAAAAATGAATGACCTAAAGTTGTCCTCTGACCTCTCAGTCTATCTTCTTCATAAAAAGATCATTAATTTTCCCCATAAGTAGAAATACCACTTACTCTTGGGCTACCTTTTAATAAAAAATGCTTAAGAGATAAGTTCTGATAATGAGTCTGGGATGAACTAGTAGTCCATAGGTGTTGGATAGATCTTTGAAAATTATGATGGTTATGATAGGTCTCTGAGCAACTGTTCTAATGATAGATCAGGAATGTGCATATATGAATAAAATACAAACATATAGAAGGATAAAAATGATACTAACAAAAAGAATCATAGAAGAAAAGTGGTTAAAAATCAAGAATTTTCATTTTGCAAAATAATCAAGGGAGAATAAATCACAAGAAATAGTTCCCTTTTAATTGATGAAGCTATATGAGCTGACCAAAATTCCTGTGTAAATATAAACCAATTGTTAGAAATGATTCTCATTTATTCCAAGAAACATAAATATATGTACATAATATCCTATTCTACTTAGGGAGAAAGAAAACAATTATATTCATGTATATGAATTCTTCCAATGTAACCAAGTGCGAAGCAAGATTAAAAATATACCTTTATACACATACGAGAAAATTATTTCTGTGATTACCTGGATACGAAGAACCAACCGACCTGTTTGATTTAGCAGTAAGAAGCATTGAAGGAGAGAATGGTAATGTGGCCTAGTTACCTCGTGGAACTAGATCTCAATATAATCCTTGTATGATAGGTTCTTTTCTTCATTTGTCATGTCATGAGGTCTTTCATCAAACTCTAGAATGCATAAAGAATCTGTGTTTGGTGATGGGGAATATTCAGGTTCTAATCTCTATCCCTCATCAAATAAGATGCATGCCATGTTGATCTTGTCTTCTTGTGGATAAGGACAAGTAGAAACTTCCTGTTCTTCCATAGTTTCTATGACTCCTAGATCTATAACCTCTCCGGACCTTGTATGAATTTGCTGCAGTGATGTTGGTGAGGTAGGAAAGGTGGGTAAATGTTGCAGATCAACATTATAAGCATATTGTATTGCTTTATTGTTGTTAGAATATGGAATGGATTGAACAGTAATGTGCGTAGGGCATAGAGGAGGTTTATGAGAAGGTGATTGTGGCAGGTGCAGTTGATTGGCTTCTGTGGTTGATCCTACCGGGTAAATAGGATATTGTTGAAAAGCTTGTGGAGAGTATAGAGGACCAGGTAGTGTTGCAACGTAAGAGAGAGTATCCATATGATCATAAGATGGGCCATGAAGGCTTTGTGAACAGGGTTGGTAGGGGTTAAGTTGAGGCTGTAACAGTTGTCATGGTGGATAAGTATTTGATGATTGATTATGAGAGTAGGCCAATGGAGGGATGGAGCTCCGAGCCATACATGTAGGCCATGGTTTCCATGATAGTTGTGGTGCCATTTCATAAGGTGATCTTGTTGCAACTTCCATATCTCCTTAGCAGGTTGTTTCCATCCTGGGTAAGGAAGAGCAACTACCCATGGAATGATTCAAACTACATATGCTACAAATTTTGAGACTATCCAAAGGACAATACTTTGTGAGATGTTTCTTTTGGCACTGATGGAAAAATGATCCTTCAAATTCCTCATTTTTCCCAACCTACAAAATATCCATTTGTGAATTTAGAGAGATGATAATATTAGATTTAAATATTTCAAATAAATTACCAATTTCAGCTCTGTAATTCCAATTCCTGCAGCAGACTTCAAAAACTGAGAAGAGGGTATATTCTTACCAGTATTGAATTTTCTTCTTGAATACCTTTTACATAACTCACAAACATCATTATATGGTAACTGAAATACATCACCTGTTCCCATCAGACTCAAGATTTCTAAATATTCATTTTTTATTCCTATGAGTAAAAGTCTTTTCAAGGTGTCTTTCCCCAACTGTCTTAGTTTTGATCTTTGAAAGTTGTATTGAAAGCATTCAACATAATTTTCCAAAGTTTCTTCTTCTCTCTGTGTTATTTTGAATATATCCTCATTGACCCTGCAATACTATTGGTATCTTTTCAAGAATATATGTTTCATGTCTTTCCAAGTTTGAATGCAGTTCCCACCTAGGCTCATGAACCATCGGAGGGATGCTCCTTTCAAAGTAAGAGGAAACATTTTCCTATTTTGAGCATCATATCCTCTACAAAGTATTTCAAATTGGAATCAAAATTCATTAGGGTCTTCGTTCACCAGTCCGTGAAAATTTGGTAGAATGGTTGGGGGAATGCTTTGCATTTGTGCCACTCCTCCCAAATCTCTAATAGGGAATTCAAAGGTAACAAATTCTTCATCCTTCTCTCCTGCCCTATCTTCCCACAATATAAGTAGTTCTTCATGTCCTATATTGAGGCTCCTCTTCGAATGTTCATTTCAGTTTGCTAGTAGGATGGGTGGCGCTTACAACACTACTAAGTTATTTAATTGTAAAATAAGTGCCACACTTGCATGAAATAAATAAACTCACACTAACTCTTTGCATAAAAGAAAGAAACAAAATACCGAGAAGCAAAGCTAAAACTAAAGAAAAACCTAATTGCATTACTGCTACTATTGGGTTTTGGGGATGCCTGTTATAACAGATGCGCAGGTTCTTACCTCTCGTCTTACCACTCACCCGCCACTAGCCTATCACTAAGTTTCAGAAGGAAAGTTTTACCTACCACTAAGTTTCAGAAGAAAATTATACGTATCTACAACTCCCCGACAGCGGTGCCAAAATGTTGGGGTTTTATTATGTGTTAAATAATTCCAATATTTAATTTATCGACCGGGGTTTGTAAACTTCGAGTTGTCATAAAATATATGCTGAGGTAGAAAGGGAACTAAGATATTGGCTCGGCAAACCTTGGAAATGTTTAATAATCAAAATATTTAAATATCTTTCAAAATGAAAAACCGAGTCAAACTTAGAAATATAAACTATCAAATAGATTAGACCTAACCTAATAAACAGATCAGAATAGTATCAATCTATACTATTCTACCCTATGGACAAGAATTGAGATTACAAAATACAAGCAAACTATTCTATTGAAGCAAGTACGGTAAATAATTTAAACCCTATTCTAGGAATGAAAGAAGCTAATCTATTATATGATATCAAAATTCTGACTTATAAAACAAAGTGCAATTGTGATAACTATTCAAAAGCAAGTCAACTAGTTAACTTACCTAAGAAATTGAATGTAACCATTAAACTATGAATGAGATATTATTTTAGGAATTGAACTTGCATAAACAACTAAATACTTTCAAAGCAGCAAAAGATTTGGAGATAATCCTATCTGAATTTCCTAACTATACTTTTCTTAAAGAACTACGCCACAATGACTTACGAATGCTACAGAGATGCAAAATGGAACTAAATCTAATTTGACTTATATGAAAATATGGAAACTAAAGATAGAACAATTACAAGAAAACTTGAATATTATAAGCTACTATTTATCCATCAAACAAACAATATTTGAAAACCCTAATTATGCTACATAGGACTAATTCAAGACAAAATATTATTAACAATCAAACCTATTGACAAGAAATCAAAAACATGTACTCTAATGACTACTTTGAAGTTGAAGACATGTAATGCCTTATCCTACAAAGACTTGTAAAACATCAAATATAGTAATAACCGAAGCAAATCTAAGTAATCCTAAGTAAACTTAAGTATATTCAAATGGATGGAAATGAACTTGGTTGGTAAACAAAATAGAAAAAAGATCTTTGCTAATATACTTCTAAGATAAACCAACTATAGACTAAGTCATTCTAGGCAATTATGAGAAAATGATGTAATTAATCTATATTTCAGAAAGCAAGTCTATGTTAGGTTAAGAATGGAATCATCAAGTTCTAGGATAGTAGCAAGCTATACAAACAGAGGTAAAGTATTGACTGCAAATCCAAGTACAAGCTGAAAAATCAAAGCTAAAGGTGGGCTAAAGAGGTGAAAAGAACTAAAGTAGAAATGTTTGAATGGATTTTATGATAACATTATGTAATTTGAAGTAAGTTTCTAACTACAAATTCTAGTACTGGTCAGCTACAGGAAGTGAATGCAAACCAAAAATCTAAGAAATTAAACTCTAGTTGTTCATAAAAACATAACATAAAATATTAAAGTATGAATGGAAGTCCGAATGGCAGGCTGAATGACAAACTTATGAATAAAAACACGCTAAATGATTCTAATACAAGCTGGGTTTATGCATACTACTCTATGTTTCAGGCATGAAAGCAAATGAACTATTTAAACCAAAAACCAAGAAGCAACTACACTTACTTTTGCATTCAAGTGAGAAAACCATTTTCTATTTGATAAAACAGAGTTAAAACATAAAACAGAGTTAATCATAGCTACAGTAAGAATAACAGATATAAATATTGCTGTAAACTAAACTTGAATACTAAAAACAAGTTTGACTTCTATCTAGTTATGAATGTAAAGCTGAAAGACAATCTGACAGGAGATGCGAATGACCGGTCATTTAAATTCTGAACACACAAATTACATGAAAACATAGGAAAATTGTATTTTATACACAACAAAACGTCATCTATAGGAAAACAAACTACTTGCTTGCAAAAACAAAATTACTTATCTGCAAAGATGAAAGAAAACTACTGAATATGCACAAATAAAACCTTTGTTTGTTGAGGGGCCCTTCCCAGCAACAGGGGTTTATCTCCTAAGCTATTCAATCACCAATCATTAGCAGAAAATGGAAATGATCATCAACAACTGAAACAGAGTCTTTTTATTAAACTAAACCAAAGCTTATACAACGTTTGTCTTTTTCTGTTTCTCAACTTGGGGCATCTTTATATAACATTTACAAACGGAGAGCAGGTCGACCCTTTCAATGGTCGACCTTTCTAAAAACAGGAGGTATTTATTGCTGCAGAAATGGTCCATTAAAACGCACATGCCGTTTTCCTCATTCCGTGTGTGTTGGTTCCCTTTGACGTGAGCAACAAATGCGTTGGCAGCCTGAACGAGTGAGGACGCGGATCTTCTCGAACAAGGGCTCACGATCCACTGGGGCCATGTTTCCAATAGAACCCACATCGTGGTTCCCGCCTTCAATGCCCCAGAATATGCTAACCAACGAATCCGGAGGTGTGAATGAAGGTCTAAATGGACGTTCGAAATGCGGATGGGTGTTTGAATGTGAATGCGCGTCCGGATGAGAGTCCATATGAAAACCACAACCTGGAAAATGGAAACTCTGTGCCCAGCAAGTCCAGAAATGTTAAGTTAATGTTAATAAATCATAAAAATATTATAATCAGTTAAGATTTATGAAATATTAAAATATGTTCATACCTGAGTACGAATGGTGGTTTGAATGAAAAGAAATATGACTTAATCACACCAAAAATGGTAAAAATAGTATCAGCATAGCACATTCGATGATCAAAAGTGATGGAAAAATTGGACATCAACATTTCTCTCAGTAGTAGTCTCAATAGAAGCCTTGAAATTCTTGAATTTTTCTAGCACTTCTGATTTGATCTTGAGAAAGTAGATCCATGTGAATCTAGAGAAGTCATCAATGAATGTCAGAACATACCTTCAGCCATTCATGGAGGTATTTGTTAGCGCACCGCTGATATCACTATGAATCAGCCCCAAAATACAAGAAGCTCTGCTAGCTTTTCCTCAATCAAACTTGTGCTCGTGGTGCTTCCCAATGATGCAACCCTTGCATATCCCTTTTGAGGATTTGATGGTCGGAAGGCCTTCAACCATTGAATTATTTTGTATTAGCTGCAAATATTTCTAATTTAGGTGTCCAAACCTCTCATGCCATAGCCGGCTAACCTCATTTCCATGAGTCAGAAGGGCACTTGGCTTTGAATGTGGAAAAAAATGGGAAAACTCATATGTTTTTGCAACATGATTTTCCTTTCCTATTGCAATAAGATTTCTGGTGGAAATATCAGAAATTTCAACATTGTTAGGGATGAATACAACCTTCTTTGGTAAACCATTGTTTGTCATTTGATACACAGAAAGCAGGTTCGAAGCTAGAGAAGGAACATAGAGAACATTTTGAAAACTACCATGTTCTAAATGAATAGTACCTTTTCCTTTCGAAGAAATTTGTGAATCATCTCCCATGTGAATGGATATGTAGCTGTCAGAGTCCAATGATGAGAAGGAGTCTTTGCTTGCAACCATGTGATTCGAAGCTCCTGAATCTATGAGAAGAGATGTAGAATTCGAAACACTTGCCATGAGTGCATGACCTCTTTCTGCATGATCATTATTGTCCTTCTTCCTTGCGCCATTTGGAAGATTAATGTTGTTTTTCTCCAAGAGAAAGGCCATCTGATTAATAGTTTCTTCATGGATGAGATTTTAGGATGAAATCCCCTACAACAATAAGAACACTTTGTCTTCTCTTTTCCCTTTTGCTTGTATTTTATTTAACCAGAGGGCTCATTTGACTGGTTGGTATTCTCCTTTTGCTTCGGATGATCGAAATTGGCCTTCTATTTCTTTTTCTTTCCTTTGCCATTCGTAGCTTTGGGTACTCCAGCAAAAAGGGATTGATCTTTGGAGGTTTTAATGGACCCCATTTGAACAAGCTTATCATGCTCTTTTGTTAAGGATTCAATGAATGCATTCAAGGTAGGCATATTCCAATTCATAATGGTGAGCTTTCCCGAATTGAAAGTAGAGACAAACACTGAATAATATTTTCCTAGCTTCGTAAGGATAGAAAGAATCAATTGCTTATCTTCCTTCTCAACACCACATTGCTTCAACTGCAATACTAAATGCTTAAACTTGGTGAAAAAATCATTGATGGTTTTGAAATTCTCAGGATTTAGGGAAATTAGCTCATTCTCCAACTGATAAGCCCTCATCTAATCGTGCTTACCAAAAATCTTGGCAATTTGTTCCCACACTTCTTTTGGAGTAGTCAATCCATTGAGATGGAAAAGAAGATCCTTCGAAATATTGAGACAAAGAAAACCATAAGCTTCATCAAGCTTGTTGAAGTACTTTGACTTCTCTACTGCAGAATTTGGCTTTGGTTCTAGGCCCATGGTGACTCTATAGAAGCCCTTGGAGCACAACACAATCTCAACAAAATCCTTCCACTGATGATAGTTGAAAGGAGTGAGAATATTTTGTGAAGAAGAGTCCATTTCTACAATAGCGAATGCAATCGTAGGGAGTGAGAAACCTGCAATCACAAACAAACAAGAACCATTTAGGTAGACAACCTGCACTTTTCAAGTTGCATCACACTGGGCATAGACTATCAAGTAAGTTTGAAGAGTCGGATGCACAATATCCAGGAATTATGTGGAAACTCTTGGCTTCTGGTGCCGAATTGGAAAATTTTGAGTAATAGCTGCAACTTCAAAAAGTGCTGCAACTGCAGAAAACTGCTGCAATATTTTTTAGCAATAGTTGCTCAATCTTCATATGACGAATCTACAGAAGAGTTGTATTGTCCCTGCCATGGCTCTGATACTATGTGAAATTCAAGCACAACAGATCTATGGAACAAGCACAACAATTACTAGAGATGCATGCAGCAAAATGTATGGAAACACTGTGCAGAAGGTTTGCAGTAGTAAAATAATCTCATATACTCAGAAGATAGATTACAATGTGTAATAATGGCTAAAAATATTACAATGTGTAATAATGGCTAAAATAATCCAAGCTATTCGAATTCCAAAGGTGGTCATTCGAATTGATGCATGAGAGTGGCTTACTAGGCAGTTAACACCACTCGGCACATCAGTGAACCACTTAACTAATCAATAATTGACTCTAACTGACTCTGAAATTGACTAACTGAGTCTAACTCAATGCAAAACTCAATTGATTGCCCAAAAATAGGGGAGGGCACCATATGTCTACAGTTGAACTGAATGTTAGGTGAGAATAATGCCAAATTAGGTCAAATAGTGTAGTAAGGCGCCCTAGTTTCACCAGTTAGATGAATAGTGCGCATTAGTCATGCAAATCAACCCCTGAATGGTGGAGGAGGCTCAGTAGGTGTCCTAGTTGGCTCCTAGAATGTAGGAGGAGGCTCAGATGATGGCCCAATTGGATCCTGAAATGTAGGAGGAGGCCCAGTTGATTAAAACTGCGATCTGCCGATGATGTAAGAACATGGTGGAGTCAAAATACTTAGGATAAGTGGATAATTAAGTTGTAAGGATCAAATAAATGGTGTGTGGTTGGAAAATGCTCCAATAGTATCATGTTTATGAACATCACAAAAATAAATCTAAATTATATGAACATGAATATGACCTATCAATGTATCATTCAAGATTTTTAATTTGTTGACAATAACTCACTTTACAATGAAAAATATCAAATCTTTAATGGGAAGAAAAAAAATAGTTAATTAAAAGAACACCACTTTCTCTCAACTAATGTAAATCCACAACTTGCATTCTCCAAATAGATTATTATTATTCATCATGAAGTTGATTTGATGATCTTCAAGCCATTTTTTATCTCTTATTGTCATTCAGTAAATATTTGCAATTACAATGCTTAGCATTATTTCTGACAAAAACATCATGAAATACAAACATTCAAATATTGATCATGTATAAATTAGAAAGCACATTAAATTTTGTTGTAAATTAGAGAGCACATTAGAATTATACTTAAGCTTTACTCGGGACTATAATAATCACACCCTAAAAGGGATTTAGGAAGGACCCCCTGAAATTATAAGTTCTCATTGGATGGAAAATTTATTGAAGAAAGGGCACTCTAGAATTATTGCTCACTTCCATGCCATCTAGGCTCCAGAAAACACCTTGCCCAAATTCCATCCTATCTTGTAAAGGGTTTTGGACAAACATCAATAGATCTTTGAGACAATAAATGGTTTTCCCACATCCAAAGGAGAACATGATCATGATATTCCCTTGATTCCAAGTATTCAACCACCAAATGTATATTTGTATAGGAATTCATTTGCACAAAAGAATGAAATTAAGAAGATCATTCAAGAGATACTAGAGACAAGATTCATTCATCCCAACACTAGCATGTATTCATCCCCAATGGTCATGGTTTTAGAGAAACAAGGCACTTGGCGTACATGTCCTGGTTTTTGTGCCCTTAGTAAGTTGACCATCAAAGATAAATTCCACATCCTTATCATCGATGTTATTTTCGATGAGCTCCATCGAACCAAATTGTTCACCAAACTCAACCTTTGTTCAGGATACCACCAAATCAAGATGAAAGGGACAATATTTTGGAGACAACTTTCCACACAACTGAAGGTGATTTTTAGTTTTTGGTAATTTCCTTTGGACTTTTTAATTCCCCCTCTAATTTTGAGAGCCTCGTGGATAAAATTTTAAGGAGATATCTTTGTGATTTTGTACTAGTTTTCTTTGATGACATCTTGATTTACACTAAACCTAGGGTGCCCATGTACAACATGTTGATAAAGCCTTGTGACTCCTTTAGGACAATCATTTGTTCATGAAGCACTCCAAAAGTTCTTTTGGGGTCTTATAGGTTGAATACTTAGGTCACATGGTTGGACAAGATGGGGTCAGAATATACCCCAAGAAGATTGTAACAATTCAAGAATGACCCTACCCTAAAACCTTGAAGAGATTATGTGATTTTTTAGGTATTACGGGATACTACAAGAAGTTTGTGAAGAACTAGTATGGTAAAATTGTATCCCCATTGACAACCCCAGTCAAGAAAAATTACTTTTCATGGACCGAAGTGGCATAACATGAATCCTCAGTTTTAAAGCAAGCCATGTGCACCACCCCAATGTTAGGTATGCCTAATTTTACTAAGACATTTGTATTGAAATGTTATTCCTCTAGAAAAGGTTTGGGTGTATTTTTAATGCAAGAAGAAAGACCCCTAGCATTCACCAATAAGCAGTTGTGTGAAAATAATTTGAACAAGTCTACCTACAAGAAATAAATGATGGGTATCCTACATGCAATTGACACATGGAAGTTGCATTTGATAGGGAAACACTTCCATATCATGACATATCACCACAACATGAAGTATTTTTTGGAGCAAAAGGTTTCCATTCAAGATAAACATAAATGGGTCACTAAGATGCTTGGCTATGATTATAAGATCATCTAGAAAAATGGAAACGACAATGTTGTGGAAGATGCATTGTCAAGGACACATGAGAAAGAGGGATTCCTCTTTGTTATCTAAATGGTTATAGGAAGATGATAAGAATGGATAACCCATGTTTCTACATATCATATCATCAAGTGACTCTAGGAGGATACCAACACTACATAGGGTTACACTTTCCATTAAGATACATTGCAATATGAAGGTCACATTTTTTGGTACCTAACTCTACTTTAAAACAAACGATATTAACATAGTTGCATTCATTCCCCCTTGTAGGTCACTTGGGATTCAAAATACTTATGAACACTCTAGGAACTCCTTCTTCTAAGAAGGAATGGAAAACAATATCCTTACTTTTGTAGAAGAATGTTACACTTTCCAAAGGAACAAGGATGAAACATTAAAGACTCCTAGGGAATTGCAACTAATTCCAATCTAGGCACTATTTGGACTAACATTTCCATATATTTTATTGTTTCTCTTCGAAAAGAAGGTAAAAAATCAATTATTATGGTGGTAGTTGATTGACTTTCCAAATATGCTCCATTTTGTGCTCTCCAACACCCATTTACCCTAGCAACATTTTCCCAAATTGTTTTAGACTAGATTTTCAAACTCCATGGCATGCTTATCTCCATTGTGTTAGATCCTGGTCTCACATTCACTGGGAAATTTTGGAAATAACTATTTAGACTCTAGGGAACACATTTGCAAATGAGGACCTCTTATCATGCCCAAACAGATGGCCAAACCTAAACAATCAGCAAGTGTGTTGAAACCTATTTCCAATGTTTTGCATTCGAAAACCAACACCGATGGGCACAATGGTTACCTTTGGTAGAATGGTGGTACAATACCACTTATCACAATGACACCATATGAAGATGCATATGGATAAAAACCACCCTTAGTTGTTTCCTATCTACTAGATAGTAACTTCCAAAGTACACACAATCAATAGTCTGCTTCATAATCATGATGTCATGCTTTGCACACTTAAGAAAAGTTGACAATGATCCAAAATCACATGAAGCAATAGGAAAAGTAGCACCACTTAAAGCATCCATTTATAGAAAGTGACCGGGTGTTCCTTCACATCCAACCTTACAAGTAGACCTCTCTAAAATTTAAAGGCCATTAGAAGCTCACAGCAAAATTTTATGGCCCGTATCCAATTGTTCAATGCAGTGGTCTAGTGGCCTACAAATTAGCACTTCCAATACACTCCAAGATCCACCCAGTATTTCATGTGTCTTGTTTGAAGAAGCTAGTGGGTCAGAATTGTCAAGTTCAAACTATATTACAAAAATTAGATGAAGAAGGATCCATTTGGCTCCATCCAGAAACTTAGATTTGGACACCAAAGAAAATCAACTACATCATCACATTATCCATGATGTTTTGATTTAGAGGAAATATACCACATTGGAAGATGTTACATGGGAACCCTTATCCATTTTGAATAGTTTATCAATGTACAGCGTCATAAGGACCATTAGATAGTGAGTGGGTAGTGACTTAATGTAAAAAGGCCATTTTTACTGAATAAAGGCCACAAGTAGTTGAACCTCATTAATAGCGGGACCACAAGGAATTAGGAATTTGGATATTGAAGCACTATATATATATATATATATATATAAAAGCTATGTAATGCCTAGTCAATAGTTTCCATTATATTTGGAGCTTTGCTCTTGGAGGTTTCCCCCTTGAAAAAGCAAGTGAACATAACCCTCTATTTTGAAAATATTTCATATAAGAGATATTTTTCTAGTTTTATCTATTCTTTTTTGTGTTTTTATTCTTCTCTTTGAATTTTTGGGTTTAAGTATATTACATGCTAAAGGCATAAAGTATTAGACCTATATGATGGCCTAAAAATATGAAATGCATTCATATGAAATTAAATAGCATGTCATATGTGTCGGTCAAGAGTAAATAACCGAGGCAAGCCATGTTCGGGTACACAGGGTACTCCCAAAAGACCGAACACCTAGAGCAACCACTTCACACAAATAGATCACAGATCAAAACACCGATGTTTTGACGTGGTTTAAACCCTCGAGAGGGAAACACTCCATGGCCTCGGCCAAATAGCTTCTACAGAGCAACTTATTATGCAAAGAAAGAAAGTTACAAATGAGCTTCTCATAATCGATCAACTTTCCAATGATCCTCCAGGCTCTTTAAATAGAGATCATGGACCAATCAGGTGTTAAAGCACGGATCAAGGGTAGGCATGATCTAAGAGAAGTTGAGCCGTCGGATCACAACATATCATGACCGTCGCATTAAATATTTACAAATGCATACTAATGCATACTAAAGAAACACACTTTTCCTAACGGATATATTACACAAGTTGATCTTATCTAACTCCTAAGTGTCTAAATATCCTAACATCCCCCCTTAAGAACAACTTGGGATAGGATTGAAGGATTTACAAAAGTGACACTATTAGGAGAAGGAAGGAGGCATTAGAGCTTATCCCCCCTTAATGACAAATTCCTGAACTCCTAACATAGATCGAAGTTTAGAAAACTTCGGTAAGAGACTTGGTGAAGATGTCTGCAACTTGATCATCTGTAGGACAAAAGAGCACTTCAAGAACACGATCATGAACAAGATTTCTGATGAAGTGCATATGTAGCTCAATGTGTTTGCTGCGTTGATGTAGGACTGGATCTTTGGCAATATTGATGGCACTTTGATTGTCACACCAAAGTGGAGTAGGATGCTGCTGCTCGAATCCAAACACTGAAAGGATTTGTCGAAGCCATAAAGCTTCCTGACTGACATTAACTGCAGCTCGATATTGTAATGTCCCCATTTTGACCCCTTTGTATTAAATCGTAAATGATGTGAATATTGTAATTTAATCATGGTGAGGAGCTCAAGGCCAAGGCCCCACCGTTGATTTAGCGTTTCATGTATCGGTAATTAAAAATAGATGCCTATGGTTCTTGTGCTAGATAGGCACAATGTATATAAACATCATGTAATTACGAATTTTCAATGAAAAAAAAACCCACAACCGGCTATGCAATGCAACAAAAGAGATGGGGCATGACTCTACAAGGAATAGGGAGGGAGATTATTCAAACCCTTGGGCCAATGGTGTTAATCCATGTGTCAATGGGGAAACCCATAAACCACCAACTACCCATTTTGTCTCATGCACCCAATCATTTAATTCTTCCAAGAAATTGGTTAAGGCAGTTAATGCCTTGGGAATGAAGAAGTATGGCAGCCAATTTCGTGCATGGGCAAGCCATCAACTTGGAAAAACGTGTTTTGTCTCCTTGGGCAAGAAATCACCCACGAAATGGTGCCCAAAGCCATCCTGAATGGGCAGTCTTCTTGGATTCACGCAGTGGGAGCTATCTGGGTCTTTTCCCTTCACGTTTTTCATCCAAATCCTGCATTTTTCCATGCCTGGGAGTTCGTTTTTGCATATGTAGTAGCCTGGGAGAGAAGGGCCACGTTTTGGGGACTGTAGGGAGGTCATTTTTGCCCCTAAATGTCCAAGGACGTTTTTCTAAAAACGGATTTGGCTTCCTGGGTTGTTCACCAACTTACCATTTTCGTTTTTGTGGGTTCCCATGTTTTCCTGAGTTAGCTGGAACCCCATCTCATGCCTCTCACTGTAAAAACGTTTTATTCTGCCCCGTAATCGGGTTCTGCTGTTGTGTGCATCCTCATTTTGGTTTGAACCTGTGAATTGAAGTTTTGGAGTGGTAGTGGACAAAAGTAGCTTGATAAACCTAGTGGGGGAGACAACCTCTCAAGAAGATCAAGAGGGCTTTGGTTACTCTTCTATGCATACCCTGAGAGCACTAGATAGGGAAGGTATGGCTTGAGGGACTGTATAGCAGAGAAAAGAATACTTCCTTGTGTTGGGTGTGTAGGCATTGTGGGTGCCAAGCTAGATAGATCTTGCAAGGTTATCCCTGGCTCTATGCTGGAGCTCACTAGCTTAGCAACTCTTCCTTTCCATCTCCTAGCAGCCTGATAAACCCAATTGTAGATTGGCTTGGCTCATTTTGGTGTATGCTTGGCTATGTGTGAGTCTGTTGTTCCCTGGTTCCTTGTAGAGATCATGCCCAGCTCGGGGGGGTGGCAGTGGTGCTGAGCGATTGAGGAGCACACTGGCCTACGGTTGGGTGGAACGTTGCAGTTGCATAGTCAGTTGCGTGGGACTACTTTTGTATAAGATAAGTATTCTCCTGTATTACATTGCAATCACTTATTTGATGAGTATTATGAATGTATGTGGATGTGTTAATTAAATTTACTCTCACTGTGTATTCCAATGATGATGCATTTCCATATGATCCTTTATACTTCTGCAGAGATCTTTATTTCATGGCTGTCACAGAATTTTGAGTGTGTGTTAGAGATCAACAACATTTATTTAATTACCGTCGTGTTTCCATAGCATGCACTCATACATGTCTTTGCATCTTTTTCACTTAATTAACGGATACAGGGCTAATTGCCCGGATTGAGCACCACGTCCTCTCTATCCTGCTGTATGGTAGGAGGGGACACTACAGATATTCTGCCTCTGCTGAAGAAAGAGCAAGAGCTTGTTGTTTCTTACAAGCCCAAGTGATAGGTCCATATCCCAGACTGAAAACATAACCTGCAGTAGACTTTCAATCATCAGGATCGCCGGCCTAATCTGAATCAGTGAAACCAACCAACAAAGGTTTCCCCCTGTACTGTAATGAATCCCAAATTGAATTGTACCTCGAATATACCAAAGTATTCTTTTAGCTACTTTCCAGTGACTTTCATGAGGTGTTTTCATATAATGGGCAACACGACCAATGGAAAAGGAAAGGTAAGGATGGGAATGAGTCAAGTATAAGAGACTACTAACAAGCTAACGATACAAGGTTGAATCTAGTTCAGGTGAAGTACAAATGGCAGAATGTTTGACTCCAGACTAGAAGGGAGAGGGGGATGGTGTACAATCTTCCATGTGAAAGCGACAAAGAAGGTCACAAGCATACTTAGACTGAGAAAGAAAGATTCCTTCTTTGGTTTGCAGGACTTGGAGACCAAGAAAATAATGCAAGTGTCCTAAGTCTGACATTTCAAAATTTTGCTTAAGACTGGATTTCACATGGGTTATAAGCTTATGGTCACTACCAGTAAGAATAAGGTCATCAACATATAGAACACGTATGATGAAATGGTTTACTACTTTCTTGGTATAGACATTGGGGTTAGAATGGCATCTAGAAAAACTAGTGTCAAGGAGAAAGCTATCCATTTTGGCATACCAAGCTCTAGGAGCTTGATTAAGGCCATATAAGGATTTCTTAAGGCGGCAGACAAGGCTAGAGTTATTTTGAACATATCCAGGAGTTTGTTCCATGTAAATTTCCTCCTATAAATCACCATGTAAGAAGGCATACTTGACATCCATTTGATGGAATTCCCAGTTATGTAAGGCTGCAAGGGAAGAACAAGGCGGATGGAGTTCATTTTTGCAACAGGAGCAAAGGTTTCATTGTAGTAAATCCCTTCAACTTGGGAAAAACCTTCGGCAACTAACCTTGCCTTAAGTCTTTCAACACTTCCATCTGATGCATACTTAGTTCTGTAGACCCATTTACATTTGACAAGTTTTCTTCCTTTTGGAAGAGGTACAAGATCGCAAGTATCGTTCGCCATTAAGGAACGATATTCTTCATCCATAACTGCATCCCAATCTGGATTTCCTGAAGCTTCTGCAAACGTTTCTGGATCATGATTCTTGAAAACTTGAGCCAAAAGAAAAGAGGCTCGCTTAAACTCAGAACATGTTCAACGTTGATCTCTAGGATCACCAGCAAGATCACCAGCTGTTTCACATGTTGAACAGACCCATTGAGGAAGCACTTGTGCTGGTGCTACTGGAGGAACATGAGCAGGAGGAGGTGGATTTTCATCCTCACTGTCATCATCAGAAACTGGAGTTGGAAACCTGTCAAGGAAGTTGGAAGAAGAAGAAGAAGGAACAATCGCCGAATCAGGCTCGCAGGCCAAAGATGGCACAATCGCTGAGTTAGGCTCGCAGGCCAAGAGATTTTCATCAAATTTAACATCTCTTCTAATGATTACATCTTGAGAATGTGGTTGAAGAATTCTATAACCTTTTACATCTTCAGAATATCCAACAAATATGCACTTTTAACTTTTAGGTTGCAATGCTTTCCATTTTTCATCCAGAATGTGAGCCCATGCTTCACTGCCAAACAAACGAAAGTGACTTACATCATGTTTAGTTTTACTCCATGCTTCTTTCGGTGTGATACCTTGTAATGCTTTAGTGGGGGTGCGATTAACTATGTAATTTGCACAATTTATGGCTTTAGCCCAAAATTGAAGACTTAATCCCTTAGATTGGATCATACAATTAGCCATTTCTTTTAAAGTGTGGTTATTCCGTTCAGCTACACCATTTTGTTGTGGTGTATATGGATCAGTGTGTTGTTGTTGGATTCCTTGTTCAGTGCAGAAAGTAGTGAACTTTTTGTTAACATGTTCTCCTCCATTGTCAGATCTTAACTTAATAATTTGATGACCAGATTGTTTTTCAACAAGGGCCTTGTAGGCCAAGAACATGTTAAATAATTCGCTCTTAAGTTTTAGGAAATAAACCCAAGTGCATCTGGTGTAATCATCAATGAAGTTAAGTGCTATGAACATAAAATAAGATAATAATTAAATAATTAATAATTAGGTTAACTAATGTTAGGTTATGAAATGAGGCGTCTCGTCAACATCAAATGCCCTAGCCATATTTAAGGCAGGGCCATCATTGTAACATATCATCTTTTATCTATCAATCAATATATTATTCTTATCTATTATTCAATATGAGAGTCGGATTCGACTATTAACTTAGTGAATGGATACGTTCACTGCATTTGGTATCAAAGCCGGATTCGGCTCCTTCGACCTGAGCTCGGATTCGGCTCAAAATCAGAGCGGACTCGCTCCTCCTTAGGTAAAGCTCGGACTCGGCTCATTCCTCCATTCCGCTGCATTCAACTTACTTCGGCTCATCAACTGCTCACATCATCCCACTCACACTACTCCAATTCTACCACAGCTGCCACAGCTCATCTCTCCCACCTTCATTCTCCATCTCCACATACACCTATCTTCCCATCACGCACCTGCACTCCTTACTCACCTTCCCTTAAGCTGCACACTCACATTCACCTCCACGCAAGACATCGTTGCCTCTAGAACTAGTGCCACCCTACACCTCCACCTACTCTTCCTCCACTCCCGCCACCTACACGCTCCTTCCCATGCTCGGCTCCCTCTTGCATGCTCCTTCCCCATGCTTGGCTCCCTCCTTCCACTCTCCACTCCCGCCACCTGCACGCTCCCCCTCCACAGTCTTGCATCCACTCTCCATCTTTGCCAACCACCCCCGCTCCCTCCCCTCCATTCTCCTCACTCCTCTCATCCCTCGCAGCCACCCCATTACTCCCCCTTCAATCTCCTCTGCACTATCCCTCTGATCTCTCATGCTCCTCGCTGCCATACACCTACTCCCTCAAACCAGTGTCAGTTTCCCTCACTCTCCACTCGCGTCCTTTGAATCCTCCACCTCATTTCGTGCACCCTCCATCATCTCATCCTCCCTGGATGATCCCTCTACCAAATCCCTCCTCCACTGCCAGCACCTCTCCCTCCCTACGCTCCACACTGCTCCCTTTTCCTGCGTCCATGCCATTCCTCCCCCCTCCGTACCACGCAACCTCCAACCCCTAACACCACTGCTACTCCTCGCTGCTCTCTCCTTTATTCGCAGCCCCCATACCTCCTCTCCTCTTGCTGCACCTACCACCACCTCTGCCTACATCTCCCTCCCACCTGCCATCTCCATCGCGGCCGCTCTCCATCCCCATGGCCTACACACCCACCATAAAAAAAAAAACGCATATATTAAAATTATTATAATAGTTTAAGTATATGATTTAAAATAATAATAATAATATTTTATTATTATTATACTAGATCATATTTCAAAAACAAAATATTAATAATAATTATTGTTATAAAAAAAAATCAATTGTTTTGAAATAAGAATTGTTTGGAGAAACAAAGCAAATTCAAGCCAAAAAAGGCTCATCAAGAAGATCATTCCACCGTCAAAGAAGACATAAACCATGGAAGACGATTTGCGAGAAAAATTAGAAGCCACGTTAAAACGTTATTGAAAAGACAATGAAGAATTGCGCGACATAAATAACAGTTCAAAAATAAGAATTGAATTACAAGAAAGGTACAATGAAATAAAAATCTCTGACCACGAAAGGCGTATAGAAAAATTGTATGCGCAAATTGATGAATTTAAATAAATTCAATCAGAGGTTAGGAAATCAAATATAAAGAAGGAAATAAATAATTACGAAGCAGAAATAATACGCTTGAACAAAATCGTTAGTGACAAAGATGAAGAACTAATGCAGTTACGACATAAATTACAAAGTCAAGAATCAGAGGTCAGCCAGTGTCGATAGCAGATAAAAGTTCTTCAACAACAAAATGACGACTCTAAAAAGACACATAAGTCAGAGATCGTGAAGAGTAATAAAGCATTATCCAACAATGCTGAAGAAATTTTTAGACTAAGAAGTCATAACAAGATACTAGTCACAAAAATTAAGAAGTTGAAAAATAGCCGGAAGATAGAACAATCGATGGACGACATTCAAGGGAAACTTCTAGACAAGCAGGAAGAAAATAGTGGTATCATAAGTCATAATGAAGATCTTACGGAAAAACTTAAGACATCTGAAGATGACAAAAAATCGCAAGTCGAACTGATTAAGAAGTTTCAAAATGATAACAGGCAGTTAGAAAACAAGTTGGAAAAGATACAGAACAAAAATTTAAATCCTCAAGAGACGAAACTACAACTTCCAACTCAGATCAATGCTCTAAAGGTGACATTCACAAACAAAAATGATACTGTGAAAGTTCCCTATCGACACCCCAACCATAAAAACCGATATTTGAAAAAGTGGGAAATGTCGAAAGATAATGGTACTATTGTGATCAAATCTCCTGACGACACATCAGTAGGGAATCCCATCAGTCCACAACAAATCAATTTGGGATGGTTTGATCCGTCGACATATCAGAAGCTATGTTTGACTCTTAGCAATTCGTATCGACATGTTTTGTCATCTACGACACCACATAAAATGATGCAGAAACATTATAAGGCTTTGAGGACAAAGCCTTTCTAAGAGAGTGGCAATGCTATGAACATAAAATAAGATAATAATTAAATAATTAATAATTAGGTTAGCTAAAGTTAGGTTATGAAATGAGGCGTCTCCTCAACATCAAATGTCGGAGCCATATTTAAGGTAGGGCCATCATTGTAACATATCATCTTTTATCTATCAATCAATATATTATTTTTATCTATTATTCAATATGAGAGTCGGATTCGACTATTAACTTAGTGAACGGATACGTTCATTGCATTCGTTCACTGCATTAAGAAATATTTGAAACCAGAAAAGGAAGCAAATGGAAGAGGACCACACAAGTCACTATGCACAAGCTCCAAGGGAACCGAGGCATGCCAAGAGGCACGCTTGTCAAAACTGTCCCGATGATGTTTTTCGAGTACACAACCAGAACAGACACCATCCCTACAAGATGCCATCGGAAGACCTGTCACCATATTGTCTTTACATAGTTGTTGCAATGAGCAATAATTTAAGTGACCAAATCGCTCATGCCAAAGTTTGCTCAAGTTATCACTATGAGCAACAAAAACTGAAGGAAAAGGTGATGACCCAAAGTTGTTAAATTTGTACAACCTGGTAATATCATCAACAATTTCGGTATCTAGGACTTATTGAGGATCTTTAAGATCCTTGATTACAACTTGGTGAGGTGTAAACATCACAGTTTTACCTTCACGAGAATGAGTGATTTGGTAGACTGATAACAAATTGCAGGAAATTCTTCGAACATATATTACATCACTGAAATGACCATTATCTACTGGAATTGTTCTAGCTCCTACAACACTTAGAGATATATCATCACCAACAAATATTTGTTTGGTGTTACATTCATGCATAGTAGAAAAGATGGCTTGATCCTTAGCCATATGATAAGATACTCTAGAATCAATGAGCCATTAATTTGAAGTAGAAGAAGAAGATGCATTATAAGAATAACCGAAAGCACAAAGTGCATGTCCATGAGAGGTAGATTCTAAAGGTGAATCTAGGCTGATGTGGTGCTTCTTCATTGCTTCTTCCAACGCTGCCATCTTCTTGAAACACTTAGATTCATCATGATTATCTTTCCCACAATAGTTGCAATGATGCTCAGTCTTCTTGCCTTTTGGCTTGGATCCTTTGTCATTTTTTAAAGAAGGAGCTGACTGAGAGGGTTTGGGACCTTTGTTTGACTTATTATTGCTAAAATTTTGTTTCTTGGGAGGCTAAGACTTCTCTTTCTGTTGGGACAGTAAGGCTTTCCCAGATGTATCTACATTATTAATTATTCCAAGATGGATGAGCTTATCTTGCTTTTTAATCAAGGAATCACAAAAGGATTCAAGAGTAGGCTCTTGATAGCTAGTTGCATTCAATGATTCTTTCATGGAGTAAAATGTAGATACAAAAACAGAATATGCAGGTCCAAGTTTGGAAAGAATATTATAAATGCATTGTTTGTCTTCCATATTAATCTTGAATTCTTCACATAAGAGTTTAAGAGTTTTGTACTTAGATAAATAATCTTATATGCATGAAAAATCACTTGAATTTAAATAAATCAACTCATTTTCAAGTTGATGACCTCGAATTTCATTGTGTTTACCAAACACAGATTCCAACTTGTCCCAAGCAGTATCAGGTTCATCAATTCCAGATATGTGCAATCGCAAATTAGTAGAGATTGACATCCCAATCAATCCACGAGCTTCGTCACATCTATTTGCCCATTTTATTTTCTTATCATCATCAGTGAGTTCTTTTTCTTTTCCTGAGGTAATTCTGAAAAGTCCTCTACTTCGTAGAACATCCTCCATATGAGATTTCCATGAGAAATAGTTAGAAATGGTAAGTAGAATATCACAAGGGGCGGCCATATTTGTAAATTAATGGCTATAAAATAATAAACCAATAGTTTGGATGTGAAGAGCTTGAAAAAATAGGCAGTTAAAAAAAACGGCACTGAAAACTGACTCCGTATGATGAAGTTATGCTTGATCAAAGAAAATGTTGCTGATGTCCCCAATAGTGACGTGGCAGATAATGACCAGCGAAAAAAAAGAACCCCCCTCTTCCCAAGATGAACCTTTGACAATCACTTTACAAGAAAGTTGCTTTAAGTGAATCACTTTTGTAAAATAAGAGATTTCACTTTTACAATGATGTTACTTTAAATAGTGCAGCAATAAAAAGGAGCTTAAGTGACTCACTTTTTATTTTTATGTTTTATTATTATTTAAGAGAGATGCACTTTTACAATAAAGTAACTTGAAAATAGAAATTGCATGCACCTTTTCTTTTAAAATTAACTTCTTAAGACTTGAACTCAAGACCTATTAAGGAATAAAACAACTTTGAACCAAGTGAGTTAGATTAAAAGGTATGTAAAACATGGAAAAGAGGAAGGTTTTTTTTTTTTTACTCTTCTTGCTCGGTTTCTGTGCTTGCCTTTTTTTTTGCAAATCACACCATAAAACCAAAATAAAAAACCTTTCCACTCTTGTGGAATTAGATCTCATTAGCTTGCCAAGAAAGTCTACGTTTTCTCTCTGTTTCTGATTTGCCGAGATCGCACAAGGTGCATAACAAAGAGCATATGCAGCCGAGAAAAACCCTTTCCCTTTCTATTTCTGATTCGCTGAGATCACACAAGGTGCACGGCAAAGAGCATACGCAGACAGAGAAAACAACAATCCGAAACTAAAAAAATCTCATAATAAAAATTGATAAAATATGAGATTTTGTTTTATTTAAAACATAAATAAAAAATGTCACTGTAACATTATACCTTCAGATCTGATGAAATACGCGTTTCTAAAGCATCCGGGAACCGTTTTCTATCAAACGAAAACTATTTCCTAGTGGATACGACGCTTCGGATGCAATGGAACACCTCCCACAGCCCAAAAAAGCACAAAAATACCAGAACCAAAAACCCTTTCAAGTTTCGGCAACACCAATTCAAGATCTAGATCATAACCGGAAGCAGCTCTTCATAAAAGCTTTGATACCATGTTCGGGTACACAGGGCACTCCCAAAAGACCGAACACCTAGAGAAATCATTTCACACAAATAGATCACATATCAACACACCGATGTTTTGACGTAGTTTAAACCCTTGAGAGGGAAACACTTCACGGCCCCGGCCAAATAGTTTCTATGGAGCAATTTATTATGTAAAGAAAAAAAAGTTACAAATGAGCTTCTCATAATCGATCAACTTTCCAATCACCCTCCATGCTCTTTAAATAGAGATCATGGACCAATCGAGGGTTAAGACACGGATCAAGGGTAGGTATGATTTAAGAGAAGTTGAGCCGTCGGATCACAACATATCGTGACCATTAGATTAAATATTTACAAATGCATACTAATGCATACTAATGCATACTAAAGAAACACACTTTTCCTAACATATATATTACACAAGTTGATCTTAACTAACTCCTAAGTGTCTAAATATCCTAACAAGTCATGACTTATGATTATAATATGGAAGTGAATTCCATGTGAGGTTTTCATAGGCGAGGCCATAGTGTTGTTGGAATATTGGAACTATTGTAGCACTGCACACATATCCAATGATCTCAATACTTGTTTCAATGTCCCATATTGTAACCTTCTTACTAACATTGAGACACCATGAAAGGTGAAGGATTTTTTAAGGGGTTGTTGAGTAGAGAAAGAAAATCCTTTCTAATACACTTGAGTGATTGTTTAGCAAAGAAAGGGTATATTTATGGTATTGTGTTGGAATAAAGAAGAAGGTGTTCAAATGGTTGTGCAAGTATTGGCAACGTGGTTGAATGATGTTTCAAGGCATTGGCTAGACCTTTCAATCATCATGGTGGAATGCATGACATCAGGAGACAGTGTTCCTAAATTATTGTAAGGGTGCACTAAATGGATGTGCTAAATTGATTGTGTAAATCTTGTGGTTATGCACACATATACATGGGAACATATGTTTGAATGCATTGTGTGAGTGCATGCTTGTGCTATATTTAATTGTATTTAATATGTTTAGTTGAAATGATGGAATTATTGGTAATTCATAATTCTAAGATCATTTTGTGAGTTGTTGTGGATGCAATGAAAGAATTAATTGAAAAATTAACCATGTTTGAATGTAGTACAAGAACACTCTGTAAGGATAAAAAAATTGATTAAAAATATGGCATGCATATAGTAATGAAAGTAAGCCATAATGAATACAAGGACAATTTCATGCACAATGGAAAGCTAAGTATTACACAAAACTTGTTGCAATATCTAGATTTAAATTATTGTGATTATTATTTTTAGGTTTGATAAAGATTAAAATATGACTTGTGATATTGTATATTTATGTGTATGACATAGATGAATGGTGAAAATACCTAGTAAAGGGAATTGATTACTATTGCGATTTGAAAAGATCAAGAAGAAGGTTTTTGTGATAACCCTATGATTTCCATGAGATATTGATTGATTAGAGGCTACCAGTGGGATACCTGGTAGTAAGACTGTATAAGTCAATGATATTGTTACACATGAAATCCTTGGCAAGGTGGATTTCCCTAGGAACTATATAGTAGAGAAGGGGATGATTGAACCTAGAAGGCTGAGTGCCACAAGGAAGAGGCAACTTAAATCAATATGCTATGAGAAAATCATGTGGAAAATCTATTGGAATCAAGGAGGATGTGTTAGAAATAGAAGTGAGTTGAATTCTTACCCATGGAAGACATGTGAAAGAAAAACAATTATTGATACAATTAAGTATAGGACAAATTATTTGTATTTATTTGGTGATATGAATATACATACATATCTTTTGATATTGAAAAATCTTATGGACATAATAATTGTTGCATGAGAATGGTTATAACATGCACATTTCTTCTTGATTATTGATATGGGTACATGTTGACATGGCAAGCTTTGGGGTTCATCCATGGTATTGAATAGTCAATGTTGATGCATTGTATGGGGGATAGCCAACAACTATGCAAGATGGAAAGGAAAAAGAATAGTGTGACATGTGCAAATGAAGAAACAAGTTGGGAACTAGAAGATGCCATGTAGTGTCATATTGTACATATTTTAAAGACATTATTAAGTTTTGTAATTGTGTGTGTGTGTGTGTGTGTTTATTGTTGATGATGCACCAAGAATAAATTAAGGGGGAGGGGAATGTAATACCCTATTTTTTAACCCCATAATGTAATTATGTATGTGATGATGAAATGGCTATAAGCTAGTCATAAATGGTCTAAGATGATCAAAGATGTTGTAATTATGTACATTGATATATAATAGAAAAACTTTGATGGTTGCAAATAAAAGACTAAACAAAGATGTCAGGGGATATGATTCCATAAGTGAGGGAATTGAAAGGGGGCTGAGGAGAGTGGACCTTTATGGAGTTGATAACATAAAACCTTAGATCTTAACTATAAAACTTAGCTACTGATATATCCTAAGGACCCTCAACCCATAATTATTAATGTCAAATAATTAACGTTATGTATTATTATTTTAAGCCAAGATTAAAGGGAAAATGTGGGCTCCTCATGAGAGCCACGTGGAAAGTTGTGATCATGCAAATATAATGCTTGGAATTATATTCCATCATTTAGACATTCATTCATTTCCTGAAGATGTTGGATGGTACTAAGTGTGGAGAAATGAGACTATACTACCATGGAAGTTTATGTTAATGCTAAAGGATTTGGTGGTAATGATTATGATGCCATTGTGAGAAGATATTTGGCCTACAATTTAGAATCCTTGGAATTCCAGTAGTGAGATTCCTTGGCCAACATGTGTTGAAGCACCAGAAGGAAATTGTAATAGAATCAGGAGCTACTGGTAGAGAAGGGGATCATGTTTTTGCTGTCATACAAATTGAGGGCGAAGAGAACTAATTGAATTGGGATAATTGTAGAGAGGATTTCTAGCACCAATGATTTTTTCGATTATGGAATAAGGAGGAGGACTTAGATCCAAACCTTTAGAACTTCACCCTTGTGGAATGGTAGCCTTTGCTTAGGCGGTAACTCTATCATAGAGAGATTAAGTGTGACAAATATCCTCTAGTCAGGAGGGATGTTTTTTCTTTGCAAGCAACTAGAGAATTTTTTTTTTTGAAAAAGTAAATACTTTAATAATGTGTTTGAAATCCCATGTTTTATATTTATGTTACGTAGTTATTATTGATAGTTTATGTAAATTTATGAGCATGGATTTAATTAGCATAGCTGTGGAAGAATTCATGGTAGGATGATATACATGGTTGTAGATGTTAAATTTTATAGCTAGCCAATGAAATTTGAATTTGGGTATCAAAGGAAAAATTTCAATCCCGTATGTTGCTAGCACAACCCTCAAAAACATATCGAGCTAGTAATTGCACAAGTTTGTAACATATCAAGGTTGTAACATATTGAGCTAGTAATTATAAAGGGGTGAGTAAATATAGATACCAAACATAAATCAAAACTTGGATGCATTGATAACAAATATCCAACATATTTTTAGAAGAAAAAAAATAAACACACTGAAATACACATTGACTAAGGAAAAATCAAGTTTGAAATGTATGTTGAACAAAGAGTTACATACCTTTGTTTGAAAATTATCCATACTAACTTCAATGAAGAAGTCTTTCTCATATTACAAGGTATTTCATGTATGTACAACAATGGGTGTCCCGAGTCCAATTATTGTAGATAAAAAAAAATGAAATGATGGAGTTTATTAATTAAAAGTCTAAGACATGTAAACAAATCTTCACCATCAAAGTCTAAGACATGTAAACAAATCTTCACCATCATATCATATGTTCTAATTTAAAAAATACCCATCCACGATAGAATTTCTTTGTCTATGCTTCATTCAAAATCTCACAGAAAAAATTAATATAAGAACTTCGAGATCGTATGTTCTACAAGCATACCCATCCATTAACACAAGATCATGGTATGCCTTGCTTGAAGTATTTCATTGTTACCTTTCCATTTGCTTCTTCACATGCAGTCCGGAAAGAGCCAAATTGTTGGGGCCATTAGCGTGACGCCAAAGAGTTATATCACTAGTTTTGTTAAAATATCGGTGGAGAGACTTTAACCGAAAGACTTTTTAAGGTCAATAGTCACACCTTCCTGTTGACAACGACATTTGCAGCTTTATTGCAAAGACTGACGCGTTTGCGGCCTTATTTCCAAGACTTGGCAGAGTGATCACTTCTTGACGATGACGTTGCGAGAGTAAGGTTTGTTATTTTGTTTATCGAGTATTGCAGTGCTTATAATGGAATTTTCTAAAAATTTGAGGATTTGGATTGGAAAATAATTTTTACCTTGCATTTGGTATTTTTTTATTTTGCAAAATCGAAATTTAGTTATGTTTTATTAGGATTTTGATAGAAGAAATGGATTCAACATCTTCATAAACCCCGTGACACCCAAAAATCTAAAATTTAATAGTTATAACTTTGATTTTGAAAAATTATTACCCAATTTTTCCAAAATTGTACCCGTAAGACAAAGACCAAGGTTGACATTTAATTAATCATTGTTTTAAAATGCTTATTTACAAAGAGCAACTTCAATCATGAAAAAGACTTGGTTACATTAACGCCAACCTCGAGAAAAGAGTTTTAATGGGTGGTATTCAATGAAGTTCATAATTTCCTCTTGTCACAGGGTGAAGAAGAAGCCTCTAGTTAATGTTTTAACACTTCAATACCTTCTTCAATAAAATCTTGAAAACCACGTTCCATCATTTCAATCGTGATATTTGAAGACTGAATGAGAGTCTTTTAAGAATCTAGCATTCATCCACAATTAAATGTTGATTCAAAAAACCTGGCTCTCTTTGTCATGCAGTGGTCCCCTAAACAAGTAGCTTTTCAATGGATGGAAGTCAAGAATGCGAGTCAACGAACGAACAGTAATTAGTTAGGCAGCCCCCACTGTCGGTGAAGGTATTTAAGTTGAAATGATCGACTGAACTTTTGTTAATATGAAGAGTAAAAGTGTAATATTGTTGTTTGGAGAACTCCCTTTTTGTGGGATAAGGGAGACAATAAAAGTATTTCCATCGTAGATTTCAGTATAAGATGAGCTTACAATTTTTTTTTATACAGATCTATGTTTTCCTCATTGCCTTGTTTCTCTACTCATCATATGCTATTCCCAATTCATCAAACCTTTGGGGATAGGAGAGTGTTGATTTCAATGAAAGCAACAATGGTTGATCCTTATCATATGTTGGATAGCTAAACAACTTTGGAGAACACCACCCATTCCTTATGGATTGAAGTGCAATGTGACCTAGGTTGAGAAGTGGCTCTACATCTCTCCAACATGATTCTTTCAAGCCCATTACCAATCAAGTCACAAACTTGTCAGCCTTTCGTTTCCCCAGCATCTCCTATAATGACTTCAATGGAAACCCTATCAAAATTAAAGAACCTAGAAGTTCTTGACTCATTGCTATTAGAAGTGAAATATTGTGATCTTTGTGTTGTTGTTTTACATTTTAACTGAGAACAGTTTCAAATGTTAAAATTTTTGAGGGTAAGATCTAAGAAACCTTCTTGGAAGAATGAGAAATTTTAGTTTTGCATTAATTGTTCCACTGGATGATTTTTTCACATGATATCAAAGATTGTTTTGATTGAGATTATTCAAGTAAGAGGGATTTTGTATTTTAGTTTGAGTTTACTTGGGATAGGTACTTGATCTAATGGAAGTTATTGGGTGTGAAACCCTAGCATTTGTACCCAAGAAAGGGTTTTTTCCCACTTCATTCACTATTGATTCTATGCACTTAATATATGTACACGATATGTTAAATGACTATTGGTTTCGAGAGAGTGACAGGTTGGAGGGAGCTTCTAACTTTGTTCCATGGAAATTTAAACTTTAGATTATGATGGAAGAAGTCAATCTTTGAAGGCATGTTGAAAATGAGAATCCAGAATGCCAATCTAAATGGCCTCTCATCAAAAGGATGAAGCCAAAGTGAAAGAATCATTCTTGATTTTGTGAAGAGTCATTTAATCTTACACATTGTTGATAAAAAGATTACTAAAAATATGTTTGATGCTTTGATTAAGCTATTTCAAAACGATTATGTGCTAAATTGATGCTCTTATGAAATCAATACCCATAGTAGATCATATGAGCAAGAAAGATACTAATGTAAGATTTTTTACCAAGATCAATGAATTGAAGGATAGTTGGCCACCATTGGAACTAAGGCGGCACAGCAATAGCTAGGTATTTTTTAGGGTGAACATTTTCCAATTAGCTATAATGTACATTTATTGTTATTAAAATACATTTTCAGATCTAATTGTTATATGATAAGTTGCCTTAAAAGAAATGAAAACTTAAGTCTTATGTTTTAGATTGATATCTTTTCAAAAATTGTGGTGAAATTTGTAGCTATTAAAAATAAATTATTATAATATTTCTATATTATTTTAGATATTTATATAGAACAGTTATAAAAGCTAAAAATTTCTATAATAAGATTTTAGGAACTTTAATATAACAGTTATAAAAACTAAAAATTTATACGATCAGATTATAAGAACTTAAAAAAAAGTTTTACGTCAACTGCGTGAATACATGAAATTTCAGTAATATTCAACAAGTGAATATTTTATCGTTTAGACAAAAGGACTTGGTATAATCAAGTGTCGTGTCCCGTAAATATATCAAATGTCCACGGATCAAAAGTTTTTTACATATCCTCCCAGATAAGAAATGTAGCTGGGCCAGCAATGCATCATTACCTTTAAACACGGAATAAAACCTAACTGGAAGTCATTTATCACAACCACACAAACTTTTCTCGTTATCTTTGGATATTAAATTGAAACTCGACTGGCGGAAAGATCCCAACTTGGAAATGATGTCCAGCCACACAAAAATTCTCCCGTTATCTTTGAATACGGAATCAAAACTTGACTACAGAAATATCCAAATTTGGAAATCACGTTCAACCAATTTTTGACACAACTCTCTTCTTGTTATCTTTGACTGTGAATCTAGAAATCACATTTAATCATTTATCCCAACCACATAAACTCTTCTCGTTATCTTTGGATATTGAATTGAAACTTGACTAACGGAAAGATCCCAACTTGGAAATGATGTCCAACCACACAAAACTCCTCTCGTTATGTTTGTTATCTTTGAATACGGAATCAAAACTTGACTAGACAAAGATCCAAATTTAGAAATCACGTTCAATCATTTTTTACACAACTCTCTTTTTATTATCTTTGAATATTAAATTTAGAAATTACGCTCAATCATTTATCCCAACTACACAAACTTTATCCCAACCACACAAACTCTTTTTGAATTAAAACTTGACTAACAGAAAGATCCCAAATTGAAAATGATGTACAACCACACAAAAACTCCTCTCGTTATCTTTGAATACGGCAACCATTTTTTACACAACTCTTTTCTGGTTTGGAAATCTTCTTGTTTGGAAATCACGTTCAACCATTTTTACACAACCCTCTTCTTGTTATCTTTGACTACTGAATCAAACTTGAATATTGAAAATCACGTCCAACCACACAAAGCTCCTCTCCTTTCCTTTTTTATTTTTTTTCCTACCGAGGGAACCTCTCTGGGCAACAAGGTTTCTATTGTAGACCATGATAGGTTTGGCAAGGATTTCACAAAGGATGAAAATTTTCCATCTCTTGGTTTTATGAAAGAATGGTAAATCTCCTAGGGTTGCTAGAGTCTTTTTTTTTTTCCTACCGAGGGAACCTTTCCGAGCAACCCACTGAGCGCCGTCACTGAACTGCTACGATATCAAACCCTTGAGCTGAGGCCAGCGGGAGGTATATACAGGCCCTTCACGGAAGTCAAATCATCACCCACCGAGTGCCATCATTGAACTGCTAGGATATCAAACCCTTGAGCCGGGGCCAGCCGGAGGTATGTACAAGCCCTTCATGGAAGTCAGATCATCACCGCATTGGTGCAGACTCAGACTTTTTCTCGGGATAGCTATTTTGCTTCACTATCCTCCCTCGCAGGAATCGAAGTCGGGAAGTCAGATCATCACCGCACTTGTGCAGACGTTTTCTGGGGATAGCTATTTCGCTTCACTATCCTCCCCCGCAGGAATCGAAGTCGGACTTGTGTCAGGATATTCCTCATGCCCCATCCTGCCCCCTGTATGCCCACCCCTACACAAAGCTCCTCTCCTATCTTTGCATTTTGAATCAAACTTGACTACAGAAAGATCCCACATTTGGAAATCATGTTAACCATTTTTACTAACCACACCAAACTCTTCTCGTTGTCTTTTAATATTCATTTTTGAAATGTTGAAATAACAGCTTCCTAATGCCCCTTGTATGCCCACCCCTACACAAAGCTCCTCTCCTATCTTTGAATATTGAATCAAACTTGACTACAGAAAGATCCCACATTTGGAAATCCTGTTAACCATTTTTACCAACCACACCAAACTCTTCTCGTTGTCTTTTAATACTCATTTTTGAAATGTTGAAATAACAGCTTCCTAATGTTAGGAGGGCCTTTGACCTATAGTCAGAAGCCTCCATTCATCATAAATAAATGTCAATTCAACAAACCCCGTTCTCTTTGCAGTGGTCCTTGGCAATTATTATTTATGTCTGCTTGCCTCTCCGAAACGTCTCGCTTTTCTTGTTATTTAGCTTTAAAGTGGGAATTTTAAGAGTTAGAACCTGGTTCTCCTTAGATCGAGTAGTGCTCGAAAATTGTTAATTTCACAATTTTGTAATTTCAGTAATTAGGATTGTTTGTTCTAGACTAATTGTCTAATTTTAAAACTATCTAAATTACCAAATTACAATCTAATTGTCGAAATTGCAATATAAACACTTCACATTGTGATTTTAGCAAAAATTACTCTACCATATCGTTTTCTCTTTTTCCTTTTGCATGGATTATGTCCTATTTTACTTGCACATTAATTAATTAGGGAGATAATCAAAATAAACACCAAGTTACAGTTGAATGAGGATAACTCTAACCTTGATAAAATGAATTCATGGGTGGAATTATATGGCGTCTTCTAAGTTAATCATTTGCATGTAAAATACTAACCAATGTCTCAACATATATGACTAAGTCTAAGATATGTCTTCATTACTATTCAGGCCTCTTACTTGGATACTGTTGTTCCTCGATCGACTTCAACTCATTTACGTGGAGCCTTAAATCTAAAACTAAAGTAGAGGAATAGATACGGAAATTATCTCGTTATATTGATATCTCAAATTCATGGCATGGACATAACTGCTTTGATTTACAAGAATATGGATATCGAGCAAGTTTTTTTTAAGGTTCATTAAATTTATTCACAATTATACAATTATTCTTTTTATTTATATACATGTGAAGAAGAATCTTCATCCTCCTCCATGGAATAGTCAACATTTTAAATAACTTATTTCTTTGACGAGGGGACTTGATTACACCTTCAATCGAATCTTAACATGAATCACATTCAACCATCTTTTCCAGCACATAATTTTTTTCTATACCAAATTTTGAAATGAAGTATATATGAGAAGTTGCTTTCCAAAATCATTCCAACGGAAAGGCATGAAGATTGAAATTTTTTAAAAACACACACTCTAGAAATGACCATGCATTCTTATTTGAATTGCTTCAGACTTCCCAAAATTTTGTGCATGCCTTCCACGTGTGCATTCCTTAGTGTAAAAAAAAGTCAGACTTGAGGCCTAAACAAGGTTTGGCAAGGGGGGTGACAAGGGGCTTAAGCTTGAAGTGAACCTTCTTGAGCTCAAGCATCATGGTTAGTGGAGAAAAAAACTTGGGCCTCAAGCCCTAAACATAACTTTTTGGGCTCAATCATCATGAACAACACCTACAAGCTACAACACAAGCTCTTTCTAAGGCACCTTTGGCATTAGATTTGGATATGGATGCCATTGTGAGTATTTTCACATTAAGTATCGGTCGTGAAGCCTTAAATATGGTTAAGGAAGTTAAACAAGTGCCTCGAGATATTGTTGAACTTCTCAACCTCAAGAAACTTGAATGAATCCTTGAACTAATGCATGAATACTCTCCGTTCTGTAATGGGTCTTTATAGGCCTTTGAGTGAGATATAGGCACCATGCCTAAGTTTTGTGCACTAAAAATGGTTTTCAAGGGATAACCATGGTAGGGGGAACAATGGCCTTAATCCCTAATTGAAATTTTTTGAGCTAAAGAATTGTGAATGCCACTTAAAAATCATCAGACAAGCCCTTTCCATGGATTTTTTAGAATCCAAGTTGAATATGAGCACCATTATGAGGTCTTGAGCATCATGGATGGGTCTTGGGTGATTCACCATAGTTAAGGTGGGAAATATAATACTATACTGCTAAGACTTTCTTTGCATGATCAAGCACCAAGGATGAATCCTTGAACCAACACATATGATCTTCACGGAGTATTATTCACTTCCAAGTGGATATGGCCACCATGACTTGCTTGGTTGTGATCCAAGAATAGGTCTCAAGGTGTAATCAAGGTTAGAGGAGGAGAACAAGAGTCATGTGCACTAAATAAAGCTTCTTGATATTAGGCACCATGAATAACATCTTGAACCCACAAAGATTCAAGTTATTTAATGCCATGAACATATCCTCAAACCACCATAAGGGACCTCTATAGGGTATATTTGGCGGACAAAAAGGATATGGGCGCCATGATTAAACCACAAAAAACCCTTAAACAAGAATGTGTCTTATACATACACCAAGAATGGTTCTTGGGGCCATGGTTAGGGTTGATTAGCATATAAGTTGGATACAAGTGTCATGAGTAGGTTTTATGTAGTAGAAATGTATTTCAAGGCCTAAAGATGGTTATGGGAGGAAATAAGGGGCTTAAACCATAAATGAAACTTATTGAGCTTGAACACCATGATTAGGGGAGGAAAACATTTGGGCCTTAGGTCATAATCATGGCTTTTCAGGCTTGATTGCCATGAGAAACACCCACAAATCACATCACATAAAATATCTAAGGGGTATTTGGCATCAAAGTTGGATATGGATATGCTTAAGAGGCTTTGAGCACTAAGGATGGGTCACTAGGCCTTGACCATGGTTGAGGAAGGAAACGTTCCTTTAGGTATTGTTGAATTTTTTTAGGATCAAGAGCTTTGAATAAGTTCTTAAACCAACACACAATTCCTTTGTAGGGGTTATTTGTAGGCCTCTCAGTGGGATACATACACCATGATTAGGTTTTGTGCATTGGAAATTGTCTTTAAGGCCTAAACATAGTCAACTAGAAAAATAAGGGCATTATGCCCTAGAATTGAACCTTCATGAGCTCAAGTGCCATGAACAACACCTTGAAACCATGACGTGAACCCTCCCAAGGATTCTTTGGCATCCATGTTGAATATGGATTCCACTACAAGGTCGTAGGCACTATGGATGGGTCTTGATTCCTTGACAATAATTAGGGGAGGGAAATAAGAGTCTCCAATCCTAAGCCTTGCTTATCAGGCTCAAGTGCCATGTATGTTGAATATGGATGCCATTACAAGGTCCTAGGCATCATGGATGGGTCTTGAGTCCTTGATAATAATTAGGGGAGGGAAATAAGAGTCTCCAACCCTAAACCTTGCTTATCATGCTCAAGTTCCATGGATGTGTCTGTAAACTGCCACATTGACCTTTATAGGTTTCCATTCACCTTCAAATGGGATATGGGCACCATAACTAGGTCATTTGTGAACCAAAAATGTGAACCAAAAGGTCTAATAAAGGTCATAGGAGGATAATAAGATCCTTGTTCCCTAAATGAAGCTTCTTGCGCTCAAGCACCATGAACAATGTCTATAATCGTTGAATCTTTCCAAGTTGTATTTCCATGAACAAAATCTACAACCCATGAAGATTCTTAGTTTATAACAGCATGAATGCATTCTTGAATCGTTGCATGGGACCCTTGTAGAGTATCTCCAGCGTACTAGAGGGATATGACTTCCATGATGAAACCACAACACATGCTCTAAATAATAATGTGCCTTGAGCCCTCACCATGAATGGTTCTCAATGGTTTGGGTTATTTGGCATCCAAGTGGGATATAGATGCCATGACTAGGTTTCCCTTCATACAATACTGCTAAAAGGAAATTATTTAAAGTTCTGTGTAGAATATATTTGAAAGCACTATCTACTTGGATCAAGATGTTAATGTGTGATAAGGGGGTTATGAGGTTGGAATCTGATCACTAGGTGCCCCACATGCATAAGGGGACTGGGGGCTAACTATGGGATGATATGAGAGTATAGGAAGAATGCATGAAGGAATAAACAGGGAGCGGATTGGATGAGGATGCCTAGAAAGGAAGAAGGTGTGGCAGAAGAAAATATTGGAGTGTTACGGAGTCGAAAAAAAAATTGGTACAGTAGGAAGAGGATTGTATCCTATAGGGAAGTAAATCCTAGTGAGTTTGAAGAAAGAGACACCAACACAACACTCCAGATTGAAGGAATTCCCTAAACAGAAAAGAAATAAGAGGACCCTTAGCGTAGTCTAGCAGGAGAAGATCTATTGAATCCTAGTAGCGAAACTCAAGCTGTTATGTGTGTCAAACCCACAACCTTGTGTGTGTCTCCAACATTTGAGGTAATAACTGAAACTTAGTTGTGATCACTTGTAGTTAGTACAAGAAGTAAGGATAGTAGTAAAGGTAGTCAAAATAGTGGAAGTAGTACAATAACCTAGACTTAGTCAACAACACCAAAGTAAAATATTGCATAGTACACCATGGTTGACCCCACTTTGAGAATTCTTGTATTCTACAAAGCATGGATAGAAGATCTGGAACAACACTTATTTGTCTGTGAAGCAATGTGGATGGCGAAGTAGGTCCAAGATGATGGTACAAAAATTACACAGTTGGTAACAACATTCAAAGACCAAGCATTGCTTTGGTTTATGACATATCAGTCCACCACGCTTGTGGGACAACCCTGAACATTAGCAGACATCAGGAAATATCTGTTAAAAGAATTTAAGAAACCAAAATATGAATCGTGGTGTATTACATAACTAAAAGAGATTAAGCAGTTACAGAATGAATGAGTATGGGACTTTGATCAGAGATTCAAGGTATTGATGGATCGACTCACCTTCCATATTCTAGACAAACAACATAAGGAATGGTTTATAATAGGATTACTACCACATAGATGTTGTCCATTGATGCATCAGAATATTACATTGCAATCAGACACACTAGAAATCACTATGAAGTTGGAAGCATCCCCCATAAGAGAGAATGGCATAGGGATGGCTCAGGTTCAGTCACAGCTAGCAACATTGACAATTTAGCTACAAGAGATTGATAAAGGGAAATAAAAGCATGAAATAAGTATGGTGTGTTACCTGTAGAACAGAAGGTCATGATAAGAACAAATGTCCAGCCTTTAGAGATTATCTTACCACAGGGGCCAGAATCCCTTCTCCAGTGTAGGAGGGGTATGGTGTGAGATTTGCAAGATGGTAGGTCATCACCTGAATTCCTATCCTTTGATGCAAAAAAATTAGAGGAGTGCTAGAAACTTATTTTTCAATTTTTATAAGACTGTGTGACATGACGAAAAGGATTGTCATGCAATCGACTTAATGAGAGAACACATGTTGGATTCCTACAGAGTTCAAGGGGAAGTAGGACCGGAATAAGGAGTACCACAAAATAATTCTCTGAGGGACTACAATAAAGGAGGAAGAGGAGGATTAAGAGGTCACATAGGTCATGGAAGAGGAGGATTTGATAGAGGAATAGGTATGATTATATATTATAATTGTAACCATCCTGGGCACTTTGCATGAGATTATTTGAATCTTTGGACAACATGCACCTATTGTAGAAAACTAGATCATGCGATTAAAGACTTCCCATAGTTGATTGTGAAGTGGTAGGAAAAAATGAATCAATAGAATGTACAGATGATCACAATAAAAGAGTGTGGCGATAGACCAAAGATAGCATAAGCTACACGCAGAGGAGTGAGAATAGGGGTCAATGCGATAGAACAAAGAAATCGAACAAAACAATGGGTCAGGAAAGTAGTAGAACCACCTTCGATGTTTGATCCTTGGAGGGACAAGGACACATACCAACAAGCAAAGAAGGAGCTGCTCAAAACATGATGTGGAGCATTGACGTTGTGAACTATATATGCCACAGGTCGCCTATGTATGATAGGCCTCCAGTCTATGATTATTTAGTTCCAGAAAGGCCAGTTGAGAAGATAGGTACATTGAAAAGTTTCTTAAATATTTGTTTAGAACTTATGAAGGATAAAACTACATTAAACACACTGCACAGGATAGTCGACCAATGCTCCGAAGATAAAAAAAGTACATATCATACATTGATTAGTCAACCAAGTGCAGCACAAGAGAAGAACGAATAGGGAATTTTGACTTAGTGTGAAGAAAGGAGATTATGATATGGATTATATCATCTTGGACTTAGGATATGATGTGAATGTCCTTTGAAAGTGGACATGGGAAATGATGGGAAAACTAAAGTTGATCAGGTCACCCATTCAGTTAAGGATCTAAAATTAGCACAATATTGTTCCAATCAGAATATTGACAAGGGTGAATGTCAATATTGATGGAGTAAGCAACACAATAGATTTTGAGGTCATTGAGATAGTGGATGACAGTAACCCTTATCCAGTGCTACTTGGACTTGATTGGGCCTTCGAAAATCAAGCTATTAATGATATAAAAAAGAGGCAAATGCTATTTCAAGTAGAATACTTGAGATTTATTGTGCCATTGGATCCCACCAAAGGGAGGAGATATGTGGAACCAATAAGGAAGGGAGAACTTGATAACCTATATAATTTGACTGCACAAATGGAAGACTATTAATCCTACTATGGATGGTGTACTCAATTGGTGAAGTATCAATTCCTACGATTTGGATTCAAACCAAGCCTTTGAAGATTGGTAGCAGAGTTTACATGAGATATCCTTATGGAGGTGTGCTTGTACCACCCATGCATTGCTCTGTATTGGAACTATGGTAAGTGATCCCCTGAAGTATGCAGATAGACTGACAGATATAGACTCCTTTGTAAAATAATTTGAATTGCAAATACTTGAGCAGCAAAGAATGTCAGCGTTAGATGTTGTACTGAAGGAAACCCCTGCAATATGGTGGGTTGTTCACAAGGATAGAATAGAGGATTGGCAGTAGTGCAAAAGGTTGTTACAGGTCATATTCATAACTAAATATAGTACATAGAAGTATACTAGGTTAATTTTTCCTTTAGAGCATATTACATAGTGCACTGCAATGTGGAAGTCAGTACTTAAATAGGAATGGATGCACTTGTTTGCACATACTCTGGACACAATCATGAATACATGGTACTTAGAATTAGAAGTGTGCATAGGAACATCAAACTAGGAGGATATAACTCACAACTTCAAGGTGACTTTTAATTTCAAGGATGTGGCCACATCGGTGGACACAACGTTATAGAGTATAAAAAATGAGATATTTAAATGAGAAGACTCGATGGGACCAGTGCCTTTATGCATTGTGCACATATATTTTGCGAAGGCACATAAGGTTTTAGAATGTTATAACGTCACTAGAGACAAACGGGAGGATGAAAACTCGAGAAATTTACAAGTGCCAGAAACCATAGGAGAACATGCAGTAGAGGGACCTGAGCTTGGATCTATAGATTATTCAAAGCCATTGAAAACATGCAAGGTGAATATTGGAATGAAGGATGATACCAAGTTTGCAAATATTGGAGACTACTGGAATGAAGAAATGTTGGCAGGCTGTTTGATGGGGAAATGTCGCGGTGCCGCCGACGCTGTGACACACTAGAGGAGGGGGCGAAAGGAGTATTTTGTGCTAAAGAATACCGCAGTTGGTGGGTTTTGGGTCACTTGGACCACATATTATGTAATAGTGAGTCAGTTGTACCGCAATATGCGGGTTTTTGGGGTCATTTGGACCAAGTCAGTTAGATATGGGGTCAATTGTCCATAGTGTCGGTTAGGAAGTCCGTTGTAAGTGGACAAATATTGTAAGGGCAGAAGCCTATAAATACACGAGAGTTGTAAGTGTTAGAGAATAGACAAGGATGGAGGAAGAGAGAGAATGAAGACCAATTGTGTGTGAGATTTGTGTTTGTGCTTATGATATATGATTGCGACAGTAATATAATGATGTTTTGGTACAAACTTTGTGTAATGCTGCGATGTATGAATGTTGTTTGATGCAATGTCTACTTACTGTTGCTATGATGACAACTGCTATGATTAAGTAATGTGTTCTATGTAGAATGTGATGATAAATGCTGCGATGAAGTGATATGGTATAATTCCTTGCTGAATGTTTAAAGTTTCTATCTAAGTACTGCAATAGGGTTAGTCCATGCAGCCACAACTCTCCTCCTCCCTCAGCGGAAACATGGTTCCGTCTGCTCTTCCCGGACACCTCGGGTGAGACCTCATCCTCTCTGCGGGTGTTGCTAGGTGGGCTCAAACCTGCCCGGGCCTGTTCCCAGGGAGACTGTGGTATGTGTCGACAGTGAGGTGAACCCCTATCGACCGAGGTCGTGTTGGTCAACAAATGGTCCCGCAATGTCTGCTTACTGTTGCTATGATGAAAACTGTTGTGATTAAGTAATGTGTTATATGTAGAATGTGATGATAAATGCTACGATGAAGTGATATGGTATAATTCCTTGCTGAATGTTTAAAGTTTATGTCTAAGTATTGCAATAGGGTTAGTCCAAGCAGCCACAACTCTCCTCCTCCCTCGACGGAAACATGGTTCCATCTGCTCTTCCTGGACGCCTCGGGTGAGACTTCATCTGCTCTGCGGGTGTTGCTGGGAGGGCTCAAACCTGCTCGGGCCGGTGCCCAGGGAGACTGCGGTATGTGTCGATGAGGCGAACCCCTGTCGACCGAGGTCGCGTTGTTCAACAAGAAACTATAGATAAGATTGTTGGTTTACTATGTGAATACAAGGAATTGTTTCCAACTACATTTTTAGAGATGAAAGGGATTACTGGAGAGTTAGGTAAATGAAGATCCTGTTAAAACCAGACACCAAGCTAGTAAAGCAGAGACCGTACCAATTGAATCCAGTATATAAGCATAAATTCAAGCTAGAGATAGACATGATGTTGGAAGCTGGGATGATTGATGCTGTTGAAGAATCAAAATGGATGAACTTGATGGTGGTCCAAGAAAATAAAATGAGTGGAATCAGAATTTGTATAGATTTTCTTTATGACAAGAAGTTTTTGAAGCACCTAGGTAAATTAAGAAAGCATCGGTTGGGTCCATATGTGATAAAATTTTTGGCAGAGGCAGGTATCATTCGGTTGGAAAATTTGAAGAGGGAAGATATAGATAGATTTGTCAATGGAAGTTGGTTGAAACTGTATACGGACACCAATCCTTCAACACAGTAACCAGGAAAAACTATAAAAGAAAATGATATATAATACATCTAGATAAAAATAAATGAATAAAAGAGAGAGTAAAAAGAAAATAAAGAAATTTGGAAAGAGAAAGGAAGAAAATAAAAATGAGAAAATGTCATATAAATAATTTGTTAGCACACAGCACAGGGGGTTCACTTAGTGAACATGTTACATAGCACGATCGTTCGTATGATATTAAAGAATATCCCTAATTTCACTAAATATTGGAAAATTTCTCGTAAAATTGTATTGTTGAATCCCCCTCCCAATATGCCTTTCCAATTAAGAAAACCCCTAATTTCACTAGATAATGTAGGTATCCATTTTTATCAACCCATTTTTAATACCCCCTTTATATCATATTATCAAGTTGTATTAAATAGGATCCCTAACACATCTTAGTATAAGAAAACAAGATGCTAAATAAAATAATAGTATAATGCTAATAATCATCCCACTAGGATTGTAGGGGCGAATCATCAATTTGTAGTGTTGGATAGTGGAAGACCCAAAAGAATAGAACCGGGGAAGGAAAAATGTGTAAAAGGAAACCTAGTTAAGAGATCAACATAACAAACAATGTAAAAGACTATTTAGTCCACTAGTTAGTGCAATGCTTAGAAAATATGAGAATTACAAATGTTTCACACCACAGCCTACTAATCTACCTATTTTATATCATGTAAATACAATTATAGGCATAGTGAACTCATGTTTTCTATAAGCTTAATAAATTAAAATCCATAAAAATGCAAAATTGAATCCCTTTCTTGGATGGAATCCCCTACCTTTCTATCGAAACAAACATATTGGTTTCAGTGAGCCAAGAAAGATTGATCTCACTTTTCTTGGTTGTCATGGTACAAGTTTTGATTGAATCTCAATACCCACCTAAACCCCAACCTAAAAAATGAAGAGTTACATCTTTTACTCAAATGCCTACAAAAAATACAATACAATTGTTCATCTATGGAACTCCCGATTAGCTACATATCTTAACTTAAAGATGAAAAACAATATAACATCAATTCAAACCCAACCTAAATAAGCTATTAAATGAGGATTTATCAAGGCTAGTAATCCAAAGAGACTTCCATCGATATTATCATTGGTACACTATTATCAAATTAAATATGCAAAAATAGGATGATAAGCAATATCAAATAAAAATGGAGGGTCCATAAGTTTTAGGTGGGTATGAATTGAGCCCATGATTTGGAGGTATGAATTCATCCCATGATTTAGAGGTTATTCCTCATCCCACCCAAATAAAAGAAACCCCAAGATTTATGTTACTATGTCAAATTATAAACCCCCCTTGACCCCTTAATATGGAGCAATATATTTTTGACATTTTTAAGAGTATTCAAACCCCCAATATGAATGGACATGATATGACATTGACTCCCCAATGAACTCCCCTGTGGCGCACAGGAAGGAGAATCAAAAGGCGCACAAAGGAAGTCAGGACGAATATATATGCAGAAGAAAGGTAAGAGCATTAAAGAACAGAAGTGATGGCAATATGGTGGAGATGCAACATAATAAATAAAAATATTAGTGGTAGTCTTTTGATAGGCTGGTGAAATCTAGACCAAATCTAGACCCATATCCATAGAATGAGAGCATTGAATGCAAAATTGGGCACAAAGATGGATGAGACAGCTAATGGGAGGCTATAAAACTAGATGTAAGGAAACATGAAAAATGCATAGTCCTTTGAGAATTTAGAGCTAAGTTGAGCCAATGAGAGTAGAATACAAATAAAACAAAGTTGTAGACAGAGTATAGTTGCAAATAACAATGGTACCACCAAAGGAAGTGGGATTTGTATCAACAAAGAAACCATGCACCAAGCAGTCATCCGTACTAATGCAATAAGAAACTCCAGGAGTAGGAGCATTATGGTCCAATCAAGTAAGGTTTCCAAGACCATATGTACCACTCAGGAATCCAATAGCACATCCAGCAAACCGAGCCAAGGTACTGAAGTATGACTTGGTTAGGACAACAATTTCAGAGGGGGTGGAGGTTGAAGATGATATTTTGGGAGCAGTAGGATCTCTCAGGTATCTAGAACACAACATCATGGACACAAGCAAGTTTCTGTAGCTCAATGGGGAGAAGGATCTCTACACAAGAACTAGCTCTGATTCACCCATAATGTTGGTCAAGCCACAAAAGTGGGAAATGGGATTGGAACGCACAGGAATTCTAAACCTGTTGGAGATTCCACACTTCAAGACGAGCGCAAACATTGACAACTATGTACATCTGTTGTTGAGTTGCGTGCATGGAGCGTTTCTCTTGTTGGACAAGCATGTACGAATTGATACACAACTCATTGCACAAATCATCATATTTCCAGCAACAGAGGAAGACCTATCACCATTGTTTAGGGATAAGAAACAAGAAAATTCAATCACCGAAAGAATGCAGGAAAAATATGATAAATACCGAGGACAATGTGGATTGTACATTACCAGTATTAATGATGACTCAGTCAAGTTTGTGATGCAACTTATGCCTTGCAAGTTGCTCAGAAAAAGTCACAAAGACCAAGTATCAACAAGAGTTATAGCTGTGACAGGGAAGTGCACAATAAGAGTGCAGATGACTAGGAAACATTCTTAGTGAATGAGCTCTTAACTAACTGTAAGCATGCACATGAAAAAGGTATAGAGTTTCATTATTCCTGGATTTTGATTTTAATTGCATTTTTTGCATGGAGGGATCTCGAAGACACACAATTCATGGACGCTACATGAAAACCACGTATGGAAGCAATATATGTTTTTTTGTGGCATACTACGCACAAGAATAAGTAGCAGGACAACAATATCACCATTTATGTATACAAGGAGGTAATTCGGTAGAGCATTGAAAGCACATCGTGCATTCATCCGTAGGTGATTGAAGCATATAAGGGTATTGCATATTTCAAGGCCAGGATGCACCACATGTACATGTAAGCAAAAAGGGATACATTGAAGCAGTGGTTTCCAACACACTATAGGCTAATGGAGCAAGATGTCAGTTCTATTATAAATGATTGGGATGTAGAGTGGAGATCCCCTGCACTAGAAGCATAACAGATAAAGACGTGAGGACAACAAACATAAAAACAAGGAGGACAGGACCAAAGTGAACCAAAAGAACAAGAGGAGAAAATAAATGGTGCAGGAGGCACCACATAGGAAAAATAATAGAGCGCGGGAGAGAAGCAAAACAAGCATGATAAGGAAGGCTCGTCGCAATAGAGAAAGAAAAGGAAGGAAACAAAGGATAAATTCATCCAAGAATTAATGGAAGATGAATTTGAAAATATTGGAGATCAACTCAGAGAAGTGACATAAGAACTACTACAACAAGCTACGCAGAAGCAGGAAGAAATGCAGTTAAAGATGCAGGAACAATTAACCTTGTTGTGACAAATATTGGATGAAACAAGGATAACAACATAAAGGTGAACATAAGAGCACAACACAATGCAAAAGACTAAGCAAAGACAGATAGTTTTGTGACCATCATCGACATCAACAGTGTGCCAGAGCATAAAGTTCTCACTGAGAGCATTATAGTTCCCAACGACAGAAATGCAAGAGCACACACTGGTGGTAATTTCTATTGTGTTAGTATTATCACAATTACCAACATACATACTGCATAGCTTGCAAACAAGTATTGCACATGAGATTAAAATGAGGGTAGATTTAATGGCTATGGAGTGAAGCAAAGTGACTGCAGATAAGGAAGCACTACAGGAAAAATATAGAAAAATCCAACATGCAAAAGAAGAGGCTATGTAGAAAAATGAAAAATTGCAGTAGGAAGTGGAAAAGGTCTACAACAATATATTGGAGGTACAACTGGAAGTAGATATTCCAGTAGAATAAAAAATGACTAAGATGAGTGAATCCATTCAGGGCTTCCATGCAAATATATTGGATTTAGAAACATGCACAATCTCGAGCACTCCACCAGAATAAAGAGAGCAAAGGGAAAATATATATACCACATTAGAGAGAGTAATAAGAGTTTGGAGGAAGAGTGCGTGAAGCTATGGACACAGTTGATAGATGATTCTAAGCTAAAGGAAGTGGAACAAAAGTTGCAGTTTGTGCAGGAGACGGCACAAAATCTTAAGGAAACGATGGAGTACTCTACCTCCAACAAAATGGATGAAAGAAATGGTCGAGATTAGATAATAGTATTTAGAGATAAATCAATTAAGAATTGAATAGAATAGCATTACGTGGAGGCCAAAACCATTACAGCAAGAAGCATTCTGCACAACAGAACAATCGGCCATAGTACAAGAAGCAGTGCAAGTTAGCTAGGAGAAGTTGAAGGAACCAATAACCACGTAGATGGAAGAATGCATTGCAGATCAAGAAGTGCAGGCCAAAGAAAAGGTTGCAATTGTGAAAGAAAATTTGCAGAAATTTAAGAAAACAATGAAGAAAGTGAAATAGAAGGATTGAAGTGGCTCAGGACAAGCCACATGTGAGTGTTGGGGGCCTATTGGAGTAGGTGTGTTAGACTAGTTTTGGGGAAATGCGGGAAAGAAGTGGACCATGTGACGGGATAGCTAAGGGGCATGTGCAGACAAAAGGCATAAGGTAGTTGGAATTTGTTAGGAACTCTTTGTCAGCTTATTACGAGTTAAGATCCATTTGAAATGTATAAATATGTAAAAAGGGGGAATGAGAGAAGGAGTTCTGAGTGTGATTTTGAGTCATTCCAGTGAGAAAGTCTAAGCAGAGAGTTGGGATATTATGGGGTTGAGAGAAAAAATTTGTGAAATTCTGGAACATAACAAATCATTTAGCCTCATAAAATATCACAGTGAAAGAATTAGGAAGAATGATGAATGACAGTGAAAATTGCAGTGAATTGAGCAGTAAAATTAATCATGCATTGAAACTTAGATTGGCACAGAAATGTGTGTCATAATTCATTAATTAGTATAGTCAAAAGATATGTTACAATAGAGGAAATACGAATACCCAGAGAGAATTCGATGTTAATTTTTCAGAATTTACTTCAATCCGATCTAGGATCTTAACTGAGAGAACAACATGTACAACATATCTATAGCATATCAATCATGGACACAATAATGCAAGCACACAAGAGACACGGAGTTTACTTGGGGAAAACCATAAAGGTGAAAAACCGCAATAACTTCCCCAGAGATAGATAGAGCAAAGATACAACCCAAGCATAAGAGAGAGACATCTCCTAGCAGCAGCTTCTCCTCCTCCACAAGTGCGCCACTCTCCAAAGAGTGTGAGAGAGAATAATGAGTAATCAAATAGAGTGCCTCCTGCACTCTATTTATACTTGACTTGACTTGCCTAATAACCTTTACTAGGTCGGCCTTAACTTAACCACATAACATAATGCTGACTAGGCCGACACCCAATAGGGTGGTCTAATAACCCTTTGACCCACATGGCCAACCCCCAATAGGGTGGTTTAATAACCCTTCGACCCACATGACTTATACAGGGCCGACCCCAACAAGGTGGTCTAATAACCCATCAAGTATAAGTTACGACACTTATAATATAAATGACGACACTTCCGTATAGAGGAATAATAACATCTCTATAGGAATACAAACACTTCCGTATAGAGGAATAATACCATCTCTATAGGAGTACAATATACATATATGAAATACATTCTGAAGTTACATATACATCAACACTCCCTCTTAACTAGGAAGGTATTTCTCGACACAGGTCTTCTAGCACAAGTCTTCTTCTCTGGATCATTGTCACTAGATAATCGTCATCGAGTCATTGCCATCGACACTGCTGCTATCTCAATCAATATCTGAATCTACTCGTCATAGGAAGTTCTACAGAGCCAGTCCCTTTTCATACTGGATGTAGGCCCACTACCTGTAGGTTTTCATCATCTGTGCAAATGCTCTGACAGAGGTGGTCTCTCAGGATTGATTTTATGTGCTGATGCAATACCTGACAAGAGCATTCCAGGAACATTTATGTGCCTAAGCACGACCGGAAAGATCTCCCAGGACTGATTACATGCATCCCCTTCACAATACCTTTAAAGAGCATCCCATGAACATTTATGTGCCGCAGCACGACCGACAAGATCTCTAAAGAGCATCCCAGGACTTATTATGAGCACACAGCTCAACCTCTCGGATCTCCAGGACTGATTACATGTGAATAGACAATACCTTTAAAGAGCATCCCAGGAACATTTATGTGCCGCAACACGATCGGCAAGATCTCCAAAGAGCATCCTAGGACTTATTACGAGCACACAGCTCAACCTATCGGATCTCTAGGACTGATTACATACTACATAGCAATACCTCATCCCAGGACTGATTACGAGCACACAGCTCAACCTATCGGATCTCTGAGGACTGATTACATGCTATTTGCACAACCTACCACATATCATCTCTGACCTCCAAGTATCAACCTGATACTCATGATCCAACTGATCATCATCGCACGAAGCATCATCTTGATGCTCATGATCATACTGATCATCATCACTGTATCATCCTGATACATATCATCTAGAGCAACATCTTGAAGCTCGTCATCATGATCATCCTGATCATACAATGCATCTACCTAATGCATACGCAATATCTGCCTGATACATATCATCATACATGATCTACCTGATCATACAATGTATCCACCTGATACACATACAAATACATGATCCACCTGATCATACAATGTATCCACCTGATACATATACAGATACATACACATGATCCAACTGATCATATCCAACATCAACATGATGCATACATACATAAATGATCCAACTGATCATATCCAGCATCCAGCATGATGTATACATACATAAATGATCCAACTGATCATATCCAACATCCAACATGATGCATACATACATAAATGATCCAACTAATCATATCTAACATCCAACATGATGCATACATGCATAAATGATCCAACTGATCATAAGAAGCATCCAACATGATGCATATACATATACAAAGTAGTAACTCGAGCATCGTCCTGATGCTCATCATCCATGATCCTCCTGATCATCATAGCATCGTCCTCTTCAGATCATCTCATTGTCCAGGAAGCACAACCCAGATGCACATCATCCTGCACTTACACCACCGACATGGGAGAACACATCTACCACCATTCGGGGAAGGCTTCAGCCCTTACTTTTTCACCATGGGAGAACACATATACCACCATGTAAAAAAAATGGCTTCAGCCCTTACATCTACACCATGGGAGAACACATCTACCACCATGTGAGAATGGCTCCAGCCCTCACATCTACACCATGGGAGAACACATCTACCATGTCAGAAAAGCTCATGTGCATTTGCATCTTCTAGACTCATCACTTCCCTTTGGAAGGAACCTCGATCTGAAGTGCACCAAGCCTCTCTCTGAAGTACTCAAACTGCACTCTGGCCAACGGCTTGGTCAATACATCTGCAACCTGCTCATCCGTCGCAACATACTCTGCTTCGGTTGTACTCATTGCTACGCAGGACTGCTTCCTGCTAAACCAAGAGATCACACCTGATCCCATACTGAAGCAGCACCCAGAAGTGATCTTCCTATCTGTAGCACTGCCTACCTAATCTGAATCAACATAATCCTGCAGGTTAAACTTTTGATTCACATCATACTTGAGCCCATAATCAACTGTACCCTTCAGGTACCTCAGGATATGCTTTATAGCAACCAGGTGAACACTCCTCGAATCCGTCAGGAACTGGCTCAATGTGTTCACTGCAAAGCAAATATCTGGTCTTGTGTTCGTTAGGTACATCAAGGACCCAATCATCTGACGATACATAGTGATATCAACCTCAGATAAAGCATCACACAGAAGCTTCGGGTTTGATGCCATAGGTGTGGCCATGGCCTTGTAGTCCATCATCCCGAACCTCTTCAAGATCTCTACTGCATACTTGCCTTGTCCAAGGAATAATTCCATCTGCACTCTGCCACACCTCCATGCCTAGAAAGTAGTGCATCATCCACAAGTTCTTCATCTCGAACTTGGCAGCAAGCTTCCGCTGCGTGTCGACAATCAATCTATCTTCACGTGTAATAAGCAGGTCATCCACATACAAAAGTAGTATCACTAGATTGCCTTCCTCAACCTTGTAGTAAAGGTTGGAATCCGCTTTACTCTTGGTAAAGCCCAAACTGGATAGAAAGTTGTCTATCCTACCATACCAAGTTATGCACATATATGACTCCCTGTCATGTGTCTCAGAACCAAGTGGCTACTCCACATATACTTACTCTTCGACTACACCATTCAAGAAAGCTGTCTTGAAATCCATCTAGTGTATCTTCCATTTCATCACTGCAGCCAGAGCAAGTACGGATCTAATGGAAGTGTATCTGACTACAGGAGCAAAAGTATCTATGCTACCACCTGCAGCATGCTTGATCTTATAGATCCATTTGGAAGTGACAACAGACTCCCCTTCAGGTCTTGGGACTGCATCCCAAACATCATTCTTCATGATCGGCTGATCATGGCGTTACTTCATCCCAGATCCTGGGAACTTCAATATCTTCCATATCTTCAATATCTTCAATAGATATCTTTGTTGCTGGAACAAATGTTGTAGTCCTTCTTTTGTAGGTGAAGGTATATGATATTTACTACAAAACAAGTTAAATTGCATGATTAGAAACATCTCATAGTTTCCAGGACAAATTCTTAAACATAAATAAATATGTCATACAGTCATGCAATTATCTTAGCCAATGCTTCAATACAACATTTATCCATATCCCATAACTTTCTAGATGCCTTCCAATCTCTACTAGAACATTATTAAGAGTGTGCACAACTCCCAACATGTCAGCAAAGAGGTTTCATTCTAGATAAGTAGCAATGGAATGTTGTACAGTGCCATAGGCCACTTACCCATGTATATTAGTAGTATACTGTTCATCAATGCAACTATTCTAATATGCATAATACACAACTTAATTCTACGAACATGAGTATATACATTATTGAACAATATTATTTAAACAATAAAATATGCAAGGAATGAGAATTCAAATACTTATCTTTGTTTGTTTGTTGGGTTGACTCCCTCTCAGTCTTTGCTTCTTTTCTGCAACTCCATTCTGATGTGGATTGTGAGAAGTGGTCAACTCCCTCTGAATATCTGCATCCTTGCAGAAACTACTGAAGTGTGCTCCCTCTTGATCTTTGCTTCCTTGTAGGAACAACTGGAGTGTGCTCCCTCTTGATCTTTGCTTCCTGGATTACCTGTCCTTGAACTTATATCCATCACTATGCATGCTTATTAGTATCATCATTGTGTTATCCTCGAGGTCTCATACATAATCACACATTCATTAGTATAATCTTAATACTATCAAAACACAATAATCTTAAACATGTATATTCATGATCATTTCAAACACAGATAATAAACATTAGTATTCAAGGTTTCAGGGGAGTCTTCTGTTACTCATGCATATTCTTATTTGATCATAGGACTCTTCTGGTTAGTTAAATCATCAATCAAGATAAGAGACATAAAATGCATAAACCCTTGATTACTTACATTTCTAACTTTATGAATAAACATAACCAATCATACCAAGTATACTTATATAAGGGATCCTAACATAAGGTAGGATTCTAACTTGATATAGGAAAAACATACCTGGATTGGTATGTTAGCTAGTTATGTCTAACATACCCACATGATGTCTTCTTGTTCTCTTCAATGACTTGTGCTAGTAACCTGTATATCTCATAGGTTAACCATTATAGAACCAAGTTATACATACCTGGCAAATAGATCTTCTAAGTGATTCATGACAATGGATGAATCTTTGTCCTCATGTCATCATGATCATATGTTCTTGAGCTAGAACATGATTTGTCCTTCTTGGTGTACCTTTCATGTTAGCGGACAACATAAACTTCATACAACACCATAATGCATTAGTACAACCATAAGTGTCAACACCCTAATCAATGAATATCTTCTATCATGCATTCATAATTTTATTAAGGTGATATGACAAGTCTAAATTTAATCAAGATTGTACTAATCATAATGATATGAAGACAAATATATCATAAGCTTAACCATGAACAGAATTCGAAACATACTTGTAAGTCATACCTGTCAAGATTGCTTGAAATCTTCTTATGTAAGGCCTTAGCCTCATCTCCCTCTGAAACAGGAACTTCTTCACTTATGCAGGAGACCAATCCATTCTCTTCTAGGATTAACCCAATACACTTGATTTGTACGAACTGGACCTGGAGCTGGATTAGGGCTTTTCAGAGAAACCCTAAAAATTCAAACTTTGAATTTCAAACTTCTGAAAGGATAGAAAGATGCACCTTGATGAGCTGATCAAGCCGGTATACGCAGAATTTGAAAACTGCAAAGTTTCACCCCTCAAATTTGCCTTTGAAACTTCTGGATTCACTGGACATGACCCGAAATAGGGTTTGATAAATACAACCCTTCTTCCCAATCAAAATTTTCGATCCAAAGCTCTAAGCTTCTATTTTTCTGAGGAGCTTCCAGCCGTGGTCACAGATTTCAAAAATTCCCATTTTTGCAGAAGCCCTAATTTTCCACTTTTCTGATCAAAGTCCTGAACTAGGGTCTGATCAAGCCCGGCCTTCTTCCCAACCAAAAAATCTGATATTGGTCTCTAAATTTCTATTTTGATGAGTAGCATTCAGCCATGGTCTCCTACTACAAAAATTCCAACTTCTTTCGAAACCCTAAATTCTGAAAGCCATGAATGAAGGTGCTCAAAAATAATTTTGTTTTGACAGAAATATGTACCTGATTGTTTCTAGTGTAACTCTGAACTTTTCAATCCAAAGGGTCTAAAAACTTTTCTTGTGATGGCCCGACCTGTCATCTTTCCAACCCCATAGGTCTGACCTCAAATGGATTCTCTGAGAGAGAGTTATGCCAAGTGTCACAATGTGACCTGTTTATGGGATAAAACATGAGAGCAAACTTGTATGGCATGCCACATGTCACTGGTTCTGTTTCGGCCTCTACAAAAGTTACCTAAGAAAGTACAATCCGTGCACTACCTGTCACATTTTACAAAATTTCATTTGGAGCTTCCTAGCCGAAGTTATGACCTTTTTTCCAAGGTCACCTGTTTATGACTGAGATCTGGAAGAGTCAGAAACCCTATATTGTACAGATCATAAATAACAAAGTACAATGAATTAGAGGTTGTACTTTGGACACAAGGTACATGGGGATCTAATATTCGACATATAGAAAATTCAGATCTGAAAATTTTTCCAAAATGGATTTCTAGCGAAAGTGCTACGATGATTGGTTTTTGCTATATCAAGCCCTAGCATCGCAAGTGCAACAAGTGTCATACATGCCATACCATGCCTTCTTTCAGGCTAGCTCTGATACCATGTTAATTATTCAGAATTTACTTCAATCTGATCTAGGATCTTAACTGAGAAAACAACATGTACAGCATATCTACAATATATCAATCATGGACACAATAATGCAAGCACACAAGAGACACAGAGTTTACTTGGGGAAAACCATAAAGGTGAAAAACCCCAATAACTTCCTCAGATATAGATAGAGCAATGATACAAACCAAGCATAAGAGAGAGACATCTCCTAGCAGCAACTTCTCCTCCTCCACAAGTGCGCCACTCTCCAAAGAGTGTGAGAGAGAATAATGAGTGATCAAATAGAGTGCCTCCCACACTCTATTTATACTTGACTTGACTTGCCTAATAACCTTTATGAGGTCGGCCTTAACTTAACCACATAACATAATGCTGACTAGGCGGACACCCAATAGAGTGGTCTAATAACCCTTTGACCCACATGGCCAACCCCCAATAGGGTGGTCTAATAACCCTTCGACCCACATGACTTATACAGGGCCGACCCCAACAAGGTGGTCTAATAACCCATCAAGTATAAGTTATGACACTTACAATATAAATGATGTCACTTCTGTATAGAGGAATAATAACATCTCTATAGGAATACAAACACTTCCGTATAGAGGAATAATACTATCTCTATAGGAGTACAATATACATATATGAAATACATTCCGAAGTTACATATACATCAACATTCGAATCCCAATCAGTCTAGCCTAGAAAATATCACCATTGGAGTGCTCTGGAGGTTCCAAACTCCACCAAATAGAATTGATTGTCAGTGAACTGAAGTCATTATTAGTTAACTAATCAAGAAGGGCACATAATTGAGTTTGTCATGCAATTCAACCAAAAGAAGGTGAATTAGATCACAATCAGTGGTTATCCAAGATCAAACACCCCACTAGAGTCAAGATTTCAGGTGGACTGATTTGGATCACTGAGTTAGCTCCTAAAATGTAGGGAACTGACTCTGGTGGGCCTAAAATCATTCATGCAGGTTGCATCAAGTGGCAAATGGGTTATAGATGACATATTCAAACCACTAGGGGGATAATGACATCATAAAAGACTAGTAAAAGACTAATAACACTAAGGTGGGCAAGGTTGGAGTATTAATTATCCTAACAGTTTTGATGCGTAGTGCGCAATTTTTGTCAGAATTGCTTCATACGATAATAAAGAAGAAGTGTTGAGTTAAGAACATAATGGCTAAGTCTTATGATATGCTTTTAGTGCACACATGTGATGCTATGTTTATGGTTTTCATGTTGCTTTGGATGTAATACATGTTTCCATGAATCTACTATATGTTTATGTGCATATATGACATGATGTGATGAATTTACTTTGCTCATTTTTTTATGGTTTAATGCTATGAATATGTGATTTGGCTCCATGAATGCAATAGTTGTTTCAGTGAATGTATTACATGTTTCTACGCACATGTGTTAAGATTAGTTAGGATGGTTAATAGATCTACCTCTCATCCCTTCATCACCATGGAAACTTGGTTCCTGCAGTCCCCATAGATTCCTTGTGTGAGATTTCATCTACTTGAAGGTGATTCCGAAAGGGCCCATATATAAGGATTTTGTTGGTAAATTAATATTGAACCTTAGGTCTTCTCACTATGCACCAACAAGTTGATTTGGTCTCTATCCTATAGGTGGAAAATATTTCCCATTTTGAATAGGATTTCCTTGAGGATTTCTGCCACTAGAATGGCATTTGATTTGTTAAGGGAGATTTTCCTATTGTTATCCATTTGATAGATGGGTTAAAAGAAAAAGAATAAGGATGTTGTCCATAATACTATTGATAAGGCTTTTGTCCATAAGACTATTGAAAAGGATGTTGTCCATAAGATTACTGAAAAGGATGTTGTCTATAAGACTCTTGAAAAGACTTTGATGGGCCTATTCTTCTAGGGTTCACATAGCATAGAGGTACCATAGTTCTATCTAGATCATAAATAATGGCCTTTAATGGAGATGATAATGGAAAATTATCAGTAGCATGGTTATCAAAACAAATCCCACAACACTCTATTGATGTGGCATTAACCTACATCATGTCCAATGGACACTCATCCTTCTTGTGTTTTTTTCTGCATGTAGGATAGAAAACAACCAGAGCTTTTTCAACCTCTTATTTCTTCATTTTCACTTGCATAGAATCCATTTGCATTGCTAAGGAGTGAAGGATATATGTTTTCATGCCATCTAATAGATAACATATTTCATACTTGGTAAGGGTGAGGTTTGAAGTTTTGGATGATTGGAAGGAAAGACCACAACACTCTACTAATGTGGCATTAACCTGCATAATGTCCAATGGACACTCATCCTTCTTGTGCTTTTTGCTGCATGTAGGATAGAAAACAACCAGATATTTTTCAACCTTTCATTTATTCATTTTCACTTGCATAGAATCCATTTGCATTAGTAAGGAGTGAAGGATAGATTTTTTCATGTCATCTAATAGATAACCTATTTCATACTTGGTAAGGGTGAGGTTTGAAGTTTTGAATGATTGGAAGGAAAAACCTTTACCTCTATTTTTTTAAACTACAAACCTAGAATGATTTGTGAAAATATGCTTGATTTCACTATAGTCTAATTGATAGATATCACCATTAGATAAAATATTCAAGGTTTCTAGAAATTCTTCCCTCACCCCCATAAGGATTAAAAGTTTAAGGGACTCTTCATCTAAGGTGAAGTTATGATCCATTTTATAATTTAATTGAAATCTTTCCTCATAGTATTCTAGTGATTCATTTTCCCCTTGCAACATACTAAATATTTCATTCTGAGTATCTCTAGCCTTGCAAAAATCCCTATATTTTTCAAAAAAGGTCTATTTCATCTAATCCCATGTGGTGATGCTATATACTTCCAAACTCATGAACCATATCAAACCTGAGTCCTTTACAGTGGAGGGGAAAATATTGATCTTTTAGGCATATTATGGTACACCAATTTTGAGGTAATCTTATGGTGACATGGAACAAATCTTATAACTTCGTATATAATCAGATTCATTCCAACTTCAAACATAGAGTACATATTCAAACCCCTTAATACTATATTCAACACACTAGATGCATAATGATAAACACCAATAATACACACACACACACACACACACACACACACACATATAATATATTAAAAATACCCCTTGACCATACTAGGCAATATATTGCTTCTTTTACAGTATTAAAGCCCCCAATATGAACTCATGTGCTATAAGTTTTCCTACTTAGTGAACACACCATGTCCTCCCATGACCTTGGTTAGACATCAAGCCCAATTTTTAGATCACAAATAACGTATTCATTTTTCCCATATCCCATTTCACAATGAATGATTCCCTATATAGGTCATATGTGGTTGCTCGATGACCATCCATGGCACTTGAGCCTAAGAATCAACTCATAGTAGTGTAGGATCTTGTTTCTTTGACAATGTTCAAGGAATCAAGAACCATTCATGGTGCCCAGACCTCATAATGACATCCATATTCAACTTGGATGCCAATTTCTAAAGAACAAAAACTAATCATGGAGTGTGTATCCCACTTGAAGGCCTATAAATAACCCCTACAAAGTACTCATGTGTTGGTTCATTGACTTTTTCAAAACTCTTAGGCTTAAGAAGATTCAACAATATTCCAAGGAACCTTTTTTTCCTTCGTTGACCATTGTGAAGGCCCCATGACCCATCCTCTGTGCATAAAATATCCTAATGACATCATATCTAAATATGATGCCAACCCCCTAGATTGTACTTGTGTTGTAGTTTACAAGTGTTGTTCATGGTGATTAAGCATGAGAAGCTATGTTTAGGGCCTAAGCTCCAATTTTTTTCTCCCCTAATCATGATGCTTGAGGTTAAGGAGTTTCATTTAGGGGTTAAGGCCCTTATCTCCCCTGGCCATGTTTATTCCTAAAGATGCATTTCTAATACACAAATCCTACTCATTGCACTCATGTCCTTGTAGGATGCTAATGAAACTTGACCATGGCTTGATAACCACTCTTAACATGGGCACAAGATGCACTCCTATTTAGGGCCTACACTATGCTTTAATGATGATTCACATATATATTAACTATGCTAGGCATACCTTATAGGGGCGCTTTTCGGTGGTTCGAGGATATGTTCATGTCATTATGTGGCTTAAAGATTCAAGGGTTCTAGATGTTATTCATAGCACTTGAGCTTGAGAACTTCATCTAGGGCACACAGATTTTGTTTTCCTCCACTAACCTTGGTTAGACCTTAAGAACTATTCTTGGTTGATAACTATATTGGTCATGGTAGCCATATCCCACTTGGATGTGCATTATACCCTACAAAGGTCATATCTTTTGGTTCAAGAACTCATCCATGGGGCTTGAGCCAGAGAATAAATTCTTAGCATTGGAGGCTCTTTTTCATGTATGTACAACAATGGGTGTCCCAAGTCCAATTGATATTAGATAAAAAAAATGAAATGATGGAGATGATTAATTCAAAGAATAAGACATAACAAAAATAAAAAATCTTCATCTGTTCTAATTAAAAACATACCCATCCACGATAGACATTTCTTTGTCCATGGAGAAAAAATGAAAATAAAAACTTCGAGATCGTATGTTCTACAAGCATATCTATCCATTAACACAAGATCATGGTATGCCTTGCTTGAAGTATTTCATTGTTACCTTTCCATCTGCTTCTTCTCATGTTGTCCGAAAAGAGCCAAATCGTTCGGCCATTAGCATGATGCCAAAGAGTTTCCACAATGTTTTGAAATTCTTCTCTGAAAAGAGCAACAAGTTAACTATAACTTCAATCATGAAAAATACTTGGTTGACGTTAACGCGAGCCTCGAGAAAAGAGTTTTAATGGGTGGTAATAAGGCCTAGAAATTGACGGGCTACAGAACGTTTTTTTCTCTCCAAAACATATTTGACATGTAGTTTCAAATTTGACACGTCACCATCTACCGGTTTGTAAAAATTCATCCCGTCGAATTGACGTTCAACGACATTGCTTACCTGTCATAAGTTTTAATGCCTATAATTAATATATATCCATAATCCTATGATATATATAAAGCCGTAATTTGGAAACTTGGATGGGACTGACTCGATCGAGTCACCAACCCTTGGGCCAACAACCAAAGCTCGGGCGGTGGCGACATCCTGGCAGGTGCTGCATTATATTTTAAGGGGCGACTTGGCGAGTAGGGCGATGGTGCCACTGCCACCTTTACACCACGGGGGATTCACTAGTGAGGCAATATCATATCACGTCCATTCATATTGGGGGTATGAATACTCTTAAAAACCTCAAAAATATATTGCCCTATATTAAGGGGTCAAGGGAGTATTTTAATTTGACATTTAATAATATAAATATTGGGGGTTATTTTATTTGGGTGTGCTGAGGAATAACCTTCAAATCATGGGCTCAATTCATACCCACCTAAAACTTAAGGATCCTCCATTTTTATTTGATATTTCTTATGATCCTAACTTTTTCATAAATCTGATATAATGTACCAATGATAATATCGATGGAAGTCTCTTTGGATTATTGGCCTTGAGCAATCCTCATTTATTAGCTTATTTAAGGTTGGTTTGAATTGATGTTATATTTTTTTCATCTTTAAGTTAAGAGATGTAGCTAATCGGGGGTGACAGAATTGAACAACTATATTGTATTTTTTGTAGGCATTCAAGTAAAATATTTAACTCTTCATTTTTTAGGTTGGGGTTTTGTGGGCATTGAGATTCAATTAATCCTTGCTCCATGATCGCTAAGAAAATTGAGATCAATCTTTCTTGGCTCATTGGAACCAATAAAAGTTAGATCAATGTTTCTTGACTAATTATTTCTTTCAACTTTTTGTATTCTTGTTTAATATTTTCACATTTCCAGTTAGTGACAATTGTTAGATTGAGTTATATTTTGTTCGGGTACACAGGGTACTACCAAAGGACCGAACACCAAGAGCAACCACTTCACACAAACAGATCACAGATCAACACACCGATGTTTTGACGTGGTTTAAACCCCCTTGAGGGAAACACTCCACGGCCCCGGCCAAATAGCTTCTACGGGACAATTTATTATGCAAAGAAAGAAAGTTACAAATGAGCTTCTCATAATCGATCAACTAAACAATGACCCTCCATGCTCTTTAAATAGAGATCATGGACCAATCGGGTGTTAAGCCACGGATCAAGGTTAGGTTTGATCTAAGAGAAGTTGAGCCGTCGGATCACTCTATGTCGGAAACATATCGTGACCGTCGGATTAAGTATTTACAAATGCATACTAATGCATACTAAAGAAACACACTATCCCTAACGGATATATTACACAAGTTGATCTTAACTAACTCCTAAGTGTCTAAATATCCTAACATCCCCCCTTAAGAACAACTTGGGATAGGATTGAAGGATTTACAAAAGTGACACTATTAGGAGAAGGAAGGAGGCATTAGAGCCTATCCCCCCTTAATGACAAGTTCCTGAACTCCTAACATAGATCGAAGTTTAGAAAACTTCGCTTCTGTAAGAGACTTGGTGAAGATGTCTGCAACTTGATCATCTGTAGGGCAAAAGAGCACTTCAAGAACACGATCATGAACAAGATTTCTGATGAAGTGCATGTGTAGCTCAATGTGTTTGCTGCGTTGATGTAGAACTGGATCTTTGGCAAGCTTGATGGCACTTTGATTATCGCACCAAAGTGGAGTAGGCTGCTGCTGCTCGAATCCAAACTCTGAAAGGATCTGTCGAAGCCATAAAGCTTCCTGACTGGCATTAACTGCTGCTCGATATTCTGCCTCTGCTGAAGAAAGAGCAAGAGCTTGTTGTTTCTTACAAGCCCAAGTAATAGGTCCAGATCCCAGACTGAAAACATAACCTGCAGTAGACTTTCGATCATCAGGATCGCCGGCCCACTCTGAATCAGTGAAACCAACCAACAAAGGTTTCCCCCCTGTACTGTAATGAATCCCAAACTGAACTGTGCCTCGAATATATCGAAGTATTCTTTTAGCTGCTTTCCAGTGACTTTCATGAGGTGTCTGCATATAACGGGCAACTCTACCGACGGCAAAGGAAAGGTCAGGACGGGAATGAGTCAAGTATAAGAGACAACCAACAAGCTGACGATACAAGGTGGCATCGACTTCAGGTGAAGTACAAGTGGCAGAAAGTTTGACTCCAGACTGGAAGGGAGAAGGGGCTGGTGTACAATCTTCCATGTGAAAGCGACGAAGAAGGTCACAAGCATACTTAGACTGAGAAAGAAAGATTCCTTCTTCGGTTTGCAGAACTTGGAGACCAAGAAAATAATGCAAATGTCCTAAGTCTGACATTTCAAAAGTTTGTTTAAGACTAGATTTCACATGGGTTATAAGCTTAGGGTCACTACCAGTAAGAATAAGGTCATCAACATATAGAACAAGTATGATGAGATGGTTTCCTACTTTCTTGGTATAGACATTGGGGTCAGAATGGCATCTAGAAAAACCTGTGTCAAGGAGAAAGTTATCCATTTTGGCATACCAAGCTCTAGGAGCTTGCTTAAGGCCATATAAGGATTTCTTAAGGCGACAGACAAGGCTAGAGTTATTCTGAACATAGCCAGGAGGTTGTTCCATGTAAATTTCCTCCTGTAAATCACCATGTAAGAAGGCAGACTTGACATCCATTTGATGGACTTCCCAGTTGTGTAAGGCTGCAAGGGAAAGAACAAGGCGGATGGAGTTCATTTTGGCGACGGGAGCAAAGGTTTCATTGTAGTCAATCCCTTCAACTTGAGAAAAACCTTTGGCAACTAATCTTGCCTTAAGTCTTTCAACACTTCCATCTGATGCATACTTAGTTCTGTAGACCCATTTACATCTGACAAGTTTTCTTCCTTTTGGAAGAGGTACAAGATCCCAAGTATCGTTCGCCATTAAGGAACGATATTCTTCATCCATGGCTGCATCCCAATCTGGATTCCCTGAAGCTTCTGCAAAAGTCTCTGGATCATGATTCTCGGAAACTTGAGCCAAAAGAGAAGAGGCTCGCTGAAACTGAGAACGTGTTCGGCGTTGATCTCTAGGATCACCGGCAAGATCACCAGCTGCTTCACATGTTGAACGGACCCATCGAGGAAGTACTTGTGCTGGTGCAACTGGAGGAACATGAGCAGGCGGAGGTGGATTTTCATCATCACTGTCATTATCAGAAACTGGAGTTGGAAACCTGTCAAGGAAGTTGGAAGAAGAAGAAGAAGGCACAAACGCCGAATCAGGCTCGCAGGCCAAAGATGGCACACTCGCCGAGTTAGGCTCGCAGGCCAAGAGATTTTCATCAAATTTAACATCTCTTCTAATGATTATAGCATGAGAATGTGGTTGAAGAAGTCTATAACCTTTTACATCTTCAGAATATCCAACAAATATGCACTTTTCACTTTTAGGCTGCAATGCTTTCCGTTTTTCATCCGGAATGTGAGCCCATGCTTCACTACCAAATACACGGAAGTGACTTACATCAGGTTTAGTTTTACTCCATGCTTCTTCCGGTGTTATACCTTGTAATGCTTTAGTGGGGGTGCGATTAACTATGTAATTTGCACAATTAATGGCTTCAGCCCAAAATTGAAGACTTAGTCCCTTAGATTGGATCATACAATTAGCCATTTCTTTTAAAGTGCGGTTCTTCCGCTCAGCTACACCATTTTGTTGTGGTGTATATGGAACAGTGTGCTGTTGTTGGATGCCTTGTTCAGTGCAGAAAGTAGTGAACTGTTTGTTAACATATTCTCCTCCATTGTCAGATCTTAACTTAATAATTTGATGACCAGATTGTTTTTCAACAAGGGCCTTGTAGGCCAAGAACATGTTAAATACTTCGCTCTTAAGTTTTAGGAAATAAACCCAAGTGCGTCTGGTGTAATCATCAATGAAAGTTAAGAAATACTTGAAACCAGAAAAGGAAGCAGATGGAAGAGGACCACACAAGTCACTATGCACAAGCTCCAAGGGAACCGAGGCGTGCCAAGAGGCACGTTTGTCAAAACTGTCCCGATGATGTTTTCCAAGTACACAACCGGAACAAACACCATCTCTGCAAGATACCATCGGAAGACCTGTCACCATATTTTCTTTACATAGTTGTTGCAATGAGCGATAATTTAAGTGACCAAATCGCTCATGCCAAAGTTTGCTCAAGTTATCACTATGAGCAACAAAAACTGAAGGGAAAGGTGATGACCCAAAGTTGTTAAACTTGTACAACCTGGTAATATCATCAACAATTCCGGTAGCTAGAATCTGTTGAGGATCTTTAAAATCCTTGATTACAACTTGGTGAGGTGTAAAGGTCACAGTTTTACCTTCACCAGAATGAGTGATCTGATAGACTGATAACAAATTGCAGGAAATTCTTGGAACACATAGTACATCACTAAAATGACCATTATCTACTGGAACTGTTCCAGCTCCTACAACATTTAGAGATCTATCATCACCAACAAATATTTGTTTGGTGTTACATTCATGCATAGTATAAAAGATGGCTTGATCCTTAGCCATATGATAAGATGCTCCAGAATCAATGAGCCATTCATTTGAAGTAGAAGAAGAAGATGCATTATAAGAATAACCAGAAGCACAAAGTGCATGTCCATGAGAGGTAGATTCTGATGGCGAATCTAGGCTGATGTGGTGCTTCTTCATTGCTGCTTCCAAGGCTGCCATCTTCTTGAAACACTTAGATTCATCATGATTATCTTTCCCGCAATAGTTGCAATGACGCTCAGTCTTCTTGCCTTTTTGCTTGGATCCTTTGTCATTTTTTAAAGAAGGAGCTGACTGAGAGGGTTTTGGACCCTTGTTTGACTTATTATTGCGAAAATTTTGTTTCTTGGGAGGCTTGGACTTTTCTTTCTGTTGGGACAATAATGCTTTCCCAGATGTATCTGCATTGTTGATTATTCCAAGATGAATGAGTTTATCTTGTTCCCTAATCAAAGAATCACAAAAGGATTCAAGACTAGGCTCTTGATAGCTAGCTGCATTCAATGATGCTTTCATGGAGTAAAATGTAGATACAAAAACAGAATATGCAGGTCCAAGTTTGGAAAGAATATGATAAATGCACTGTTTGTCTTCCCTCTCAATCTTACATTCTGCACATAAAAGCTTGAGAGTTTTGTACTTAGATAAATAATCTTGAATGCATGAAAAGTCACTTGGATTTAAAGAAATCAACTCATTTTCGAGTTGGTGACCTCGAATTTCATTGTGTTTACCAAACACAGTTTCCAACTTGTCCCAAGCAGTATTAGGTTCATCAATTCTAGATATGTGGAATCGCAAATCAGTAGAGATTGACATCCCAATCAATCCACGAGCTTCATCACATCTATTTGCCCATTTTATTTTCTTGTCATCATCAGTGGGTTCTTTTTCTTTCCCTGTGGTAATTCTGAAAAGTCCCCTACTTCGTAGAACATCCTCCATACGAGATTTCCATGAGAAATAGTTGGAACTGTTAAGTAGAATATCACAATGGGCGGCCATATTTGTAAATTAATGGCTGTAAGCAGAAACCAATAGTCTGGATGTGAAGAGCTCGAAAAAATAGGCGGTTTCAAAAAAAACGGCACTGAAAACTGACTCTGTATGATGAAGTTATGCTTGAACAAAGAAACTGTTGAAGATGTCCCCAATAGTGACGTGGCAGCTAGAGAACGTCCAGCTAAAAAAAGAACCCTCCTCTTCCCAAGATGAACCTTTTGACAATCACTTTACAAAAAAGTTGCTTTAAGTGAATCACTTTTGTAAAATAAGTGATTTCACTTTTACAATGATTTACTTTTAAATAGTGCAACAATAAAAAAAACTTAAGTGACTCACTTGTATTTTTATTTTTTATTATTTAAGTGAGATGCACTTTTACAATAAAGTAACTTGAAAATAGAAATTGTATGCACTTTTCTTTTTAAAAGTAACTTCCTAAGACTTGAACTCAAGACCTATTAAGGAATAAAGCAACTTTGAACCAAGTGAGCTAGTTTAAAAGGTATGTAAAATATGGAAATGAGGAAGGGGTTTTTTTTTTTTTTTTTTTTTTTTTTTTTTTTTTTTTTTTTTTTTTTTTTTTTTTTTTTTTTTTTTTACTCTTCTTGCTCGGTTTGCATGCTTGCCCTTTTTCCTGCAAAACAGACCACAAATCGAAACAAAAAAAAATTTCCACACTTGTGGAGTTAGATCTTGTTAGCTTGCCCGGAAAGTTTACGTTTTCTCTCTGTTTCTGATTTGCCGAGATCGCGCAAGGTGCACGGCAAAGAGCATACGCAGCCGAGAAAAACCCTTTTCCTTTCTGTTTCTGATTTGCCGAGATCGCTCAAGGTGCACGGCAAAGAGCATACGCAGACGGAAAAGCAACAAACCGAACCAAAAAAAAATCTAACAGTAAAAAAAGATGAAATATGAGATTTTTCTTTTCAAAAAACGAAATAAAAAAAATGCGTCACTGTAACATTATACCTTCAGATCTGATGAAAAACGTGTTTCTGGAGCAACCGGGAACCGTTTTCGATCAAACGAAAACTATTTCCCAATGGAAATGACGCTCCGGACGCAATGGAACACCTCCCACAGCCCAAAAATGCACAGAAATATCAGAACTAGAAACCCTTTCGAGTTTCGGCAACAACAGTTCAAGATCTAGATCATAACCGGAAGCGGCACTTCATAAAAGCTCTGATACCATGTTCGGGTACACAGGGTACTACCAAAGGACCGAACACCAAGAGCAACCACTTTACACAAACAGATCACAGATCAACACACCGATGTTTTGACGTGGTTTAAACCCCCTTGAGGGAAACACTCCACGGCCCCGGCCAAATAGCTTCTACGGGACAATTTATTATGCAAAGAAAGAAAGTTACAAATGAGCTTCTCATAATCGATCAACTAAACAATGACCCTCCATGCTCTTTAAATAGAGATCATGGACCAATCGGGTGTTAAGCCACGGATCAAGGTTAGGTTTGATCTAAGAGAAGTTGAGCCGTCGGATCACTCTATGTCGGAAACATATCGTGACCGTCGGATTAAGTATTTACAAATGCATACTAATGCATACTAAAGAAACACACTATCCCTAACGGATATATTACACAAGTTGATCTTAACTAACTCCTAAGTGTCTAAATATCCTAACATATTTGTCACATTCATAATTGTAATTTCAATTCTTATATGCAAGGCATCCTCCTTAATATTGTATTGGAATTGACATGAACATAGATGAAAATTATATAAATCCTTATTTACATACCCTATGTGTTATCGTTACCATGAAATGGTATCATATAAGTTTCACCATTTGTGCATATTTATAACTATTGCATGCTTGAAACCTAAGAATGGATATTTTTCCCTCTCTTGTAAAGATAAAAACACTAGATATAACCCAAGAAAATGTAACTAAATGTTGTTAATTACCTTGATTGCAAGAATAAATGTAGAGGAAGTGGAGGCAATTCATTGGATCTTGTGAATGACCCAAATCTAAGCTATGCACATGATCATGTGGTGTTATGGAAAAGTAAAAGGATTTTTTCTATGTTCATTTGGGTTCAACCATTAATGATGTTTGTTTTGATAAGAAGGTAGGGATTCCATCCACGAAAGGGTTTCAATTTTTCATTTTTATGGAGTTTAATTTAATAATCTTATAAAAAACATGAGCTCTCTATGGTTATATTTGTATTTACATATATAAAATTTGCAGATTGGCAGGTTGTGGTGTGAAACATCTGCAATTCTTGTCTTTTCTAAGCATTTTACTAACAATTGGACTATTAGTATTTTACATTCTTTGTTATGTTGATCTCTTGACTAGGTTTACTTTTACGCATTTTTCCTTCCTAGGTACTATTTTGTTGGGTCTTCCACTATTCCATGATACAAATTGGTCAGTTGCCCCTGCAATCCTAGTGAGATCATTATTAGCATTATACTATTATTTTATTTAGCATCTTGTTTTCTTATACTAAGATGTGTCAGGGCTCCTGTTTCTTACAACTTGATAATATGATATAAAGAGGCTACTAAAAATGAATACCTACAATATCTGGTGAAACTAGGGGTTTTCTTAATTGGAAAGGCATATTGGGAGGGGGGTTCAACAATACAGTTTCAGGACACATTTTCCAATATTTAGTGAAATTAGGGATATTTTGTAATATCATGCGAACGATCGTGCTATGTAACGAGTTCACTATTTGAACCCCCCGTGCTTTACACATGCCTAATTAAATGCTATACATCAAAACAATGTTGCAGCTGGCCGTGGCGGCGTCACAACTTGCATGCATAAATCCATGAAGAAGAAGAAGAAGAAGAAGAAGAAGATATTTTAACGTCTGTGAGGCTAAAAATAGCTTATGGGACAGACCACTTCACATGTTGTTTTCTGCAACTCAATCCTTTGGCTGTTCAACCTAATGTTGAGTGCCCCCAATTTTTCCATGATCCCCTCATTGAATAAATTATCCAAAGACCATTTTCTGAACATATGTTGTTTCGATAAATAATAAAAAATAGTTCCCATGTCTTGAAAAACTCCAAATATAGTCGAGGATCAAGTTTAGTGTGTGTAGATTATGAGCATACAATTTTTTTCCCTAAAATGAATAACCATCTATCAAACAACTGTCGTCAACACACGTCACTCATTATCCATACCTAAAATTTTCAAGTATATGTTGTTTGTTGACAACAAATTTGTCCCATGATATGTCCATAAAAAACATTAAAAAAAATACGAGTAGAAAGCTAATTCAATTCTGTAAAACCTTTGTGTTTACTTCAAGTTGAAATTCCTAAGGGAGATATGGGTTTGCAGAGGTCGAAGTTGAAAAACATAAAAATTAGCACTTTTTTTTGTCAAAAACAAGCCAAAATTGTTTCCCAACTTCATGTTTTTACCCTAGAGGACATATAAAAAAAATAGCATCACAGTTCTCATCGACTCTGGTAGCACCCATAACTTCATTAATGTCAACCTTGCTAAGGTATTTAACCTATTTGTTTTTCCAGTTCCTAACATGAAGTTTATGGTAGCAGATGGCAAGAAGATTGATAACGTAGGGAAATGTCACCAAGTCAAGTTACAAATACAAGAGTATAACTTAGAATTAGATTTCTTTGCGATGCCGTTGGGAGGAGTTGACATAGTATTAGGAATACAATGGTTACAAACCTTGGGTACATACTCCACAAATCACCAAGAACATTTTATTGAATTCCATGCATTCGAGAGAACACACAAATTATACGGTTTCCAACCACCTCCGACACGGTTGGTTACATCACATCAGATAGAAAATCTACTTCGGAAGGACGCACAAATGTACATACTCCAATGTCAAGAAATGAAGCTTCTAACAAATAAAGAAGATAGGGACAAACAACTAAAGATACAAAAGACGATTCAGAAACATCGCAAGGTGTTTCAAGAGCTACCTATGGAGCTCCCACCAAACAGAAAAATTGAACACATATTCGAAATAGAACCAGGGACAAAACCCACCAGTAGCAAACCATACAGGTGTCCACATCAGAGACGACATGACAGTTCACATAATCATTGTCATCAAATAAGCTTTGAGGACAAAGCTTCCCTTCAGGGGAAGGCAATGTAATGGTAAAATAATAATAAAATAATATTAATATTATTAGTCATGCCCTTTGGTGAAAAGGTGCAAGACGGGCTTATTTAATCCCAACCCATTGTATTAATTTATCATCTTCTACACTATTATTATACATTTTTCTACATTTTCTGCTCATATATATGTTTCTCCTCTCTCCAAAAATGGTAAACCATGGTTAAATTGTTTTAACTAATGTAGACCATGTAAACCATGGTAAAATAAATTTAAGCATAATAAACCATTGTTAAACATAGTCTACGAAAGACAACAATACATAGCCATGATGAAAAATTCTCAACCATAACCAAACATGGACAACCAGGGTAGAGCATGGTCAAACATGGACAACCACAATCAAACATAGGAAATCAATGCTCAATGAATGTCAACAATAGTCAACCATGCTTGACCATAGTTTAACATGGCTATGCATAGGTAAACATGGTTAATTATAAATAATCTTGGTCAACCACAGTCAACTAAGTTTAAGTAATTCCCATCATCTAAAACCTGACCAACCATGGTCAAACATGTTTTTTTTCAAGAAGAAAAAAACGTACTTTTGCTATTACTGAGAATCAAAAATTACATATTGACTGTGCATATAAAATGCATATCAGATACATTTAATTGAGATTTACACAAAAGAAAAAAGAAGCAAGGAAGATCCAAAAGTCATAAACCATGAACACTCCTCAAAACATGGATCTAAAGAAAAAAAAAAACATCTAGATATATCTAAAAGGTATCTTGTCATCAAACATCAAATAGGACCCCTCATCTGCCATGACACCTTTAGTCCGTTTTTCCTAGTGAATCCTTCCGACTTCACCATCCAAAGATTCCTTAGATAGCAAATATGTTGTAGGATTTTTCTCTCTATAGATATGATTGATTGACGAGTCATACAAAAATTCCAATAGAGCTTCCACTTTTCTACACCAATAATTCAACATAATATGGTTCAACCTGAAATTTTTGTTTTCCCATTGGATAATCACCAATCAGTCACCAAAGATTCTAAATGAGTCAATACCAAACATAATATCCACCTTGATCAAAACCCACAAAGCAATTAATTCTTCCCTCGTATTCGTTCCACCTCCACAACACAAATGCATTTTGTATTTCAAATCAAAATTTATAATGATGTAGAAACCCACACCACTTTTACCAGCAGAAGATGCCCCATAAAAAAACCGGTCGTGATATTGGAACATGGAATCATCTTTAAAACTCTAAGAGACTTAGAAATCCTCCGATCATAATTATATAAACATAAAACCCTAACAACATTGGGCACAACAAGCTAGATCATAGGAAGATGTTGATAAAAAATTGTCCTATTTCAACAATTCCTGAGCGCCCAAGTAATAAAGGTAGGGAGAGTTTTAAAAGACACATGATTATGTATCCAACATCAAAAAGAATGTTCAAAGTTTCTTTTGTCCCAGTCATTAGAAATATTGAAAGTGGCACATACTTCAAACTAGAAAGACTTTGCAAACTTACACAGACCATATAAGTGGCACATTGACTCACCATCACACCTACATAACAAGCAAATGTTAGGACTGGATATGCCCCTTCTAATGAGATTGTTCCAGGTCAAAATTTTGTCTTCAAAGGAAAACAAGATAAAACACATAATTTTTTGTGGTAATTTCCATTTCCATAAACATGATTACCACCAATTTATATCCCCTCAGTAAAATATATCCACAATAGCCAAATAAGAATCCTTTGTAGTGATTTTCCCAGTTGCTAAATTGTGACGTGAAATCAATTTTTCATCATGAAGGCCTAGTCTGATACTAGCAACATTCAAATTGGAAATGTACATGTTCCATTCCAATGCCCAAATACTCCCCAATCCTAAATCGTTGGCCTCAAGACAATAGGACTATGAGTTACCCATTCAAATTGGACATTTGATATCTACTAAAGAAAAAAACCGAAGTAGCAAGATGATCCTGAACAAGCTGAGAATGTATAAAATCATAATTCCACCTACAAAAGGGTCTACTCCAATTTGAACATGTTTATCATTTCTCACTCTCCATATCAAGTTGTATCTTAGTAAAGGGAGAATACACATGAAACCACACCAGAATAGATAGGCATTCCCATAGTTTTTAACAAAATTCCTGAATGAAGAAATCAAATCCAACTTGATATACTTTGCATGAATAACAACATACCACAGACCCAATCCAAACAATCCTTGCCAAAAACTCTTTAGGAACAATGCCTTAATAAACTAGTAGATGTTTTTGATATTCCACCCACATAGGTTTTTAAGAAAAGCAATAAGATCCATTTGATCAAATGAAAATGTCCACCATCCATATTCCCAGACCAGAAAAAACTAAACATTTAGGAATTTTTTTTTTTTTAAATATAATGAGGAATGAGAGCCATAAGAATCTAGTACACTGACATTCCTGTGAGAACAGAGTTGAGCAAGGTAAGCCTCCCTCCAAGTGAGCGGAATCTATGACACCAAGTATTTATCTTCAACTCAAATTTTATGATGATCCAATGCCAATCTTTAGAATCATACCCATTCGGTTTTATATAAAAACGCAAATATTCTAGTCCATCATCAAGCAATGTCATTTTGTAAGGGAAGATATATGAGATATGCAATAAAAATTCTTCCACCACATTAATATATATAAAAGAAAATTTATTTAAAGTAACCTCCATTGCCATGGTTGAGAAAAACACCTGAATAATACCTACATTTTTTTTCCATTGTTCCACAATGCCTCTTCCAAAAAGAACAACATCATCAACAAAAAGTAATTTGGTGATAAAAATGATCGGAACAATCTTTGATTTGATAATCTCACCTTCATTCCTTGCAACAAAGATCGTTCTGCCGAGTCCCTCTATGACCAAAAGAAAAAGCATGGGAGAGAGCGGGAAGCCATGCCTAAGCCTAGTATGACTTTGGAAAAAAGTGGTGGGATTACCATTTATTAGAACCACAAAATTTGTCGCCATAACACAAGCCAAAACCCAATTTGTAACAACAAGCGGAATTCCAATATGGATAAGCATAAGTCTCAAAAAATCCCAATTCACTTGATCATGGGATTTTACAAGATCCATATTGAGAATGAGAGCACTAAAATTCTTTGTTTTAACAATATGAAGAAACTCCCGGGAGATACCAACTGTATCCAGAATCTGTCGATTTTCCAAAAACCCAAATTGCTCCTTGGTCATCAATTCAGATAGTTTGGGTTTTATACAAACTGCAATAATATTGGTGATTATTTTATAGGACAGATTGCATAAAGAAATTGGCCTAAATTCATTGAAATACCTCATATTAATGTTCTTCAGAATTAGAGTAATAAAGGTAGCATTCAAACCACTAGAAATCAAACCTTCTGTTCTAGAGAATTCAATCATCTCTAGGAGATCCTTCCCCATAATCTCAAAGAAACACAAAAATAGTTCAACGGTCCACCCGTCGGGTCCCGAGATCTTATCCTTTGCAAAGAGCCGAAGAACCTTCCTCAATTCTTCCAAAGTGAGATTTTCCCACTTCTAATCCCTCCTCACGAGAGAGAAAAGAAGGATAGTACTGAAGTAAATTAAGTTGGTCAACAATTTTACATGTCCCATGATAAAAAAATATCTTCTTGAAATGAACTTCAATAGCATCTTCCAAATATGCTTGAGAATTTAACATATTCCCCTGTTGATCGGTCATATCCTCGATATATTTGATATTACATATGTGTGAAGCATAATTGTGAAAAAAAATTGTATCCTCACCACCTGCAGCCACCCAAATTGCACGTCTTTTCAAACAATACTTTTCTTCATGCTTTAAAAAATATGCTTATTTTTCTTCAAGAAGCTGAATTTCCAATTTTTCTTCCTTAGTAAATAAACACGCAGGTTTTTTCCTAAAAAACTCCTTAAGACGCAGTTCAATCTGTTTCGAAGCGTATCTATCTTTAATTTTCTTTTGCTTCTCTTGTTCTAAAGTCTTCTTTTTTAACACTTTAAGTTTAAATATGAGAGATTCCATCGGATTGGAATCCCCCAGAGCCAAAGTATATATTCAACAATCCTCCGCTAGAGAACAATATTCAGGTTCTTGAAGCCAAGTACCATTAAATTTCAATGGGTATTTTCTTTTAGAAATAAGCACATCAATTTGAAGAATAATCACCTGGTGATCAGAAAAGGTAGTAGGCTCAATCCACGATCTATATTTCTAGACAGAAGCAACTAAGGAATCAACCCTTAGAAATCATTCTAACATTTTATTGATGCCCAAAGAGCCAAACCGCTTCTCCAAGTAGCACCTATGTTAAATGGAAGAACATCAACAAGGATTTCTCTTTGAAAAAGATTGTTGAAATAAACCAAAAGCTCATCTTCTCTTGTAGAGGATCCCCAAATGTCCGCAAATAAGAGTGTGAAATTCAAATCTCCTATAATAATGAGATTGGGGATATTAAACATGCCACTCCTTTCCAAGGTATCCCAAAAACACTCCTTATTCTTATAGGGCCAATATATATTTAAAATAGCAAGATTTTGATCAAAATAAAGAAATTTCCCTTTAAGAAGAATTCCTCCAATTTTTTTTGTAAACCTTAAAATTTACAGTGGTCGGATTCCAACTAGAGAGAAAACCTCCTGAAAAACCACATGCATCAAGTGCACATAAATTCCACTGCGACATCATTTTTTAGAACACATCAATCACTTGTTCAGAAGAGCAGATAGTCTCCTGGATTAAAATCGCATTTGGGCTAGTAGATTTTATAATATTGTAGAGGGCCCTAACCTTAAGTTCCCCCCCCAATACCATGAATATTTAGGGATATTAAATACATTAAGAACCAAAGGATTTGGGGATATCATCTCTAAGGGCCCATTGTGCTATTGAAGAGGAAACAAGGTTTGAGAGTCATCCTCACTCAGACATAAATAAATGGGAGTATAAGGTAAATCAATTGAAGTCCCCTTTTTCCTACTTCTCTTCCTAATGGTAACATCTTGACATATATTGGGAGACACATCCAAAGACACAATTTTTTTTGAAAAAATCTCAATAGGAGCTTTATAAACAACAATGCAGTTTGAAAAATCAGATTATAGAGCATGAGGAAAATTATTTTGTTCAGATGGAGTAGATAAAACCTTGGAACACCAAGTTAGGGATTCCAAAATTTCTGACTCAAAAATCCCCTCATCATCTAATTTATTTCCCTTAAAACTTTTTAACCTACTACAAACCAAAGGTTGGTCACAGTGGTGAGAAGCGTCCCTAGACAAAGGGACCAAATCCCTTTCTAGGGATTCCACATGATTTAAACCAAATGACAAAATCTGAACATCCTCTACATGCACTTTAACACGGGGGAAGTGGGGGGAAGGAGTTTTAGGAAACAAATGTTGACCTCCATAATTCTCCAAATCCTTCAAAAGTCTCCTAGAAACCATAGTAGTGGATTTACTAATATCTAAATGGTTTTTAGCAGATAAATAGAAATCAATTTTAGCCTTTGAAACCCCATCATAATGAGTGGAGGAATTGTTAGAAAACTTACCCACAGAATACTTCTTTTGAAAATCAGAGCTTGAAGACTCCAAATAACTGGAGATATCTAGACCACAAGTCATATTCTTTGTTGTCTTAAAATGAATTCTTCACATCACCCATGTTTCTACACAAGAAGCAACGAAAATGAATGTTCTTGGAATCCATTTTTTTCTTATAAACCTTGTTTCCCCAAACAATATGCACTTCATCCAGGAGACCCTTTACAATTTCTATCTCAATCATCATGGAAGCAATCCACTTATCAACCCCAAAAACTATCTTTTTCTACAACCTGACCAACTTCTCGAGGAAGTTAGCAAGATCTGTAAATATATTTGTAGTCCATAATTCTAGCCGAAAACGTGGCATCAGGACCCAAAAATTCATTTTCCTCAACATTTCAAAATCCAGGTTGAAATGAAAGTTCCATCTATTCAATACTAAAGATACCTCTTTAATGATCCAAATATTATCCAGAATAGTTGGTAAAAGCTCCTCATTTGGAAAGATAAACCAGACCCATCCCTTGGAAATAAGACTAGTGCACGAGGCCAGTCCCATTTCCAGAGTCTAAGTACTATTCACCCATTCATTTAATTCCATTTTAGAAACCCTAGAACCCTCAATCTTCCCCACAACCACTCTTTTGTATAAAAGTGAAACCCTATCAATATTCAAATCCTTACCAACAATAAACTTATACACTTCAGCTTTTTCTTTGTAGGTTTTCCTCCTTTGTTTTTGACATTCCACCTCGCCAGAAAGTTTGTTATAACCATTATAACACCCTATAGAGAAGATCTTCTCAAGGGTTCAAATATATTGATGGCCCTTAGGATTACCATAGTCCATATCACCATTTTTAGCTGAAACTACCTCCTTGTCACAATATTTACCTAATAACTGCAAACTGTTGCCAAATTGTTTCTTTTCAACCACCGAATAAAATGGAGGGATGTTAAAGGAGAAGGGAAAATTGGTATGTATCGACATCACCAGTCACCAACCGAAGTCACTAGAAGATACTAAAACATAAACCCTCATGCAAGTTAACACCTTAGAATAAAATAAAGAAAAAAATGGCCCACCACCTATAAGGACAAATACAAAAGGGTAAGATTTTTCAGAAAACAAAAAAATTAACAAACAAAAAATGGATTCATATCCAAATCTAAGAATTACTATAGTTAGTAATTCCCACTTTTTAAAATCTTGGTTGGTACCAGGCCACCAATCGATGCCTTATCTCCAAGCATCTGTCGTAATCCATTAGATAAGGTATGAAGAGTCATTTCCTTTTGAAAACATGTCACAAGACTCAAAACCCTAGCCACCATTCACCTCAAACCCTCTCATTTCACTTCCCCATCCTCTCAGGTCTTTGAGGAGGAATCCAACATGTTAAATCATAATCAAACATTTCCAAACATTCTCAACTATAGTCAATCGTGTTCAACTAAATGTCAACTATAGTTAATCATTATCAACCATGAGACACGATATTCAACCATGGTTAACTATAGTTAAACTTAGGAAACCAAATCAACCATATTGTACTATACCCAACCAAAGTCAAACATATTCATGAAAAATTCAATTAGAATCAAACATTGTCATGCTTAGTCAATATTATTCAGGCATAGTCAACTATGCTCAACCATGTTTGACTAATGTCCACCATGTCAAACAAAATGAACCATAGTCAATCATTTTGAGTCATAATCATGCATTATCAATCATTAGAAACTTTAATTAATCATGATAAACTAAATGTCAATGATAGTTAGGCATTATTAACCATGATGAACAATAGTCAACCATGTTTATCTACAACTAATTGTGGTCAACCAAATCAACCATATCCAAATATAGTTGACCAAATTCAAATTATTCAAGAAAAATTCAACCATGTTCATATTATTCAAACATGCTTAACCACGGTCAATATTATTCGAACATAGTTAACCATAGCCAACCATGTTTGACATAACTGAATCATAGTCAACCATGTTTGACATAACTGAATCATAGTCAACCATAGTACCACATGATCATCCATGGTCGACCGTATCTAACCAAACCCAACCATGGATAAACAAACTCGAGCATGATAATATATAGTCAACCATGGTCAATAATAATAAAACAATGTTAGTGGTGGTTAACCATCGTTTCATGGTCAACAAATTACTAGAGTAAATCATATTCAACCATAGTCACACATAGTCAAACATCACATGTAATCCATGGTTAAACATCAAAAACATTCAATCATCCTTAGTCATGGTCAAACATAGTTAATCAAAATCAATCATTGAGAACCATCAACAAACATGCTCAATCATAGTCAAACATGGACATCCATGCTCAAACACGGCCAAACCACGATCAACCAAAGGAAATCATAGTCAAGTGTGGCTTACCATTGTCGAAGATGGTTATACATACTCAAACATATTTTTCTATATTCAACCTACACAACATTAACATTCACATTAATATCAACCTCAAAAATAACATAACATTATAAAATTATTTCTCTCCACATATAATATTGAAACATGTTGCATTATTATTACTTAATTACTAGTAACATTAATATTAAAAAACATTAACATTAATATTAATAGAAAAAACATTATTATTAACATTAATATCACTGATAATATGTCACAATGCAACCTAACCATTACGAAATGTTGAAGTGCATAATAACACGAAAGGATCTTTGCATTGCAACATAAACTCTGATGGACATGTTACACAAAAAACATAACATGGTCTATCATGGTCATTATTATGAAAACATAGCGAGCCATACTCAAATATGGTAATTATCATTAAAACATAGTCAACCATAATCAACCATGTTTGACCTAAGTTAGTCATAGTCAACCATTGTAACAGATGATTGTTAAGTTTAAACTAATTTGACTAGCAAGATCACTGAAATAAACATAATCACAAGATAAACAAAGATATTACCTTGGAAAACCCTCATGGGGTAGAAAACCCAGCAAAGCTTTCCTCAATAAGATGATCAACCAAAATACAAGATGTGCTCCAAGACTTGACCTCCTTCTCTACCTCCTATGTAGACCTCTCAAACACAAGTGCACTACTTCCTGAGTTGAGCAAGTGTGAGTTAAGTGAGGAGCATTCTCCTCTACTTATACTAGTTTCCGACTGATTAAATCCCTAATGGGGCCGACCTCTCCTAGTGAAGTCTAATAACCCCTAAATAATAAACTCAGGGTCGAACCCCCACATGGTGGGTCTAATAACCCTGGTTACCACAATCCATCAGAAGAATAAACATCTCCATATACATAATAGGATTACCTCGGAGGGATGTAACATCTCCAGAATAATAAAGTACAAATATAATATTCTTATAAGTTACAATATTCAACACTCCCCCTTAACGAGAAGGATATTATAACAACATCTGCAGGAGCAAGGAGTCATCGACTACATCATACATGATACATCTATAAATCATCGGAAGATTTCTTCAATACATCATCATCAGTAAGTCGACCAGTTACTGGAACATCTCACAATCATCAGCATCGTCATCACACGATCATCAACATCGTCATCACAGCATACCCTGCAACACACATGATCCTTCCTTTCGGAATCACAATCATGTTTAAGACTATCCTTCCTTTCAGAATTACTGGATTTACTGTCTAAGGATGATTAATCCACTCAATCTCATTTAAGACTATCCTTCCTTTCAGAATTACTTGATTTACTATCTAAGGATGATTAATCCACTTAATCTCATTTAAGACTATCCTTCCTTTCGGAATTACTGGATTTACTATCTAAGGATGATTAATCCACTCAATCTCATTTAAGACTATCCTTCCTTTCGAAATTACTGGATTTAATGTCTAAGGATGATTAGTCCACTCAATCTCATTTAAGACTATCCTTCCTTTCGTAATTACTGGATTTACTGTCTAAGGATGATTAATCCACTCAATCTCATTTAAGACTATCCTTCCTTTCAGAATTACTGGATTTACTCTCTAAGGATGATTAATCCACTCTCATACAGTTTGAACTAAGTGCTCAGGGACGATGTAGTCCTATCACGTCCACTAGAGACTTCATTCTCTGAGACATATGTCTACAGATCCCTTTAGAACATGTGTTCAAGGATGATATAATCCCTTTTCTTTCTCGGAGACATATGTCTACGGATCCTTTTAGAACATGTTTTCAAGGATGATGCAGTCCCCCTTCTTTCTCGGAGACATATGTCTATGGATCCTTTTAGAACATGTGTTCAAGGATGATGCAATCCCCACCTGTATCCTCATCAATACAAGTATTAAAACATGTATCCTCATCAATACATCAAATACAAGTATCCTCATCAATACATCAATACAAGTATCCTCATCAATACATGTATATATATCAAAGCATGTATCCTCATCAATACATCAATAAAAAAAGAAATATAAGTGATATAAGTATTCTAAATATACATATAAGAATCCTAAGCATACATAAATATCTAGGTGTAATAAACAGGTATCCTCATCATTGACCTTGGTGTCGATGAGGGCAATCTCATCATCAGTGACTATATCACTCCCCCTTTCGAGGAGGGTCTTTTTGAACTACACAAAGCTTGTGTCGGAAATATTCAAATTTCACTCGAGACAGAGGTTTGGTCAATATATCAGCAATTTGTTCCTCAGTGCTCACATACACGAGCTTAATAGCTCCTCTCTACACCATATCTCGTATATAGAAATATCGGATCTCTATGTGTTTTGACTTATCATGGAATACTGGATTTTCTGTCATCTTAATACAACTTTGATTGTCACACATGATCACAGTGGGATCCATTTCTAAGTCAGACACTCCAGATAATAATTTTCGAAGCCACACTGCTTCACAACTAGAAGAGCAGGCATCTATATATTCTGCTTCAGTAGTACTGAGAGCCACACTAGATTGTTTCTTACTGAACCATGAGATCATGGCAGATCCAAGACCATAACATCCACCTAATGTACTCCTTCTTTTTGAAACACTTCCTGCCCAATCAGAATCTGGGTAACCATGTAATCTGAGTTCATGACTTCCAAGATAGTATAGACCAAAATCTAATGTACCCTTTAGATACCTCATTACATGCTTTGCAGCTATGAAGTGAACCTTTCTAGGTTCTACTAGATACTGACTCAGGGTATTTATAGCAAAGCATATATCTGGTCTGGTATTTGTTAAATACATCAATGACCCAATGATTTGTCTATATAGAGTTACATCCAATAATTCTAATGAGTCATTAACTAATAACTTCAATTTGAAGTCCATGGGAGTGACCATGGCTTTACACTCCAACATATCGAATCTTTTCAAAATCCCCACAGCATACTTACCTTGATTTAAAAAGATTCCTTTTGGTTCTTGCCATACTTCTAGACCTAAGAAGTAGTGCATTAATCCGAGATCGTTCATTTCAAATTCTGAAGAAAGCTTCCTCTTACATTCGATAATTTGATTCTCATTTCCTGTTAGAAATAGATCATCTACATACAATAGTAATATAATAGGTTCATCATCCATAACTTTGAGGTAAATATTTGGATCAGCTTTACCCTTGGTAAAGCCCATGCTTGTTAAGAAACTGTCAATCCTTCTGTACCAAGCTTTGGGAACTTGCTTCAATCCATAAAAAGCCTTTTTCAGCTTGCAGACATGTGTTCTTCCATCTTTAACCTCAAATCCTTGTGGTTGTTCTATGTGCACTTCTTCCTCAATTACACCATTCAGGAAGGTTGTCTTAACATCCATCTGGTGTAATTTCCACTTCATCATAGATGCAAGTGCCATGATAGTTCTAATTGAAGTGTACCTAGCAACTGGTGCAAATGTTTCTTCATAGTCAATTCCCTCCTTTCGAGAGAATCCTCTGGCTACAAATCTTACCTTATATTTTTCAATGCTACCATCTGTAGCATGTTTTATCTTGAATATCCATTTGGAAGAATCCACGCTTTTATCTTTTGGTTTGAGAACTATATCCCAAACATCATTTTTCATTATTGACTGGTATTCTTCTGTCATTACTTCTACCCACTCCTTCTTCTGAGCTGCCTCTTCATAGCTAGTAGGTTGTTGATCCACAAGATCACACATTAAGGCCACATATTTGGATACTAGCTTTGGTTTCTTTCTTTCTCTTGTGGAGCCTTCAGGAGCTCCATATTTTTCAGCTCCTTGAATAATGTCTCTAGCCCATGTTGGCCTTCTTTTCTTTGATAAGTTTGTAATGGGTGGTTCTTGTGGTTGCAACATGTCACGGTCCTCTGGTGTATCATCTTCAGGGATGGGCACAACTTATGAGATTCTAGGAGGAGTATCTTCTTCATAGACTTCTTCAAGTTGGCACTTCCTAGATTTCTTGAGAGCTGCTTCTTCATCAAAAGTTACATCTCTACTTATTTCCATATGATGAAAACCAGGTATGTAAATTCTGAAAGCTTTGGATGATTCACAATATCCAACAAATATTCTTTTCTTACTAGAAGGATCCAACTTGGTTCTCTTTTCTTTTGGAATGTGAATGTACACTAGACATCCAAATATTTTGAGATGACTTACCCCAGGCTTCTTTCCTGTGAACACTTCTTCTGGAGTCTTGAATTCAAGAGCACTATGGGATAGTCTATTTTGTACATAGACTGCTATCCTAGCTGCTTCATCCCATAGATACATGGGTAGATCTTGGTCATGTATCATTGTCTTTACAGCTTCCATGATAGTTCTATTCTAACTTTCAGCAACCCCATTTTGTTGGGGATTGTAGGGAGTGGTTAGTTCCCTCTTGATTCCAGCGTCCTTACAAAAGTCTTCAAAGTCCTTTGAAGTATATTCTCCGCCATTATCTATTCTGAGAATCTTGATTTTCTTTTCTGAGAGATTTTCTATGAAGGCCTTGAACTCTTTAAATTTTTCAAAAAATTCATTCTTTCCTTTTAGAAAGTATATCTAAGTCTTCCTTGAATAGTCATCAATGAATGAGAGATAGTATTCAAACCCACTTAGGGATTTGGTGGGCATTGGTCCACACACATCTGAATGTATTAACTCTAGAGTATTATTGGTCTTTGTTTCACTCTTTGGAAAAGGGTTCTTGATATTATTTCCTTTGGCACACCCCTTGCATGTACCATTATGATCAATCTTCAAATCTGGTAATCCTATGACAACTTTACTCACATGAGGTAGTGCTTTGTAGTTAATATGAGCAAGCCTTCTGTGCCATAGTTAATTAGGACTAGTGGCTTCATGAACAAGGGCAGCTTTTGGATGTCCTCTGAGTTTGCATAAACCTCCTTCCTCTTCACCAATAACAATTGCATCCTTAAATGATTTTCCTTTGGGCCACATGAGTACTTGTCCATCTATGAATGCAACCCCATAACCTTTCTTATCTAGAGCTAAGATAGAGAGTAAGTTCTTCTTTAGTCCTGGGACATATAATATATCTTTCATTTTCAATGATGTTCCAGAATCAAGCTTGTAATTTGCTTCACCAATTCCCTTGATGGGATATTGATAGTCATCTCCTAATGACACCTTCTATGGAGAAGTTTTCTCTTCCAATCTTGAAAGAGTTTTCTTTTGTCTAGTCATGTGCTTTGAAGCACCACTATCAATAAGCCATGTATCTTCTCCAGGTGTTATAGATCCTAAGAGTGCAGAGAATAGGACATACTCTTCTGCATCTTCTTCTGCATACCTTCTGTATCTTTTCTTGGGGAGGAGCCTTTCTTCTTCTTCTTCATCTCTTTTAGATCTTTTCCTATGAGGCCTTACTTCCTCCTCCTCTTCTTCACTTTCATCTTCTGCAAGATGTGCTTGATGTCTTTTATAGTGAGGATTTTTCTTCTTCTTTAAAGGACAAAATTTAGCAATGTGTCCTTCTTTATGACAAATGAAACATTGGAAAAAGAATTTTCTTCTTCCTTTCTTCTGAAATCTTTGTGGAGATGGAGACTCCTTGTGATTATCCCTTTTGAAGTGAGACTGATTTCTCCTTCTCTTAGTGTGTGTAGCCAAGGCTTGATCATCCTCCTTGAGAAGGGCTTCTATGTTGGCTACCCTAGCTTATTCTTGAGCACAATCCTCCCATACTACATCAAACTTCATACTTTCTTTTCTGGCACACATAGTTTGTATGAATGACTCCCAAGGTCTAGTGAGACCATTTAGAGTAGTCATCACAAGTTCATCTTCATCAAGAGTATCACCAAAGGCATCTAGTTGTTCCTTGATTTGGGAGACTCTTGAGAAGTAGTCTTGAATGGATTCTCCTTTGTGCATCTTGGTACTCTTCAACTGAGTTCTTAGATTCATCTTCCTATTGATGTTCTTTCCTTCATGCATTCTTCCTAGGGCATCATACATTTCCTTTGGATTATTCTTGGATGTCACTTGGGGAATCAAGTGGTCTTTAATAGAATTAGCTATGATTCTCTTTGCCCTAATCAAATCCTTCCTATGCTTCTCTTTGGCTTCATCTTCTTCAGGTTCTGCAACTTCATTCTTGATATATTGAGCAAGATCATTCTCTTCAAGAATGAGACCAATTCTATATTTCCATGCCCGGAAATTCTCTATACCTTCTAGCTTGTCTTCAAGCTTAGTGTTTGGAGCCATCTTCTCTTGGGAGAGTCCAAGAGATTGGAGATTTAAGAGATGGAGTAACACTTACCAGGAGATGTGCTTCCTTTTGCTTTCCAGATCTGCAACAGAATTTCTGGTTTATCGCACTTTTGGTAAAACTAGGATTTGACTTTCCCGAAGTTCTACCCAACCAAAAATCTCGATCTAGGGCTCAAAAGATTGATCTTGAGAAGGGCTATTCAGCCAAGCAACCAAAATCCAAAAATACTAACTTTTGCAGAAACCCTAATTTTGGGAGAGAGAAAGATAATTTCACATTGTGAAAGATGTTTTGTTCAGGCTAGCTCTGATACCATGTTAATTTTAAACTAATTTGACTAGCAAGATCACTGAAAGAAAAATAATCACAAGATAAACAAAGATATTACCCTGGGAAACCCTCATGGGGTAGAAAACCCAGCAAAGTTTTCCTTAGTAATATGATCAACAAAAATACAAGATGTGATCCATGACTTGACCTCCTTCTCTACCTCCTATGCAGACCTCTCAAACACAAGTGCGCTACTTTCTGAGCTGAGCAAGTGTGAGATAAGTGAGGAGCATTCTCCTCTACTTATACTAGTTTCCGACTGACTAAATCCCTAATGGGGCCGACCTCTCCTAGTGAAGTCTAATAACCCCTAAATAATAAACTCAGGTCTGACCCCCACATGGTGGGTCTAATAACCCTGGTTACCACAATCCATCGGAGGAATAAACATCTTTGGATACATAATAGGATTACCTCGAAGGGATGTAACATCTCCGGAATAATAAAGTACAAATATAATATTCTTAGAAGTTACAATATTCAACAATGATTAACCATGGTCAACCATACCCAACCAAACTCAACCATAGACAAACAGAATCAAACATGATCACCCATAGTGAAATATGGTCAATAATATTAAACCATCATTAAATGCACATAACCGTAGTTCCATGCTCAACAATGTTACTAGATTCAACCATATGAAACCAAAGTCACCCATTGTCAAACATGAAAAAAAATCCATGGTTAAACATCACAAACTTTAGTCAACCATCTTCAATGATGGTGAAACATTGTCAACCAAACTCAACCATAGAGAACCATTGTCATACATACTCAATCATAGTCAAACATTGAAAACTATGGTCAATCACGGATCACCATGTTTATGCATTATCAAACAATGGTAACCCAATGTAAACCATAGTCAAACATGGTTGATTGTAGTGTAGCAATGTTTTCGATAGTTAAACATCAACACACATCATCAACCAAGTTTAATTAATGTCGAACATGTCAAACATCATCAATCCTGGTCAAACATGTTCAACCATAATCTTGTCAAACATTCCCAACTTTAGTCTATCGGACTCAAGTAAATGTCAACTACATTTAACCATTATTGACCATTATAAACCATGGTAAACCATGGTTAACTATAGTTAATCATGGTCAACCAATTGAACCAGAGTCAAATATAGGAAACGAAAGTCAAATATATTTAAGCAAAAGTCTACCAAAAGCAAACATGATCAACTATAGTCAATATGAACATAATTAATCATGTCTCACCTAAGTCTATCATGGTGAACTTTGGTAGTCCAAAGTCAACCATTGCTACATATATTCAACCATGTCTAAGCAATGTCAACCATGGTCATTGTTAGCCATACTGAACCTTGGGTAACAATAGTCAACCACGTTCAATTGTGGTCAACAATACTCAACTATTGTTAGCCATAGTGTTAAAGTCAACCATATTCAAGTAAAGTAACCGGAATCAAACATCACAAAATGTGGTCAAACATAATTAACCATATTCAAGCATGGTAAACCATTACCAAACTTAGTCAACCATAATAAAAAAAATATATTAAAAAGTACTTATAAATATAAATATAATAATTATAAATATAGATATTCTTATTTTTGTTTTATAATCAAATAGTAAGATCTATCTTAAACCTGTATCTATCAAGCACCGAGAGGGATCCAATTTCTTGAGGTGTATTTCTTTTTTTAAATTTAAACTCAAGAAATTTGATCTCTCTTCATTGATAGATCCGGATTTAAATTTTAAGTTTTTCTTTTATAAACGAACATCTATTTTTTAATTACTTTTTTATAATATTTTATTTTATGAACCAACATGAATTTTTTTTAAATACTTTCCATAATTTTTTATTTTATGAGCCAACATGATTTTTTTAATTATTTGTTAGTAACAAACATTACATCACAAACGTTACAACATCTCCCCCATACTTACTTTACTTTACTTATTTTTAATTTAACGTTACAAACGTTACTAATGTTATATCACTTTACAATATCTCTCCCATAATATTCACTATCACTATTACTTTACTTCTTTTTACTTTAATGTTACAAACGTTACTAATGTTACATCATGTTACAAGATCTCTCCCATAATATTCACTATCACTATTCAATAAATAATATTGATTTACTATAATTGTTATTATTTTTCTCATTAATTATTATTTAATTTTTAATTTTATTACTTATTTATTTGTTGATGTATTATTTATTTATTTTTATTAGTTATATTTTTCCTTATACACAATATTTTTTAACAATAATGATCATAATTCATTATTATTTTAATAATGATAATTATAATTCATTAATCTTTGGTGCATTCTAAATCCCACTTGGGGGAGAGGTGTAGTGATACTTGTCCTTTTTAAAAGATAATAAAATATTATAAAAATAACATGTCTACTATTTAAAATATTTACAAAGGTATATATTTATAAACTACACAAATTAGATAAACTAGCCTAGATCCAAATCCTAGGCTCTATCAAGCACTGAGAGAGATCAAATCTCTTGAGGTGCAAACCTCGGCCTCTCCTTGAGTGCAATACCTGAGCCAAGGTTTGCACCTTGGGAGATTTGATCCCTCTTGGTGCTTGATAGAGCCTAGGATTTGGATCTAGGCTGGTTTCAGTCGTGGGCAGTGACACAAAACTAGAGTTTGATCAGCATTCTAAGGAACGAGTTAAGTTGAAAACACATATACATTTACGAGAATTATCATAATGTAAGTAATAAATACTAAGGATTGAGTAAATTGTTAAACTGGAAAATAGAGACAATTCGCCTAACTTTTTTTTTTTATTCTCTTTTTGTTGATCTGCGTTTTGTTTTGTTTGTTCTTCTGCTTCTTTTGCCATCATTTTGTCATTTCGTACATTTTGATTTATTTGTTGTTCCGCAGACTGTTTTTTTTTTTTTTCCAATTGCTTCAACTTTCTCTCTCGATACGCTCTTTGTCAATCAACGTTTCATTTTCTTTGTGCTTCTCGTTCTTCTGCAGTCAATTCGCCTAATTTTTTTTTTCGATTTTCTTTTTGTTGATTTGCATTTTGTTTTGTTCGTTCTTATCCTTCTTCTGCCGTCATTTCACCATTTCATACATTTTGATTTATTTGTTGTTCTGCAACTTGATTTCTTTGTTCTTCCAACTGCTTCAACTTTCTCTGTCGATACAGTCTTTGTCGATCAACATTTAGTTTTCTTTATTCCTCTCGTTCTTCTGCTGTCAATTCGTCTAACTTTCTTTTTCGATATTCTTTTTGTCGATGTGGGTTTCGTTTTCTTCATTTTTCTAGTTCTTCTACTATCATTTCGTCCAAATTCCTTTTTCGAAATTCTTTTTGCTCTTCTGCTTTTCGTTTCAAGTATTCTTCTCGTTTTTTTGTTGTCACTGAAATCAATGTGTCCATACATTGAAATCAATGCATCCATACATTGAAATCAATGCGTCCACAGAATAACATCTACACTGAAAAATATGCAATAAAAGACTCCATACACCGAAATCTATGCATCTATATACTGAAATCTATGCGTCCATACACTGAAATCAATGCGTCCACAAAATAACTCTACACTGAAAAATATGCAATAAAAATTTTCAACATTGTAAGGAACAGGTTAATTTGAAAACATAGAAAGAATTATGAGGATTATAATAATGTAAGTAATAAGTATGAGTAAATTTTTAAACTCGAAAATAGAGACAATAATTTTGTAAGGATTAAATAAATGATAATATGGTTCACATCGTGATCATTCTCATTCTATCTTCTTCATCTTTTCTTATCTTCACACCTAGTAGTTTTGACATCTTCTCAGATCGATCATATGAGAATCTAGATTGGACCTGTACTTGTATTACACACTTGTATTCCAGCATATGAGTCTTGGCGGACATGACACATTTGAACTTCTGCTAATTGATCAATTCGTTCACGAAATTTTCGATGTCTAGTATACATTTCTTCAGATGGTATCGATATTGTCTTTTTTCAGATATGAACTGCAGTGCACGATTGGAAGTTTCCATATCAACAAAATTAGAGTTCAAATTTTCCTTGTTATCACATTCCATGTATCCAAGTATGTCATATTAATTGGTAGTTATATTAATTCCTATATAACCCTAAAATTATCTCCCATTCATGCTTTTGAGAATCCCTTTACACAAATAACACTTCTTCATGATCTCTTTAGTTCACGGTCGGGATTTCTTTGTTCTTCTGTATGTTCTGATGCTTATTTTTCTGTTATAGTTTCAAAATGTCAACTAAAGAACATGGATACTGTGGATTCTCCAAAAACTCCCGAAATCAACAACCACAGAAATCTTGGTACAAAGATTATTTTTCTCTTTCTCTTCTATACATTTGTGGTATTTTTCTTCTTTGATAATCAATATCTTCATTATTTGCAATATTATCACAATGAGCCACGATATACCCTGAAATAGAGAACACCAAAATTTAATTTGTTGAAATCATTGCATAGTAGTTTTTCTGTTAAATTGATAAATTCAATGTATAGATGTAAATAACAAAAATCAATGCATTGATGAAAAACAAAAAAAAATGCATTGCTAAAATCAATGCAATGAATGAAATAAATATGCATCTTCTATTGTTTAACAACATTTCTGTGCGGTCTATTGGTATGAGTTAAGGTGATTGGGGTTGTGTTAACCTAGAGGCCAAGGTTCAAAACCCTATTTGCTTAGAGTTATAGTTAGTAATGAAGTCTAACTATTATTATGGCTCCATTGTTGAAATCAATGCAACAATGTATGTTTTTTTTCTTGTGTTTTTTAAGAACATTTGTTTGTGGTCTATTAAACATTGTATTGTTGAAATTAATGCAACAATGGTTTTTTATTAAATTGATAAATTCAATGCATACATGTAAAAAAACAAAAAAACAATGCATTGTTGAAATCAATGCAACGAATCAAATCAACATGCATCTTGTGTTTTTTTTACTTCTTATATTTCTATTTTTTATGTTGGCTATAATATATTTTTTTACATCTTTTTATTAGATTGATAATAACAAAAACCAATGCATTTTTGAAATCAATGCAAACATGTTTTTTTATTAAATTGATAAATTCAATGCATACATGTAAAAAACAATGCATTGTTGAAATCAATGCAATCAATCAAATCAATAGGCATGTTATTTTTCTTAACACCATTTGTGTGTGATCTATTGGTAAGTAGTGAAGTGATTGGGCTTGTCTTAATGTAGAGACCAAGATTCAAATCTCTTTTTGTTCGGAGTTATATTTAGTTATCAATTCTAATTATTAGTTAGCAAATCTAATATTATTATGGCTGCTTTTCTTTTCTATACAGTCGGGTTTAATATGCTTTTTGCTTCTTTGGTTTCTACTTCTTTTTTTTTCAACCGAAAAAAAAAATGTACTATTGCTATTCATTCGAATCAAATAGTACAATGATATTCAACCTTTTTCAGATGGTTTACAACCTGATCCAAAATTGAAACCAAAATGCCCAAAATGCCTATCAAGTCTTAAATACATCCAGATGAAAGACAAGATATACTAGATGTCCAATTACAATATACACAATAACCCAAACTGAATTCAGAAATAAACTACATAAAGAAAGAGACTTCTCCATGATCCAGCAAAATGGAATCCATCCATTCTTCCCAAATAAGTAATCCTTGAGGACCAAGAAGTGCTTGCTTTGATAAACTGTCAGCCAACTCATTATGCTCCCTGTAAATATGATTGAAAGAGATGTAATCATGTAATCCAATCTCCTCATTTACACGCAAGCACCAATGGTTCAGAGCCAAAACATTTAATTCAAATTCACCAGCTGCCCATTTTATTGTGACACGTGAGTCTCCAAAGACCTTTAAATTTACCAATCCAAATATATTAGCACATTTCAGAACACACCATAATTCGAATAGCTTGGCCTTCATATTGTTACCATTACCACAATTGAGTCGAAGAGTGAAATGGTGGCTCTCATTAAAATGGATGACACCCCCACAGCACAAAATCCCAGCTGTGCAGCCCCATCAAAAAAGAGGATGGGTTTCCCAACCGAAAAATGAAACTGACCAATCCTTCTATCTCCAGTAGTTGAATAATCAGATTTAAATTGATGGGCAAACTTCAAAGCAATAATTCCACAAACCTTAATGTCTGGCTTAATCCCTTGAAAAGTGGCCAAGTTCCTAACATACCAGAGTGCCCAAGATACAAATATTGGTAATAATGAATCCTTTACAGTTCTATACCAGTTAAGAAGAGACTGACCAAAGTCTCCCTCTTCCCAATCCATAGTAACTTTCAATTCTGCACAAGAAAGATTCCAAACACTTCTGCCAAATCAACATGAAGTGAACAAATGACTAATACTTTTAGGATCCTCCTTACAAAGAATACACCAATTTGTGCCACACCAACCATGCTTCAGAAGATTGTCCCAAGTTTTTAATGTACCTTGTAAGGAATGCCATAGAAAACACTTGAATTTTAACGGAAGATCCCACCTCCAAATCTGCTTATACCACCAATTTTGAGGATAAATATATTTCTCTTGCAAAATTCTGTCATAAGCTATTTTAGCAGTTACCTTTCCAGATTTACCATTTCCACACCAAACCAATCTATCAGATTGAGTGTTCAATTTACAACCTGCTGAGTTGAGAGCGTTGAGATAATTATCCCAGGCCGATGCATCAGATCCATCCAAACCCAAGTCAATAGAATTGAGCTAATATGAAACACCATAACTATTTCTGATATTTTTTAATGTTAACATCCCATAGATCTTTAAATAGTCCAGAATTCTATGAGGGAGGGAAATAGTATCATCAATGCCCAGAATTTTATCTTTCCCAATCCTGATATCCATACCATTCCCCACTTGCCACTTCAGGTCCCCAATAATCCACTTCGAAACTTTAAGCAGACCACGCCACATTGGTGAAATGCCTACTCTAGCAGGCATCGAGCACCTGATCCAGGAAATGTTATCCATATTAATATATTTAACAAAAATAATTCTGGACCAGAGTGAACTGTCGAAAAGACATCTCCACAAACTCTTAACTCTGAGAGCCATACTGAATGAGTACAAATCTTTTATCCCCCAACCGCCGAATTTCTCAGGTCGTGAAAGTGACTCCCAACCAGTCATAACCAAAGTTGCACGATCGCTTCCACCAGTCCACGGAAAATTAAAAATTAACTTTCTAATAACATTAAGGATGAAGACCAGAACCTCCAGGAGTGACATCCAATAGAATGAAATCCCCAATAAGACCGCCTTGACCAGAGTTAACTTGCCACCAACAGAAAGCATTCTATAAACCCAATGTGAAATATGAGCTTCAACTTTACGAATAAGCCACCACCAATCTTTGATCTGATAATTGTTAGGTCTCAAGAAAAAACCCAGATATTTAAGCCCATCATCTAATGGTAAGCATTTATAAGGCAAAATATTTGATATTTTATTTCTTCTATGTAATTCCACACTGTAATAATGGAATCTAGACTTAGCAGTGCTCACCTTAATTCCAGAAACACGACAGAAAGAGTTAATATTAGTTTTGAGAACTTGCCATTCTGCAACTGTAGCAACTCCTGCCAAGAGCACATCATCAACAAAGATTAGATGTGTTAAAACACATCCAATACCCATCTTGATACCACTGATCAAACCTTCATTTTTGCAAAGTTCAACATCCTACTGAGACCCTCAATAATTAACAAGAACAATAAAGGAGATAATGGACATCCTTGACGAATGCCCCGGGAGCATTGAAAGAAATCAGAAGGTGATCCATTAATTAAAATAACAATGATGGCAGTAGAAACATAGGCCATGATCCAATTTAGAACAAGTGGAGGGACCCCAATTTGAATCAATATGAGTCTTAAGAAAGTCCAGTTGACCCAATCATAGGCCTTTTCCAAGTCCATCTTCAACAACAATGCATGTTGCTTCTGAGCTTTGATGGTGTGAAGCAATTCCTGAGATGCCCCAATGGCATCATGAATTTGTCGATTATGCAAAAAAACAAACTGTTCTTCAGTAATATGCTCAGAAAGTGTAGATTTTATCCTTTGAGCAATAATTTTGGAAACTAGCTTGTAAGCTAAATTGCAAAGGGCAATAGGCCTGTAGTCTCCAAAATTAGCTGGTTTTCCCTTTTTAGGAATCAGAGTAACAAAGGAAGAATTTAGAGCTCCTGATGTAAAACCATGCAGCTTGGTATATTCCACCATTCTTAAAATGTTCAGTCCCATGATATCAAAGAAATGGGTATAAATTTCAACAAGTCAACCATTCGGACCAGGACTTTTTTTGCAAGCAAAAAGTTTCAAAGTTTTTTCACCTCCTCAAGAGTAACCTCATTCCCCAGTTCATTTGCTTCATGATCATTAAAGAACCTAGGGAAGAGTTCAACAACTCTAATTTGCTCTAGAAGATCACAATTGCCCTCTTCTTTATAGATCTTGCCAAAATGGTTAACAGCTTCAATTTTCAGAGACTCACTAGAGATTTTGTTACCCTCTTCATCTTCCAATTCCCAAATAGAGTTCAAATTTCTCCTAGCCGAGGCAAAGGAGTGGAAAAATTTAGTGTTGCGATCTCCATGTTGGACCCACAGAGCCCTACTCTTCAACCTCCATTCCATCTCCTCTTGTAATAGGACTTCATCCTTTTTCTTCTCAAACCTTTTGACCACCTCAAAACCTGCCTCATTCAGCTCACCCTTAAAAATTTTCAAATGAAACTTCTGGATTTTTTATTCCAGGTCTTCCAAAACTTTTTTATCAGCAGCTTTCCGGGACTTTATCCAATGTACAGCTTCTCTTTTGAGCCTTCTCATTTTGTTACAAAACTTGTCTAAGGGATTATCACCATCAATATTCACATTAAGCCAGAAATCCTTAACCATTTTACAGAAGTCCTCCTCAAGCAACCAGGAGCTGTTAAACTTGAATGGAGCCTTGGATCTCTACCCATAATCATCAAACTGAAAAACAATTTACTTCTTATGTCCACTATAAAAAAAAAAAATTATTTCTTTATTTCTTTACTTTTTATGTTTTTGGTTTTTATGTTAGCTATAATATTTTTTTTTACTTCTTTATGTTTTTACACATCTAGTGCCATTAAAACAATTATTTTTAAAAAGTGAGTATATTAAACAAAATTTAGAATTCTAGTTTTAGAAAAACCAAATTCAAATTTAAAGCACTACACTTAAAACTATTATTTTAAAAAGTGAATATATTAAACAAAATTTACAATTATTTTTGTATTACTTTGAATTACTTGAGTATGTTAATTACTTTTAGTTTGTATTATTCTTTGTTTATGGCCGACATAATATTTATTACTTTTTACTTTGTATTATTATTTTTTGTTTATGGCCTACAATAATATCACAAACTTAAAGTTACAAGATCTCCCTCATATTATAATTTTTTACTTTATGTTAAATTTTATTAATGGTCGACAAACTTACATGTTACTATCACTATTATTTTTTTCCGACATGTTACTAACGTTATAACTTTACTAACACTAATATTCACTACTATCACTATTATGTTTTGACTATCACTATTATTTTTTGCCGACAAGATCTCTCATAATATTCACTATCACTATGACTATTTTTTTTACGGGTTATAACGTTCCTACAGTTATATCATGTTACACTATCTCTCATAATATTCACTATCACTATGACTATTATTTTTTTATCCGTTATAACTTTCCTACCATTATATCACTATCACTATTATTTCTTTATGCGTTATAATGTTCCTACCCTTATATCACCATACATGATCTCCCCCATCGTGGGCTGTAGAGAGCCTTAAAAAGCTTTCTCAACATTTGCACTCTAAAAAAGGGGTTTGCATTTATAGAGATTTGATCCATCTAGGTGCTTACTAGATCCCCTTTAGAATAGTCTAAATATTATAGGTTTTTAGGTTTTTAATTTCTTAAATGTGATTTAAGGCGTTAAATTTATTTATACATTCAAGAACACAATTTAAACCCTTCCAAATTTAGATTTAAAAAAAGAAAAAGAGAAATTCCCACTAAAAATCACCAAAAAAAAATCCAAAAATTAAAATAAATATAGTACTGAGATTTTATAAAAAGTAAAAAAGATGACTTAAAAATGTCGGTGTTAGTGTGCTCGTTAATATGGATTTATCCTCACCTCGAGTTCGTATATATTTTGCATAATGAGAATGGCCGTAAAAAATAAGTAAAAAATCAGCGATATCTTGAATTCCATTCATATGGTACAGTCAAAAGCGGCAACTATAAACGAAAGCCCATCGATTAACGAGTATTATTCATTATATAACGCATGCTCATTCATGGGTTGGAAACAGAGACATTCGAGCAGTGATCTTTTAAAGCTGTTGATTTTGTGACTGTACATCTCGTCAAAATATACAGGTTGTGAAGAAACCCTCAGAATAACAAATTTGCCAAAGCTCAATGCATCCTTATACTACAGTATTCAAACTGTTCATGAATTCAGCTTCTAATGTTGTGTAAATAATTGTTACATGGGGTTACACTATCAGCTCGCGTCCATAAAATTAGCATCTAACTTGACATTTATTTCATAAAACATTTCATTAAATTAGCATCTAACTTGACATTTATAATGTATTTACTGATAAAATCTTTAAAAGTACATACCTTCCCTCCCTCGAATCTTTAGATTTTAAAAACTGTTTATACTTAGTTTGAATGCTAAAAAAAATGCTATTAATTAATATTCCAACGATATTATTTCGTTAATGTTATTAATTAATATTCCAAGGGTATTATTTCTTTAATCATCCATATGTTTTCATTGTATTTTTCGACCACTAATTAAAATGTCAAACACATCTACTCTATGAAGGGTTGTATTTTTCACCATTAATTAAGAATCAAACATTTTATAATAATATATTATCATAGAATGAAAGGGTAAAAGAAATGCTCGAATAAAAGTTACAAGGCTTAAAAATATGATATATTAATAAACAAATTATGGAAATTTAAAAATATGATATATTAATAATCAAATTATGGACATTGTACATTGTTACAAATGATCCAAAACTTTACTTGGAATGAGTTGAATAGCCAATACGAGTAGCATAAACGTAATAAACCTAGCTATCCAGTCAGATGGCGTCAAAGTAGAATTGTCAGGCGAAGATTCCTTTCTTTCCACTTCTATTCATTCCGATGGCGTCAACCTAGAATTGTCACTTTCTTTCCACTTCTATCCATTCCGATGGGGCTTTTGAGTAGAGCAGAATTGTCACGCTACAACAAACAATTCAGCAAAAAAATTCTTACCATAATGATATTTTATAATAATATATTATCATGGAATGAAAGGGTGCTCAAATAAAATTCGAATGCTTAAAAAAATGATTTATTAATAAACAAATTATGAACATTGTACATTGTTACTAATGATCCAAAACTTTGGTTGGAATGAGTTGAATAACGAGTGCCACTATCATAAACCTAATAAACCTAACATCAACCTAATAAGCTCCCTTTCTTTCCACTTCTATCCATTCCGATGGCTTTTGATTAGCGCAGAATTGCCACGCTACAACAAACAATTCAGCAAAAAATTTCTTACCATAAGCCTTCATCACGCATAGGTATAAGGATGTACCAAAAATCAATTAAATTCCTCTTAATTTTCAAAGTGAGATATATCATCTCTTTACATATCGACTCACTAAAACGAGATTTGAATCTCTGGTGCACCGTCTGGGCTTTATATAAATGAGAATTTTAGTTGGTTCTATGGTGTTCATAAAAATGGTGTGGTAAACCACGTCAACAGAGGTAGTTATATGGTGGTCACAAAAAAGCATGCTCGGGCTCACAGAATACATGACTTGACCGTCTACGACCTCAAAATCATGCGCCCACCGTGACTATCCCTTACATTTGATAAATATATTACTTTTCTATCATGTGAGAGAAGGCATTGTCTTTCTAAGTTAAACATTTTCACACCTCGCTAGGAGAAGGTGGACATTTCATCATAATAAAAGTAGTGGACCAATCTATGTAATTATTATTTGGTATAAAATTCACGATAAATATGAATTTGAAAAGTGTTTGATCAATTTAGAGAAACTGGTCTTATATTTTATTAAAAAAGTAGGAAAAAAAAATTGTATTTCTCATTTATTGTTTTTCAAAAAAATATTTCATGGATGTTCTTATACAATTTTTGACCATGTTGCTCATCGTAAAATATAATTTTAAAATAGAAAAATAAAATAAAAACCAAAAGAAAAATATAAAATATAATATAAGTTGAAATACAAAATATATTTTTCAAATAAATATTCTAAAAGTTTTTAGTAAAGTTGTTTCCATGTAAGATGACAAAGAGGTGAGGGTGATTGTTAATGTGTTGGCCACACTAAGCCATATACTCATCGCTCAAACCATAGAACCTCACTAGTTGCAAGAAGACACACACAGAGTAAAACATAATTTAAAATGTACATCAATATACTAAACAAATAAAAAGAGAAAATCTAAAAAAAAAAAAAAACTACACTTTAAAGTTTTGAATAAAACATACATGAACATACTCAAAAATTTAAAACAAAAAATCTAAAAAAGGGAAACCTACACTTACCACATATTCTAATGGGTACATTTTGTAAATAAAACATGTTAATAATTTCATTTATATTTAATTCTTATAATCTATAATCATATGTATCAACATAAAATATAAATTTAAAATAGAAAAAAAAATAAAACTAAAATAATAAAATATAATATTTGTTGATCATTATAAAATAAAATCTAATTAAAAAAAGTGCAATATTTGTTGCGATATACAATATATTTTAAAAATAAATATTCCAAAATTTTGAATAAAATATAATTTAAAATGTACATAAATGTACTTGAAAGTTAAAAACAAATTTTTTTTGTAACATTGTTATTTACAATATAATAATAAATTCTAAATTAAATGTTTTTAAACCAATTGATTTTAAATTTTAAAAATCATATAAAGGAAAATAAAATGATAATCTATCATAAAACTTAAAAGTATAATATGAGAAATAATATATTGGAATATAGAATGTTTAATTGATTTTATATATATATAGATATAACTTAACTCATAACATGGAAGTCAAAGATGAATAATAAACTTGATGTTTATTTCGTATCCCTTTAATTGTAATTTTGTAGCTTACCGAGAACGACTTAATTTTTCACACAAATAAATGGTAAGGCTACATTGTTAGAGAGTATTGAGTGGTGACACCCATTCAGCATGTTTGGTTTCATCGATGGTTAAACCTACACCTCTTTCACACCTTAAATTTCAAGATATCTTATGGTAGATCTTCTTGATGGAACTTGATGTTCAATATAATGAATATGTTTAGATATATGTGATATTTTATAATTCATGAACTTTATCTTGGGGTAACTCTAAATTATTTGGACGATGTGACCACCTTTTATCATTACTTTGGTGTTGTTTAAACAAGGTTATTTTATTTTTTATATGCCATTATCTTTGTTATTACCGAGGGCTTTCTATGATTAGATTTATTCAATAAATTATGCTTAAAGTGTACCCTTTGGACATAGTTGAAACTGATATCATGTTAATGTCCAAATCCTAGGATATACTCAAAGATTAAGGCGGTTGACCATTTTCCCCATTCAACCCATTAAGGGTCATAAAATCCAATTAACCACTCGATTGAATAATTACACTCGAATCATGCACCATAATCTTATCATCCGTTTTATATGGGAATTTTTCAATTAAATATGATGTGATGTGAGTAACATGTCATCCGTTTATTGTCGTGCATAAAAACCCGTTGAAGTATGGGTGAATCATCGCTAGTGATGAGTTGTGTTGTTACATTCTTGAGTGGAATCCCATGTATCCTTTCGAACCCATACCTCTTGCCACCTCAACATTGATATCATTCTAAGTAGTTGACGTGGTACTTGTTTTGGCATGTTGTTTGAATGGTGATTTGTCATACCTTTAGGGTTACACTTGCACTTCTTGACACCTATGTTCCTCCAGTGCATTTTACATAAATACACTTAGGGTATTATTTACTCTGTAATAAATACTACCTCTGTTTGGTCCTGAGTGTCTCAAAAATGGAGAGATCATGTCAGTGTTCGCTAAGCCTATCCTCATTTTAACTTGTTTCCATTGAGGGTTTCACAATTCACTGAGATATGAAACCTTATTTTACTCCTTTCCCACTCTAGATGTGATTTTATTCCCAAGCCTCGATTCATTAGCGCTATCGTGCTATTCACATAGGCATGGGACAAATTCAAAGAATTGAACCAAGAGATTCAAGCTCTATAGAATCTGGTACTCAGATTGCTCTATATTTTGTGAAGACTAGTTGGATGGATTTTATGAAAAAATTCCATGGCCACAACCAGGAGGTCACAATTTTTTTTGCTAAATGTTTTGATGGGAGAAAGGGTGTTGTTGGAGACATAGAATTCTAGGTGGATGAAGAGTTCATCATTGTGGCCATAGGGTTATCAAGGGAAGAAGAAAGCTGCTTGGAGCATGCTCCTTTAAAAAATATACCCTAGAATAGATTTCTAGTTGAGCCTGTCGACCCCAGAGAATACTCAAAAGATATGCCATTGACTCTATTTAATACTATGTGGAAGAAAATTCTTAAGCCAATATGTCATTTCATCACTTGGGAAGGTAGATATAGTAATGTTTTAAGATACCTTATCAAGATTATCATGGCAATGCTAGGGTTTCATCTCAATTTGTCAATTTTTTTGTTGCATAGACTAAAATCCATGGTGTCCCGCTACCATAAGACATTCAATGACTCTGAGTAGTTCTTATGCCACTTTGGCCTCATTAGAATGCTAGTTGAATTTTGTTTTACCGAACTGGGTGATTCATGGAATAATATTTTAGAAAGAAATGGGTTTGGAAGGTTAACCTCTGAACTAAGGGAGGTGGTTTCTGATCTCATACAAAATATCCCTCTAGATGCTATCCAAGATTCCACTTCGATGGCTAAAGAATAATTTTCTAATAATAAGACCCTTGACTATCGATTCTCAACCTCCTCTCTTCATCATTAGTCGGTCTCATCGGGTCGGGGACATGAATTTCATGCTCTTGTAGAGTCGTGCTCGCAAACATATGGCCATCCAAGTCATATTGAGGAAGGTCCTCAATGCGATGGTCAATGCTTGAGTGTTAATATTTGGAAATTAAACCCTCAAGAACTCATCCCAGCCAATGGATTCTATGCATGATTCAAAGAATTGTAATAAATTCTTAGGTTTTGTTTCACAAATGGGATTTGATTTGGAATTTTCAAATCAACAGTAGGACAATATTCAGACACATCATTCTACATCCCATGTTTTTGTTTCTAATTCAAATATTGTTGTCCCAGTAAAACAAATGGTGATTACTCTTTAGAAAGATCGTCTGGATATTATTGTCCTATTTGAAAACCCCTTAATATTACTTTTGAATTGTCCTTCATAAATTGGTCTAAGTCTGGTAAATGTATAGGAAATTTCATCTTAGACTTGGAGAAGAAAGCCCACCCCTATGGATTAGATGAAGGAGGGAAGACTTAGAATAAGTACAGCATAGTCTATGGCAGAAGGGAAAAGGCAGTTAGGTGAAGTTATAGACCATAGTTTCAGTTGGAAAAAATACTGGCTTAGAGTTATCAGATTGGGTGGAGGATCATACCAATGCATAGAGCTCTCCAATATATTTCCAACGGTACTAACCTTGCACCATTTGGACCAAGAATGAGGGATTTATGATCCTTGGAAGGTTGCCTAGAAAGTTTGTAGGAGAAGAGGAGGTACTTCCATAGTTCTACATCTACAATGTGAATTATGGATTGCAGACGTTGGGAAATAACGTTGGATTTGGACTTCCGCATTTCCGAGTTATGCAATGCAGAATTGCGGAATGCAGAAAGGGGGAAATCTCCAGAAATTGGAATTGGACTTCTGCATTCCCGCATTTCGTAATGCGGATTGTGGAGTGCAGAAGAAGAAATTTTTCAAAAGATTGAATTTGGGCTTCCGCATTCCAAAATGAGAATTGTGGAACGCAAAAAGAGAAAGTGTGTGAAGGATAATTTTTGGGATTCTGCATTCCGAATACCGCAATGCGGGTTGCAGATCAACGACCATTGTGGTTGTGTGTAAAATTGGAAGACAGAAAAGAAAAAATATGGATCTGAGGGTCTTGTTGATGTATTTGTAACTTCGGAATGTATTTCCTATATGTATATTGTATTCCTATAGAGCTGTTATTATTCCTCTATACGGAAGTGTTTGTATTCCTATAGAGATGTTATTATTCCTCTATACGGAAGTGTCGTCATTTATATTGTAAGTGTCATAACTTATACTTGATGGGTTATTAGACCACCTTGTTGGGGTCGGCCCTGTATAAGTCATGTGGGTTAAAGGGTTATTAGACCACCCTATTGGGGGTCGGCCCTGTCAACATTATGGTATGTGGTTAAGTTAAGGCCAACCTAGTAAAGGTTATTAGGCAAGTCAAATCAAGTATAAATAGAGTGCGGGAGGCACTCTATTTGATCATTCAATTACTCACTCTTACACTCATTAGATACTGGGGAACTAGTGGAGGAGGAGAAGCTACTGCTAGGAGTATATATCTTATGCTTGGGTTGTATCCTTTCTCTATCTATCTCTGAGGAATTTGTGGGGTTTTTCACTTTTATGGTTTTCCCCAGTGAAACTCTGTGTGTCTAGTGTCTCTTGTGTGCTTGCATTATTATGTGCATGATTGATATGCTATAGATATGTTGTACATGTTGTTCACTCAGTTAAGATCCTAGATCAGATTGAAGTAAATTATGGAAAGCTAATATGGTATCAGAGCTAGCCTGAAAGAAGGCATGGTATGGCATTTATGACACTTGTTGCACTTGCGAAGCTAGGGATTGATATAGAAAAAACCAGTCATCGTAAAACTTTCGTTATAAACTCATTTCGGCGAGATTTCTGGATCTAAAAATATTACAGGTCAAAGATAAGATCCCCATGTACCTTGTGTCCAAATGAGACCATCTAATTTGTCGTACTTTCATACTTATGATCTGTACAATATACAGTTTTTGCCTCTTCGAGATCTCAGCCATAAAAAGGTGACCTAGGAAAAAAGGTCACAACTTCGGCTAGGAAGTTCCAAATGAAATTTTGTAAAAAGTGGCAGGTATGGCATGGACTATACTTTCATAGGTAAGATTTTTAGAGGCCGAAATTGAACCAATGACACGTGGCACTCCATACAACTTCACTCTCTTGTTTTATCCCATAAACAGGTCAAATTGCGACACTTGGCATAACTCTCTCTCAGAGAATCCATTTGAGGTCAGACCTATGGGGTTGGAAAGATAACAGGTCAGGATACGACGAGAAAATGTTTCAAACCCTGTATATCTGAAATTTCGGAGTTACACTAGACATAATCAGGTGCATATTTCTGTAAAAACATAATTGGATTTTGAGCACCTTCATTCATGGCTCCGGGAATTTAGGGTTTCAGAGAAAGTTGGAATTTTTGTAGTTGGAGACCACGGATGGATGCTCCTCATCAAAATCAAAATTTAGAGACCAAGATCAAATTTTTTGGTTGGGCAGAAGGCCGGGCTTGATCAAACCCTAGTTTGGGACTTTGATCAGAAAGGTGAAAAATTAGGGCTTCTGCAAAAATGGGAATATTTGAAATCTGTGACCATAGCTGGAAGCTCGTTGGAAAAATCGAATTTTAGAGCTTTGGATCAAACTATTTGGTTGGGTGAAGCTCCGGGAAACTCAAGCCCTAATTCAAGGTCCTCCCTAGTGAATCCAGAAGATTGAAAAACAAATTTGAGGGGTGAAACTTTGCAGTTTTCAAATTCTAAGTATACCAGATTGATCAACTCATCAAGGCACATCTTTCTTTCCTTTCAGAAGTTTAAAATTCAAAGTTTGAATTTTTAGGGTTTTCCTGACAAACCCTAATCCAACTCCAAATCTAGTTTCAGCAAATCAAAGTGGAATGGGTTAATCCTAGAAGAGAATGGATTGGTCACCTGCAGGAGTGAAGAAGTTCCTATTTCAGAGGGAGATGAGGCTAAGACCGTACATAAGAAGATTACAAGCAATCTTGACAGGTATGACTTATCCAGGTATGTTTCGAGATCTGTTCATGATTAAGTTTATGGTATGTTTGTCTTCATTAAGGTTAGTACAATCTTGATTAACTTTAGACTTGTCATATCACCTTAATAAAATTATGAATGAAGATATTCATTGATTAGGGTTTTGACACTTATGATTGTACTAATGCATTGTGGTGTTGTATGAGGTTGGTGTTGTCCACTAACATGAAAGGTACATCAAGAAAGACAAATCGTGTTCTAGTTCAAGAACATATGACCATGGTGACATGAAGACAAAGATTCATCCATTGTCATGGATCACATAGAAGATCTCCTTACGAGGTATGTATAATTTGGTTCTACAATGCTTAACCTATGAGATATGCAGGTTACTAGCACAAGTCATTGAAGAGAACAAGAAGACATTGCTAGACATAACTAGCAAATATGATAACCATGTATGTTTTTCCTATATCAAGTTAGAATCCTACTTTGTGTTAGGATCTTATACTGTTGTATGGTTGATAATGATTATTCATGAAGTTATAAATGTAAGTAATCAAGGGTTTATGCATAATTATGTCTCTTACCTTGATTGATGATATGACTAACCAGAAAACTCCTTTGGTCAAATAAGAATATGCATGAGTAAAAGAAGTATTCCCTGAAACCTTGAATACTAATGTTTATTATCTGTGTTTGAAATGATTATGACTATACATGTTTAAGATTATTGTGTTTTGGTAGTATTGATATTATACTCATGAATGTATGTATGAGACCTCGAGGATAACACAATGATGATACTAGTAAGTATGCATAAGTGATCGAGGATGGATATAAGTTCAATGACAGGTAATCCAAGAAGCAAAGATCAAGAGGGAGCACACTCCAGTAGTTCCTACAAGGAAGAAAATATTGTGAGGGAGTCCACCCTACAAACCAAACGAAGATAAGTATTTGAATTGGCATTTCTTGCATATTTGAGTGTTTAAATAATATTGATCAATGTTCCCAGAATTAGGTTGAGTATTATGCATATTAGAATAATTGCATTAATGAACAATATACTACTAATATGCATGTGATGGGTAAGCGGCCTATGGCACTGTACAATAGTCCATTGCTACTTATCTAGAATGAAACCTATTTGCTGACATGTTGGTAGTTGTGCACACTCTTAACAATGTTCTGGTAGAGATTCGAAGGCATCTAGAAAGTTATGGGATATGGATAAATGTTGTATTGAAGCATTGGCTAAAATAATTGCATGACTAGTTGACATATTTCTTTATGTGTAAGAATTTGTTATGAAAACTATGAGATGTTTCTAATCATGCAATTTAACTTGCTTTGTAGGAAAGATCATATACCATCACCTACAAAATAAGGACTACAACATTTGTTCCAGCAACGAGGTACAAACTATCTATTGAAGATATTGAAGAATCTGAAGTTCCCAGGATACGGGATACAATGGAAGGATGGCATGGTCGAGGAATACCAATCGATCATGAAGAATGATGCTTGGGATGTGGTCCCAAGACAAGAAGGGAGGTCTGTTGTGAATTCCAAGTGGATCTATAAGATCAAGCATGCTGCAGATGGTAGCATAGAGAAGTACAAGGCGAGGTTTATAGCTCGTGGCTTCTCCTAGAAAGAAAGAATGGACTATGAATATTCTTTTTCTCCTGTATCCAGATACACTTCCATCAGATCAGTACTTGCTCTAGCTGTAGTGATGAAATGGAAGATACACCAGATGGATGTGAGGATAGCTTTCTTGAATGGTGTCGTTGAGAAAGAAGTGTATGTGGAGTAGCCACTTGGTTTTTGAGACACATGACAGAGATTCATATGTGTGTAGATTGAAGAAACCCTTGTATGGATTGAAGGAAGATCCTAGGACTTGGCATGGTAGGATGGACAGTTTTTTATCCAGTTTGGGCTTTACCAAGAGTAAAGCAAATTCCAACCTCTACTACAAGGTTGAGGAAGGAAATCCTGTGATACTAATCCTATATGTGGATGGCCTGTTTGTTACAGGAGAAGATGGGTTGATTGCCGACACTAAGAGGAAGCTTGAAGCCAAGTTCGAGATGAAGGAGTTGGGGATGATGCACTATTTTCTAGGAATGGAGGTGTGGCAGAGTGCAGATGGAATTTCCTTGGACAAGGGAAGTATGCAGTAGAGATCCTAAAAATGTTTGGCATGATGGAATGCAAGGCCATGGCCACACCTATGGCATCGAACCTGAAGCTTCGTGTGATGCTTCATCTAATCCAGTTGATGTTACTGTGTATTATCAGATGATTGGGTCCTTGATGTACTTGACGAACACGAGACCAAATATTTGCTTTGAAGTGAACACATTGAGCAAGTTCTTGATGGTTCCAATAGGTATTCACCTAGTTGTTGTAAAGCATATTCTGAGGTACTTGAAGGGTATGGTTGATTATGGGCTCAAGTATGATGTGAATCAAAATTTTAACCTGCAGGGTTATGTTGATTCAGACTGGGATGGAAGTGCTGCAGATATGAAGAGCACTTCTAAGTGCTACTTCAGTATGGGATCAAGTGTGATCTCTTGGTTTAGCAGGAAGCAGTCCTGCGTAGCACTGAGTACAGCCGGAGCAGAGTATGTTGCAGCTTGTTCGGCTAGTTGTGAGGTAGTATGGCTCCGGAAGCTACTGTCTGAGTTATTTGATCTCCCACTGGAGGCTCCTGGTATCTTTTGTGACAACCAGAGTTGTGTGAAGCTGTCTGAGAATCCAGTGTTCCACGACAGGTCAAAGCACCTTGAGATCAAATATCACTATATCAGGGATATGGTGCAGAGAGGAGCAATGAAGCTCCTGCATGTTGCGATGGATGAGCAGGTTGCAGATGTATTGATGAAACCACTAGCCAGAGTGAAGTTTGAATACTTCAGAGAGAGGCTTGGTGTTCTTTAGATTGATGACACTTCGAGGAAGAAGTGATGGACACATTTGCTGGAGCCATTCCAAGCATGGTGAGTGGAGGATCCTTCCCATGGCTATGGATGTAAGCGTTGGATGATGAGCATCAAGATGATGCTCCAGTTACTGCTCTGTATATGCATCATGTTGGATGCTGGATATGATCAGTTGGATCATGTATATGTATATGCATCATGTTGGATGCTTGTTATGATCATTTGGATCATGTATATATATATGCATCAGGTTAAATGCTTGTTATGATCAGGCGGATCATGTATTTGTATATGTATCAGGTGGATACATTGTATGATCAGGTGGATCATGTATTTGTATATGTATCAGGTGGATACATTGTATGATCAGGTAGATCATGTATGATGATATGTATACGATAGATACTTGGTATGCATCAGGTACATGTACTGTATGATCAGGATGATCATGGATGATGAGCTTCAGGATGTTGCTCCAGATGATATGCATCAGGATGATGCTATGATGATGATCAGGATGATCATGTGATGATGTACATCAGGATGATGTATGGTGAGTATCAGATGGATACTCTGTGGCCATGGAAAGGTTGTGCAGATAAGCATATAATAGCGCCTTGGGATATTTGTAGATACTCTTTTGAGGTTTTGCCTATGGCATATAATAGCGCCCTGGGATATCTGGAAAATGCTCTTTTGAGGTTTTGCTTGGGAGGACATATAATAGCGCCCTAGGAGGTTTGCAGTTACTCTTTCGAGGTTTTTCCTATGGCATATAATAGTGCCCTGGGATATCTGGAAAATGCTCTTTCGAGGTTTTGTCCTATGGCATATAATAGCACCCTGGGCGATCCGATAGGTTGAGCTATGTGCTTGTAATCAGTTCTGTGATGTTGTTGCGAGGTTTTGTGGTGACCACATATAATAGCGCCCTGGGAGATCTGATAGGTTGAGCAGTGTGCTCGTAATCAGTCCTGGGATTCTCTTTTGAGGCTTTGTGGTGGGGTCGCATGTAATAGCTCCCTGGGAGATCTGATAGGTTGGGCTATGTTCCCGTAATCAGTCCTGGGATGTTCTAGAGAGGTTTTGTGATGCACGTAATAAGTCCTGAGGATTCCAAAGTATGGCCAGTGATGATGAAGACCTACAAGTGGTGGGCCTACATCCATTATGAAAAAGGATTGGCTCTGTAGAACTTCCTATGACGAGTAGATCGGATATTGATTGAGATAGCAGCAGCAGTGATGATGATGATGATTCAGTGATGATGATCCAGAGAAGAAGACTTGTGCTAGAAGAATTATGTCGAGAAATACCTTCCTAGTTAAGAGGGAGTGTTGTTGTATTTGTAACTTCGGAATGTATTTCCTATATGTATATTGTATTCCTATAGAGATGTTATTATTCCTCTACACGTAATTGTTTGTATTCCTATAGATATGTTATTATTCCTCTATACGGAAGTGTTGTCATTTATATTGTAAGTGTCGTAATGTATAGTTGATGGGTTATTAGACCACCTTGTTGGGGTCGGCCCTATATAAGTCATGTGGGTTAAAGGGTTATTATTTCACCCTATTAGGGGTCGGCCTTGTCAGCATTATGTTATGTGCTTAAGTTAAGTCAGACCTAGTAAAGGTTATTAGGCAAGTCAAGTTAAGTATAAATAGAGTGCGGGAGGCACTCTATTTGATCATTCACTTACTCACTCTTACACTCATTGGAGAGTGGCACACTATTGGAGGAGGAGAAGCTGGTGCTAGGAGTATATCTCTTATGCATGAGTTGTATCATTGCTCTATCTATCTCTGAGGAAGTTGTGGGGTTTTTCACCTTTATGGTTTTCCCCAGTGAAACTCTATGTGTCTATTGTCTCTTGTGTGCCTGTGTTATTATGTCCATGAGTGATATGCTGTAGATATGATGTACATGTTGTTCTCTTAGTTAAAATCCTAGATCAGATTGAAGTAAATTCTGAAAAACTAACAGGTCTCCCAAGGCCTCTAAAGGCCACCGGGGAGGCCAGAGAACATGAAAAAGTGGTATCAGAGCCCAAGTTACAGCACTAGGGCTGCTTGGGCTACAACTAGAAGCTTAAGGCATGATTAGAGTTGTGGAAGAACATAGATCGGGCCCAACAACCGTATAAAGTTTCGACTAGGTGTTATCCGGCAGCCAATAGAGATGGTATAGTCAGCATAGAGATGTCGATCCTGTTCCATCTAGACACCTATCCTTTTACCAGGCAGCCACTTTGAAAAAATTGTGGCATTGGTAAGTGAAGATAATCCCAGGAAGGGTCGAGTCGGACTCGACCACAGTTTCTGAGGGCAATCAAAATAATAGGGAAACGCTGATAAGAGGTAAATGTCTCACCCTAAACCATTTCTGTTATAGCATGAGAATGGGGACGAGATTAGAGAGGAAGAACTCTTTGACCATGCCATGTTCTTATATTTATGTTTTGTGAGCTTTATGCAGAGAAAATTAGGGCATGAGAATGATGTCAGTAATCAGATAGTTGCAAATACATATGCACTAGTGGGCATGCTATTAGCAATTGCAGATTGTATGAGAAGGTGTTGTGTATGTGTATTATATGGCATGTTGCTAAAACTAGTGAATATGTGCATATGCAATGAACCACTTAGATTAGATATGGTGGTTGTTAATCACTACTAATGTTGGTATTAGTGTAGTACCAAAGACAACAGAAAGCATGGCTAAAGATATTGATGATGCTGTTACATGTGCCCAACAACCTTATGAGAAAGGTTAGGGAAACAATATATGAGCATGAGAATTGATGGAAGGACTATGTAGTCCCTAGTAAGAGGAAAGATTGATGAGGTAACACCAAAGGTGCTAATGGGAGGCATGCATCTATGCTCTCTTTGTGCAAATGATACAATTATTGAAGGGATAGGGTAAGAATCCCTTGAGCCATGTTTAAATATTGCACAATGGTATGCATGTATGGTTGAATGTACTTAATGGGCATGCCATATCACCATGGAATGGTGAGGTAAGGAGTAGTAAGGGCCAGGGACCTTCTACCTTGTGACTGTTAAATGTTAGAATGCATTCATATGAAATTTCCTCATGCCTTTTACATAGTTTGTTTATGAGTTTAATAACCAAGAAAGTAAGGGATTAGGGTTCTGTATGGTAGTGCATGCTAAGTTAGATAGTCATGATTAGGGCCATATGTTTTTGGAAGGGTAGGTGTACATAGAAGGATTTGGAAATTTGTGGTTATGCATGGAGAGAATAGACATTAAAGGAGTATGTGAATATTGTAAATGTGCATGCATGGGTATGGGTGCACATGTGAGATGCACTGTGTGAATGCATGGTGGTGTTATGAATGTGTACATTACAATCAGATAATAGAGAAAATGATGAATTAGTTGTAATTCTGATATCATTTCATGAGTTGCTGTGAATGCAGGAAGGATTATGTGGAAGTAGTCATGATGAGAGGGCTACCAGAATTCTCTCTAGAAGGACATAGTTGCATAAAGGATATGGCTGGGAAGTAATGGGTAGTGAAGGTTTATTAAATTACATAAATAATGTGATGGTGTCCTTTAATTTTTATTATGATAAATATGCATATAAAATACACCTACACATCTCCTTGTAATAAGATATTAGCAACTGAGAGTACTTACATTGTTGAGTGTTATGATTTTGAAAACACTTCAATTACTATTGCAACAATGGAATATTATGTACATGAAAACTCACAAGTATTTGGACTGATATGAAATTTCAGACTTCGGGAAGAAATGTCTTGGCCATGGAAATGAGGGTAAGTCCATCTTAGAGGCTGAAATCCACCATGTGCAAGGGCCGAGAATTATGAGAAGGATATCATGACTTCCAATGAATTTCTGTAGTAAAAAATTATGGAAACCATTAATGAATTTATGAGGTTTGAATTTAATTATTAGTGCCTTTAAAATATTATGGAAACCATATTTGAATAATGATTGTAAAGTGATACTGAATGCTTGGCTAATACATGATTGTGTCAAAGGGACATGTTGTAGGTGGATGGTTGTACTAGAGAAGCAAGCATGAAACCCTAATGGGAAAAGTGGTGCCACTTGCAAGAGCTAAACAACATAAGGATGTCTCATTTTCATTGCATGATTGGTAAACAATATGAGTGAGATGGTAAAGGTTATGTCAGTCATACATGTGTGGGTTATGGAACATAAAAAGAAATGACGTAGAAATCCGAGGGACTGTCAACTCAAAGAAGGGAGCCCCCATTCCTTGCAAATAAAGAGAAGATGCATCTACAAGTTGATAAGTGTTATGTAAACCCTGGATGAAAATATATATGACTCATTAATAGTGTTAATGTGCAGAGCATGTTCTATTTTATTATATTATTTCAGACTACTTGAAGTATGATTAGGACCTACATTGTTCACATCAGTGAGGGGTGCACACAATTTCAGTGTTGGATTATGTTAGGGTTACCAATATTGATTACACCCTAAGGGAATGGACGCATTCTCGGTGTTTCAATATATGATACTAAATGTATGACTGATGTTTACAATTTCAGAACAACATTACTAATGAGCCTCCTCATCCCTCTTTTGTTGTCAGTTTGAATAGATACAATTTGGTGTTGCACACCAAAGAAGCAAAGTGAAGAGGGTGTTATGAGGGGTTGTGTGGAAGGGATTCTATGTGCATGAAGGGTTGTTATGTGTATGAAGGGTTGTTGTATGTGGGAAAGGATGATACATGCATATGGATCCAGAGTAGAGCTTTGAACTAGACATGGTCATGGTGCAGGGAAAACCAAGTATGGGATTGGTTTGGCACCATCAATGCTTGATAACCCAGTCAGTGTACTGGATGGGAATTGACTATTTTGATGGCGTGGAGTGGCATGTTTGCTAGCCAAAATCTAGTTCCACGGGCGATCACAAGTCTTGTAAAGTAGAGAAAGACCCTGTGGAATAGAGACGACATCTCCAATACAAATAAGTATTCAATTGTCATATATTTCTTATTTTGAATAATGAAAGATTTCATGTGTAAGTATTATCACAACCAGGATGATACACTATTGTTTCTATGCTAGAAACCTTGGTCATTGCAGGAAGCAAGAAGCCTTAAAGGAATCCTAAGGATGCATGGGGACTTCATATTGTTCTAGAGAGATTAGTATGAGCAGCAATGAAGAATGGTGCTACTGAACTTGTGTGGGTCGTAGTAGCCAAAGATTCTATAGGAAATCATCGGGAAAGAGTTCCCTAGATGAGAGGCCTGGGATAGACCTTAGACACCAAGTGCCATATTCAACAAAGGGAAATTCAAGCATTCAAATTGAAGTGAAAAAGGCTAGGAGCATGAAACCACAATGGTGGTGTGGCTCCGGAATGGAGAAAGACTAAAACTATTACTATTCTCTTTCCTTTTTATTGATGCACCTATAAACATAAAATTGTTGAATGCATGATGTGACTAAAAATTAACTATGTTTAATTGCTTGAAATGAATTGAGAATGCTGAAATAGTTAATTTCCTGTGAAAGGATGAACATGAATAAGCTCATATATATGTTAGGAAAGCATGAAAAGTATGGAAGTCTCATGAATAAAGAATGGACTCTTCATGTCAATTATGTGAATAATTGACCGATTTTTAATGTTTATGTATTCCTGACCCAACAAGAATTACAATAATGAATTTCACAGGTGAGAAATTGAAATCAAAGCGGTTGTAGCAGGTACAAGGCAAGTGGTGCTAGCAAGCAGGTGTGGGAAGCTACACAGATTGACCATGGAAGCAAACCAAAGGTTGTTAGAGTTCGTTTAAAGCCTTCTTCGAACAATTTCCAAGACACAAGAAAATATTGGAGAAATGATCAAGCTACAAAGGTATCAAAATGAGATAAACCACAAGGATTTGCAGGACTCTATTTGTCTTCAAAGGGAAGTGAGAAGCATTCTAGAAGCAACCAAGAGTGAAAACGGAAGTGGATCAATGAAGAGGAATCCATACAATCAGTCCACTAAGAAATGTTCTAGGGAAGAAGGTGGGAAGGTAAACATAATGAAACCGATGAAATGTTGGAACTGTGGAGGAGAGAATTGATTCCACAACTTTCCAACAATAAACAACAGGAAAGCTAGTAGACATGAACTTTTCATAGTGGTGGAGATGGAAGTTCAAAGCCAGCAGGAATAGCTGGTGGAAGGCAAAGGCCTTGGTCTTGGAAGTTCAAAGTAAAGAGCAAAATGTAGCGGTAAACATGCAACATTTTTTAAATTTTGGACATGTTTAGATTGTATATGTAATCCTAAGTGTTGGAACATCAAGGATAATGTTATTCTATGGGAGGGAGGATGTAATAGAAGAATGGTACTAGTGGACTTGTGTGGGTCGTAGTACCCAAATATTCTGTAGGAAATCATGGGGAAAGAGTTCCCTGGATGAGAGGCCTGGGATAGACCTTAGACACCAAGTGTCATATCCAACAAAGGGAAATTCAAGCATTCACATTGAAGTGAAAAAGGCTAGGAGCATGAAACCACAACGGTGGTGTGGCTCCGGATTGGAGAAAGACAAACTATTACTATTCTCTTTCCTTTTTATTAATGCACCTATAAAACATAAAATTGTTGAATGCATGATGTGACTGAAAATTAACTTTGTTTAATTGGATGAAATGAATTGAGAATGTTGAAATAGTTAATTTCTTGTGAAAGGATGAACATGAATAAGCTCATATATATGTTAAGAAAGCATGAAAAGTATGGAAGTCTCATGAATAAAGAATGGACTCTTCATATCAGTTACGTGAATAATTGACTGATTTTTAATGTTTATGTATTCCTGGCCCAACAAGAATTACAATAATGAATTTCATAGGTGAGAAATTGAAATCAAATTGGTTGTAGTAGTTACAAGGCAAGTGGTGCTAGCAAGCAAGTGTGGGCAGCTACACAGATTGACAATGGAATCAAACCAAAGGTTGTTAGAGTTGGTTGAAAACCTTCTTCGAACAATTTCCAAGACACAAGAAAATCTTGGAGAAATGATCAAGCTACAAAGGTATTAGAATGAGATAAACCACAAGGATTTGCAGGACTCTATTTGTATGCAAAGGGAAGTGAGAAGCATTCTAGAAGCAAGCAAGAGTGAAAAGGGGAGTGGATCAATGAAGAGGAATCCATACAATCAGTCCACTAAGAAATGTTCCAGGGAAGAAGACTCCAAGGAAGGTGAGAAGGTAAAAATAATGAAACTGATGAAATGTTGGAACTGTGGAGGAGAGAATTAAATCCACAACTTCCCAACAATAAGCAACAAGAAAGCTAGTAGCCATGAACTTTTCATAGTGGTGGATGTGGAAGTTCAAAGCCAGGAGGAACAGCTGGTGGAAGACAAAGGGCTTGGTCCTGGAAGTTCAAAGTAAAGAGCAAAATGCAGGGGTATAAATGCAACATTTTTAAAATTTTGGACATGTTTAGATTGTATATGTAATCCTAAGTGTTGGAACACCGAGGAAGATGTTATTCTATGGGAGGGAGGATGTAATATCCCTCATTTTGACCTTAGGCTATTTTGGCAGCTATCTAAATATTGCAAGGTGTGTTTTCCCTAATGTGGATCTCAAGGCCAAGGCCCCACTAGTGGATGCTTAAGTTTAAGAGCATATGCAAGTAATTGATAATCCATGTGTTGTTAATCCATGAGATAATTGTAAATGATGTAAATAATACTATGTAAGAAAATACCAAGGGTTGGCTATGGAATGCAACAAAATGATGGGGAACTATGTATCCAATAGGGTGGTGATGGGGTTGTTGGCTGTGGAGACTGATCTTCCACTCTCATAGATGATGATTCAGTCATGTTTGTACCCCAGGTTTGGTTATGATCCCAGCACGCTGTAATACCCCAATTTTGACCTTATGAAATATTTGTTTCTAATGTAAATATTATATACATGAGTTGTATGTTCCCTAGCATGGAGCTCAAGGCCAAGGCCCCGCTAGTGTATGTTTGGATTTTATTTAAAACAAGCAAGTATGTGAGATTTTGATACCCATGTGCTATTAAGCCACGGAATATTGTAAATCGATGTAAATATTAATATTGCAATAAAATACCAAAACTGGCTATGGGAGCAACCAATGAGAAGGGGCCATGTGTATCCACTAGGGAGTGGTTAGGGGGCTGTGGGGATGAGCCATATGTTGCCAAATGTCATTGGGAGAACCCATTTTGACTTTCCTTGATGACATTTATTTCTATTGTAAGGAAGTAGTTGAAGATTTCAGGCCATGGCTTCAATGGAGCATGGACAGCCCAAAAATTCGTATTTGCAGGTATGGGCTCTGTTTTCTTGTACCACTAATCACTCTACCTCATAGGGATTGCTTCTTCTTCATCCCCAATCCATTGTGGAAGAACCCGGCATCATTCTTCACCCAAAAACGAATTGCCAGCAGTGAGAAAAACCAGAAATCGCAACTTTGCAAAAACCCACGTTTTAAAGAGCAAAAAATGCCCAGATTTGGTATTGGATAGTGAAAACCAATGGGGGATCCATAGATATGAACCTTGGGGTGAAATTGGGAGTCTTAGTTACCCCGAAATCCATAGGAAAACCCAGTTTTTGTAGCCCAGAAAACCTGTGACGGATTTGAGTTATTTGTGACAGAATTCTGAGAAATCCAAGTGTAAATGATTGAGTAGAGGATGGGTTTGCTTGATAAACCCAGTGAAGGCTAAAATCTCAGGAAGCTAGCAGCTGTACCTTTCTATGCCCATCTTGAAGAGCACTGGAGGAAATAGTTTCCTGAGGGACTGTGTAGTAGAGAAGGGGACCTTCCTTGTGTTGGATGTGGTAGGTAATGTGGGTGCCTAATTGTTGAGTTCATTTGAGATGCTTGTAGCTCTGCTGTTGAGCTCACTGGCTTAGCATTACCCTCCTCTATCTTCTTGTATGCTTGATAAACCCAACTAGGAGTTGGCTTAGCATAGCTGTTAAGTGAAACCATGGCTGTGAGTGAGCCCAGCTAGTTACTCCTTAGTGGATACACAACTCAGCTCGGGGGTGATCTCTTTGTTGAAAGAATACAAGCTGGACAGAGATCTATGGTTGGGTAGAACGTTGCTCTCACATAGTCAGTTGTTTGGACAGTTTCATCTTCAAGATAAGTGTTCTCTGTATTATAAGTTATTTACATTTTTTGTTCTGGATTATGTTAAATTGTCCATGTTTAATGAAATGAATTGAATATCTTAATTTGGAATGTATGCATGGCATTGGAACGAGATTGAATATCTATATGCTGAATCATCATTTGCTGTGATATATATATATACATATATATATATATATATATGTTAGGCATTATTGTTTGTGTGCTTGCTAGTATGTTTATTCTGTTGTGTTTATTTGAAGTATGAGTCTGCACACAAGAAGTTTTTAATTATTAACCATTATTGAGTAACGTATGGGGCTGAGATTCTGGAACAAAGCCCGTATCTTTGGTAGTGTTCTCTCCCCTGCATTGGGATGACGGGAGGGGATGCTACAGAGTGGTAGCAGAGCTGTTGGTTGCATCATTGGACCTCTATGGGCCAAGTATGATCACAGTTACAAGGAAAGACTCCTTCCTTATTACCACAGATTGCCATGATTGGGCCTTTCATAGAAGATATAAAATCATTGTGTGTGTTTGTGTATGCAGTATTGGAAGTTAAAATGAATTAGAAAAACTTGAAAAATATCATAGCTTTTGTTTGATTGAGAGGAGAAAACATTTCCATGACTGTTTTGGGAATTATTTCAAAAGCAATTGCTTGTATTGATTCGATTTTATGAAATTGAGGAAGGAGGCAGAAAATCCCTTTCAAGTTGGATGCTTGTTTTACATTATTTCCAATGCAGTAACATTCAATTTTGTGTTGTCTGTTTTTCAGGATTCATGCTTGCCATCCTATATTGTTTTTGTTTGTTTGTTTGTTTTATCTTTGATAAATGAAAGAGGTGCAATTTTTCTCTTGACATACTTTTCTATTTGAGTATGATTTCTGAGAGGCTTACTCTGTAAATAAAAGAATGCTACATTCCAGAAAATTCCAATTTGTTTTGAAAAATTATAATTGTCTGTGAAAATTTACAAATTCCCCTAAGTATTGGAAATTTTTCCCAAGGTGCTGGCGCTAAGTTTTGCGCAGCGCTAATGGTAGAGTTAAGCATAAAAGCTGTGCCGAGCGCGGTGCACGGAGCACGACGCCGAAGTTAGCAATAAAGCTGGGCTGAGCGCGATGCGCGACGGCAGGCTTATGGATAAAACTTGCGCTGGAGGTTTGCACAGCAGTGGCAAAGTTAAGAATAACTCTGCACGCGCGACGCCAAAGTTAGCATTATTTCTACGCCGAAAGGGAGATCCAAAATTTTTTCTAAGTTCCTTGTTGAAAGTCCTGCACTACGCCAGCAGCAGAGATAAAGGTAAGTCCTGTGCTGCGCCAAAGACAGAGTAAGTGGTAAGTTTTGCGCAGCGCCAAAAAAAAAAGTGCCAGAAACTTGATTACTTGATTTTCAGGGAGGAGTAATCGGGCTCAGATTGGGATGATTCCTGTGGGGTTCGGAGGCCATCAAGGAAGGCCCTAAAAGAACTAGAGAGCTCTCCGAACCCAGTATGCTCCAATTTGACAGAAATTGGGGAATGGTGACTTTTGCAAGAGGGTGTCCCAAGGCTCGACGGAAGGTCGGTTTGGGCTTAAATCGATATGGTGCAACCATGGAGCAGGCACAGTGTTAAGTTTGGAATCTTGGAGCCAAAATCCAAAGGATGTGGAGTCGGGGTGATCAAGAAGGCCAAAAAGCACTGTTACGGGCCACTTTTTCGAGATTTTGAAAAGCTTGTGGACAGTAAAAGTGACCCTAGATGTTGGAATCTAAAATTATACTAAACTAGACATTTCATATTCTCATTAAGATGGACAGTTTCTGTTAGACAAAGATTTTCCAAAAATGCATAGCTTGGGAGATAGCCATTTTTGGCCAAATTTTGAGATTTTGGGGGAAAAGTGAAAAGTGAGAAGTAGTAAAACCCAGAAATTCATAGAAGATGAATGGTGCATCAGAATAGAGATCAACGGGATGTTGAGCGTTCCTTGTTTTATGGGTTAACTTCTCCCAGTAGAAACGTTTTCATGATTCTTCATATATTTTGTTCCAAAGGTGGTTGAAGTTGGCATTCGAGACCAAATACAACCGTGTAAAAATATGCAAAATTGGGGTGAAGTTGTCATTTGTGAAACAACGCAGTTTTCACACCCGATGTCGGAATGGAGCACGAGGGAAAGCGTTGGAAAGCTTGTCCAGTAGGTAATAATGGTGTATGACCAGAATTGGAATGAAGTTATCATACCCCATAGATAATTAGAGCAGAAATGTACCAGCAACTGTTTTATCAAATTATTGATAATTATGGGCAATTTCCAGAATTGCTTGAATGGGCAAGGGAAAGGAATGCATAGCAACTGTGTGAATTATTCCATGAGTTTTATTATGTTAAATATTGATTGTGTATATTCCTATATGCATTCTTATGATGTCGAACAAATATTTTCATAATGCATAGTGCTTGCAGCTCATAAAATTTATAATTGTAGCAGAGGTAGCATACAGAAAAGATGGTGACCATAAATGATGCTCAAGATCCTTATGAGCATGAAGAAGACATTCTAGGAGAAAATGTGCATGAAGAGAATGCGGAGACTGAATCCAATGGGAGAAGGGAGCAGGTGACTCCTTAGAATTTGGTTGAAACCATGGTGAGCTTCAATGAAAGATTGATGATGGCTCAAGAAGAACAGTACCAACTCAATGCTGCTATTTTGCAAAGCCTCACTGATATACAGCTGAAGATAAACCTTGGGTCCAACCCAAGTAATGTGGGTGAAGAAGGAAGAGATGTAGAGAGTCATTCTAGAGGTCGTTCGAAGAAGAGGACTCGAAGCCCAAGGAAGAGTTCGGTGAGCAGGAAACATAGAACATCTTCATCAAGATATTCTTCCAGCAGGTCGTGTGACTCCAAATGTTCTAGGAGAAGTCCAAGGTATACTTTTAGAATATTGGATGGAAGGAAGAAATTGAAGGGAATTCCACAGGGAGAATTCAGGAAGGCAAGGCCTCCCACCTTTGATGGAGAAGGCAAGACTGGCTAAGAGGCAGAGGCATGGCTTCTTGGAGTGAAGAAATATTTTAGAATTCAAGACTACTCAGGAAATGAAAAAGCCAGAATTGCCATCTACAATCTAAATGGCCAGGCTTCAATTTGGTGGGACAATCTCTTGCAAGTCAAAGGAATCAGTGAGAGGAAGATCAGTTGGGCGAAATTCAAGAAGTACTTCAAGGAGAAATACCTTTCTGCTAGGTATTATGACAGTAAGAGAAAAGAGTTCAATGAACTCAGGTTGGGACAAAAATCTATGGAAGAGCATGTCCATAATTTTTTGGAATTGTTGAGGTATGTGGACTACATTAAGGATGAGAGAGTAAAAATCTAATGCTTCCTTGGAAGTCTACCTCAAGCTTCAGAGATCGTATTGAGTTTGTTAATCCACCAAGTTTGGATGAATCCATTAGGATGGCAATGCATTGCTATGAGCAAAATAAAGGAAAAACAAAGGTTAACCCGGCATGGAAAGGAAAGCCAAGACGGAGGTTTGATCAAAAGAGGAGTGGCTTCAAGCCACCATTCAAAAGCCAGCCTAGAACCTTTCCACAGGGGCAGCAAGCAAGGAGTGGATTCAAGCCAGTAGTAGCAGCAGACAAAGCATCAAAGGGACCACTTCAGTGTTGGGGACGTGGAGAAAACCACATGCTGAAAGATTACCCACATCGAAAGGATAATCCGCGAAAGTTGTACAACTTAAAGGGAACAACTACAGTGAAGGACATGGCAAGGGCAACACCTCGGATTTATGCGGCGTTGGATAATCATCAAGCAGACCATCAATCATCAGTGGTGGAAGTTGAAGTTAAGATTGGTACACAATCTATTTATGTTTTGATTGATCCAGGATCTACTCATAGTTATGTTTCGCAAAAAGTGGTTGAAGCTCGTTCTCTTAGAAAGGTGAAGCACAATAAGTCTTGGTTAGTTCAATTAGCCACAGGGACTAAGAGGAAAGTAAGTGAAGTAGTGGTGGAGTTCCCCATAGAATTGAATGGACTCCACACATATGCTGAATTGAATGTGTTACCATTAGGATATTATGATGCTTTAATTGGCATGGATTGGTTGGAAAAACATAGAGCCAAGTTGGACTATTATGAGAAAGCACTTGAGTACATTGATGAAGAGAGAAGGCCAACATTGGTAAGAGGAATTTCCAAGCAAATTTCAGTAAGGCAGATTTCAGCCCTACAGTTGAAAAAGTTTTACAACCATGGATGCCAATTATATGCAGTTCATATGGTAGATTCGTCAGAGGAGAAAGGTCCAAGGATAGAAGACTTCAGGATATTGCAAGAGTTCCAAGATGTGTTTCTGGATAAAGTACCAGGGCTGCCACCAAAGAGAGATATTGATTTTACCATCGATCTTGTTCCAGGAGCAGCACTGAATTCCAAAGCTCCTTATAGAATGAGTACACCAGAATTGATGGAGTTAAAGATGTAGCTACAAGAATTAATGGACAAAAGATACATTAGGCCTAGTGTGTCTCCTTGGGGAGCACTGATGTTATTTGTTAAGAAGAAGGATAGGACTCTAAGGCTGTGTATTGATTACAGGAAGCTCAATAAAATGATAGTCAAGAACAAGTATCCATTACCAAGAATTAATGATTTGTTTGATCAAATGAAGGAAGCTAAACTATTTTCAAAGATTGACTTGGGGTCTGGCTATCATCAAGTGAGAATTAAGGAAGAAGACATTCACAAGATGACTTTCAGAACTAGATATGGTCATTATGAGTTCACTGTGGTGCCATTTGGTCTTACCAACGCACCTGCCACATTCATGTGTCTCATGAATAGTGTATTCAGCAAATATTTGGATAAGTTTGTGATTATGTTTTTGGATGACATTCTTGTCTATTCAAGAAATGAAGAAGAACATGAAGAACATCTAAGGATGGTGTTGCAAGTCCTTAGAGAACACCAACTGTATTCCAAGTTAAGGAAGTGTGAATTTTACCAAAAGAGGATTCAATATTTGGGTCATGTCATTTCTGAAGAAGGAATTGCAGTGGATCTGGAGACGATTAATTCCATCATGGATTGGTCAACTCCAAGAAATGTTTCAGATGTTAGATCTTTTATGGGTCTTGCTGGTTACTACAGAAGGTTTATTGAAGGCTTCTCCAAAATAGTTCATCCGATCACTTCATTGCAGAGGAAGAATATTAAATTTGTATGGTCTGAAAATTGTGAGAAAAGCTTTCAGCAGTTAAAGGAGCTACTTACCAACGCTCCTGTTTTGAAGATAGAAGATCCAAAGAAGGCTTTTGTAGTATGCACAGATGCTTGCATTGAGGGGCGAGGTGGAGTTCTCATGCAAGAAGGAACTGTGATTTGCTACGAGTCAAGGAAATTAAAAGAGCATGAAAAGAATTATGCCACACATGATTTAGAATTAGCAGCCATAGTGCATGCTCTCAAGATGTGGAGACATTATTTGATGGGAAGAAGATTTGAGTTTAGAACGAACTACATGAGTTTGAAGTATTTGTTTGATCAGCCAAACTTGAATGCTAGGCAAGCTAGGTGGATGGAATTTCTTTGTGAATTCAATTTTGAAATTAAGCATGTAAAAGGGAAAGAGAATAAGGTTGCAGATGCTCTTAGCAAGAAATTTCATGTTGCATCATTAAGTGTGTCTAAATCAGATTTGAAGACAAGAGTTCTTGAAGCCCAAAATGGTGATGAGACTTGTCTTCAAATTAAAGAGAAATTACAACAGGGTAATGCAGATGAAGCATGTGCAAGATATTAGCTGGGTGAGGATGGTGTTCTCATTTATCATAACACCAGACTATACATTCCAAACAGTGTCGATTTGAAGAAGTTAGTGATGGATGAGATACATCAAATGCCATATTCAGGACACCCAAGGTATTATAAAACTATAGCAGCAACAAGAAAACAATACTTTTGGCATGGTATGAAGAAGGACATAGCTGAGTATATTGCTAGCTGTCAGAAGTGCCAGCAAGTCAAGGCAGAGCACCAACATCCAGCAGGGTTGTTGCAACCCTTACCCATTCCAGAATGGAAGTGGGAAGTGATCTCTATGGATTTTATAACAGATCTGGCCATGACAGTGAAGAAGCATGATTCAATTATGGTTGTGGTGGACAAGCTATCAAAGGTAGCTCACTTTATGCCAGTCAAGTCGACTCATAAGGCTAATGACATTGCAAATATCTTCATGAGAGAGATATTTAGATTGCATGGATTGCCCAAGGCAATAGTTTCTGATCGTGGTACAAAGATTACTTCCAATTTTTGGAAGGGATTGTTTCAGGAATTGGGAACTAAATTGAATTTCAGTATAGCTTATCATCCTCAAACAGATGGTCAGATTGAGAGGGTGAATCAGGTTCTTGAAGACATGTTGAGAATGTATGTGATGGATAAACCATCCAAGTGGAAAGATTACCTACACTCGGTAGAATTTGCATACAATAATGGACATCATGCGTTATTGGGTATGAGTCCATTTGAGGCATTGTATGGAAAAGGATGCAGGACTCCAGTGAGTTGGGATAGTCTGGTGAACAGGGTAGTGCTTGGACCAAAGATGATCAAGGAAATGGAACAAGAAATTGTTAAGATCAGGCAAAATTTAAAGGCAGCTCAGGACAGGCAAAAGAGTTATGCAGATTTGAAAAGAGTACATACAGAATTTCAGATTGGGAATCATGTTTATTTGAGAGTGAAACCAAGGAAGAGTTCCCTGAAGTTGCGAAATTGTGCCAAGTTGTCACCAAGATATTGTGGGCCATTCGAAGTCCTTGATAGGATAGGGACAGTTGCATATAGAATTGCGCCTGCTAACATAAGAGCTCATAATGTTTTCCATGTATCTTTGCTTAAGAAGTAAGTACATGATCATAATCATATGATTGATTGGAATGTGATACAGGTGGAACCCGAGGGAGAGTTCTAAGCAGAACCTATGCGCATCCTCGATAAGAAATTCACATTGCTCTAGAACAGATTCATCGGGCAGGTAAAGGTCCAATGGGAGCACCTTAGCCCCGATGAGGCTACATGGGAGCTGGACGATACCATGAGGGAGGCATTCGCATTTTTGTTCAGTTTTGAGAACACCGAGGACAGTGTTGTTATAAGGGGGAGGGGAATGTAATACCCCAATTTTGACCTTATGAAATATTGGCTTCTAATGTAAATATTGTATACATGCATTGTATATTTTCCTAGCGTGGAGCTCAAGGCCAAGGCCCCGCTAGTGTATGTTTGGATTTTATTTAAAATAAGCAAGTATGTGATATTTTGATACCCATGTGCTATTAAGCCATGGAATATTGTAAATTGATGTAAATATTAATATTGCAACAAAATACCAAAACCGGATATGGGTGCAACCAATGAGAAGAGGCCATGTGTATCCACTAGGGAGTGGTGAGGGGGCTGTGGGGATGAGCCATATGTTGCCAAATGTCATTGGGAGAACTCATTTTGACTTTCCTTCATGACATTTATTTCTATTGTAAGGAAGTAGTTGAAGATTTTAGACCATGGCTTCAATGGAGCATGGGCAGCCTAGAAATTCATATTTGCAGGTATGGGCTCTATTTTCTTGTACCAATAGTTACTCTACCTCATGGGGATTGCTTCTTCCTCATCCCCAATCCATTGTGGAACAACCCAACATCATTCTTCACCCAAAAACGAATTGCCAGCAGTGAGAAAAACCAAAAATCGAAACTTTGCAAAAACCCACGTTTTGAAGAGCCAAAAATGCCCAGATTCGATATTGGATAGTGAAAATTAATGGGGGATACATAGATATGAACCTTGGGGTGAAATTAGGAGTATTAGTTTCCCCCAAATCCATAGGGAAACCCAGTTTTTGCAGCCCAGAAAACCAGTGACGGATTTGAGTTATTTGTGACAGAATTCTGAGAACTCCAAGTGTAAATGATTGAGCAAAGGATGGGTTTGCTTGATAAACCCAGTGAAGGCTGAAATCTCAGGAAGCTAGCAGGTGGACCTCTCTATGCCCATCCTGAAGAACACTGGAGGGAAGAGTTTCCTCAGGGACTGTGTAGCAGAGAAGGGGACCTTCCTTGTGTTGGATGTGGTAGGTAATGTGGGTGCCTGATTGTTGAGTTCATTTGAGATGCCTATAGCTCTACTGTCGAGCTCACTAGCTTAGCATTACCCTCCTCTATCTTCTTGTATGCTTGATAAACCCAACTGGGTTTTGGATTAGCATAGCTGTTAAGTGAAACCATGGCTGTGAGTGATCTCAGCTAGTTACTCCTTAGTGGATACACAACCCAGCTCGGGGGTGATCTCTCAGCTAAAAGAATACAAGCTGGACATAGATCTATGGTTGGGTAGAATGTTGCTCTCACATAGCCAGTTGTTTGGATAGCTTCATCTTCAAGATAAATGTTCTCTGTACTATAAATTATTTACATTTTGTGTTCTGCATTATGTTAAATTGTCCATGTTTAATGAAATGAATTGATTATCTTAATTTGGAATCTATGCATGGCATTGGAACGAGATTGAATCTCTATATGCTGAATCATCCTCTGCTATGATATATATATATATATGTGTTAGACATTACTATTTGTGTGCTTGCTAGTATGTTTATTCTGCTGTGTTTATTTGAAGTATGAGTCTGCACATAAGAAGTTTTTAATTATTAATCATTATTGAGTAACGTATGGGGTTGAGATTCTGGAATGAAGCCCATATGTTTGGTAGTGTTCTCTCTCCTACATTGGGATGACGGAAGGGGATGCTACACACGCTCCCCAGGGGGTCCGGGGGGCGCGGGGGCTAGCGGGCCCCCGTCGGGGGTCCAAGGGTAGTGCCACTGGCGGGGGTTTGGGGTAAGCGCCAACAGATTTCAGGCCCATGGTTTTGGGTGTCCCGTGGTATTTTCCCATTGTATTTCCCCTCTAAAAGAAAGACATTGTAATACGGCTAGGGTAAGAAATGTATTAGGTTTTATGCATTGTAAATAGCTCTAAGATCAGAAAAGAGAGACTGTGAGAGTGTGAAGAGGAAGTGCAGCGACTGTGCTGCAGGTTGTATCCCTTCACTTTGTTGGATGGTATAATAATAAGGAATGAAAATTTAATTGTGGACGTAGCCCATCTTGGTTGAACCACGATATATTGGTGTCTCTCTTGTAATGTGTATGTGTGATTATATTTGCATTTATGTTTATTTTTATTGCTCTGTGATCCTATTTTTCTAACAATTGGCATTAGAGGCAAATGTCTATGTGGTAGATAAACTCGTAGGAACGTAGGGTTTCTTGTTCAAATGGGAACAATGGCAGAAGAAGGAAATTTTAAGGTTGAGAAATTTAATGGCCAAAACTGCCAGTTATGGAAGATGCAAATGGAAGACTATCTGTATTAGAAGGATCTATTCCTACTATTGGGAGGAAGAGAAAGCAAACGATGACTATGAAGGATGAGGAATGGGAAGTTCTTGACAGAAAGGCACTGGGAACAATATGGTTGTCCCTGGCTTTGTCAGTGCCTTTCAATATCAGAAAAGAAAAGACAATGGAGGGTTTGATGAGCGCATTGGGTAAGCTGTGTGAAAAACCCTTGGCCTCCAACAAGGTATTTCTAATGAAGCATTTATTTAATATGAAGATGTCTGAAGGTGGATCTGTTATTGATCATTTAAATGAATTTAATATGGTTACAAATCAACTAAGTTATGTATGTGTGAACTTCGATGATGAGGTTAGGGCTCTTCTAATCTTGGGTTCATTGCCAGAAAGATGGAATAACTTGGTAATTGCTGTAAGTAACTCTGTCTCTGGTTCAAACACCTTGAAATTTGATGATGTTATTGGTATTATTCTTAGTGAGGAAATGCAAAGAAAAAGCACAGGTGAGACATTAGGTAATGCGTTGACCATGGAGAGCAGAGGAAGACAAAAGGAGATAGGAAAGAGCCAAGTTAATTGTGGAAAGTCTAAAACGAGAAGATCCAAGTCCAAAATGGAAAAAATAGAGTGCTGGAACTGTGGAAAGAAAGGGCATCTGAAGAAATACTGCAGATATCTAAAGAAGAAAGGAGATGGATAGCATGAAACTACCACAGAAGCAAATGTAGCAGGTGATGTGTTAGAAGATGCTTTGATTCTTGCATTAGATAATACTAGTGATTATTGGGTAGTAGATTCAGGGGCTATATGTCATGATACACCCCATAGTAAATATTTTAATTATTATGTTCTAGGCGATTTTGGACATGTTTTATTGGGTGATGATGAGCCATATAAAATTGTTGGAATGGGTAAGGTATGGATAAAATTTACGAATGGAACTGAATGGCTGTTGAAAGCTATAAGGCATATTTCTCCTATGAAAAGAAATCTGATCTTAACAGGGCAGTTGGGAGATGGCGGTTGTCTATCTACATTTGGAGAAACATGGTGGAAAATCACTAAAGGATCAATGGTGATAGCAAAAGAAGACATGGTAGATACATTATATTTGTGTCTTCATAATATTGACCATTCTATCTCTTTAGCTTCCATAGGAACAGATACAACATTGTGGCATCATAGGCTTGGCCACATGAGTGAGAAGGGGATGTAGATTCTCCACTCAAGGAAGTTGCTGCCAGGTTTGAAGCAGGTAAGTTTGGAATTCTGTGAGAACTGTGTTTATGGAAAACAGAAGAGAGTCAGATTTCTCAGGGTTTGGAAACAAAAGAAGAATGAAAAGTTAGAGCTTGTGCATACAGATGTATGGGGACCAGGTCAAGTACAATTTCTTAGTGGCTCTCATTATTATGTTACATTTATTGATGATGCAACTAGAAAAGCTTGGGTCTATTACATTCGACATAAATCTGATGTGTTTTGCTACTTTTAAGAAGTGGAAAGCTTTGGTTCAGAATGAGACAGGGAAAAGGTTGAAGTGTCTCAGATCTGATAATGGAGGTGAGTACTGCAGCAAAGAGTTTGATAGTTACTGTTCATACCCTGGGATTCATAGAGAGAAGACAGTCCTAGGAACACTACAAGAAAATGGTGTGTCAGAAAGGATGAATAGAATGATCATGGAGCGTGCAAGGTATATGAGATTTCATGTAGGGTTTCCCTTATAGTTTTGGGAAGATGCTATAAATACTGATGTTTATTTAATAAACAGAGGGCCTTCAAGTGCTTTGGATGGTGTTATTATAGAGAAGGTATTGACAAGTAAAAAGGTAAACTACTCATTTCTGAGAACATTTGGTTGTGAAGCATTTGTCCATATTGATAAAAAAAATAGAACAAAGCTTGAAGCTAAATCCAAGAAATGTACCTTTATTGGATATGGGGTTGAAGATTTTGGTTATCGTTTATGGGATTATGAAAATAAAAAAATCATTAGGAGTAGAGATGTGATATTCAATGAAAATTTCATATATAAAGATCAGTTGTATGGAAAGAAACATGAAAAGGAAAACACAAAGTACATAGTACTTGATGAAATTGAAGAAAATTAAGTTCCAAAGGTTCCAGAAAATCAAAAATAGAAGCAAGTACCAGAAACTCCTGCAAGTGTAAGAAAATATACTAGGTTAAGTAGACTCCCCAAATGATACTCTCCTTCAATGTATTATTTATTGATGACTGATGTTGGTGAACCAGAATGTTATGAAGAAGTAATGCAGGTGGAAACTAGAAAGAAGTGGGAGAAAAGCATGAATGAGCAGATGGACTCATTGGTAGGAAACTAGACTTGGGATTTGATTCAGTTGCTTGCTAGTAAAAGAGCATTGCAGAACGAATAGATTTACAGGTTGAAGGAAGAAGAAGGAGGTAAGAAGCGGTACAAGGCCAGATTTGTTGTAAATGGGTTTGCATAGAAGAACGGTATAGATTTTGATGAAATATTTTCTTCTCTTGTTAAGATGACTTCAATTAGGACTATTTAAAGTCTAGTGGTGGTAGAAGATTTGCATCTTGAACAGTTAGATGTAAAAACGGTCTTTCTCCATGGGTATTTGGAGGAAGAGATATATATGCAGCAACCACAAGTGTATCAGGTCAAAGGGAAGGAGAATTTGGTGTGCAGGTTGAAAAAGAGCTTGTATGGATTGAAGCAAGCTCCAAGGCATTGGTATTTAAAATTTGATAGGTTTATGACAGAACAAGGTTATAGTAGATGTCATTCTGACCACTGTGTTTATTTCAAGAGGCTAGATAATGGAACATATATTATCTTGTTATTCTATGTGGATGACATACTTGTTGTAGGGTCGAACATGCAGGTAATAAATTGTTATAGCTTAAAATGACACCTCTCCGTCCGTGACGACACTTCTTGAGATTAAGTTTAGTCACACCACAGGACACTTGTGGATTGAGGGGTCATTTGGGACACTAAAAATGCTTGAAATTACCTCATTCTTGACCCATTTGATGATTACAACCCTTGGGAACATTTCTCCAGACCAAGCCATCTCCTGAAAATGAGTAGAAAAGCTTGTTTTTGGCCATTTTTTCACATGGATGCTGGTACACCGACATGATAGTAGCGTATATACCCTACTTTGCTTCATTAAAGTAGCATCCACCTCCACATGTATGCTAGTTTGTCTACTGTAGAGTAGAGTACATTCATGTACAAGTCAAAATATCAAAATTTTGGGAAGTTAAGTTGGTTGGGGAACCACCTACTCGGTTATAACTTCTTTTCCTCTCCTTCACTAACTATATAAGGAGGGTAGAAGGGCCATGAGAGGGTACCAAGTCTATAACATTATTATGTTGGAGGAATGGAGACCTTCATCCCCCTCTCTTGTGCTTAGTTTCTGATAAACCCTAGCATTGCTGGTTAGAGGCTGGGATCCTTGGAGAATGAAAGCAGGAGACCTTGAATCTAGGTTTCGTGAAGTGCCAAGCTTGAAGGAAGGTATAATTTCATGTACTTGCTTTCATTCATTAATAAAGATCAGACATTCTTCTCTTTCCAAATATGACCTATTCTTGTGTGTCTTAGATTTGATTACTATTTGATTATAGTTTGATGTCTTATTATGTCATGGATACCAGTCTTGTATATGTAGTCAAATGTATTTGAGAAAGGTATTAAGTTGTTTTGCAGGTCTGGGCATTGCGATACTGGATAAACATTGAAGAGCAAGGGAGGCAAAGCTAGGATCAACCTTCTCAATAAGGTGCCTACATCTCTAAACCCTAATCTCTTCATTTATTTGTTGTACTTGCAGAATGCTTGTAAGTCTATCTTTATCACTGTAAGTTGGTAGTTTCTCCCCTGAACTATAGGTGCATTCTCCTCACAACAGAATGGCGACTCCGCTGGGGAAAGCTTAACTGCTTAGGGGTATCCAAGGTCATTTCTTCAGTCTTGTTTGATGATATTTGTTCATTTTCTTGATTAGGATTAGTTAGTAGGCTTTGTTTGACCCTCCTTGGCTCTTACAGACCCTTCCCAGCCCTTGCAAACCCTTGTGGACCCAGGTGTGGGGGGTTTTAACCACATTTTTTCAACTTTTCCAACCTGTACGCTACTGTTGTGCAGCACAGTAGCATTTTCCCCTATTTAGACACTACTCTATAGCCATACAGTACTATTTACCTTAAAAAATACTCTACTTTACCTAGTAGATAGTAGCATACACATTCTGGGTTTGAATTTTTTGAGTTTTTGGGTTCTGGATCCAAATTTGGGGGCTGTGGCTGCATTTTTTGGGGTCCTCGATGACCCTAGGTCTGAGTTAAACAACTGTAAGTGGTATCCTGTCATTGTACTGATCCTACATTCATGATTTGAACCTCTTTTGATCAATTTGGGCATGTTTGGAAAGTTTCGGGGCGTGTTGACCCAAGTTGGGGGGTTGTGGACTAGTTTGGTGTTTTGTACCCTAATTTGAGTCTGACTGAACCTGTTTTCTCCATTTCCATAGGATTGAAACCTATAGAGTCTACTTGACCCTATTTGTATCTATTTGAGTGAAATTTCTCTGTTAGATTGGTTTTTTATCCTCCCTTATGCTTTTAGCTTTCTTTCGTAGTGAAAGCTCAAGTGTTTTGGCTGTTGTTCAAGGCCTTGTTTGCATTGTTTATGTGCAGACTTGAATTTAAGAAACCATATTTATTTGTAGGTCATTAGCTTCGTTTGGGTCTAAAAGTAGTTTTTGTACTCTTTTCCCAATGTTTGGCATGCTTACATCAATAAGAATTTGAAAGTCATATTTGGTAGCTTTTACTATTTCAATAAAGAAAAACTGAAAGTTTCTTTGCTTTGCTTTGATAGTAGGCTACTTTCAATTATGTTTCTTACCTCTAAAAAGCATAAAGAATTTTGATTTATCTTCTGATTAGAATACATTGCAAGTGGCTTAAAAGATTTTAGAGTGCTTTGCATAAAAAAGAACAAGTTTTCTTTTGCATACCTATTTGTTTGAGTAGCTGCATTCTTAGGTTTTGAGTTTAATTTTGTACATTTAGGATTTATTTTTACCTTTTTTGCATTCGAAAGATTAAAAATTTCATTTGCATATGCATTCTAGATCATAATTTTAAGACTTGCATTGAAAAGAAAAGATTTGTTTGGTGGTAAATATTTCATTTTCAATACTCTATCTTTATTATAACCACTCTCACACACCCAGTACCTTTTTGAGTAAGCAAGTAATCTTTAAAATTAACTCTAATAAAATGTACTAGTAACATTTTCTTTTCTAGGTTACACTACACCAACTAGTATTGGTTAGGGTCTTGGGTTTAAAACACCTTAAACCACCCCAGATCACACATTACGCAAAAATCGTAGTTCGACAATCGAAAGTAAACCCACTTCATTCAAAGCTTGCCTGGGATCTATGCAGTAGGTCTTGTGAGATCAGATTGTTGGGAATACACCTCCTACTTTCTATTTCGAGCATATACCAAGATTGGATCGTGTTTTGGGACTCTTTTGAGTTTTGGGCTCAGTTACCCTGCCCACGCCTTCTGATTCGACCAAAGACTGATCCCCCAGGAGTTTTCGGTGTGGTGGTATCCTTAGTATCTTAACATAAGTTCATACACAGGTGACGGCGGAGGGTTATATCTGATGTACCTAGGATAGACTTGGGAGGAAATCCCTTGCAGGTCTTTGGGAGGGCGGCTGGGTGATTCCAGCGCTTGCACCCTTATTCATTGTATTGTGGACCCCGGGTAACTATTCTTCATCCTTCGTTGATCTGTTCTGGGGCCTCATCATCGCATACTCTTCTCCAGAAGGCATCTATTTGCCTGGTTTGATTTACCTAGGACCTTTTTAGTGGTGTGCTCTTTGTGCTACTTGTTTTAGTTTGCCTTAGAGAACTTCTTGCTCATTTGAGCAAGAAACGATGTCTAGTGTTCCGGCGAGCGCCAATCAAGGTACCCCTGTTCCAGAGGATCCTTGTGTTGTTCCATTCATTGGAAACATTGGTACTCCCTTAATGGCTACTCTGAATCTTCCTGGATTCACCATAGGGCTTCCGGTTTGGTTGTTTTCCACTCCGAATGCCTTGCATGCTCCTGACACTTATTTTGTAAGCACCTCAAATCAAGAGCATCAGAAACTTGTGCCTCCCTTGCCATTAACATCTTCTCCTCCTCCTTCTACCTCATGTGGCAAAAGTAGCAATACTAGTAATGAATAGTCTAAAAGGAATAGACGGAGGAAGAATGGGAAGAAGATGTCAAAACAAGGGGGCAGCAACCCATCCTCTGTAAATCATGCTAGGGAAAGAGCCCTGCCTCTGCAAGTCATGCAGGGGGCACCTACCCAGCCTCTGGAGGTCATGCTCGGAGAAAAATTTTAGTCACTGAAAATCATACTGAAACTTTGTCTTCAACCACTGTTAGTCACGTTGAGGACATGTCATTGATCACTGCTAGTCATATTAATGACAAGTCAGCATTTCCTGTGAGTCATATTGGAGACACCAGATCAGCCACTGCAATTCATGCTGAGGGAGTTGACATTGTCAACAAACCCAACAAACAGAAGCGTAAGCTCCCTTGTAAGTTTTGCGAGGGAGATCACCTTACTTACTTGTGCCCTATACTTCCAGAAGTGCAAAAAGTGTGGTCCTTAGTTCAAAAGTCTTCTGATTCTGAGCAACCAGCCACTGCAAGTCATGCTGGGGGCAAGTTGTCAGCCAATTCTAGTCATGATGAGAATACCAACGTTGTAAAGGAGTCTCAACCTATAGGATGGAAACCAAAGTTCCCTTGTAAACTTTGTAAGGGAGATCACCTTACTCACGGATACCCTGCCATTCCAAAGGCATGAAGAGTGTGGTCCATGTCTGAAGGAACCTCTGTTCCTGAGTTGTCTATAGATTCCCTACAGTCAGATCAATCTTTGGTTGATAAAGTGGTTGAACCAATGCAATCTTTGGTCGACCCCACTCTTCCTTCAGAGAGTGAAGTGATCGAATCGATGCAATCTTCGACCGATCCCATCAGTCCTTCATAGATTGATGCACCTACTACTAAAGTCTTCTGCATTACCATTTTGGATGTTCCTGAAAAAGGGGGCACTTCATCTGTTCCATGTGAACCCCTACCAAGCCCTAGGACTGATTTCTTTGATTGGAATAGTCTAGCCGAGCCTCGTCTTCCTTCTTCAACACCTTTCCAGATAAAGGTTGATATCGGGAACCATACAGTTGATCGATGCATTGTTGATGAAGAAGATTTTGTTAGTATCTTGTCTGCTTATGCTTGGAGAGATTTGGGTTTCCCCAATGTTATTCCATTTGTTAATTGGTCGTTGACCTTCGATAGAATACCTAATGAACTTATTGGATTCCTCCATCAGGCACCTGTTACCTTGGGTGGAAAAACAGTCTTAGTTGATTTATGGTTTTAAAGGACCCTGTGTACTTTGATATGATCCTCGGGAGTGATTACATTTATGCTATGCATGCTATGGTGTCTACGCTTTTTCATGTGATGCATTTCCCTCATAACGAAAACATTGACACCATCGACCAACTTGCATTCGTTGATCCTCCTTATTACCCAATTGTAGACTAGTCAGATCCCTCGTCATTAGGCACTACTATGTCACATGGGAATTTTGCGGCATATTGTTCTTTGAGTTCAACTGCTAATGACAAGGAGTCTCTGAGTTCATGCTTACCTTCTCGAGACTTAGTCCCAGCTTTTGACCAAGTGACACCTCCATCTGAATGTTTAGATATGTATTCTATCTGGGATGATATGCTTCCTTCCGATGAATTTTTTCTAGAGTCTATAGTAGAGGCTGCCATTCACTTGGATGTTGATCTAGTCACAGTTATGTCCAGCCCTGGTTTAACCTTAAAGTCTGATCTTCCTACCGTTGAGTCTGTGGACTCTCCTATAGATCCGCAAATCGTTGTTCCTGTTGAGTTTGATTCTGCTTCTATAATTTTCAACTCCTGTGATGATGAATTTGTTTTTGCAGTTTCCATCATGTCCTTCAACTTTGATCTTCATTCTAAAGTTGATCTTATTGATTGTAAGTCCTCAGGCTTGGGTACCATAGAGTCTTCATTTGAAAACTTTGCCTTGTTTATTCCTATTGTTGATGATAGTGAAGTTGAAAGTGCATCTACCACAGTGACTTGTATCGGGTCTTTCTTTACATATGTTTTAGATATGATATTGGTACTGATGTTTCTTGGAGACAGGATTCTTAGCTTGATGTATACTTGCTTACTGGTCCTTTTCGACACCTTGTGCGACCATGTAAGGTATATTCGGAACCTTGCATGTAGGTTTAGGATTCCCCGTTGTTATGTTGCATTTGAACCTTTTTTCCATTTGAATTCTCGATAGGGTCGAACCTGTTGGATATTGGTGTGTTAGCCATCTCTTTATGCATTGTGTACCAGTCCGACAGTAGCGCCTACCTAACATGGGTCACCATAGTCAGCACCCTTATGCCATTTTAGTGCCCATGTTGAGTTTTTCTCATAGGCTCGGGAGCCTTTTTAGATTTACCATGACTTTGAGAAGAAGACTCATATCTTTCTTCCTCATATATTTCTGGCCATCCCTGATAAGGCTCCCATATTTGTGTTCAAGTTGCATATGCATCTGTTATGATCCTGCTTGCGCTAATGAGCCTGATGCTAGCTTCCATGCTTTTAGCTCGTTGTATAAGCCTCCATCTCGGATCTCATTTTCGCTAAGCCCTGTATCATTTTGCCTTCGTAGTTTGACACCTTTTACCTGGAGGAGACACACCCTGAGTGTCCTTATCTTTCTCATGTTCCTTGCATTAGGCATAGCTTTGTTCCATGCACTTGGAGCTAGTTTTGCATGTTCTTGACACTTGTCTCCTCCCATTGCAAGCATTCTTCTTTTACTTTGAGCTCGTTAAAAACAATAAGTAGGTTATGAGCATTCTTCTGCCTTTCCTTCGAGCTCGTTAAAAACAGTAAGGAGGTTATGAGCATTTATTTCATCTTCACTTTGAGCTCATTAAAAATAGTAAGAAAGTTGTGAGCATTTTCTGTATCTCCTTTGAGCTTGTTAAAAATAGTAAGGAGATCATAAGTTTACTTTTTCAGACTCGTTAAACCTTTATGGAAAAGATCCCTATGGAGTTCTTTTAAGCCCTTTTCAGACTCCTTAAATAGGAAAAGTTTTCCGAGCATAGTTGTCTTTTTGGGCTCGTTAAAATAACTGAACCAACATCCACTTAGGTATAGAATTATCAATTTTTCGGGCCTTGGTGGATAATTTATGGAAAAGGTATACTCTACGTATACCCTGGTATGCGCTAGAAGAGTTATTCTTCCATTATTTTACACTTTTTCGGGGAAGGAGACTAACTTTACGAAAAAGGACCTTTGGAGTCTTCTTTAGGGTTTTCAGACTCTCGAAATGTGAAAACACCAAGCAAGCATTCACCTACTCGGGCTCGATATAAAATCCACGGATAGGTGTATAGAGGATTGTTTAAGTTTTTCAACTCTATAAACAAGAAAACACCGCCGAGCACATACCAATCTGGGCTCGATATAAAATCCATGGATAGGTGTATAAAGGACTGTTTAAGTTTTTCAACTCTATAAACAAGAAAACACCACTGAGCACAGACCAATCCGGGCTCGATATAAAATCCACGGATAGGTGTATGGATTTTTCTTGTAGGTTTTTCAGACTCCTTAAATATTGAAAATACCGTCAAGCATGCTTTAGTTATTTGTCAAGCTCATTAAAAAATGAAAAAGGAAAGGGAAGGGAAGAATGTTAAAATATCTTTCAATATGATGGCAGCAAGTCAACCATCTCCTTGAACAAAGCACCTGTGTTGAGTCTATCAAACAAGTTGGGTTCTAGTGTTGGCCTTAGGATAAACCTAATCTCAGAGTTTTGAATCCTCCATTTGGTCAGTCTTACAATCATATGGAGAATCTGTTAATGTCTCCTACATTGCAGATTTGCATAGTGGTCTCTTTGTGTTAAAAGCTTCCTAAGTCACTCTTGTGTTGTGCTCACTGTTCAAAGATATAACCTGTGTTGGCCATTCTGCAGTTGCCTTAACCTTATGCATTGGCCATTCCTTGGTGTCAGTATGTTTCATCATGTGTTCAGTCCTACTCCAAATTTGCTCATACCTGTTGAGTGTCCCTCGTGTTGGATGATGGAGGATGACTTAAGGCCTCCTTTCCAACGGACTTTTTCCCATCGACTTCAGCTCATTGTGCTCTGGGAATGAAGTTTAGAGTTTCAGTTAGTACATTGGGGATTGCAGTCATTAGTGGCAGTTTCCCTCACTATTGGATAGATGGGAATACATCAATGTCTCCTATCCGATGGATTCTTCAAGTGTTTGACGGAAAGACCATTTATTCACACTTGCTTGAATGTACTAGGTACCTTGGGTTCCATTTTTATTATTGGTGGACACCCTCGCGTTTGTTAACGGTATGCATCAATGACCAGTAATCAAACGATACCTCCCATGTTCGACATCAACTCATTTATTCGCATGGATAGGTTTGTACCTTGGGTTGTTTTTGGATGAATACCTTGGGATCTTCGATAGCATCACCTCATTTATGTTATCGCCCAAGTTGCACAAGACTGAGCCACACTCTTTTTGGCTCTTGATGAGACATAAATCCAGCTTGTTCTCTATGGCTATGTTCTCCAGTTTTGACATAGATCCACCTTGTATTTATGTGGCTATGTTTACACTTATGTTCATCATGGATCCATGCTTTTCTTTTAGTGGCCATGATATATGCATCAGTTTTTGGATTATTATCATATCCTCTTGAAGTTCATGTTCCGCTATTTGAACATGGACAGTTACCCCAAGGATGAGTTTGTCTGACATTGCCTTTGCTTTCAGGTACTTCATTTGAGCCTATGATTCTTGGTTCCCCAAGTTCCTCCATGATTCAAATCTTTGTTATTTATAATGTATTTCGGCCATCGTTTCCCGCACTCCCTTTGATCACATACATTAGGGGGCATCTGTTATAGCTTAAAATGACACCTCTTCATCCATGACAACACTTGCTTCCCTTGGTCGCATGACGACATGTCTTGAGATCAAGTTCAATCACACAACATGACACTTGTTGATTGAGGGGTCATTTGGGACATTAAAAATGGTTGAAATTACCTCATTACAACCCTTGGGAACATTTTTTCAGACCAAACCATCTCCTGAAAATGAGAAGAAAAGCTTGTTTTTGGCAATTTTTTCACATGGACGCTGGTACACAGACATGATAGTAGTGTATATACCTTACTCTGCTTCATTAAAGTAGTGTCCACCTCCACATGTACGCTAGTTTGTCTACTGTAGAGTAGAGTACATTCCTATACAAGTCAAAATCTTGAAATTTTGGGAAGTTAAGTTGGTTGGGGAAGCTCCTACTCGGTTATAACTTCTTTTCCTCTCCTTCACTGACTATATAAAGAGGGTAGAAGGGCCATGAGAGGGGACCAAGTCTATAACATTGTTATGCTGGAGGAATGGAGACCTTCATCCCCCTCTCTTGTGCTTAGTTTCTAATAAACCCTAGCACTGCTGGTTAGAGGCTAGGATCCTTGGAGAACAGAAGCAGGAGACCTTGAATCTAGGTTTCGTGAAGTGTCAAGCTTGAAGGAAGGTATAATTTTATGTACTTGCTTTCATTCATTAAAAAAGATTAGACGTTCTTCTCTTTCCAAATATGACCTATTCTTGTTTGTCTTAGATTTGATTACGGTTTGATTATAATTTGATGTCTTATTATGTCATGGATATTAGTCTTATATATGTAGTGAAATGTATTTGAGAAAGGTATTAGGTTGTTTTGCAGGTCTGGGCATTGCGATACTGGATAAACATTGAAGAGCAAGGGAGGAAAAGCTAGGATCAACCTTCTGAATAAGGTGCCTACATCTCTAAACCCTAATCTCTTCATTTATTTGTTGTACTTGCAGAATGCTTGTAAGTCTATCTTTATCACTGTAAGTTGGTAGTTTCTCCCCTAAACTATAGGTGCATTTTCCTCACAACATAAATGTGCTCAAAAGGAAGTTAGAAAATTCATTTTCGATGAAGGATTTATGTGCTGCAAAGCAAATCCTTGGTATGAGAATAACAAGAGACAGGAAAAATCGCAAATTGACATTGTCTCAGAGTGAGTACATACAAAAGGTGTTGGAGAGGTTCAGAATGCAAAATGCAAAACCAGTTAATACACCTTTGGCCAACCATTTCAAACTATGTAAGGAAATGTGTCCCAAGACACATGAAGAGATGTATTACATGTACAAGATTCCCTATCAATCAGCAGTTGGTAGCTTAACGTATGCCATGGTGTGGACAAGACCATATATTGAACAAGTAGTGGGAGTTGTGAGAAGATATATGAACAATTTCGATAAAGAAGATTGGAAAGTAGTATAGTGGATTCTTAGGTATGTGAGAGGTACTACCACTCATGCATTATGTTTTGGAGGTTTAGATATTGTTCTACAGGGATATGTTGATGCAGATATGGCAGGTGATAAGGATAGCACGAGGAGCACCACAGGGTATGTGTTTACTGTAGGTCGAACAATAGTAAGTTGGATTTCGAAACTGCAAAAGGTTCTTGCACTTTCAACAACGGAAGCAGAGTATGTTGTTGTTACAGAGGATAGTAAAGAGATGATTTGGTTGCAAAGGTTTATGGAGGAATTGGGTAAGAAGCAGAATGATAGCATATTGTATAGTGATAGCCGGAGTGTCATTCATCTTGCAAAGAACTCAACATTCCATTCAAGGACTAAACATATATAGCTCAAGTACCATTTCATACGCTATGTTCTGGAAGATGAACTGTTGAAGCTGGAAACGATACATACTAGCCAAAATCCTGCAGACATGTTCACAAAGGTAGTGACCAGAGAGAAATTGAGTTCTTGTGTGGTTTCAGTTGGCCTTCTAGCGTGAAGGTGAAAATGAGAAATTTTCCAAGTCCAAGTTCCAGCAAGTACATCAACGGTGGAATTGTTGTGATTAGTCTCCAAGTGGGAGATTGTTGTTTGTGGGGCCTGATCTTCCAATATCGTAGATGATGCTTTAGCTGTGTTTGTAACCGAGGTTTGGTTATGATCCCACCACGCTCCCCAGGGGGTCCGGGGTTTCGCCAACATATTTTGGGCCCATGGTTTTGGGTATCCCGTGGTATTTTCCCACTGTATTTCCCCTATAAAAGAAAGACATTGTAATACGGCTAGGGTAAGAAATGTATTAGGTTTTATGCATTGTAAAGATCTCTAAGATCGAAAAAGAGATATTGTGAGAGAGTGTGAAGAGGAAGTGCAGTGGCTATGCTGGAGGTTGTATCCCTTCACTTCACTAGATCGTATAATAACAAGGGCTGGTAATTTCAGTGTGGACGTAACCGATTCTTTGGTGAACCATGATATATTGTTGTCTCTCTTGTAATGTGTATGTGTGATTATATTTGCATTTCTATTTATTGTTATTGCTCTGCAATCTTGTTTTTTTAATAGGGGTGTGGGGATGGATTCAACCCTAGGTTTCCATTTGTCAACCTGAGAGCCCTTAGAATGTCCTAACTTCCATTAATGGTTGTTGTAAGGAACTGGGTGATGGAAGCTGTGCAGGAGGTCGTGGAATATTGGAAACCCTGAAGTGACAGATGGCAGGGTATGGAGCTCAGTTTTCTTGACCTACATGTTACTGGACCCTTGGAATTCGTATTCCTCATTCCTGGATCATGGTTGATAGGACAAAAGCTTCAGCTGAACCCTTTAGGCATCACACCAAGGGAGAGAAGGGGGTTGTGAAGCAAAAAAGAAGAGAATTGTGGATCTTTGCAAAGTTTAATTGCAGAGATGAATTCACTTAGGGAACCATGCATAGGAAGCAGAGCAGTGGGGTTACCATTAGACCTAGTTTTGTGGATGAATTACAAAGCCTAGTCACTGAGAAGAAAAAAAAAGACATCGTGACCTATGTGTGCGAATTAGTAGAATCGAGAACGCTCGAGAAAACCCTGTGGATGAGATGAATTGGTTGGGATTGCCATATACCATACCATGGATAAGAAAACCTCAATGGGAAGGAGCTTAGAGGTCTTAGATTGTTTTCCATAACTCTGTAGATGAATCCATTGAGCTAAAAACCCTTACCCACCTTCCCATTTTCTTGACCAAGCTAACTATTGGTTGGATGCCCTAATGGATTGTGATCCCATGTTGTGAGCGAATCTGAGAGGGACTCCTTAGTGGACACTTAGCCCCAGCTCGGGGTGATATTTGATTGCTGAAATAATAGAGGCTAGACAAAGATCTATGGTTGGGATGGAAATTTGCAGTCCATCGACAGTTTCTTCGAGGTTCAATGCAAAAGATAAGTGCCCTTGTAGTGTTTAAATGGTGTTATTTCATGTCTTAATGCTATGCTTATTATGTTCTAGTTATTGGTTGATGAACTACATGAGATTGGATCAACGGGGGGATATGTATGAGCTGATTTATGGGGCTGAATGCCCATGCCTTCTGTTAATTTTGTTGCAAATGTTATAGGTTAATGAATGCCCGAATCATTGATTCTGAATGATACTACTTTAGTTATAGTTGTTAAGTGTATGCATGCATCCATCTACTTATGGAAATGACCCATCGTTGAATAGGGTTGCATGCCTATGCTTGTGCTAAGTATGGTGTGTATGATGTTATCTCACTGCTTCATTGAATTAGTTGGTAATGATTGTTATGGTTGATAGGTGTGCGTGTTAGTATGTCTAACCCCTGTTGTGTGTGTCAATTCCATGGTCCTTGCACCTTGCATCCTTATCCTTATGCTGGTACTTATATGTGATTATGTTTGAGGGATAGGGCTAAACCCTGCATGCTTTACTCACTCTACCGAGGAGAGGATATGTGCATGTTCTCCATTCTAATTGTGGGAATCGTGTTTCATTCCTTATGTTCATGGAGCATGCTTATGCCTATTAGCAAACCCCTTGATATTACTTTTGAATTAGCCTTGAGAAATTGGGCTAAGTCTATTAAATGTGTAGGACATTCCATCTTAGACTTGGAGAGGAACAAGAACCCCTATGGATTAGATAAAGGAGGGAAGATTTAGCAGAAGTGGAGCAGAGCCTACGGAAGAAAGGAAAAGGCACTTAGGTAAATATATACACCATAGTTTCAGTTGGAAAAAGGACTAGGTTAGATTTCTTAGATTGGGTGGATGAACATACCAATGGATAGATATCTCTAAGAGCTTTCCAACAGTATGAACCTTGCCGAATTTGGCCCAAGGATGAAGGAGTTATGACCTTCGGGAGGTTGCATGGAAAGTTTGCACGAGTAGAGGAGGTGCTTCCACAATGCGGATTATGGATTGTGGACATTGGAAAATAACGTTGGATTTGGACTTCCGCATTTTCGAGTTCCGCAATCCGGAATTGCAGAATGCGGAAGGGGGAAAATAGATCCGGGAATTGGAATTGGACTTCCGCATTTTCGAGTTCCGCAATCCGGAATTGCAGAATGCGGAAGGGGGAAAATAGATCCGGGAATGGGAATTGGACTTCCACATTCCGCAATGCGGAAGGAGAAATTTTCTGGAATATTGAATTTGGGCTTCCGCATTCCCACATTTTGCAATGTGGATTGCGGAACAAGGAAAGATAAAGTGTTGGAAGGATTATTTTGGGGATTCCGCATTCCGAATCCCACAATCAAGGAGAATTTTAGGGGCAAAATTTAGCCCATGGGCTATTTTTTCATGTTTTTTTCCAAAAAATGATTCACCAATTTGCATTTTTTGAAGCCCCATTTCGCCCAATTTTGATGGGGTAAACTTTTTTCACGCTAAATTTTAACAAATTATTATATAAACTATATAAAATCCTTAAAAATTGAAATAATTTTAGAAAAATATCCCCAAATATTTTATAGTTCACATTTTAAGAATTGGTAACATTCACCAAGGTTTATACACTTTTAAATAAGTATGGTTCCTTAAAATTATCCCTGCCCGCAATGCGGATTTGCGGATTGCGGAATGTGGATTGTAGATCGACGACCATTGCAGCTGTGTGTAAAATTGGAAGACAAAGAAGAAAAAAAATGGATCTGAGGGTCTCCCAAGGCCTCTGAAGGCCACAAGGGAGGTCGGGGAACATGACATGTAGTATAAATATAATCAAATCTATATCAATATCATGCAACTGGCAGATGTGTAGCACACGTAGGAAAATGAGTAATCTATTTAGAAAATTAGCCAGATATTTTGGGAGTTTTAGTTAAGTTGTATGAGCTCGAGAAGCAAAGAATATATTAGTTTTGATTGTAAAATCAATTTATGATGGATCTTAAACAAACTTCCTCACTTAATATATTTAGATCCTCATATTTAGGGTCTCTATTATCATAGATACTAAAAACCGAAGTCACCAGAAGATAGTAAAAACCAAACCCTCATGCAAGTTGAAAACTTAGAATAAAATAAAGAAAAAAATTTCCCACCAAAGATAAGGAGAAATACAAAAGGGTAAGAGTTTTCTGAAAACAAAAAAATAAACAAAATAAAAATCGTTTCATAACCAAATTGAAGAATTACTGCAATTAGTAATTCCCACTTTTTTTAATCTTGGTTGGTACTAGGCCACCAGTCGATATCTTAACTCCAAGTATCTGTTGTAATCCATTACATAAGGTATGAAGGGCCACTTCCTTCTAAAAACATGTCACAAACCTGAAAACCCTAGACGTCATTCACCCCAATTCCTCTCATTTCACTTCCCCATCCTCATAGATTTTTGAGGAGGAATCCGACATGTTAAATCATAATCAAACATCTCCCAACATTCTCAACTATATTCAATCATGGTCAACTAAATTTCAACTATATTTAATCATTATTAACCATGAGCAATGATATTCAACCATGGTTAACTATAGTTAAACTTAGGCAAACAAATCAACCATATTGCACTATAGCCAATCAAATTCAAACATATTCATGCAAAAGTCAATTAGAATCAAACATGGTCATGCTTAGTCAATATCATTCATGCATAGTCAACTATGCTCAACCATGTTTGACTAATGTCCACCATGTCAAATACAATGAACCATAGTTAAACATTTTGAGTCATAATCATGCATTATCAATTATTAGCAACTTTAATTAGTCATGATAAACTAAATGCCAATGATAGTTAGCCATTATTAACCATCATGAACAATAATCAACCATGTTTATCTACAACTAATTGTGGTCAACCAATTCAACCATATCAAAATATAGCTGACCAAATTTAAATTATTCAAGGAAAATTCAACCGTGTTCATATTATTCAAACATGCTCAACCATGGTCAATATTATTCGAACATAGTTAACCATAGCCAACCATGTTTGACATAACTTAATCATAGTCAACCAGAGTAACACATGATCATCCATGGTCGACCATATCTAACAAAACCCAACCATAGATAAACAAACTCAAGCATGATAATATATAGTCAACCATGGTCAATAATAATGAAAAAATGTTAATGGTGGTTAACCATCTTGTCATGGTCAACAAATTACTAGAGTAGATTATATTCAACCATAGTCACACATAGTCAAACATGGACAACCATGTTCAAACATGGCCAAACCATGGTCAACTAAAGGAAATCATAGTCAAGTGTAGCTTACCATTGTCGAACATCGTTATACATAGTCCAACATATTTTTCTATATTCAACCTGCACAACATTATCATTAACGTTAATATCAACCTCAAAAATAACATAACATAACGTTATAAAATTATTACTCTGAAACATATAATATTGAAACATGTTGCATTATTACTACTTAATTAACATTAACATTAATATTAATATTAATAGAAAAAAAATTATTATTAACATTAATATCATTGATAATATGTCACAATGCAACCTAACCATTATGAAATGTTGAAGTGCATAATAACACTATAGGAACATTGCTCTTCAACATAAACTCGGATGGGTATGTTACACAAAAAACATAACATGGTCTATCATGGTCATTATTATGAAAACATAGCGAACCATACTCAAATATGGTAATTATAATTAAAACATAGTCAACCATAATCAACCATGTTTGACCATAGTTAGTAATTGTCAACCATTATAACACATGATTAACCATGGTCAAACATACCCAACCAAAGTCGACCATGGACAAACAGAATCAAACATGATCACCCATAGTGAAATATGGTCAATAATATTAAACCATGGTTAAATGCACTCAAGCGTAGTTCCATGCTCAAAAATATTACTAGAGTCAACCATATGAAACCAAAGTCACCCATTATCAACAATGACAAAAAATACATGGTTAAACATCACAAAATTTAGTCAACCATCTCCAACGATGGTGAAACATTTTCAACCAAATGAAACCATAGAGAACCATGGTCATACATACTCAATCATAGTCAAACATCGACAACTATGGTCAATCATACACTACCATGTTTATACATGCTCAAACAATGGTAACACAAAGTAAACCATACTCAAACATGGTTGATTGTAGTCTGGCATGGTTTTCGATAGTTAAACATCAACCAACATCATCAACCAAGTTTAACCAATGTCCAACATGTCAAACATCATCATTCGTGTTCAAACATGTTCAACCATAATCTTGTTGAATATTCCCAACTTTAGTCTATCAGAATCAAGTAAATGTCAACTACATTTAACCATTATTGATCCTTATTAACCATGGTTAACTATAGTTACTCATGGTCAACCAATTGAATGAGAGTCTAATATAGGAAACCAAAGTCAAATATATTTAAGCAAAAGTCTACCAAAATCAAACATGATCAACTATAGTCAATATGCACACAATTAATCATGTCTCACCTAAGTCTATCATGGTTAACTATGGTAGTCCAAAGTCAACAATTGCTACATATATTCAACCATGTCCCAGTTGTGTCAACCATGGTCAAAGATATTCAAACATGGTTCGCCATACTCAACCTTGGGTAACAATAGTCAACCACGTTCAATTGTGGTCAACAATACTCAATTATGGTTAGCCATAGTGTTAAAGTCAACCATATTCAAGTAAAGCAACCAGAATCAAACATCACAAAATGTGGTCAAACATAATTAACCATATTCAAGCATGGTAAACCATTGTACCAATCCTAGTCAACCATAATAATAAAAATTAAATATTAAAAAAATAGTTATAAATATAAATATAAATATTCTTATTTTTGTTTTATAATAAAATAGTATAAATAATATCGATTTACTATCATTATTATTATTTTCTTATTAATTATTATTTAATTTTTAATTTTATTATGTATTTATTTGTTGATGTAATATTTTTGTATTTTTACTAATTATATTTTTCCTTATACATAATATTTTTTAACAATAATGATCATAATTCATATTTGTTTTAATAGTGATAATTATAATTCATTAATGTTTGGGCTATACATAGTTGAATCATCTAGTCTATATTTTTGGAACAGTTTAAATATGATAGGTTTTTAATTTTTTCAATCTGATTTAAGGGCATTGAATTTATTTATGAATTCAAAAACACAATTTAAACCTTTATTAGATTTTGCAAAAAAATAATAATAAACATTCCTAAAAAAAATTCATAAAAAAAATCCAAAAGTTAAAATAAATATATTACTTAGCATTACATTTTTAAAACTAAGTAATTAATAAAAAGTAAAAAAGATGCCTAAAATTGTCACTGTTAGTATGCTCGTTAATATGGATTTATGCTGACCTTCTCATCGAGTTCGTATATATTTTGCATAATGAGAACGGCCGTAAAAAATAAAAATCAGCGATTTCTTGAATTCCATTCAAATGCTATAGTAACAAGCTGCAACTAGAAACGAAAGCCCATCGATTAACGAGTATTATTCATTATATAACGCATGCTTATTGATGGTTGTGGAGAAACCTTGAGAATAACAAATTTGCGAAAGCTCAACTGCATCCTTATACCACCTTATTCAAACTGTTCATATCACTGGAGGTTCTAATCATGTCCCATATTTGATTAAGGTGTTTGTACACAACACAGTTCAGAATGTTCTGTAAATAATTGTTACATGGGGTTACGCTATCAGCTCGGGTCCATGTACCCGCATATGACACCCACTGTTTCCAATTCTTATCAACATACGAGTGGGGTAAGCTTCAAAATCAACAGGAATATGACGCAGTAGGGCCAGCGCTGATCTCAATGCACATATTAATTGACTTTCGACAAATAGACCAATTATTGTCATTATGTTCAAAGTTCCAACCATGAATATCAATCAAGAAGATGAAGAAGTGTGGCCCTAAAAAAATCCATAGTAAGTCTGACATTACGGGCTATACTAGCAGATTGAGCCTCGAGGATGGTTCGGCAAGTGCTGAGAAAACTTATAGAACGCATGATGTGGCAGGTGCTGAGAGTGCATGATTAACAGAAGAGGGTAGAAGTCATAATTCATATGGAGGTATTAAGGTCGCCCTTAGAAGGCTTTGTAATAGATGTGGAAGTCAATGGAGAAGACAATAGATGACGAGAAACCCACAGCTATATTAATAGGGTAAGGTACGAGGACATGAACTGATTCAAGAATTTTTTTTATTAAGAGAATTTTTTTTCTTGTTATTTTATTGAATTAAAAATTGAAATATAGATATTGTCAATAATACATATTTGTGTAGCAATATCAAAAGCATGAATTGAAATTGTTCAAAGTAACAACTAAAAAATCACAAACAAATTAGAGGTCATAGAGTGATTTCTTTGATCATATAGAGTTGGAGACATTATTAATATAATGATGAACCATATTTTATTCTAAAGCAATATATTTATTATTTTGATATATATGAAAACTATAGATTTTAAAGTCCAATGTCAAGTAGAAATTTTATTTGATAAAATATTTCATTGAAATTAGTATTTGAAAATTGACATTTATAATGTATTTAATGATCAAATCTTTAAAGACGGTTTATACTTAGTTTGATTCTACATTCAAATTTAAAACAAATCTAGTGTGTTAAAAAAAAAGTTATTAATTAATATTCTAACGATATTATTTCGTTAAACATCCATATGTTTTCATTGTATTTTTCGACCACTAATTAAAAAGTCAAACACACAGTATGTATTTTTCACCATTATTTAAGAATCAAACGTTTTATAAGAAAATATTATGATAGAATGAAAGGGTAAAAGAAATGCTCAAATAAACTTCCAATGCTTAAAAATATGATTTATTAAGAAACAAATTATGGAGATTGTACATTGTCACAGATGATACAAAACTTTAGCTGGAATGAGTTGAATAACTAGTACCTCTAGCATAACCTCTAATAAACATCAACCTAATAAGATTTCTTTCTTTCCACTTCTATCCATTCCGATCGCTTTTAAGCAGAGCAGAATTGCCATGCTACAACAAACAATTCAGCAAAACATTCTTACCAATAAGCCTTCATCACGCATAGGTATAAGGATATCAAAAATCAATTAAATTTTTCTTAATTTTCAAAGTGAGATATGTCGTCTCCTCTTTACAGATCGACTCACTAAAACGAGAACGAGATTTGGATATGTGGTGCACCGTCTCGGCTTTTTATAAATGAGAATATTAGTTGGTTGTATGGTGTTCATGAAAATAGTGTCGTAAACCACATCAACCGCGTAGTTATATGGTGGTCACAAAAAAAACATGCTCATGCGCCCACCGTGACTATTCCTAAGTTAAATATTTTCACACAAAGGTAGTTATATGGTGGTCACAAAAAAAGCATGCTCGGGCTCACAGAATACATGACCTCACCGTCTACGACCTCAAAATCATGCGCCCACCCTCACGATCCCTTACATTTAATAAATATATTACTTTTCTATCATGTCAGAAAATGCATAATCATTCTAAATTAAACATTTTAAACAAACACCTCGCTAGAAAAAGGTGGACATTTCGTCATAATGAAAGTAGTGGACCAATGTATGTAATTATTATTTGTTATAAAATTCATAATAAATATGAATTGAAAGTGTTTGATCAATTTAGACAAACTGGTCTTAAAAATAAAAATTGTATTTTTTATTTATTTTTATTCAAAAAATTCTCTGATTTGTAAGTTCTTATACAGTTTATGACCATGTTGGTCATCGAAAATATAATTTTGAAATAGAAAAATCAAATAAAAGACAAAAGAAAAATATAAAATATAATGTATATTGTGATAAAAAATATATTTTCCAAATAATATTTTAAAATTCAAACATAATTTAAAATGTACATGAACAAACTCAAAAGTTAAAAAAAATACACTTAACACATATCTTAAAATTTTCAATAGAACATAAACATTTCGTTATGAATAACTTGATGATATTGCCAATTTTGCATTGGAAAACATGGGTATTGTCCGTCTTCTGGACGATTTGAATAAATTGAAAGATTTTCTCGATAAGGATAATTCCCAAAGTTCCTTATAATGATACAATAGCCAATACTCTTCAAACTCCTAGTGAAATAGAACAAGGAAACATCCAGAGCAATATTAGAGTAACTAAAGACTCCCAAGCGGTAGTTGATAATGATAAAATAAATGATCATCGGCCACCTAGCAAACCTGACACTCCACCAAAGATGAAGGGTAAAGCTAGAAAGACGTTTCACAAGCCTATAAACAATATCACTATCAAGAGTCTGGCTCGACTTTTATCCCGGTATACTAGATATAGAAAATCCAAGCAAAATAACAATGAATTCCAATAGTATTTGATCCCAGTCATTCATATACAGGATCAGGATGAGCTAAATCCCGACGTAGATGTTGAGAAAACCAGAAACAATGTTGAATCGAATTTTGAAAAGGTGGAAAATGTAAACATAGTTGAAATTGATTCCAATTCACAAAGACGGGGAGGAAGGTAAATAGTGCTCTCATTGCAATTTGAAAAGCGAATTCTCCCCTTTTTCTAAGTTGCAAACTCCTATTCTTGGTATTAGTATTACACTACAAAATTCTAATAAGGAAGTTGACGCCTCTAATTTTTTTCCAGTAAAATGTCTTTAATGAGAATATACAAAATGATGAGATGTTATTAATTCCACAGGTTAATACTTTTAGATTTACATGGCCAAGTAACATTGTATGAAATAGTTTATTTTGATTTGTTCTTGATTTGTTTGGATTTAAGTGTGTTTAGGCTATTTTTAGTTTTTTTTAGTTCATGAAAGGTTGATATCTTTTGTTTAAAGTTATTATTTATTATTTTCTATTTAAATACGAGTCTTCCCCAAGACATTCTGGGAAAATACTATGGAGTATATAATACTTCTGAAAACCCACAAGTATTTCTAAAACACCCACAAATATTCGAAATTCCACATTTCAATAAGAATAATATTTTTGATGACATGGTTATTAGATTTACAAGCATAATTTGACCATTTATAGGTCAATTGGGTATCGTTTCAATGAAACGATATACCCCTTAGAGTTTAACTAATTGATTTAATTAATTAATCATATTTGTGATTTAATTAATATTTTTACTATTTAGGTAAACAACATTTCCTTCCCCTTAAGGAATGCTTTGTCCTCAAAGTTGAGTTTGATGATGTTGTCCTTTATTCTGGCTATGTGTCGAACTGATGAATTGAGTCATGTAAGGCTAATTACATGCATTGCTTCCTTTTGTTTCTTTTGCTTTGGAATACACATTAAGTATGTACTTGGTGAAGTTTCTTTGACACTTTTGTTGCTTGAGTGGTTTTTGCTTTTAACTTATTTTGTCACCAGTTGAAAAGACTTGATAGATTTGAAAGTAGAAACTATTGAATTGAGACGTGTAAGGCTAATTACATGCATTGCTTCCTCTTGTTTCTTTTGCTTTGGAATACACATTAAGTATGTACTTGGTGAAGTTTCGTTGACACTTTTGTTGCTTGAGTGGTTGTTGCTTTTAACTTATTTTGTCGCCATTTGAAAAGACTTGATAGATTTGAAAGTAGAAACTATTTTTTTTTATGGAACTCCCAACACATTCTATGTCAGTTGCTTTGAAGGGAATCCCTGTACTTATAATGTTCATATAATGTCCCTAAAAATACACTATAATTTTTATTTTTTTAAGGTCTTAATTCAGTCAAATGTTTCTTTTAAATTAACTTCAACACTAAGAAGTGAACTGGTGAATTTTGTACTAATCTTGTGGATTTGGTTGATCGTATCTTATTGTTGATAAAGGAGCCTCATCCATATGTTTTTACTCATACTAGAATGTTTATATTGTGTTATTGACTTGGTTACGACCTCACTCCTATTGTTATGATCATGCATGTTCAATAATTCATTGCTCCATGTAACATAGTTGATTAGGGGATCTTTACATGTTGTCGTGGAGGGAAATCGGTCCACTCCTTGTCTGGGATTACTTAGCTTATGTGTAAGCTAATTCATGTAACGATCTTAGCTGCACGTGATAGTAAAAGTTTATACTAAGGTCTAGTTCAATGGGGAAAAAATCCCAATGTTTTAAAATGTTTAAAGAGATAAGTGGAATTAATGGACCAAAGTCTTAATGCAAGCTCTTGACCTAGAAATAAATATGACCTAGAGTAATGCTTTTCAATCTGTATCTCAGTATAGAATTTGGTTGAAAAATTTGATGGTTAGTGGAGTTGGCTGGGCATTTTAATGTCACCCATGTGAAGGCCTTGTGTAGGGGTTCCACATTGACAGGTGCATTTAATCCAACACTAGTAACTACTCTTATGCAAAAATTTGCATTCATTGTGTGTTTGGGGCTTGGCATTGTTGGGAAGGCCTGCACCTGACCAGAGCTTCGCTCTTGGTCTGTGCACACCCATTGCAGAGGGAGTCAATGTTTGAAGATGGAAGCACGTGTAGGTAAGCATTTGTTTCCTTGTTTGATATTTCTTTCGGGTTTCCATTTATTCGCAAAAGCATATTCCTATATGCTAAGAGGTTTGTTTGTTTGACTTTGCATGTTACGAGGGTTTTCATTTTCTACCCGGAGTCTGGTTTGTTGCTTGAAGGGAGGGTCAAGTACGTAGGGTCCTGGTAAGTTCCAGTCCTATTGGTGCCACTTCCTTGCATGGATTTCCTAGCTCACTGTACTTTTGTGGAGTTTCATGTGATATGAGTTGGTTTGGTTGCACTCGAGAGACAAGGAGTTTGTCGAGCCTTGCTAGCCATACCCTATTTATTTATCTTTTTGGTAAATGTTTTATTCACACCCAGAATTGGTTTTATGGTTAGTATGTTACTTTTTAATCCTTATGGGCATTTTGTAAGTGTACTCTATCTAGATGGGAGAAGCACAGGTGTAATACCCCATTTTTCCCTTGATGATTATTGGCTTTAGTGTAAACACTGTGTATATGCGGTGTGTGTGTATTCGCCCTAGTGTGGAGCTCAAGGTCAAGGCCCCACTAGTGGATGTTTAAGATTATAGCATAGGAAAGTATTTGACAGTTTGATTATTCATGGGTTGTTAAGCCATCAAGGAATGTAAATGATGTAATTATTATTAATGAATAAAATAACCAAGAAGTGGGATAAGGAGGCAAATAATGAGAAGCGGCCACGTGTATCCACTAGGGAGAGGTGAGGGTGTTATGGGATTGGTTTCCCATGTTGCCCCATGTCCGACTGTCAACCCGTTTGAACTCCATGCTGAAATTAATGCAGTCGTCGAGGGTGGTTGAGAACCCTATTGCTGAATCCGATGGAGTATGGAGCATGTTTGTGATTTTGTATGGCAAGGCATGGCTCTGGTTTCTTGTCTTGGAAGGAACTCAACACCTCGGAACTAGTAGAACCGGTTTTGATTACCCATGGGGGGGGAAGGAAACACACACGTACACACGCATCATCCATGCACACACTTGTCATTCATGATTGATCGATTCGTCAAGAGAGAGCTTCTCCAGGCATACCCGTAGATGGAGAACCAGTTGTGGAGGATTGGAGATAATCATGTTTTCCCTATGTAATAGAAAATAATAGAGAGCTGTTAGCCATGAAAACTGTGTCTGTGAATCCAGTCTACTCGCGATAGAGTGGTAAGAGCCTGGGAGGAATCACAAAGCCTGAACAGTGCATAGAAATCCGTGAGAACCTGGGAATTGGATCGACGGGAGTAGATTGTGGAATAGATCCTTGTTCGCAAGTCTGGAACGAATCTGCTTATTGAACTACGAAAGAAGGTTGGGTTGCTTGATAAACCTAGTGAAGACTAAAATATCATAAAACTAGCAACTGAACCTTTCTATGCCCATCCTAGAATAGTACTAGAAGGGAAGAGGCCTTGAGGGATGGTACAGCAGAGAAGAGAGTCTTCCTTGTGTTGGATGTGGTAGGTAATGTGGGTGACACGTCGGCTAAGTGTTGAGATGCTTGCATCTCTGGAGTTGAGCTCACTGTCTTAGCAATGCCTCCCTCGCTATCCATGTTCGCTTGATAAACCCATTGTCGATTGGATTAGTATGATCAGCTTGTCAGATATGATTGATAAACCCAACGGTATACTGGCTTGGCATGATTGTATTTCTTGGTATGCCTGATAAACCCACTGTACGTTGGCTTAGCATGATTAGCTAGTCTGGAATACTTGATAAACCCAACTACAGGCTAGCTTGGGATGACCCTGTTGTTGTTATGCTTGATAAACCCAACTTGAAGTTGGCTTAGCACGACCTGTATGTTCCTGAATGCTTGATAAACCCACTGTAGGTTGTCTTAGCATGGGTAGGTTCCCCATGATGCTTGAAAAACCCAACTACATATTGGCTTAGCATTGGGATGGAACCTTGATTGTGAGAGAACCTCATAGCTGTCCTTAGTGGATACACAACCTAGCTCGGGGGTGATCTCTCAGTTGATAGAGTACATGTTGGACAGAGATCTAAGATTGGGTGGAACATTGCTCTCACTTAACCAGTTGCTTGGTAGCTTCAGAAGTTGAAAGATAAGTACTTATTGTTATGTTAAATGATGGTGTTTCATTACTGATTTGTGGTTGCTTATGTTCAATTGTGGAATTGTGGAATGCATGTTTATGTGAATTTGATTGGAAAGAATTCATGTGCAAACCTAAGTAAAAGGTTTGAGTTCATTGTTGTATGTATATCATGGTATTACATGAGTTTAATGCATTATAAGTCTTTCATATGATAGATGTATTTGTTAGATCTAACTTTATGCATTTTACATGTTATGATATGTTGGATTGACCCTGTGAATGAGTTGTATGACCAAATATGATCCTTGGGAAGGAGGGGAATGCCCTGGAGTGTTTTAGAACCCCTCCGGGGGTCAGTGTAATATCCCATACTGTGAGTTATGTACTTTCATGTTGTAAATGTAAGTTATCATGATAGTATTTGCGAAGTAATGAATATTAATAATCTATAATTACTACCCTATAACCTTTTACGACATCCTAAGTAGAGGACAGTAACTTTTCATTACAAGAGAATAGCAAATACTCATAACCTACACCTTAGAATAAAGCTAAGTATTATGGACGATTTCCAAAAGGTCATACTACTTATCATTATTTTAAATGATAATCTTTTTCCAGCAAAAGAGTGCTAGAAGAACATAGTAACTTCCAGGACTAGGAGACTCTCGGTTAATATCAAATTATTATTGATAAATACTATGTATCATTCTATAGCTTTCCACTTATTTCAGGTACAATTACAAGCTAATCCTATATATATATATACTATTATTTACCATGTCAAATTCGTGCTATCCCTCTTCTTTAAGATGATGGTAGTCTCCTTACAAGAAGATTTCGAGCCTCAACTTTAGCATAGTAAAACTCCTTGGGAAAAGGGTTAACTATAATTATTTTTATGAAGGAGCAAGCGTTAAATGACCACCTCATTTCGAAAGACATGATCGGCCTCTCTGGATGAAGTAACATAGAGTCATCCTTGTACCTAACACCTGGCATATCTTGCTCCGAGCTTGAATTACCTTAACCTCCACGTGGCAAAGCGAGAATCGGGCGGACTCTCCAAGATGGAGGACTTGTGATAGATACTCTGCATACGGGATCGGGAATGCTGGGAAAATTCTAAATATATATATATATGCTACCATCGTTTGAATGGGGATAGATAATTGCTTACTGCATTGAATGTTTGGATATCTCTGACATAAATTTGATATGTGGGAGGAGAACGATTCCCAATACGAGGTGACGTTGGGTTGACTGTGGTATGTTCGCATTTTTTTATTTCCCTGATGGTTGCGTTTACTTAACCCTGCCTCAATGTGATTATCTGAATGAGTTCTCTATTTCCTGGCAGAAATCGCTTTACGATTTTGAAATGGTATCTGTTAGAAGTGTATTTCAGTTTTTATGTTGACTGGTCCTCAGTCTTGTTATTGTGGGACCTCTGCGAATAGCATGGATACCCATGATCCGCCTAAGGAAAGCGTGGTGGTTTCGAAATCATAGTCCCTTTGCAATTGAAAATTACATGCTGCTAAATCGTTTAGGTTCTATTTTAGTATGGGGATTAGTATGCTGTGTGGAAAACTCCGTATTGTTTATTGTGGGATCTCTGCGAATGCAGATTAATTATATAGTATGCAGCCACGAGTAGAATATATTTTATCTTATGCCCCAAATCAAACCTGGATTTTTGAGGGAAGGGCGCAGGCCATCTTGCCTATCCCTTATTTTAAGTGTAAGAGTTCTTGTTTCCCTTATTATATTATAAACTAAATTCATATGAGATTGGTGGTAAAGATTTGGGATCCGTGCAGATCTTATTATTTATATTATATGTCATTGGTACATAAATATTGGGGTATTGATCCCTTTATGAATTCCGCATATTATAATATATGTATATATAACAATATATATAGGTACTGGTTTTTCGTCGTGCAGAGGCATTTGAGAAGGGACAGCTCTTTACTAATGCATGATCTAAGTGAAATTCATTTATATATATTATTTTGCTGCACCATAAAAGAGTTGTAAGATAGCGAGGTTGTATAGTGATTGAATCGGTGTATGCATACTATTATTTAAACTCGAGTAGCTAAGACCTTATAGAAAACTATCGGTCAATCTTCGTTGTAATATTTAATCTCTTTCAGTTTAATAGTTGACAGGGTTCTTTCTATTTATTATTCTTTAGTATGTGTTATGCTCATAATAATTACTTAACAAAAGAGCTACGATTTTATACTACTGATTGCAGTCAAAATACTCTTTATCGGAGAAGATTGAGAAAGTGGTATTTGAAAAATGCAACAATTGTGTTGCAGATGTAAATCCTTCTAGCTTGACAAATAATACAAGATCCCAATTTCTTGTGGACTTAGTCCTCAGTTTGGGTGAACCATCTTACATTGGCCTCTTTTTTGTGTGTATCTCATGTGGACATATTATGTTTATCTTATATGTTTATGTTAATGGATAATCGTGGTCTATATTTATGTTCAGAAGGATATTGGATTATGAAAAAATTTCAGGTGTGTTAAAACATTTCTCCTTAAATAAATTCCTTTTATAGATGTAAAGATGGTTGTCAGGTGAAAATTTTGAAGAAAAACACATATTCAAGTTTTATGAATTCATTCATTAACTGTTTAAAAATTGGGTATGTTACAGGTAAAAGTTAGGTAGTGATTTTATAGTTAATGCTTTCATTATATTACGTTTTAAATATGAACTATAAAAATAAAATGAATTATGAAATATATTTTTTTATCTAATTCATATCATTCCTTAACATGACTTATGAATTATAACTTGACTTATGAATTATAAACAAGAAATGAATTATAAACAAGAAGTATCTTTCATCTACACATACTATTCTATTAATGAAATATAAATAACATAGTATCTTTTCATCCACATATTAATAATTAAGACATAGAGAGAGGCAATGTAGAGCAGAGCACAAAGGCTCGCTCTCATACACAAAGGAATGGCCAAACCAATTCAATTATTGATAGAGAAGTAGTTACAATATATAGATGACACACATCATAACAAACCAGATCATATATCCAAGAAAGGTGGATCTCAAACCAAACCATGCTGAGTATGGAAAGTACACATCAACTCAATCCCTGCCAATCTGCCTATCATTTCTACATTATTCCAACATACCCCCTTAATGTAGAAATGGATTTTCTACAACACCTAATTTCTGCCTAAGGATTTCAAAGTGAATTCTACCAATGGGTTTTGTAAATATATCAGCGACATTATCACTTGTATTACAATATAGAAGTTTAATTTCCTTAGAATCAATCTTTTATCTAACAAAGTGATGTTGCAGCTCAATGTGCTTTGTTCTTGCATGATAAACTGGGTTGTGTGCTAGCTTGACTGCACTTTGATTGTCACAACGTATATTTGTGGGTTCTGCTTGCTTTTCTCCAACATCTTCAAGAATCCTCCTCAACCATACAGCTTCACATGTAGCACTAGACATGGCTTTATATTCAACTTCTGTGGATGATAGAGAAACAATTGGCTGTTTCTTGCTGCTCCGTTCTACGACCCCTGATCCAATGTTGAATGCATATCCTGTAGTAGACCTTCTGTCATCAACGTTCCCTGCCCAGTCAGAGTCAGAAAATCCTGCCAATTGAACATCAAACTTATTAGTATATAAAAGACCAAAGTTCATTGTCCCTTTCAGATATCTAAGGACCTTCTTTGCAGCCTTCCAATGGCTTTCAATTGGCTTAGCCATGAATTGACTAAGAATGCTGACTGCATATGAGATATCTGGCCTTGTAGTAGTGAGATAATTCATACTTCCCACCAACTGTCTATACAAAGAACCATCTGCATCTTTTGTTCCATCTTGACTGCATAGCTTCACATTCTGTTCTAAAGGAATTACTGATTCTTTGCAATCACTCATATGGAATCTGCTCAATATTTCCTTCACATACTTACTTTGAGTGATCATAGTTTTACCAGATTCTTTCCATACTTCAAGTCCCAAACAATAGTGAAGTTCACCAAGGTCTTTCATTTCAAATTCCTGTGACAACTGATTTTTTATTTCTGCAATCAACTTACATGCATTTCCTGTGATAATGAGATCATCAACATATAACGATATTAAACAAACATTTCCTTCCTTATATTTCTTCACATACAGGTTAGGATCACTTTTGCTTTTCGCAAAGCCTTTCTGATTAAAGAAGGTATCAATCTTTATGTACCATGACCTAGGGGCCTGTTTTAATCCATAGATGGCTTTCTTTAACTTACATACCAGATGCTCCTGACCTTTCTATACAAAGCCTTCAGGTTGGACTAAGTACACTTCTTCTTTTAGTTCACCATTTAAGAAAGCAGATTTTACATCTAATTGATGGCTCTTCCAATTATGAGCTGTAGCTAATGCAATCATAATTCTAATTGTCTTTAGTTTTGCTACTGGTGCAAAAGTTTCCTCAAAGTCAATTCCCTCCTGTTGAGCATAACCTTTGGCAACTAGTCTTGCTTTAAATCTGTCAATGCTACCATCTGATTTAAGCTTATGTTTAAACAGCCATTTACATCCTATGGGTGTTTTGTTCTCTGGTAATTCTGTTAATTCCCAAGTCTGATTCTTCATAATAGAGTTATATTCTTCATTCATAGCTTCAACCCATTCTTCTTTATCTTTGGCTTGTTTATAATTCATTGGTTCATTCATTGCATTGGACATTAAAGCATAGTCATCATACCTTGAAGGAGGATGAGTCTGTCTTGAAGATCTTCTTAGTCCTACATTGCCTGTAGGGGTACCATCCATTATCCTTCTGCTTTCTGCTATATCTTCATCTGAACTGATAGAAGTGCTCATGCTGTTTCTACTATTTTCACTGTAACTGCTGCTGCTTCCATTGCTTCTGCTATTTTGTTCCTGCACCTTCTCTTGTAGCTATTCCACTTCCTGCTGCTGAATGATGGAATTTAATTTCACATATTCTTTAGTAGACGTATGTCCTTGGCCATATTTGTCACTTGTATCTGCATGTTCATGGAACAATACATCTCTGCTTGCAATTAACTTATGAGAGCTAGGGTGAAATAGCTTATAAGCTTTATGATCATTGTGATATCCAACAAAGATGCATTCAAAAGATTTAGCATCTAGTTTCCTTCTATCATCTTTTGGTATATGTGCAAAAGCTTTACAACCAAAAATTCGTAGATGCTTAACTTCAGGTTTATATCCATAAAGGACCTCAAATGGTGTTTGCAAATCTAATTTCTTTGTTGGACTTCTATTTTTCAAATATACAGCAGTATTAACAGCTTCAGCCCAAAAACCATTCGACATGTTCTTACCTTGGAGCATACTGCGAGCACATTCAACTAGTGTCCTATTCTTTCGCTCAGCTACACCATTTTGCTGAGGAGTGTGGGATACTGTAAATTGTTGTTGGATTCCATTCTCCTTACAGTATTTCTTGAAATCTCCAGACACGTACTCCCCTCCATTGTCAAATCTGAGAAATTTAATGCATTTTCCTATCTGCTTTTCAACCATCATTCTGAACTCTTTGAAATATTCGAAGACATCTCCTTTTCTTCTTATAAAATAGACCCATGTGTATCTAGATCTATCATCAATAAATATTAGAAAATATGATGCACCTCCTAATGATCTAGTCTGCATAGGTCCGCATACATCTGTATGGATTAATTCAAGCATATCAGTTTGTTTCTTCTCTTGATGTATTGGGAATGCATCTCGGTGTTGTTTTCCAAATGCACAAGCACTACATTCTAGATGCACATTCTTTATAACAGGCAGACCTTCAACCATTAATTTGTTCTGAAGCAGCATAAGATCATGGTGATTAATGTGGCCATACCTTTGATGCCAGAGTTCCTCTGTGGTTATGATGGTGGATGCCAGTGCTTGATGACTGTCTTTGCACACATCTAGCTTATATAGTCCTCCACATCTTGAACCTGTAGCAACAGTCTTGTAGTGGTCTCGAATGTCTTTGATATGACACTGGTACTTGCCAAACTCTACCTTTAGGTCATGTTCGGTTATGATTGAAACAGAAATAAGATTCTTTTTAATACCAGGAACATACATAACATTATGTATCTGTTTCAATTCACCATTAGATAATTTCACCTTTACTTTTCCATAACCTTGAACTTTGAGTGACCTATTATCACCTAAGTAGATGTGAGTGTCGTTAAAATTCTCATTATATTCTTCGAACCATTCTCTCCTACAAGACATATGTGCAGATGCACCTGAATCTATGAACCATGCATTCTTATCATCTGTCTCAGCAGACAGAGCATCCTCAGAAATAAATAATCTCAGATTTCTAAATTCATCTTCAGGAGTGTCTGTGTTTGCAAAATTCCCATTATGATTGTGATTTCCATTGTAGCTTCTACCTCTATAATATTTCTTCTGATAATGATTTCTATTGAGGTGTCCTGGTTTGTGACAATAATGACCATCTACATTATTTCTAGAATGATCAGTTTGAACCATACCTTTATGTTTTGAGTGAAATTTGCCTCTGTCTTCATTCCACGATCTGCCTCTGTCTCCATGCCATTGTTTGCCTCTATCTCGGTTCCATGAACTGCCTCTGTCTCCATTCCATGGCCTGCCCCATGGTTTGCCTCTGTGCATATGTCGACCTCTTGCCATTAGTGCGAGGTCAGAACCTCGAGCTTCGAGATCATAAGTTTTCATCCTCTCTTCTTCTTGAAGCAAAATACCTGTGAGTCCTTCAAAATTTGGGGGTTTTTCTCTTGCTGCAAGTGCTGAAATAAACACTTTGTAATCAGGCTGCAAACCTTTCAGTGCGATAGTTACTTGATCAGTACTATCTACTGCTTCACCTATAGCTGCCAAGTTATCACTGAGATCTTTGATATGAGAAATAAATTTCCTTACCCCTTCATTTGCTTCCATCTTGATCGACAACAGTTTGGTCTTCAGAAACAAGATGCGATTTGCATCAGCTGTTTCATATAGTGTTTTAAGCATATCCCATGTCTTTTTAGACGTGTCACAATTTCTGATGTGAGGGATAATCTTGTCTTGCACAGACATTCGCAGAGTCACCTTGGCTTTGGCTTCCCTTTTGTTCCATTCTGGGACAAGTGCGGGATCTGCGGGCTTCAACTCAGTGCCATTCACAATTGTCCAGCCACCGAATAATTCAAGAACAGTTTGCAGCTTAAATTTCCAGTTGACATAATTTTCTCCATTCAATTTGGAGGCTTCATTGATATATGTATCAGCCAACGGCTATTGGGAGGCCGCAGCCATTGCACTTAAACTCAGAATAATAAAAAAAAATGTAATAGATACCTTTACACAGCTGATTTGCAGCCACAGAATACAGTATCGCCCTCGGGAAGACAGCATCCACGCGGTAGAAGTCGAGAAAAATACCACGTAAGTCTTGGAAGTACCGCGCACTATCAGTGGATGACTCCACGGTAGTTCTGAAGTACCGCTCCCTATCAGTGGAGATGCACACGGTAGTCTGAGTTCCTAGAAAACACAAATGCGTTTAAAAAAAAATCACCTTTGCCAATATCTTTCTGCGTTCCACAGGATGATCTCACGCGTGGGCAAGCTAAGTCTCTCTTTACATAGCAGCTGGGCGATCTAAGTCTCACAAATGCGTTTAAAAACCTTTGAACACACGAGCCTTTAATTTGGCACCAATTGGCAGCTGGTTGACTCCTCAGCGATCTCTGGCCCTCTCTTCTCAACGCAGAGATTTCTGGCAGTTCATGTATCTACCCAGAGGTCTCTTCAATGCAGAGATCGTGGAACTTTCCGAGCGGCGCTTTCACATTTTCACGTGGCTTGCCTGTATTTAAACACCAGTGATCGTGGAATGCATTTCTTCAACGCTGAGCGACTCCTCCTCAGCGGTCTCTGGCCCTCTCTTCTCAACGCATGACTGATTTCAGCATGACTTTTCCTCTGTAGAGAGATGGCATCTCTCTCCTCTATTCATGGCAGCTGCTCAGCACTTCGAACGCGGCTCCTTCACAATGGCACTCATGGCCTCTTCACAATTGCAACAAGGGCATTCACGGCCTCTTCACAATGGCACTCACAGCTTCTTCACAATGGCATTCACACAATGGCATTCACGTGCAATACAAGCAAGATGGTTCCTGCTCAACAATCAACAAGACGTGCGATTTCTCCTTCTGCAATTTTTGCACAATCCCTTCTTTTCTACACAGTCAGCTCTCACGGCTCAATACAACAGGCTCTGTCTCTCAGCCTCTCACAGATCAGCACACAAGCACTGATACCAAATTAACACATACAAAGAGGCAATGTAGAGCAGAGCACAAAGGCTCGCTCTCATACACAAAGGAATGGCCAAACCAATTCAATTATTGATAGAGAAGTAGTTACAATATATAGATGACACACATCATAACAAACCATATCATAGATCCAAGAAAGGTGGATCTCAAACCAAACCATGCTGAGTATGGAAAGTACACATCAACTCAATCCCTGCCAATCTGCCTATCATTTCTACATTATTCCAACATTAATATCGTCTATGAGGATATGCCTTAATCATAATATGGCTATACTTAAATCTACTTACACTTCATAATGTATTGGCATTGACTGCCGAGTCCATGTGTTGGAATGGATGATATATTCATTAACCAAAATAGAGATACGATTGCATACAATTATGGTCATTACCAAAACATTTAAAAAGGAATTAACGGACACATAACTGGTGGCAGCGACCGTAATCCTAGCTCTGGAGTATCTAGTTATGGTAGCTCGGCACAGGGTTGGCGAGGAAGAAAACGTGGGGTCTAAGCACACAAAGCGTGGGGTCTAAGCACACAGGTTACCCAAAATGTAACTGTTTTATACGTTAATCCAGGTCAGAGAAATGGATAGTCGCAGAGACTTGGATAATAAATCGAAATACATTTTCTGAGAAAGAAATTAAGACGCCATTCCCAACCAGAGACAGGGCCTTTTAATAGTCAAACTACAACCTTCTACAAGGCTAGAAAACGCCTAATTTCATAGCTGCTACAAAATTATTTAATTGTCAAAATACAAAAATATTCAATGCTGGAAAAATACCAAATTTCATTACTGATACAAAATTATTTAATGCCAAAATACAAATATCCTCGATGCTAGAAAAATGCCAAAATGATAACTTCGGAATGGAAACCCACAAGTTTAAATCGCAATTCGTTTTTAGAGGATCTGGACACGCTAATGAAAAGAAATCAGAGTCTGAGTAGTTCGATCTAATTCGACTTCCGATGTAAAACTAATGAAAAGCAAACAGAGTCTGAGTAGTTCGAGAAAACTAATGAAAAGCAAACAGAGTTGAAGAGTTGACTCAAATCGACTTCTGATTGACATAATTCTTGGATAGATCTGATACCCCAGATCGTTTTAAAAATCATATATTACAGATCTACAATTGTCAATCGAAATAAAGACTCAGAAATTATAAAATGAATCATATATTACAGATCTACAATCATCATTCGAAATAGAGACTCAGAAATTATGAAATGAAACATATATTATAGATCTACAATCGCCATTCGAAATAGAGACTCAGAAATTATGAAATGAAACATAAATTATAGATCTACAATCGTCAACTCAGAAATTATGAAATAAAACATAATATACAATCGTCAATCGAAATAGAAACTCAGAATTTATGAAATGAAACCTGGAATCGCCATTGAACCTTGAATTCAGATCTCAGAGATTTTTAAATTTGTCAGAAGGTAATCTCATTAAAATTCTGAACAGAGTCTGAGAAATAGAAAACTCTATAATAGAACAAGGTTAAGATAAAAGCAACGTATCCGTCTGACCTCGACTCCATGCATAGGATTCAAAAACAATTATGTAGATATACTGTAATCTACTAATCAATGACAATATAATGATCTATGAATTTAAACAATGACAACCTACTTTTATATTTTCTTGAAATACTGGACCGATTCAACTGTAAAATTTATTGTTTTCTAAATATAATTCTCAACAATTAGAAAGCTCAAAATACAAAAACAAATATTATAAGCAATGAACCTGATTCGGAGCTCGAGAAGATGAATGAGTTGCAGCTGAATCCGTGCTCCAGTCGATTCACTCGACGAAGTTACCGACAACCCCTCGGTTGACCACCCTACCGTATCAAGGTTACTCTTCTTCACCTCGAACCCCCGAGCTCACGGAATTGTATGAACACACACAAATAGCCTCCCAAAAGGATCTCCCAATTCTCGTTCTGGCTAATCCCAACTCCAAGGATCATGACATAATCCGTGATTATGATGACCATCCAGCATTAGGGAGCAAGAGAGACCCCTCTCTCCTTCTCCTCGCTCATTATATAGCAAATTCTTGTGTGCCACGTGTTTGTCCATGCACATTTTTAAATAAATTTAATATTTTAATTAATTTTATTCTCAAGTACAGGTGTCTGTTTCTAACTCAAAGTGTACACCTAACTCCCTAAATCAATGTAAAGTAGGTATGATTGTCTTTAAGAGAGTTTTAGTTGTGTTTGCTTTCTCAGATATGGTTGTTCATTTTAACCACATGTTCAAAGTAGATTTCTTTTCTTTTTCTTTTTATAGATAAAATATTTTATTCAAACCAAAAAGTTTTCTAATTTTTATTTTTATTTTTTTTTAAAGTAAAAAGATATTTTAAAATAAAACATTGTATATTTCATTTAATTTCTTTCTTTTTCTTTTAAAACAAAAAGAAAAATACTTTAACCAAAGATAAAGAATTTATCATTAACTTTTGGGTGTGTGCAAGAAGATGAGGGTCACTTTAGATGCAATGCTACTTTTTTCAAATCTCGTTCCTGATACCTAAAACATAACGCGTTTCTGATATTTACCACCTGCCATGGTAAGACCCGAGCCTGACATGTCATTGGACATGTAGGCTAGGTAACAATAACGCGTACGCGTTATGTAGTTAAAAAACGTGTACGCATTATGTATTTACAAATCGCGTACGCGATATGTAAAACTAAAAATGAATTTAAAAACACAGTCAGCCGATTGCCGACCACCCGCGACACTCACGCATCAGAAACGCGAATAGAGGCGAAATTGACCCTGGACGAGGACGCTTTGTGGCCCACTCAACTATCCGTGTTGCTCGATTTAGCTGGAGGGGAGACAAATTCACCGGTGCATTCTCATCTAGTCAGGTAATTTATTCACCCAAATCATTTTTTTGTGATTTTTTAATCCAAATTACTATTTTTTTATTGTTTAACCTAGTTTTGTAATATTGATCAAATTGGGAATAACCCAATTTGTAATTAAATTCATACCTCAAAATGAAACCCTTTTCAAAAAACTCAAAACTTCATAATCAAACCAAAAATTGAAAAAATTAAAACTCCCCCCTTTCTACAATGTATTCATCTAAGTCACACGACACGAGGACACGGGACACGAGTGTCCCCACCAGGCTTCAAATTTGAAGCCTTCAGGCCACTTCAAATTTTACCCACACGTCATAGAAGGCCACTTCAAATTTTACCATGCAAAAAAAATTTAATTTCATGGTAAGCCCTTCAATAATTAAATTAACCACTACTGTTTAAAATTGCAACAGAAGGGTAGCTTCAAATTTCACCCATCAACAATTTTTAGTGGGAAATTGGGAATGCGGCTACTAGCTAGGTGACTTGGGAGTGGGACTCGCTTACTCTCCAATATCCACGTGTTCGATCATCCATGGATCATGGACCATTGGGCCTCTAATAATATCATTGAGCAACTTACGTGGACGGGCTTACACTGAGTAGCCCATGGCTTGAACGCTTCGAAGTTCTCGTGTTTGTAGCGAGCGCTTACGTGTTTAACACATTTAATGCCATCAACAAAATTATTAAACCTGGAAGGTGGCTCATACGTGTTGTTGCTAGCGGGCTTACCAAGTTACAAGTTATCACATACCAATTCGTGAATGCTGACTCCGTGAGTTAATTGAGTATTCAATGTATAATATATTATGTTAATATGCCCCCGCGAATTTGGCATTTCAGACAAAATCCACAATCCATAAACTTCTTGTAATGTTGCAGGTTGTTGCTCCTGCCCGTGGCCCCTACCTATAGACCTGTGTTTTCTTTGTTGTATCAAGTTAATTCTACCATCTACGGCTCCCAGCCTCACACCCTGTGTTTTCTTTGTTGTATCAAGTCAATCCTGCAGCTCCCAAGTTCCACCTTTTGTTTTCTTTGTTGTATCAAGTCAATGCTGGAATTCCATGCTTCCATGGCTCCGACCATATTGCATGAATATAAACAAGCTTTTTCTTATACCCCTATTCCACTGTGGTTGAGCTACTTCCAAGTTCCACCTACCCTATCTCCTCCAGTCCTCCAGGATAGTTTGCGGAGCGAAGCTGGCAATGCCAACCTGCCATAAACATATTTAAAGAAATTCGTTTTCTTTGAGGAGCTCAACTTCAAGGCTGACTATATTTTTGACATCCTATGAATTTACAGGTCTGCTATATCCACTGAAAAATAAAGCCTCTCAACTTTACTACGTTAGTAAACATTGAAATTTTGATGTACTATTACATTTTCAAATGAAAAGAATAACTTATTATTAATAAAAAAATCAAATCATATTAATATATTAATGAATTTGAATTTAGCTTCCCAATTATATTAAAATAAATTATACATTTTAAATGATCCACAACCAAATATTATACTGAGAAGGAAATGGAAAAAAAGGAATTTCCTCAACACAACATGCTATTTCCTTATGATGATGCTTTTACGTTTATGATTACCAACCTTGGAATCAGGTTTGGTTATCCGAAGGTGTAATATCTTCTAAGCTAAGTCAATAGGTAGGGATGTTGGTATTGATATAATTATGACAAAGTTTTATAAAGGATTAGGAACAATTCCGTTGGCTTGTAGATGACATATTTATGGATAAAAAGCTTGTTGTTATGAGATAATGACATCATGCCTCAAAAACATGTCCCATACAATCTAATGTTAATGGGCGCTCTACATAGAAATTGGAATGTCAACATTTGTGAGTACAATAAATATGTGGATGATTTTGGCCTACTACAACTTTAATATATTGAGTGGATTGATAACCTTCACAATTATATAAGAGATTGTAGCTATGACTAGGAGGAGAGTTAACAATGCAACAAAATGAAGTAATCGAATTTTGTGCATAAAATGAACATAAGACTCCCACCAAATTTCACTGAATCTACGTCTTAACAAAAGAACTCATCGTTTCACGGGATTCCACCCCATCAATCCTTTTAACAGTAATGGCCATAACAGTTGCTACAACCCTAGCGCGAGAAAAATCAATCGAGCTACGCATGACAATACTTGAAACCAGACTTTTTGAACTCCCTATTACGTCATAGGAATCAATACTACTTTCTCCACAACATGTGGCACCCTCAATATCTTCCATCACCGCAATTTACATTTGATAAAAAACTTGTTCCCAAATAGTAATTACCCCATTCTTTGCTCTAAAAAGGCCTCGGTTAACCTAGAATCCAATCCATACAACATGAACACATCCATATATACACATAGAATAAATATTAATAAATTTCTCATAGCCCTTCAATAGTGTTCAATATCTCATAGCCCTTCATAGTGAAATGGGACCCCACCCTTCAAATTTGATCCCTGGTCCCCACTAGACACGGTGACCCCCGGAATTATGACACGTAGGACACGGTGACCCCCAGAATTAATATATTTTTAAAATATATTAAAATTTAAAAATATAGACATATAGATCATCCAATAAAATTTAACATTTACAATTACAAATATTCAATAGAAATTACATTTACAATTACAAATATGAAATATTCAATAGAAATTAGATCATTCACAAATCACAACACATTTGTCATTCACAATCACAAAACACAATGAGACACTGAGACACATAGATGCAAACTCATCACTGCCTTGATCCTCCTCCTCCATGCCTGAATCAACAAACTCATCACTGCCTTGATCCTCCTCCTCCTCCTCTCTGCCAATCTGACTAACTTACTTTTTAATTGTCAAATGTTTAATTTTAAGTTTTAAATGTATGTAAGTAAATGCCATTAAATTGCTTATGTGAGTTTGATTTAATACATGTTCAATTTTGAAGAGACGTCATTATATACCATGTAGATGTTTCTAATGATTTTCGTATTAATGTCTTTATTGCAGTTGCGGCTATGGATGCCAATGCCGAAATATTGATTGAGCTTGCCCAATTGAGGGGCATAAGTGAAGCTTTTAGTGGTGGCGACAGGATTCGCCGTTCACTTGCATCAACCTTGGATGCAAGTGTGGACACAATTTCACAATCTACGAATGTCCTATATGATATTGCATCTTACAGAGAAAGAAAAAGACAACAATATGCTGATGGACTAGATTACAATGCAGTAAAAAAGTTGAAAATATCCAAAGAGGTTATATTTGCATTGTTTAGGGACCCTCGGACGGGGGAAATCCCTAATGCAAGCAAGCCGCATATCTCCATTGAGTGGTGCACGTTTCAACCATTTGTTGATAACTGGATGGACAGATGGTACATGGTTTTTGATATGCCACCACACAACAACAGGGAAATTCCCTTATATTTCCTTCGAAAGATGTATGCAGAGTTCGTGTTGCATAAACACGTTAACTATTTTGACATCTTACAGTTCCAGGGGATCGGTGGGGGGATGCCCCAAAACCGACCCAATGCCAGGCTTCGAGACCAGGATCGCCCTATCCCTGCACCTCGCAGGCAGTTGCCTGGGCCAGATGTCCCACCAGCACATCGCATTATTCCGCAGACACGGGATGCATTTTTGAGTTTGGCACGGACGGTTGTTCGCCATGGCAGGATGGTTCAACATATGGGTGAGGAAGGGACATCTGTCCCTGGTGTGGTACATACACTAGCTCGTCACCATGCAGGACCATCAGCTAGTGCAGGACCATCTAGACCATCCACTAGTGCAGGACCATCAGGACCGTCCACTAGTGCAGGACCATCAGCTATTCCCCATCCTAGTACTGATCCTCACGAGTGCACGTCATGTGGTCGTCCCTGCTATGGTATTGCATCAGATGTTGCCTTCAGTGGCTTTTTGAGAGAGGTATCTTGATGGTTAATTGTAATAAATTCTTCATTTATTTTCGTCTTTGTACACATATATATAGTTTGAGCTAATATATTAATTTTGTGAACTTGCAGTTGATGATGATTACCGGCAGTGACGCCCCAGAGCCGGATGTTCCAGACTCGACAGGGGGGCATGATGCTACCCATTCGGCAGGCCCATCTTATATACCACCTATTGCCGTATCTCACACCGAGGTAAACATTTTAAAATTTCAGTTTTTTAATACTTGTTAATTTGTTAATTTCCACATACTTTACATTTTAGTTCATTAATGCTATATACGGTCTAATATTTACAATTATTAAACTTGCAGATGGCAGATCCTTCACAGGGGCAAGGTAATGTGGAGGTAGTGCCCATGGTCATACCGTCCCCTGAAACGTCTGGGCTCCAGGTAAACAATTAAAAATGACATTTTTTAAATACATGTTTGTTTGTTGAATCATGCATGTCTAACTACATGAACACTTGCTGACTGTAGGCACCATCCGACACATCTGGCCCATTGCCTGGATTTGCATCTCCCTCCAGGCCATTCGTGAACAAGGGTCGTGTGTATGTGAGGTGTTCTACTCCGAGAAAGACTCCAGCTGCCCACGACCATGGGCTTACTCACACCACGGTAATGTATATCCTTCGATGATATTTGTTGTTTAACTTGAAATCCAGTGCATAAATCGTTTTTGTTAATGTTTGAATTGCATGTTTACTGCAACAGGAACCCGAGTTGTCTGCTGAGAACCTTGCATCGATGGTTGATGCAGCAGTTAGTGCCGCATCTGCAGTGGCGACTGATCACACACAGGTATGTAACTATTTCAACATTATCTTTACATAGTTTATTATTGTTGGACCTATTGTTTATTCATGCATTTCTAACTATTTCAACATTTTTTCATTGTAGCCACCACCAGCAGGAGCAGTGCCTGGCCCCCCTGGTTCAACCATCCTGGATGTTCAACCGACGGCTCCATCTGCTACACAAGCAACACAATCTCCTTTGTCAGTTGAGGTGAGATGTCCTTCAGTGACCAAGTGTTTCATGCACTTTCCATGCACCAGTTGATAAGTGTTGAGATAATGTATTAGTGTACATAGTTAGTTGAATTTAACAATTGATATTTAATTTGCAAGATCCAGGGATGCACATTGATCCTAGGGATGTGCCTAGAGGATCAACGTCGGGAAAGAACAAGAGAAATCTTGAGTTTTGATAGTTTTGGATAGTTTTGGACACATGTGCTTTTGGATACTTTTGTATATATATGTACTTTTCGATACATTTAGTTTTGGAGACATGTACATTGACTTTATTGTGCATGTACTTTTGGAGACATGTACATTGACTTCATTGGATACATGTACTTTTCGATACTTTTGGATATACATGTACTTTTGGAGACTTGCACTTTTGGAGACTTTTGGATATACATGTACTTTTGGAGACATGCACTTTTGGATATATATGTACTTTTGGATACATGTACTTGTGTCATTCTAATGTGTTGATTTGTGTGGATTATCTATTACTCATGAATGCACTATGTCAAAAGAACAAACTATTATATTCAAAGGTTTCAACGAATTCACTACATGCATGCACTAATTGGTATCTAATTAAAATTTGTGATTTTGGATGATCATTACAAGTTATGTCAAAGTTCTTGCTCGTGTAATTTAATCAAACTAAATGCAATACAATGTTTTCAAGGTTTCAACGAACTCACTCATGCACACCCATTGCCATCAACTACCAATGAAAGTCTAACATTATGAGGTTCTTCTTAAAAAATGGGTAATATTTCCTTGATGATCGTAAATTGAGAACCATTTGTAGCCACTCATATAATACCATCTTCACTTATCTTTGTACATGATAATCCATATAATGTGCTATGTTTTTTAACCTAAACAATCATCAAAAACCTAGAATTATAGGGATATGACAAAGAACCTTATGGGGCACCTTATATATTAACCTTGTGTATACATTAGGATCTTTGTCATACCATTGTTTGAAATGTCATTCAATACCTTCAATTTTATCAACATCAAATTAGTAGACAAAGTGACCCATCTTTGATCTCTTGTATAGGCCTTTGTGTGCCTTATCAATAAGATGTACATCATGAATATTATCATAGGTCTCATACATAGGTGCATCCTCATCCATGCAAACAAAGGTGTCATGGATCAACCTATTATCCCTTTATTCTCAATAATATTAGTATCATTATCTTCCATAGGATCAAATTCAACTCCATCACCCCCATTATTACTACTCTAAATTACAGCCTTAGGAGTTTTGATCATGTGTTTTTGTCTCTTTAGGAGTTTTGAAATATTATACTCTTTCAAAAATAATATGGAAGTTCAAATATTTAAAAGTGGCTTAAATTATAAAATGGGCGGAAATTCACCAAGTGTCCCTGAACGGCATTTTCATGCGACTTGTAACTCGACATAACTCGGAAACCGGACGTCGGACCGATGAACCGTCGACTCCGTTGGTCTCCTGGCGTGCGATTACCTCTAGGGGTCCCTCTCCCTCGTCTCCCCATGGCCCAGTGGCTTCATTGTGCATTCATTTCGTAAACTAGGGTTTTGCTCAGTTTAATTGCATGCAATCTCGCATTGGTGGGTCAACTCTGCAAAAACCTCCCCCGAGCCAGTGTTGGCAGTGTTCCCACGTCGGCATTGCCCACACACACTTGCGGGAGCCAACGGCACGCAATCTTCTTGCTCCGTTTGCTTTTTGGCTCCCGGACGGAAATTCACCAAGTGTCCCTGAACGGCATTTTCATGCGACTTGCAACTCGACATAACTCGGAAACCGGACGTCGGACCGACGAACCGTCGACTCCGTTGGTCTCCTGGCGTGCGATTACCTCTAGGGGGCCCTCTCCCTCGTCTTCCCATGCCCCAGTGGCTTCATTGTGCATTCATTTCGTAAACTAGGGTTTTGCTCAGTGTAATTGCATGCAATCTCGCATTGGTAGGTCAACTCTGCAAAAACCTCCCCCGAGCCAGTGTTGGCAGTGTTCCCACGTCGGCATTGCCCACACACACTTGCGGGAGCCAACGGCACGCAATCTTCCTGCTCCGTTTGCTTTTTGGCTCCCGGACGGAAATTCACCAAGTGTCCCTGAACGGCATTTTCATGCGACTTGCAACTCGACATAACTCGGAAACCGGACGTCGGACCGACGAACCGTCGACTCCGTTGGTCTCCTGGCATGCGATTACCTCTAGGGGGCCCTCTCCCTCGTCTCCCCATGGCCCAGTGGCTTCATTGTGCATTCATTTCGTAAACTAGGGTTTTGCTCAGTGTAATTGCATGCAATCTCGCATTGGTGGGTTAAACTTGCTCACCTTGCAAACATCATCCATCAAACAGAAATTTGATGGAGTTGAAATCAATGGATTGCTTGTCACAATAGGCATTCATAAGTTTGCGTAATTGAATACTCCTCTTAATCCCTAAAAAATACTTCATTCCCATCCTGCAGATCCCAAACAATGTCAAAGGTAAGAAGGATTTCCATATAATCCAAATATATGTTTTTTTTCAAATATATTTTACATGGAAACATAGCAAAATGGAATCTAATATTTCGTTTGCATTCGGAAGAAAAGATTGGCAAGGCCAACATTGGCTTCCTTTTGGATTAATATCTCCATTTATAATTCCATAGATTTATACAGTTGTCTTAATCCTAACTGTATACATTGCATGAGAATAAACACCATCAATCTCATTTTTGAGACTTGGTTGTCATGTTAATGCAAATGTAAATGTAAAGGTTGCCTTTACAGGACTTTTGAAACTGAGTGTGGGAAAGGGGATCATGATCGAGATGTTGTGTAGGTAAACATTATATTCTGCAGGTAAAAATGGAATTTTACGAGAAATTCTCTCATTAGTTACACAAAATCTATTGTTGAATGGTGTTCTTCAATAATTGTAGATGGAACAAGAAGACGAGATATTTTTGGGAGGTGGTTGATGTAGATCAATCACATGGAATAATGCATGGAATTTGTGGATTTCATTTAGTTTGAAACTCAAACAATGTTATAGTAGAAATATGAACAAGAAAATTCTATCACTCGCCATTATTCTAGGTATAAATATTGAATTATCCAGATTATCCAAAGAATCATAAGCACATGAAATCCCATCAATAAGAACAATGGTCTTTTTCAACACCACCAAAGAAAAAATCAGAAAAATGAAATGACCTACTTCAAAAATTATTTTATTACTTATTGTGCATGGTCCATCAAACAAAAGGTAAACAAACACAATTATATGGCCTACAATGTAGGTCTTTTGATGCTCTATTTCACAAGGTTTTAACAAACACACTTGTTGTGATCATCATTAAAGTCTACAATTTTTTTCAATGAATGTGCCAAATTGACCTAACAACATAGGAAATTGAAAACCACATCCATTGAAAGGAATAATTCAGTTTTTTTTGTCATGAATTAATTTACTATCATGGATTTATGGCTCCTGGCAGTGTTCCCACGTCGGCATTGCCCACACATACTTGCGGGAGCCAACGGCACGCAATTTTCCTGCTCCGTTTGCTTTTTGGCTCCCGGACGGAAATTCACCAAGTGTCCCTGAACGGCATTTTCATGCGACTTGCAACTCGACATAACTCGGAAACCGGACGTCGGACCGACGAACCGTCGACTCCGTTGGTCTCCTGGCGTGCGATTACCTCTAGGGGGACCTCTCCCTCGTCTCCCCATGGCCCAGTGGCTTCATTGTGCATTCATTTCATAAACTAGGGTTTTGCTCAGTGTGGGAGTGTGCAATTTTTGCACACAGCGGTCAACTTTGGAAAATCATCCACCGGGCAAGTATGGCTAGTGTTCCTAGCCCGAACCTATCTAGACACACCTGCAGGACTCCCCAGAACCCGGTTTTGTTGCATGGTTGGAGTTCTATGCCCCCGGTAGGTATCCAGCAGGTGTCCCTGAAGGCCTTCTGGTAGTGAGACGGGACGAGCCATAGAATGAAGACCGTGGCTCGGATCGACGAACCGTCGACTCTGTTGGATTCAGCACACCGGGATTGTGCCAGGGATGCCCCTCCCCTCCTACCCGGTGGCCCATGTGTCACCTTGCAGGTCCATCTTGGAAACTAGGGTTTTGCTCAGTGTGGGAGTGTGCAATTTTTGCACACGGGGGTCAACTTTGGAAAATCATCCACCGGGCAAGTATGGCTAGTGTTCCTAGCCCAAACCTGTCTATACACACCTGCAGGTCTCCCCGGAACCCGGTTTTGTTGCATGGTTGGAGTTCTATGCCCCCGGTAGGTATCCAGCAGGTGTCCCTGAAGGCCTTCTGGTAGTGAGACGGGACGAGCCATAGAATGAAGACCGTGGCTCGGATCGACGAACCGTCGACTCCGTTGGATTCAGCACACCGGGATAGTGCCAGGGGTGCCCCTCCCCTCCTACCCGGTGGTCCATGTGTCACCTTGCAGGTCCATCTTTGAAACTAGGGTTTTGCTCAGTGTGGGAGTGTGCAATTTTTGCACACGGGGGTCAACTTTGGAAAATCATCCACCGGGCAGGTATGGCTAGTGTTCCTAGCCCGAACCTGCCTAGACACTTTGGAAACTAGGGTTTTGCAGGTCCATGATGATGATGAAGATGTTGATGATGATGGCTTGGTCTAAGGTGGTGCTCTCAACTAGCTAATTCATTATGAAATATTTAACAAGACATGAATTAAATTTAATATAAGTGTATTGTTTAATATAGTGAGCATGAATTGAATTAATTTTGTTGGGTGAAGCCAATAACCAACATGATGAACATAATATAATTTTAGGGTTTACTGATCATATGTAAAAAATGGATTAAAAAACACAATTATTATAATTTTAGTTTAATGTTTATCCACTTTAATCCATATATTTTTTAGTTTTGACTATGAATACACAATAATTATTATATATATATGTGTGTGTTTTTGTGTGGATAACTTAGAGATGTATAATAAAAATGGGTAAAAGGTGGTTGTCACTAGAGACTTTCATAGTTGTATAGTGAAAATGTAATAGCTATAAAAATTTGGATTAGAAAATTATTAAAGAAAATAAATTCTATAGAAATGGGTAAAAGGTGGTTGTCGCTAGATTAAGAGAGACTTTCATAGTTGTATAGTGTACAATTGTCTAGTGGTTATGGCAGTGATGTGTAAAATCTTATGATCACATGAAAGAGATCACAAATAGGTTCATAAAACTAAGAACAACAATACTTTGAGCAATTTTTCAAAGGAAACTAGAATAGAGCCAGTAAAGAGAAAAAAATACTAAAAACTTGATTTCATACTAAAATGAATGAAAAATGGTTTTACATAAAGAAATTTGAATTACTCAAGGAACCAATTCGATTGTCTAGTGATTCATAAGGATTTAGTTGGGCTTAACATAGAGCTTAAATGCCCTTAAAGTTAGCTAAGCAACCTCTCAAACATGATTAATAAATGGTTTACTGATCATATGAACATAATATAATTTTAATCCATCTCTTGTAAATTTGGAATATCAAGAACGCAAAATTGACATATTCATATGAAACATACATGTGAAAATTGAGCATATATCAATATTCAATTACAAATAGTGAAAATAGTATAGTATTAAAAGTATTTAACGTACCTCATCATGCTAGATCCCACCTATTATCATACAACCAAGCCCTCCGGATCATCTCTTATACTGATGGTCTCCATTAGTCTCTCGTGCTCTGTATCCGGTAAGAAGTAGCGTACCTTCGATGTATTTCGACTAGGCATTGTTCGTACCTGAAGGTTTGTGCCAATGATTAAGTTGGTAAAGTGATATACACTTGCACCTGGTTTGTAATCCCTGTAAACATATCCACCCTTCTTTCTTCCATTGTTGTCCCGTGTCAAGTATTCACCTTTAACAACCATAGACCCAGTTGGAAAGTGGTTGTTTTCATCGTCAGTCATGGACACAATGAGGGTTTGTTTTCCATCTATACAGCGTGCCAACCAGTATTCATCACCCCATTCAGTATCTTTTGAGGCAACCACTGCGTATATGTGCCCTGCATTATATGATTGTAGGTATATGATCAAAATATTTTTCGTGCGATACAAGGCCATTAATGTGCATTTGAAGACTACGTAAACAAACAAAAAATGTTAAGGAAATGCATCATACCGGGTTGTACAAGGTCCGAGACATGATCAAAATCTGCAGAAATAGATGATTGGTCTTCTTCCAACAGAGTTAACTCAACAATTGCACGCTGATCAAGTGGAAGTGATATGCGATCCCATCCATCAACCCAATCCAATGATTCACACCCATCCCAGTCACCATCACAACAAGGCTGGCAAAAATAAGCAAGTTTTCTGGTCCAAATTTCAAATACTGGGTTATCAGAGCTTCGAACCGAATGAAAGCCACGAGTCCCAGGCACAGTCTTGCATTCCCATGCATGTGAACGATCTATGTCTACCACCTCCCAAAAAAATCTCTCCACATGTCTCTTTCTTGTGGATTCTACTCGCATAGTTGATTCCTCTCCCATTACTGACGTGCACCACCTGACTATAGATTGAGCATTTAGAATAGTAGATTCTGTAGATACTTTCAATTCCTCTCTTCGTAGGGCTGTTTTGACACATGCTCCGGCTCCATCATGCTCTCCTTTACCATGCCCAGTCTCAAAATAGTTCCACATATGTGGCACTTTGTAGTTTTTATGCAATGAACACAACCACTGAAATATGCGTGCATTTTTGAACTGACCAGCACACCCATCAGACCAAATCCAGTGTCGGTCCATCTGTATGTTCCTTCCCTTCAAGTGATCATAGAACATGATGAAGCAATGACGTACATAGTGGAAGTCGTGGCACCTATCATCACTTATGTAGAAGTGATATTCCTTCAGAATTTCTCTTTGCTCTTCAGTGCTATTTGGGCCATGCCTGTATGTGATATGGACCATCAAGGAAACCTGCTCAGAGTGATAATACTGACTTTGGATCTCATTTTGAGGTTGCAGAGTGTAGTTCTCGGCAAAATCAACAACTGGAAGTATAGTACCAAGGGGAAATGTATCTCTGCATATTCTAAACTTCTCATCCTGCCATCGTGCCACGTGGACATGCTGAACATATTGATGTGTCTTTTCAATAAATTCCTTGATGAAGTCACTAACTTGTACCTGGTGACACAAAATGATCTCAATGTCAGTTTTTTGTTGTAAGTAAGGATTGAAATGTAACCGTTACAATATAATTTTATAGATATAAATGCATACCTGAGATGTCACCAATTGTATTTTTTTGCTTTCTTTCCCTGGGACTATTTCATAGTTGATATATTTGAAACTTTTCATGTCTGTAACCATTTTCCCAAATTCACTGTCTCCATTCTCGTGCATACATTGGCTCAATAATGCCATTCCAGCACAGTTGGAGCATGTTCCATCCAAACAAGATTTTGCATAGTATGTTTGCCCCTCGGGCCTATTGCACATGATGCTATGAATGAATTCTCTTGATGAAGTCGGTGGTATTGTCATGGAGCAATCCTGCACAATGTTAGTATGCAACACACGACGAATGTACAAAAATGTTTCATAGTAATATTCATATTCTACATGGTATCTACAACAACAAGTGTTACGAAGAGTATTTATTCTAACATACCATGGCTTACATTTCTCAAAAGATCTTTGCCCCAAGTTCAATTGTCTATGCTCAATCTTAAATTTTTCGTAAAGCTCTGTCTGTGTTATATCAAGAAGATGCTTAGTATGTGGCTCACGATCCTTTGAACCCCTTCTTAGTTTTAGTACATCCTTTCGGTTTGAAGAAGGCCTTGTGTGATCATGCCAAAAACTATGCACTAGTCCCTTTACTGCATCAACTAGCTTCATGTCACGACGTGGCAACCGACCAACAAAGGCCCAAAAATCTGTCTGATCGGTTGTGTCAAGATGTTCTCTTCTAATAGAATACCTACGGAGGGTTTTTACATTCAAATTAACTAGTTTGGATGTAGGCCTGAGAATACGAAGGGCCCTGGTGTTCTTATCTGCAATTGATTGTGACAACACACGACGAGCAGCATTGCGGTCCTTTGAACGTGTGTTCTTACCAATTTTACCAAATGCATCTACTAGGCTTTTAACTATATGAGAACTTGGTTCAGAATTCTTTATCATCTTTATCCCTAACTTTTTCCTAACAAAATTTATGCTCCTAGATTTTAACAATGATAAAAATAATCTACATTTATCTCCATCACATTTAGAAACAAAATATTTATCAAGTATCTGTTGAGTTTGATAAGCAATACTACGTTTAGATAGCGTACCTTCAATGGAATTCATAAGTCTTTCATCAACTTGTATACGCTTCGGAGTTCTTCGACGTGTGCTTGCTAATGGAGGTAAGGGGGTTGGAATTGTACCATGTAGCGCATCACCAAGACGCTCTGGCGTTTCAGTAGTAGCTTGGTGTCCTTCATTCTCTTCCTGGTAGTTGGATGGTGGAAGTCCAACATCCTCATCCATGGTCTGTGGAAGTCCAACATCCCCTTGTGGAAGTCCAACATCCTCATCAATGGTGTGGATAACATTCTCTTCTTCAACAGTAGGAAAAATGTCCAACGCCTCTCTGACTTCATCGCTTGTATAACCACATCCGGATAGCAAATTGGGTGTTTCTTCGTGAGCTTCATCTTGAGATGGTAACTTATCACTTTGACTTGAAGTGGGAATTGAAACATCCCCTAATGAGCACCTACGTTTTGCTTCTTGATTACTTCCATGGGGTGCTTGTTCAAAAACTATTGTGGAAATTGAAGGTCCCTCTTGTCGTGGATTAATAGGATGAACCATGGTATCCTCTACAATTGGATTTGGATTAGTTTCCAAAGAAAGCCTCCGATTCATCATGTATATTCTTTTCTTTTCTTTCTCTTCTTCAATGACTTCTTGAGGTCTCTTCTTCCTTGTTGATTTGTTTACTCGGTTACGTGCATTCCCCATCACCACAATGATCAATTCAATATAGTTTGTTTTTGTTGCTCCTCAATTACAAGCTCTTCAATAATAAGCAAATGGAAGTTCTTCCTTGTTGGTCTTGAAGCTTGATATCTTACCTTGTGTGCTCCTCAAATATAGGCAAAATGAATCTTTCAAAGGCCTTATCTTTGGTGTTCTTCAATTGGAGATTCTTCAAGCTTGCTAATTATTTTCTTCAAATATGGCCATATAACCCAACACCACAGTGAGCAACCATGAAAGATGTCCTCAATGCTGCACCTGCATAAAAAAAAATGATGGAGTTGGTGTAGAATGTGAAAATTTTCAGACGCGGGCTCGTGCTGTTCGAAAAATCGCGGGATTGTTGCTTTCGTTCGGACAGAGTGAAGTTGCTCTCGGACAGCAACAGTCCATCATTTCTGGAGTTCCAAAATGCGTACGCGTTATATAAATATAAAACGCGTGTGCGATATGTAGTGAAAAAACGCGAACGCGATATAGTCAAGCACAATAAATAAGTTAGGTGCACGGCTAGGGCAACGAACAAAATCAAAGAAAACTAATAATTTATATGATTGCATACAAAACAAATGTTTTGTATGGTTTAATACCCCCTAGCTCTCTCCCAATAATCCCTAGATACCCCCTATCTCTTTCTAAATATCTGTCCCTCATTCTCCCTACATGTTTCTTTCATGTTTCTTTCTCTCCCTTCAGCCATGTCTCTACCACCCCACTCTCCATCTCTCCACCTTCTCTTTATCTTCATCATTATCCCTCCCTATAGCACTCTCTCCCTTCTTCTCCCTTAATCACTAACCCTCTACGCCTTTATCCCTCCCCCCTGCCCTCTCTGTCTTACCTTGTTCCTAGAGCCCCTCCCCCATAAAGGCCTTTAGACCCTCTTCTAAATATTAATCCCTAAGTGCATAAGTGCACAAGATGATGAGGAGGAGGAGGGTGATGACAATGAAGATGATCATGATGTAGATGAAGATGATAAAGATGATGAGGAGGAGGAGGGTGATGACAATGAAGATGATCATGATGCAGATGAAGATGATAAAGATGATAATGTTGATGAAGATGATGGTGATGATGATGAAGATGTTGATGATGATGGTGATGAAGATGTTGATGATGATGGTGATGATGATGGTGATGAAGATGATGGTGACATGATGGAGATGTTGATCTGATGAGGAAGATGATGATGATGATGGTGATGATGGTGATGATGATGAAGATGTTGATGAGGATGATGATGGAGATGAAGATGATGATGATGAAGAAGATGATGATGATGGAGATGTTGTGTTGATGGGGAACCTAGAGATGACAATGATGATGAAGATGGTGATGGTGATGGTGATGGTGATGGTGATGACGATGAAGATTTTGATGATGATGCTGATGGCGATGATGATGAAGATGTTGACGATGATGGTGATGGTGATGTTGAGATGATGATCATGATGATGTTCAGAAGATCATGATGGTGATGATGGTGATGATGATGGAGAAAATGACAATGATGGATATGTTGATGAGGAACCTGCAGATGCCAATGATGATGATGATGGAGATGTTGATGAGGAACCTACAGATGCCAATGATGATGGTGATGACGATGAAGATGTTGATGATGATGGTGCTGGTAATGATGATGATGATGATGATGACGAAGATGATGGTGACATGATGGAGATGTTGATCTGATGAGGAAGATGATGATGATGATGATGGTGATGATGATGAAGATGTTGATGACGATGATGATGGTGATGAAGATGATGATGATGATGAAGAAGATGATGATGATGGAGATGTGTTGATGGGGAACCTAGAGATGACAATGATGATGAAGATGGTGACGGTGATGACGATGAAGATTTTGATGATGATCCTGATGGCGATGATGATGAAGATGTTGACGATGATGGTGATGGTGATGTTTAGATGATGATCATGATGATGTTCAGAAGATCATGATGGTGATGATGGTGATGATGATGGAGAAAATGACGATGATGGATATGTTGATGAGGAACCTGCAGATGCCAATGATGATGATGATGGAGATGTTGATGAGGAACCTACAGATGCCAATGATGATGGTGATGACGATGAAGATGTTGATGATGATGGTGTTGGTAATGATGATGATGATGATGATGATGATGATGAAGATGAAGATGATGGTGACATGATGGAGATGTTGATCTGATGAGGAAGATGATGATGATGATGATGGTGATGATGATGAAGATGTTGATGACGATGATGATGGTGATGAAGATGATGATGATGATGAAGATGACGATGATGATGGTGATGAAGATGATGATGATGAAGAAGATGACGATGATGGAGATGTGTTGATGGGGAACCTAGAGATGGCAATGATGATGAAGATGGTGATGGTGATGACGATGAAGATTTTGATGATGATGCTGATGCTGATGATGATGCTGATGATGATGATGATGATGATGAAGATGTTGACGATGATGGTGATGGTGATGTTCAGATGGTGATGATGATGATGATGATGATGATGATGGAGATGTTGATGAGGAAGGGGGAGATGACAATGATGATGAAGATGTTTATGGTCATGAAGATGATGATGATGGTGATGGTGATGATGATGGAGATGATGGAGATGATGGAGATGGCGATGAAGATGATGATGATGATGATGATGGTGAAGATGATGAAGAAGATGACGATGATGGAGATGTTGACCTGATGACGATGAAGATGATGATTATGGTGATGATGATGAAGATGTTGATGCTGATGATGATGGTGATGAAGATGATGATGATGGAGAAGATGATAATGATGGAGATGTTGATGAGGAACGTACAAATGCCAATGATGATGATGATGATGATGGTGATGACAATGAAGATGTTGATGATGATGGTGATGGTAATGATGATGAAGATGATGATGATGATGGTGATGGTGATGGTGATGTTTAGATGATGATGTTCAGAAGATGATGGTGACATGATGGATATGTTGATCTGATTCAAGGAAGATAATGATGATGATGATGATGGTGATGATGATGAAGATGTTGATGATGATGATGATGGTGATGAAGAAGATGATGATGAAGAAGATGATGATGATGGAGATGTTGATGTTGATGGGGAACCTAGAGATGACAATGATGATGAATATGGTGATGGTGATGGTGATGGTGATGACGATGAAGATTTTGATGATGATGGTGATGGTGATGATGATGAAGATGTTGATGATGATGGTGATGGTGATGTTTAGATGATGATCATGATGATGATAATGATGATGGAGATTTTGATTTGATGAGGAATATGATGATGATGATGATGATGGTGATGATGATGATGATGGTGATGATGATGAAGATGTTGATGATGAAGATGATGGTCATGAAGATGATGATGATGAAGAATATGATGCTGATGGAGAATATGATGCTCACAACTCCCTCTAGTCTCTCTCTCCCCAACCACCAATCTCTCTCTCTCTCTCTATCTCTCTCTCTCTCTCAAACACACACACATACACACACATTATGTCACTGTCCATTCTCAAACCCATATCCCCTCCATCCATATCTATCTCCAACTTTCTCCCTCCATCCCTCACCCTACCTTCTCTCCCTTCCTCTCTCATCGCCTGTCTCTCACCTTCTATCCCTCCCTCATCTTTCCCTCAACCTATCCCAATCTCTCCATCACTCCCTCTCTCTCCATCGCCACCACTCTCTGCATGTCTCCCACCAACACTTTCTGTCCCTCCCTTCCTATCTCTTATTTCATTCTATCCCCATCTATCTCTCACTCCCTCCAAATCCATTCCTCCCCATTGTCCCTCTCCCTCCCTCGCTCTATGTCTCTCCCCCCCTTGTATTCTTTATTTCTCTCTCACATCCCCCTTGCCTCCATCCATTCCCCCTTGTCACTCAAGTCTCACTTTCAACTTCTAACCCTATACCTCTTCAGAACCTATTCTACTCCTAATAGTGCTCTCAAGCTCCACTTCCCTCCACCCCCTATAGCCCATCATGTTCTCATTCCCTTCATCTCTCCCCACTCAAGCTTCCAACATCCTTCTAAGCCCTTGACCCTTTCCCACCCCTATTAAATATTAACCATAGATTCCCTTGACCCTTCCCCACCCCTTCTCAAATATTAAACAAAATTTCCCTTGACTTCTACACCCCCTCTTTCTCAAGTATTAAACATGTATTTTATGATTTGAATAACGCGAGCGCGTTTTGTAACTATATAACGCGTACGTGTTATGTAGTTATATAACGCGTACGCGTTAATTATTGATATAACGCGCACGCGTTATTTAGTTATATAACGCGTACGCGTTATTTAAATCTAAAAGCGCGGCAATATTTTTGAATTTAAACAGGCCGAGTCACATGCTCACATGTCAACAATAATCCTATGTGTATGCTTTGGAGTTTGCTTCGGTAATTCCAAACCTGTGCTATGTTAATGAAAAACCAAAGCTAATTGGGTATTTCTTCCAGTTTCTGGAGAAGCCTGTGCTTAGCCACTCGTTACAATATGCTACACAGAGTCATTTTTGACGAAATCTTAGACACAAATAGCATTTTTTCTGCAGATTCCAAATATGTAACTTTTATTTTGAAATATTAATTTTTCCTATTTTCTTTCAATTTCTTTTCTGTCCTACCTCCTTAACTCGTGAAACACATTGTTAGTGTTTCTTCCATAACTTTTTCAATTCTCAATCATTTCAAAAAAAAAATTTATGGTGCACAAGAGAACACTAACCTCCACGTTCTATGAAAAACCCATTCCAAGAATTTTGCATTAAGACCTTCAAAGGCTCTACCCACAAAAGATGTACTATTTTTGAGGTTTGATCACTTAGACAATTATAAAAAAATTATAAAATTACTAATTTAATTTTCGAAAAATAATGGCGCACAAGTGCTATGTGTTCTCTACATGCATGCCGATTTTTGTAGCTTGATTCCATCATTTAGGCCCTCAAAGGCTCTACCCACAAAAACATATACCTTATCATTTGCCTGAAAAATAAAAAGTGTCTGTTAGGAAAACTGAAACTTGACATAGCTATGCAAATTTTCAATACATAAAAGTTATATATTCAGAAACGTGATTCAATTTCCTACATTTCATCTTTTTTACTCAATGCAAGATATTTTCCGTAAGTAAATCAAAAAATCCAAGTAAGTTGAGGGATGCCTGCTTTTTCAATTTTCTATTGCATCTAGCGTGCCAAAAGTGACCCTCATTAGCTTGCACTGACCCTTTTCAGTTTTTTTTTTTAAATCTCTTTTCTCATAATAAAAAAATATAACCATCATGATAATAAAATATTAATTCTTTTAATAATAATTTCTTTAGAATCTTCACACATATTTAATTTTATATTTTAATTATGCGTACATGGATAATTTTGTTTTCCCACTTTTCTTTGTCTAGGTACCTCTTTAGTGGGCCCTTCTGACAACATCTTTCTTTCTTATTATGGGGAGCACCGTGTAGCGATCGAGAGTCATTACTGCGATCTCTCAACTACACTCCTTGGAGACTAAGGGATGTTGAGGGATAAGGCTCTCCTTATTGGGCGCCCCTCAACTCATCGTATGTGACCAAATCATTATGGTCTTGCTCGTACGGCATACGCTTTCCCAGGTGAGTTGAAATGGCTTCACTTGTGCGTGGATTTCTAGTTTATGGTCGACAATTAGTCGTCATACCCCTACGTGTTCTTTTTGTTCTTACGACTCCGATATTTCCTTTGTGGGTACGTCGGTAAATCGTTTTACCTGCCACTACACACACTCAAACGCATATTAGTAGCGTTGCACTAATAATCATTTCAACATTCATCATTTTCATTTTCTCAGTCAGTCGAGTATAAACAAATCATTATTTTTCATTTCAAGTAGTTCCAATCTTCATCATTTTCCTTTTCTCAGTGAGTCGAGTATAAACAAATCATCATTTTTTTCATTTCAAAGTAATTTCAACATTTTTCATTTCACATATAAAGTCTAAAGCAATCATTCATGGTCCAAGCTTTATAACTCCGGGTCACTTCAAACCAGTGCCCTCAAATAGTCAAATCAGTCGTAGGTCTCAAAAATAATCTAGTCAATCATAAGTCTAGCATAATCAAAATCAAACACAAGTGTTGAGGCGGGAATTACAAAACTAAATAAAATAAAGATGATATCAAAGAAGAATTAGACTCATATATTGAGGTAGAGAAAAAATTAACCGGGATATCAACTAATTTAGAAAATTCTATCCATCTAGTCCCCTGTTCATCTCTGGTTCAACAAGATATGCCTATGGCTTCTGAAGATGAACATAGCATTCAGGGTGAAAGGTTTAAAGATAATCCAAATACAGGCATCAAATTCTCAATGGCCCATGTGGATAAACAATTGGATGAAACATTACGTGAAAACATCGAGCTTTAGACCAATCATAAATTGGAGAATAAATTAAAGAAATTCAAGGTTCGAATCAAAGAATTAAAGCAAGAGAATAAGCATATACATGGAAGTTTGAATGAGACAAATGAGGAATGCAACAAGCTGCTTCTTAGATATAACAGATTGTGTAGGTTTTTTCAGGGATTGAAGAAAAACAACCAAATACTCCGTAGGAAAAGGGGATATTGGAAAAGGGAGTGTATGCTCAAAAAGAAAAAACATCAGGATAACCGATATAAATTGGACATTTTGATAGAGCTAGGTACTCATGTGCTTTAGGACACATTACAGAGCCAGAGAGCCGATCCTTCTAAAAGTGAGAGAGCTGAACCCAAGTAAATATGTTTCAATGCTATATGGATCGAGATGAAGTTTCCAATTGTTCAAAGTTTCACTCTGTTTCCCTTGAGAAGTGTGCACGCATAATTCCCTAAGTTTACTTAAGTTCATTTAGTTAGAAGAACATCTTAAGTACAGTTGTATTTTCTTAAGTTCATTTAATTAGAAGAACATGTTAAGTACAGTTTTGTTTTGTTAAAGATTACTACTAGTAGTGTAAATATTTGTAAAGTAAAGACTTAGATGTATGTCTGATTCCGAAATTATTAATTTTCATCATTAAAAGAGTTAGTTATTAGGTACAAGATAATTTCAAAACCCTAAAAGGTCAAAGAAACAATGTGTAGAGTAATGGAAAGAAAGAAGGGGTTTGATTTTTGGCTATGATTATGTGAGTGGCTTGGATAAACTCTAAGTCTTGATACAATAATATATACATCTATTTAGTGATCTTTTACGAGTGAATGCTTTGTGCCTCTCACTGTCTTTACTACTAATTTTCTATTGAAATGAAAGGTACAAGCGCTGCATAATGATATGTTTCAGTTTGATGAATTTGAATTGAAAAGCCATGTTTTTTTGTTGCTTCACATTATAACTTTGTTATATGATGAAGATTTTGAATTTTAATGCCCATGTTATTTAATATTGGAATGTTAAGCTATAAATGAGTAAATAACCTACATGCTTGATTATGTAAAATCCTGAATATATGTTATATTGCCATTATTTTTCATTTCTATTCTTCAAACCTTTCCAGACCAAGAACATATCTAAACCACAAAAAATTAAAACTTGTTTTTAATCCAAACCATAACTTAAATGCCTTAGCTTTTCCATGTATTAGTGAAGTGCACATATTAGGGACAACACTGGTACCATCCTGCTTCAAAATTCTCTTCCCTCTGCAAAGATGTTTCTCCTCTAATGCGCCCTCCTCATTCGTGCTTTATCCCTCTCAGTGATGTGTTCTATTCTCCATCTCAGCCATGTGTTGAGTGAAGAATGGTCATTCATGAACCCTAGCAGTGTTACTGGTGTTGAAAGCAACCGATGAAGAGCATATTTGCTAGTGGTGAGCCCTCAGGAGAGCTACGAGAAAACGCTCTTCTTCAATAAGGAGGGAGATGTTGGAAAGTACTGGTAAATATCATGGAAGCTCATGGTGACTCTCTAAACCTTTATCTTTTTGAGAGCGTGAGCTTGATGGTATAGTGTGTGGATACTAATGCAACGTATCACAAATTTTGTGTGAAGTATAAGTCTGCATTCCATTGTGAAGCTGCATTCTCCATGGTGAAGATTGCATCTGTGTTCTCCAATATTGTGAAGTTGCATTCTCCATGCTGAAGACTAAGCTGTGATTTGTCTCCAGTGACTAGAGCATGCTGCGGCCTCCAATTGAAGCTTTGACGTCCACACTAAATATCCATGACCACGAGTGTTGCTAATGGTATCAATACTGAATTATTTTAAATAGAATTGTGGAAGTTCGGTGGAATTCTATAGTGTTAGTATTTTTGGTGCACCTCATTTTTATAGCATGAAGAATGTTTATAATTGCAAAAATCTATTTTTTGTAACCGTGTGGAGTTTGTTGAAGTGACATGCGTACACCCTTTGTAGAGCTGCAACCTCCCTTTCCGGATATTTTTTCATGTTTCTGCATTGATAAAATGAAGGATGCGAAACTTGCGAGCTGTTGATCAACGTAAACCCTAATTCTATTTTACTGGGCCGATTCTCACTTTAAATTTATGAAAGTCCTATGGTGAAAGACCTCTAATATTTTTTTCTTGCAGCTTCGTAGAGTAAAGGATATGCTCTCTCCATGGGGCAAAATACAATAAAAAATATATTGTGCCCGTTGGAGAATTCAAGAGTTAAATACTCTGATACCACTGTCAAATTAATTAACTCTCTGGTTCTTGACTTTATTGAATGAGAATACATTTATTTATACATTCATATATGGTTGTTAGTGTTCATCTACCTACCAATGGCTCTTTAGTTTCTTTTGCGCTCATCATCTTCTCAAAAATAATTACAATATTTATAGTTATTATTTTGGAATTATGGTTTCTAGGATTACGCTCCAACAAATTTCAATAAAATTATGAGTCCATAGTATTATAACAAGGATGCAAATAAATTCATGTGAATTCAAGTTTTGATCTTAACAAACATACCCTTATGAAGGTTCAGATGGCTATGTGATTTCAACTCCAAAAAATGTTCTTTACAGTGAACCAATGCCATATATTAGAACCATATAAAGAAATCCCCTTCACAACTAATAAAAATCCCTTTACTAGACAATAAGTCTTTCTCCAAAATCCATGGGACATTTCCTAATTTCATAAGTTGAACTCTACACTTTTCCCAATTTACCATGATAGTAGTGAGGGAATCTTGAAATTCAATAAACTGTTTTTTTTCAATAGAAATAGTCTTGTTAAGATTTGAAGGTATTTTTTAACCTACATCATCATTTTGTCAAACATATAAATCTTAACCTTCAAGTGCATGGTCTCTTCCTAAATATAGGCGTTGAACAATCTTTATATCTTCATTGGGTCTATTTATTTTTAAAGTAATAGTAATTAGATCATGGTTAATGATTCAGATCCTCTAAAACCAATATGATCCAAAAATGGGAGACCTATAACTCACTTTGTTCATCACCATGGATCATTTGTGCAAATGGGAATTTTCTCATACAATCTTCAGTAAAGATTTACTATAATGAATGTTTATTAATGCCAAGTCTATCCAATGAAAACTCTTGTTACCTACTTACTCCTATTTTAGTCCAGATTTACTATAATGAATGTTTATTAATGCCAAGTCTATCCAATGAAAACTCTTGTTACCTACTTATTCCTATTTCTATGATGGGAAAAGATGGTTGTACTCATTGGAATGATAATTGAAATGAAAATGCCATGATAGTGGAAATAACTACAGCTTGCCAATACTAAAATGAGACAACCATGGACACTCGACAATTATATGTGCCTGGAAACTATACCAATGAGTCACTAGATTAGTCTCAGCCCAGTTAACATGCTCATATAGAAACAAAGGTTCTTTCCAATTCCACGTCGTCCAAAAAGTTCACCGAACTTAATAAATTGACTACATGGAATTAATTCCATTCCTCACACTTTTACTACATAAATAATTAGTAATTACTTCTTTGGATTCATGGAGAGGGGAGTATGGCAAGGTGGCTTACATGGCCTGTACAGATCATCCCCTCACTACAAGAAAAATGGTACTTTAGCCTCACATTAGCATCACTATTTTTAAAGGATATGGGAAATCCTCAATTTTCAAATAGTGGTGCAAAAGTGGTGATAATGTGGGGATACACATGTGGTGATAAGATTTATGGTGCAAAAATGTTGTATGTGAAAATTTTGATTTTGGTGTTAAATGAATATGTGGCATTCCATAGTGTACGGTGCAAATCACCAAAACCAATCCTAGGTGGATTGAGATTTTATGGTGCAAAACACCAAAACCAGTCCAACATGGATTGAGACTTTCTGGTGCAAAATGATTTGCACCGCATATATACATTAATTATTTGATTTATATTTTTTGGGATCAAATATATATATATATATATATAAACAAACAAGACTAAAAGATGTGTATTAAAACATTTTCTTATAATTTAGTTGGTTTTATTCGCATTAAAAAATTCACTAATTCAATATATTAAATAGACATCATAAAAATATAGTGCAATCTCCCAAGCACAATAGGAAAAACCATCATTGTGCTTCAAAAACCACACAAATAGACAACGATCAATATGAAGTTATTTTTTCATCCTGGGTATCTTTTCTTCTGGTGATGGTTTTCTCACTCTAATATTATGTTAACCAAAATAAAATCACATCCATGCATTCAAAAGTAGATACATATATATACATATCCATGTTTCTACTTCTACGTAGAGGAAAAAATAGAGGTGCAACAAAAAATAGATAGTTTAAACTACTAATGAATAACTATAAACTAAACTAAAACATACCAATTAGTGAACGTTTTAAATTTTTAAATTTTGGAAAAAATCAAACCATTCACCTAAGCTATTCAATTTATTTTCCTCCACTCAATTTGGGGAATAATAAAGTGAACAAAAAGCAATAATAACCGCTTTAACAAAAATTGTAACAAATGTGCATTATTGAAGATATGCATATTTAAGTTCTTATCAAGTCTGTAAATATGCAAGTAAAATTGAATAGAAACCAAGTAGGTTCAGATACAAGGGGAAAATACTTATTTTGTGAGTTCTCAATGCACTATGATTGTGCAGTAATACACCACCACCCAGTCTCTGTCAAACACAACCAAGTATTTTGTGAGTCCTCAATGCACTATGATTGCGAAGTTATACACCACCACCCAGTCTCTGTCAAACACAACCCTGCTATAAGGACAATGAACCCCTCTTAACTGCTATGTCATCATAAAGTTCTTGTAACCTTCTTTTAATCCAATGATTTTTACAAACAAGCTAAGTCAAATAAATGTGTGCTATGAATTAGCAAAGGTTTTATCCATAAATAACTATGCAACGGTTTTTTCACTGTTATTGAAGCTTGATATATCATATGTCCTCATCTGTCTCACAAAACAAGACAAGTGTTAAATGTAATTACATTATAGAATAAAAAAATTCATAGAACTAAATAAAACAACAGGTTCATATTAGATTAATCCTCACAATCCACTGAATAGAAACAATTTAACAAAATATTCAATCCACCAAAGACAATGCCCCTATTTTTTCACTTGCTTTCACAACCCATCTTGTATATTCATTGACAAGATAGAAAGCATGTTTCTTTCTTGAAAATCGATGGCCATCTAGGGTATCGAATTTCAATAGTTGTATTGAAACTTGCTACCAATTTGTTTTCAATAATTTTCATTATTTGTCAATTTGGAAACCATTGAGTCCCACATATCCTTGAGAAACTAAAAATGGCCCCCTCCAGTACTTGCTTCTTAGGTAGGGTTCAACCAACTTGTGTTATGTAACATCAATTGAGCCAATATGAGTGATTCCAACAATAGAGAAAAACACTTTATGAAGAATGCAATGTTAGTGATAGACATCCGAGCCAACAATGGATATAATAAATATGTTTCACTCATAGTTGTTCCCAAGATTTCAACTTATTTTCATGTCTCTTATCCTTCATGCAAATTCCCTAATGATCCTAATTATTCAAAGTTAGATCACATTTTACAAACTTACCTTTTGAGCACAGCACTTATGAGGAAGGGTCTACCTCTACTTTTACACAACAAAGGATAGAGGGGGTTTGGTACTGACTAGTGCACACAGCCATGGTACAAATCTATTTACTAAAAGGATTGCAAATCCTATTTAGAGAAATTCCTATTGGGAAGTTTTTCCTAGACATAATCAATCTAGCATCCTATGGTTATGATTATCATGACAAAAAAATATGCCTCTAGATAGACATCTAATGCATAGATCATACCATTAAATCATTTCAACCAACTAGATCATACCATAAAATCATTTCAGCCAAAAACCATAGGCACATAATGCCCGGCGAAAAATTTTGGACTATGTACTATGGGTTACCTAAAATGTATGAAGATTGACTTCCTAACCATCCATTAGAAAATCCCACCCATAAATATTTAGGACAGGACAGAAAGAGATCATATGGGAACGAATTTTCCTGTGGATTGGCATAAATAGCCAACCATTTTCCAGGGACATCCAACAACAAAATACCCAGGGTACAAATCTATTTACTAAAAGCATTGCAAATCCTATTTAGAGAAATTCGTATTGGGAAGTTTTTCCTAGACATAATCAATATAGCATCCTATGGTTATGATTATCATGACAAAAAAAATATGCCTCTAGATATACATCTAATGCATAGATCATACAATTAAATCATTTCAACCAGCTAGATCATACCATAAAATCATTTCAGCCAAAAACCATAAGCACATAATGCCCGGCGAAAAAATTTGGACTATGTACTATGGGTTACCTAAAATGTATGAAGATTGACTTCGTGACCATCCATTAGCAAATCCCACCCATAAATATTTAAGACAGGACATAAAGAGATCGTATGGGAACGAATTTTCCTATTGATTAGCATAAATAGCCAACCATTTTCCAGGGACATCCAACAACAAAATACCCCATTATGTAAACTAGCAATACTTTCACACTCTATTCATTGGGATACCATGTAAATTAAAAGGTAATAGCTTGAAAACATCTAGCAAAGAAACAAGAAAATAAATTAAAAATGCAATATGTGTTCCTCTCCTCCATTCATTTGTATGTTTACCTTTATTTGGGTTGTAGTCAATCCTTTACCCTATATCTGAAAGATCACAAATTATGTTGAATTAAACTTATTGAAGAGACAATTTCTCCCAATCCTTTTGTAAGTTCTATTTGATAGCTTAATCACAATTAATGTCTTAAATCATAGCTTTTGTCACTATTGCTTTTCATTTTTTCCTAATATGCAACCTTGTTTTTAACAATCATCCATAGACAAGATATTAGTATCAATCATGTAGATAACCAACTATGATGGGAAAGAGTGATGTTCTTCTGCATCAATTCCATTTATTACATAATCCCATCTGAAATGATAAATTGTGGGAAACATTACATACCTATAGACCTTATGGGGCAAGAATATGAATCTCTATTCTCGTACATTTTCTGCACAACAAATCAAAACACTGGACAATCAAGTTACCCCATAAGCATAATACACACTTTGATAATGCTGCAAACCAAAAAATTCCCAAGTTTCCACATATACATGAACATTTGAAATAAAGGATTGAAGAACAATTCAAAATATCCCTGAGTCAAGAATGATATTCTTGAGGATCCAGTTAGTCCAGGTCTATTGGATCTGGGAGAAGGCACTCGGGACCCTCCCGATTTAAAGCAATCAGAAGGCATCGCAAAGTCCATTTCAAAACAAGTAAAGGTAAAAGAAAACTCAGCACCATTAGTTCACTCAAAACTGGGAACATGAAAGTTGTAATCATACTACAGCAAACAACAATGTAAATCAGCCACATGCAATGCATCCTTCTAGAAACAATCACAATACATAGGAGCATGAATGGATAGTACTAAAAAATAAAAAGGGAATAGCATCACTCTTTTCTCGATATGTCTCACTATTTTCAATCATGAAGAGAGAAAGGTTGAATTGTTGGTTTTCATGGCTTCTTTGATGTAATGATTACTTTTTTTGGTATCTTTTGGAATAAAATATATATTTTTTCTTCACACAAAACCCCAAAGACTTCACTTCCATCAATGGGTGATAACCAAGGTAAACCACCTAGGCCTAAGTTCGAAGCACCTAACCCCAAGGGGATCAAGAGATTCAAACATGTGACTTTCCAATGAAAAGAAGGCCACTGAAAAGAAGGACACTATAGAAGAAGTTCACACCAGTTTCTTCATGGAGGCCATTATTACCCTAGTGGAATATGGCCTCCTATCCATAAGATACCTACCTCCATATACTCCCCATCAACCATGCTAAGGAATGGGTTGGAGACACGTCCAAAGAGAGATCTAGGATCCCCTGAGATCGAAGGCATTCCTGATGCGAACAAAATTGTGCATGAGGTCCAGCCATATATTTCATCATGGACAATCATCAATGGGATGCTACAATATTTTCCATCTATCAACCATTCAGAGAAAACATAGATGGACAAATATTTACCATATTATGAAATTTAGGGTCAAGAATAAATAAATAAATAAATCTTCCCAAAATAACTCTCACAATCTGTTAAGCTATGATTACCAACATCCTGAAATAATGTATATTCTGACAATGCTATAGAGATACAAAGTCTATAGTTTCCACGTATATGTAAACATTCAAAATAAAGGATTTCAAAATCCTAATCAATTCAAAAACCATAAATCGACAATTTCTGACTATGTTAAAAATCAATGAACAATGGCGCATTAGAGAGATTTTGAGGTAAAAAAAGGGCCTCCTAAGAGATGTACTACAAAAATATGAGATATATTAAAATATTATGAATTGGGGGTTTTATGGGGTAGGTATATATGACAAGTCACCTCCCACACTATTTTCTATGCACACTATAAATAGCCATGGTTGAGTTACTTTTCAAAATTCACTAGAAATAAAATTAATAAAATAAGACTACATTGATGTGACTAAGATTCATTGTAAATTCCCAAAAATGTATTGTCCTTTAACATTTATTTGTCTTGAACTTGCAAATGAAATTAAATAATAAAAAACATTTTTAAGAGTTTTTTTTTAATTTTATGTTGACTTTTTATATTTAGTACTTTTCTCATGAATTTAATAATGTAATTTAATTGAGAATTTATTTACATGTAAAATGTCAATAATATTATTATAATCCACATTGCATTATTATTATTATTTATTAAATCTATTATTATTATTTATTAGTTTGACATTATGTTATTAAATAGAATGGAGTTAATATATAATTTAAAATTAAAAACATAAAAATGATAATATATTATTTTATAAAAAAATGTGAAAGGACTTTCTTTATGAGTTAAGAGTACTTCACTTGAAAATGACAATAATATTATTTTATGTGAAAGTGTGAAAAGATATTCATTATGAGTACTTTACTTGAAAATGACAATAATATTATTTTATGAAAAGACTATCATTATGAGTACTTTACTTTATGACTTAAAAGTACTTACACCACTACCTTGGTTAACTATGTGTTTTCATCCACCATAGAAAATTTGACAAATAAGCATTCTTAACTCATGCAATGCCACCTCACCAAGAGGAATGATGTCATCTACTAGAATGTGATTGGTTGTATTTTATAATACATTTTCTTTGTTTTGAGGCCCTTTTTTGACCTCAAAATTTCTCTAATGTTTATGGTTGTAGTAATACATATTTTGCAAACCCAAAATATTGTCAAAGGTCAAAGCTCTTCTATTTCATTAAAGTTCAAAGCTCTTATATTTCATTCAAAGACTATCTTACATTGAAGCAAGGCTTGTGCAGTGAACAATACAAATTTTGTCGTTGCCAGTAAAAATGCAAAAGCTAGGGTTTAATATGACAAAGACGCTATTTGACACTAAAGCTAGGGTTTAATATGACAAAGACGCAATTTGACACGAGGGATTTATAGATATTCCAATGGTATTTTATTAAGTTCCTTCATATAGGAATGAATAAATTGCTCACAACTGATACACTTATTAGTGATGCCGAAAGCCATTAAACCTAGGGTTTGTAAACTAAAAAATCAAACAAAAAAAGTAACCGAAAGAAAAGAAAAAAAAGGGTTGAGTGAATAATAAGCTATGATGACATTAATGTCATGCGTATTGGTAAAGTTTTTGATGCAATAATGAGTCACATTGGTGGGCTTGTGAGCAGTCACAATGTAGTTCCAGATACTCATCTTATTCCGCTTCCTCGTCTTGCAGTGTCTCATTAGTTTTATTTTCCTTGTGCAAGAATTTGGGGGAAAATACGTCCAAGGATCAAAGTCCGCTACCTCCACCAAAATGAAGCTACATGACAATATTTGTTTTGGATTTTTATATGTACAAAATTTCATGAGTGACTCTTGGCGTTCTTACATTTGATACGTTGGCACTTGAAGGGTCGTCCAGTACGAAGTAATTCAACTCCTTCCTAGTAAAAGTAACTAATATAGACTAGCATAGCTCTATTTTTAATCTCATTTATTTAAATCATCCGGTCTATAGGAATACTAAGAAAAACTTCATTGAAGCTCACAAGTACATATTTTTAACAACAAAAGAAGTAATTAAAATTCACAAAAGGAGGCATTTGAATCTTATAGCAGAGCACCTATTAATACAATAGAAACAAAAATGGAGATCAAACTTCCAACAGTTGCTTATAGTCTCTAAAATTATCTAAGAAAAGTATTCCTCTGAATGCAATCTTTTTTCCCAAGCACCAAAGAACTGCTAGGGAGCAAAGTCCAATAAATCTTAAGCATTTTTGTTACACATTATTCCAACAGAGTTCTGGTTGTCCTACAATTCTTTAGAATGGAGTTCTGGCCATATTTTTAGGTTCCTTAAGTTCAGATAACATGGTTAATTCTTATTATTTATGAAATTTTATAGTCATCCTTGTCTCATCTGAGAAGCCCCTTGGAGGGTATCAAGCACACAACAAAAGATGCAACAACAAATACACCTTAACACCTGTGTAACTTATTTTCACTCAAGCTCTTGCTTCTGCACTGGGCTAAATGCCAAGAATCGTGTATATTGTTGGATGGAAATGGATTTATGTTGGCCAATTAGACAATCACTAGACCAAAATTTGCACACACATAAATACATATTTTCATTGGTGCGTAAAAGAAATAGCACTGAGATGAACCTGGTTAAAGTTAAAATCTTATCTCTTTCCCACTATGACGGAGTCTCATGCCCTTTCTTTGTGGATTATTTCAGGATGATGTATGTAACTATTTCACTTAATAAAAGTTAAGTGCAACAAGGGTAACATACATATATTTATAGATTATGTAAGTCAAATATATAAACAACATGGAGGTTAAGTCAAAGTGAAACTCGGGCAACCATTTTTCCAATATCCCACAAGGTTGGATATTATAGCAATATCTCCCTTATATCCTTGAACATCTTGACCTTTCAAGTACTTCATGGACAAATAACTGTGAAGTGTTCAAAATCCCTTTATTTATAATAGTACACTAATATCACAATCCTCATTTAAAATACATCCTTATTGCATTGTAGTATATGCAAGTTTGAACTATTGAACAAGGATTGATTTATTAATTACTATGAATAAAAAACATGGGCTTTTGAGATTTGCAATTAAATTATGAAAGCATTGTATGCATTCATGGTGTCTCTGTAAAAAAAATTATTCCTTATGTTTTGGCCTACTCATCACAACACTGAGAATATGAAGCTTAAATCAAATGTTTGGGAAATTTAGGATAGAAATTCCAAAAATATTGAAATAATCATTACAAAGAAAGAAAGTCAAGCCAAAGGCATGTCAGTAAAAAATAATATAAATGAAAAGTAGGACCATATAGAAACACATACATAAGATGAGACTAACTTTGTCAAGGCCCCATTGGTGATTACAGATATTATGGCCATTGCAAAACATAAGATCTGGAACAGAGAAAAAACAATCATTTACCTTTATAATATAGTACTAATCAAGGTTCTTCCTATGTTGTGTCTTTGTACAACAACAAGATGTCTAAGTTGTAGCAGAGCAAAGTTCACCTACTAATACTAGCACAAAACATATTTAGAGCTGGGATGTTGTTGTTCATGCTTCTCCAAAATAAGGAAAGCATCATCGTATTGCCCATTGTCCAAATAAGCACTTGCTTGGTCTAGAGCAGTTTTTAATTTATTGCTAGATCCAACCTTAAATACTGATAATTCCAAATATCAAACAAAAGATTCATCATAATAACTTATGAAACTATGAAAACCATAAAATTGAAACATTAACATGCATCTACTTGTCAACACCCCTGCAGCTGGTTGGAATTTGTGAACATGTTTACATTTTCCTATTAACAGTAAAGGCCATATCAGCATCAGTTGTTTTGAAATACTAGCTAAGCACTGAGAATAATGGTGACATTTTATAGTGTATAGAGATGGCTTCCAGAAGCACGTGATGAAAATATTTGCTCTAAACTAGTAATACATAACATCAGCTGAAAAATAAGTTGACAAGTCAAGAGCCCCAACAAGTAGAATGTATATCCTGATGGTGTCAAGTTAAATTGATCCTAGAACATATCACATGAAGAATGCATACCCGTCATACAAATAGGCCATGCTTTGCACCTCTTGCATGCAGCCCAGTGTGCTTATCTGCTCAATATCCATGTCATAATTCTAGGGTGCAAAAGTCATGATTACCATTGAATGGTTCTCAAACAACTTAATTTCCCTTCCTCTACCATGCATTTATACTATATACTAGCATAAATCCATCTAAAGTATTGATCTATCAAGCACCAAGAGGGATTAAATCTTTTGAGGTGTAAATTTTTTTTATCATTTTATATGGATCTAGAAGCACATTAAGAAAGGGGTAACAATAATTCTTTGTAAATATCATATTTACAGTATTTCTATTTTTGTGTAATTCTAGATCTCTTATTTTCTCTCTCTCTCTATATCATTTTTTCTATACAAGGTGTATATATCAAATATCTCCCTTTCATATATATAGAGAGAGATTTTTATTTATGTTTATATCTTTATTTGACTAACCTTTAGTATTACTATTATTTGTTATAAGTAATATATATTTTTTTAAAGCTAACATATAAGCAGTGTTCATGTACATGACAACATCTATATCATACTAGATTGTAGAGCCCCTCACTACTTGCCTTGCAATGACCTATTGGAGCATACTAAGTAGGTTTTTGGCAGTGTTTCTCATTGATCTGGGATCTGACATTTTCTGCCACAAGCAGTTGTTGAAGTCTATCGTTGCTCTGGCATTTGTGAATAACTTTAGCCAGAACGCACTTAATTATACTTCCAGTTAGTCATGAGGATTTCACCCAAATAGCTCTTTGGGACATGATATACTAAATTATGTTGCTAGGAATGTAGAGCATTGTAACCAATTCATGTTTCAAGGTGCAACCCAAACATGGCACTATGTAATCATATAGGCGATTAAACACAACAAGTTTGGATCTCGTGAACTATTATGTGTAAAACTAGAAACAAACAATTGAGCAAATGCAGAGAGGGTGAAATTCCCAAATGCACATTCCTATTATCCTTATGCAGTGATAAAGCATGTAACGAATCAACGCAGAGACAAACCACTGAAAAGAGATATCATGTGGAAAACAAATGAAGACGGCGAATTGGAGAGAATAAAGCTTGTGCTAAGCAATCCATATTTACAGATACAAACCCCACCCTCTTAATCTCCACACTTCATCTCTCGCATACTTTAGCGTCACATTGTAATTGTTAAACATCAATCATCATTAGGGATTCAACCGATACACAAATAATGTGTTACCTCCCTTCTCCTTTGAGCTCGAAACCTCTTCACAAGGATATGGGTCTTTTCCTTTTCATTAAAATCCACCCAATTTTGGCATAGTAAGATTACTCTAGAGATATGCCTCTTAGACCACGACCCAATGGTCAAACACCGATATTTGGCAAGGTATATTGAACCTTTATTTGACACATGCATACACTTGACTGACTCTGACATATTTGTAGCAGTCACAGACAATGTGTCACAGCCAATTTAGACTTGGTATATGGAATATTTTCTAACACCTTTTAACAATGCAATCAATACATAACCCTGATAATAGTTTACCACTAGCATTAAGAACTGTGTTCTATGAGAGTATGGGTATAGATCTTATGTCCAAAGAACGGAAAATTTTAAAAAATTATGGCCAGGTGGGACATGAGCTGAGACGGGATTATTTTATTTTATTAATGACCAGCTAGAGAAAAAAATAGATTAAAGGTACTACTAAGTACATAGATTCCCTAGTGGGAACCGATCTGCTAGTGGCAGGTCTAGAGGATTTTGGGTCTGATCGATCTAGAAGCAGATGCCACATGGGACTTTGCATGTTTCTTACATTCATATGCCATCAAGATAGGATGGAAGAAATAAATAATCAATAAACCAATTTGTTTCTTGGGTGAACTTTGCAAAATTTGTTTCCTGAGATCTAGTGCCTCCATCAGAAACAGAGTTAGACACCTTTGGTCCGGGGAACTGAGGAAATCAGTGAGGGATATCCTTTACTCTTTGTAGAGAAACAAAACCTCCCCCTAATATCATGTTATACTAGGCAGCAAAAGGTAAGTTAATGGTGTGTTTAATGTGTTACCTTCCCAACGCGTTTCGTGCTTCTTCTTCTCTTGACTGCTTGAAAGCCGTCACTATCAACTGTAGTGGAATACGCATTATCACCTGAGGTGAAGTGCATTGTTTTTTTCTTCTTCTTCTGGTTTCTGGGTCACTTTTGGACAAGCTTCCTTTAAGTATCCGGATTCCTTACAATTATGGACTTGAATGCTATATGTTTATAGTCTCAGAGCTTATATCAAGATGCTCCTTAGCATTCTAAGACAAATATTTCTGGTTTACCTTTAATTATATATGATTAAATTTTCATGAACCTCTCCAGTAACAGGCTTCCATGTTGTAGTTTCCTCTCCAAATACTTCACGTTCCATAATATCGTGAAACCCCAATGGTCTCTTTCCGTTTCCCTCTCCACACTGTCCCCAATTAGAGCCTTCTTGATGGAAAGATTCATAGAGAAGTCAATCTACCTTCCATATATTTATATATCCATGTCTTTCCCTGCTCCCCTGCAAACTTTGACCTATATAACTTCGCAAAGTCATTTAAAGTCCAGTGCGATAGGGTTTTCTTTTATTATCCAGCGACAGATTACAAGGTCAAACCCTCCCAACGCCTAGCAACTTTGGGATAACTTTCTTGAACAAAATAAATAATCCTTCTTAGGATCTCGTCATCTATTGTGAAACCAACCAAGGAATTTTCTGGTCCAGTCATTTTATTGAATTCCTTGTGAGTCCCTTGGGCATCTTATTCAATATCAATAATAGAGGCAAACTTTTTTGAATAACTATTGACAGGGAAGGAACCAAATATCTATAGTTTTTTTTTGTTCAATGAATTGAAGAAGGATTGATTCTATCTATAGGGAAATGCTGTGGGAATTACTTGAAAACATTGTCGAACCTTGGAAGGTAGTGAGATCGAATCTTCGACCATCGAAAGTGTTTGTGGGGATCCAAATTGAATAAAAATGGAGCCAAATAAGTTTATCTAGTGTTTGGTATATTTCTATAATTTCGTATTTGGTGCATGAAAGGGATTTCCCCTTTTTTCGAACTCCCTAGTATGGCTTACCTTTCTTCGAAAGTGGAGGGGATTGAAATTCAAAAGTAAAAAAAATTCTAAGAAGAATGGTTAACGTATACTTTACCCTTCTTTCATAGTGGAGGAGAGTGAAATGCAACATTGAGAAAAATTCTAAGAAGAATGGCTGGTAAGTTGGAAGGGATGAAGCAAACTATAGAATATCTACACATTTATATGGAAAAACAAGAGAATAAGCAAGAGCGGGCTTGGAAAGAAGTTTGAAAGAGAGGCATTTCAAATATGACTAGATTGTAAGTGACTCATAAATGTACTATAATAATATCTTAGAATTTGCTTATTGTTATTAATTTTTTGCTAGTGCTAGTCACTAATTGTCTTTATTGACTCACCAAAGGATAAGGCTATTGAGGAGGAAACAATACAACTCACCGTAGTAGCATTGACAAAGTAACCAAATTTTGAAGGAGATGGTATAGATTGAGATGGTGTGTCCATAGAGGAAGCCTACTCAAAGCATAAATTTAGTGCAATTATCATGTGTTTATGGTTTTTACTTGCATATGCTTACTTGGACAATATACATGACAATATAGTTTTAGGTTTTGTAGAATTGTTTTTGGTCGTATTTTTTTGTTTTCTCTTTGGAAGAATCATATATTCTATTTCAACTTAGTAGAGCAATGTCTTTCAAGAACTCTCTGTATCTTTATGCTATGTGTGACTTCCACAACCCCTTTATAATATAAATTCTACCAACCTTGTTTAAAAAATAAAAATAAAAATAAAAATCAATTTTAAATGACACGTCTATCTATGTTTACGTCATATTCAGTTAGGCTAAAAATTTTACTTTTCATTTCTCCAAGTTATTATAGTTAAAAGTAAATAGTTTCCTTTCTTTATTCTATGTTTGCCTCATTACTTTCTTTATATTTTATGTGGCGTGACATTGCGAAAATCTTTGAGAAAATTGTGAAAGGAGAAAAGTAACCAAGAAATTGAGAATACCAATCTCGGTTTACATTGTCATAGTTTCAACAATTAAATGCATGTAACTGTGAATGAATTTGGTGGTTATGACCTTTCAAATGAAAACAAATTCATGCTAAAAGTATCCCAAGCATATTCTAAACCATAGGATTTCTAAGAATTCCCAACATCAAGGCTATCCAATTTCAAACTACTTTTAGTGCCCATACCCATAACACCAACACCTTTATTATTTCCATGTTTCATGGATAATAGAGATAATCATCTCAAATTTAATAAAAAATTTTCCTAAAACCATTTAAATATATATGTTTGATATTAAATAAACCAAAAATGTTTGACAATATCACCAACATAGATCTATCTTAACTCTTCTCTACAAAGAATGCCCGCACGGGTGTGGCTCATTGGCGGTTCACTTGATATGAAGTCACTTGTTGTAAATTGGAGGTCACGAGTTCAAATCACACCCGGATTTACCCGTGTCCCATGCTTGCGGGGTGTGTGGGGCACCTAGGGGTATAGTGGTAGCGAGATTGGATCCTTGGACCCCGTGTCACGCTAGTGCCAAACCAGTCTCCAGTTGTCGATTCCCCTAGTACAAAAAAAAAAAAAAACTTTGCTCTACAAAGAATCAAGAGGGATCAAATCCCTTGAGGTGAAAACCTAACACCTCAAGGGATTTGATCCCTCTTGGTAAATATTGGTTGCATATTTTAGGGCCTACAACCTTAGTTTATGCTCCAAAAACATGAGAAAGAACTTGAGAACAATACGCATAAGAAAAGTCATAGTAATGCCCCTATATGACACATGTAGGCCAAAGGATCACTTTACAATGATTATGTGGTGGTATTGGACCTTATGCATGGTCTATGATCCATAAATATCTTTCATCCATGAGAAGTTGGTATTCCTTATAAAACCATGTCTAAGTCTTTGAGTTTCGTTCCTTAAGCTCAAAACGTACTAATGGTGTCCATATTTCCACTAGAATACTGAGGGTATCCTAGACCAATGTTATGTGATCGATTGAGGCCTTGTTCATTGTCTTGATCCCTAAATTCTTACTTTAGAGACTAAGGCTTGGATTTCCTCTATCAACCATGTCTAGTTCCCTAAACTCATAAATATTGCTCAATTCCTCCCAAAGGAACCCATATCCCTTCTTCTATAGAGGTTTAATGTTGTTATTAGATGCCTCTTTCATGGCTCAGGAGCCACCAAATACATCGATAAGGCCTAAGTCCTATGTTTCATTTTCCAACAATGTCCAAGGACGTGTGGCCCATACTTGGTTCTCAAAACCTCATAATGGTGTCCATATTCCCAATAAAAATCCAATATCCCTTGTTTCAATGTTATGTGGTAGTCAAAAACTTGATTCATGTTCATGGGCTAGGCCCGAACGATTTCTCATGAAGTGGTTTTTTTCATCTCTTGAAGAATATAACAAGGTCACTCATATTTCCACGGTGTTGGTTTAGTTTTGGAATCCTTAAGCAAGGGTTGAAAAAATAAGAAGGGGGTTCATGTGATGGACCCTATCCTAATAGAATGACCGAGACCTTGGTGTCCATATGATATACATGTGACAATAAAATTTATAAAATGATGTTAGAGTTATGTACGAACCAAGGGATGGTATAGTTGGTTGTACCCCAATCCTTGTTGATGATAAAATACTTGAATAGGAGATAAAAGATCCACACTAGTCTTCGGGGTTTGTTGTATAGCAAGAATTTCCCACCTCCGACTGAAAGCAATTGTAGAAGAGAATTAATTAATTTTCTTAGTGAGTCATATGGAGACATAGAGATAGAGGAGGGATTAGCGGGGGAGACGAGAGAGAGAGAGAGAGGGAGGGGTTAGGGGTAGATGTGTGTGTGTGTGTGTGAGAGAGAGAGAGAGATAGATAGAGAGAGAGAGAGAGAGAGAGAGAGAGAGAGAGAGAGAGAGAAGGATGGGGAGAGGAAAACAAAGATAGAAAGGGAGAGACAGGGGGGTTACAGAAAGACGAGGGGGATATAGGGGGAAGACATAGGAGGAGAGAGAGAGAGAGAGAGAGAGAGAGAGAGAGAGAGAATTTTAGTTATAGAGAGAGTGGGGGAGAGAGACGGGGGAGAGGAATGGATAGGTTAGTTAAAAGGGGAAGAGAGAGAAGGGGGATGGGAAGCGATAGAGATAGAGAGGGGAGGGAGAGAGAAAGGAAAAAATAGAGGGGGGAGGGAGAGAGAAAGAAAAAAATAGAGGGGAGTTAGAGAGAGAGGAGGGGGCATGTGGAACAGAGAGAAAGAGAAAGAGAAAGAGGGGTATAGGGAAAGAGGAAGAGAGGGAGGGACTAGGGGAGAGAGAGAGAGAGAGAGAGAGAGAGAGAAAGAGAGAGAGAGGGAGAGAGAGAGAGAGAGAGAGAAGGAGAGGGAGAGAGAGAGAGAGAGGGGAAAAGGAAAGGGAGAGAGATAAAATTATGGATGGGGAGAGGAAGAGAGAGATAGAAAGGGATAGGGAAAGGGGGGAGAGAAAGAGAGAAGGAATAGGGAAAGAGATACAAGAGGATATAGGAGGGAGACATAAGAGGAGAGATAGAGAGGGGTTGGGGGTTATGTAGAGAGAAAAGGGGAGAGAACAATAAAGAGGGGGGTGGGGTGGAAAGGAGAGAAAGGGAGAGGGGGAAGGAGGTTGAGATAGGGAGAGAGAATGAGAAAGAGATGGGGGGTTAGAGGGGGTGAAGAGAGAGTGATTCAGGGTTAGGTAAAGAGAGGGGGGAGAGGTAGGGAGAGAGAAAGGGAGACAGAGGGAGATAGAGATGGGGGATTAGAGATAAAGGGAGGTGGGAGGAAGAGATAAAGGGGCAATGAGTAGGGAAATGGGAACATAGATAGGGGTGTGTGTGAGAGAGAGAGAGAGAGAGGAGGGGGGTGGGTGAGGAAGGGAGATAGGGGTGTTAGAGAGAGAGAGAGAGAGGGGAGATGGGTGAATAAGGGAGAAAGGGGGGAGGAGGGATACATAGAAAAATGGAAAGGGATATAGGGAGAAGGAGAGGTGGATGAGAGAGAGAGATGGGGAAAGGAAAAGAGAGAGGGGGGGGATAGGGAAATGGAGAGAGATATAAAAGGAGTGATAAGGAGAGGGGGAGGGATAAAAGGAGATAGGGAAAGCGGTAAAGAGAGAGGGAGTTATGGAATGAGAGAGAGAGGGATATAGGGGTGTTTATTTAGAGCATAAGGTATGGTATTCATACCTATAATTCCATTCCCAAGGCTCTAGGACACCTTCATAATTCTATAATCACTTAATGGAACTAACATCCTAAATCATAGGCCTGTGATACCCTCAATAGGCCATGTGTGGTCGGTGGAGGAAACCTACTTAGTTCTACATGTCTAGAAGATTCCTTTAGAGCTTAAGGTTTAGGTATCCTCCACTAACCATGTCCAAGTCCCTAAGGCCACACAATCCAAACACATAGCAATGTAGATACCACTCCAATATATTACGTGGTGCTTTGGGAAATGTTCGTGGCTTGAATGCCATGAAAATTTATTTAGGGAGAAATGCATGGTCCTATTTCCTTGAACATCATTCCCAAGGTCCCGATACACCTACATACTACTCAAAACAACTTGTTGTCACCAACACCCTAAATCATAGTCTAATAATATACTCAATCGGCCATATGTAGCTGGTGGATCCCACCTCCTTAGCCTTAGATGGATAGAATATACCTTTAGGGATTAAGGATCAAGTTTCTTCTTCTGACCATCTCCAAGGACCCAAGGAAAAAAAACCTAGATACATAGTGCCATGGATACCCCTACGAAGTTATGCATCATTCTTTGACACATTGTTCATGGTTCTAAATGCTTCGAGAATTAATTTAGGGCCAAACACATAGTCTTCTTCCCTAGAATATCAGACTCAAGGCCTTGACATAGTAGATAAATTACTCAAAATCATCTAATTGTACTAACATCCTCAATCATAATCTAATGCTAGAAGCTTCCTTTAGGGCCCTATGTGTACATCTCTTTTATTGACAATGTTGAAGGCCCTCAGTCCATAAGACCTAGATACATAGCGCGATGGATATCCCTGCAAAGTCATGTGTGGTTTTTTGAGGAATTTTTCATGGCTCTAGAATCCTCGATGATTTATTTAGGGCCAAAACGATGCTCTTCCTCCCTAGAAATTCATTCCTAACACCTCGAGACATGTACATACTCCTCAAAACACCCTATTTTCACTGACATTCTCAATCATAGTCCAATGACCCTCAAAAGGCCATGTGTTGTTTGTGGATACAACCTTCCTATCCCTGGATAGATAAAAGATTCCTTTAGGGATTGAGCTTCATGACTATGTCCAATCCCCCAAGTCCCCAAGACATGGATACATATTTCCATGGATACCTTTGCAAAGTAACACATGATGGTTTAAGGAATTGTTCAAGGTTTTGGATTCCTCAATTGTTTATTTAGGGAAAAGGCATGATACTTCCCCTTGAATGCCATTCCCAAGGCATCAAGACATACATATTTTTCAAACCCACATAATAGAATTGTCATCCTTAATCATAGGCCAATGAGGCCACGTGTGATTGGTATCACAAGACCATGTGTGGTTGTTGGAGGCAACCTTCTTATCCTTGGATGGATAAAATATTTCTTAAGGCCCAAGGTTCAGGTTTCTTCCACTGACAATGTTCAAGACCTCAAGACCCCAATACCTATATACAAAGCTCAATGGATACCCTTGCAAAGTCATGCATGGTTCTTTGAGGTTCTAATGTAATTAATATCTCCACTAAGAGGTGAAAGATTCCCTCGATAAATCATGTGTGGTTATTCAAGCCATTGATATGGGCCTTGGGTGTATATAATGTGCCTTTAGTGCCTAAGGCCTAAGTTTCCTCCATTGACCATGTCAAAGGCATTAGACCCACGTCTGTTGCTCAGTTCCTACAAATGGAATTGGTATCTCAACTCATACATCAAGGATATCCTAAAATGGTCTTGTATAGTCATTTCAAGTCTCTCTCAAGACCATAGATTCCTAGATAGTTCCTTTAGGATCTAAATTTCAATTTTCCTCCCTTGTCCATGTCTAGGCCCCAATACCCATACCTAGTCCTTAAAACCTTGCAAATTCCACCCATATCCCTATTCTAAGGCCAAGGAGCCCCTTGAGATGTCATGTCTTGTGGTTTGAGGTGTCTACATCTCTATTAGCCTTGAATTCCTAAAGGCATCATTTAGTGCCTAAGGCTTGGCTTCCTGCCTTAACCATGTAAATGAGTCCTAATCCCATCTATACTTATCAAAATTTTATAAGAGTATTGATATCCACACACATAGGCTAATAATACTCTCACAAGTCCATGCATAGTGGTTCGAGGTGCTTTTATTGGCCGTATATGTTTAGAACTTTCCTATAAGACTTAAGGTATAAGTTTCCTCCCTCGACCATGTCTAGGGCCCTGAGACCTTAAGTAATGCTCAAATCTTCCTAATGGAACTAATACCCATCAAATAATTTGATAATTAATTATTACTATTAATAAAAAAAGTATCATTCAAACAATTAAATTTCAATTTAAAACACTTTTATCACCATCTTTATAATCTTAAGAATTAAAATTGATTATCTTTGATCATCTTTCAATAATAATTTTGTAAAATGCATATATTTATTTATTTGAAGTGACAATCAAATACAAAGTAAACAATTGAATCAATTATATATATATATCTATATATCTATATATCTATCTATCTATCTATCTATCTATATATATATATGGTGTAAAGCGTGATATTAAAAACATTTATTTGCTTGAATAAAATAAAAAATAAATCATTGAAGTGGGTTATTTAGAAAAATAATTACTTGTGAATTTGTTTTATGGTTGGTGCAAACCCTCATAATTAAAATTTATTTGTAAGTGCCAATGTGGCAAAGGAGTTATCACCACCTTATTGTACTTTTCAAAGTATCGTACACAACTTCTATAATTAGCATATATGATGTGGCATGCCATTTCCAATAACAATTACTATCACCACTTTAACACCATATAATGTAAGTGGTGCTAATATCCCCATATTAACACCATATAATAAAGTGGGGCTAACTTGCGGTGCTAAAGATGGACTTAAGCTAGTGATTAAAACTTAATAATGATACTAATGTCCATCAACAAATTTAATAAGATCAACATAAAAAAATTCAATTGAATAATCAAATTTCAATTTAAATCATTTTTATTACTACTTTATAATATTAATAATTAAAAAATGGTTATTTTTATTGTTTGTCAATATTAAGAGTCCTAAGTATTTAGTTTTTAAACAATATTAAAAATGAATAATTTAATTGAATTGAATCATGTGAATTTATTTGTTTAAGTAGTGTAAAAATAAGAAATTGAATTTATTGGGATTGTGATGCAAATACTCATAAATTAGTCTTGATCATTTATTTGAATGAAAAAATTATAAATTAAATTATTTACAAAATAATTATTTGTGAAATGGTTTTGTTTATGGTGAAAATTCTCATAAATAAATCCTACATGTGCATGTCCATGTGACAAATAATTATTAGCACCACTTTATGGTACTTGCCAACATGGCATTTTGTTGATATACATGAGTAAAAGCATAATTTCCAATAAACATTAACACCATTTTAACACCATAAAATATATGTGGTGCTAATACCACTGCCTTAACACCACAAAATGTAAATGGTGCTAATACCACCACTTTAACATCACAAAATTGCTAGTGGTGCTAATAGCACCACTTTAACACGATACATTATAAGTGGTGCTAACTTGTGGTGCTAAAAGACGGATTTCCTTGTTGTGCCTTTCCTCCTGAAAATTTTGTTGATGAAAGGCTACAAAAGGAAAGGAGTGACCTCCCTTGCATGAGAAAATATTTTTCCAATTGATTGACATTTCTAATAACATCCAAAAACCCTTTTGTGCATCGTCATATCAAGGTTTGCATTTTCTGCATAATTATGGATTGATTTGGAGCTATTTTCCCTTAAGAAGAGAGCCCTCCTACTGTGACCTTGGTTTGTCTTGGAAGCGAATTCGATTGAGGTGGTTGTAGCTTAGGTACCCCAATGTGGCCTTGGTGTTGTCTTGGAAGCTACAACTTGAATTTCTCAAACGCGAATGCCTCATACACGATTTTTCCCCTTTTATTTCTATTTCCTCCAATGCTAGAAGAGGATGTAAACAAGATGGATATATTCATTCATAGCAGAGGTTATCATGCATATTGCTCCAAGTTCCTTCCCATACATTTAATTCCCGTTGTGGAAGCTCTCCCTCTTTGGTAGATTTGATTGATGAAGGAGAGGAGGAGGTTTCCGATAGTTTATTCCCTCACACCCCTTCTCCATACATGGTATAATCTTATATGGTTAATATAGATTATTGGTTACAACCATTAAATTTATTGCAAGCTCATCCAAACCAATGAATACACAAATACACTCGGATTTCCTTGATGTTTTCATCTATGTATAGATCAATCTACATAAAGTGTGTTTTATTACAAAAAAAAGAGCTAGTTATAAATGATTAATTTTGAAGATATTACCATTGATGATTGATCTTTTATTTTCAGTAGTAGTTCTTTTTAGTAGTTTTATTTGAAATTATGACATATATATATTATGATTAGTGTCGTCCTTAAACATTTTATTACTAGAAAAAAAGTATTGAAAAGTGTGACTAATATTTTTAATTATTTTTGTTGGTAATAAAGTTTTATTTATTAAAACTAAAAAATTTATCACTAGCAAAAAACAATTGAAAGTGTAACTAATGTTTTAATCGATTTTGGTAGTCTTAAAAGTTCTATTTATTACAAGTAACATTGAGACTAATTTTTTTATGACTAGCCAAAAATGAATAAAACATGTAACAAATGTGTTTAATCATTTTTGTTAGTCTTAAAGGTTTTTCATTATTATAGCTAATGTTGCAACTAAATGTATTATCACTAGCGAAAATATTTTGACTAATTCTTATATTTAAACATTTTTCATATACCCTAAATACCCATTTTTACTCATTCAAAACTATGCAATATTCTTATTTTTATAATCATGAAAAATAATCTTCTATATATACTATATACTTTGAGATAAGCCCAATGGGTTAGCTCAAGTGGTTGAGAGTTGTGAGTTGTAAACAGAAGGTCTCGAGGTCAAATCACCAGGTGGCTATGCATAGATATTTAAGGGCCTCACCTGATTTCCTCCCTGGGTTAGGCCTCATAATCAAGGACACTAGTTTACCTTGGGTACCATCCTTGAAATGAGGGGAAGTACAAAATATTTTTCCCACGATATGTTCGAAGGAAAATATATATATATACTTTGATATAAACAAGTGTTTTATGTACATTACATCACTCAAAAGTAATTTTAGTTTGAAAAGAACATAACATCAAAGAAAAATAAATATACTTCAAGAAATATGTGTCACCTTTAAATGATATATCAATTTTTTTTAGAGAAATAGCATATCATGCTTATATATTCTCAAGAATAAATATTTTCAAACGTGGTTTAAAAAACTTCTTCTTAAACATTATTATTGATGGAAATACAACTTATAAGCCTCAAATTGATATAATATAGATACAGAGACATATAATACAATAATGATATTATGTTAAGTGGATTTCCTTGTTCCTTCCCAACATGGCCTCAAATTCAATGGTCTCTATCTTTTTCCATTGATAATTTGTTTTGTATTCAATGATCTTATAATACAATGAACCCACTGATCTTACAACAGAAAGGAATCGTTGTAGAATAAGTATATCCATTTGTATATGGATTTCTGAAAGTGTTGGAAAGAACTTGTTGACCAATCATCTGAGTTATTGAATCCATCTGTACAAGAAATGGTGGAACATTTTTTGTGAAGCATAAAATGGTCATGTCCTTGTTGCATCATTGGAAAATTCTCCTACAGATTTGGTACCACTTGACCCATATGGTTTCTAGATACTTTCTTTGTCATCACATCTTCAGATAAGGTATCTAATGTAATCTTATCAAGGCCACCAACCTACAAGCGAAAAAATGCCAATATGAATTGTTAAACCATACAATCAAATGTAGAAGACTTGTTTTGAAAAAGAAGATAAGTATCCAAAGTGACTCTAGAATATATTCATTGAATCCCAAATATGCATTTAAAGTCAATACAACAAGTATGGTTTTGGAAAAGAATTGCACGTGTTACATGACAAGATAAGATACCCACAAAGATTTCGAAAAGTTGAAGGAAAAGGTGACTGAGGGCTCAGTGTTAGCGCTCTCAGATTTCGAGAAAATTTTCCAAATCGATTGCGACACTAGTAGGATGCAAATTGGAGCAGTGTTGAGCTAGGAGGGCCGACCAATTGCATTCTTCAGTGAGTAGTTGGATGACGCGAAGAAGAAATATTCGGTCTACGACCAGGAGTTCTATGCTATTGTCCAAGTATTGCAGAAGTGGAGGCATTATTTGTTACCCAAGGAATTTGTGTTTTAAACAGATCATGAAACACTGAGGTATTTCAATAGTCAGTCGAAATTGAATCAACATCACATGAAGTTGGTCGAGTTCTTGCAGGGATATAACTTCATGTTGCGACATAAGTCGGGAAAATCGAACAAGCTTGTCGATGCACTGAGTCGAAGAGTTGCATTGTTGAGAACGACGACGGTACAGGAAATAGGAATAGAGTCAGTGAAGGAAGAGTATGCGATTGACGATGATTTTGCGAAAGCATGGAAGGCTTGTTGTGAACCATGGAGTGTTGACAGAAATCCATACTTGGATTATTTCATCCAAGAGGGATACCTGTTTAGGGGACAACAATTGCGTATTCCCAGAGGATCAGTAAGAGAGAAGCTAACCTAAAAGTTGCACAGTGGAGGATTAGCAAGTCATTTTGGCATCGACAAGACCAAGGCATCGGTCGAAGAAAAGTATTATTGGCCAGGAATGACGATAGATGTTGGTAAGCGGGTACGACAGTGTCAAGTTTGCTAGCTGGAAAAGGGAAGAAGTTAGAATACAGGGTGGCATACGCCATTAATAGTGCCGAATACCCCATGGGAGCACTTGAGCAGGGATTTTGTGCTAGGATTGTCGAAGACACAGTAGGGAAGCGACTCAATCTTTGTTGTAGTCGACAGATTTTCGAAGATGACACACTTTATTGTGTGTCGAAAGACAAGTGACGCCACAAGAATTGTTGTACTATTATTCAAGGAGATAGTTAGATTGCATGGGTTGCCGAAGAGTATCACATCAGATAGAGATACCAAGTTTATGGGACATTTATGGAGAACCCAATGGAAGAAACTAAACATGAAGTTGCAGTATAACTCGCCATATCATCTCAAGACAGATGAATGAACCGAGGTGGTGAACAGAAGGTTGGGAAACCTTCTGAGATGTCTGACGATCGACAGACCCAAGCAGTGGGAGAACGTGTTGTTGCAAGCAGAGTTCGCATACAAAAATTTTGTGAATCGGTTGACAGGTTTGAGCCCATTCCAGATTGTTCAAGGTCAAAGGCAACATGGAGTGGTAGATTTGGTCAAGTTACCAATGGAAATGAGGGAAAATGGGGATGCAGAATCATTCGGAGAGGAAAATAAAAGAAGTCCATGAATATGTGCGAAAGCGCATTGAGAAGAGTAATGCGACATATAAGTTGAGAGCCGACAGACAGAAGAGGCTACAGTCATTCAGTGAAGGAGACTTAGTCTATGCACATTTATAGAAGGAGAGATTTCCTACAGGAACATATAACAAGTTGAAGCTAAAGAAGATTGGACCATGAAAGTTTCTGAAGAATATTTCAGACAATGCTTATGTGTCAGAGCTGCCGAAGGACTTTACCATTTCACCAACGTTCAATGTCTTAGATCTGTACAAGTTTGAAGAAGGTTCAAGAAACGGAAGCGGGGAAGTGTCTAACATTAGTTGAACAGTGTAGATTCAAGATCGACACAAAGAGGAAATCACCGAAGTGTTAGAGGAACGCGAAGTCGGATGGACACAGAGTTCGTGAAGGAAGCAATACTTCATGCGATGGAAAAATGATTCCTTACAGGAGGTAACATGGATTTTCGAAGAAGATTTCAGGAGACTAATGGAGCAGTCAAGTTGTTTTTCACCCGGGGAGTCTCATGTAGGAGCATCGTAGTCTAGGAGAAACAGTCAGAGATGATCGACATGAGGAGTCGACCAAGGGGAGTGTCGACGACCACTGGTGCAAAGGAATATTGGTTGTCGAAGTCAAGAGTCAAGCATGAAGCTTTTGATATGCAGTCTACGGAAGGAGCGGAAGGTCGAGATTCGACATGTCTAAGGTCGACAGACGATAGGTCACAGCGAAGGCGTTGAGAGTCAATATGTTGTCAAATCGTGACACCGACAAGCTTTGGGGCAGAAGCCAAGCATCAAGAAAGGGGCAGACTAGCGAATGCATTAGAAGCGAAGTGAAGCCAATGACTAAGTCGAAGGTCGACAAAGAAGTATGGTCGAGGTCACTGATGGGATCAACTACTGTAGCAGTGTCAAAGAAGCTTAGAAGTCAAGGCGTAGGATTTGGTATCCATTCAGGCTTGCTGACGAAGTTATGAGCAGTTATGAAGGTGGTTGGGATCATGACAGATGTCACCACTGGAACAGGTTGTGCAGCACGAAAGAGGGCGCTGACATGTACAAGTCTACAAGATCTAGAGGATTCAGCGGACAAAGGAAGAGTGTCTCGAGGAATGGAGTGGACCTTGGGATGAGTAGCAGTAGCAGAGTCGGGTAGAAGACCAGTGCGCAATCATAGAGGAAGTCAGTTGGAGTTAGTTCCAGCTGGGGGGGTAGTAGAGATCGTCCATCCATAGCTCAGCGAGTGCTTGCATTCAATAGAGGCCATGAGAGGGAGGGGATCGCACATAGAGAGAGCACACATTTACTTCTGTATATTTTACCCAGCTAAGGCCGACTAGTTTAGTTCAAATGCTTTGTAATTCGTATTGTAATTTGATTTGAAGTAATAGAAGCCAGCTTCCGGCATCCTATTTACGTCTAATCTGTGTAAGCATCGTGTCTGTCGTGTGTTTTGTTAAGCAAGAAGGTCAAGCTGATCGAACTTGCGCCAATTTAAATATAGATATATTTTTCTTAATTATTATGCTATGTAGATAAATTCACTTTCAATAATTATAAACATAATAAAAATGAAAAAACTCATAAATTTATTTATTCGGAGTACATTGATAAATCTAACGCATAGACATACTTTAATCGGGCTTGCAACTCAGATACTCTCATAAGGATCATTTATTCGTTTGATGATCATGTGATAAAATTTAAATAGGTAGTGATAAGGTATACAGGAAATTTTTTAAATTTGTATAGTTTTAGGGACATTACAGTGACCGACTTTTATAAAACAGGCGGGAATCACTTTTACAATGACCTACTTTATAAATTAAAGTTACATGAACTTTTTCAGAAAGTAAAGAGCACGAATTGCAAAAAAAAACTTGTTTTTTTGGCATGCAAGACACATTACACAGCCGCACACAAAAAAATGAAATGTTAAAACATGATTTTTTAAAATTTAGGGTTAGTCCTTGGTTATATTACATAGTAATTGTAAGTTTTCTCACTATTTTTGGTTTACCGAGTTTGCACAAGGTGCACAAAAAAGAGCATACATAATCAAGAAAACCCTTTCCACTTTGTTTATGATTTTTCAAAATTAGACAAATTGCATGGAAAAGAGCATACAAAAACCAAAATCATAATAGACAAAGAATAAAAACAAAAAACAAGCTAAAATATGAAATAATATCAGAGATTTTTTAAACAAATTGTATATGTAACTATCGACCTAATAAAATGGCAACGGCACAGAAAAGTAGAAACACCTTCAAGTGAAACATGAAATATTTCCAACTTAAAGCATTTCTCTAGATGTAATGGAAAACCTTGGTCAACCCATAAAAATATGGAAATAGAAGAATCTAGAAATATGTTGATGCACACAACTAAATAGATTTAAGATCTCGATTGAAAATGAATGTGGAAATTCATTATCTAAATTGGATCCTCATTTAAAAATCCTCTCTTCTAATAATTTCTTAAAACATTAATTGTTTGACAAAGTGATAAAAGTCCAATTTGTTTCTCTGGGAAGTGGAAACAAAACATTGTGATGGTTCAGCTTCAAAGACCAACCTAATTAAAATTCAAGGATGTGGGAGAGAAGGGCACTCCATTTATAGCAACAAGAGGGGAGAAAAATGGAAGACATAGCATAAGAGTCAAAGAGAAGTAGTTGTTCGAAGGATGAATTGGTTTTGATCTCGTTCATGCAGAAGAAGGTTTTTTATGAGACATTGTAGTCTTCCAATTTTGTATGTGATTGACAATACATAATTTCTTGTGTATCACTCATTATTGTTATAAAATTTTGAGCAATAAAATATCCCCATGAATGTTGTGTTTCCGATTTGGGTTTCTAAGGTAAAAAAAAATTATAAGTTTGTTGTGCATTTGAATTCTTTGTGGTTGTTTTAATTAATGTTCTAGTTATTAAATTGTTGGTGTTTTTAGCCACATGCTATGATTTTTTGTCCATTTGGATAGAAAAACAACATACAAGATTTGACTAGTTTTCCCATAGATCTATGTTAACTAGACTATCAAGGTATAAGGCTATAGTTTATGGATCATATGGGAACATAAAATATTCCCGGGATAGATTTAGAAAACATGTATGGCAAGCACCCACTATTAGTATCAAAACAATGAAGATACTTTGCTACTACGCCTACAAAGGAGTAGACAACCGAACATGTTCAAAAGTTCTCATGAGGAAAAGGAGGACCTTGAGGTCAGGTTGGCTCCATTGCAGCAAAGCATTACCACACTCACAATCTTCATCATGCAGTTGGTGGAAACATATAGGGAAGCACCCTCATGAAATGCTAAACATGACAAGTACAAGAATCCTGAAGACTCATGTAAAACCAATGATTTTTTTCCATCTTCCAATGTTCTTTTCAAAGTGGAAGCAAAAATTTAAATACACATGTACAATGGAATGGTTAATGATTAAGTCTTGAGTAGCTGGTTGAAGGAATTAGATGCTTACTTTGACTTTTGGAAATCCAAGAAACACAACATATAAATATTTTTCCCATTTGAATATGATTGGGCATGCTCCATTGTGGTGGGAGAGCTATGTGCATGCATTGAGGATGGGAAATATACCCATGGTTACAGAGTTTGAAGCCTTCAATTTATTGTTGATATCGCAATTCTATCCCATCACCTATAAAAAAGTGCAGCCCGTGAAATGGAAATACATTGGACAAGGAGTGGAAGAGTATACTTTTGAATTCCAAAATAAATCCATTAGGATGGAAATTTCTCTGCAAAAGATAGGAGTTTTCATTAAATACCTTGGATGACTATTTTCCCATATCCAAACATAGTTATAGCTTCTTAGTATGAAAATAATATATGAATAAAGTAAGAAGGATCTCTATACTAAGTTGGATTCCAAGAAAGGATGAAACACTAAGGGAAAGAAGATATCAACAAGAAAAATGATAAGAGGTTTGCACCCACAACAACAAAAAAAATCCTCATAGGAATTTTAAACATTGCATTTTGGATGGGCACATGGATGAGACGTGTTAGAAACTTCATTTGGAATTGCATCTGAGGTGGCATAAGTGCAAGAGGAATAAAAATGAAGATACCAAGACAAACGAATAAGTTATAGAAAGCACATTTGATATGGATGCATCCATACCTTGCACTACATTGCAGTAACCAAACGTGAGTGGAGACAAACATGCACTATTCCAAATCGAAGTTCAAGTGAAGAACCATAAGATAAATGATCTTGTTTTTAGAAATTCTTAGTGTATTATGATTTCTAAAGCATTAACTGGTGAACTTGGGTTGGAAACTGATGCTATAGTACATCCAAGTTCGCTAGAATGGTTACAAAGCAACTCTATTATGAGAGTTACTTGTAGACATGTGTAAAATAAGGTTTTCAACTAACGGTAGCTATCTTGATGATGTAGAATGCGAAGTGGTTCCATTGGATGCATGTGAAGTGATGTTTGGTGAACCATACCTATGGGAAGGAATGATAAATTTTATAGGAGAAAAAACAAATACCACTTGGCCAAGGATGATAGGGCCTACCTTTTCAAATCACATAAAGGGAGAGATAGAGAATATATCCTCTATTGGCAAAGAATGCATATACAACCAAGCAATAAGATACCTTATGCAATGAGTGATGGAGTAATGGATAAGGAGAAGGAAGTGGAGGCCATGTGCTTCCATATCTTGCATGGTTTATATTTCAGAGACAAAAAATCCCCCAATGGGGAAGTGTCCTCCGAATTGGATCCTCATTAAAAAATAATCTCTCATAATAATTTGTTGAAACAATAATTGTTAGAGAAAGTGATAAGAGTCTAATTTTTTTCTTTGGGAAGTGGAAATAAACCATTATGATTGTTCAACATCCAATTCTATCCACGGGGGGTTCACTCAATGAACTTGTTGCATAGCACGATCGTTCGCGTGATATTAAAGAATACCCCTAATTTCACTAAATATTGAAAAATGCATCCTAAAATTGTATTGTTGATCCCCCCTCCCAATATGACTTTCCAATTAAGAAAACCCCTAGTTTCACTAGATATTGTAGGTATCCATTTTTATCAACCCATTTTTAACACCCCCTTTATGTCATATTATCAATTTGTAACAAACAGGAGCCTTGCCACATCTTAGTATAAGCAAACACGATGCTAAATAAAATAATAGTATAATTCTAACAATGATCCCACTAGGATCGCAGGGGTGACCAATCAATTTGTAGCATTGGAGAGTGGAACACCCAAAGAAATAAAGTACTGGGGAAGGCAAAATGCATAAAACAAAACCTAGTCAAGGGATCAACATATTAACAAAGAATGTAAAAGACTGATAGTCCAATTGTTAGTGCAATGCTTAGAAAATATGATAATTGCAAATGTTTCACACCACAACCTACCAATCTACCAATTTTATCATGTAATACAAATATAGCCATAGATAACTCATGTTTTCTATATGCTTAATAAATTAATCTCCATAAAAATGCAAAATTGAAACCCTTTTGTGGAAGGATGCCCCTACCTTCCTATAAAAAAAAACATCATTGTCGATGTTTGAACCCAAATGAACATAGAAAAATTCCTTTTACTTTTCAATAACACCATATGATCATGTGCATAGCTTGGATTTGGGTCATTCACAAGATCCAATGAATTGCCTCCACTTCCTCTACATTTATTCTTGCAATCACGGGAATTAACAACATTTAGTTACCTTTTCTTGGGTTATATCTACATAGGGGAAAATATCCATTGTTAGGTTTCAAGCATGCAATAGTTATAAAGATACACAAATAGCGAAACTTATATGATACCATTTCATGGTAACGATAACACATAGGGTATCTAAATAAGGATTTAGATTTTCACCTATGTTCATGTTAATTCCAATATAATATTAAAACAGATGCCTTGCATATAAGAATTGAAATTACAATTATGAATGTGCCAAATATAACTCAATCTAACAACTATTCCTAACTGGAAATGTGAAAAAATTAAAGAAGAATGCAAAAAGTTGAAATAAATAATTAGTCAATAAACATTGATCAAACTTTTCTTGGTTCCAGTGAGCCAAGAAAGATTGATCTTAAATTACAGAACAGTTTCTCTTAAAATGCCAGCATAGCAATTAATTCATCAAATTACAGAAGTAAAATACTTCATCCCCACACAGAAAACTATAGTTTAAATACTTATCAATTATTCTTACCTTACTAATTATTTATGAACTGTAACAGTTGTTTTAGACCATCTAGCATCTCGAATATTTCATAATATTTCTTTCTTCGATATCTTTCAATTTTCTTTTCAACAGTTATAGAAATAAATCTGTTCCTTTCCGAGAGTCATTATAAGCTTTGAAAGCAGAGTTACAGTATTTACATGCAAAGGCATTGCAGAACAGTATTATATAAATCTTAGTATTTATTTTTATTTCATCAAATTTTCTAGTATTTGTTTTCTATCACTTTTTAAACCAAAGGTGAAGTTTGAATCCTTGTTCAAATCCCATTATTCTTACAATTTCACTTCAAAACCCTAGGTTGACTCTCGACTTTTCATTACAACTGTTTTAAACATTATTGATAGAAGACACACAGGCAGTACTTGAGCTTCAAAACCCAGATCTTCTACAGATCAAACCGAGCAAGAAGTAATTCAAGTTATGCTCACACAGGAACAAGGTTTCAACCCTGTAAATACTTCTTTTTTTTTTTACATTGTAATTTCGTTTACGACTTTGGAAACAATACTTTGTCACTAAAACTTTAAGGCCTATTTATTAAATTAATTTTCTTACAGTTCAAATCGAAATCTTCAAAACCTCCACTCTTATTTATTTCCATAATCTAACTACAGAAGTTCATTTCTTTAGATTGAGCGTCAAACTACAGTATTCGCAACAACTTTAACAGCACCGAATACAAAAAAAAGAACAACGCAACATTTCTTTTCTTCTATAACTAAAAACCAGTATTATAATACCAAGTCAAATGACTTTCAATCCTTTAAAGCGAAGCTTGCAAGTTGTACTATGGCGAAGATGCCATTGTAAAATATTTTCAGTTTACAATGTAGGCTTGAAGCCTCGGCAACACAAAAACTTAGTCTAAACATTATCATTGCTTACGGATTAACCTAACTCTTTTACTGAGCAGAACGTTTTAACTTCCGATGAGTCCAGGGTTATGGATGAACCAGAGACTTACCAGGACGGCGGAGTCCTCGACGTTCATTTGTCCAACAAGCTTGGATGTTAGACCTTTGATTGACCCTGCAAGTGAAACATACATCTAAATAAATTGGAATGAATCAAAATAAAGGATTTATGAAAACTCAAATTTCAATGATGGAACATAGAGACGTATTACCTTGAGTGGAAAGGCCAAAGATCCAACCCCAGGACTGTAAAAATAGACTTTCACCCTGAAATAGAAACCACACCAAGGTCGTGGTATCAACTACTGAGCATTCACTTACAGGTCTGCAAAACACCATTAAAATAACGCAGAGGTCGCGGGTTCCAAATTCCAAGCAAACTTGCTAACCCTAAGTTTTAGCAGTGTGTCGGCCTCACACTCTAACTCCAAAACGTGAAAGTGAAGACTGAGAAACCCTCCAGCATTACTTACAACGAGAATTTAGGGTTTATCATTCAACGACCCAGATCTATTGTGATCGATGAGCGAGAAGGTGACAGCCTGATGCTTTGAGAATCGGGAAACCATAACATAAATACCTCATTTATTGTAACAGCTACGACAATGCCAACGCTGCATGCCAAGGAGTCAATCCCATGTACAGTTCGGAGGAGAGTTGCTTGTTCACTACGCATAGTTCGATTTCGTGAGTCACATTTTAACCAGGCTTCACGTGGTTTGAGAACGTGGATAGACAGCATTACACTCCACTAAAGAGTTGGTTCAGAACCATTAATGTTTGGACGAGACACCATCAACCTGTCAGATCGATGCAGCATCGACATTAATAACCGTCACTTCCTTACCAGTGTCGTATTTAATGCTTGGTGTAATGTCGTTCATTATCAATACATAGAGTAAGGTCATGATTGCATTGTATATCGCTTCATCGCTATGGTATTAACCATCGAATGCATGATTACATAAATCAAAAGTTTGTATTGGTAATAATCGCATGCATATAAGATTTAGATAGTTAGAACTTAGGTTAGAAAATAGTATCGGTACATTGTAATATTATTATAGTAAACCATATAAAAGTTGTTTATTATAATAATGCACCAATATCAGATTAGAATGGTTCACCCTATAGTTAAAAAAGGTCCACACTTATATTGTATTATGTTCTTAAATAAAATATGATTTTGACTTTATAAATATCAAGACTATATCCATATATATATATATATATATTATAAATGGAGAAAGTAGAAGCTACCATAGTTATCTTAAATAAAATACCAAGCATTGAAATAGTAAGTGAAACTTGATGTTATAATAAAGGAATAAAGTTCAAATTGAATTTGTCCATCAATCATTTCACCGGGTAGTAAAAGGTTTCATGAATTGGAAAATATTGGCAGAATCATATTAGCAATTCATTTTTCAAATCTAGTAATTAATCTTAAGATTTTTAAGCATAGATATTTCTACCAAGATAATGTACTTTTGAAACCTGTTTAAATATTATTAACTTCTACAACTTGTATTTTTTTTTCGAAATAATACATTTAGAACTTGGATAGAATTCCATACCTGAAACAAGGAGGTACTTATAATTTCTTTAACCAAATAAGACGACTAATTGGAAAATATAAATACTCTTAAACATTGTTTTGTCATTGTTATCCTTACCTGCGAATATTCGCAAGAAGGACAGGTACAAATGCTTTAGCTAATTAGCTAAGTAAGTCTCGGGGCACCTCGTAGGAACCCTTTCATCACCATCCCGAAATTAAAACTGTCAGTACCTTGTCAAGGAGAACTCCGTCTTATATTGTTTTGAAATTTCAGTTATTACAACTACAAACAAATTAGTGTCGTAATCATTTTTATGGAGGTAAGACACATCACTGTCTTAAAGAATCATTAGTTAAAAGGACATAGTAGTTAAATTGTTATATACATTAATGACTTTATTATTTAATACTTCCTTAACAAGCATTTATTACTTCCGCAATCACAATTTTAACATTTAATGCTAGTATATTTTTTTTAATTTTTTTTATGAAATTATCGGGATGTTACATTGCTCAAGGACAATAATCCAAAGAGACTTCCATCGATATTATCATTGGTACACTATTATCAAATTTATTCAAAACTTAGGATCATAAGCAATATCAAATAAAAATGGAAGGTCCTTAAGTCTTAGGTGGGTATGAATTGAGCCCGTGATTTGGACATATGAATCCATCCCATGATTTGGAGGTTATTCCTCAACACTCCCAAATAAAATAACCCCCAATATTTATATTACTATGTCAAATAAAAAAAACCCCTTGACCCCTTAATACGGGGAAATATATTTTTGAGGTTTTTAAGAGTATTCAACCCCCCAATATGAATGGACGTGATATGATATTGCCTCACTAGTGAACACCCCGTGATTCTATCCCAATAAAACTTGAAATGTGTGGGACAGAAGGACACTTAGTCAATGAATCCAAGAGAGGAGGAAAAATGAAGACAAAACAAAAGACTCAAAGGGAAGAAACTACTTGAAGGACAAATCGGTTGGGAGCCCTTCCTTGGAGAAGAAGTTTGTCTTTGAGCTATGGCATCATACAAATGTTGTCTATGAGTAGCGTTAGATATTTTCTTGTGCATTGATCATTATTGTAATATATTTGTAATGTCCTCGGCCCTTAAACAATGTTAAGGGTGCTAATAATAAGCCTAATTTAATTTAATCATAGTGGATATAGATAAATTATGGTTAGGATAACTAACCATTCACCTAATCATTACAACTTTTATCTCTAGAAGTTTGTTTTATAACTAAAGTTGCAACACTTAACTATTTAATTACGACACTTAATTAATAAATTCTAATGTGTGATCTAAGGAACATAATCTTAAAAAGAACATGACTATGATAAAAATAATGTTTAGTGTGAATAATTACTTCATGTACTTTTGATTGTTTGATAATGATGCAAGTAACCTTATTGGAATACTTTCTTGCTTAACAATACACATGATACAAACCACAATGCTTGCACGAACAAGGTGTAAACAGGATGCCAGAAGTGGCTTTATATTACTTCTTTGAATTCGGTTACAATGCGGAATAAGTATAAACAAATAACTAACTACAATCAGCCTCAACCATTACAACTTAGAAGTAACGGTGGTGTGTTCTCCCTGTGTGTCGACCTCACCCTCTCCTAGTTCTCCTCAGAACTCTGAGCTATGGCTCAATCTCAAATCTCTTCTTCTTTGGCCGATGTGACTCTTCACAACTCCTCTCAGCTCTGCTCTCTGATATTGCTGATCAAAGATTGAAGATCCCTCTTTGGTTTCCTCTCCTTCGTCTTCTACCCTACTGCTACTATTCTCGAGGTTATTGCAATCCCCAAGACATGCATCCTCCTGTCTGCCAATCCTTCCAAATCCTACATACGTGCAACTGTCATCTCCCAACCGTGCTGCACAACCTCTGTCCATGACGTCACCTATCATGTCTTTTACCTACTCGCAATAACTGTATTAAATTCCTCAGGAACCCTGAATGGCTACCAGGTACAGTCCCTTGACTTCTTGCGCTTTCAACCCTGCTACAGTAGTCGGTCACATCTTGACCTTCTTTTCGGCTTACTTCTCATCTTCTGTGGTTCATCAGTCCTCCCCTTCATCCGCACTTGGCTCCGCCAAACCTGTTGCGTTGTAGTTCAACCATGCATCAAATACCTGACATCTTACTCCACTTGTCGTCTATCTACCATTACATGTTGATTCTCGACCTAACACAACATCCACTGCACTACTCCAGTCGGCCGCATTCTGACTGCTTCTACTCGACTTGTTGACTTCGAGAAGTCAACCTGCTCTCCACACCAGTGGTCATCGGCACTCCCGCTGGTCAGTTCCCTCCTGTCGATCAACCTCGATTGATCTGCCTAAACCCCGAGGCTCCTACATCAGACTCCCCAGGTGAAAAAGAATTCAACTACTCTGTCAGTCTCCTGAACTCTTCCTCGGAAATGCATGTCGCCTCCTGCAACTCATCATCGTTCCATCGCAATAAGTATGCCTTCTTCCATGTGCTACGCATTCGCCCAACCTCGCGCTCTTCAATTACTTCTACGTTCTCTTCTTTGTGTCGATTTGGAATTTGGTTTGTCCAATCGATGCTTATCACTTCCTTGCTTCCGTTGCTTGACCCCTCTTCAAACTTATATAGATCTGAAACGTTGAACGTTGCTGAAATGTTCAAGTCTTCCAACAATTCCAACACATAAGCGTTGTCCAAAATATTCTTCAGAATTCTGCACAGTCCTATCTTCTTTAGCTTCAACTTGTTGTATGTACATGTCGGAAATCTTTCCTTTCATAGATATGCATAGACTAAGTCCCCTTCTTCGAATGATTGTAGCCTCTTTTTTCTGTCATCCCTAAACTTGTATGCCGCATTACTCTTTTCTATGCGCTTTCGCACATTTTCATGAACTTCATGCATATGCTCTGCGAATGATTCTGCATCCGCGCTCTAGCTGGTTTCTATCGGAAACTCGACCAAATCCACCACTCCGTGTGGGCTTCTCCCCTGAACAATCTAGAATGGGCTCAATCCTGTCAACCAAGTCATAGAATTGTTATATGCAAACCCCACCTATGCCAACACATTCTCCCACTGCTTAGGTCTATCGGCTACTAGACATCTTAGAAGGTTTCCCAAACTTTTGTTAACCACCTCGGTATGTCCATCTGTTTGCGGATGGTACGCTGAGATAAACTACAACTTCGTGTCCAGTTTCTTCCATAGGGTTCTCCAAAAATGCCCCATAAACTTGGTATCCCGATCCGACGTGATACTCTTTGGAAACCCATGAAATCTAACTATATCCTTGAAGAATAGTACAGTGATACCTGTGGTGTCACTCGTCTTCTTACATGGCATGAAATGCACCATCTTCGAAAATCTGTCCGCGACTACAACAAATATTGAGTCGCTTCCTTGCTAAGTCTTCGGTAATCCTAACACAAAATACATGCTAAGATGCTCCCAAGGGTTATTTGGTACCGTCAATGGTGTATACAACCCTGTGTTCTGACTCCTTCCCTTCTCCAACTGGTAACCCTGACATTGTCAAACCCACCTTCCAACATTTGTCGACATCCCTGGCCAGAAATACTTCTCATCAACCAATGATTTGGTCTTGTCGATGCCAAAATGTCCTGCTAACCCGCCATTATGAAATTCTCAGATTAGGTTCTCTCTTACTTATCCTCTGGGAATGCACAACTGAATTTCCCTTAACAGATATCCTTCTTGGATGAAGTAACTCAAATATGGATTCTTTTCAATACTCCAAGGTTCACGACAAGCCTTCCATGCTTTCCCAAAATCCTCGTCGGTCTCATACTCCGTCTTTATTGACTCTATCCATGTTGCCAGAACTATCGTCCTGTTCAATAACGCAACTCTCCTGCTTAATGCATCAGCAACTTTATTCGACTTGCCCGACCTATGTCGCAACATGAATGTATACCTTTGAAGTAGCTCCACCCACTTCATGTGTCTCTAATCAAATTTTGATTGAGTGTTCAAATACCTCAGTGCTTGGTGATCTGTGTATAACACAAATTCCTAGGGCAACAAATAATGCCTCCACTTCTTCAGTGCTTGAATGATAGCATAAAATTCCTGGTCGTAGACCAAATACTTCTGCTTCGCTCCATTCAGCTTTTCACTAAAGAATGCAATTGGTCGGCCCTCCTGGCTCAACACTGCTCCAATTTTCGTTCCACTCGCATCACAATCGACCTGGAAAACTTTGTCAAAGTCTGGGAGCACCAAGAATGGGCTCTCAATGACCTTTTCCTTCAACTCGTCGAAAGCTCTCTGGGCTTCGTCCATCCACTTGAACTCACCCTTTCTCATGCATTTTGTCAATGGTGCACAAATTTGACTGAATCCCCAAATGAACTTCTGGTAAAAACTAGCAAGTCCATGGAAACTTCTCACTCCAATTGTACTTGTCAGTTCCAGCCAATCTACCATTGCCTTCACCTTCTCCGGGTCCATCACCAACCCCTTACTTGAGATTACAAACCCCAAGTACACCAATTCCTTCTTCATGAAGAAATGCTTTTGCAGATTCACCATCAGCTTTTCTTCCTACAATTTCTGCAATACTTTTCGAATGTGCTCCAAGTGCTCTGCCTTGGTTTGACTGAAAATCAAAATGTCTTCTAAATAGACTACGACAAACTTAACTAAAAACGGCTTCAACAGCTCGTTCATCAATCTCATGAATGTGCTGGGTCCATTAGTCAACCCAAATGGCATGACTAACCACTCATATAACCCTTCTTTTGTCTTGAATGTTGTCTTCCATTTATCTCCTTCTCTGGCCCTAATCTTATGATAACCACTCTTTAGGTCTATCTTCATGAAGTACGTCGCTCCACTCAAGCAAACCATCAAGTCATCCATTCTCGGCAATGAAAACCGATACTTGATCATGATCCTGTTGATGGCTCTAGAGTCAGTACACATTCTCCATTCTCCACCCTTCTTTGGTGTCAATACCGTTGGTATTGCAAACGGGCTCAAACTTTCTCTGATTAACCCTCTGTCCAACAACTCTTGGACCTATCAATTGATTTCTTGTCCCTCTATCAGACTCATCCTATATGGTGCTTTGTTTGGCAGACTCAACCCTGCAATCAAGTCGATCTGATGGGATATGCTCCTGGTTGGTGGAAATCCCATCGATTTCTCATTAGCCATTATTTCCCTAAACTCTTTGAGCAGTTCCTCGATCTTGACCGGAATATCCTCCTCTATGGTCATTCTTTCAACATATGATCCTTTTGGAATGATCGCAAAACATCCCGATTATCTCTCCTCTTCTGCGAGGAATTCCTTCGCAGTGCTCATCAACACTCGCTTCTCCCAAAGATTGCTCTCGTTGTGCTTACTGTGGGCTTTCTCTTCTCGCATCTGCTTAAGAGTCCTTTTCAGGCCATTCTTCCACACTGTGACTATGTTGGCTCAACCATCATAGATCATTTTTCGATGATATTGCCATGATCTTCCTAACAGTAGATGGCATGCATCCATGGGAACTACATCGCATAGTACACTGTCCTCTAATCCTTCAACTCAGAATTTGATTAGGCACTGTCTGGTCACCCTGACATGGTGTCCTTTCTGTAACCATGAGATCTTGTAGGGGTGTGGGTGTTCTCGATACTTCAACCCGATCTTGTTGATGACTTATGTCGACACAAGATTCTTCGTGCTTCCACCATCAACTATGGTTTTGCAACGCCATTCTTTGATCCACACCTTTGTTCAAAAGATCGCCTTCTATTGTGCTGGCTCCATCGGGTCGCGTTGATCTTCCTGGATCAAGGCTCTCTGAACTGTCATATTTTGGTTCTTCTTCTTTTCACCTCCCCTGCTGTTGAATGCCAATTCTTCCCTCTCGTCGACTTGCTCATCCTTTCGACGTCTGGTTTTCGACTCCTTTGCAACATGTAGGTTCTCTGGGCACTCATAGGCCTTGTGTCCCGTTCCTCGACACTTGTAACAGATTATGGCTGGTTTGTTAGCTCCTTTCTTGTCGGATGGACCACTTCGACTATACGCACCTTCAATGCAGTTCTCACGACCATCGCGTCGGTTTTCTTGCGTTTTTCTCCCGTGTTGATGTCCCTTCCGTGTGTCGACTATCTTCAACACTTTCCTTCCTGTACCCACTACTTTGGCCTTTCATGGAGACAGTTCTCGCACCCTGACCAGTCATCTTTCCCCTGGTTGCTGCAGATTTTCTTGATAGTTTCTCTTCTACCTTCAGAGCTAACTCATAGGCTTCACCAACTGCTCTGAATATTGCCATGCTAGGCTCATCCTGAATAACATATTTTAATTCGTTCACATACCTAGCGATAAATTCTTCTTCTTCATCATTTAGTCCTGACCGAATCGACAATTGGTAGAACTCCTCCGTGTACTCCTTCACAGTCATTTCTTTATGTCAAAAGTTCTGTAACTTCCTGAATAAGGAAATCACAGTCATTTGGCAAGAATTTTCTCTTCAACTTGGAAACCATTCTGTCCCAAGACTTGATTTTCTCCTTGCATTTCTTAAGTCTGTCAACCTGTACATTGTCCCACCACAACAAGGCATGACCCTTCAACCTTAGACATGCAGTCTTAACCTGTTTAGGATCCTCGATCTACTCGATGTCAAAGTATTTCTCCATCTCTTTGAACCAATCGATCAAATCTTCTGGGTCTAGGCTTCCCGAGTACGTACGCACGTCTATCTTCGCCCGACTTCTCATATCCGTCAGGAGTTTGATCAGTTTTTCCTTTGGTTCCTCTGCGGCTTCTTCCCGAGCTTCCACCTCTTCGATTTCCTCGTCGCTATTGTTTAGTGCTTTAGGGATACAACCACGCCTCTGGGTTTCCTTGATCGTTGCGACTTCATTTGTCAAAGTTTGCATCTTTCTAATGCATTCGTCGAACATCTCACGATCCAGTGTGATGGCTACTGTGCCATGTGCTCTTCATCCTCGGACATTAATGCCTCTATGAGCCATTTCCTACCTCTGCTAAAACTCTCACACGTCCAATCACAACCAGACTTTAAATAAGTCATGTACAACTCTACCCAACCGCAGCTGGAGTTGTCCAACTCACTTGCAGACTCAATTTCATGAAATCGAGGGGTTCTTCTGCTCTGATACCAACTAACGCAAGTCAAGTTGGTATAGTCGTCCTCCCAACCGAACTTGCTTCGGGGCTCTTTGTTCCTGCTCTGATCTGCTACAATCCGCACTCTGATACCAACTGAAGCAAGTCACCTTACTGGAATACTTTCTTGCTTAACAATACACATGGCACAAACCACAATGCTTGAACGAACAAGGTGTAAACAGGATGCCAGAAGTGGCTTTATATTACTTCTCTGAATTCGGTTAGAATGCGGAATAACTGTAAAAAAATAACTAACTACGATCGACCTCAGCCATTACAACTTAGAAGTAACTGTGGTGTGTTCTCCCTGTGTGTCGACCTCACCCTCTCCTGGTTCTCCTCAGAACTCTGAGCTATGGCTCAATCTCAATCCTCTTCTTCTTCGGTCGGTGTGACTCTTCACAATTCCTCTCGGCTCTTCTCTCTAATACTACTGATCAAAGACTGAAGATCCCTCTCTGGTTTCCTCTCCTTCGTCTTCTACCCTACTCCTGTTGTTCCCAAGGTTATTGCAATCCCCAAGACACGCATCCTCTTGTCCGCCCATCCTTCCAAATCCTGCAGACCTACAACTATCAACTCCCAACCGTGCTGCACAGCCTCTGTCCATGACGTCACCTATCATGTCCTTCACCTACTCGCAATAACTGTATTAACTTCCTCAGCAACCCTAAACGGCTACGAGGTACAGTCCCTTGACTTCCTACCCTTCTAACCTTGCTACAGTAGTCGATCACATCTCGACCTTCTTGTTGGCTTACTTCTCATCTTTTGCGGTTCTCCAGTCCTCCTCTTCCTCCGCGCTTGGATCTGCCAAACCTCTCACGTCGTAGTTCGACAACGCATCGACTACCCAATGTCTTACTCCACCTGTCGTCTATCAACCATTACATGTCGATTCTCGACCTAACACAACATCCGCTGCGTTGCTCTAGTTGGTCGTATTTCGACTGCTTCTGCTCGACTTGTTGATTTCGACAAGTCAACCTGCTCTCCACACCAACAGTCATCGGCACTCCCGCTAGTTGGCTCCCTCCTGTTGATTAACCTCGACTAATTTGCCTTGGTTCCGATGCTCCTGCATCAGATAACATAGTTAACAACTAATCCAAGTATTGTTGTCCTGAATTTTTTTGCAAATTAATCTATTTTTCGGTGTTGTTATGTGTGTGATGTTAGTGAGGCTATAACATGGAACATCTATAAGCTGCAATCTACAACCACACCAAAACCATAGAAAAATGAGAACAATGGCTACAACAAATCCTCTTTCTTATAAAAAATAGTATTAAAAAACTAGCCCAAATATTTTAAATGCTCATCAATATGATCCACATGATAAAGAAAAAGACCAATCACTTGACCCAAAACTTCATTTGAAATGATTTTCTCTAGAAAAATAGACTTTTGAGGAATCACTTTGATCCCTTAATATAAACAAAAAACTTAATAATTCCCTTAAATGATATCGAATAAAATATAAAAGTAATAAAAAATAGAAGTACATCATCCACAAATAAAAGGTGGGTAATGAAGTTGTGAGCAGAAAGTTTAATTCCAACAATTTTACCTTATGCCTTAGCCATCCCAATAAGTCTACTCAAGCCTTCAACTACAAGGAGGAACAACAAACGCATTAAGGGTCACCCTTGTCTTAAGCCTCTCCTTCCATTGAAGAAAGCAGAAGAAGAGCAATTAACCAAGACAACAAATTTAGTTGAAGTTACGTAAGCCATAATCCAACTGGTCACAACAGTAGGAAGACAAATTTGTACAAGAACCAATCTCATGAACGTCTAGTCCACTCTTTCATATGCTTTAACCAAATCCATTTTAAGGATAAGAGGCTCCATTTTTTTTTAATGGAGTGTAAACTTTCATGAGAAGCTCCGTTAGAATTCAATATCCTCCTATTAGATAAAAGCCCAAATTGTTCCTTGGGAGTTAACTCAACCAACTTTGGTTTAATTATTTTAGCTATAGCTTTTGAAATCACCTTAAAAACCATATTACATAGGAAAATTGTCGTAATGTCATTAAATATTTTAGGTTTCTCTTTCTTTGGAATTTAGGCTATAAATGTAGAATTTATGTCTAGATTCTTCCACCACCTCCAATAAATCCTGTCACAACACATCAAAATATTCTAAGAAGAATTCCACAATCCAGCCATCAGGGTTAGGACTCTTTTATTTTGCAATTTTTTTAAACATCTCTTCTCTTTCTTTGAGAGAAACATCCTCCCCACCTTGTTCCTGTCTTCAAGATTGAAATAACTAGTATAGTTATAAATCACCTTATGTTGGGAAGTAATATTGGTTGATCTTGGGAACTTATAGACCTCACCAAAATTCATCAATGCTTCCTCCGAGGCTTTTTGAGAAGATATGATATTTCCATCACAAACTTTCACATCCCGAATAACATTTGTAACATCGTTTGATTAACTTATTTTTGAAAGAACTTGATATTATTGTCACCTTAAATTAATAACTATTTGAATTATTTAATTAAAATAATAAATATTCTATTTAAGATGAACATATTATTTTAATAAATATGAAAACATATCATTAATAGTTGGAAAAGGAAAAAACGGTTGAGATTAAAATATTACTCAGAAATGACCTTGTAACTAATTTAATAAATACACCGATGTATCCAAATAATTTTTTAATAAAGTCTTCAAAGTTGATAAAACTGTCTTCATAATTTTTCTAAATGTCGTAAAAATTTTAAAATTGGTTAAATTTAATTTTTATTTATTAAAGTCATGTACTAAGAAAACATTAATAAAATCTTCTAAATTAGAAAAATGTATTTATGATTTTTCTAAACGTTATAAAAGTTTTAAAATTTGTTTTATTTATATATGTTTCTACATCTTACAAAAAAAACATTAATGAAGTCTTTCAAATTAATAAAAATGTCTTCATGGTTTTTCTCAATGTTATAAAAGTTTTAAAATTTGTTTATTTTATGTTATAAAACTTTTAAAACTTGTTTATTTTCAATTATATTTATGTAAAGTTTTTATGTTTTTCTAAATATTATATAAAAAACTTTATATTTGTTTATCTTAAATTAAGTTTATATATTTTAAATTTTGTGTTTTTCTTTAACTGTAATCACAATAATTATAGCCATAATTGAGTTAAAACCATAAATTTTTATAATCGTAATTTAAGGATTTAAATGTTTAAAAAAATATAAAAATGATTAAATTGAAATACATTTCTTTTGTATGAGTTTTAATAAAAGCTTTGGGCTTTTTAAAGTATATAAGAATATAGTAGAGGCTTACCGTTTCATATTTAAGAATAAAGTAGAGACTTAGCATTTAGTAGGATTGGTAGCCTACACGATCATGTAATAAAATGGACGTTGTCGTCTATATCCTTTGACGTGTATTGTTGGGATGTACCTTTCACATTCCATATTCTCTTTATCTAAGTTCAAGCCTTGAATAAAATATGTAATTTAAAAAAAAAACTCCCGAATCCAATAGTTTCAGGAATCCATATTAAAGTTAATTTCATATCGAATTAATCGAAGAGTTTAAAAACATTATACACAGATTGATATTCATCTTTTTAATGTTCTAGTGATTGTTTGAATTTGAAGGTGGCAAAATAACCGATACCAAATGCATCACCGTCACGTATGTGTTAGGTGTGTCTGAGCATGCCATTTTCGTGACCACAGTAGAGCTTAACTTTTTGTTCGTGGCACGATTTTAGTCCACCACTAAGGTCATGCGTTTGGGGTTGCTTAGCATAATATTATTGACGATGGAGCTAACTGATACTTCTATTTATATAAAGCTGCAATGGAGCTAAATGAGTTTGAAGAATTAGCTTTCTCAAATGCATGAGAGATGGTCGTGGCAAATGTGTTATGGTTGTGGCCGATTGGAATGGGTAGGATTGGAAAGAGACATTACTCAAACTTGGAGACCCCCTTGGAGACCTTTGAAGTTTATAGGAACATTTTGGATTAAAAACTTGTGTTGAGTGTCCAGCATCATTGCAATAAAAATGTACTATTAGATCAATAACATTACATGTTTATATAGATCGCTTTGAAGTTGAACTTGAAATTTATAACAATGTCCAGGTTTCTTATGAACCTATCATGTTTTTCTTAAATAAACTTCCAAAGTTCTACTCAAGCTAATTTTTACATCTTTTGTGAGTGTTTTGCGTGTTTTTTTCAATCTTTGGAGTTTACATTCTTTGAGTTTTAGGTAGTTGTGAATATACCATGTTTTTTTTAAAATAAGCTTCCAAAGTTCTATTCAAGCTAATTTTTACATCTTTTGTAAGCGTTTTGTGTGTTTTTTTCAATCTTTGGAATTTGCATTCTTGAAATTTTAGGTAGTTGTATAAAAAAATATATATAAGGAAAACAGTGACTGTTATGTAAATGTCTTAATTAGTGACGGATATTATCATGAAAACATTGAATGCTATAGATGTTTGATTTTTTAATAAAATACAATGATATTGATAGAATGTTAATTGTGGTTGACATGATTGATTCAATGTGATATTTTCTATATTCGGCCTCGCATTTGATATCCATTTTAATTAAAAATTTATCTAATATTCATATTTCTATTTTGCTCTTTCAATGCATGAAATCTTTGAGATGCATGAATTATAATATATGAGACATCTGAATTTTTTTGAGATACATTATGGACAGTTTTAGATCTATTATAGAGAAAGTAAGTTGTGTATATATATTCAATAATGGTGTTATAAAAGGTTGATGGTAATCACGTAAATGGTGAAAATTTATTAAATTATTAGAAAAAATTATATTTAGTTTTTAAATATATTTTAATATTTTACATTGACATAACTTCTAACATTGGATTTACAGCCTCATAGTTAACAACATAGATTAATAAAATTACAACATTTTAGATTGAACTTTTCCCAAAATTTTATCTTCAAAAAGTTGATGCACACAAAACCCCATCATGATGGCCTCCAAAAAAAAATGGTTTCCTACACTGACCCCTGTGACATTATTCGGGGGGAAATGCCACCACACCCCTTAGTTATGAAATGCGATCTAACTTGAAACATGAAAATAATCAAGCTCCACAACCCAAACTTTTCAAACATGTTTCCATTAGACTCAAATTTTTAAATTAAAAAATTCATTTTTGTAATAAGATGTAAATTATTCAAAATGTTTAATTGAAATAACAAATACATCATCTGCACAACATATCATTTCAACGATTATGATTTTTTTTTTTTAAATAAGTATCATTGATAAATGGGATTTGTAACTAAGTATCTCATACAAATTAAAAAGCAATAATATTTTAGGGTGAATCCATGAAGATGGGTGTCTATTTTGGGGGGTCCCATGAGAAAATAATTCTGAGTTTTTCATGTTTTCCATCTTTGGGCGAATAAAAGTGATATTTTTGTTTGGAATTTCACTTTTTCACTAAAAAACAAACTTTTAGAGAATTATGTTAACTTGCTATCCATATTTTTTTCAATTTTTTATATTGAGATTTGATATGTCGATTCGGAAAATGTTTGACAGTGTGTTCTTATAAAATGAAAGGACTACAAAATAGCCATGTTTTGTCGCACACGTAAAATCATTGTTAAACTTGTTTTTTGCAAAAAATAAATATGCTACAACAATCTACACACAATATACTACTACATGACTATAAGTTTGTAACAAATTGATTTATATAGAATTATTATATTTATTTGAATTCGATCAATGGGGAAACCTTGTTGATTTTCAACATATTTTTTGACGCAAAACTTTTCTCTTAATTGAATATAAAACTAAAAATTCTATGAATACCCTTTTGAAGTAGACACGCCAATTAACTGCAGCATAGTTTTCTCAATTTTTTTCGTGGTGTATTTTTAAAGTTAGGGATTTTTCATTTCACTGCATTTTGAAAGAGATGAAACCAAACTCGACACCTGTTAAGAAAACAAACAATTACAAATATCAGATCTTACCTATACACAACAAAATCTATATATTCAGAAAGTAGATTCAATAACAAAACTAATGGTTTCAAGTCCGACAGTCGCTTTGTAGTGTAAGAGATCCTTTTTACCTTCTGAAAATGGAGAAACCTGAAAACTATGAGAGAAAATCAGATTTTCAGGTTTCAGAGGTTATTCGGCCGAATAACCAAACATAAAAAAAAACTCGTCGACCGATTAAAAAAAAACGTTCTTCTCTAAACTTATATAAATAAAACTAAATACTTTAATTAATTTCGCATATTTCTGGTCAGAATATTTTTGAAGGGATTTTCTAAGGAGTTTTTTTGCAAATAGTGTTTTTTTTATAAGGTATTTTTTTTCTTACTTCTTTCTAAGGAATACATTGAAATAATGTTTTTCTAAGGCATTTTTGCAAAATGAGTTTTAATTCCAAGCTTTTTGCACTTCTTATTTCTTTACAATGGGTTTTTTTTCCAAGGATTTTCTAAAGAGTTTTTTTTGTAAAGAGAGTTTTTTTAGAAGTATTTTTTTTCTTACTTCTTTCTAAGGAATGCATTGAAAGAATGTTTTTATAAGGAATTTTTGCAAAATAAGTTTTTATTCCAAGCTTTTTGCACTTCTTATTTCTTTGCAATGGTTTTTTTTTCCAAAATGGTGATTTTAAAGAGTTTTTATTCCAAGTTATTTTTTCAAAGGAGTTTTCTTTTTCCTTCTTATTTATTTGAAAATGATTTTTTCAAATGAGTTTTTTCAAAGTTTTTTTTTTTATAGGTATTTTTGCAAAAAACGTTTTTTTACAAAGTATTTTACAAGTGATTTTTTCAGAAAAATATTTCTTTCCAAAGTGTGGATTTAAAGAGTTTTTATTCCAAGGCAGTTTTGCAAATAAGATTTTATTTCAAGTTATTTTTACAAAGGAGATGTATTTTTCCTTCTTATTTCTTTGAAAATGCGTTTTTTCAAAGTCTCCCAAGTTATTTTTGCAAAAACGTTATTTTGTTGCAAGGGTTTTTACAAAGAAATCTTTTTCCTAGGTATTTTTTCAAAGAGGTTTTTTTTTTCCAGTGGTTTTACAAAGAAGATTTATTTAGAAAGTGTTCTTATTATTTTCCAATGGGTTTTTTCAAAGGTGATTTATTGTCAAAGAGTTCTTATTTCATTCAAAGAAGGTTCTTTTCAAAGGAAATTTGTTTCCAAATACTTTTTCTTCAAAAGACTCTTACAAGATTTTGATAAGGTGAAGTAAATTTCAGTTCATGTGATTATAAATTTCGTAACTGTTTTTAAATCTTTATTTTGTTTTTTTACAATAAAATGATGATTCTTTAATTTATCGTTTATAGATTAAACAATCATGGGAGTAAGAAAAACTGTGAAATAAAATATGATCGTAAACGTGCTGATGATGATGATAATAGAGAAAAGAAAAAACTTAAATATCATGCCAACAAAGCAAGCCTTGCAGAAACACAAGTAACGATTATTGAAGATACAAATGCAGTTTTACACGATAATGTTGATGAAATGGAAATTGAAAATAGAGTACAAGAAGAACAAATTGAAGTTGAAGAAACCATTGTTGAAGATGTAAATAATGATTTACATACTAATGTCGATGAAGTCAATATTGAAGATCAAGTTCAAGAACCAGAAATTGGACCAAGTATGTATATATCATGTATTTTCCAAATTAATTTTTTATAATGAATTGTATTTTTGGATACATGTTTTAAATTAAATTTAACTTGATGTATAGGTACTTTCACCATTGATGATGAAACGTTAGAAAACGTTGATTGCAACAAATATGGAAAAAAAATACCCATACATGCTGCATGATATCGAGCTCAAAAAATTTATGATGATGTTCTGAAGAATTATTCAGCAATAGGACAAGCATAAATTTTGAGATGTTTATTAGTGACCAAGAAGTTAGAAGATACTACATCATTATTGGGTATTCACAAGGCGACCAAAGAGTCGAAATTAAAACATAATGTGCTAAAAAATATAGGTGATGCAATTAAAAAGTTTGGAAAATCTAGGAAGAAAGACATCAGTGTTGCATGAAGAGCAATTCATACAGTAATTATTTCGACTAGTACTAAACAAAAACGTTTGACAACACAACTAGCAAAAGAAGTTGGAACCTCAAGAAAGACATTATACAAACATAGCAAATTTAGAATGCAAATAGATGAAAATGATGAACTTGCTTGCTGGGCAATTATTTGTAGACAGCCTTACAAAGATAGAATGGGAGCAAGTGTTAAAGATATTGTACAGGAATATTGGTTGACACGTGCTCGAGTTTCACCAAATTCAAGAGATGTAATACGACAAAGAGTATCACGAGGAGTATATGTAAGTAGTCCAAAACATATAATGGATATGACACAAGTACAATTGTTCAATAAATTGAAGGAAGATCATCATGGAATTAATGTGTCAATCACTACATTTGTGCAACTAAAACCATGGTATGTTAGACCTATTCCTATCTGTAACACATGTTGTTGCCGTTATCATGTGCAATTTCAATTATATTACGACACATTTCTTGAATTTGGTAAAATGTTTTGGACAAATTCACCACCTCTGCCCTCAATACGTGAATTCATATCTCAAACCCTATGTGAGAGAAATCATGATGAAGTATTTTATAATAAGAAATGTGTCAATGGAAAACATTGTAATCGTTGTGGAAATTTGGTTTTATTCCACAATAAATATTCTATCGATACTGATCACTCGCTGTCAAATGTCACTGTTGATTGGAGAAGATATGAATACATTACAAGTACTAGTGATGTACATTCCAAAAGGATTGATTTATTAGAAGATAAAATAGGTGTGACATATTTTCTCAAGAAATTCGAAAGTGAAATTTATAAATACACCAAGCATTCACATAGAGCACGATGACAATACCTTCAATTCAAACAGTCTCGTGAAATTTTTTCACCAGGAACAATTTTGTCAATGGTTGATTTTGCAGAAAATTACACATTTGCTGCACAAAAAGAGATACAGAGTGAATACTATCATTCTGACCAAGTTTTGATATTTGTCCATGTTTTATATAGACATCTCAACAAGATGTTGAGGGAATTGAAAACACATGTGACAATCGAGATGTGATTAAAGATTATCACTTTTATAACAGCGACGATCGTACACACGATACACATTTTGTTTAACATTGTATTGAAAGTATTTTCTACAATTCACTAAAGGGACGTAATATTAAATTCAATGAGCATTGGATATGGTCGGATGGATGTGCCGAACAATTTAAATCTTCGCAATCAATTTATTGGTTATGTCAAATTCATAAAGCATTGAACATTAAACATCGCTAGAATTTCTTTGAAACTGGTCATGGAAAAGGTGAACATGATGGTGCAGGAGCATGCGTAAAAAGAGCACTTCGAAGATGGAAAATGAACCATAGTTTTGCACGATTCCATTCAGCTGCAGAGGTTGTCCAATGGTGTAAATCACATCTAAACCATGATTATAATCAACAATCAAAAGATGTGCATAGGGATGTACACACAAATGTTTTAATTTATATTTTATTGTCAATTTAAAAAAAAGTATGTACCTAACATCAAAATTTGTCATTTGTGTACTAGGTTTTTTTGGCTTGTTGGGGTCCAAGATATAAATAGATCAATACCATATGATGCTAGCACCATACATGGGACTAGAGATTTTCACTCTATTCAAACAAAAGCCTTCCAAAACGTTTATGCATTTGACAGTAGAAAGCAATCATGCTTTTGTCATATTTGCACTGAAAATATTGAATCTAGAGAAGTTTGTGAAAACATAACGAACAACTACGTAAAACATTGGAAACACACAGAGATTAATCCTAAAAGAAAAACTCCACTAGCAAGCATAGAAGAATTAGAATTAGAAGAAATAGCAATATCATTTGATGGCGACAGAATTTCAGATCTCGTTAGTGAAGGTAATGATCAAATACCACTGTTTTGTCGATTGTTCATTCTTGTCCATCACCTTACACACATGTATCTTAGTCAATTTAATTGAATTAAAAATCCTAACGTCAATTTTAATTTGCACAGGAGATGTTTTTGTTGTGATTGCACATGTAGACAACAACGAAAATGTGAAGTATTATTTAACGCGATACACTGAAGGAAAAATGAAGTTATTGAAAGACTACAATGACAACGGATATACATACGAGAGAGGATCCATCATTTTAAAGGGCTATTTTTTTCAGCAGACCCATATGACTCAAAATTATGTCTACTTTCAGGATTATGAACTTGATGTTATATGTTGTCAATATAGCCATTTAGTATGTGCATCCCGAATAAAATTGGTTCAACTTCCGTCGAAAAAACAAATAAAAAATAAAAAATGGAAACTGTCTAAATATGACCATGAATGGATAATTGAGGACGACATTCTATTGCGATGTTTTTAAAACTATATAAAAAATAAATAGATCAATGGTTTTTTCCATGTCATTGTCAAATGTTGTGTACAATATATTTTTTTCTTTCTATGTCTATGATCTTGAAAGGAACTGGAGTATAAGAGTTTAAATGATCATATTCTAGTATGCTGAAATTTGAATTCAAAAATTATTTGGTAATGAAAACCTCAATGTGTAAAATTTTTGTCTTAATTCTGTATAAAATACTTTATTCGGGTCCCCATATATCTATTAGACCACTTAAGGGATGAGATAACGAATCTGTGGCTGTCGCCACTCTCCGCCCTGAATCTTTAATTTAAAATATCGCTTGTGTAAGTTCACATAACTGAAATCATGGCAAATGGAGACAACGATCATTTTATTTTTAATCACAAGAAAAGATTCCAGGATTGCGAAGCTTATGCTAAATTAGATGAATGATTATTTACAACAAATCGATGAAAATTCATCAAATTATTGTCTAAAATCATTGCTCTAATTTAGCACAAGCTTCACAATCCTGTAATCTTCACTTATGATTAAAAAACAAAAAATCGTTATCCCCATTTGCCATGATTTCAACCATATCAAATGTACCTGGACATTGAAAATAAGAATTATTAATTAAAAATTCATATCAAAATTTGAACCTAATATTTATTTTTCAACTTCTTAACATTCATATTTCAATCAAAACTTCCAAACAAATTCCTGAACTTTGATCTTAGGTAACATTCATTTTTAAACTTCCTAACATTTATATTTCTATCAAAACTTCATGACATTCCTAAACTTCCTAACATTTAAAGATAACAATCATGTTCTTAACATTCAATCTTAATATTCATTCATTCATTGCACTTTATCATAAATTTCTTAGCATCCATTCTTACCATCACATTCATTCTTAACATTCCGATCAAAATTTAAACCTAACATTCAGATTTCAATCAAAACTTCCTAACATTCCTAAAATTTGAACTTAACATGTTCATTTTTAAGCTTCCTTGTTCATCTATATTTCTATCAAAACTTCTAACATTCAAAGATAACATTCATGTTCTTAACATTCATTTTTAAACTTCCTAGTTCATCCATATTTCTATCAAAACTTCTAACATTCCTAAACTTCCTAACATTCCTAAGCTTCCTAGTTCATCCATATTTCTATTAAAACTTCTAACATTCCTAAACTTCCTAACATTCAAAGATAGCATTCATGTTCTTAACATTCATTTTTAAACTTCCTAGTTCATCCATATTTCCATCAAAACTTCCAACATTCTTAAACTTCCTAACATTCCTAAAATTTGAACTTAACATGTTCACTTTTAATCTTCCTAGTTCATCCATATTTCTATTAAAACTTCTAACATTCCTAAACTTCCTAATATTAAAAGATAACATTCATGTTCTTAATATATTGAATCTTAACATTCATTCATATTTCAATCAAAACTTCCTCATTCATGAACTTTAAACCTATGTTCATCCATTTTTAAACTTCCTTTAACATTCATAAACTTCATAATATTCAAAAATATCATGTTCTTAACATTTTTTATCTTAACATTCATTCTTACATATTCATTCATTTATTTAAACATGCAAATACATATTCTAAACCTTTAAATCACACCAAATATGTTAAATAAACAAAAATAAGTAGATCATTTAAAGCAAGTTCACAAAATATGTAAGTTCAAAGGACATGTATATAATCCTCAAAAAAATGTTCATGAACATGTGAGTTCAATGTACATATATGTATCTAGTCGAAAAATAAATCTCCTCGACATGTCCAAAACAAATCTTTGCAATCTATGCATATCAACAAAAAGAAAATATCCACCATGCTATAAAAAGAGAATGTCCACCTTGCTATCCTCTACTAGGGCCTCCCCTTGGACTCAACCCACCCTACAACATGTATAAAAGCAGATTATGAATATCATTTAAATTATTTAAACTAAATTCAGAAAATTAAAATATTAAACTTATATATAAAAAAAAAAAAATTATTAACAAAATTACATCAAATTCTCCAAATACTTGTCCACCACCATCCTCCAAAGGAATTTTCCCTTTGCCTCCAAAAGATTTAAGAGACCCAAGCTGCAACATGTATAAAATCAATTTATCAATCTCATAAATTACTTGAACAAATTTTAACTAAATCCATAAAAATTAAAATATTAAACTTATATCAAAGATCAATTCAAGTGTGAACAAAATTACCTCCGTGCCAATATCTGCTGCATGAAGCAAAGAACCTATCTCTCCCCCCTAAAATTTAAATTGTGTTAATAAATAAAACATAATGCAAATCAAAAAAATTACTGTGCCAATTAACTTAAAACTAAAACAAAAAGATTAAAAAAACATTAGCTCACAATAGATGGTAAATTATTTATAAAGTTCGTATCTAAAGAAACCTGCATGGATAAGTCAAATTAACAATAAGATGCATAGTTAAATTAAAATTCAATATATATATATATATATATATATATATCAAGTTCAAACATAATTACAAATATGTAAATAATAAATATACCTCTCGAATATGCTCTAGATTTTCGCTAGTGGAAACATGGAAAAAATGTTCATTCATCATTCTTGAAAACTGCAACCAATAAACATTTACATAATGTACCTATTGCTTTACATCAAAAAACATAATTTATCATTCATATAATGTAACAAAAAATTCAATTCAAAATGAATAAAAGATTAAATTAAGATCAAGTCATATCATAATCAACAAACCTCTCCCAAACTCAATGTGTCATTGGATATAACATTTGCCGCTAGGTTGCGACAAACCTTGGAATACGCCCTGAGATCTTCAATGCTCATTCCATCTATCTCATCATTAGTTTTGTAAACAAATTTTTGACGAATAGCAGAATGAGCCCTTTCTCGAACCAATCCCACATCTACTCCAACTAATGCTGACGATAAACTATCGCTAACAAAATTCCTTGTAGTTGTCCCAAGTTGAATTGTGGGCTCTATCTCTGATCTTAATGCCACCAACCTGGGTAGGAAAGATATCTGGGGTGGAGGTCGAAGAGTTTTTCGGGTCTCTAAGAGCACCTTTTCGATTATATATTCAACCCTTTCCAACTCCATAAAATTCTGAATGAACATCAGTATAGTCTGTCTTCATATTTAAGAAAAACTCAACATAAAAAAATCTAGCAAAATATTGAGAAACCTCATCGTTCCATGGAAACCGACCATAGGCTATGAGAAACTGATCATAGAGTAGATGTGCAAGATCAGGATGCTTGAAATATTGCACTTTCAACATTTCTTGCTTTAGACCTTCTTTGAAGTTAAACATTGATTTGGCATGTTCTTTCGTCACTCTCTCCTTCACAACAACCCACTTGTTTGGACCCATCACTTGTTCCCTTCGTCTTCGCATCAAATCAACAAAACCATTTGTAGTTGGTCCGAGATTTTCATATGCCTGAATGAATTTTTGCAGTGATCCCAAAACAATCTCCAAACTTTGTTTACTCTCTGGAGGGAGATCCATAGTAGACAAATCATTTTCCAACTTGCCGTAGTGGGATCTACATCTTTCAAGAGTCATTTGATGATCACCACTTTCCCATGGAAGGTCCCGAGGTAAATCAGATGGATATGTTGTAATGGGTGTACAACCCTCAGTTAATTCAACATATTGCGTCCTAGATCGACCATCATCACCTTGTGTAGAATGATGAGCCTTGCTCTGCACCCTCATCCATCTCCCTTGCTCGCTCTATCTCCCTCCCTATAGAATTAAAAGCATCTTCTGAACCATGCTATGTTTCAAATAAAAACAAAGTTTTGTTTAAACACAAGTACAATTTTTGCGTACACAAAAAAACAATTTGTATGTACACATTAAAAGATCGATATTCATATACCAACAGAGGGTCGAGATCGGCGTTCTCCCACAGAAGATATAGGGGAATCATTTGTACCCCTTTCGCCTCGTCGATGATCAAGTGAATGTGAACTATACAATAAACTAGAATCCCGAGGGGAAGTTGACAACCTCCAATTATCACTTGTAACACCAACCCCAGAAGACTGTGAAGACCTCCTACGATTTCGTCTCAAAGACTCCTCTCTTTCCATTTGATATAATGTCTACACTTGCACAAATATCAACTGATTACATATTCAAATTCTACAAATTATAAATCCTAGCTGCTAAAGAGACTAAGTTATTTAATAAGGACCTAGATTTACCTAATATCATCTAATAGTTCTTAAAAAGAGTATAGCTAATATTGTTGGATGTGTGAAGAATTAATGTACCAATCTTCTAAGTGTTTTTGATGTTTAAAATGAATGGAACCAATATAGTTAAATACTAAGTGAAGGGTTCATTTGTTTATGTCAAAGAATGAGTTCATGAACCTGTTAATTTTTAATTTAAATCTTAAATTAATAACTTAATTGATATCTTAATACTTTAAACATAAATTATATCTACAAATATTTTCATTATTCCATAGAATAAAAAAAAATTGACAATTCATGGTATTATGTTTTGAGTTTGACATGTTTCCCAAATTTTCCATGTTCCACAATGGTCTTGAGTTTCAACTTGATAACGGTAATGATTCTTGGTATTATGTTCTCCACGTTTGCCATGTTGCAACCAAAGAAAAACATAATACCAAGAATGGCCACCTTTACAAGGCTAAAACTCAAGACCATTGTGGCATAATATCATCTAATAGTTTTTAAAATGACTATGACTATTATTGTTCGGATGTATAAGGAATTACTGTGCCAATCTTCTAAGTGTTTTTGTTTTTTCATAGTACATATAAATTAAAGTCTATTCATGTCTATAGTTCAGTTGTACCTAAAGTCAATTTTAAAGTTTTGTTGTATCCAAAGTAGATTTTAATCATCTAAAGTTTTGTTGTATCTATAGCTATGCATTAACACAGTTTGTAATAGAACTAATATATTGATCTCTGAACTCTGCCAACGTAGACAGAGTTCATGAACTCTGTCCATGTCCATCTTGATAGAGTTGATGAGCTCTGTCCATGTCCATGTTGACAGAGTTCAGCCAATAAGACAAGCCTATATATAAAAGGGATATTATCATTTGCAAATACAATTACAGTCCTACTCTTATTCTCATTTCTAAACACATAAGCAAAATCAATAATTTAACAAAAACAACTAACTAAACACTACATATATTTCTCTTTTTATATTTAAATTTAAATCATTTTCAACATACGATTTGGCCAAAGTTCATGAACTCTTCCCAATTGGACAGAGTTTATGAACTCTGCCCAACTGGACAGAATTCATGAAATCTGCCAAATTGGACAGAGTTCATGTTAAACCTCTTCATATTGATCCACACTATCTGTGAGTAATAAGTATCATTACCTATGCTAGTTCATGAACTCTGCCCAATTGGGAAAAGTTCATTTACAGGGACAAATTCAAAACTTTTCAAACCGATACTTAATTCTTGAATTAAAAAAAACAAATTTCGACTTACCTGTTTAGACCCAGCCGAAACGAAAGTAGGAGAATTTAGATCTGGCCGAAGAGAGCCCAAGAGGAATTGGACACAGCCGAAATGAAACAAGCCAAGCAGCCAAGAAAAACAGAACTTGCAATAATAATTAGAAATTAATATAAGAAATTTTTAAAAAAATAAACACATGAATAAGCAAAAAGACTTACCTCTGCACAACCTCGCGTCGACAGGTCCCCAGCTACAGCACCCCGCTGTTATGAAAATGTCCCCAGGAGAACACTCAAACGCCAAAGCTCCACCAACAGAAGTGCAGCTGCACGCTAAACCTATAGATTTCCAAACTTAGACTCCACCAAAAAGTGTCCAAATAGGCTTACGAACCAGTGGCAGAGGCAGAACCTGGAAGACGAGCGGATGGGAGAAGCAGAAGGTGGCGGATGAGCGAATGGGAGAGGCAGAAGCTGGCGGCCAAACACTCCAACAACAAAATTCGAAACGTCCAACCAAGCAACGACCAACCACCGAGCAAATCGTGACGCACAGGGTGGCAGAGAAGTGACACGTAACAGCGGGGAAGCGAGTGGCAGAGTTCGACGACAGCCAGCTAGACGGATGACTGTGTGGATGGGAAACAAACGAGATGGGTGACGCGGAGGCGGGACTAGCAACAGCTCCGGAGGGGTCCACGAAATCAACAGAAAGTGATAGACAATGGCCACGACCGAGATTTTATGCAGAATAATTATTCAGCCAAACAATTGTTTGGCCTTGGCTGAACAATTGCACAACGCCATGCGTTTTCTCCGTCCGGCTAAAACCTCGCACACACATCGAGGCCACCGTTAGGTCTAACAGTGGCCCGTTAATTGTTATTCGGCCGAATAACTTAATTTATTCGGCCGAATAACTTCCTCTATTGTTCTTCGGTGCTTGATTCTCACCAAAGTGTAACCCACCTTCGCGTTTCCACCCTAAAATCATTACAAAAAACATTAATAAAAGTATTTTAAGTTAATAAAAGAAATTTAAATCTTCATTGTTTTCTAAAATGTTATATAAAAGTTATTAAAAAATAAGTTTAGAATTTTTTATTAACCATTAGTTTAACAACTTTTTTGAGTTTTTAAATATTTGAAGTGTGCATTCTGTGTTATACATTCAGGTTTAGGTAGATGCATAAAATACAATTCAGATTATGAAAAGAATGCATTCTAAATTTGTTCTCACTGTAATTTGATTTAAAACATAAAATTAAAAATTTCTTTACAAAATTACAAAATCTTAAAGAGACAAAGGTTTTTGATAATGCAAAGACTTTAGGCGACATTAATACTAAAGATTATAATTAAAATGTTAAATTAAATGTATTACCATTTCCTAAATTTAATTTATATATAATTTTTATTTTAAACTTTTAATTAAACTTTATATTACGATTTTTATTTACATAATATTTCTATAAAATTTTAAAATGTTATTTTTCATTTTAATTACACATTTTCTTCATACTAAATTTTAAAAATAATCAATTTTTTTACTAAAACTATTTAGCTATATTAAAAATTTAGGGAAATATTATCCTTAATTTTCCATAGTTTATGAAAATTTTCTATATTATTTCCTATCATAGGTTTGAGTTCCATAATTACTTTTGTTTAAATCCCCTTGAAAGTCCTAAGTTACTCTTTGGCTACCACTTAAGGTTCGTACTCTTCGAGTGGAACTAGGGTTCTCGTCCTACGTTCAAACTCTCGACATCTTGCTAAAAAAACCATCTCAGCGAGTCTACCAACACTTGGACTTGAACCTTAGACGTCCTGTAGTCCCAACTGAATGAAGGGGAGTGGCTCTATTAATCTACTTATAAGATTAATCCCTTCCGCTACCCCCGATGCAAAAAAACTAAACCAAAACAAAAGTGAAAACAACTTGAAATCTCATGAATTGCAAAACAACTAGATGACGATGGATTTTCCAATCCACCTACAATACCATAGAATAATATTTAAACAAACACAACAACATTGTCCCAAAACACTACACCACTTTGTCAAATGTTAATCAACTACATCACTTTGTATTCACATCATATTTTCCTTTCTTCTCCATCCTTACATTGGATGCTTTTGTCTTAAATTATGTGACATTATTTTGATCAACATAATATTCTGTTCTAACAACAATTTGATATTCATATTTTAATACAATTCTTTCAACAAAAATTGTCATAATATACCACACATGTCTTAGACAATAATTCAGGACAACACATGAAAACTTTCAAATCCATTAATTTATAATACATAGGGAATACTCTAGATCCATTAAAGACAAAGTCAGTTGTGCCAAAGTAATACTAGCACACCACATAGCTCACAATCGATGAAGGCCGATGGGGATCAAATGTTATTCACCGACGAGAAGAGATAAGGTCAAAGTTTTTATCTTCACAAATATCAAGATTGACATTATCCTAATAGAGATTGAAAACCGCAAAGATCAAACTCTCATGGATGAAATTCTTTAATTTAAAAAAATAAATAATAAAAAATTTATTAATAAAAACCCACATTAAAAATGCCGACAAAGAATATCTATAATTAGAGGACTTTTGGGGACCAACCTGCATTCCACAAATGTGACTAGCGCAAAATAGATAGGTTTTATTCTAATTGGTATTGGTGTAATTGTCATAAAATGTTTATGGTAATTAATTATATGGTCAAATTTTACTAAATTAATTCAAAATTATTATAATTTTGAATTTATTTATTTTTTAATATGTTATATATATATATATATATATATATATATCTTAAATCATATTAAAAAATGTATAGCAAAGAATGGAAGGGTATATCCTCTTCCTTGATAGCAACATGCATTGGAAAACAAATCCAAAGACTAGGGATATTTTATCAATAAAACCATTTTGGCCAAAATTTAATGAAAAAAATCATCCCACGAGATTCAAAAATAATGAAGATCATAAGATAACCTCATAACAAAAAATTTCCTTATACCTAACTTTGAGAGACTTAATAAACTTGTGATTCTCATGCAATTACAAAGGCTTGCAGATGTAGGTTGAACCTAAGTGCACCAATCACTAATTCAAATTTAATGTCAATGAACATTGACATATCGATAATCTCAAAAGATGTGCTTAACTATATTTCAATGCTAAAAAATAGGATAGAAGACATCATAATTCTCACCCCTATCCGTGTTGACCTTGGATTGAATCCACTAATAAATAACTAGCCAAGAAAAAACTGTCAGCTTATCAAAAGATTCTATTTGACAAAAGACTATGCAACCAATGAATCCATCCATCCTACAAATCCATGGATATCTAGAAAGTATTTAGTATCGAGGATAATAGATTGCTTTGATGAATTACAGAATAAAGGAAATAGGAGTGACACTATTTAACTACATAACCAAAAAAACCAACATTCGTATGTCTAAAAACGTCTAGGCACTCCAACATTCAACTTATACAAATCAACCTTTGTAATAATCCCTTGAATGACTATAATAGAAGGATGATAAAAATAAATGAGTTTATTGACATTGAAAAGAGATGCCACTCCTTATAGGAATGAGAGAGAAAATATGCCCTTCCTACTCAATATATATGACAAAAAAACATGATCATTATAAATGAGTTTATTGACATTGAAAAGAGATGCCACTCCTCATAGGAATGAGAGAGAAAATATGCCCTTCCTACTCAATATATATGACAAAAAAACACGGTATCTCCACAACACGTGAATCATTAAACTTCCAACTCCAAATTGATTCAAAAGATAAATCCCAATCAACCCTACTACTCTTCCATTACCAACAAACCAAACTAGGAACATATTCCAAGCAACGTAGATGCTCTAAAAGATGAGAGAACTAGACATGAGATGAGATGACATCACAAAGTTCAAAATTCCCCTCATCTCTACTTAAATGTTGTGTTGAAAGAACATGATATTAAAATAAGATCTTTGAAGCAGATAAACTGTAAAAACACCACACCACCCACATAACTACCAAAAATACTCCCCTATTTGAAAACATTAATTAAACCAATCCCACCTTGTCCTTTAGTATTTGTAAACATCCCATGGCACTAAGGGAAACCATCACTCTCGACCATAATTCTATAATAGACAATATATCAAAATATGCTGAAGGCACAAAAATTGAGCATTGTTGTGAATCCAATTGGACATATAACAAACATGATACACATAACGAATAAAACCAACAACACTCAAATTCCATGAGAATGAAAGTTACTTATGTTGAAAAATATGCAACCTACTCTATGAACACTATAAAAATAAATCCCACATGGAGAATGGTTCCAAACAACCTCTGAACGAAATCATCAAATATTATGCAGTAACCCTAGGTTGAATAAAATATCAAGAAGCACGGACAGAATTTGGAGGGTATCCAAATCTACTAACAAAAAGATAGTTTTATGAGCTCTTACTAAAAGACCTTAGGTATACTAGAAAAATATATTTAACTAAAGGCCCATCACTAAATGTATTTCCCATTCAAACCAACAAAATGGAGTTACCTCCAAAGTTGTCAACTATTTGAGAACCATCTAGGAGAAGAATACCATGAATATAATAACAAATATGGTAGAATACCATGAATCTAATCACAAATATGGTAGCATCCAATAAAAAAATAAAAATCGTTTGCATTCAAGATATACCAATAAGAGGCCAAAGGAAATTCTTAATAGATAGAAGGATCGAGAAATAAATTCAAGGATAGAGGAAGTCTTAACCAAAAGAAAATATAAATAATTTGGGAATAGAGTGTTCATCATGGAAACACATTAATGGTCAGACCCCAAACAAATCTACATGTCATAAATAAATTATCAATCAACGAAATTGTATATTTTTTCATTATTAAATTTTATTTCCTAATCCCCCTTTCCCCTCCATAGCTTCCCATCTAGAAACCACGATGTCAAGAAAGAATCTTTCATGAATAGATCATGTCTACTTCTAATGGAGCACACACTTTTACAATATGTGGATTTGTAATGGAAAAGCCTCAGCCATAATTTTATTTGTATCCATGAGCAAATCAATAGGCAACTTGACACCAATGGAACGCCTTGCTAAACTCTATTGAATAACCTTTTTCATCCCCTAGTTGACAATATCACATAATCAACCTTGTAAAACTAAGAATGAATTTCATACATAGCTGGATATTTACCATTCTTCATTGAAGACAATGCAGTAAAAAAATATTCCTAGAAAAATTATCTATTCATTATATCAATATTAACACTAGACGCCTTAATGGGAACCACATGGAAACAAGGATATCTAGTAGCCATCAACCAATCTGTCAAGCGATACTGAGAAAAAATATTCTTAAAATTCCAACTAAAAATAACTTTATCCTCAATAATACCCTTAGGAAGAGAGACATCAACACTATGCAACCCAAGAACCCGCTCTATCATTACCTTCAACCTCGGAAAATAAATTGGATCTCTCATATCCTTGGAAATCCATTGAATATGAGAACAAACTCAAGCACCTGTATCTAAGAAATCCTCAACCTATTGAATCACCATCTCCGACTTAACAACCTTCTCTTGAAGGGACACATTGTGTAGATCCTCTTCAAGAAACATGTGAACCTCATGATGGAATTTTCAATCCAGCTACAAATCATTATTCCATTTCTTTGTAGCATCCGACCCCAAACTCTATTAAATTTAAATGGATGGCATGCTAGAAAATCCCAACAAATAATCCAATGCCAATTCATAATTGGAAGCAAAGTTCCATACTCTATGAACAAGGTCCCAAAATCCCTTGCAATCTAAATAAGAGACATTTAGATTGAACAATGAAAGGCATGAGTTACTGTAACACACCCAATACTTGAGACATTTTATGTTTGTGTAAAAACATTGTCTTAACTTTTATTGTAAAGTTTTATATTTGACCAAGTGGTCAAGGATGACTGTAAATGCATAATATTATTATTTAATAAAATAAAATAGGAGACAATGACTCAAAGAGACTATTGAAAGAGAGTTTACTGACCCACTAGGAGGAATGGAATCTGAGGTACAAGGAAATGGACAAGTGGCAGTGTCATGAACTCAATAACTAGCTGTTGTTATGGGACAACTCCCTTAAATTGTGGTCAAGTTCCCTGAAATGTGGAACTGGAGCTTGAGGATCATTTATTGAAATTGACCACTAAAAGACCTAGGCATCTTTTATAAACCATCGAATTGAATAGAGGCTCACAATTTTTTTACCAAAAAATTTACCTTGTGGTTCTGTTGTATGCACACAAGATATTCAATGAGGGGGAGCTATGTTTTGAGATGCAATGTAAGTCTACCTTATTTCTGCTGAGTCCAGAGTTTTCCTACTGAGTGCAGAGGTTTTAGAGGTGTATGCAAGTCTCCATTGATTGCTGAAGTACAACTTGAGTGCCTTGCTTCTACATAGAGTCTTCTACCTAGTGGTTCAATAAACAGGATCAGGGTTCCAAGGGAGCAAGTTATTTGGCTACTTCTTCTGGAGAAGGTTGGGAGGAACATGCCTTTTTGGGCATTTGTCCACCCTATCAACATTATCAGGTTCTACTTGTTTTTACTTCATTTAATTTCCTGTCACTTATTATCTATTTCTGAAAACTGATGAATATCTTATGAGTTTTTCTATGAATAGTTCATCTATATCATACATGTTAAAAAAGAATAGATTTATGTTTTGTTAAAATATTTATGAATGCTATGAATGATCATATTTATGAGTAGAATGAATAGAAATGTCTCCCTGTATTTTTCCTTTCGCATTTCAGCGATGTACTCTAGTACAAGGAGAAAAGTTAATTAACATAGATTGGATATGATCTCTAAATACTGAAGAAAAATAAATATAAATTTTGTTTATGATGTTAGTTAAAAATAGTATTGTATCTATATAAATAGATATGTAGATCATCTAGGTTTACTTTTTTAAATAGAAGATTTTATAGAATAAATAGTACAGATCAAGAAAGCATTCTATATGGTTAACCTCTAGTTGAGTTATATTCATAAAAGTAGCATAAGCATTCATAGACTGAAATTAGAATTAACACTCAGTCAAAACAATTTATTTTTATAATTAGAATTCAAATAGTAAACCTAGGTATATGAAATTTCAATTCTGTATACTCTTTACAATTATATAGTGTTATTATCAATTAGGGCATTGTTCCCCAATCGAATTAACATCATATAGTATCTAGCTAATAATTCAAACCATATACAACAGTATCATAATCTAAATTATGGAAACACACTTTAAATCCAACATTATCAAATATACATAATATAAACTATATCTTTGGTCAAACCAATTAACACAACATTAGACTAACTATGATTATTATCTAATTACATAAACATGGTTGTGTATTTTTCTTATACAAAAATCGGGATTGTAAACTAGGATTCTTACCCATCATAATAATTACAGTGGATCACGATAAACTTAATTACTGATACAATACTATATATAAACTACAATAATACTAATAAGTTTGTTTTTCACCAACGGAGATCAGGGTTCGAGTCTCACTACGAGCTCGGCCAAAGTTTTAAATTCAAAACCTTAAATCGAAACTTTTATAAAATATTTATCAGAATCATAAGTATGCTCTATACATCGTCCATTGCAAGATAAATGAAATCATACAAATTATAAACTAACTGTAGACCGGGCTTACATTAACTCTATAAAAACATTTCAAATACAAACTATCATCTACAATAGATCACGAGTCTTGGGTTTAATACCCATAACGGTTTACACCCTCGATTTTAGCATAAATAGTAAATCATCAAATACATTCCCCGGTACAAGTTTTCCATTAGCTAAGGTAATACTGTGAATATACGAGTTCAGGATTTAAGTACTGAAAGGTCATACATTAGAGTTCCAAAGGAACCAGATCCTCACTGTAATACAGTATAAAAATGAGGGTTCTAGTGTTCTCATGAAGCACTCGCCCAGTTACTTATCCATAGCAATAAAAGCATCACGATAGAGCTAGGGTTCAACCCTGTATATAATAAACAATTAAAAATACAAAAAAAAAAACTCAGTACAGTGCTAGGGCTTTAAGCCTATGGCTCATAACCAAATACATTGAAAAAATGAACCTACAGTTCGAACTTTGTAAAACACAGAGTTTCAAACTAAAAATTACCAAAACAATATTAGGGTTTAAGCACAATGGATTTAAAGCTAACAATAAAACTAACAGTAACCGAGAGTCGAGCTTCTCCTCTTAATACAAAGAAATAATCAAAATGAACCACTGTATTCATAAAAAAGGAAATAATTGTACATTTCCCAGTCTAGCTGCGTAAGGAAAACCCGAAGGTAACTAATGTCTGTAACCTTGTACATTAACAAAGAAAGACCAAACTCCATCATTGTAGACATCGAAAAAACTATCCATAGCAGCAATGCTGCTTTACTAAGTCCCTTAAACCATTTCTATACAAATAAGCAAACTCAACAAGTAACAGGACAACGACAGAGGCATTACATGATGAGCCGAGACTTACCAGGTGGTTCACAAACTGCTGGAGCAAGATCTCTCTTTTAACCATCATCAACGAGAAGTGAAGCATCTCTTGTAAAAAACAAGTAAATAGGTTAAGTATTTATCATTATAGATTGAAAAACAAATTGCAGGTTTAAAATATAAAACACCAAGGTTTTGTATCCTTGCCTCTTAGAGATTTGAACCGAGGCCAGAAAGAAACCAAGCAATAGCATTTGAAAAACACATTGGAAAAGCCATTAAAGCTCCATGATCAATATCCACTACGGTTACAACTACCTGAGCTTGAGGTTCCCAACCTCCATGACGACTGAGAAGAGCTCAGCTCGCCAACGCACAACAACAACCAAAACAATAAAAAGCAAAATACCAAACCCTGAAGTCACGCAGTAGGGTTTTGTTTCCCGAGGCAACATTTACACCGTTCACGTGGTTGCATTAAAGTGCAGGCCGCGTCACCACCAACTTTTAATTTAAAACCAATTTTTGTATAGTTGTTGCATGGCCAAAACACCATCGCACTATTTCAACCACAAACTCTTTACATACGTTGAATTAACCTATAGTCTCGTTGAACTTTAAAACATCAGCATAGTTGGTTGTTGACCACCTTTGCTTATATATTATAGTTGGAGTGTATGAACCATACTTCTTCATATTGCATAGCTTAAAATTGTCAATCTTTTGATGAATGATCCACCATTATATGTATAAACATATAGTTGGTGCTTCTGCATTTTAATAAACCATGACAAAGGAGTGAACCCGATGTTTCTTGTGTCTAGGTTTACAAACTTAAAAGATGGTATAAACCATAATCCACATTAGTACAGTCCTATTCGAGTTCATATTTCTTGGTGCACTTTCCCTTGTCTAGTAAAATGTTTTTAAACAAGAAGACTACCTAAAGTCTACTAAGTCAAACCTGTAACCTGAAATAAGATAAAAGGTTTTCATGTTTTAGCAATAAGCTAAGTAAGTCTTAATCTTTTCACTAGTATGCACTTACAAAGGCTTTAAAGAAACATATAAAACAAGTATCAATCAACTTACGATAGATGTATTACCATCATAAATATCAATCGAAAGATCATTATAAAGTTACAATAAAATGTAAGGTGATCATAACTACTTAAATATTAAGGGACAAGTTATAGTGTAAGAAGTACGATGTTAAACCAAAAACATAATAGTACTTGTATAATAATATAAGATAATAATATAAGCAGATCAATTACCAAACTGCAGACTTTTATTTAGATGTGTTATGACACAATTATTATGGACGCATAACTACTCAAGTGTTACGACACTAATATCCTTTTTTACAATTTAGTTAATCAAAAAAATTTATGGAGACATTAAACGTCCCTCTTATTTGAATCAGAAACATTAAATGCTAAAACTACCTATTTCCGCATAGCATTTATTACAAATTAAATAGCTAGAAATTTTTAAAATTTTTACGAATTTTTTGGATGTTACATGTGGTATCAGAGTGCCAATTCAAACTCTTGGCCTGAAATAGGCTCACGCGCACAAACAAAAAATGAAAACAGAAAAACTTAGTTACTAACTTTTGTTTAAATTTGTTTATGTACATAACAATTTTTGCTATTTAAATTGCAGGTATGGAAATACCAGAAAAATCCGCAGAGGACGGATCTCGTCCTAATGTACGTAATAATAACGAACATAGGAATGGTAACAAAGAAATATATGTAGAACTAAATAACCAATCATCTGAACTTCCACGTACTGTTAAGGATTTTAAAAATTGAGATAAGAACAGTTAAAGAAGAAAATGAAAGGATTCTAAAAGCACGGGAAGAACTGAACCAAATTTTAATGGAAAATTATCATAATGATGAAAAAGATAGGAAAATAGAAGTAAAATCTGATTCTGGAACTATGTCCTACAAACACATATATAAGAAAGTAAAATACTGTAAAATTGATAGTGACTCTTCTTCCGAATCTGATGATGAAACTTACAGAAGGAGACATAAATGTGAACGAGACAGTGGTGACAGTGACTGCAAATGTAAGAAAAGAAAGCATAAGCCTTATGAAAAAATTTCACGAGAATTTCAGAAGATAAAACCCCCAACATTTAATGGTGAAAATGAAAAGGGGGAGACAGCCGAAGCATGGTTGTCTGGCATGAAGAAATATTTTCAAATTTATGATTATTCATCTCAATTGAAGGATAAAATGGCCATTTACAATCTGGTTGGAAAAACATATATTTGGTGGAAGGATCTTAAAAGAGTTAAAGGCATTAAAGAAAGAACTATAAAATAGAATGAATTTATGAAATTATTTAAGAAAAAGTTTTTGTCAGAACAGTATTACGAAGATAAGGAAAAAAAAAATTGTGACTTAAAGTTGGGTTCTATGAGTATGAAGGAGTTGAGCAGCAAGTTTCTTAGTCGATTGAGGTATGTACCTTACTTAGTGGAAGAAAAACCTAAGGTACAAAGGGTTTTAACTTGTCTACCTTTCAACATAAACGACAGAATTGAGTATAATAACCCTTCAACTCTTGAAGAAGCCATGAGAAAGGATTTTGTTTTGAGCAAAACAGAAAAAGAGAAGGAATATCTAGCTGGAGAAATAACAAATCTAGTAATTTCAAGCATAAAAATAAAAGCTTTAATCAGAATTATGGAAATATCAAGAAAAATTTTAATAACATAAATTTTCAAAGTAATAATTATAGAGGTAATGCACCATAAAATTACATAGCTGCAAGAAACATAGCTAATAACAATAATAAAAACAATAATAATTCCAGGAATAATGAACAAAGACCACCTTTAAAATGTTACGACTGTAATGGACCGCATACTAGAGCTAACTATCCACTCAGAAGAAACACAGTCAGCAATATTCATACCATGCAAGTGGAACCGACAGTCGGTGATGTAGCAAGAGAAATGCCTAGTATTAATGCAATGCTGGAAAATTGACAAGGAGACCATCAAACTTCCATGGTCGAGATCGAAGGTATGATACAGAAAAGAAAAAAAACTATTTCTATTTCAATTGATCCGGGTGCAAGTTTGAGTTGCATACCACCTGATGTAGTGAAAAGTTGCAAGTTAAAGGTAGAAAATTTTGATAAATCGTGGTTGGTTCAGTTAGCAACAGGCACAAAAAGAAAAGTTGTAGAATTTGTTAAAAATTGTGATATGTTTATGAGTCAGTTAAAGACGCAAGTTAAATTGAATATTTTTTTCCGTTGGGTTCTTATGATGTATTGATAGGTATGGACTAGATTGAACAGCATAAAGTGATATTGAAATATTTTGAAAAATCTTTTACTTATTTAAATAATGAAGGGGAAACTGAAACTGTTAAAGGAATCCCTAGGAAAATATCTATTAGACAAATTTATTCTTTACCAGTAAAGAAAGTTGTAAGAAAAGGGTGTAAAATGTTTGTTGTAAATGTGATAAATGACGAACATTCATCTGAGGAAGATAAGATAAAATTGGAAGACATACCTACTCTTAAGGACTTTTCTGATGTATTCCTGGAAGAAATTCCACGACTACCTCCGAAAAGGGAACTAGATTTCACCATTGAGTTAGTACTGGGTGTGGTACCAAACTTAAAGGCTCCTTACAAAATGAATATTCTAGAATTAAATGAACTGAAATCTGAGCTAAAAGAACTAATTGATAAGAACTACATAAGGCTACTGCGTATCCTTGGGGAGCACCGGTTATATTTGTTAAAAAGAAGGACAGTACCTTACGTTTATGTATAGACTACCGTCAACTTAATAAAATGACTATTAAAAACCAATATACTTTGCCCCGCATTGATTATCTATTCGATCAAGTACGCACATCAACGATATTTACTAAGATAGACTTGAGGTCTCGATACCATCAAGTTAGGATAAAGGATGAAGACATTTTTAAAACATCTTTCAGGACCCGTTATGGGAACTACGAGTTCATAGTTATGCCTTTTGGGCTAACTAAAGCACCGACAGTCTTCATGTGTTTAATGAATAACGTTCTGCATAAGTACCTAGATAAGTTTGTAATTGTTTTTATTGATGATATCTTAATTTACTCTAAAACTAAAGAAGAACACGACAAACACTTAATAATAATCCTACAGGTTTTAAGAGAACATCAGCTTTATGCTTAGTTCAGTAAATGTGACTATTATAAAGATAAAATACAGGACTTAGGTTACATAATATCTAAAGACGAAATTTATGTTGACCCAGATAAAATAAGAGCAATTAATGAGTGGCCTGTCCCTAAATATGTAACTGACGTATGGTCATTTATGGGGGTAACAGGTTACTACATAAAATTTATTGAAGGATTCTCCAGAATTGCAAATTCTGTAACTTATTTGTAGATGAAGGGAAGGAAATTCATTTGGGATAAAAAATGCAAAGAAAGGTTTAAGAAATTAAAGGAATTATTAACAACAACACCTATATTAAAAATTACTTATCCAAATAAGGAATTCGTTGTGTGCACTGATGCATGCAACGATGGACTTGGTGGGGTCTTAACTCAAGAAAGTCATGTCATAGCATATGAGTCTAGAAAGCTAAAAATTCACGAAAAGAACTACACAACTTACGATCTAGAGCTAGCAGTCATAATACATGCAGTAAAGATGTGGCACCATCACTTGATTGGAAGAAAATTTTCATTAATGACTAATAATAAAGGCTTAAAATACTTGTTGGATCAGACAAATTTTAATGCAAGGCAAGTTACGTGGCTAGCTTTCCCTAGTGAATACGATTTTGAGATTCAACACATTAAGGGTAAAGAAAACAAGGTTGTTGATGCATTGAGCATAAACGCTAAATTACATTTTGTGGCAGCAATCAACACATATAAAACGGATCTGGAAAATCAAATCGAAGAAGGAATTAAACAAGATGATTATTATCAGAAATTACATGATAAAATTGATGAAAATGTATCTGAAAATTTAAACAGATTACAACATTAATGAAAAATGTTTGATGACTTATAAAAATAGACTTTATGTGCCTAATGTGTCAAAATTTAAGTTGTTTATTTTAGATGAAATTCATAAAAGTCCTTATTCGGGACACCCTGGTTACCAGAAAATGATAACTATGCTGAGAAAATATTACTTTTGGCAAAACATGAAAAATGAAGTGGTTGAATACATAGCTAGGTGTTTTGAATGTCAGACAATTCAAGCCGAGCATCAACACCCAATTGGCCTATTGCAGCCATTGCCAATTCCAGAATGGAAGTGAGAAATTATAAGTATTGATTTTATAAATGGTTGGCCTAAGAATAAAAAACATAATGACTCAATAATGGTGGTTGTGGATAAAATTAGTAAAGCTGCTCATTTTATTCCTGTTAAAACTACTTTTAAAGCTCCTGACATTGTTGATGTGTTTATGAAGCAAATTGTTCGCTTACACGGAATTGCAAAGGTAATTGTTTCTGACCGAGATTCTAAATTTACTAGAAATTTCTGGACATTGTGCCCTCTTGTTTTTTATCACAATCTTCGACAATGTGCCCTCTTGTTTTTTATCACAATCTCCGAAACAAACTTATTAGTCAATTACTAATTTATATCTCCATTAGTAGTCAGATGTCTATTACTCTCTATTTCCATTACTTGCAATTTGTTGTTGCATTTTGTCTTCTAATTTTTAATCATCTATGTAAGAAATACATACGTCTCGTAAAAAAGGGAAAACAAGGAAAGCGTATGGTATCTATGTAATACATTAAATAGAGTTGAAAGATGTAGGCACGGATGAGATTTATATTTTAACACCATAAGAAAACAATGTTGTGGTGTTAATGTAGGGTGACCTAAATTAACACTTCTTGAAGCGGATCAATGTCTACTTAATAGTTACTTTTATCAAGTAACAAACCTACGAATTACTAGATGAGATATAAGAAAAAAAAACTTGTGGAGAAAATGAGTTTATAATTAAGAAAAACAATTCCTAATAAAATCATAAATCTCATTTTCACTTACTAATAATATTTCGATAAATGTTTTTAGATTTGACATTAATTTAACGTTTTTGACTTACTAATAATGTTTTGATAAATTCTTTTAAGTTTGTAATTAGAAGATATTTATATAATATAAATAAAAAGATATGCGTTTGCGTCTTTTCCATAATTTCATTTCCATTTCGATTCGAGAGTCATTATTAAATGATTAAAAAAATGTGGAGAAAATCAGTTTAAAATTAAGAAAAACAATGTCTAATAAAATCATAAATCCTGTTTTCATTTACTAATAATATTTACATAAATGTTTTGACATTTGATATTAATTTCCTATTCTTACTATTTTTCATCAAGAATTTTTTTTAATTTTTTATTCATCAAAAATGTATCGAAGGTAACAATGTCCAAAATATAGCTTGTGAAAACTAAATAAAATATAGCGTATTGGTCTACTTCTTCCATCAATAAGAAAAGGTTGGCAATCGTAGCCTATTCTTAAAAAAATCTCTCTCTCTGAGAGTAGTGTTTACAAAAACATATTATAGACTTCGGGATCTAATAAAAAATTCATCTATTGTTAAAAAAAAACTAAATAGACTATTACCTAAGTACAACTTAGATCATCTTAAAACCATGTATATCCCTTTAAATAGATGAAATTTCCTATCAATTCTTCAAAGTGAATTGGTCCATCCATAGGGACAACAAACTTTTTTGACAATCCATCTGCAACCATGTTGAGTTGTGTATATATATGGGGAAAGGAAATATGAGAGAAATTTTGTTTTAATTCTATAATATAAGAACACCATTGTTCCAACCTAAGGACCTGTAACCTAGTATTTCCAGCTACCCATTCTGTAATCACTTTAGAATCACCTAAATCATAGAGATGAACAATACCTTTATAATTAACAAACTAGACAAGACCCCAAAGTGACAATAATTAATCTTTATTATTTGATCCACTGCCACATCCCATCCATAGGTGAAAAGAGTGTTCATAGTTAAGTTTTAATAACATGCCACCACCACATAATTCTTTTCAAGTTGCACCATCAGAATATCCAATACACATATCATGATCCAAACCAAGTAAGATGGGGATCCCTAGTCTTTTTAGTTTTTTTTCCTTATGGAATTAGAAATAATATCTTACATTTCTAGAACTGACAGTAAATACAATTGATCATATGTTTTCAAAGAATGATAAGTTTCTATCCTTCCAAATTCCCCATATAACAAACTGAAGACATTCTTAAAACTATTTATTCTTTTTGAACCAATCTTCTAGAAATTAAGCAAAGGAATAAACTCCTTGGTTTTCAAAAACCTTAAGACTCCTAAAGACCTCCGCTGAAACCTTCTTCGTAAAATAACAACAAACACACATATGAGAAAAAACATTAATCTTCCATTCAACATAGACTACATATACAAGGAGAAAAAAAAACATATTTTATGAGATTTTCCCAAGTTAATATTTTATTTTCAATACATAACTAAGTGAGCACTTCAATTTTATGGGAATATTCCATTTCCAAATATTAGTCTTCCTCCATTTACCTTCCACATCAACATAGCCTATTGAGCTAGCATCATAAACATGTTTTGTGCTTAGCCTTATATATGACCCATTCCAAGCCCAAACAAAGACATCATCACCATATATAAGCTTGATACTAGACTAATTCAAACCATGAATGAAATACTTTTATTCCATTTCCAATTCAACCACTAATCCTAGGTCCTTTGCAAGAAGCCAATAAGAAGAGGAAGTACTGAAATTATCATTTTTTCACATGTGGCAATAACTAGAAACCATTTCCAAGAAGATGCAACAAAAAAGGTTCTGAAATCCTGTAAAAATCCCAACCCCCTAACAAATAATCTACCCCAATACAAATCTACATGCCATTACCAACCTTTCAAGGTAACCAAGCCCCTCTCCATGGGAAGGATCTAACCTAACCCCTCCAAGCAATAGAAGAATTTGAAAAAAAATTGTTAGGCATTCTAATCCCATCCACCAATGAATTTTTATTTAAATATTTGTCATGTAGCACTTCACTCCAAACACCTAAAATTTCCCCTCTATAAGTTTTTCATGCTTAAAGCAAGACTAAACCAGTCTAGATTCTTAATCCCCCACCCACCCATCTTCGTTAGAATATAAAGTCTCTCCTAGTTTGACAAATGAAATTTGTTCTTAAGAGAATTTCCATCCATAAAAAATACCTCATTCTTTTTATAATTGGCATGTAGGATGGACACATGAATCTTAGCCAAAGAGAGCCAGTAAACTGCTTTACTTTCCAATACAAGTTTCACCAATGTGAATCTTCTCGAGCGAATGAAATCTATCCATAAGCCCAATTTCCAATTATCTTTTCAACTTTCCTTAATAACCATTACCAATCCTCTTTCTTATAACAATTAGGATTCAAAAAGTAGCCCAAATATTTCAAATTCTCATCAATATGATCCACATGATAAATAAAAAGATCGATCATCTAATCCAAAACTTCATTTGAAATATTGTTCTCTAGAAAAATAGACTTATGAGCAGTCACTTTGATAGCTTAAGCTAAACAAAATAAATTAATAATTCCCTGAAATGATATCCAATAAAATATAAAACTAATCGAAAACAGAAGTACATCATCCACAAATAAAAGGTGGATAATGAAGTGGAGAGAAGAAAGTTTAATTCGAACAATTTTAACTTCTCCCTTAGCCATCCCAATTAGTCTTCTCAAGCCTTCAACTACAAGGTGGAACAACAAAGGCGATAAGGGTCACCCTTTTCTTAAGCCTCTCGACCCATTGAAGAAGGAAAAAGGAGAGCAATTAACCAGAACAACAAATTTAGTTGAAGTCACGTAAGCCATAATCCAACTAGTCACAACAAAATGAAAACCAATTTGTACAAGAACCAATCTCATGAACGTCTTGTCTACTCTTTTGTATGCTTTAACCAAATCCATTTTAAGGATAAGGGCCTCCCATTTTTTTTGTTTTAATGGAGTGTAAAATTTACTGAGAAAATCCATTAGAACTCAATATCTTCTGATTAGATAAAATCCCAAACTATTCCTTGGGCATAAAATCAACGAGCTTTTGTTTAATTATGTTAGCTATAATTTTTGAAATCACCTTAAAAATCAGATTAAATAGGAAAATTTATGTATAGTCATTAAATGTTTTAGGTTTCTCTTTCTTTGAAATTTAGGAAATAAAAGTAGAATTTATGTCTAGATTCCTCTGCCACCTCCAATAAATCATGTCCCAACACATCAAAATATTCCAAGAAGAATTCCACAATCTAGCCATCAAGGTTACAACTCTTTGATTTTGCAATTTTTTAAAGATCTCTTCTCTTTCTTTGAGAGAAAAATCCTCCCCACATTGTCCCTGTTTTCAAAATTGAAATAACTAGGATAGTTATGAATCACCTTAAATTGGGAATCAATATTGGTTGATCCGTGAAACTTATAAACCTCACCAAAATGCTTCAATGCTTCCTCCAAGTCTTTTTGAGAAGATATGATATTTCCATCACAGACTTTCACATCCCAAATATAATTTGTAATCCTCCTTTTATTACCTTATTTGTGAAAGAACTTGATATTATTTTCACCTTAAATTAATAACTATTCGAATTATTTAATTAAAATAATAAATATTCTATTTAAGATGAACATATTATTTTAATAAATATGAAAACATATCATTAATAGGTAGAAAAGGTAAAAAAGGGTTGAAATTAAAATATCACTAATAACCTTGTAACTAATTTAATAAATACACCCATTAATCTATAAATTTTTAATAAATTCTTCGAAATTAATAATACTGTCTTTATGATTTTTCTAAATGTTATAAAAAAAATTAAAATTAGTTTATTGTAAATGTTATTTATTAAAGTCATGTATTAAAAAACATTAATGAAATCTTCTAAATTAAAAAAAAAATGTTTTTATGATGTTTCTAATTGTTATAAAAGTTTCAAAATTTGTTTTATTTAAATTATGTTTACTACATTGGTGCATCTTAAAAAATCATTCATAAAGTATTTTAAGTTAATAAAAATGTCTTCATGGTTTTTCTAAATGTTATACAAGTTTTAAAATTTGCTTATTTTATGTTATAAAAGTATTAAAACTTGTTTATTTTAAATTATGTTTATGTAAAGTTTTTATGTTTTTCCTAAATATTATATAAAAAAATAAATTTGTTTATTTTAAAGTAAGTTTATGTATTTTAAATTTGGTGTTTTTCTTTAACTTTAATAACAATAATTATTACCATAACTTAGTTAAAATCATTAATTTTTATAATCATAATTTAAGAATTTAAATTTTTAAAAAATATAAATATGATTAAATGGAAATACATTTCTTTTGATTGAGTTTTAATAAAAGCTTTGAGCTTTTAAATTGCTTTTGATTAGTTAAAACCATTAATTTTTATAATCATAATTTAAGAATTTAAATTTTTAAAAAATATAAATATGATTAAATGGAAATACATTTCTTTTGATTGAGTTTTAATAAAAGCTTTGAGCTTTTAAGTTGCTTTTGATTAGCAAAGCTTTCCGCTTTTAAAAGTATTTAAGAATAGAGTAGAGACTTACCATTTAATATTTCAGAATAAAGTAGAGACTTAGCATTTAGTAGGATTGGTAGCCTACACCATCCTGTAATAAAATGGACGTTGTTGTCTAGATCCATTGACGTGTATTGTTGGGATGTACATTTGACATTCCATATTCTCTTTATCTAAGTTCAAGCCTTGAATAAAATATGTAATTAAAAAAAATATTAAACTCCCAAATCCAATAGTTACAGGAATCCAAATTAAAGATAATTTCATATCGAATTAATCGAAGAGTTTAAAAACATTCTTAATTTACTTTTATACACAGATAGATATTCATATTTTTAATGTTCTACTGATTGTTTGAATTTAAAGGTGTCAAAATAACCGGTACCAAAGGTATGATCGTCAGGTATGTGTTAGGTGTGTCTGACCATGTCATTTTCGTGATCACAGTAGAGCTTAACTTTTTGTTCGTGGCACGATTTTAGTCCACCACTAAGGGCATGCGTTTGGGGTTGCTTAGCATAATATCATTGACGATGGAGTTAACTATACTTCTATTTATATAAAGCTGCAATGGTTCCACCGAGATCCTAACTCTCTATTAGTGATGAATATGTGCAATAATGAGTTTGAAGAATTAGCTTTATTAGTGATGAATATGTGCAATAATGAGTTTGAAGAATTAGCTTTCTCAAATGTATGGGAGATGGTCGTGGCAAATGTTTTATGGTTGTGGCCGATTGGAATGGGTAAGATTGGAAAAAAATGTATTTCAAGGAGAATTATAGAATTACCAATTTCGACCAAATTCACTTAATGGTTGTAACTTTAAGAGGTGTTTGTTTCTGGCAATGTAATTTCATAAATGGTTTAAATCCAATGCTTCTATAAACACTGGTAAAATGTGCACTCATTTGTTTTTCATGGTATATAAAAATTCTTTTAAATGTTTGTTTTCAATTTATATTTTATGTTGTTATCGCGAAAGTTTGACCAATTAAATAAACAATGATTTCGATTATGTGCACTCATTTATTCTTCATGTTATATAAAAATCTATTTTAAATGTTTGTTATTAATTTATACATTTTACTTTTGTTGTTATTTATAAAAAAAAAAATTCACATAAGTTTTTTTTATGTATCATTACTTAAACTTAGTAACCTTTGGAGATCTTTGAAGTTTACAGAGAACATTTTGGATTAAAAACATGTGTTGAGTGTCAAGCATCATTGCAATCAAAATGTACTACTCGATCAATAACATTACATGTTGACATAGATGGCTTTGAAGTCAAACTTTAAAATTTATAACAATGTCCAGATTTCTTATGAATATACCGTGTTTTTTTATTAAATAAGCTTCCAAAGTTCTATTCAAGCTTGATTTTTACATCTTTTGTGAACGTTTTGTGTGTTTTTTCAATCTTTGGAGTTTGCATTCTTCGAGTTTTAGGTAGCTGTATAGAAAAACATATAAGGAAAACAGTGACTGTTATGTAAATGTCTTAATAAGTGACGGAAATTATAATGAAAACATTGAATGTTAGAGATGTTTGATTTTTTTTATAAAATACAATACACATTTTGGTTTCTTTTTATTATATATCAATAGAATGTTGATTGTGGTTGACATGAATGATTCAATGTGATATTTTCTATATTTGGTCTCGCATTTTATATCCATTTTAATTAAAAAGTTCTCTAATATTCATATTTTTATTCAGCTCTTTCAATACATAAAATCTTCGAGATACATTACTTATAACATACAAGACATCCGAAATTTTTTGAGACACGTTAAGAAGGGATATTTTTAGATCTATTATAGAGAAAGTAAGTTGTGTATATATATACACAATATTGGTGTTATAAGAGGTTTATGGTAATCAAGTAAATGGTGAAAATTTATTAAATTATTAGAAAAATTTATATTTAATTTTTAAAAATATTTTAATATTTACATAAAAATATTCATAAAATCTTGTAAATAAGATTGTACAATAAAGGGAAAAAGGTTCTTATTTTTTCTTTCTATACGAAACCCATCTATATCCAACTCTTAGGGTAAGGACCCCTCAATCATGGCTCATGCCACTATGTCTATGTTTTGTTCAATGTGCCTAAGTTTGAGAAGATTCAATAAGGGTGAATAAGTCTTTTTTTCTCACCTTGATTATATTTGGGCATCAATGCCCATTTCCACCTTTCCAATTTTTGAAAAAAAACTCTATAGTGAACTGTATATTGTGGTTGATAACTATTATTCATTGTTATTTAGCCTAAAAGGAAACATTTAAAGCCTAAGAAACAATTGGTTTCCTCCCAACAATATGACTTCCACTTAAAAAAATTCATTTAGAGATTAATCCCCTTTTTTTTTTCCTTCTGATCGTTATACCTTGATTCCCATTTCCAATGCACAAAACATATGCATATAATTTGTATCCCACTTGGATACAAAAGAACCCCGTCCATGGTCTTAAGAATGGTTCTTAATGTGGGCCCAAGACACTATCCTAGTCATGGTGCCCATAAGACCCTTGGAAGATATTGATAACCAATGGATATGGGTATCTTAATTTGCTTAACTATCCATATTTCCTTTGAAACTACATTTCTCTCCAAGTACTCAACATGGAAAACATTGGAAGGTACACAAGGATTACTAATGTTTTTAGGGTTGATTTTGGTCCCATTGTCATGACGAAATATCATTTTTTGGTTATATAAAATAAAGAACGCATGAAGCACAACTTTATTATCACAAATAATAGGATTTTGTCTACACAAGGAAATGCATTTCCGAGGATATATTACCACTCCAATATTTATTTGTTATTTAATGATATTGGGAAGACAAATTTTGTTCTCGATCCTTTTTAAGATGGGAAACAAATCAAATTAATACAGAAAGTATGATAGGAAGGGTATTTTTATATTTCGATTTTGTTTCCATGTCACCATTGGAAGGATGAGTTGGATGAGAGGGTTTGATACTTTTTTTTTCTTATTGTTGCGAGGATGTTGCTTCTTGAGATGCCTCATTTTATTCTTTTGTAGCACCACTAAGGCTTTCCTAGATGTATTGGTAGTGATGATTACTCCAATATGAAAGAAATTATGTTGCTCTCTAATTAAGGAATCACAAGAAGCTTTAAGAGAGGGTTTTGTGTAGTTGGTCCCTAGAGCTTCTTTCATGTAGTAAAAGGTAAATACAAAAAAAGGACATGGTTTGGAAATAATTGCTTTTATGGCTCAAATATTTTGCATTGTTCAACTTAGAATCCAAGGGTTCTAAATTTAGATAGATAGTCTTTAATGCAAAAAAAAATACTTTGATTTAAAGAAACCAACTCATTTTTAAGATGGTGACTTTGAATCTCATTGTGTCGACCAAACATAATTTCCAAATTTTCCTAAGCCACGTCCGATGCATCAATTGCTTGAAATTGGAATGTTAACTCATTAGAGATAGGAATCTTGATTAACACATGAGCTTCATTACTTTTATTGTTCCATTTTATTTTTTTAGTAGCATCATTTGGGATTTCTTCTAATTTTAGTTACTCGGGTTGAATTTAGGTCCCCTAAATTTTACGACCCTCTCCTTGATTTTAGGAACCAAAATTGCATGTATAGTTTCTTGTATTAATTCAAGGAACTTAGTTCCATGAATTAAGGAAGTGTAGCGACCTCTTTTAGTAGTTTTAGTATATTCCTAGCATGCATAATATAGGCATGGATTACATCCCTAATCTTAGGTAATTAAGTTACCCATTGTAATCACAAGTTAATTATGAGCTACCTTACCTAACTCATACTTGAGAGATTGCATGGATAAATGGCGCGACCGATCTCTAATTTAAGTGAAACTAGGTCTTCATGCATCAATATACAATTCAAACTATATTTCTTAATAATTTGAATTGCCTATATTTACAACATTGTTCATTCTTTGTAAAATTAATGACAATGCACGATAATTGAGTAAGATTACAGTGTTTATCCTCTAATATTTTTTCTCTTTTTACTCTCTCATTCATTTATTTGTAAATAAAATAGGGTATTTTTTATTCATTAGAATTTTAAATATAGTTTTAATCTATTGTAATGATCAAATGATTTCACATGGTATCGCAATCATATGAGCACTAGCTCTATCTACATGGTCTCAAAGTTAGATAGAATATTGGAGTACAATACTTTTTTCTATAGGAAGAAGACACATCAAAGATCCATGAACGATAAGATGGGTCAACGCCAACATGTTATCCTTACTACATTAAAATACAATGAGTGGAAGTTCAAGTCCATTTTTCCCTTAGAGAATAATTGTCAATTCTGTAGTGGAAAAATAAAACAATTTAATAGGATGGATGAATCCTTTGCATTGATAGGTTTTTCAATTTTTCCTAGCCCTAAATATAAAATTGATACTAAAGACTCTACCAATAAAGTTTGAACCATGGTGGAAGGAATTTTGTTTATAGCAGGATGAGATAACAGGAGATCAACTAGAGAATCTGCTCGACAACTTGACTCTAAGAACCATCAAATACTTATCTATATATTTTGGTTCATGCACTTTAATACTAATAAGAGATGATGCAATGGTTCAAATAAACAATTCAAGAAATCTAGAACTTGCTATAGAAAAAGTTCTTTGAGATGATGCACGAGCTCGAATTAGTCATTCAACTGAGGGAGGATTTTGTATAGATCAATGTCTTGATGATGATAGTCTAATTGATTTATCTTCAACTACCTCAGGTAACATTCACAATTTGCATTAGGTTGTTGAAATTGATGAATAGATTATTGTACTTCTAGCAGCCAGACAAATTTTTCCACAACATACACTCCATGTAGGAGGTGATGAATTTTTATATCAAAGATATATAGGGTGGACCAACTTAAATTTTCAAAGTGCTCTACATACACTCACCACTATAGAGTCATTGATTCACATCTATATGTAAATGTTTAGAACAAGAGATCCCCTTTCTTTTTCAAAATATACATGAAACCCATGATTGAATACTACCATAAATAATGATTGTTAATCTTTGATGAATAACCAACATTGGTCATCATATCACCTACCCACTACTAGGATACATTCATGGAGCAAGTGAATGTATCGATCAATGTTTGAAGTAGATGGAAAAGATACATATAATGCATGAGGATGATGGTAAAATTCCACTCATCACTATTCTTTTTTGAGGGGGTGGGGGCATATCCCACTAGGTTTTCCCTCTTTTTCCACTTCTAGGGGATATTATTTCTCATATATTCTTACCTAATATTGTTGCAAACAATTGGGACCCATTTTTTATGCATTAGTTCACCAAGATATGCTTATGGGGGGGGGTTGTTAGAGCATATTTACCATCTCCTTACCATCAATCTCTCACTTAGGGACTCTAGACCTTAGTTTCATTATTGAAATGGGCTAGTTTTGAATTGAATTGAGCATTTGAGGCATTGAAGCACTTAATCCCTAGGATTATGTGGGAATTGTACTAATTTAGCTAATGAGCAGTACGTTAGGAACTTTTCCGTAAACTTAGGACCTTTTATTTGATTTCAACAACCAAAACATGCATGTTTGAGTTCCTAGAGTAATTGAAGGAAATCTATTCCATGACTTAAGAATGTAGAGACATCCTTCACTACATTTAGATGATCATTAGCATGCATGATTTATGCATACATCATATCCCTAATTTATGATAATTAAGCCTCCACTTAACATCCTAGGCTAATTATGAGTTAGTTAACTAATAATTGAAAGATTGCAAATCTAAATAGGGCATCTAAGATCTTAGGTGATCCCAACTAGGTCTTCGTGCATCAATATACAATTTGAACTCACTTTCTTAGGAATTTGACTTGCCTAAATGTACAACATTTTCCATTATTTGTAAATTGAATGGTAATGAATGAGTACAATTAAATAAGATTATAGTGTTTTTTATCAAAGATATTTTCTCTCTTTACTCTCTCATTTTTTTTCTTTGTAAATACCTCAAATTATTTCTTATTATTCGATTTTTAGATCTCGTTGTGATCTCTTGCAGTGGTCATGATATTGCATAGTGTTTTTCCCAAGGTAGTCCCATAAAATCTCATATTTTGTAGGACATTCTCCATGTGGACTCTACATGAGAAGTATTCGGTATTAGTAAGTGAAATATCACAAGGAGTAACCATATTACAAAATGCAAGTAGTATGAATTATTTTCTAGATGAAAATATCTCAAAAAAATATGCAGTCCAAAAAACATCTCATTGAAAATAGACTCTAGATTTATAGGTTATGCTTTTTTTAGGGAAGGGATAAAATATAATTGGGGAGAAACCTAGAAGGTAGATTGAACCACGTGGTGATGTGTACAAAAAATGTTGTAAAGAATACCACCCTTACTAACTTTTCCTATAAGCTTACTTTTACAAATAAGTTCTTTTAAAATAAGTGACCCACTTTCATAAAAACACGTGGGAAGCACTTACGCTTACTTTATAAATTAATTTTACATGAATTATAATTTATAGTATAATTCTCTACATTTAATTTTTTAACTGCTTTTCGAAATTCATATGGAAAATATGAGTTTCGAGGTCTTCAATTTAATACATGGGTAAAATTTCCATTTTTCATCGCCATATTTGACGAAAAAGAGTTACCCATTGTTAGCACCTATTTTTTCTACAACATAGATATCAGAAATGAAAGATGGAGGATTATAAATCTTACCTGGTGGAAGCCCGAGATCCCGTTCCTCCTTCAAATTGGAAGTCTAAGATATAAAAATTTGGTGTGGAAAGGGGTGAATAGGATGCATCATAAGAAAATTTGACGAAAATGTGTTGAAAGGCCTTTTGAACAAGCAAATAAACCTAAGTACTAAGTCCGACAACCAAATAATTACATGGGGTAGCCAAGGGAAGGTAGGATACCCTTGATCGGGCGCGAACATGAGATCAATGACTCACACTAATGGTCGCGTAGCCAAGAAGCACGGGAGTTAGTCCTTTGGGTGGTCGCGATGGGTTATGCCGAGGGACAGATGGAAGCCAGAGAATGCATCGGCAAGGAGGAAAGGAGGTAAGAAAAACCACCATAGAAGCATGCGATACCGATGTGGTAGGAGCATAGAAAATCTACGGTGTGGAACACAGATTAGCCAAATCAACGGCGACGCGGTGAAGAAGATGCACGGATCATAGAAAAAGTGGACCCCGTCTACGGGAAAGGTTGGAGAATGAAACATGGCATCTGTCCCCACCATGGATGTAAAGCGAGCACAGATCAATGGTTTGTTAAATTTTCAAAATTTACTTCAATCTGATCTAGGATCTTAATTGAGAGAACAACATGTACAACAAATCTACAGCATATCAATCATGGACACAATAATGCAAGCACACAAGAGAGATAGAGTTTACTTGGGGAAAACCATAAAGGTGAAAAACCCCAATAACTTCCTCAGAGATAGATAGAGCAATGATACAACCAGAATACAAGATATAGTCTTCTCCTAGTAGCAGAGCCTCCTCCTCCACAAGTGCGCCACTCTCCCAAGTGTGAGTGAGAGAATAGAATGTGTAAAATGAGAGAGACACACTCTCTATTTATACACTAACTTGAGTTGACCTTTACTCAACTAGGTCGGTGATCCGGATCTCGGGAGCTGAGAACCGGAAGGCTTGAATGCCGAGAGAGGAGGAGATTAAGCATGCAAATCTGTCATAAAATTCACATGAAAACCCTAATGTTGCATAAGAATAAGCATGAACAAAAACACATGAAGTGAATGGGAGGTGAGGCTCAAAGAGGAGCCCCACCTCTAAAACTAATTACCAATAACTCACTCAAATCTAAATAATCTCGCAATGAACAATAGAAAATAGGAGAGAAACCAAATGAGTAACTTTATATCATGAGAAGGCTTGCTAGGCCTTTATATAACATTATTACAATGTGTTTTGAGGCTATACCATGGGCCAAAACTATGTGCTACTAAATACCATGGATGAGAGAGGGTGGCCTCTCTATTTAATACTTTTATGACTTATACATCCGAATTTAGACCATATGCCCCCTAAAATTCGGATCATTCCTCCCCCCTTAGAAAATGATGGTCCCCATCATTTCATGCTAAAAAGAGACCCATGATTACAATGTGCTAGCTACCAATGAAGAGAAGGGTTTTGTGTGGTTGACCCATAACCGTGGGTTTTGTGAGGTTGACCCATAACCGTGGGTTTTGCAAGAGTGACCCATAACCATGATGGCAATGACAAGCTTGATTCCAATGAAGAGAAGAGTTTTGTGTGGTTGACTCAAAACCATGGGTTTTGTGTGGTTGACCCATAACCGTGGGTTTTATGTGGTTGACCCATAACCATGGTGGCAATGACAAGCTTGTTTCCACCGAAGAAAAGGGTTTTGTGTGGTTAACCCATAACCGTGGGTTTTGTGTGGTTGACCCACAACCATGATTACAATACATAACTATGGGTTTTGTGTGGTTGACCCATAACCATAGGTTTTGTGTGGTTAACCCATAACCATGGGTTTTGTGTATTTGACCCATAACCATGATTACATTAAAATTTTTAAAAAATTGAAAATTCATGATCTTTGGTGTAGTTGATGTCTTGCTGCAAATCCATTCATAGCTTCTGATGCATGTACTGAAATTGAATTCCATTGAAGACACATTTGAGATCTCGAAGAGACCTTTCCATCCATATAACATATTTGTCTAGGGTGGCCCAGAGATTGAGAAAATGTTTGTTGAAGCTCAAGAGACGCGTGCACACTATTTTGCAGACATCTATTGCTTCAATCGATGATATCTCTCAAACCAGAAAGCCAAATAAAAAACCGTGAAATATCCATTTTAGCTGACAGAAAGAGCTTTCCAATGATCTATGGTAAAGCCTCTGAAACGTAATATGGAGTCTGTAGCACTTGTTTAAAGTGTTTGTACGTCCGGCCGCATATCTCACAAACCAGGAAACGAAATGAAATTCTGTGAAATACCCATTTTAGCAGACGGAAAGAGATTTCTAATGAGATATGGTAGAGCTTTTGAAACATTCTATTGAGTTAGTATTACTTGTTTAAATTTTTTGTACATCCGGCCACATTATGCATAAACATATGCTACTTCAAACAAGCATATCTTACAAATCGGGAAAAAAAATGAAATAGTGAAATACCCATTTGAGCTGACAGAAATACCTTTCCGATGAGCTATGGTAGAGCCTCTGAAACCTCCTGTGCAGTCCATGGAACCTGTTCAAAGTTTGTTGAATGTGAGAGTGTTGAGTATAGAGATGCCAAGGGTTTGTAGAGCAGCATGGGTTGTTGTAGAGGTTGTGGAACCTCCGTTGAACCCGCATAATCCTTAAAAATATTGTCCCAATGGAGAGCATACCCGCTCTGATACCACTGATCCGGATCTCGGGAGCTGAGAACCGGAAGGCTTGAATGCCGAGAGAGGAGGAGATTAAGCATGCAAATCTGTCATAAAATTCACATGAAAACCCTAATGTTGCATAAGAATAAGCATGAACAAAAACACATGAAGTGAATGGGAGGTGAGGCTCAAAGAGGAGCCCCACCTCTAAAACTAATTACCAATAACTCACTCAAATCTAAATAATCTCGCAATGAACAATAGAAAATAGGAGAGAAACCAAATGAGTAACTTTATATCATGAGAAGGCTTGCTAGGCCTTTATATAACATTATTACAATGTGTTTTGAGGCTATACCATGGGCCAAAACTATGTGCTACTAAATACCATGGATGAGAGAGGGTGGCCTCTCTATTTAATACTTTTATGACTTATACATCCGAATTTAGACCATATGCCCCCTAAAATTCGGATCATTCCTCCCCCCTTAGAAAATGATGGTCCCCATCATTTCATGCTAAAAAGAGACCCATGATTACACTGTGCTAGCTACCAATGAAGAGAAGGGTTTTGTGTGGTTGACCCATAACCGTGGGTTTTGTGAGGTTGACCCATCACCGTGGGTTTTGCAAGAGTGACCCATAACCATGATGGCAATGACAAGCTTGATTCCAATGAAGAGAAGAGTTTTGTGTGGTTGACTCAAAACCATGGGTTTTGTGTGGTTGACCCATAACCGTGGGTTTTATGTGGTTGACCCATAACCATGGTGGCAATGACAAGCTTGTTTCCACTGAAGAAAAGGGTTTTGTGTGGTTAACCCATAACCGTGGGTTTTGTGTGGTTGACCCACAACCATGATTACAATACATAACTATGGGTTTTGTGTGGTTGACCCATAACCATAGGTTTTGTGTTGTTAACCCATAACCATGGGTTTTGTGTAGTTGACCCATAACCATGATTACATTAAAATTTTTAAAAAATTGAAAATTCATGATCTTTGGTGTAGTTGATGTCTTGCTGCAAATCCATTCATAGCTTCTGATGCATGTACTGAAATTGAATTCCATTGAAGACACATTTGAGATCTCGAAGAGACCTTTCCATCCATATAACATATTTGTCTAGGGTGGCCCAGAGATTGAGAAAATGTTTGTTGAAGCTCAAGAGACGCGTGCACACTATTTTGCAGACATCTATTGCTTCAATCGATGATATCTCTTAAACCAGAAAGCCAAATAAAAAACCGTGAAATATCCATTTTAGCTGACAGAAAGAGCTTTCCAATGATCTATGGTAAAGCCTCTGAAACGTAATATGGAGTCTGTAGCACTTGTTTAAAGTGTTTGTACGTCCGGCCGCATATCTCACAAACCAGGAAACGAAATGAAATTCCGTGAAATACCCATTTTAGCAGACGGAAAGAGATTTCTAATGAGATATGGTAGAGCTTTTGAAACATTCTATTGAGTTAGTATTACTTGTTTAAATTTTTTGTACGTCCGGCCACATTATGCATAAACATATGCTACTTCAAACAAGCATATCTTACAAATCGGGAAACAAAATGAAATTCCGTGAAATACCCATTTGAGCTGACAGAAATACCTTTCCGATGAGCTATGGTAGAGCCTCTGAAACCTCCTGTGTAGTCCATGGAACCTGTTCAAAGTTTGTTGAATGTGAGAGTGTTGAGTATAGAGATGCCAAGGGTTTGTAGAGCAGCATGGGTTGTTGTAGAGGTTGTGGAACCTCCGTTGAACCCGCATAATCCTTCAAAATATTGTCCCAATGGAGATCATACCCGCTCTGATACCACTGATCCGGATCTCGGGAGCTGAGAACCGGAAGGCTTGAATGCCGAGAGAGGAGGAGATTAAGCATGCAAATCTGTCATAAAATTCACATGAAAACCCTAATGTTGCATAAGAATAAGCATGAACAAAAACACATGAAGTGAATGGGAGGTGAGGCTCAAAGAGGAGCCCCACCTCTAAAACTAATTACCAATAACTCACTCAAATCTAAATAATCTCGCAATGAACAATAGAAAATAGGAGAGAAACCAAATGAGTAACTTGATATCATGAGAAGGCTTTCTAGGCCTTTATATAACATTATTACAATGTGTTTTGAGGCTATACCATGGGCCAAAACTATGTGCTACTAAATACCATGGATGAGAGAGGGTGGTCTCTCTATTTAATACTTTTATGGCTTATACATCCGAATTTAGACCATATGCCCCCTAAAATTCGGATCAGTCGGCCTCAACTTAACCACTTAACATAATGCTGACTGGGCCGACCCCCACTAGGGTGGTCTAATAACCCTTTGACCCACGTGACTTATACAGGGTCGACCCCAACAAGGTGGTCTAATAACCCATCAAGTATAAGTTACGACACTTACAATATAAATGACGACACTTCCATATAGAGGAATAATAACATCTCTATAGGAATAAAACCACTTCCGTATAGAGGAATAACAACATCTCTATAGGAATACAATATACATATATGTGAAATACATTTCGAAGTTACATATACATCAACACTCCCTCTTAACTAGGAAGGTATTTCTCGGCACAAGTCTCTTAGCACAAGTCATCTTCTCTGGATCATTGTCATCGAGTCATCATCATCATCACTACTGCTTCTATCTCAATCAATATCTAAATCTACTCATCATAGGAAGTTCTACAGAGCCAGTCCTTTTTGATATTGGATGTAGGCCCACCACCTGCAGGTCTTCATCATCTATGCGAACGGTCTGATAGAGGTGGCCTCTCAGGACTAATTTTATGTGCGGATGCAATACTGGAAAGAGTATCCCAGGAACATTTATGTGCCTAAGCACGACTGACAAGATCTCCCAGGACTAGTTACATGCATCTCCTCCAAAATACCTTTAAATAGCATCCCCGGCCGCAGCATGACCGGCAAGATCTCTAAAGAGCATCCCAGGACTTATTACGAGCACACAGCTCAACCTCTTGGATCTCCAGGACTGATTACATGTGGATAGAAAAAACCTTTAAAGAGCATCCCAAGAACATTTATGTGCCGCAACATGACCGGAAAGATCTCTAAAGATCATCCCAGGACTAATTACGAGCACATAGCTCAACCTATTGGATCTCCAGGATTGATTACATGTCTCCATAGTAATACCTCATCCCAGGACTTATTACGAGCACACAACTCAACCTATCGGATATCTGAGGACTGATTACATACTATATAGCAATACCGGAAAGAGTATCCCAGGAACATTTATGTGTTGCAGAACGACCGGCAAGATCTCCCAGGACTGATTACATGCTATTTGCACAACTTTCCACATATGATCTCTGACCTCCAAGTATCAACCTGATACTCATGATCCAATGGATCATCACCACACAAAGCATCATCTTGATGCTCATGATCACACTGATCATCATCACTGTACCATCCTGATACATATCATCTGGAGCAACACCCTGAAGCTTGTCATCATGATCATCCTGATCATACAATGCATCCACCTGATGCATACCAAGTATCTACCTGATACATATCATCATACATGATCCACCTGATCATACAGTGTATCCACCTTATACAAATACAAATACATGATACATATCAACATACATGATCTACCTGATCATACAATGTATCCACCTGATACATATACAGATACATGGTCCAAGAATCCAACATGATGCATATACAAAATACATACAAATGATCCAACTGATCATATCCAGAATCAAACATGATGCATACATATACATATACATATAAATGATCCAGCTGATCATATCCAGCATCCAACATGATGCGTGCATATACATATAGAGTAGTAACTGGAGCATCGTCCTGATGCCCATCATCCATGATCCTCCTGATCATCATAGCATCGTCATTTTCAGATCATCTCATCGTCCACGAAGCACAGCCCAGATGCACATCATCCAGTACTTACACCATCGACATGGGAGAACACATCTACCACCATTCGGGGAAGGCTCTAGCCCTTACTTTTTCACGATGGGAGAACACATCTACCACCATGTGAAAAATGGCTCAACAATTATATCACGACCATGGGAGAACACATCGACCATGTCAGAAAAGCTCATGTGCGTCTATATCTTCTAGACTCATCACTTCCCTTTGGAATGAACCTCGATTTGAAGTGCACCAAGCCTCTCTCTGAAGTACTCAAACTGCACTCTGGCCAACAACTTGGTCAATACATTTGCAACCTGCTCATCCATCGCAACATACTCTTCTTTTGCTATACTCAGTGCTACGCAAGACTACATCCTGCTAAACCAAGAGATCACACCTGATCCCATACTGAAGCAACACCCAGATGTGCTCTTCTTATCTGCAACACTGCCTTCCCAATCTGAATCAACATAACACTGTAGGTTAAACTTTTGATTCGCATCATACTTGAGCCCATAATCAACTGTACCCTTCAGGTACCTCAGAATATGCTTTACAGCAACTAGGTGAACACTCCTCGGATCCGTCAGGAACTGGCTCAATGTGTTCACCACAAAGAAGATATCCGGTCTCATGTTCGTCAGATACATAGAGGACCCAATCATCTGACGATACATAGTGACATCAATCGGTTCAGATGAAGCATCACACAGAAGCTTCAGGTTCGATGCCATAGCCTCGTAGTCCATCATCACTAACCTCTTCAATATCTCTACTGCATACTTCCCTTGTCCAAGGAAGATTCCATCTGCACTCTGCCACACCTCCATACCAAGAAAGTAGTGCATGATACCCAAGTTCTTCATCTCTAACTCGGCAACAAGCTTCCACTGTGTGTTGGCAATCAATCTGTCATCTCCTGTTACAAATAGGTCATCCACATACAGGAGTAGAATCACAGGATTCCCTTCCTCAACCTTGTAGTAAAGGTTGGAATCCGCTTCACTCTTGTTAAAGCCCAAACTGGATAGAAAGTTGTCTATCCTACCAAGTTCTGCACACATATATGACTACACCATTCAAGAAGGATGTCTTGAAATCCTTCTGGTGTATCTTCTATTTCATCACTTTTATATTTCTCTATGCTGCCATCTGCAACATGCTTGATATGATAGTTCCATTTGGAAGTCACAACAGACTTCCCTTCATCTCTTGGGACCACATCCCAAATATCATTCTTCATGATCGATGGATCATGGCATTCTTCCCGTATCCTGGGAACTTCAATATCTTCAATATTTTCAATAGATAACTTTGTTGCTGAACAAATGTTGTAGTCCTTCTTTTGTAGGTGATGGTATACGATCTTTCCTACACAACAAGTTAAATTGCATGATTAGAAAACATCTCATAGTTTTCAGAACAAATTCTTCCACATAAACAAATATGTCATACAGTCATGCAATTATCTTAGCCAATCCTTCAATACAACATTTATCCATATCCCGTAACTTTCTAGATGCCTTCCAATCTCCACCAAAACATTGTTAAGAGTGTGCACAACTCCTAACATGTCAGCAAAGAGGTTTCATTCTAGATAAGTAGCAATGGAATGTTGTACATTTCCATAGGCCACTTACCCATGTATATTAGTAGTATACTGTTCATCAATGCAACTCTTCTAATATGCATAATACACAACCTAATTCTAGGAACATAAGCATATACATCATTGAATAACATTATGTAAGAAATGACAATTCAAATACTTATCTTTGTTTGGTTGTTGGGTGGACTCTCTCTGAATCTTTGCAACTCTATTATGATGTGGATTGTGAGAAGTGGTCAACTCCCTCTGAATATCTGCATCCTTGCAGAAACTACTGAAGTGTGCTCCTTTGCTTTCTTGCAGGAACAGCTGGAGTGTGCTCCCTCTTGATCTTTGCTTCTTGGATTACCTGTCCTTGAACTTACATCCATCCTTAATCACTATGCATGCTTATTAGTATCATCATTGTGTTATCCTTGAGGTCTCATACATAATCACACATTTATTAGTATAATCTTAATACTATCAAAACACAATAATATTAAACATGTATATTCATGATCATTCACAGATAATAAACATTAGTATTCAAGGTTTCAGGGAAGTCTTGTTTTACTCATGCATATTCTTATTTGATCATAGGACTCTTCTAATTAGTTAAATCATCAATGCATAAACCCATGATTACTCAACCCTATACCTTCATGATTCTTCTGGTTAGTCATATCATCAATTATGGTAAGAAACATAATATGCATTCAGCCATGACTATTCAAACCTATGACTTCATGAATAATCATTATCAACAACACAACAAAATATGATCCTAACACAAGGTAGGATTCTAGCTTGATATAGGAAAAACATACCTGGATTAGCATGCTAGCTAGTTATGTCTAACATACCTGCATAATGTCTTCTGGTTCTCTTCAGTGACTTGTGCTAGTAACCTGCATGCTCATAAGTTAACCATTGTAGAACCAAGTTATACATACCTCGAAAGTAGATCTTCTATGTGATCCATGACAATGGATGAATCTTTGTCTTCATGTCACCACGAGCATATGTTCTTGAAGTAGAACATGATTTGACTTTCTTGGTGTACCTTTTGTTTTAGCAGACAACATAAACCTCATACAACACCATAATGCATTAGTACAATGATAAGTGTCAACATCCTAATCAATGAATATCTTTTATCGTGCATTCATAATTTTATTAAGGTGATATGAAAAGTCTAGATTTAATCAAGATTGTACTAACCATAATAATATGAAGACAAATATACCATAAACTTAATCATGAACAAATATCGAAACATACCTGGATAAGTCATACCTGTCGATATTGCTTGTAATCTTCTTATGCAAGGCCTTAGCCTCGTCTCCCTCTGAAACAGGAACTTCTTCACTTATGCAGGTGACCAATCCATCTTCTTCTAGGATTAACCCAATCCACTTGATTTGCAAGAATTGGATCTAGAGCTGGATTAGGGTTTGTCAGAGAAACCCCAAAAATTCAAACTTTGAATTTCAAACTTCCGAAAGGATAGAAATATGTGCCTTGATGAGCTGATCAAGTTGGTATATTCAGAATTTGAAAACTACAAAGTTTCACCCCTCGAAATTGCCTTTTAGATTTCCGGATTCACTAGGGAGGACCATGAATTAGGGTTTGAGTTTCCCGGAGCTTCATCCAACCAAAAGATTTGATTCAAAGCTCTAAGCTTCGATTTTTCTGAGGAGCTTCCATCCGTGGTCACAGAATTCCAAAATTCCCATTTTTGTAGAAGCCCTAATTTTCCATCTTTCTGATCAAAGTCCCGAGCTGGGGTTTGATCAAGCCCGGCCTTCTGACCAACCAAAAATTCTGATATTTGTCTCTTAATTTCGATTTTGATGATTATCATTCAGCCGTGGTCTCCGATTACAAAAAATCCAACTTTATCCAAAACCCTAAATTCCGGAAGCCATGAATGAAGGTACTCAAAAATAATTATGTTTTGACAGAAATATGTACTTGATTGTTTATGGCGTAACTCCGAACTTTTCGATCCACAGGGTCTGAAAAATTATCGTAAGATATCCCGACCTGTTATATTTCGATCCCGATAGGTCTGACCTCAATTGGATTCTCTGAGAGAGAGTTATACAAAGTGTCACAACGTGACCTGTTTATGGGATAATATGAGAGAGCGAACTTGTACGGCGTGCCACGTGTCACTGGTTCAACTTCGGCCTCTGAAAAGTTTTCCTGAGATAGTAAAGTCTATGTACTACCTGTCACTTTTTACGAAATTGCATTTGGAGCTTCCTAGCCCAAGTTATGACCTTTTTCCTAAGGTCACCTGATTTTGACTCAGATCTTCAAGAGGCAGAGACCTTGTATTGTACAGATCATAAATCAAAAAGTAAAACGAATTAGAGGTTGTCCTTTGGACACAAGGTACATAGGGATCTTATATTCGACCTGTAAGAGTTTCATATCAGAAAAATTTGTGAAAACGGATTTATAGCGAAATTGCTACGATGACTGGGTTTTGCTATATCAAGCCCTAACATCGTAAGTGCAACAAGTGTCATACATGCCATATCATGCCTTCTTTTAGGCTAGCTCTGATACCATGTCAAATTTTCAAAATTTACTTCAATATGATCTAGGATATTAACTAAGAGAACAACATGTATAGTAAACCTACAGCATATCAATCATGGACACAATAATGCAAGCACACAAGAGACACAGAGTTTACTTGGGGAAAACCATAAAGGTGAAAAACCCCAATAACTTCCTCAGAGATAGATAGAGCAATGATACAACCAAAATACAAGAAATAGTCTTCTCCTAGCAGTAGAGCCTCCTCCTCCATAAGTGCACCACTCTCCCAAGTGTGAGTGAGAGAATAGAACGTGTAAAATGAGAGAGACACACTCTCTATTTATACACTAACTTGACTTGACCTTTACTCAACTAGGTCGGCCTCAACTTAACCACTTAACATAATGCTGACTGGGCCGACCCCCACTAGGGTTGTCTAATAACCCTTTGACCCACATGGCCGACCCCCAATAGGGTGGTCTAATAACCCTTTGACCCACATGACTTATACAGGGCCGACCCCAACAAGGTGGTCTAATAACCCATCAAGTATAAGTTACGACACTTACAATATAAATGACGACACTTCCGTATAGAGGAATAATAACATCTTGATAGGAATACAACCGCTTCCGTATAGAGGAATAATAACATCGCTATAGGAATACAATATACATATATGTGAAATACATTCCGAAGTTACATATACATCAACACGGTTCTCGATGATAGTCTCATTAGGAAGTAGCTCGATGGATACGGGGAACAATGGTCGCGACGGATAATACCATTCGACAGGTGTCGACACAAGGGATGATCGTGAAGTAGGAAAGTAGTATTTAAAACTGCGTTTGGGTGTTCGCGATACCACTGTGCGGACATATGGTGCCGGAGGGACAGTGCATATGGGGACCTATAGGAGGATCCAACGTTGGTAAGAGAAAAGGTGTCAAATCAAATGGTTAAATAAAGGTCGGATCTGATGACGGGGAGTGGCACGCGAGAAATCAACGTCCATGATCGTTGGGTAATTGACAGATAAGACCGAGGGTTAAATGAACGGAGGTTTATATATAATTACCGGCATGTGTTGTTGACATTTGTTTATTGGAACTGTTGAATTCAAAAGCTTCTCGGCATGTGGGAGACAGTGAGAGCGAAAGGGATTGCGACATAATAATTCTAGAAGGTTGCTAACGACAGGTAAGCCCTTTTCGATTGATTCCGTCAGTAATATAAGTGTTTTTTACAGTAAAATAATGGAAGAAAGTTCAGTTGCAAGCACGAGTAAAGACAAGAGTACCCTAGAGGATAGGGACTGTAATAGTTTTGACACAATTATCTAGCTTCCCGTTGCCGAAAATAACTGAAGGCTTAAGTGTCTGCATGACAGAGGCACAGATGTACATAGGGTTTTCCAGTCTTCATTCATTTTGTTTTGTTTAGACCAAATCAGGTCATTTCCTAAGTTCATCTCCTGGTGCGCATCTAGTTACGAAGGGTCCCAAAACGTTATCATGAATAGTTAGCAGAGTGGGATCGTCTGTTCCATAGAGCTGTCATTCGTTTGGAATCCCTGAACCACTAATGCCAGAGTCTAAGAGCTTCTATACAAAAGCAATTATGACCATTTTTTGCTAAACCCCTCCCGAGAGTCGGCAAGATTTTTTGACCACTTGCCTCAGACCAGACCAGGAGATAGGAGAAGCCCCATACCCATTATACATTAACCCGTTCAATGCAAATACCCAGTTAGTCCTCTCATTAATCGCGCAGTTTATAGGTCTATATACTGACAGGTTTGTGACAGAGCTGCAGTTGAGTCTGCTATACAAAATAAGTGTCGGGTCATCCCTAGTCAGTTATGAGTCGGTTACAAGCCTTAGGTTTGAAGATTTTGTGGCAGAAGAGATGAATTCCCAGTTTGTTGTGTTTCCAAGCAGTAGATGTTTCCGTTTCCAGGCTCATTTAATGAAACTAATCATGGTCAATAACCAGAATGAACTGCATTTCGCTCCAGAGGTTTATGCCGGCACTCTAGAGGAAAACATGTTCAATTACATGAATTCCACGTTATCTGTATTGTACAAATTATTTTTTGTGGAAGAGCTTCCAAGGGTCTTTCCTGAAATGAAGACTTTGTTGTAGTTAAAAAGGGAGGTCACCACAGGGGACTGGTTTTTATCGACAGATCACACTATCATGAGACTGTATGGGTTCTTGCATGAACCCTACATACTGCTCGACTTCCTGACATTGAGGATTTTCTCTTTAGAATTTATCAAGAAGAAGTTGACTGTAGAGGATGAACATTTTTCAAAGTTCAAAAAGGGTAATGATTTAAAGTTTCCTTGGGCCATGGGTCCGTTTATTGTAAAAAGTAGGGAAGCTGTCGCGGAGGTGCGAAGTTTATTAGAAGAATTGGAATTCAAAAAGGACATCGCCATGAGCTACGACCCTTGTCACATCATTTCTAATAGATTGAATAACCTAAGTGGGTTCAATCATAAAGAGATGGAAGAGTCGCTAGGTGGAAAGAACCTGTTGCAGTACCAACCCGAGGCAGCAGCAACGCATATGTTGCAGGGAGAAGAGCTCACATTACTAGAAGCAATGTTAGAGGTCGATATTGTGCATAAGGTGGCGGAAGTAGGGGAGAAAAGAAGTGTGCAGGAAATTCTAGATGAGTATGAGGAAGAGGAAAGAAAGAGACTCAGGACCAAGGATCATGGAGCAGTCGGTGAACATCCCGGTTTGGATGTTTTGATGGATAGCGAGGGAAATAATGTAGGGGAAATTTAGATTCCCGGGGTACGAGTGCTAGAATACAATTTTTCAGGAGGCAAGGGAAGGCGGGGACACAAGCAAGTTCTCATCGAGAGAAGAGATGTTTGAAAAGTATGCTGAAGACAAGCAGGCTTCTGCCCAATTTATATACAACTTGCTACCCAAATCTCAGAGCCTATCAAAGTCAAATGTTGCTCTGGTGACTAGCCAAGATATCAAAGCAGGCACTCTAAATGTGGCAGTGGCTACACCAAGCGGCTTAACTGAGGTGAAATATGATTTACAAACATATCATCCCATGATAAGGTCCAATAGCATAAGCAGCTTGGGGATGTTATATACGAGGACTATATACAGGCGATTCTAAGAGTCAAAAAGTTAGAAGAAATTGTTAGCAAAATGGATTTCCAGCAAAAACAGGAGAGGCTCGGGAGCAAATCCCACCAACAGCATGTTAAGAAGTTGCAGCTCAATTTGATCACTAGCGATGGTGGTGGCAAAGCTACCAAAACACTGCTGGCAGAGAAAGAGAGATTAATCCATACATTGCAAAAGAAGGCAAAGGTTTCGAGCATTCAATTGATCCAGACTCCCGAGGTAGCTAAATTAGAACAGGAAAAAGAGACCCTAACCAGGGAGCTCAATGAAAGTCGAGCTGAATTGTTGAATTTGGTTGAAAAAAAGACAGATTGGCAAAAAGAGAAGCAAAGTTTGGAACAACAAGTCAAAGATCTGAAAGATAACTTGCCTATTTTGGGCATGCAGCCGTCCCAGATAAGTCGAGAGGCAGATGACTATGGTGCTGACAACCTTTCGCGGGCTATGTCTCAAGTCAACCTGAAGGAAGGGGAAATTAAATAACTAAAAGAAAAAGCTCTAAAATTAGAGGAATAGAAGACACAAATGGAGGAAGAAATAAAGGGATTACAGAAGCAGAATTGTAAAATCTCAATCACAGCAGCACCTAGCTACTGTGGATTCCTCACTAGTGAAAGATTGCACAACATTTGCAAGAATAGCATAAATCTGTAAATGAATGAAGAACAATACACATGAAATGGGTGAATAATGTAAATATTATTAACTGTCCAACCTCAAAATAGGTTAAGAACATCCATATATACAAATCTGGAAGAATTCGAATCCATCTGGAGTGTTCACACTGATCTATCTTAGAAATAGCTCAAACCCCCCTAGGTTGACCAAAATATCCCAAACCATCCCAAACTGGTTTGAATCTGCTGTGTGAATGCTGGGAATGACTGGACAGGCCCATGTGACCTCACACATGTGGAGAAACTGGTTGGTTAGAGGTTAGGTAGCTAGAATTGGCCAAAAATTGGACAAAGTTGGCAACATTGTCCACAATCTGAGCAAGTGCGCCCTAGGTAGAAGAGAAGCATGCTGAATGCATTAAATGACCTGGGGAGGGTGCTCTAGGCATGTTGAATGCATTAAATGCCCTGGGGAGCACACCAAATAGCTAGTTTGACTCAGCACTTGTTCACATTGCTAACTAGTTCAAGATAATTGACCATTTACCAGCTAACCAACTTAGGGATGTAATAATTAATCACTTGGGCACTAATTAACCATCAGTTAATAAATGATTAATATACATAGGTGAAATAATGTTCTAACACCCCCCCTTAAGCTAGACTTAGTGAGATATCAAAAATTAAGGCCTTGGCAACTAGGCTCAAGTCACCTTTTACATCATAAAAATTTATTTGTCCATGTAACCAAGGTAAGGAGGAAAAACACATGGGGAATAAAACCTCCCCTCTAAAATGGACATGTGGCATATATCAGAATACACCAATCATCACCATGCATCACTCACCCCAATCAAAGATCTAAGGTGAGTGAAGGTCTTCTCGGTAAAACACTTGGTGAAGATATCAGCAGTTTGCTCACTGGATGGGCAATACTGCAATGCTATGGTTCGGTCATGCACCAACCCCCGAATGTAATGCATGTGTATCTCTATGTGCGTGGTCCTCTGTCTCTGTACTGGATCGGTAGAAATCTTGATTGTACTTTGATTATCACACCAAAGAATAGTGGGTGAATCAAGGACAATCCCGAACTCTGCAAGAATACCTTGCAACCAAACACATTGTGTGGCTGCATTAACTGCTCCGCTGTACTCGGCCTCAGCTGAAGATAAGGAAATAGTGTTTTTTTTCTTGCTTGACCAGCATATAGGTCCATGTGCAAGCATAAAAACATAACCGGAAGTTGATTTCCGATCTATACAATCACTGGCCCAGTCAGAATCTGTAAATCCTACTAGTTCAAGGGATGAACCAGCAACATAATGGATATCAAAGGACTTAGTACCCTGAACATAATGAAGGATCCTCTTGGCTGCCTTCCAATGGATCTCATGAGGTTCTTGCATGTGCCTAGAAACAGCCCCAACAGCATATGACAAATCTGGTCTAGAATGAGTAAGATATAGCAAGCTTCCAACAAGTTGCCTATACAACGAACTGTCAACTAGTGGTGAAGAACCCCATTCTGTAAGCTTAACTCCTAAAAGAAATGGAAATTTTGCAGACTTACATTCAGCCATCTTAAATTTTTGCAGCAAATCTGAAGCATACCTTGACTGACATACAGAAATTCCATTCACAGTTTGATCTATCTCCAAACCCAGAAATTGTTTTAGCAATCCTAGATCGGTCATGGAGAATGCACTGTGCAATGCTCTCTTAACTGAGTCAAGTTCTTTGGTGCAGCTACCAGTGATCAAAAGATCATCAACATACAGTACAATAATCAATATCAGATCACTAACATGCTGCATATACACATTTGGATCAGACTTACACCTCTCAAACCCCAAAGATAGCAGAAAATTGTCCATTTTTGCATACCATGCTCTAGGAGCTTGCTTGAGCCCATAGAGTGACTTGTTCAACCTGCAAACAAGTGTATGATCAGAAATAAAACCTTCAAGCTGCTGCATATATATCTCCTCATTCAGATCCCCATGAAGAAAGGCACTTTTTACATCCATGTGATGAATCTCCCATCGCTTGGAATCCCCAATGGCCAAAACTAGTCTTATGGAGTCCATCTTTGCCACCGGTGCAAATGTCTCTGTATAGTCCACTCCTTGGACCTGAGAGTAACCCTTAGCCACCAACCTGGCCTTATACTTCAGATCAGAGCAATCAGATCCAACTTTTGTTCTATAAATCCATTTGCATTGCACTAGTTTCCTCTTGGGAGGAAGAGGGACCAAATCCCAAGTTTTGTTCTCATGGAGTGAGTTCATCTCTTCTTGCATGGCTGATTGCCACCTTGGGTCTGTACATGCTTCTGAATATGACATTGGATCAGATACAACCATCAAATAACATGCCTCACTCAGATCAGAATTATCACATGCAAAGGAATTGTGAAATTGAGATCTAGTTTTCCTAGCATCTTGGGGATATCCCACAAGCTCTCCGGCACTTTGAATTGTTTTCTCTGCCCACTTGGGTCTTGAGGGAGGGATATGTTCAGAATACATATCAACATCATATTCAGCAATATCAGAATCATAAATATCAGAGAAAGAATCACTACTTACTTCATCATCAAGACGAGGAAATTAGCATTCCCCATCACCTTGTTCACTAGCTTGCAAGATCTCTTCTTCTTCGAATTTGACACTCCTTTCGATGAAAGTTTTGAGAGTGGATGGATAAAAGAGCTTGTAGCCCTTGGAATCCTCTGCATACCCAACCATGATTGACTCCTTGCTTTGGGGCTGCAAGGCCTTTCTCTTCTCCGGTGGAATTCTGGCCCAAGCCCTTGAGCCAAAAATTCTGAAATGTGAAACATTGGGCTTGTGGCCCATCCATGCTTCAAATGGAGTGATTCCTTGCAATGCTTTGTGTGGTGCTCTGTTCTGAACATATGTTGCACAATTCATAGCTTCAGCCCACAATTTAGGAGACAAATCCCTTGCTTGCAACATGCAAGTTGCCATCTCTTTCAGTGCTCTATTTTTGCGCTCTGCAACACCATTTTGTTGTGGTGTGTAGGGCACTGAGTGTTGCATCTGAATGCCATGCTCTTGACAGAGCTGCTGCAGATTGTTATTGACATACTCTCTGCCATTATCAGTCCTCAAAACCTTCATGGCCTTCCCACTGAAGTTCTCAACCATGCTCTTGAAAATTTTGAAACATTCAAAGACTTTAGATTTTTGCTTAAGGAAAAATAACCAGCAGTACCTTGAGTAGTCATCGATGAAGGTGAGCACATATTTGCTGCAGCCATAGGAGGGAGTGGGGAGTGGACCTATCAGATCAGAATGCACTATCCCAAGTGGCTGATCAGCCCTCCTTGCCTTCCCTTTGTCATACTTCTTTTCAGGATGCTTCCCAACCATGCAACCCTTGCATGTTCCATTGGAAAAACTGATTTTTGGCAGCCCTTCTACCATTTCTTCTTTGCTTAAAACTTGAAGATATTTGTAGTTTAGGTGACCATACCTTTGATGCCATAGCTTGCTGGTCTCATTCCCATGTGACAGAAGTACACTTGGTGAAGAGAACTCGAGAAAGTGGGAGAACTTGTACATCTTCATGTCATGGTCTGCAACACCTATTGCAACAATTTTCCCGGTTGAAATTTCTGATATCTCCACATCGTCGTGAGTGAAGACCACCTTATTTGCTGCTCCAGTATGTGTCATTTGATATACAGAGAGAAAATTTGCTGCAAGGTTTGGTACATACAGCACATTTGAGAAGAAGCCATTCTCCATAGAGATTTTCCCAATGCCATGAGCAGGGATTTCTGAGTCATCTCCCATTCGAATGGAGAGACCACTGTAGGGTGCAAGTTCAGAAAACGAATCTCTTGAAGAAGCCATGTGCCTTGAGGCACCTGAATCAATGATGAACAATGGTGAATGAGAGGAACAAGCCATCAAGGCATGGAAACTCTCCTTGTCTTCAGAAACGCACTCCTTCTTCTTGGAACTTTCAGGAAGAGGAATATTATTTTTCTGTAGGAGATGGGTCATGGTGTCTATGGTTTTCTTCATGCATGAGCTCTCTGGATGAAAACCTCTTTGACAGTAGCTACATTTTGTCTTCTCAGCCTTCTTTCCCTTGTTCTTGACAGGATTCAAAACCCCCTCAGAGGATTTGGGCCTCTCATCCTTCCTCTTCTTCTCTTGAGGTTTCGGCCCCCTGGGTTTTTGCTTGCCTCTTCCATATTTCGAATCTCCAGCTGCAAGAACTTGGTCTTTTTGCTTGATGGAGCCCATCAAGACCAGCTTGTCTTGCTCTTGAGTTAGCATCTCCATGAAGTCAGCCAAAGATGGCATCTTCCAACCTCTAACTGTGAGCCTTGTGGAGTTGAAGGAAGACACAAAAACTGAGTATTCAGCCCCCAATTTCGAGAGAATGGACAACACCAACTGTTCTTCTTTCTTCTCTATGCCACATTGTCTGATCTGCAAGACCAAGTTTTTGAACTTGGTGAAGAAGTCCTGGATGGAATCAAAATTCCCTGGGCTTAGTGAGACAAGCTCATTTTCGAGCTGGTGGCCTCTCATCTCATCAGTCTTTCCAAACAAGGTCTCAAGCTTGAGCCACACTTCACTTGGAGTTGCTAGACTTTCTACATGAAACAGGAGGTCTCTCGAAATGCTGAGACAAAGGAGGCCAAATGCCTCATCCATTCTGTTAAAAAACTTGGATTTATCCACAGCTGAGTTTGGCTCCACCTCAGTGCCCATCGTAATTCTGTAGAGACCCTTAGATCTCAGCAAAATCACCATTTCTGCCTTCCAATCGAAATAGTTGAAGGGAGTGAGCACGTTTGGGTGAGATGGCTCCATTCTTCTTTGCTGCAATTCGCACTTGCTGACAATGTTGATCTTCAATACCTGCAAACAACTCTCAAATCACTCTGGAGGGATCTACACTAACAGATTCGAACCCTATTTGGATAGTGGGTGCATTTGGGAGAGCATCACACCTGAGAGGAGCCACTAGATTTCTCCAGTAAGCTCAAGGCAATGGCCTCATGAATTATGTGGTTTCTCCACTGCTTCTGGCAGTCCACTAAAACAGTCTTGCTGGTTCGAATTCTAGCTCCAAGAGCTCTGATACCATGTAAAATCTCAATCACAGCAGAACCTAGCTACTGTGGATTCCTCACTAGTGAAAGATTGCACAACATTTGCAAGAATAGCATAAATCTGTAAATGAATGAAGAACAATACACATGAAATGGGTGAATAATGTAAATATTATTAACTGTCCAACCTCAAAATAGGTTAAGAACATCCATATATACAAATCTGGAAGAATTCGAATCCATCTGGAGTGTTCACACTGATCTATCTTAGAAATAGCTCAAACCCCCCTAGGTTGACCAAAATATCCCAAACCATCCCAAACTGGTTCGAATCTGCTGTGTGAATGCTGGGAATGACTGGACAGGCCCATGTGACCTCACACATGTGGAGAAACTGGTTGGTTAGAGGTTAGGTAGCTAGAATTGGCCAAAAATTGGACAAAGTTGGCAAGATTGTCCACAATCTGAGCAAGTGCACCCTAGGTAGAAGAGAAGCATGCTGAATGCATTAAATGACCTGGGGAGGGCACTCTAGGCATGCTGAATGCATTAAATGCCCTGGGGAGCACACCAAATAGCTAGTTTGACTCAGCACTTGTTCACATTGCTAACTAGTTCAAGATAATTGACCATTTACCAGCTAACCAACTTAGGGATGTAATAATTAATCACTTGGGCACTAATTAACCATCAGTTAATAAATGATTAATGTACATAGGTGAAATAATGTTCTAACAAGAATAAGGGGCTGACAGAGACAAACCAAAGGTTTGTCTCCCAAGTAACAAGGAAAATCCAGATGCATACATGCAGGATCTTGATTTGGGATAACATCATAACAATAGCCACTAATCTCAGGCCTTGTTTGATATCCATAGGTTCCAGAGAGAGAGCAATAAAGAAGGCTCTAAACAGTTGTGCATCAATGCGAGAGAATCTGAGCCTAAGGCCCAAAAAGATAGCCCAAGATGCCATAGAATTTTTGAGACCAGGTTATCAGAATAAAAATTAGCTGCATTGGATATCAAGAACAGAGTGGCTAGGATCGCCTGGGAAAAGAAGATGCTAGGAAAGTATGCTCATGCAGAAATTATTGAAGCCCGCTGTGCGGCATTGGCTAATCAAGTTGCTAATATAAAGAGAATATTTGAGAAGGTCTTCCAGAAGGGGCTACCCTCCTTTTGGAATGAAGAACATGAACTCATCTTGCACAACGATTACAAGTGTGTGCTGTGCACCATAAAAATGGATCACAAGAAGTTCCAGAGGCTAAGTCAAGTTCTTACAGGAAAAATACTATTGGAGAAGCTTGCCGAGGATTTCGAAATCATGTAACTGCTAAAGACCCTAAGTGAAGAAGCACCTGTCGTGTCTAGGGGAGAAAATGTGGAGCTGAGGGTACTAGTGAAGGAAATGGTGCAACATGAGAGCGTCACATTTGAGCAGTGGGATTATGTGGAGAAGTATGGGAAATGGAAATATTCCCTTAATGTTCCTCAAGAGTTTTTATTTTTACTTTCAAAAGGTGTTGTTATTTTCAAAGACTTTCAAGACATTTCCATTTTAAAGAGTAATTTGTAATATTTTTTGAGGCAGCTATCGGGGGTAGCTAGCCGGTGCAACCGCTTTACTGTTTTTTGTTTTTATCTTCAAGTTAGTTATCATTCAGTAAAAAGATCGGCAAATGTGAAAGAAGACGGCTAAGCCAGCTTGCCCATTTTTGGTAGTGGCGAGTATGTCTTGATGAGGTGGCATTTTGTTGTAACTCTTTTCTAGTCCGAATAGGTCGAGCCTCGGGCTCTAGGCAGCTATATATATGCTATGTATTTGAAGTAAGAAGGGTTGAAAACTTTTTGGAGAAAAATATGTTGCTCTGTGTAATCTTTTGAGTTGTTTCTGAATAAAATTGACAGAGCCGAGCAGGTGTTTTTGATAGGGATTCCTATTTTATTGGTCTTACAGTCCGTTCCTTCTCTTTTCCCATGTGAATTGTGTTTTCTTACTTTGTCAATCCATTTTCTATTCGCTTATTCATGTATGGTTCAGTGTAGTATTTGAATGGAATTCATAGAGATAATGCTCCATTCAGGTCATACCAAATATTTCACCCAGATTTTCTGCTAAAGTCGATATAGAATTCATGTTTACCATGCTTTATATTGATGGACTATTCATTTCTCTTCTAAATAACCAATTAAAAGCTCTTTGACTGTGAGTTGGTGGATACCTTGCCCCTATATGAATGTATCTGCATAGTATTTGTCAATGATCTTCATGCTTTGTTTAATTTGGCTCCATTGGCCCAATATAGATCCATGCTATTTTCCAACCACAATTTATGAAAAGAAATCTGTTCCACAGAAATATGACCTTCTTATTATGTGTTTGAATGAATTTCTTAAAGAATGAATGCTGGTGTATGTTTTCACTATTGACACCTTTGATTATTTCTAGTTTTTCATATGTTTACTGAGAGATCCCTCTCTGACTAAGCTGGGTAAGTAGCCTAAGTCTAAAGCTAGTTAGTGGTTACCCCAGATTTCCATATTCACAACCTTGGGGGTTAATTTGGGTGTTAAAAAATTGGCACCGTTGCCGGGGAATGATTGTCCTACCATCCTTGGGAGAACGACAAAGAAATCCTAGTTTCGAAGAAAAGAGAAATTTCTGTGGGCAAACAGAGGTTTCCAGAATTTGATAAGGTTGTATGTTTTTTTCCCTGGCGACTCCACTCATCAAGAGTTACATTCAAAGGAGACTCCACTGGAGAATACCAGTCAAAGTACTTCACCAAAGAAGTCCCCAAGGGCATCCTAGACTCCAAGAAGATCCATACCCAAGCTAATCCTTTCTCAAAAATTTTGCTAGGAGTGGATAATCCTGAAAGTTTGCTTAGACGTAAGATTGGAAAAGATAAAGCTAATATTTCTAACAGTGAGAGAATTGTGTCTAAAGAAGAATCCTCTGGTTTTCAAGAGTTAGATATAGAGATAGACCTGGGGAAAGTGTTTCCCAGATCAAGATCCGAATCATATCTAAACCTAGGCGAAGTGGGTTTGAATGACAGAGTTATATTTGCTAAGTCCTATGTGGTGTTTGAAGGGTAGTACCAAAGCCGAAGGTGCCAAACATCATTCTGAAATTTCCCAGCCCCAGGCCATAAACCTTGCCAGTAATCTTGCCCAGAATATGCTTCAGAATATAACCCCTCAAGTCCAAAATCCACCTGTACCCATGGTTACTAAATTCGCACCTTTGGACCTACCGGCTGTTTTACATGACCTCCCCAAAAACTATTCCCAAAGGATCCTCTCGTACGATGGAGAAGGAGATTTCTCAGCTAGGCAACATGTAGAAATATTTGAAGATTTTGTTGATTTGGAGGAGGTAGATCATGAGGATGCAAAGATGAGGCTGTTTGCCCAAATCCTGTTTGGAGAACCCAAGAAGTGGTTTAGGCAGCTGCCAGGCGCTTCTATCAATGACTATGCAGCTTTTAAGACACTGTTCTTAGAAAGATGGGAAACAATAAGAAGTCTGGCCATAGTCCTGTCTCAGTATAACCATTTGAAGAAAGGGGGTTTCGAATTGGTTCATGAGTTTTCTGCTAGGTTTATGAAGGCATACAATTATATTCCAGATGATCTGAAGCCTTCAGAGGGTGCTGCGAAGCTTCATTATGCAGATTCTTTTGATGGATATTTTTCATGTACATTAAGAGAAAGAAAGTCGGCCTCCCTGCCTACTATGCGGAAAGATTCTACAGAGGTGGAGGCAAACATGATGGCTTCGGGAAAGATCAAAGCTAAAATTGAAGCAGACAAAAAGAAGCAAGAAGCGCAATCCTCCACCTCCTCCTCTTCTAGTGATGTAAAGTTCGATACATTGATGAAGGCTATGGAAAAATTGATGGATAGATTAGCCTTAGACAACAAACCTCCCATTAGAGATGAACCTGAAAACCAGATAAGAAATCCTACTTTTAGAAGGTCATTTCCTCAAGGAAATCAGAGAAACCCTAATGACCAACCGATAAGGCCTCCCTTCCCTGAAAATTTGGTTGATCAAGAAGGACCTGAAGAGCCCATGGGCGACCATATTCAGCTGTTTGATACTCTGGACCAGGAATTACTTTTGATCGAAGAAGAACATGATTTTTTCACTAAGGAGAACACCAGCCAAAACCCTGAGTCCGATTCTGAGCAGTACCATATGGGTTATCAAAGTGTTGTAGATGACATTCAAAGAAAAATGAAGCTGAGGAATCGAGAGGTAATGATAAACAAAGGAAAGTCTAGCCAAATTCAGGCCTCTAATACTCAGCAAGAGGCTGAAAAGCAAAAGGCCGAAAAACCAAAGGAGAAGAAGCAGGAGGTTGTTGTGCAGAAAGCACCAGAGGATAAAGGACAACCTTCCAAAGAGGTCAAACTTACAGAAGTCGTTGAAGTGATGAAACCATTTTCCACTTTCAGCCTAAAGGAAGAATTGTCCAAAGTAAAGATCTCTATCCCTCTCAAAGAGTTATTAAGGAACAATGAATATAGGGAGGAGATATCTAGCCTGGTAAAAGGACAAAAGGAATGTCAGCATGATGTTTTGGAGGTGACAGAAGATGCTCCCACCATAATTTTCGGGTCCAAGCTTGAAGAATGAGACAATGAAGAAGTTCCCCCGTTCTATTTCAGTTTAAATGTCCATGATAAGATTTTGCACAATGCATTGATAGACTCTGGGGAATCACACAATTTGATACCAAAGTCTGCGATGGATCAGTTAGGGCTAGAAGTTACCATACCATACAAAGACCTTTATTCTTTCGATTCCAAGAAGGTGGAATGCCTGGGGCTAATAAAGAATCTAGTAGTGACCCTCGCATAAGTCCCAGCTAAAAACATCATGATGGACGTAGTAGTGGCTGATGTACCTGCAAAGTTTGCGATGTTGTTGTCAAGATCCTGGATTTCAAAGCTGAAAGGAACTATGCAGATGGATTTGTCATATGAAACCATACCTATTTTTGGGAGTAATAGAAGATTGTATAGAGAAAAGAGGATGGCTTATGCTGTCAGCAACACTTAGAAACCTGAAAATGATCCCATATATGCTGTAGACACCGACATAGGATCCTCTATTTTCTTCAATGATGGCCCCCATATTGATCTTAAGCCCCCCACATACATTGAAGTTAATGAAGATAAGAAGTTTGCAGCAAGATATGAAGCCTCAGAAAGGCAGAAAAATGAAGAGGGCCTATGGAAGATGTATGTTGATGGATCCTTGAGCAAGAATGGTGCAGGTGCAGGGGTTTGGATCATACCTCCCGACCAAGAGTCCCAAGCATTATCGTATAAGATGAATTTTGAATGTACAAATAATGTGGCTGAGTATGAGGCTCTTCTCTTGGGACTGAGAGCTCTGGAAGATTTAGGAGCCAAAAGAATAGAAGTGTTCGGGGATTCAAAGTTAGTGGTAAATCAGGTGAATGATAGTTACCAAACAAGACACCCCAGGATGAGAGCCTACAGGAATGAAGTCTGGGATATGTTCGGAAATTTTTTCATAGAGCACAAGATCAGGGTGATTCCCAGGTGTCAAAATCAAGTGGCAGATTCCCTGGCCACTACTGCTGCTAGTTTTAAAACTCCTATCTTTTCTCATGAAAAATATGAAGTGGAGGTGGTGAATAGGCTGTCTATCCAAGATAATTCCAAATACTGGCAGGTATTTGATGATGATTTATAGATTAAGAGGTTTTTAGAATTATTTGATAAGTTTGCAAATGTTCAAATCGACACTGAGGGTAAGGACCTGGAAGGTCTTGTGGACCAAGAGCAATCAGGAGATGAAAAGAATGACAACAAAGGGTGGAAAAACATGCTGGGTGGAAAGGATATCATTCAGTTAAAGAGTAATTACATCCCCAAGGGTTTGATACCCCTAGAGAAGTTGTACGACCATAATGATGTAGCCAAAAACCCCGAGTTTGAACCTCCTAGTGAGTCCGTGGAGGAAGAGAACCTGGGGACTGAAAAAGAACCTCGGATAGTGAACCTGTCCAAGAAGCTGCATATTAAGAAGAAAAAGCAATATGTAGAACTAATGAAGAAATATTCTGATGCATTTTCCTGGAGTTATGAAGACCTAAAGGAATATGATACTTCCATAATACAACATTGTATTCCTATCAAACCAGGGGAGAATCCTTTCAAGCAAAAGTTGAGAAGAATAAATCCAAAACTGACACATATAATCGAGAAAGAAATCCGAAGGCTTTTCAATGCTAAAGTCATTGTCACTCTGAGGTTTTCCCAATGGATAGCTAATCTGGTTCCTGTGAGGAAAAAGAATGGTGAAATCAGGATTTGCATCGATTTCAGGATCCTAAATAGGGCCTCTTTGAAAGACAATTATCCTATTCCTAAAATGGAACATATTTTACAAAAGGTGGTAGGTGCAGAGAGGATCTCTACGATGGATGGGTTTTCAGGATACAATCAGATTAAGGTGTGCCCAGAAGACCAAGAAAAAACTTCTTTTACCACTCCTTGGGGCACCTTCAGTAATGAATGCAAGGGCCACTTTCCAACATGCAATGGATATAGCATTTGCTGAGGAAAAAGATAAGTTTGTGGTAGTATATATGGATGATATAACAGTATTCTCTAAGTCTGATGAGGAACATCTGAAACATTTGGAGCAGGTCTTCAAGAAATGCAGGAAGTATGGTATTTCCCTCAACCCTAAAAAGTCACATGTTGCATTAGAGGAAGCCAAACTCCTGGGACATATTATATCTAAAGGAGGTATCAGTATTGATTATGAGAGGGTTAGTGCTATACAAAAGGTTGGAGATTCGAGGAGTAAGAAATAAGTACAATCTTTCATCGGGTAAGTAGGTTTCTTGAGAAGGTTTATCCCAAGTTTTGCAGAAATCATGAGAAACATCACTAATATGCTAAAAAAGGAAAATCAGATAAAATGGAATGAGGAGGCAAAGGATTCTTTCAAACGCATTAATAAAGCCATTACTGAAGCACCAGTACTAGCCAGTCCAGATTTCTCCAAGGATTTTCTGATTTTTTCCTACGCATCTGAACATATTGTGGCAGGAGTGTTGTTACAAAGGAATGCCCAAAATGTTGAATAGCTGATTGCATTCTTCAGTCGGGTGCTGAGGGATGGGGGGTTAAAATATGATATCAATGAGAAACAGGCCTATGCCTTAATCAAGTCATTGAAGGACTTCAGAGTTTACATCATCCACTCACATGTCATCGCCCATGTCCCAAATGCTGCTCTGAAAAGTATCCTCACCCAGGCAGATCCTGAAGGAAGGAGAGCCAAATGGATTGCGGTGATGCTAGAATATGACCTATAAATTAAACCCACCAAGTTGGTAAAGGGCCAAGGCTTAGCAAAATTGATGACTCAAGCCAACTGTGATCCTTTGCAGCTGAATTTCTTGGAGGATTATCCAGATTAAGCAGAAGCAGTACCACAAGTAAGACTAGAGTTCTCTACATCGCCTTGGTATGCCGACATAATTTACATATTGAAAAACCTGCAAGCTCCTGCAGGGATGAGAAAAACCAAGGCCCAGTCTATGAAATTGAAAGCAGCAAAGTTTTGTATCATGAATCAGTTCCTATTTGGAAAGATCCAGGAGGTGTGTTGTTGAATTGTTTACTAGAGGATGAGGCTCAACACACCAAGCAAGAGTACCACAAAGGGGATTGTGGAGGGCACCATTCCTGGAAGGTGACGATTAACAAGATTTTGAGGGTTGGATTCTATTGGCCGACCATTTTTGCTGAATTATATAAAGAAACTGTTACTTGTCATCATTGCCAAATTTTCGAAGGAAAAAGGAAGGTTGTCTCACTTCCCCTCCATCCTATCATAGTAGAAGCCCCATTCCAGCAGTGGGGGTTGGATTTCATCGGAGAGATACACCCCAACTCCTCTGGCCAGCACAGATGGATCTTGATAGCTATTGATTATTTTACCAAGTGTATTGAAGCCATCCCCATGAGAAATGCAACTGAGGGTGTTATCATGGAGTTTCTGGAAGAAAATATCTTGTCTAGATTTGGATGACCCAAGAGGATCGTGACTGACAATGCACCTGCATTTAATTCTAAAAAGATGATAAAATTTTGTCACAAGTACCACATCAACCTGAAACATTCCACAACATACTACCATCAGGGAAATGGACTGGCAGAGTCCTCAAACAAAACCCTGGTGAGGATCATAAAGAAATTGTTAGAAGAGAACAAGAGGGCTTGGCACATGAAATTGAAATATGCTCTTTGGGATGACAGAATCAGTACAAATAGGTCAATCAGGATGTCACCTTTTCGGTTGGTGTATGGAGCGGAGGTGGTTTTTCCTGCATCATTAGGGTTACCAGTCATGAGGTTGTTGCAGTGGTTAGAAGAAGAGCTGAATCACATGCAGAGAAGGGTAAACCAGATAGTGGAGCTAAACGAGCTAAGAAGCAGTGTGTACGATAAAGTACAAATGCACCAGGATAAAATGAAAGACACCTTCGACAGAAAGATAAAGGAAGAGAAGTTTCAGGTGAACGATCTGGTTTTGAAGTGGGATGCTCCTAAAGAAGGTAAGTGTGGGAATTTTGACAATATGTGGATCGGGTTGTTTGTCATTGCAGCTAGCCGAGGTGTAAATTCTTTCATCCTTGAGCATCAAGACGGATCCCCCTGGTCAGCAGGTCCGGTCAATGGGATATTTTTGAAGCATTATCTGCCCTAAAAAGGAAGGTAAATTTTGTACCATACCCTATAAATATTTCTGTTTTAGCAGTGTTTTAAGTTTTTGGGGTGAAACTAAGGATTTGAAGCCCAAAGTGAAGGCCCTAAGATCTAGAGGGATAGCCAAAGTTTCATCTTTTATCGGCGTAGCTGATCCAGATTTGCAGTATGCACAGTTTTGGGTTTTCCATCCTAGACTCTGTATTTCAGAAGATGATGTTTTGCCCAATGGATCAGGCACTGGTCTGCCAGGGGTTCTTTGCTACCTCACTAGGAGCATAGCATCCCTGAGTTGGAGCCAGTTGTTAGCACCTATTTTTTCTGCAGCATAGATATCAGAAATGAAAGATGGAGGATTATAAAGTGGAAGCCCGAGATCCCGTTCCTCCTTCAGATTGGAAGGCTAAGATATAAAAATTTGGTGTGGAAAGGCTATGTCAAGGAACAGATGGAAACCAGAGAACGCGTCGCGAAGGAGGAAAGGCGGTAAGAAAAACCACCATAGAAGCACGTGATACCGTCATGGTAGGAGCATAGAAGATCTACAGTACAGAACATAGATTAGCCAAATCAACGGCGACGCAGTGAAGAAGATGCACGGATCATAGAAAAAGTAGACCCCATCTACAGGAAAGGTTGGAGAATGAAACGTGGAATTTGTCCCCACCATGGATGTAAAGTGAGGGCAGATCAATGGTTGCCGATGATAGTCTCGTTGGGAAGCAGCTCGATGGATATGGGGAACAGTGGTCGCGATGGTTAAAACCATTTGACAAGTATCGACATAAGGGATGATCGTGAAGTAGGAAAGCAGTATTTAAAACCATGTTGGGGTGTTCGCGATACCACTGTGCGGACACGTGGTGCTGGAGGGACAGTGCAGATGGGGACCTACAGGAAGATCCAATGGTGCGCAAAGAAAAGGTGTCAAATCAAATGGTTAAATAAAGGCTAGATCCGACGATAGGGAGTGGCATGCGAGAAATCAACGGCCAAGATCATTGGGTAATTGAAAGATAAGACCGAGGGTTAAATGAACGGAGGTTTATATATAATTACCGGCATGTGTTGTTGACATTTGTTTATTAGAGCCATCGAAGTCAGAAGCTTCTCGGCATGTGGGAGACGGCGAGAGCGACAGGGCTTGTGACAGAATAATTCCAGAAGGTTGCTAACGACAGGTAGGCCCTTTTCGACTGATTCCGTCAGTAATATAAGTGTTTTTTACAGTAAAATAATGGAAGAAAGTTCAGTTGCAAGCACGAGTAAAGCCAAGAGTACCCTAGAGGATAGGGACTGTAATATTTTTGACACAGTTATCCAGCTTCCCGTGGCCAAAATTAAGAGAAGGCTGAAGCGTCTGCATGACAGAGGCATAGATGTACATAGGGTTTTCCAGTCTTCGTTCATTTTGTTTTGTTTAGACCAAATCATGTCATTTCCTAAGTTCGTCTCCTGGTACGCATCTAATTACGAAGGGTCCCAAAGAGTTATCATGAATAGTCAGCATAGTAGGATCGTCTATTCCATAGAGCCGTCAGTCGTGCATCATTCATTTCGAATCCCTAAACCGCTAACGCCGGAGTTTGAGAGCTTCTATGCAAAAGCAATTATGACCCTTTTTCGCCAAACCCCTCCCGAGAGTCAGCAAGATTTTTTGACCACTTGCCTCAGACCAGATAAAGAGATAGGAGAAATCCCATACTCATTAGACGTTAACCTGCTAAATGCAAATACCCAGTTAGTCCTCTCATTACTCGCGTAGTTTCTAGGTCTAGATACTGACAGGTTTGTGACAGAGCTGCAGTTGAGTTTGCTATATAGAATAAGTGTTGGGTCATCCCTAGTCAGTTATGAATCAGTTCCAAGCCTTAGGTTTGAAGGTTTTGTGGTAGAGGCCATGAATTCTTAGTTTGTTTTGTTTCCAAGCACTAGAGCATTCTGTTTCCAGGATCATTTAATGAAACTAATCATGGTCAGTAACCAGGATGAACTGCATTTTGCTCCAGAGGTTTATGCCGGATGCATGAATGAATGAGCTACAAGCGATGAGCGATCTCTTCCCCTGTGCCTTTGCACAACTCTTCTACCCTGCTATTGTGCATCTCGATGTTCACTCCAACCCCCGAGATACTCCACCTCTCTGTCCGCCAATCTTCCCTGATCACGCAGACTTGCAACTCTGTGGCTATCAGCACCCTCAAGCCATGCTGCACAACCTTCCCTTGTGGCGACATATGGAATGTCTTCAACCACCTTCATAACTTCCTTAAATTCCTCAACAACCATGAACGGATGCTAAGTACTTCACTTGACTTCTACACGTCCCTTCTGACAAGCTACAGTAATCCGTCATGTTGGCCATAATGTCTGTCGGCTTTTGTACCTCGACCTTTCTTGTCGATTTTACTTCGATAGCTTCCGCTTACCTTATAGTCTTCAACTTGCCAGTCTCCGCAGCTTCTTCACAACCACCTCTGTCGGCATCCCTTTCGACTAGAGTGCTCATTACACTTCACCCATCCATCGGAATTCTCGTCGATCGGACTGAACTCGGTGTAACTTGCGCCTTCGATTTCTCATCTTCATCCGTCGAAATTCTCATCGACCAGACTACTCTCGAACCTCTAGCAATCCTCGGCTCTGGCCTCGACTCCTTGCAGCTGTCGGTATTTCCTTCGACTAGACTGAACTCTAAGTTGTTTCTCCCTTTGGCTTCTCCTTTTCCTGTCGCGCCACTTCGATAGTTTCCTGCTTGACTCATTGACTTTAACAGCCAATATTCCTTCATACCAGTGGTTGTAAAAAATCCCCTTGGTCGTCCCCTTTCGCGTCGATCATCTTTGACTTGTCCTCTTATGATCAGTCGGCACGTCATCGACCTAACCATACTCTGACTCGTTGGCTCGCACTCATCCCATCATGTCGATCTCCAGTTTGATCTTCTTCCGCGACCCTAGCTTCTGTCGCCTTCATCCTTCAGTTTCCATCCCTTCCGCATGTCGATCATATTTAACGGCTTTTGATCCTGGTTCCACAACTCTTGGCTTTCACGGAAACAGTCTTTGCACTTCGACTAACCATCCTGACTCTAGTCGATGCAGCTTCCTTGGATAGTTTCTCTTCTACCTTGAACCATCATGGTGACTTAACCATTTATCCTCTGATCCCCCTGGTCTTCGTTGTCTTCATCCTTTGACCACTCTGATGTAGTCGACACTCTTCATGTCAGCGTTACCACTGACTCATCTAGTCCTTCGACTAGTCTCAGCCCTACTGTGACTTGGTCCTCCAACCGAAGTCTGCTCTTGGTCATTCATCGACCATATGGACTAACTATCCCTTTCTTCCGTCAGAAGGAAACCACCCTCTGTATGTGACTCCTACGGTCACCCTAATTGACCTCCGTCGCGACCAATCTTTGTTGACCACCTGCCATCGACTGCTCTTCTGGTATTCCAACCATCTTTGTCGGTGTCAACTCCCGACTGCTTTCCACATCCTGGTTGGTATCACCTTCGACAATTCTCCACTTGTCGACTATCGGCCGTCAGTCACCTCTGGACTGGAAACCTCGCAACTCCACTACTCGTGTCGACTGTCACTGCCCTTATCCTAGAGGTCGTCGACTATCCTCTGGGTGTCTTCTGTCAGTCATGCCCGACTGCTTCTCTTGGGTTTAGATGCCCCTGCATTAGACTCCCGGGGTACGAAAAGAACTACGTCCTCGGTTCTGAACTCCTATCTGGACTTCAACTTTCTTCATTTTCATCGGCTTCGATGCCGAACTTGGTACCAAAAACAAGTTGGTCCATCCCCATCTCCTCTCGACTCTGTCGAGCTCATGTCCAATTCTTCCCGGACTTGTTCGTTCTGTTCCATCCTGGTAGTTGAAATTGTTTGTCGCGACAACTCGTTCCGCAAACCCACTCCTTGTGTTGACTTGTTCAGGGTGTTGCTACTCAGCAACTCTGATGAAATGTCCTCAACTTTCTGAACCTTCTCTTGGGATTTTCTTCCCACTTCACCCGTCGCATCAGACTCGGTGGCTTGCATTTCCTCTGCAAGTTCCTTCTCCATCCGTAGTAGACTCACTACTGCCTTCGTGGAATCACATTCCACCACAAGTTGATATTTGACTTGCGTCGCCTCTTCCGACCATGGGTGTCGACTCACATGCATGTCAACTGCTTCCTCCTGGTCTGGGTTCTCCATGGCACTCTCGCCAACCCTTTCCTCTGCACCGACACATAGGGATTCTTTCGACTTATCAGTCGAAGCCCTTTCCTCTACACGGCTCACCGGTAGACTTTCTGTCCTACCTTTTCCCACAGCGGCTACTCCACTGTCTTCGTTGAAGTCGGCATCAACACTTCCACCGCTTCTTGCCTTATTCATGTCGGGATTTTCATCGACAAATTCGTCAGTAGCTTCGATGTCCGCCTCATATCTGCTTGTGTGAAGGTTTCCTACCTTCTCCTCATCGATCGCTTCTTCGACCAAAATCGTGGCCTCCTCGACAGTCCTCTCACTCAACTATCCTTCCAGCTCATCGACATTCTTCTCGTCTGATGGTTCTTCCACAATCCCCGTAGGTGACTTCTCTTGGGAGTTCTCAACTGGCTCCCTTTGTGTGGCACTCTCGGTGCACTTGTCGGCTTCCCACACGTCCAACTCCTTTGCAACTCTTATGCAAGACTGCTCTTGCACTTCCTTGAGTGCTTGCACCTTCAGCTCAATCAGTGCATTTGTAGCTCTCACCGCCTTGACCGTGAGGTGGTTTTTGTTCAGGATTTTCTTCAGAGATATGTCCTGGTGGATGGGTTCTGCACACCCTTGGGCCAGTTCCATGGCTCCAACTTCCCTTACCAGTTTCCTCAGGTTCTTCACAAACCCTTGAAGAAGTGTCCCTTCCTGAGATCTCTGTGTTGGTTCACATCCAACCATTTTACACAACCTGTTGGAGGACTCCATCTGTCCGTCCATGCTGTCTACAACTCTACCCACAACCATAGCTATGGAGCTACAATGTTCACGTGCTTCGACAGTTTGTCTCTACAACCTATTCAAGAAACTATACCTGACCTCCTGTCAGAGTTATCCCCTCACTGATCTTTTACTCATCTTCGGCTCTACCCAACCATAGTTGGAGCTGTTATCCTTCGCCCAATCGCAACCAGACTTCCACAATCGTGCACAACTCTACCCAACTGCAACTGGAGTTGTTTAAAGCACTTGCAGGATTAAAACCACCTGACCCTCTTCTGTGCGCAGGACTCACTTCCCACTCTTGTATAGCTATCCTTCGGCTCTTAGGATACTGTCGCTCTGATACCAACTGACACAAGTCAGGTTGGTATAGTTTCCTTCCCAACCGGACTTTCTTCCAAGCTCTGATACCAACTGACGCAAGTCAGGTTGGTATAGTCTTCTTCTCCAACCAGACTCGCTTCTGGGCTCTGATACCAACTAACACAAGTCAGGTTGGTATAGTCGTCTTCCCCAACCGAACTCACTTCCGGGCTCTGATACCAACTAACACAAGTCGCCTCGATGAGGTTCTTGCTTACTTGTTAACACACAAAGCAAACACACAAGGGCTCACATAGATATTACGTGAACTGGAAATGCCGTAAAGTCGACTTCTTCTATTAAACTTAATGAATATTACAATGTGCAAATACAAAGTAAACTATCAAACTAGTCGGCCTTAACTTGTTACAATGTACATAAAATATCTGTCTTTAGTGTGTTTCTTCTCACTGTGTGTGATCCTCTCATCCTCTTAGTCTTCTGCAGAATGCATGAACGAATGAGCTATGAGTGATGAGCGATCTCTTCCTCTGTGCCTTCGCACTGCTCTTCTACCCTGCTGTTGCGCATCCCAATGTCCACTCCAACACCCGAGACACTCCACCTCTATCTCTGTCGATCTTACCTGATCACGCAGACCTGCAACTATGTGGCTGTCAACACCCTTAGGCCGTGCTGCACAACCTTCCCTTGTGGCAAAATCTGGCATGTCTTCAACCACCTTCATAACTGCCTTAAATTCCTCAACAACCATGAACGGCTGCTAAGTACTTCACTAGACTTCTACACGTCCCTTCTGACAAGCTATAGTAATCCGTCATGTCAGTCGTACTGTCTGTCATCTTCTGTACCTCGACCTTTCCTGTCGATTTTACTTCGACATCTTCCCCCTACCTACCTGGCTTCAACTCGCCAGTCTCCACAGCTTCTTCACAACCACCTCTGTCGGCATCCCCTTCGACTAGAGTGCTCATTACACTTCGCCCATCTATCAGAATTCCCATCGATCGGACTGAACTCGGTGTAACCTGCGCCTTCGATTCCTCATCTTCATCCGTTGGAATTCTCATCAACCGGACTACTCTCGAACCTCCAACAATCCTCGGCTCTGGCATCGACTCCTTACAGCTGTCGGTATTCCCTTCGACTATACTGAACTCTGAGTCGTTTCTTCCTTTGGCTTCTCCTCTTCCTGTCGCACCACTTCGACAGTTTCCTGCTCAACTCATTGACTTTGACAGCCAATATTCCTTCATACCAGTGGTTGTCGACAATCCCCCTGGTCGTCCCCTTTCGTGTCGATCATCTTTGACTTGTCCTCTTATGATCAGTTGGCACACCGTCGACGTAACCATACTCTGACGCGTTGGCTCGCACTCAGCCCATCATGTCAATCTTCAATTTGATCTTCTTTCGTGACCCTAGCTTCTGTCGCCTTCATCCTTCAGTTCTCATCCCTTCCGCATGTCGTTCATAGTTAATGGCTTCTGATCCTAGTTCCACAACTCTAGGATTTCACAGAAACAGTCTTCGCACTTCGACCGGCCATCCTGACTCTGGTTGATGCGACTTCCTTGGACAGTTTCTCTTCTACCTTGAATCATCTTGGTGACTTAACCATTGATCCTCTAATCCCCCTGGTCTTCGTCGTCTTCATCCTTTGACCACCCTGATGTAGTCGACACTCTTCACATCGGTGTTACCACTGACTCGTCTAGTCCTCCGACTAGTCCCAGCCCTACTGCGACTTGGTCCTCCGACCGAAGTCTACTCTTGGTCATTCATCAACCATCTGGACTAACTGTCCCTTTCTTCCATCAGAAGGAAACCACCCTCTGTATGTGACTCCTATGGTCACCCTAATTGACCTCCGTCATGACGAATCTTTGTCGACCACCTGCCGTCAACTGCTCTTCCAGTCTTCCAACCATCTTCGTCGGTGTCAACTCCCGACTGCTTTCCATGTCTTGGTCGGTATCACCTTCAACCATTTTCCACTTGTCAACTATCGGCCATCAGTCGCCTCTGGACCAGAAACCTCGCAACTCCACTACTCGTGTCGACTGTCACCGCCCTTATCCTAGAGGTCGTCGACTATCCTCTGGGCGTATTATGTCGAACATGCACGACTGCTTCTCTTGGGTTTGGATGCCCCTGCATTAAAATACTACTGGAGAAGCTTGCCGAGGATTTCAAAATTATGGACCTGCTAAAGACCCTAAGTGAAGAAGCACCTGTCCTGTCCAGTAGAGAAAACGTGGAACTGAGGGTACTAGTGAAGGAAATGGTGCTACATGAGAACGTCACATCTGATCACTGGGGTTATGTGGTGAAGTATGGGAAATGGAAATATTCCCTTAATGCTCCTCAGTAGTTTTTATTTTTACTTTCAAAAGGTGTTGTTATTTTCAAAGACTTTGAAGACATTTCCATTTTAAAGAGTAATTTGTAATATTTTTTTAGGAAGCTATCGGGGATAGCTAGCCGGTGCAACCGCTTTACTATCTTCTGTTTTTATCTTCAAGTTAGTTATCATTCAGTAAAAAGATTGGTAAATGTAAAAGAAGATGGTTAAGCCAGCTTGCCCATTTTTGGTAGTGGCAAGTATGTCTTGATGAGGTGGCATTTTGTTGTAACTCTTTTCTGGTCCGAATAGGTCAAGCCTCGGGCTCTAGGCAGCTATATATATGCTATGTATTTGAAGTAAGAAGGGTTGAAAACTTTTTGGAGAAAAATATATTGCTCTATGTAATCTTTTGAGTTGTTTCTGAATAAAATTGATAGAGCCGAGCAGGTGTTTTTGACAAGGATTCCAGTGTTATTGGTCTTACAGTCTGTTCCTTCTCTTTTCGCATGTGAATTGTGTTTTCTTACTTTGTCAATCCATTTTTTAATTGCTTATTCATGTTTGGTTCAGTGTAGTATTTGAATGGAATTCATAGAGATAATGCTCCATTTAGGTCATACCAAACATTTCACCCAAATTTTATGCTAAAGTCGATATAGAATTCATGTTTACCATGCTTTATATTGATGGACTGTTCATTTCTCTTCTAAATCACCAATTAAAAGCTCTTTGACTGTGAGCTAGTGGCTACCTTGCCCCTGTATGAATGTATCTGCAAAGTATTTGTCAATGATGGTCATGCTTTGTTTAATTTGATTCCATTGGCCCAATATAGATCCATGCGATTTTCCAACCACATTTTATGAAAATAAATTTGTTCCACAAAAATCCGACCTTCTTATTATGTGTTTGAATGAATTTCTTAAAGAATGAATGTTGTATGTTTTCACTGTTGACACCTTTGATTATTTCCAGTTTTTCATATGTTTTCTGAGACAGCCCTCTCTGACTAAGCTGGGTCAGTAGCCTAAGTCTAAAGCTGGTTACTAGTTACCCGATATTTCCCTCTTCACAACCTTGAGGGTTAATTTGGGTGTTAACAACCATCTTCATGGAATCACCTTATTGTCACCTTAAACTAATAACTATTTGAATTATTTAATTAAAATAATAAATATTCTATTTAAAATGAACATCTTATTTTAATAAATATGAAAACATATCATTAATAGTTGGAAAAGGAAAAAAGGGTTGAAATTAAAATATCACTCGTAAATGACTTTGTAACTAATTTATTAAATACACCCATGTATTTAAATAAATTTTTAATAAAGTCTTCAAAGTTAATAAAATTGTCTTCATGATTTTTCCAAATGTTAAAAAACATTAAAATTGGTTTGTTTTAAATTTTATTTATTAAAGTTGTGTACTAAAAAAACATTCTAAATTAATAAAAATGTATTTATGATTTTCTAAATGTTATAAAAGTTTTGGTGCATGTTAAAAAAAAACATTGATAAAGTAAATAAAAATGTCTTCACGGTTTTTCTAAATGTTATAAAAGTTTTGAAATTTGTTTATTTTATATTATAAAAGTTTTAAAATTTGTTTATTTTAAATTATGTTTTTGTAAAGTTTTTATGTTTTTTCTAAATATTATATAAAAAAATTTATGTTTTTTTATTTTAAATCAATTTTATATATTTAAATTACAAGGATAAATTTAGGGGTGAAATTTAGTTTATGGATTATTTTTCCATGTTTTTTTGTCAATTTGCATTTTTTGAAGCACTATTTGTTTGGCTGAATTTTGATGGGGCAAAATCTTTTTACTCTAAAAATCACTCATATAAACTATATAAAAACCTTAGAAATTGAAATATTTTACAAATATATTGTCAAATACTTTATAGTTGACATTTTAAGAATTGGTAAGATTCACAAAAAATTACACTTTTAAATATGTATGAATCCTTAAAATTTTCCATGATTTAAAATTTGGTGTTTTTTTTAACCAGAATAAAAATAATTATAACCATAATTGAGTTAAAACTAAAGATTTTTATAATCATAATTTCAGAATTTAAATGTTTAAAAAAATAAAAAAATGTTTAAATTGAAATACATTTCTTTTCATTGAGTTTTAATAAAATCTTTGAGCTTTTAATTTGCTTTTGATTTGCAAAGCTTTCCGGTTTTAAAAGTATTTAAGAATAGAGTACAGCTTACCATTTACTATTTAAGATTAAAGTAGAGACTTAGCATTTAGTAGATTGGTAGCCTACACCATCCTGTAATAAAATGGACGTTGTTGTCTAGATCTTTTGACGTGTATTGGTGGGATGTATCTTTCACATTCCATATTCTCTTTATCTAAGTTCAAGCCTTGAATAAAATATGTAATTAAAAAAAAAATAAACACCGAAATCCAATACTTACGATAATCCAAATTAAAGTTAATTTCATATCGAATTAATCGGAGAGTATAAAAGCATTCTTAATTTACTTTTATACGCACAGATATTCATCTTTTTAATGTTCTAGTGATTGTTTGAATTTAAAGGTGTCAAAATAACCGATACGAAAGGCATGATCGTCAAGGGTGTGTGCATGCAATTTCCGTGACCAAAATAGAGCTGAACTTTTTGTTCGTGGCACGATTTTAGTCCATCACTAAGGTCATGCGTTTGAGGTTGCTTAGCATAATATCATTGTCATCAACACGACGGAGCTAAGTGATACTTCTATTTATATAAAGCTGCAATGGTTCCACCGAGATCATAACTCTCTATTACAGATGAATATGTGCAATAATGAGTTTGAAGAATTAGCTTTCTCAAATGTATGGGAGATGGTCGTGCCAAATGTGTTATGGTTGTGGCCGATTGGAATGGGTAGGATTGGAAAAAAATGTATTTCAAGGAGATTCTGTTTTCTTCTATGAACTATCGGTACTCTATGACTGTATGACTGAATTAATGAATGACCAATTTCGACCAAATTCACTTAATGGTAATAAATCTAAGAGGTGTTTGTTTCTCGCAATGTAATTTCATAAATGGTTTAAATTCAATGTGTCTACTAACAGTGGTAAAATGTGCACTCATGAAAAAAACGTATTTCAACGAGATTCTGTTTTCTTCTATGAGCTATTGGTACTCTATGACTGTATGACTAAATTACTGAATGACCAATTTCGACCAAATTCACTTAATGGTAGTAAATCTAAGAGGTGTTTGTTTCTGGCAATGTAATTTCATAAATGGTTTAAATTCAATGTGTCTACTAACAGTGGTAAAATGTGCACTCATTTGTTTTTCATGGTATATAACCACTATAGATCCATCTTAAAACCATATTTATCAAGCACTGAGAAGGATCCAATTTCTTGAACTTTTTCTTCTTTTTTTTAAATTTAAACTCAAGAAATTTAATCTCTCTTGATTGATAGATCCAGATTTAAGTTTTAAGTTTTTATTTTATAAACGAACATCTATTTTTTAATTACTTTTCACAATATTTTATTTTATGAGCCGACATGGATTTTTTTTAAATACTTTCCATAATTTTACCTTTTTTTACATTTTAATTAATGGCCGACAATACATTTTTTTTTTACTTTTCATTACATTTTACTTTTTTACTTTTCATTAAATACTTTCCATTACATTTTACTTTTTTTTTACATTTTAATCAATGGCTGACAATAATAAAGACAAACGTTACATGTAACGTTACAAAGACAAATGTTACATGTTACAACATCTCCCCCATACTGGGCTGTAGAGCACCTCATTTCACTCGGTGCAATAATTAATGGCCGACAATAATAAAGACAAACGTTACATGTTACAACATCTCCCCCATATTGGGCTGTAGAGCACCTCATTTCACTCGGTGCAAAAATTATTTGAAAGGTTTGTTTTCAATTTATATTTTTTTGATATTGTTATTCCTAGAGTTTGACCAATTAAATAAACAAAGATTTCAATTTTGTGCACTCATTTATTCTTCATGCTATATAAAAATATATTTTACATGTTTGCTCTTAATTTATACATTTTACTTTTGTTGTTATTTATAAAATTTATTTTAAACACGAGTTTTTTTTAAGTATCATTACTCAAACTTGGTAACCCTCGGAGATCTTTGAAGTTTATACGGAACATTTTGGATTAACAACATGGGTTGAATGTCAAGCATCGTTGCAATCAAAATCTATTGCTAGATCAATAACATTACATGTTGACAGAGATGGCTTTGAAGTCAAACTTGAAATTTATAACAATGTCAAGAATTCTTATGAATATACCGTGTTTTTTTTAAGATAAGCTTCCACAGTTCTATTCAAGCTTGATTTTTACATCTTTTGTGAGCGTTTTGTTTGTTTTTTCAATCTTTTTGGAGTTCGCAATTTTCGATTTTTAGGTAGCTGTATAAAAATATGTATAAGGAAAACAATGACTGTTTTGTAAATGTCTTAATTAGTGACGGAAATGATAGCCATAGAAGGTTGATTGTGGTTGACATGATTGATTGAATGTGATAATTTCTATATTTTGTCTTGTATTTTATATCCATTTTAATTAAAAATTAAAAATTTATCTAATATTCATATTTCTATTGAGCTCTTTCAACACATGAAATATTTGAGATGCATTAATTATAACATGCGAGACATTTGAATTTTTTTGAGATAATTAAGGATAGACATTTTTAGATCTATTATAACGAAAGTAAGTTGTGTATATATATATATAATAATGGTGTTATAAGAGGTTGATGGTAATCAAGTAAATGGTGAAAATTTATTAAATTATTAGAGAAATTTATATTTAGTTTTTAAAAATATTTTAACATTTACATAAAAATATTCATAAAAAACTTTAAATAAGTTTGTACAATAAAGGACAAAAGGTTATTTTTTCTTTCTATATGAAACCCATCTATGATGGGTAAAGCATTCTAATGGAATCTATATCCAACTCTTAGGGTAAGGACCCCTAAATGATTGCTCATGTCACTATGTCTATTTTTTGTTCAATGTGCTTGAGTTTCAGAAGATTCAATATAGGATTAAGTCATTTTTTCCCACCTTGATTATGTTTGGACATCAAGGCCCATTTCCATATATCCAATTTTTTATACAAAAAACTTCATAGAGAGCCATGTATTGTGGTTGATAACTATTATTCATGGTTATTTAGCCTGAAAATAAGGATTGAAAGCCTAAGGGACAATTGGTTTTCTTCCAAACAATATGACTTCAACTCTAAAAGATTCATTTGGAGATTAATCCCCTTGTTTGGTTCCTTGTGATGTTTATACCTTCATTCCCATTTCAAGTTCACAACACATATGCATATAATTTGTATCCCACTTGGATGCTAAAGAACCCCATCCATGGTATTAAGATTTATTCATAATGTGGGCCCAAGACACTATCCTAGTCATGGTGTTGATGCAAGGCGACCTATCGCTAAGGTTCTTGCTTAACAATTCACACGACATAACCACAATGCTCACACAAATAAGGTGCAAACAACATGCAATAAGCTGGCTTATATTACTTCTACCAATCGGTTACAATGCGGAATTACTATAAATACAAACAACTAACTACTTTTCGACCTCAGCCGTTACAATACAAAAGTAACTGCGGTGTGCTCTCTCAGTGTGTCGATGTGACCCTCTGTTGGTTCACTGCGGAACTCTGAGCTATGGCTCGATCTCCTCTGCAACTGCTTGACTCTCCAAAATGCTAAGTCCATCAACTAATCCCAACTCTCTGGTCTTCTTCCTTGCTGTTGCTATTCCCAACATCACTGCGATCCCCGAGACATGCATCCTCTATCAACCGATCCTTGCATGATCCTACAGACCTGCAACTATCAGTGCCTCTTCCCTACTGTACAGCCCCCACTTGTGGTGACGTCTGTCATGTCTTCAACCACCTGCAATAACTGCCATTAACTTCCTTAGCAACCCCAAACGGATACTAGGTACAGTCTCCTTGACTTTCTGCTCTTCCGACCTTGCTACAGTAGTCGTTCACATCACCTCGACCATCTTGTCAGTTTACTCCATTCCCTGCGGTTCACCAGTCCTCCCCTTCCTCCGCGCTTGGCTCCGCCAAACTTGTTGGTATCGCGGTTTGACAACATGTCGACCCTAATGCGATTTTGTAACATCCCCTTCCATCTATCCGATGCCAGAAAGGGAAACATGACTGACTTATCGAGTGAATGTGAAGATCTAAGCCCCATACGTTACTCATAAATTCATAACAATTAAAAACTTATGTGTGCAGATTCAAACTCAATATAAACACAGCGGAATTAAACATATTTGCAATCTCACAAAAACAGTAATGCATCCACACGTCTATCACAAGCAGAGGGAGATTTAATACGCAGAGATTCAATCCCATTATCATTCTATGCACAAGCTTCATATCAACCATATTAAGATATTCATTTCATCTCATTAACATGAACAATTATCATTAAGAATTAACACATTACAGAACACAAAATGCATATAAATTAAACCACAGAGAATACTTATCTTGAATGTAAATGTCCAAACAACTAGCTACGTGAGAGCAATGTTCCACCCAAACATAGATCTTTTTCCATCATATATTCTTTCAGTTGAGAGATCACTCCCGAGCTAGGTTGTGTATCCACTAAGGAGGAACTAGAGTGGAACTAGATGGACTCACTCACAGCCATGGTTTCACTCCACGGTCATGCTAAGCCAACACAGAGTTGGGTTTATCAAGCATGCAATAGGAAAAGGAGGAGGATGCTAAGCTAGTGAGCTCAACCACAGAGCTACAGAAATCTCAAGCTAAACTCCAAAAATCCAATCCTCTCTTCAAACATCCACACTTGGATTTTTCACGTTTTTGTCAACAAATAACTCAATCCCGTCACTGGGTTTCTGGGATGAAAAAACTGGGTTTTCCAATGGATTTCGGAGTATCTAATACTCTCAAATTCACCCCAAGGTTCATATCTATGGATCCCTCATTGGATTTCACTGTCAAATACAAATTTTGAGCGTTTATGGCTCTTCCAAAAGTGGGTTCTTGCAAAGTTGCGATTTTTGGTTTTTGCTCACTGCTGGCAATTCTTTTTGGATGGAAAAAATGATGATGGGTTCCTCCACAATGGAATGGAAATGAGGAAAAATTCAGTCCCATGAGGTAGAGTGACTTGTGGTACAAGAAAATAGATCCCATACTCTGCCATACGAATTTCTGGGCTGCCCATGCTCCATTGAAGCCATGGACTGATTTCTTCAACCACTTCCTTCCACATAATTAAATGTTAGCAAAGAAAGCCAAATGGGTTCTCAAGATGACATTTGGCATCCTATGGTTCAATCCCACAATCCCCTCACCACTCCCTAGTGGATACACATGGCCCCTTCTCAATTGTTGCTTCCATAGTCAGTTTTGGTATTTTATTGCATGATGTTTATTTGCATAATTTTTACAATGTTCCATGGCTAAATAACACATGGGTAACATAATATCTAATACTTGCCTTTTTTAAATAAAATTCGAGCTTCCACTAGCGGGGCCTTAGCCTTGAGCTCCACACTAGGAAAACATACATCACATGTATACAATATTTACATTAAAAGCTAATATATCATAAGGGTCAAAATGGAGTATTACAGATTCACGACAACTTGTCACTTATCGACATTTGCATGTTGACTATCACTTGTCGTCTGTCGATGATCGACATGTCGACTCTCGACCTCTTTCCGTCTGTCGACTGCTTCGACAGCTTCTTGCTCGACTTATTGACTTCGACAAGCCAATATGCTTATCCGTACCAGTGGTCATCGGAACTCCCTCTGGTCGGTCTCCTCATGTCGATCAACTTCAACTGATCTACTTAGGCCCTGACGCCCCTGCATGAGACTCCATAGGTGAAAAAGAACTTGACTGCTCCGTCAGTATCCTAAACTCTTCTTTGGAAATCCATGTCGCCTCCTGCAATTCATCATGCTTCCATCGCAATAAGTATTCCTTCCTTTGCGAACTGCGTGTATGACTGACTTTGCATTCCTCTACTACTTCTACAATTTCCTCCTTGTGTCGATCTGGAATCTACGCTGCCCAGTCGATGTTTGACACTTCCGCGCTTCCGCTGTTTGAAAATTATTCAAGCTTGTGCAGATCTGAGACATTAAACATTGGTCAAATGCTCAAGTCATTCGGTAGCTCCAACACGTAAGCGTTGTCCGAAATCTTCTTCAGAATCTTACATGGTCTAATCTTCTTCAGCTTCAGCTTATTATAGGTTCATGTCAGAAATCTCTCCTTCTGCAAATGTGCATAGACCAAGTCTCCTTCGCTGAACGATTGTAGTCTCTTCTTCCTATCGGCTCTCAACTTGTATGTCGCATTGCTCCTTTCCATGCGCTTTTGAACATCTTCATGAACTTCTTTCATGTGCTCTGCGAATGATTCCGCATCTGTGCTTTTCTTGATTTATATCGGCAACTCGACCAAATCCATCACTCCATCTGGGTTTCTTCCTTGAACAATCTGGAGTGGGCTCAAACCTCTCTACCGATTCACAAAATTGTTGTATGTAAACTTCGCTTGTGCCAACACATTCTCCCACTGCTTGGGTGTGTCAGCCGCCAAACACCTGAGAAGGTTTCCCAAACTTCTGTTCACCACCTCGGTTTGTCCATCTGTCTGCGGATGATATGTTGAGCTAAACTGCAACCTCATGTCTAGTTTCTTCCATAGGGTTCTCTAGAAATGCCCCATAAACTTGGTATCTCGATCCGACGTGATACTCTTTGGTAACCCATGCAATCTGACTACTTCCTTGAAGAATAGTACAACAATGCTAGTGGTGTCACTTGTCTTCCAACACGGAATAAAGTTTGGCATTTTCGAAAACATGTTGACTACAACAAAAATGGAGTCGCTCCCTTGCTGTGTCTTTGGAAATCCTAGCACAAAATCCATGCTCAGGTGCTCCCATGGGGTATTCAGTACCGGCAATAGTGTATACAACCTCGTGTTCCGACTTCTCTCTTTTTCCAACTGACAAATTCTACAATGTCGAACCCACTTTCCGACATCCGTCGCCATCCCTGACCAATAATACTTTTCCTCGACTAATGCTCTGGTCTTGTCGATGCCAAAATGACCTGCTAATCTACCGCTATGCAATTCTCGGATTAGGTTCTCCCGTACTGATCCTCTGGGAATACATAAATATCGTCCCTTGAATAGGTATCCCTCTTGGATAAAATAATCCAAGTACAGAGTTCTATCGACACTCCAAGGTTTGCGATAAGCCTTCCATGCTTTCCCAAAATCCTTGTGAGTAGTGTACTCCGCCATCACCAACTCTATTTCTATTGCTTGAACTGTCGCTGTGTTCAGCAATGTAACTCTTCTACTGAGCGCGTTGGAAACCTTATTCGACTTTCCTCACGTATGTCGCAACATGAATGTATATCCTTATAGGAACTCGACCCATTTCATGTGCCGCTGATTCAACTTCGACTTGCCTCACCTATGTCGCAACATGAATGTATATCCTTGTAGGAACTCGACCCATTTCATGTGCCGCTGAATGTATATTCGACTTGCCTCACCTATGTCGCAACATGAATGTATATCCTTGTAGGAACTCGACCCATTTCATGTGCCGCTAATTCAACTTTGACTAAGTATTCAGATACCTCAACGCTTGGTGATATGTGTACAACACAAATTCCTTGGGCAACAGATAATGCCTCCACTTCTTTAATGCTTGGACAATAGCATAAAATTTTTGGTCATAGATTGAATACTTCCGCTTCGCATCATCAAAATTTTCACTGAAGAATGTAATTGGTCGGCCCTCTTGTCTCAACACTGCCCCAATTGCTATTCCACTCGAGTCGCAATCGACCTGGAAACCTTTGTCAAAATTTGGGAGTGCTAACACTGGGCTCTCAGTGATCTTTTCCTTCAACTTGTTGAAAGCTCACTGCACTGCTTCCATCCACTTGAACTCTCCTTTGCGCATGCACTCTGTCAACGGTGCGCAAATACAACTAAATCCCCTGATGAACTTCCTGTAGAAAGTGGCAATTCCATGGAAAATCCTCACTCCAGTCGCACTTGTTGATTTAGGCCAATCCACTATCTCCTTCACCTTTTCAGGGTCCATTACCAACCCTTTACCCAAGATCACAATCCCAAGTATACCAGTTCCTCTTTCATGAAGAAACACTTTTGCAGGTTAACCATCGGCTTCTCTTCCTGCAACTTCTGCAATACCTGTCGAATATGTTCCAAGTGTTCCATCTTGGTTAAACTGAAAATCATAATGTCATCTAGGTAGACTATGACAAACTTTCCCAAGAATGGCTTCAGTACTTCATTCATCAATCGCATGAATGTACTGGGTGCATTAGTCAATCCAAACGACATGACTAACCACTCATACAACCCTTATTTCGTCTTGAATGTTGTTTTCCATTCATCTCCTTCTCTAACCCGAATCTGGTGATAGCCTCTCTTCAGGTCTATCTTTGTGAAGTACTTCGCTCCACTCAAACAATCCATCAAGTCATCCATTCTCGACAATGGAAACCGATACTTGATCGTGATCTTGTTGATGGCTTTGGAGTCTGTACACATCCTTCATTCTCCACCCTTCTTTGGCGCTAATACTACTGGTACCGCACACGGACTCAGACTCTCTTTGATCAACCCTTTGTCCAACAAATCTTGGACCTATCGATTGAGTTCCTGACCTTCTGTCGAACTCATCCTGTGCGGTGCCTTATTTGGTAGACTCGACCCTGGAATCAAGCCGATCTAATGGGATATGCTTCTCATTGGTAGCATTCCCGTCGGTGTCTCATCGACCACTATGCTCTGAGACTCCGTGAGAATCATTCCAACTTCAACTAGAATCTTCTCCATTGTTGCACTCTCGACACATGGTCCTTTTGGAATGATCACAAAACATCCCGACTGCTTTTCCTCTTCTACGAGGAATTCTTTCGCCGAACACATCAGCACTCGCTTGTCCCAAAAGTTGCTCTCTCACTAGTACAAAATGAGAGATAAGTGACTAAGCGACTAAAAAATTTAGTCACCACTATTTTTTCAAGGGATAAATGACTAAAATTGAGCAATTTTAAATAAGACAACTAAAAATGACTAAGATAAATAACTAATTTAGTCACGGGATAAAATATATGACTAGATAACAAGTGACTAAAATAAAAATGACTAACATAAATGACTAATTTAGTCACGGGAATATAAATATGACTATCTAACAACAATTAGTGTGAATTAGTCGTTTATGTTAGTCATTTTTAGTTGTGTCACACTGACAATGGAAAATTACAATTTTGATAATGAATTTGTACAATATTTTACTAAATGTTAACAATGAAGATGGATTTAGATATCTTACTATGGGGGTCATGGTCCATGTGTGTGGTCCCAAACCACCATATTGGCCCTCCATAGGGGATATTTGTCCTGGAAGTGGGATGTGGTGCTCATTTTATAAGGATATTATCCCCCACACTCTTCAGCTCGCACTCCTGAAGTAGGTGGCCAATTACCCAGAACATGGATACAACCCATTCATACAACAACAAGTGGGATTGAGTGGACCCAGGGTCCAAAATCCAATGCGCAAGCATAGAAAATTCCTCAGATAGCTTCGAAACCTCCAGCTCTGCCCATAAATCATTCTCCACAGAGTCAGTATTTTCCCTATTTTCCTTCGGAATTGTGGCCATGTAGTCCCAAGTGTCCCAGGCCACCCTCGAGTGCTCTTTGATCACTCTTTTCTTCCCTCCCCTGAGCATGCCTTGGCTGGCCGCCTCAACATTCTCTAGCTCATATATATCTTCCTCATGACCGCACTTCTAGACACTATAACTAGTCGTTAATGAACTTAGACTCTCCACCTTTAGTAGATAGGAGATAATTCCAAGCATTGATATAGCACGAGCCGTCAACTTGATGACCTCAGAGATGGGGATGAGGGCATCATACCTGAGTATAATGCATCGACTGTCATAACTATGCCAATACTAGGGCTCGTCCTCAAATGGGACATAAAAGCACATTCCGCACTTGCATCCAACTTCAAATTAATTATTATAAGGTTGATTAACTTAATGATAATGAAATTGCAAGTTTATACCATGGTTGAAGATCTAATTTAACAAAGTTGAGGTCATGGCTTATCAACATAGTTGGAGGTCATGGTTTATGATTAACAATATAGTTGGAGGTCATTATAGGTCATGGTTATGATTAGCAATATAGTTGGAGTTCATTATAGGTCATGGTTTATGATTAACATGGTTGGAGCGTGGAGGTCATGGTTTAATTGTGGGCTTAAAATTTTAATTATTAATATTTTTAATCTCACTTGAATGTTTTAATTCTCTAAATTTGTAATCTTTTAATTTCTTATCTTTAAAATTATATTTTGGCTTATTATATCTTTTAATTTCTAATTTTTAAATTATTAACCTTTTTAATATTATTTTAATGTTCTAAACTCCTAATTTTTTAATTTCTAATATTGTTAATAATATTATATATTAACTTATTAAATTGATATTTTTTATTTTTTAATATTTAAGAGAATATTTAATAGTATTAGTCTTTTAGATAATGTGATAAGAGTGGGAAAGATTGTTGAAAGGAGGGAAAATGAATTTCCACAAAATCCCCTATTCATCGAAAGCTAAGGGGAAAGGGGAAAAAATGCACAACTAGACTAGCTCGGAGCAACTCCACCCATGACAAGGTATGAATGTTCAACCCCATAGGGGTTTTGTACCTTTCTGCTAAATCTCATTTTTTTACGAGTCTTTTTCAGTGTTTGGAATATATATATGACTCTTCGGGGTTTTCATCACTAGTGTTGCATTGAGAGGGGCTTAGGGTTTGAAGGTTGAAGCTCAATATTATAGGGTTTCTACAGATCTAGAGTTTCTAAGGTTCTGATGCTAGAGGATACAACCACGAGAAAAATCTAGGTGGTGCCAATCCATAATCAAGCCTATCTGAGTCTCCAATTTTTTTTATATCTACGCAATTAGGTGCATTCTCATCACTCTACTCTGCATATTTTCGGTATATATTTCTCACATTATTGAGAGTTCTGGTTCTGGTAAATTTCTAAGTTGAAATTTATGGCCATGCTATCTATCTATGGTCTATGCGCTATGTCCTCATAAATGTCAAACCTCCCCGCGACTGCGTATAATTGGTATGCGTATTGAAAACTCCTCCATCCAAGCAATGGAACAAGGTAAGCAGGTCCATGCCAACACTATCAAAACTGTGCTCGACTCCATTGTTTCTGTCCATGCCCACATTATCAGTCCATTGTTTGAGGATATTCTCCTATCTTCTTCACCAATAAATTCCCTATCAAGGATGTTTCAACATATGAGAGGTTTTATCAACAATGTCATCAGATTCTACAACAACCTTTATTATTTCTTTCTTTAGTTTGATTGTTCTGGCTCTCTTCCTTCTACATTCTCTGATTCTATTCTATATTATGATCTTTTGGAGGCCTTAAAATCTATAGTGAGGCATTCGTTGGAGCACACATTAGTCTTAGTGGTTATAGGTCCCCATGAGTCAATTTACATAGAGATTAATCCCTTGGAGCCTTAGGAGGACCCTGTGGCTTCTGTTGAGGTCTTAGCTAGAGAGGGGGAAGTCTGACACCCAACATTTTTATTTAATCCTCTTAGGTATTGCCACCATGGTGTTGATTTCCTAGGCAAGCTTTCACAAGTCATCTCATACATTTATGCCACTATAATCAAATATCTGGATAACGAGGGGACTAAAAACATCAACGGGAACTCTTTCACTCTTTCTATGATAGTAGAGTTGGAGGTTCTATGCCAAAATGTTTTTCCCTTGAGTTTTTCAAAATGGAGTCGTTTTTAGAAGAGTCCTTATAAGAAGGTTTGAGTGGATTTTTTCATAAGACTCTCACGCTATCATCATGTTCATTAGATTGTGTGACATCTAGATTGAGGCTTGGGTTTCCTTTGCCAAGGATGGTTCCATATTCATCAAGGTGGGTGGTATTTCAAGGTCTTCAAAGGTAAGTCATCTAAATCATACAAAGGTAAAGAACATTCGCTTTGTTCCTTTGGAATCTTCTCCACCAAGCTCCATGACATGGATCTCTTAATGGAGTGATTGCTAATTTAGTTATATATATCATATATCAATAATTAATTCACTAAGAAAAAACATATCATAAATGAGAATTCAAACCTCAATGATGACGGTAACAACTATTTTCCATAACTACTCAAGCTGCATCCAATTGACATCTTACACCCTTATATTAACATCTTACCTATTTAGAGTATTGCAAACAAAATTTGACAAAAATGAATGAGTTTGTCAAACATGCTTTTCTTTGGTAGCTACATTTTGAATCTGTTTTCCTAATTGAAAATGTGGACCTTCTAAGCTGACATTGTTCACATATAATTTTTTGTATCCACTTATATTATATTATATCATAAATAATAGGTCATCACAGGATCCTTACTAACCCGGTTTAAGCCGACATTGTTCACGTATAATTTTTTGTATCCACTTATATTATATTATATTATAAATAATAGGTCATCACAGGATCCTTAGTAACCCGGTTTAAGGGTTTAAACAAGAAAGATTCATCACAGGATCGTTACTGCCTCGCCCGCAGGTAAGAATTAAATTTATGCACTGAAAACACCCAATCGAACCCCATTTAAGGGTTTAAACAAGAAAGATTTGTTTATGAAGCGAACATGGACGGCTGAGCATCCTGGATTGGCTCTACAACAATGGCTGGATGGATTTATTCAAAGCTCCAAGTCGCCCAGAGTTTACTTGAGCAGGTAAATATATTAATATCTATGGCCTCTCTTTATAGTTTTTCTAATGCCTTTTCTCATTGTTCAATCCAGATCACATCCTCCCTTTAAAATTAACGCATGGATATACTTAATTCCTCTTAGATCCCGAATGTTTATCTTGAACAAACAGTATACGGCGCATGTCGGAATGTGAAATCTAATTAACGTGATTTAACAAATTCCAATTGGATATGAAATGAAAACCTCTGGATTTCTGGCAATGTGCTACCCTGCAAACGCCTACTGCATTATCTTTGCTGCCATAAAGTATATTATTTAATTCTACGGATTGACCATCGAGTTCCTTGTAAATTTACCCAATGGATACCTGGGGATTTGCTATCCTGTTATACCTTACTACATTAATTTTGCCGAATTCAGTTGAAATTCATAATTAGATCTCAATTTCATTTTCAGTAAATTATGTAATTCTACAGATCGACCAGCAAGCTGCCGAATCGCTTGGTAAGAGGGTTTACTGGGTAGTCCACCTACTTGACTTCTGGGCCAATATTCTGCAATACGACAAACCTCCATGATTCCTGCTCTAGCTCCCACTTCCTCCTCTCCATTGAAGATTCAATTCTATTTTAATTTTATCAACATCCCCTTGGAAATGAAAACTTCCTCCTCTCCATTGAAGATTCAATTATATTTTAATTTTATCATTATCCCCTTGGAAATGACAAATGGCACTGTAGAAATCATAGTTTCTTGTATCGCTATGATTTTACTGCACCATTTCTAATCACGGAACTTCATTGTTAATCTTAAAACGTGTGGAGTGATCAAATTTGCCTTCTAACTAATGATTTTAGTGCATCGTAGGTGATTTTGGGACTTCATTATCAATTTTAAAACAGAGTGTTTAATTTGTTTCACAAGTATTAACAAAATCAAGGACTGATATTTTAAATTTATTGGAACTTGCACATGCATCTCTATAAAAAAAATTGTTTTGATTACAGGATCCAGAGGATCTATTTCCATGCATTCTTGGGCATGAGGCTGCTGGGTAAGCGAGTTTTATATTTTATCTTTTAGTCTTATGATCAAGACTAAATGCCTAATACACATTCCAATTCGCAGGATTGTTGAAAGTGTTGGTGAAGGTGTTACTAAGGTTCAACCTGGGGATCATGTAATCCCCTGTTACCAGGAAGAATGCAGAGAATGCAAGTTCTGCAAGTCCGGAAAGACAAATCTTTGTGGCAAAGTTCGATCTTCTACTGGCTTTGGTATTATGCTAAGTGACATGAAGAGCCGGTTTTGGATAAAAGGAAACCAATCTATCATTTCATGGGAACTTCAACGTTTAGTCAATACATTGTGGTACATGATGTCAGTGTTGCCAAGGTGAACCAACACGCTCCATTGGAGAAGATATGCGTACTTGGCTGTGGTGTTCCTACAGGTGAGTCTCTATTCTTCTTAATATTTGGTTGGACTCTTTTGACAATTTGTGCACGCATATAGCAGACTTTTCTCCATCAAATTAGTCTTAAGGAGACTGTTTCCAGGCCCCATAGAAGGGGGATTTGAAGTTAAGGTCGGGCTGCAATATAACAATTATTCATAGAGGTCTCAAGTCTAAATGTAGAAATGTGAAAAATGTGTGGGAAATGTTCAAAGGTGTTACAGATGATGTTGTTTCCCTCCTTTTTGAATGTACATTAAGTTACTACCAACAATTTAGCTTCTTACTTTGCAGCTAGGCTTCATTCCCTCCCCTAAAGTTTCTTATTCAATTCATGATGTGTATCATAATTATTCATTGTATAAAAGAATATGAACTTATAATGTTAGGTTCATATAATGAATAATGAAACATGTATATTAACATAAAGGTAACATCAATAACTCATTTTATGACACTAACAATAACTTAGTGTTTCAAAAGGCCTCCTCCTTTCCCTTGTGGTCCCAGGGTCTTGAAAGGCCTCCTCTATTCCTTCTAGACCCATAGTTCAATTAGGACCACCTGGCTATCAGAGTGACAATCTGTGATCATCAAACTGGACATAGCCTGTCTCCACAAGTTTCTAGGCTACTGGTGAGGATCTTCTTGCATCATGAGCAGGGAACTTCCTGCAGGTTCGACAGCTCCCTTGGAACAATCGCAACAGTCTCAGTGAAGAGGTAGCCAACTTTGGCACAAAACAGGCCAGACAATGGGGAAATCCTGTAGGCACAGATACAGCTGGCCTCACAGGACCCCTTCCAGAACCCCAAAAGATAAGTTTCTCATGCTGATGCCAGCCATCTTGGAAGCAGAGAAGCCCCTAGAGGAGCATGATGGATGGGAAGTAAATGCACTTGATCCCAAGCCACCAACATTTGGTTGGGGAGATTAGCAGAATAATGACAACGGTGATCTACCTGCCACTGGAATGATCCCTGTAGACAGCTGACAGTCCTTTATGATTTTGATTATTGAAAGCTTGATCTTAGTATGTGTCATATGGCGGGTTTAATTTTTAGTCTTTTACTGCTCATAAAACCTGCCAGCTTGAAGTTTTTCCTATGTTTAAACTTTATGGTAGTTGGTAGTTAGATTGAGGCAGTTAATGTGAGTTTGGAGTGTCTTCTATCCAAGCATAAGATCTATGGATGTAAATCACTCCCAGGTGTGAATTAAATTGTAAATCTGAAGAACTTCCTTATTTTTGCTGAAGTAGTAATTTTGGAAAACATGTCTTTGATATTTGTTGGCCCATCTTAGCATTTATTACCCAAAATCTATTGTTGTTGAATGTTTGTTGTCATTTGAAATCATAAGGAAGAGTTTGTGAATTTTGTATGGACATGGAAATAATTACGTTGGTGGATAGTTGTTGTTAAAAAATTCAAACACAAGCAACTACACAATCAGATGTGAGATTAAAACTATAGCAGCAACAACAAGCAAATCTCAATAAGACCTTATCTGCAGCTCTACTGATATTCATCTCCGAAATTGAGAATAGGGGGGATGTTGCTTGGGTACATCATAAAGGGATGTTGTGTGGCTTAACATGTATTGGGGGTTGATGTCGGTAGGGAGACTGGATGGTAGAGAGTTTGTATACAGGTGTGGGATTATGGATGGTTTAAAATTGACGTTGCATGATGTACTTTTGAGTCCCATTGATCTAATTTGGTCATTCGTGGACATTAATATAATTTCTTTCTTACCATGAACTGATAAGAAGAAAGTCTCCATTGTATTTTGATATTATTTGTATCTATTGTTGGTCATGTCAACTTACAGCTTGTTAATTTCATTTATTGTTTGCCCTTAAGACATACTGGCATATCACATCATGTAAATTTTTAGCTGTAGAAGTAAACATCAAATCAAAGAAAAACCAGACATGCTTGTTTTCACATCTTATTTTTATGTACTAGTTCTAATTGAACAAGTGGGAAGGGGTTTTCATGTAGAATCTCCCATCCTTGTGCTAAACTGAGAGGTTATCATTTTCATTTACATGTAACTAATCACCTCACCCTCTAGCCCATACACAGGGGGTGATTCCTCATGGCCGAGAGAGAGCTTCAATCAACAATCGGCCACAAGGCATGATTCCTCATGTCCGAGAGAGAGCTTCAATCAACAATTGGCCTACAAGCGCAAATATGTCACAAGTGGGGTTTGAACTCAGCTAGGGAGGATAATTTTTCCTCCCAACCACCTGAGCTAGACTCTTAATTGACAAATGCGAGGTTTGCTTATGAACATACCACTTTATTTCTTGCGCTTATTAATTTTTGAAGTCATTCTTATTAGTCATTTGAAATATATTTTCTTCTTTGATCTATGGCAAAAATCTTGATAAACTTACTGCATTTCTGTCATTTAAAAGCAGTTACATGTTTGGTAGTCGTTAATGAAGTCTTTTATTGTAACATTACAGGAATTCAATCTTGTGGCTTTGGGACAAATATGTACTCCGCATCTTGCCTCTATCAGACTATGGAGTAAGTTCTATTTTGTTTCCAGATGAATCACCACGAGATGCTCTCATTCGTGATGTCTACAATTTTTTAGATTATCATGTAAGTATCATTTTCTCTACAACTGGCATGCCAGATTTTTGTTTCTATTTATTCAGAGTCTCATAATTTTTGTGAACAATTTTTTTGATCTATAGTTAGGCTAATAGTGGAGTGAAAAGTATGTTGTAATTCTCATTTGCAGTTTATTTTTGCATGTTGGCGACTAAATAACTGTCATCTACATTTAATTCAACTATTATTTTAAAATTTAAAATATAAGTTTCATTTGCATCCGTATTCTTGTTTATGCATGAAACATTATTTATTTAGAATTTATTTAGTAACAGATTAATTCATCTTTAATTTCATTTATTGCCACAGTTCATTTTTTGAAGTGTTTGATAGGGTTTAATATATATTTTTAAAATCAAACAAAGGGTAACTTCCTCTATATTTTGATTGGGATTAAAACATATTGCAATATTAACAACAATCATTAATTATCTGGATTCTGCTGTTTTTTTGGAAGGAGTTTTTCTCTGTTAACATTGCACTGATTTGTTTATGTAATGTTGTGCTTGATGTACACATAAAATATTAGTAATTTTTGGTGGTTTTTTGAAAAATATGGGATTAGTTGGTCCATTGTTTATCAAAAAGTAGGCATGTTGGGTGTTTCTCACTTGTATGCCTGTCATGTTACACTTCTATTTCACATTTCCTACAAATTTGCATTTCCGTATGTCTATTACCTTGAAAAAGATAAATCTATTAGAAGAAATTTTTTGGCTCACAATGTGTATTATTACTTCTTCAGGGGTAGATAAACATCGGTGTTGTAGTGAAAAAACAAAAAACAAAAGATGACTTTGAACCAAAGCTAAAGCTTTCAAAAGAAACTATGCAGACAGAACACTGTGGAGACAAAGTGGCTGATGTGGAAGAGGAGGTTGCTTTCATTCTTGGTCAGATTAAGGTTTCCGAGGAAAATATTTCACTTGCACAGAATCAAATTTAGGTAGAAGGTGAAAACCAAATACCATTGCTTGATGTGGAAGATGTGAAGAGAAACAAACTTGCAGTGAACTGTTCTAGTTTAACAGAATCAGATAAAAAGGATTCTGAAGAATGTGGTATTTCTTTCATGGAAATAGATGTAACCCTAGTGGTTGCACCTCACATAGCAGGGAATTCAACTGTGGAGGATGCAAGAAGCTCTGTTGTGAAATCTGAGGTTGACATTGAATCTGTTGTGGCCCACAAAGATAATGAGGAGCTACGAACAAGGGACACTTCTGGCTCTGGTGGGACTGAATATGTATTTTTAGGAAAGGATCATGGAGTAAAAATGGAAGTGGACCCACTGGTCAAAGTTCATTATGCTTTGGAGCAGATTAAAAATTCTTATGGTGAAGATGAGTTTAGTGGCATTGACAGTGCAAAAGTTTTGCATAATCTTCATAAACACGATTTGCAAGTAGACTTGCAAATTGTTAATCAGGAAGCAAAGTTAAATGCAGTAACAGAGGCCAATGATGCAAATTCTGTTTTAGAAGGTCGGAAAAGGATAATTGTTATTGGTGGAGGTGCTGTTGGGCTAGCAGCTGCTAGGCATTTGCAATGGCTAAATTGTCATGTGACTGTTTTGGAAGCAAGAGATAGGGTAGGTGGAAGATTTTATATAGATTGTTCAGCACTTTCAGTGCTAGTGGATCTAGGTGCTAGCATTATTACTGGTGTTGAGGTAGATGTGGAAACAAATACAAGACCAGATCCATCGGCATTGCTTTGTACAAATCTTGGCTTGGAGTTGTCAGTGCTAAATAGTGACTTCCCTTTGATCAAATTACAGATACAACCATCCTGATAGGATAAGTAAGTGATAGCTTGATTAGAGAAATATGGATGCTGGATTTTTTTAATGTTCCTATTGGAAAATTTAGCAACCTAGCAATAGTTAATGTAACTAAATTACATACCTTTTATCTTTCATGATACAGTAGTAAATGCCCCACCAGCTATTATGCCATTTGTAGCCCAGGATCAACCTTTAGCTGGTTATTCAGGGGTAAGTTGTAGCTTCTTTGTATCCTCCACAGTAATTTTGTTGGAGCATTTTGTATTTTTATCAATATCTCTGATGCTGACTTAAAGTTCTTTAATTGAGTATTTGTGGTTAACAAAAGATACTCTTCTATTAGCATCATTTTTTCTATAGCATATTCTTCTGATCTGTTCACTGTTATTCATATATTATTTTCAGATGCTTCCCCAACATAGTTTAGGAGCTCCTATTCCTCCACAGCGGCCTGGAGAGCCTGAATGTACGGTGAATAATTTACTTCTAAGTGTTTGCGTTGTCCATATATACATTTATGTGTGCATTGGCTGAGCTGTTTGGTATAGTTATTTTTCCCCATTTGATGATTGAGGGACATGGTTGGTCTTGACAGGTAAGTATAGAGCATCGGCAGAAATTTGTCTTTGGCTAGGATCATGTGAAGAGTGAAATACAAATATGGAGGATGAAAGATGGAATTTGTGATCAATTCTTATGTACTTAATATCTATTTCATGGATTTTGGTAGCCATTTCTAGTCTTTGTTAAGAGAAAATGCTATAACAATAGTAACAAATTAACTTTTCCCAATGTCAACATTCTTGATTTTTTACAGAGTCACTTTTGTTTCAAGTCTCTACAGATTAAACCCAGCTATTAAAACATCTTGAGAATTGTATCTTGCAACATATTTTAGACACGAGTTTTAAAAAGTCTTGCAGCATATTAGGTCATTTTCCATATTAGCCTACTTCTTTGATCAGAATGCCAAGATATGTCAGCTTACTTGTTTAAAATGGATAGCCATGCTAGATTACTTGGTCAACTTCAAAATGCCCATCAAAAAGCTGATTCACTTTCAATGCTTGTGGAAACAAATTCAAAATCTATGTTAACTTCCAGTCATTGGGTTTGCCGGATTCTTTGGGGCATAGATATGGTCTGAAATTTCTTTTTTCCCAAGAAAACTGGTTGAATGCCCATTAAACAACTGATTCAGCTTACTTGTTTAAAATGCCCAGCCATGCTAGATTACTTGTTCAACTTCAAAATGCCCATCAAAAAACTGATTTCAGTGCTTGTGGAAACAACTTCAAATTCTCTGATAACATCCAGTCATTGGGTTTGCTGGATTCTTTGGGGCATAGATATGGTCTGAGACTCCCTTTTCCCGAGAAAACTGGTTGAGCAATCCTATAGGTGATCTTGCTTTAGAATTGGGCAGCATTATTGTGTTGGGAATTAGTGATTGGCATGTAGAGATTCTATTTATCCTTTCTTATGGTCCTTCCATGTTAGGCCCATAGTCTTTATAGTAATTTATGACATTCTAAAGCCTGCTGTTTGTATATTCGTTATTATGACTATGGACATGTTAAGCATGTAACATGGATTTTTTGCTTCTAGAGTTTTGTCATGTACTATGTTATCTCCAAGTTTTCAGGTGAGACTCTTTGATAGAGGATTGATTGAGATATTTGTAGTTGAATACAAATGTACAATATTATAGTAGTGCTTGTATTTTTCTGCATGAATGTGACCTAGTAAATACATGTAGTCGGCAATTATTTTTAATTTGGAGGACTGCTAAGTGGATTGAATTCATAGTAAGCCTTTAAATTTATAACCTTGATTCCAGCAGTCTTTAATTTATATCCTTGATTCCATCAGTTTTTAATGTATATCCTGAGCCTGTCAGTCTTCCAAAATTTGAATTGTTTGCTTCCCTCTAAATAGTGACTTTCATGGAAATAGATGTAACCCCAGTGGTTGCACCTCACATAGCAGCGAAGTCAACTGTGGAGGCTACAAGAAGCTCTATTGTGAAATCTGAGGTTGACATTGAATCTGATATGGCCGACAAAGATAATGCTAAGCTACAAACAAGGGACACTTCTGGCTCTGGTGGGACTTAATATGTATTTTTAGGAAAGGATCATGGAGTAAAAATGGAAGTGGACCCACTGGTCAAAGTTCATTCTGCTTTGGAGTATATTAAAAATTCTTATGGTGATGATGCATTTAGTGATATTGACAGTGCAAAAGTTTTGCATAATCTTCATAAACATGATTTGCAAGTAGACTTGCAAATTGCTAATCATGAAGCAAAGTTAAATGCACTAATAGAGGCCAATGATGCAAATTATGTTTTAGAAGGTCAGAAAACGATAATTGTTATTGTTGTAGGTCCTGCTGGGCTAGCATCTGCTAGGCATTTGCAAAGGCTAAATTGTCATGTGATTGTTTTGGAAGTAAGAGATAGGGTAGGTGGAAGATTTTATGCAGATTGTTCAGCACTTTCAGTGCCAGTGGATCTAGGTGCTAGCATTATTACTGGTGTTGAGGCAGATGTGGAAACAAAAAGAAGCCAGATCCATCGACATTGCTTTGTACACAGCTTGGCCTGGAGTTGACAGTACTAAATAGTGACTTCCCTCTGATCAAATTACCGATACAACCATCCTGATAGGATAAGTGAGTGATAGCTTGATTAGAGAAATAGGGATGCTGGATTTTTTTAATGTTCCTATTGGCAAATTTAGCAACCTAGAAATAGTTAATGTAACTAAATTACATACCTTACTTTTATCTTTCATGATCCAGTAGTAAATGCCCCACCAACTTTTATGACATTTGCAGCCTAGGATGAACCTTTAGCTAGTTATTCATGGGTAAGTTGTAGCTTCTTTGTATCCTCCACAGTAATCTTGTTAGAGCATTTTGTATTTTTATCAATATCTCTGATGTTGACTTAAAGTTCTTTAATTGAGTCTTTGTGGTTAACAAAAGATACTCTTCTTTTAGCATCATTTTTTCTCTAGCATATTCTTCTGACCTGTTCACTGTTATTCATATAATATTTTCAGATGCTTCCCCAACATAGTTTAGGAGCTCCTATTCCTCCACGGTGGCCTGGAGAGCCTGAATGTATGGTGAGTAATTTAGTTCTAAGTGTTTGCCTTGTCCATATATACATTTATGTGTGCATTGGCTGAGCTGTTTGGTATAGTTATTTTTCCCCATCTGCTGATTGAGGGACATGGTTGCTCTAGACAGGTTATAGAGCATTGTCAGAAATTTGTCTTTGGCTAGGATCATGTGAAGAGTGGAATACAAATATGGAGGATGAAAGATGAAATTTGTGATCAATTCTTATGTACTTAATATCTATTTCAGGGATTTTGGTAGCCATTTCTAGTCTTTGTTAAGAGAAAATGCTATAACAATACTAACAAATTAACTTTTCCCAATGTCAACATTCTTGATTTTTTACAGAGTCACTTTTGTTTCAAGTATCTACAGATTAAACCCAACTATTAAAACATCTTGAGAATTGTATCTTGCAGCATATTTTAGACACAAGTTTTAGAAAGTCTTGCAGTATATTAGGTCATTTTCCATATTAGCCTACTTCTTTGATTAGAATGCCCATATATGTCAGCTTACTTGTTTAAAATGCCCAGCCATGCTAGATTACTTGTTCAACTTCAAAATGCCCATTAAAAAACTGATTCACTTTTAGTGCTTGTGGAAACAAATTCAAAGTCTGTGTTAACTTCCAGTCATTGGGTTTGTCGAATTCTTTGGGGCATAGATATGGTCTGAAATTTATTTTTTCCCAAGAAAATTGGTTGAATGCCCATCAAAAACCTGAATCACTTTTAGTGCTTGTGGAAACAAACTTCAAATTCTCTGATAACATACAGTCGTTGGGTTTGGTGGATTCTTTGGGGCAAGGATATGGTTTGAGACTCCCTTTTTCTGAGAAAACTGGTTGAGCAATCCTATAGGTGATCTGGCTTTAGAATTTGACAACATTATTTTGTTGGGAATTAGTGATTGCCATGTAGCGATTCTATTTACCCTTTCTTATGGTCCTTCTATGTTAGGCCTATAGTCTTTATAGTAATTTATGACATTCTAAATCCTGCTGTTTGTATATTCGTTATTATGACTATGGACATGTTAAGCATGCAACATGGATTTTTTGCTTCTAGAGGTTTGTCATGTACTATGTTATCTCCAAGTTTCCAGGTGAGACACTTTGATAGAGGATTGATTGAGGTATTTGTAGTTGAATACAAATGTACAATATTACAGTAGTGCTTGGATTTTCTGCATGAATGTGACCTAGTAAATACACGTAGCCGGTAATTATTTTTAATTTGGAGGACTGCCAAGTGGATTGAATTCATAGTAAGCCTTTAAATTTATAACCTTGATTCCAATAGTATTTAATTTATATCCTTGACTCCATCAATTTTTAATGTATATCCTGAGCCTGTCAGTCTTACAAAATTTAAATTGTTTGCTTCCTTGCTAAATAGTGACTTTCATGGAAATAGATGTAACCTCATTGGTTTCACCTCACGTAGCAGGGAATTAAACTGTGGAGGCTGCAAGAAGCTCTGTTGTGAAATCTGAGGTTGACATTGAATCTGCTGTGGCCCACAAAGATAATGAGGATCTAGGAACAAGGGACACTTCTGGCTCTGGTGGGATGGAAGTGGACCCACTGGTCAAAGTTCATTCTGCTTTGGAGCAGATTAAAAATTCTCATGGTGAGGATGAGTTTACTGACATTGACAGTGCAAAAGTTTTGCATAATCTTCATAAACACGATTTGCAAGTAGACTTGCAAATTGATAATCAGGAAGCAAAGTTAAATGCAGTAACAGAGGCCAATGATGCAAATTTTGTTTTAGAAGGCCAGAAAGGGATAATTGTTATTGCTGTAGGTCCTGCTGGGCTAGCAGCTGCTAGGCATTTGCAATGTCTAAATTGTCATGTGACTGTTTTGGAAGCAAGAGATAGGGTAGGTGGAAGATTTTATACAGATTGTTCAACACTTTCAGTGCCAGTGGATCTAGGTGCTAGCATTATTACTGATGTTGAGGCAGATGTGGAAACAAAAAGAAGACCAGATCCATCCGCATTGCTTTGTACACAGCTTGGGCTGGAGTTGACAGTGCTAATTAACAGTTGAGGGAGGATGTTAATTGTTGTTTCTTTTTAAGTTTGTTGAGTACCCATAATTGATTTTTGAGGGATTGTGGCATGCCAAGATTTGAGAGACGTATATACCCCATATGTTAAGAGACAAAAGGGAGATATTATCATTTTTCTACCATATGTCATCCTTGGGTCTCCCTTGCAACCTTCTTAAATTTATATCATAAGCGTCCATCTTTCTATATCTAGCAACAAATTCTTAAAGGGTGCTAGCTCACTGGTAGAGCACTTGCCTAATTATAGGCAGGAGATTGGTGGTTCGATTCCTCCATACCCTATCATAAATTAGTGTCTAAGAAAACGACTAAATTCGCATATATACGACTATTAGTAGCTAATTTCCAGTATCTTATAGCGCGACTAACGTTTAGTCGTATTTAGCTTAGTCATTAATATGTTATCATCTAGTAGTTTATTTAGTCGTATATTTGGTCATTAATTGTGACAATCAATGACTAAATCAGTGAGTATCAAAGACTAAATCAATGACTGAATAAGTGACTAAATCAGTGAGTATCAATGACTAAATCAATGACTTAATCAGTGACTAAATCAATGACTAATAAGTCAACAAATTAATGACTAGTGAAATACGACTAGAGATAAGATAGTGGAAATCGGATACTATTAGTCACTGACTCAAAAATAGTCATTTATTGTCGAATTTTAGTCATTTTTTGAGTCATTAATTTTTCATTTTGTACTAGTGTTTCTTTGCTTACCGTCGGCTTGCTCCTCCCATTTCGGCTTAAGAGTCATCTCCATGCCATTTTTCCACACTATGACTATGTTGGCCCAACCATCATAGATCATTTCCCGACCATCATAGATCATTTTCCGATCATATTGCCATGGTCTCCCTAACAACAGATGGCATGCTTCCATTGGGATTACGTCGCACAGTACCCTATCCTCTAACTTCCCAACATTGAAGTTAAGTAGGCACTGTTTGGTCACCGTCACATGATGTCCTTTCTGCAACCATGAGATCTTGTATGGGTGTGGGTGTTCCCGACACTTTAACTTTGCTTTGTCAATCAGCTCTGTCAACACAAGATTCTCAGTGCTTCCACCATCAACTATGGTCTTGCAATGCCATTTGCCGATTCACACCTTAGTTCGAAAGATCGCCTTTCATTGTGCTGGCTCTTGCTCATCGCATTCGTCTTCTTGAACAAATGTTCTCTGGATCGCCAGACTTCAGTTCTTTCTTTTCCCACCTCCATTGTTGTTGGATGCCGACTCTTCCCTCTCGTTGACCTGCTCATCCCTTGGACGTCTAGGTTTCGAATCCTCTGCAGCATGTAGGTTCTCTAGGCATTCATATGCCTTGTGTCCTACTCCGCGACACTTATAAAATATTATGGCTAGTCTGTTAGCTCCTTTTCTGTCGGATGGACCACTTCGACCATACGCACCTCGAACACGAGTCTCATGACTATCGCATTAGTTTTCTTGTGCTTTCTCCCTTGTCGATGTCTCTTCCGCATGTCGACTATCTTCGACAGTTTCTCTCCTGTAACCACTACTTTGGCCTTTCGCAGAAACAGCCTTCGCACCCTGACCATTCATCTTACCTCTGGTCATTACAGATTTCCTCGACAGTTTCTCTTCTGCCTTTAGAGCTAACTAGTAGGCTTCACTCACTCCTCTGAATCTGGACATGCTCAATTCATCCTGAATGGCATATTTTAACCCATTCACATACCTATGGATAGCTTCTTCTCCTTTGTCGGTTTTCCCTGACTGAATCGACAGTCTGTAGAGCTCTTCCGTGTACGCCTTCATGGTCATCTTTTTTTATCGAAAGTTCTGCAACTTCCGGAACAAGGAAATCACATAGTCGTTTGGCAAGAACTTTCCCTTCAACTTAGCGACCATCCTGTCTGAAGACTTGATTTTCTCCTTTCCCTTATTGACTCTGTCAGCCTGTCCATTCTCCCACCACAATGAGGCATGACCCTTTAACCTCAGACATGCAGTCTTAACCTGCTTAGGGTCCTCGATTTTCTCTACGTCGAAGTATTTCTCCATCTCTCTGAACCAGTCGATCAAGTCTTATGGATCCATACTTCCTGAGTAGGTACGAACACCTATCTTGGCCCAACCTCTCATCTCTGTCAGAAGTTTGATCAGTTTTTCTTCTGTTCATTCTGCGGCTTCTTCCCGAGCTTCCACTTCTTCGACTTCCTTATCGCTATGGTCTAGCACATCAAGAATACAACCACACCTTTGGCTCTCTTCGATCGATGCAACTTCATTTTTCAAAGTTCGCATTGTTCGGACGCACTCGTCAAACATCTCACGATCAACTGTGATGGCTGATGTGCCATGCGCTCTTCGTCTTTGGACATTAACGCCTCTGTGAGCCATTGTCAACCTCGGCTGAAAATCCCACGTGTCTAATCACAACCACACTTTCACAAGTTGTGCACAACTCTACCCAACCTCAGTTGAAGTTATTAAACGCACTTGCAGACTTAATACTACAGGATGTTCTTCTCGTATAGCTATCCTTCGGCTCTCATGATACTATAGCTCCGATACCAACTGACGCAAGGCGCTCTATGGCTAAGGTTCTTGCTTAACAATTCACACGACACAACCACAATGCTCACACAAACAAGGTGCAAACAACATGCCAGAAACTCACTTATATTACTTCTACCAAACGGTTACAATGCGGAGGTACTGTAAATACAAACAACTAACTACTTGTCAGCCTCAACCATTACAATACTGAAGTAACTGCAGTGTGCTCTCTCAGTGTGTCAATCTGACCCTTTCCTAGTTCACTGCGGAACTCTGAGCTATGGCTCGATCTCCTTTGCAACTGCTTGACTCTCCAAAATGCCAAGTCCCTCAACTAATCCCAACTCTATGGTCTTCTACCATGTTGCTGCTGTTCCCGAGATCACTTCGATTCTCGAAACACACATCCTCTGTTAGCCGATCCTTCCATGATCTTGTAGACCTGCAACTGTCAGCACCTCTGCCTTGCTGGACAGCCCCCACCTGTGGTGACGTCTTTCAGGTCTTCAACCACCTGCAATAACTTCCATTAACTTCCTTAACAACCCCGAACGGTTACCAGGTATAGTATCCTTGACTTTATACTCTTCCAACCTTACTACAGTAGTCAGTCACATCACCTCGACCATCTTTTCGGTTTACTCCATTCCCTTCGGTTCGCTAGTCCTCCCATTCCTCCGCGCTTGGCTCCGCCAAACTTGTCGGTTCGTAGTTTGACAACATGTTGACCCTACTGTGATTCGCGAAAACTTGTCACTTATCAACATTCACATGTCGACTATCTCTTGTCATCTATTGATCATTGACATGTCGAATCTCGACCTCTTTCCTTCTGCTGACTGCTTCGACAACTTCCTGCTTGACTTATTGACCTTGACAAGTCAATCTTCTTATCTACATCAGTGGTCATCGGCACTCCCTCTGGTCGGTCTCCTCATGTCGATCAACTTCGAATGATCTTCCTAGGCCCCAATGCCCCTGCATCAGGTGCCTATAAAGACCTTGGAAGAGATTGATAACCAATGGATATGGGTATCTTAATTTGATTAATTATCCTTATTGCCTTGAAATTACATTGCTCCCTAAGTACTCAACATGGAAAACATTGAAAGAGACACATGGATTACTAATTTTTTTAGCGTTGATTTTGGTCCCATTGTCATGATGACATATCATTTTTTTATTATATAAAATAAAGAACACATGAAGCACAACTTTATTATCACAAAAAATAGGATTTTTTCTACACAAGGAAATTCATTTTCGAGAATATATTATTATTGAAATATTTTTTATTATTTAATGATATTGGGAAGACAAATTTTGTTGTGGATCCTTTTAAAGATGGGAAACAAATCAAATTAATAAATTAAGTATGATAGGAAGGGTATTTGTATATTTTGATTTTGCTGGCACGTCACCATTGGAAGGATTAGTTGGATAAGAGGGTTTGATACCTTTTTTTGCTTATTGTTGCAAGGATGTTGCTTCTTGAGATGCTTGGTTTTATCCTTTTCTTGCACCACTAAGGAAGGATTAGTTGGATAAGAGGGTTTGATACCTTTTTTTGCTTATTGTTGCAAGGATGTTGCTTCTTGAGATGCTTGGTTTTATCCTTTTGTTGCACCACTAAGGATTTGCTAGATGTATTGTAGTGATGATTACTCCAAGATGTAATAAATTATCGTGCTCTCTAATCAAGGCATCTCAAGAGGCTTCAAGAGAGGGTTCTGTGTACTTGGTCCCTAGAGCTTCTTTCATGTAGTAAAAGGTAAATACAAAAAAAAGGACATGGTTTTGAAATAATTGCTTTTATGGCTTAAATATTTTGCATTGTTCAACTTAGAGTCCAAGGGTTCTAAATTTAGATAAATAGTCTTCAATGCAAAAAAAAGACTTTGATTTAAAGAAACCAACTCATTTTGAACATGGTGACCTCGAATCTCATTGTGTTGACCAAACATAGTTTCCAACTTTTCCTAAGCCACATTCGGTGCATCAATTGCCTGAAGGTGGAATCTTAACTCATTAGAGATGGGACTCTTGATTAATCCATGAGATTCATCACTTTTAATGTTCCATTTTATTTTTTTGTGGCATCATGGAGGATTTATCCTAATTTTAGTTACTGGGGGTGAATTTAGGACCCCTTAATTTCACGACTCTCTCCTTGATTTTAGGAACCAAAATTGTATGTCTGGGTTCTTGGATTAATTCAAGGAACGTAATTCCATGAGTTAAAGAAGTGTACAAACCTCTTTTAGTACTTTTAGTAGATTCCTAGCATGCATAATAGAGGCATGCATTACATCCCTAATCTTAGGTAATTAAGCTACCCATTGTAATCGTAGGCTAATTATGAGCTACTTAACTCATACTTGAGAGATTGCATGGATAAATAGTGTGATTGAGTTGTAATTTAATTGCAACTAGTCCTTCATGCATCAATATACAATTCAAACTATCTTTCTTAGGAATTTGAAAATTGCATATATGTACAACATTGTTCATTGTCTGTAAATTTAATGACAATGCATGATAATTGAATAAGATTACAATGTTTATCCTTTAATATTTTTTCTCTTTTTACTCTCCCACTCATTTATTTGTAAATAAAATATGGTATGTTATATTTATTATACTTTTAGATATAGTTGTAATCTATTGTAATGATCAAATGATTTCACATGGCATCATAACCATAGGAGCACTAGCTCTATGTACATGGTCTCAAAGTTAGATGGAATCTTGGAGTACAATATTTTTTCTATAGGAAGAAGACACATGAAAGAACCATGAGAGATAAGATGGGTCAACGTCAACTTGTTATTCTTACTCCATTAAAATACAATGAGTGGAAGTTCATGTCCATTTTTCCCTTAGAGAGTAATTGTCAATTATGTAGTGGAAAAATAAAACAGTTTAATAGGATGTATGAAGCCTTTACACTGATAGGTTTTTCAATTTTTCCAAACCTCAGATATAACATTGATACTAATGAATCTACCAATAAAGTTTGAACCATGGTGGAAGTACTTTTTTATAACAAGATGAGATAACAGAAGATCAACTGAAGAATGAGCACAACAATTTGACTCTAAGAACCATACAAAAATTCTCCATAGATTTTGGGTCATGCACTTTCATCTTAATAAGAGATCATGCAATGGTTAAAATAAACAATTCAAGAGAGTTAGAACTTGCTATAGATAAAGTTCTTCAAGATGATGCATAAGCTCAAATCAGCCATTCAACTGAGGGAGAATTTGTTATAGATCAATTTCTTGATGATGAAGGTCTAAATGATTTATGTTCAACTACCTTAGGTAACATTGAAAATTTGCATGAGGTTGTTGAAATTGATGAATAGATTGTTGTACTTCTAGTAGCTAGACCAATTTTTCCACAACATATGCTTCATGCAGCAGATGATGAATTTTGATATCAAAAATATATAGGGTGGACCAACTTAAATTCTCAAATTGATCTACATACACTCACCACTATAGAGTCATTGATTCCCATCTACAAGTAAATGCTTAGAAGAGGAGATCCACTCTTTTTCAAACTAAGCATGAAACCCATGATTGAATACTGCCATAAAGGATGATTATTAGTCTTTGATGAATAACCAACATTGGTAGTCATATCTCCTACCCACTACTAGGATACTTTCATGGAGCAAGTGGATGTATCAATCAATTTTTGAAGTAGATTGAGAAGAGACATATAATGCATCAGGATGATGGTAAAATTCCACTCATCACTATCCTTTTTTTTTGGGGGGGGGGAATATCCCACTAGGTTTTCCCTCTTTTTCCACCTCTAGGGGATATTATTTCTTGTATATTCGTACTTAATATTGTTTCAAGCTATTGGGACCCATTTTTTATGCATTAGTTCACTAGGATATGCTTATGGGGGGTTTTTAGAGCATATTTATGGTCTCTTTACTGTCAATCTCTCACCCACATAATGTAGACCTTGGTTTCAATATTGAAATGGTCTAGTTTTGAATTGAATTGACCGTCTGAGCCATTCAATCACTTAATCCAAAGGACTATGTGGGATTTATACTAGTTTAGCTAGTGAGCCATTCAAGCACTTAATCCAAAGGACTATGTGGGAATTATACTAATTTAGCTAGTGAGCGGTATGTTAGGACCTTTTCCCTAAACTTAGGACCTTTAATTTTATTTCATCAACCAAAACACACATGTTTTAGTTCCTAGAGTAATTGAAGGATATCGATTCCATCAATTAAGAATGTAGAGCCATCCTTCACTAAATTTATATGATCATCAGCATGCATGATTTATGCATACATCATATTCGCAATTTATGTTAATTAAGCCACCACTTAACATCCTAGGCTAATTATGAGTTAGATAACTAATAGTTGAAAGATTACAAGTCTAAATAGAGAATCTAAGATCTTAAGTAAGGCCAACAAGGTATTCATGCAACAATATACAATTTGAACTGTCTTTCTTAGGAATTTGACTTGGCTATATGTACACCATTTTCCATTATTTGTAAATTGAATGAGAACTACTAACAATTAAATAAGATTATATTTTTTTTGCTCAAAGATGTTTTCTCTCTTTCCTTTCTCTTTTTTCTTTTTTTGTAAATAACTCAAAGTATTTGTTATTAATTCGATTTTTAGATCTAGTTGTGATCTTTTGTAGTGATCATGAAATTCCATAGTGTTTTTCCCACTTGGTAATCCCATAAAGTGTCCTATTTTGTAGGGCATTCTCCATGTGGAATCTACATGAGAAGTAATTGGTATTAGTAAGTGGAATATCACAAGGAGTACTTTCATATTACAATGTGGAATTAGTATGAATTATGGTCTAGATGAAAATATCTCAAAAAAATATGCAGTCCAAAAAAAATGGCATTGAAAATAGACTCTAGATTTATAGGTTATGCTTTTTTGAGGAAAGGAATAAAATATAATTTGTGATAAACCTAGAAAGTAGAGTTGGACCATGCGGTGATGTATAAAAAAATGTAGTAAAGAATGCCCCCTTAGTAACTTTTCCTATAAGCTTACGTTTACAAATAAGTTGTTTTAAAATAAGTGACCCACTTTCATAAAAACAAGTGGGAAGCACTTTTACAACGTTTACTTTATAAATTAATTTTACATGAACTCTTGGAAAACGTAACAAAAAAAATGAGTTAACCAAAGAAGTATTACTTATCAAAGTAATTTATAGCCAAGTGTATTAAAGAAACTATTTAGTGATGTTATGGAGGACAATTTTTTTTGTCATTTTTCCTCCTGTTGTTATTGATATTGTAGAGCGTGACTACAAAAAAAAAAAATGGCCTACAAGAAACTTTATAGAGCCACATAAAAATAAAAATAAATCCATATAAATTGATTTAAAATAAGTGACCCACTTTTATAAAACATGTGGGAATCACTTTTACAATGCAGTTACTTTATAAATTAAAGTTACATGAACTTTTTCAAAAAGTAAAGAGCAAGAATTCCCCCCCGCCCAAAAGTCTTGGCATGCAACACACATTACACGACCAGACACAAAAAAATGAAATCTTGAAACATGAATTTCTAAAATTTAGGGTTAGTCCTTGGTTATATTACCTAGTAAAATATAAGTTTTTTCACTACTTTGGTTTACCAAGTTTGCACAAGGTGCACAAAAAAGAGCATACATAGTCAAGAAAACCCTTTCCACTTTGTTTATGATTTGTCAAGTTTGGAAAATTTGCATGGAAAAGAGAATACAAAAACCAAAATCGTAATAGACCAAGAACAAAAAATAAACAAGCTAAAATATGAAATAATATAATAGATTTTTTTAAACAAATTTTATATGTAAAAATACACCTCTGAACTTAATAAAATGGCCATGGCACGGAAAAATAGAAACATGTAAAAGTGAAACATAAAATGTTTCCAACTTAAAGCTGTTCTCTATATGTAATGGAAAACCTCGGTCAACCTAAAAAACATAGAAATAAAAGAATCTATAAATGCGTTGATGCACACAACTAAACAGATTTAAGATCTCGATCGAAAATGAATGTGGAAATTCATTATCTAAATTGGATCCTCATTTAAAAATCCTCTCTTCTAATAATTTATTAAAACAATAATTGTTTGACAAAGTGAGAAAAGTCCAAATATTTTTCCCTGGGAAGTGGAAACAAAACATTGTGATGGTTCAACTTCAAAGACCAACCTAATTAAAATTGAAGGATGTGGTAGAGAAGGGGACTCCATTTATAGCAATGAGAGGGGAGAAAAATGAAGACATAGAATAAGACTCAAAGAGGAGCAGTTGTTCGAAGGATGAATTGGTTTGGAGTTCATTCATGAAGAAGAAGGTTGTTTATGAGACATTGCAGTATTCAAATGTTGTACGTGACTAACAATACATAATTTCTTGTGTATTGATCATTATTGTAATAAACTTTTGAGTAATAAAATATCCCCATGAATGTTGGGTTTCCGATTTTGGTTTCTAGGGTAAAACAAATTCTATGTTTGTTGTGCATTTGAATTCTTTGTGGCTTTTTTAATTAATGTTATAGTTATTAAATTGTTGGTGTTTCTAGCCACATGCTAATATTTTTCCGCCATTTGGATAGATAAACAACATACAAGATTTGAATATTTTTCCCAGAGATCTATGTTAACTAGAATGTCAATGTATGAGGCTATAGTTTAGGGATCATATGGGAACATAAAAGATTCTCGGGACAGGTTTAGAAAAAATGTATGTTAAGCACCCACTGTCGGTATCCAAACAATGAAGATACTTTGCTACTATGCCTATAAAGGAGTAGGAAACCAAACATGGTTAGAAGTTCTCATGAGGAAAAGGACAACCCTGAAGTTAGGTTAGCTCACTTGCAAAAAAGCATTACCACATTCACAATGTTGTCATGTAGTTGGTGGAAAAGTATAGGGAAGCATACCCATGAAATTCTAAACATGATGAGTACAAGAATCCTGAAGACTTGGGTAAAAAAATTGATTTTTTTTCATCTTCCATTGTTATTTTTAAAGTGGAAGTGAAACTTTAAATATGCATGTACAATGGAAAGGTTAACGACTAATGCTTGAGTAGCCGGTTGAAGCAATTAGATGCTTAATTTGAGTTTTTCAAAACCAAGAAACACAACATATAAATATTTTTCCCATTTGAAGATGATTGGGCATGCTCCATTGTGGTTGGAGAGCTATGTGCATGCATTGACGATGGGAAATATGCCCATGGTTACAAAATATGAAACCTTCAAGTTATTGTTGAAGTCACAATTCTATCCCAACATCTATAAATAAGTGCGACTCATGAAATGAAAATACATTGGACAAGAACATGGATAAGTGTTACAACATAATCTTCCACCTTGTGAGAATCAACATTCTTTGGTCTGTAGGATCCATTTCATTGACTCAGATTCACTTTATATCCTTCAGATACATTTTTTCCTCATTTTTCCTTTGACCTGCTTGGTTCATCACTATAGCAGGCACACCCACGAGTTGCATCACTATAGCCTGTGGGTATCAAGTAAAATGGTAAAAATCACTAGTTTATTACTTTTTACTCCCAAAAAGCGGTCATTGGGTGACCTTTGGCTCTCCATCTTCCCAACTAATGTCTCGATGTGTCCTTTCACTTACCTTTGAGAAGACTATATATTGAGCACATATGGCTTATGGATGGGAAGAGAAAGAAGAGCAGGAGAACTCTAGTGGATTTTTGCCCTATCTTGAGTCTACACTCATTGATCGTTGTAGTTGTGAACCCTTTATGTTCACCTTCCAAACTCCTATCTAGTTTGAGTTTTCCATTCATGGAGGATTGAAGTGGTGGATGCAGAAGTGGATTGATCCAGATCTTGGTTTAGATTGGTTGCCGACAAGAGGTCGTATCACTTTGTACTTCTTCTTGTTTATTAATAGAAATACTCATATTTTCGTCCATTAATGTTATAAATGTTGTTTATCGTACATTGGGTTGCATTTACTTGTTATATCATGGGCCATTGCTATTGATGATGTTAATGCTGTTTATATATTATATGTACTTGTTGTATATTGGCTGTCAAGACTAATTCGTAGATTCAAGTGTACGGATTGAAAAGCTCCAATGGGGATCTACATCAAACGTTTGGATTGAGGTTGGTTATCTTCTTCATTATCTTGGCATTGTCATTTATATAGCATAGTTTTGAGAATTGAGTTGATTTCTGGTAGTCATCTATCTGTTGTTGTATACCCCAAGCCATAGTGAGTTTTCTCCAACATAATAAGGAATGCGAGAGTATACATTTGAATTCCAAAAGCAAGCCATTAGGATGGGAATTTCTTTGGAAAATATAGGAGTGTTCATGAAATACATTGGATGACTATTTTCCCATAGCCAAAGGTAGTTGTAGCTTCTTAGTATGAAAAGAATACATGATGAAAGTAAGAAGGATCTCTATACTAAGTTGGATTCCAAGAAAGGATATCAACACTAAAGGAAATAAGATATCAATAAGAGAAATGATAAGAAGTTTGCATCCACAAAAAAAGGGATCCTCATTGGAATTGTAAACATTGCATTTTCAATGGGCAAATGTTTGAGAAGTGTTAGAAACTTCATTTGGAATTGCATTCGAGGTGGAATAGGTGCAAGAGGAAGAAAAATAATGCTACCAAGGCAAACGAATTGTTGGAGTCATTTTCCAACATCACATCATTTATTTGGGCCTAACATCCTAATTTACCACTTATCCTAAGTATTGTGACTCAATTATGTGCTTACATCATCAATAGATCACCAATCTCAGTCAACTAGGCCTCCTCCTTCATTCGAGGAGCCAACTGGGTCATCAAATTAAGTTAACCAGGCCTCCTCCATCATTCAGGGATCCAATTGGGGTGATTTGCATGATAAATGCACCCTAGTTAGTCCAACTGGGTGTGTTCAACCTAACAAATAGCTAAATGGAGTGAGAAAGGCTCCATGCTACTCAGTTTGACCTAATTTTTGGTAATTTCACCTAAATATCAGTTAACTGAAGTCATAAAGGTGTGCTCCCTTGATTTTGGACATTTAGTTGAGTTTTAGATTTAGTTAGACTCAGTTTGATAGTTTTAGAGTCTGTTAGAGTCAATTACTTGGAAATTAAGTAGTTAACTAATGTGTCGAGTGGTGTTAATTGACCAGTAAGCCACTCTCATGCATTCAATTCGAATGACCTCCCTAGGATTCGAATTGCTGGGCTATTATTGCCATTGTTACACATTGTAATCATCTTCTAAGTTAATGATAATGAATGAATTGTTGCAAACCTTTTGCACCATTGCTTTGACACACAATTTTCTGCATGCATATCTAGTAACTGTTGTGCTTGTTTCATAGATTTGTTGTGCTTGAATTTTACATGGTATCAGAGCCATGGAAGGACAAGGAAACTCTTGTACTGATTTCTTCAGATGAATATTGAGCAAGTTTGCTAAAAAATATTCGAACATTGCACCCAAAGCTAAATTTTTTCCACACAAATCCTGGATAATTCTGAATCCAACTTGAAAAGTGTAGGTTTTCGACCTAAATATTGTTTGTTTGTTTTTCACTGCAGGTTTCTCATAGCCTCCTATTGGATTCACTATAGGTAAGATGGAATCTTCTTCAAACCATCTTCTTACTCCTTTCAACTATCATCAGTGGAAGGTTGATATAGAGATAGTAATGCACTCCAAGGAACTCTACAGAGTTACTATGTGCACAGAACCAGAGACTAATGTAGCTATAGAGAAGTCCAAGTTCTTCAATAAGCTCTCTGAAGCTTATGGTTTCTTATGTCTCAATATTTTGAAATATCTTCTTTTCCATCTTAGTAGATTAAAGACTCCAAAATAAGTATGGGAACAACATTCCAAACTCTTCGTCAAGCAGGATGAGATGAGGGATTATTAGTTAGAGAATGAATTGATTTCCCTAAATCTTGAGAATTCTGAAACCATCAATGATTTTTTCACTAAGGTCAAGCATTTGGTGATTCACTTGAAGCAATGTGGTGTCGATAAGATGGATGATAATTTATCCTTTCAATCCTTTCGAAACTAGGAGCATATTATTTAGTGTTTTTCTCTACCTTTCAATTAGGAAAACTCACCATTATGAATTGGAAGATGCCATCATTGAATGGATTCTTTGAGTCCTTAACAAAAGAGCATGGAAAGCTTGTTCAAATGGAGTCCATGAAATCCTCCAAATATCAAGCCCTATTTTCTAGATGAAACAAGGCTTCAAATGCTAAAGGAAAGAGAAATAAAAAAGAGAAGACCAAGTTTGATCATCCCAAGAAGAATTTGAAGACCAAGCAGTCAGATGAGCCCTCAAGCTCAAGAAAAGACAAGAAAAAGGGAAAGGAGAAGACAAAGTGTTCTTACTATGGTAGGGGATTTCATCCTAAAAAATCATGCATGAAGAAAACTATTTATAATATAGGCCTTCTTTTGGAGAATAACAATATCAGTCTTCCATATGGCACAAGGAAGAAGGACAATAATGATCATCTAGAAAGAGGTCATGCACTCATGGAAAGTGTTTCAAATTCAACAAATCTTCTCATAGATTCAGGAGCTTCGAATCACATGATTCCAAGAAAAGACTATTTCTCATCATTGGACTCCGACAGTTGCATCTCCATTAACATGCGAGATGACTCACACATTTCATCGAAAGGAAAAGGTACTATTCATTTAGAACATGGCAGTTTTCAAAATGTTCTCTATGTTCCTTCTCTAGTTTCAAACCTGCTTTCTGTGTATCAACTGACACATACTAGAAAACTCATTGCAACAGGAAAGGAAAATCATGTTGAAAAAAATGAGTTTTCCAACTTTTTTTCGTATTCAAAGCCAAGCGCCCTTCTGACTCATGGAAATGAGGTTAGCTGGATATGGAATGATAGGGTTGGACACCTTAATTACAATTATTTTCATATTCTACAAAGTAATTCCATCATTGAAGGTCTTCCAGACATCGAATCCTTAAAAGGGATATGGAATGGTTGCATCATTGGCAAGCATCCTGAGCATAAGTTCGATTGAGGAAAAGCTAGCAGGGATTGTTTTATTTTGGGGATGATTCACAGTGAAATCAATGGTCCATTACAAAATCCCTCCATGATTCTTACATTCATTGATGACTTCTCTAGGTTCACATGGGTCTTCTTTCTCAAGAACAAATTGGAAGTGCTTGAAAGGTTCAATAATTTCAAGGCTTCTATTGACACTGCCACTTGGGAGCAATATCAAAGCTCTTAGATATGATAATGGTGGAGAATATATCAAATCATATTTTCTACAACTCTGTGCAGAAAATCGAATCCAAATCTTTCACGCAGTCCCCTGTACACCTTAGCAGAGTGGTGTACTAAAGAGGAAAAACCAAGCATTGAAAGAGATGGCTACTTGTATGCTTGAGTCAAAAGGTTTGGCCTCAAATAATTGCCATAAGGCCATGAATGTTTCTGAATACATTCAAAACATGTTTCCACACTCATCCTTCAAACTTACAACTCCTTTCGAATCCTACACTGGTCACAAGCTTGATGTGTCACATTTCAGGGTTTTCGGCTCCACTACATGGTCTAGAATTCTGATTGAGAAGATAAGATATTTGGAACCACAAAGTATTGAGTGCATCCTCATTGGATATTTTGAAGAATACAAAGGATACAAAATCAATTATGTCAGATCCAAAATAATATTCATCGAGAGAAGTGTCCAATTTGAAGAACTGCTTCATGATCTACAACTAGTGGAGGAAGAAACTGCCAAATTGCTTCCTCTTTTGTAGGAAGATTCACGAGAAGATACTAAAAATTTATGTTATGATATTTAGAACTGATATTATGTATGATATTAATGAACATGAAATATCAGGTTTGGTTTCGAATACATATGAGCCCCCTTAGTTTCCAAAGTGGGCATAAAAGACTCTGACATCTATCGGTTCTAAATTTGGAAATCCTGCAGATCTAAGAAGAACCCGAACAGACTTTCAAAGAGAAGGTATGGCTCTTTCATATGCTGATCCATTGCTGTATGAATTTTTTTTTTTTATGATTGCTTCAGATCCAAAATCATACTATCATGCCCATTGATATGCGAGATGGAAAACCACAATGGATGAAGAATACAATTCTCTTCAGAAAAATGAAACATGGGAGCTAGTTTCTCTTCCACCTGAGAGGCCATTGGTTCAATGCAAATGGGTATACTTTAATATCTCGAATTTTTATTGATTATGTTCCTGTTATATATTGGGTGTAAGCCTCGATGCATATAAATTATTTAAATATATATTGATATTTGGGCATGGACCTTGACTGATGCAAATTTATTGTTATGTACTGAGCATGAAAGCCCTGATGTACTTGATTGATGTTTATCATAAGAAATGGGTATAAGCCCTAAATTGTTGAGATGTTCTTTGATTATATTGTGTAAAGTCTTATTATGCATGACTGACTCTTATGATGCGTTGAGCGTAAGCTCTGGAGCACATGGATGACCTATGTGTTGGGCGTAAGCCCCAATGTACATAGAGGACTTTTATTATGTACTGGGCGTGAGCCCCGAGGTACATTGAGTGTTGCGTGTATGCCCTCGAGCACTCCAAGCTTGATAATGAATACCGGATCCGAGGCCAATTGTACATTCTATATGTGCCTCACAATCACATTCTTGTACTAGTGTTGAGCAGGATGCTTTGGAATTGCACTAGCGTAACGCCCATGTGAGAGTGTTGAGCCAAAGCTATGAAGAGCACTCGGGGTTACTTGATCTTAAAACTGTTTAATTGAGAAGACTCTGAATAGCACAACTATCATCACAATTATTTATTTAGTTAAATGAATCAATTCTATCTCTTATCAAGGATTGCAGGAACCACTATGTTAAACAAGGGAATCCAACATGCAAGATGGACCTAAAGTCACCTATCTTAACCAAAATATCCAAATTTACAAAAAGATCTTGTCGAAAGGATTGGACCATATATTAAATAATTATCAAAGGATTTGTTTTTATGAGATGTAATTAAATAAATAATCAAAGTTGAATATTTAGAGAAGTTCCACTTATGCATGAGTAACATGAATAAAATCTATGCATAAGATATAAACTATATTATATATATGAACTATGCAGAAGAATATTTTCTTATAGCATTTATATAGACAAAAGATTGTGATCCTAAATTATGGAAATACATAGTAACTAAAATATAAAAGTTCTTTGAAAACCTATCATAAAGGGACAAGTTAAAAAGTCTTAGATTACCTAGGAGTAAAAGAATAAAATAAAATATTCTTCATATACTTTTAAATCAAAACTAAAACAAATCTGAAGTTAATATTAAAAGATATCATTATTAAACCGAACAATTATATTCTAAAATTTTACCTATATAAAGAAGTACAATTCCCAAGAGAAGGGCATCTTTCCTTTCTATCATTATTCTATGGTGGGAGAAGAGAATTTTCCTACATAATCTCAAGGAGCCGTTTTATTCTCAAGAATTGATTTGCATGAGTCGTCTTCCCTAGGTCCTTTATTGTCCTATTGCATGTTGGAACCAGCTCAGGGGGATCGATTAGTGAACAAGGAACGGTTCAGGGTCAAGGTTAGGAGGAACATGGTATTTCCAAGGTTATCCGGGCATCATCCTACCTGTCAGATAGTTACATTATTACCCTTATTTAAATATGGAAGTGTGCAGGATTATTTCAAGAAATGAGGTCCCAGCTGCCACCGTTCAGGTTATTTCCAGAAACGAGATCTCAGCTGCCACAGTTCAGGTATGAGTAAATCTCAGTTTAAATTAATTTTAGGCTGCAAGTTTAGGATTTAAATATTGAAGTGTGCAGGTTATTTCCAGAAACGAGATCCTAGCTGCCACAGTTCAGGGATGAGTAAATCTCACGTTAAAATGATTTTAGGTTACAAATTTATGATTTAAATATTATTTTAAGTATCTTGTTACAATTTCTGTCCTATTATTATTTAGTTAGAAATAAAGGGCATAGTTAGATGGCGCCCTTGGTTAGATCTCAACCAATATGCCTATTTATTAAAATGCAGATTTTACTTAGATTTAAAAATTATCGACATCCAACCTAGCAGAGCCAACAAGCTAGCTTTTTCTAGATTTAGTCGAAATCAAATCCTACCTTTATTATTATCAAAACTAGGTTAGTATTGGTGCTTCGGCGAATGAGAGGAAGAGAACGTTTATCCAAGTTTCATTGACGATCCGTGGATAAGAAACCACTCTCCTATAACTCGAGTTTGATCACGTTCTCTCAGAGCTCGTAGGGATGAGGATGAGCTTCCATGGCTACCGAGTTCGGAGAAAGGGTTGCAGTGAAAGTTACATCAACAGTCCTTTTCTTCAATGGATATAAAAAAAAGGAAGAGTCTCAAGCTAATGCCTCGGTTCTCCTAGCCAAATTGTATGGTAGTGCTAGGCTGATGAATCTTATAAGCATTGATCTGGAAGATGCTCAGGCCTACCATTGTTTTTAGGTCTCTCTTATACGAAGCCTGTGGTATGATGGTAAATCCAATTTTTGGCTCTGTGGGTTTACTCTGTTCTGGAAATTGGCAACTTTGCCAGGTAGCAGTAGAGAGCATTTTGAAAGGTTGCCCTATTTATCCGATGTAGTGGACTCTTGAGGTATTCAAATAATTCCTACAAAAATTTCAAACAGAAATCCAGTAGTTCATTCTACATTGATGGAAATGATCACCACAAGCTCCACAAAGCAAAGACCAAAGGCCGATTCAAGCGCAGAAAGGGCACAGCCGAAGATTTGTAACTGAACAATTCTGATACAAGGGATAATCTAATAGGGCGCAGGTGTTATCCGGGTGAATTCTAGGCAACAAAACCGCCTCCAGCAAAGAAGACGATTCGCTTGGGCTCCCAAAGCTTAGAATCCTAGATCCGAGTTTTATAATATAATCAAACCCTTACTGTATCAACTTTTGATTAAAACATTTAAATAGCCAATCTGACAGAGTTTTCGTAAAGTATCTTTTAAGACAAAGTCAAAGTAGCAGAGAATTTTAAACCATAGTTTTCATCACACACAAACTCATACCTAGAAGCAACCATATTATATTCACTTTTCTTAAGTCGCCTTACACACACTGTTGTTCATTTAGGGTGCTTTTTCCAGTCTTACTTTCTTCCATTTGTTTTAAATTCATATTGTAGAGTTTTAGGAAAACAAATAAATGAATTAATTACACTCTTGACAGCGTTAGCTACAGGCCGAGATATTCTCATTCAGCAGCGAAGGAAGGGAGTCCGAACAAATTAGTTCCTAGCGATTCGAGCAGTAAATCGCTCAATCATTTAGATAGTCCAAAAAACTAGAAAGAAGAAGAGATCGAGGGCAATACATCTAAGTGCATGAACTTGGGAATTGCAATAACAACTGTTGTAATGATCAAAACGATGACAAGAAGGAATCTGTTATTGAAATATCACACCCACAAGCAGCATAGGTTGAGAACATTCATACCCAGATTCTTTTCAATCGCTAGGGTTTGCCAACAAATAAACGTAGTTGTATTAAAAGCTAAAAATGTAGACTGTAAATGAAGATTTATTTTACCTTTAGCCACAAGGTCTATCCCTCCTTAACCATAGTCTTCAAACACATTTTTCTTCATTTAAAAGCTTTAACTCTTAACCCTCATTTTCTTTCAGACTCTTCCCCAGACGTCTAAACAAATCTCTGTAACACTTTAGAATAAGACACCATTTAAAAAGACATCAGGAGTGGCAAGCTTAAATTAAAACCCAAATAACTTTTCTAGATTACACTCAGTCCAGCTTTGGAAGCACAGATTTATATATATATAGAAGTTCTATAGTTCAAATAACCAAGCCTAAACCGAATCGTATGAGTACAACATCATAGCATTTGATATTTCGTCTTTATTAAATATTCTTTGGATTCTAGATTCCCAGTGTTACGTTCTTACAGAGTATCCACCTCTCATAGACGACGAGGGATGGCAGCATACGCTCACCTTCTAAACAAGTAAACCCTCGGTACAAACAACAGATTAAAACGCCCATGAGGCTTACATTAACATACATTTTCCCTAAGGACCAACTGGGGGGAAAGCATAAACAAATCTAGCCAAAGAAGCTAAGAAAAATGGATGGCTCCAACTCCTTGTCACTCTGACGCAGCTTAAAATCCTAAAACCCCCCAAGTGGTCAACATTCTCATAGAATGAGGCGTCTTTCTAAGGACCTTGGTCTTACTGGGAACCTATCGCTCTTGGATCCTCCTCCCTGCCCAAACGTCCAAGCCATCACATGAACATCACCTCTAACTAGATTATTTCCTGGCACGAAAAGTAAGAAGGTAAGTTGGAGTTAGAAACTACATTACATAAAAGATTGGCTAAAAGGAACTTACACAATTTAAGGAACAAAAGTTGATACCTGGGTGGAGCTTCAGCTTGGCCACTTTAAATGCAAGGAAGAGCACACATAGACCAAGAACTGCGCTCTGGTCCAATGTTACTCTCCCACAACCCGATTATCGCTAAGAGCTCCCAAAATCTCCAAACACCAAAATGAAAACGTTACAAGATAGAACATTTCAGGGTTAAGGGTATACACCTGCCATCCTATACAAGAACCTCATGGCTATCACATTTCCCTCATAAAAGCACAACCACTCCCACTACCAATGAAATCTTTCACCCATGTCTATAGTCGGGACTTGTGAAATGTTTAAAAGCGCTTTGGAAAAGGAGTAGGGTTGTTCTTACCTAGGTATCGCTTTTTTCCTTTCTTCTTAGAAGTGGTTATTCCCATTTAACTGTTAGTTTAGGGTCTTGTTAAAAAGGGCACCTGCAAACAAAGAAGACATATATGTTTTAGCTTCCATAGGAAGCTATGTAAGACCTAGGGTTATGAAAACCCTCAAACCTTTCCTCCAAAAATGATCAATAAACAAAATAGGAACATCAAGAGTAAAAAGAATTACATTCATTATAAATTACCATTAAAAGGGATGAAGGCTTAGAACTTGTTTCTAACCAGTAAATCAAAAGACAAAACATCTTACACCGACATTAGTACTTAATTAAATTCACATACTATAGTTGGGTATGACGAAATTTACAGCATAGGTAAAACATCAATTTACTAATCAACGAGGAAAAACCAGACAGGTTATGATATCATCCTTAAAGAATATTACACGGTGTTGAAGTTAAGGAACCTTAGAACGTAAACACATTTATTACCCGTACCAAAAAAAATTTGTCTTCGATTTTAGGGGACATTACAAGTGGTATCAGAGCCCAGCTACAATACTAAGTGACCTATTGAGCTCTTTACAGAAAAAACATCTGCTGCAGATACTTATACTTTGAAACATGTACTTATACTTTTCTGTTCGTACGAATTGATGAAACATTCCTGGTACAAATACAAAAATATTATGAATACAGAAATACAACCGCTACAGGAATGCCCTTAAACAATTTAAGCATTTAAAATACCAACTAAATCCTGGATGCAAAAAATAAATAAATAAACAACAGTAGTAAAACACCTGATCAGAGTTTTCATTATCTTATCGACCCACATGATATATTTATGTCAAAAATTAACTGATTTGATGTAACAGTTAGATATTTGTTTATATTATATAGTCCAGCAAGTAGAAAGGACTACCTAGGAAGGGTAATGTTATGTACAAGGACAAATCTTTTAGTCCAAATTAAAGATGATCAGGTTTAAAGCCTTTAGTTAGATAAACCAAAGAATAAAGACAAACATGTTCACCTCCTGTTTAATCACGAAGCAGGCATGCATATACATAGAAACTACCTTCTAAATAGAAATTTAGAAAGAAAAAAGAAACATCAAAAGCACCCCAAGCAAGATTACCACACAACGACAAGGTGCATCCACAATTTAGTATAGTATAAGAAGTTTATACGTAATAAAGAGGGTCGTAGGTCGTTGATAAAGAATACTTAAACACCTACGATAAAGGTCAAGACTAATAAAGGCATGAAAATAAATCCCAAAAACTTAGCAAGAATAGCTAGATACGTCAGAATGCCTTTGGCCTTTAAGTAAATCGAAAGCAGGTGCTCACTTAGGTGGCACCATAGACCGTAAGTACCAAAGAAACATAGACTAAAATATGACATTCAAGAGTATGATGAGTAGGTTGTACACAATATTTGGATAGCAATAGAAGTAAATTTCCCTCTTGCATGAGCAGCAAGTCAGAGCATGCGGTTAGGCCATAGTATAGAGAGAGTTATAGGAGATTACGACCACTCTATCACATAGTGTCGGAAGAACCAACAAAAGAAAAAGGGGCTATATATATTAAATACTAGTGTCCCATAAACAAAATATGGAAACCTGAGAAGAGCCACATAAACTCGACAGGAATAGTGGAAAAGCATGAAGTTGATAGATATCATACTTGGTCATAGACTTCTTGGAATAGATGGTATGATAGTTGATACCATATAAATATGATATGCTAGGGATAGCTGTATCCTATGTTAAGAATACTAGGCACAAAACAGGACTACCTAAAAAGATATGTCCCCAAATTGAATTACCTACATAAGTATATGTTAAGTACTATTACAACTACGAGATCTCAAATTATGACTTGGTTCATGATAGGCTTACTTTGCATGTGTGCAAAATTTTTGACAAAACTTACGTAAGGATATTCTTAGTAACACCAAGTTTAAACAAATCCTATTTGATTGTGAAGCTAGTATACTCTAGACACACCCAACGTTGTTTATGATCATGTTGTGTATATAAATGCATGGCATGCTTAGATTTTTCATATATTGGGTTCATGCACAGATTTACCTTATGAGTGACCGATATACAGGTTACAAGGAGAATAGACCCTAAAAGGAGCTGCCAAGAAAAGACAACGTTATAATGAGCAAAGGGGAAAATTATTCCTCGTGCACTAAAACTGATATTATGCATTTTGTTTACAAAAGAGAAAATTATTACGTATGTTATAGCACTAAGAATACGTGTGCTGCTTGCCAATGAAAAGTCATCACTTGTTTTTGAAGAGAACTATAGGAAATTATGTGTTAAAGAAAATTTATTTCTGATTTCTGAAGAGAACTATATGCAATTATGTGCAAAAGAAAATTTATTTCTAACTTTTGAAGAGAACTATAGGCAATTATGTGCAAAGGAAAATTTATTTCTAATTTCTGAAATGAACTATAGGAAATTTTGTACAAAAGAAAAATTATTTCTGATTCCTGAGGTGAACCATATGCAATTGTATACAAAGAAAAAAAAATAAAAAAAATTGTTACTTATATCCTAGACTGACTATATACATGTTAAAGTCCAAGGATTGGTCATACACATGATGTGGCAAAGGGAAAAGTGCTACTATATTCTAACTGACATGGGGAAAATCATATGAAGAAATGTGTCATAGGATGAAACACTAGAAAGAAACTTGTACTATGGAAGAAAGTAAAGGTACAAAGGGTAAAAGACACCAAAGCAAGACTAACAATACGATGACTATGATTATATGTCATAGCACTGACAATACTTGAGGTTATTTCAGGTAAGGGGGTTAAGGAATTTTCAATAAAACCTTGAATTAAGGAGTTTTTAATGAACAAAACTGCATAGGGAAAGACACCCACGATGGTAGAGGCTTACCACACCGGGTTTCATGAGTTCATTTCTAGTCCCTAGAACACCTGGACGATGTTGTCCTAAGCGGGGAAGGATGTAATATCCCGAATTTTGATTGATTATGTTCCTGTTATATATTGGGTGTAAGCCTCGATGCATATAAATTATTTAAAGATATATTGATATTTGGGCATGAACCTTGACTAATGCAAATTTATTGCTATGTACTGAGCATGAAAGCCCTGATGTACTTGATTGATGTTTATCATAAGAAATGGGTATAAACCCTAAATTGCTGAGATGTTGTTTGATTATATTGTGCAGAGTCTTATTATGCATGAATGACTCTTATGATGCGTTGAGCGTAAGCTCTGGAGCGCATGGATGACCTATGTGCTGGGCGTAAGCCCCGATGTACATAGAGGACTTTTATTATGTACTGAGCGTGAGCCCTGAGGTACATTGAGTGTTGGGCGTAAACCCTGGAGCACTCCAAGCTTGATAATGAATACCGGATTCGAGGCCAACTGTACATTTTAGATGTGCCTCACAATCACATTCTAGTACTAGTGTTGAGCGGGATGCTTTGGAATTGCACTAGCGTAACGCCCATATGAGAGTGTTGAGCTAAAGCTATGAAGAGCACTCGGGGTTACTTGATCTTAAAATTGTTTAGTCGAGAAGATTCTGAATAGCATAACTATCATCACAATTATTTATTTGGTTAAATGAATCAATTCTATCTCTTATCAAGGACTGCAGGAACTACCATGTTAAACGAGGGAATCCAACATGCAAGAAGGACCTAGAGTCACCTAGCCTAACCAAAATATCCAAATTTACCAAAAGATCTTGTCCAAAGGATTGGACCATATATTAAATAATTATCAAAGGATTTGTTTTTATGAGATGTAATTAAATAAATAATTAAAGTGGAATATTTAGAGAAGCTCCACTTATGCATGAGTAACATGCATAAAATCTATGCATAAGATATAAACTTTATTATATATATGAACTATGCATGAGTAGTATGTAGAAGAATATTTTCTTATAGCATTTATATAGAGAAAAGATTGTGATCCTAAATTATGGAAATACATAGTAACTAAAATATAAAAGTTCTTTGAAAACCAATGATAAAGGGACAAGTTAAAAAGTCCTAGATTACCTAGGAGTAAAAGAATTAAATAAAATATTCTTGATATACTTTTTAAATCAAAACTAAAACAAAATTGAAGTTAATATTAAAAAATATCATTATTAAACTGAACAGCTATAGTCTAAAATTTCACCTATATAAAGAAGTACAATTCCCAAGAGAAGGGCATCTTTCCTTTCTATCATTATTCTATGGTGGGAGAAGAGAATTTTCCTACAGAATCTCAAGGAGCCTTTTTATTCTGAAGAATTGATTTGCATGAGCCGTCTTCCCTAGGTCCTCTATTGTCCTATTGCATGTTGGAATCAACTTGGGGGGGGTCGATTAGTGAAATAGGAACGGTTCAAGGTCAAGGTTGGGAGGAACATGGTATTTCCAAGGTTATCTGGGCATCATCCTACTTGTCAGATAGTTACATTATTACCCTTATTTAAATATGGAAGTGTGTAGGATTATTTCAAGAAACGAGGTCCCAGCTGCCACCATTTAGGTTATTTCCAGAAATGAAATCTTAGCTGCCACAGTTCAGGTATGAGTAAATCTCAGGTTAAAATTATTTTAGGCTACAAATTTATGATTTAAATATTATTGTAAGTATCTTGTTACAATTTATGTCCTATTATTATTTAGTTAGAAATAAAGGGCATAGTTAGATGGCGCCCCTAGTTAGATATCAACCAATCTGCCTAATTATTAAAATGCAGAGTTTACTTAGATTTAAAAATTATCGACATCCAACCTACCAGAGCCAATAGGCTAGCTTTTGCTAGATTTAGTCGAAATCAAATCCTACCTTTATTATTATCAAAACTAGGTTAGTATTGGTGCTCCGACGAATGAGAGGAAGAGAATGTTTATCCAAGTTCCATTGGCGATTCATGGATAAGAAACCACTCTTGTATAACTTGAGTTTGATAGTGTGCTCTCAGAGCTCCTAGGGATGAGGATGAGTTTCCATGGCTGCCGAGTTCGGACAAAAGGGTTGTACTGAAAGTTACATCATCAAGCCTTTTCTTCAATGGATATATAAAAAAGGAAGAGTCTCAAGCTAATGCCTCGGTTATCCTAGCTAAATTCTATGGTGGTGCTAGGCTGATGAATCTTATAAGCGTTGATCCGGAAGATGCTTAGGCCTGCCATTGTTTTTAGGTCTCTCTTATAAGAAGCCTGTGGTAGGATGGTAAATCCAATTTTTGGCTCTGTGGGTTTACTCTGTTCTGGAAATTGGCAACTTTTCCAGGCAGCAGTAGAGAGCATTTTGAAAGGTTGCCCTTATTATTCGATGATAGTGGACTCTTGATGTATTCAAATAATTCCTACAGAACTTTCAAACAGAAATCCATTAGTTCATTCTACATTGACGGAAATGATCACCACAAGCTCAACAAAGCAAAGACCAAAGGCCGATTCAAGCGCAGAAAGGGTACAGTTGAAGATTTGTAACTAAACAATTCTGATACAAGGGATAATCTAATAGGGCGCAGGTGTTATCCGGGCGAATTCCAGGAAGCAGAACCACCTCCAGCAAAGAGGACAATTCACTTGGGCTCCCAAAGCTTAGAATCCTAGATCCAAATTTTATAATATAATCAAACTCTTACTGCATCAACTTTTGATTAAAACATTTAAATAGCCAATCTGATAGAGTTTTCGTAAAGTATCTTTTAAGACAAAGTCAAAGCAGCAAAGAATTTTAAACCATAGTTTTGATCACACACAAACTCATATATAGAAGCAGCCATATTATATTCATTTTTCTTAAGTCGCCTTACACAGACTATTGTTCATTTAGGGTGCTTTTTCGAGTCTTACTTTCTTCCATTTGTTTTAAATTCATATTGTAGAGTTTTAGGAAAACAATTAAATGAATTAATTACACTCCTGACAACGTTAGCTATAGGCCGAGATATTCTCATTCAACAACGAAGGAAGGGAGTCCGAACAAATTAGTTCCTAGCGATTCGAGCAGTAAATTACTGGATCATTTAGATGGTCCAAAAAACCAGAAAAAAGAAGAGATCGAGGGCAATACATCTAAGCGCATGAACCTGGGAATTGCAATAACAACTATTGTAATGATCAAAATGATCACAAGAAGGAATCTGTTATTGAAATCTCACACCCACAAGCAGCATAGGTCGAGAACATTCATACCCAGATTCTTTTCAATCACTAGGGTTTTCCAACAAATAAATGTAGCTGTATTAAAAGCTAAAAATGCAGACTATAAATGAAGATTTATTTTACCTTTAGCCACAAGGTCTATCCCTCCTTAACCATAGTCTTCAAACACATTTTTCTTCATTTAAAAGCTTTAACTCTTAACCCTCATTTTCTTTCAGACTCTTCCCCAGACGCCTAAACAAATCTCTGTAACACTTTAGAATAAGAAACCATTTAAAAAGACATCAGGAGTGGCAAGCTTAAATTAAAACCCGAATAACGTTTCTAGGTTACACTCAATCAAGCTTTGGAAGCACAGATTTATATATATATATAGAAGTTCTATACTTCAGATAACTAAACCGAAATCGAATCGTATGAGTACAACATCATAGCATTTGAGATTTCTTCTTTATTAATTACTCTTCGGATTCCAGATTCCCAGTGTTACATTGTTACAGGTATCCACCTCTCATAGACGATGAGGGCTGGGAGCATACGCTCACATTCTAAACAAGTAAAACCTCGGTACAAACACCAGATTCAAACGCCCATGAGGCTTACATAAACATATACTTTCCCTAAGGACCAACTGGGGGGAAAACAGAAACAAAACCAGTTAAAGAAGCTAAGAAAAATGGATGGCTCCAACTCCTTGTCACTCCGATGCAGCTTAAAATTCTAAAAACCCCCCAAGTGGTCAACATTCTCATAGAATGAGGCGTCTTTCGAAGGACCCTGGTCTTACCTGGAACCTATCACTCTTGGATCCTCCTCCCTGCCCAAATGTCCAAGCCATCACACGAGCATCACCTCCAACTAGAGTAGTTCCTGGCACAAAAAGTAAGAAGGTAAGTTGGAGTTAGAAACTACATTACATAAAATATTGGCTAAAGGAAATTACATAATTTAAGGAACAAAAGTCGATAGTTGGGCAGAGCTTCAGCTTGGCCACTTTAAATACAAGGAATAGAACACATAGACCAAGAGCTGCGCTCTAGTCCTGCGTTACTCTCCCACAACCCGATTATCACTAAGAGCTCCCAAACTCTCCAAACACCAAAATGAAAACATTACAAGACATAACATTTTAGGGTTAAGGGTATACACATGCCAGCCTATACAAGAACCTCATTGCTATCACGTGGACCTCATAAAAGCACAACCACTCCCACTACCAATGAAATATTTCACCCATGTCTGTAGTCGGGACTTGTGAAATGTTTAAAAGCGCTTTGGAAAAGGACTAGGGTTGTTCTTACCTAGGTATCCCTTTCTTCCTTTCTTCTTAGAAGTGGTTATTCCCATTTAACTGTTAGTTTAGGGTCTTGTTAAAAAGGGCACCTGCAAACAAAGAAAACATATATGTTTTAGCTTCCATAGGAAGCTATGAAGACCTAGGGTTATGAAAACCCTCACCCCTTTCCTCCAAAAGTGATCAATAAAAAAAATAGGAACATCAAGAGTAAAGAGAATTACATTCATTATAAATTACCATTAAAAGGGATGAAGGCTTAGAACTTGTTTCTAACCAATAAATCGAAAGATAAAAAATCTTACATCGACATTAATACTTAATTAAATTCACATACTATCTAGGGTATGACGAAATTTACACCAAAGGTAAAACATCAATTTACTAATCAATGAGGAAAAAATAGATAGGTTATGATATCATCCTTAAAGAACATTACATGGTGTTGAAGTTAAGGAACCTCATAATGTAAACACATTTATTACCCGTACCAAAAAACATTCGTCCTCGATTTTAGGGGACATTACATATACCGAACGAAGGTTTCTTTTGTTGGTGCAACCTACAAATACAAATCTAGTTTTCTAGAAAAAGGTGTCTCGCAATTCCATGGTGTGGACAACACAAAATTTTTTGCACCGGTTGCAAAAATCGACTCAATCTAGCTAGTTTTGGCAATTTATGCACCCAAGCACTGGGAGGTGTACCACATGGATGTGAAGAGTGATTTTATTCATGAGAATCTTCAGGAAGATATATAAATGAATCATCCCAAAGGTCACATATCCTATCTTACACTTGTTTGCAAATTAAGAAAATCTTTGTATGGTTTAAAACAGGCCCCAAGAGCATGGTATGCAAAGATGGATTCCTTTCTTCTGTAGAAAAACTTTGCGAGATGAAAATCCAATACAAATTTGTATCTACAACAACATGAAGGTAATATTCAGATCATTGTACTTTATTTTGATGACCTATTGATTACAGGAATCAATTGTTCTTCGATCGGCACAATAAAAACCACTTTACACCAAACATTTGATATGAGTTATTTAGGCCTGTTGAAGCAATTTCTTGGTCTCGATATCACTCAAAATTTTGATGGGATAATGGCTTCCCAATCGAAATATGCTTACGATGTATTAAATAATTTCAATATGGTAGAATGTAAAGCAGAACCATTCCCATTCCTCTCAGGAATCAGTCTTGAGGATGGTGATTCTACACCATTGGTGGATTCTACAATTTACCGATAATTGATTGGAAGTCTTTTGTATATGACACACTCTAGGAATTATATTTATTATGCCATGAGTGCTATGTCAAATTAAATGCAGCAACCCCATGAGATTCACTAGAAGGAATCCAAAAGGATCTTGCGTTATGTGTAGGGTATGAGAAATTTTGGCATTCACTATGCTTGGGATTCTGATTTTGACTTGGTTGGATTCGGTGATTCAGATTGGGCAGGTCATAGAATTGATCGGAACACTTCCATATATGTTTTCACGATTGGAATAGGGCCTATTTTCTGGTCAAGCAAAAAGAAGGCCTCCATTTCCTTATCTTCAACAGAGGCAGAGTATCGAGGAGCAGTCAATGCTTGCATTCATGCAGTTTGGTTGCAGGGTATTATAGTAGAGTTTGATATTGGTAGCACCACTTCTACTATCATATTTGGTGACAATCAGAGTGTTATCAAGATCTCAATAGATCCAGTTCACATATAGAGGACCAAGTATATCGAGATCCATATGCACTACATTTGAGATCTTGTGCATGACAAAACCATTGTACTGCAATATTGCCCTACAGAATAGAAAATTGCAAACATATTCACCAATATATTCACTGAGAAGAAGTTCTCTTACCTCCGTTCACTATTGGGGGTGATTTCTACTATGGTGATGACATATTAGATCCTTAAGTGTTCACTTTGAGGGGGGTTTTCTTTCCCACTGGGTTTTTCCCTCTTTCCTCACTTAGTTTTTTTTAGCATTTTTTGGATTATTTATGAACTGGGTGACCTATGGCCTTTGTTTCCGGGGCCCTTTTATTATTTTTATTTACTCCTTCACATGATATTAGCTCAAGGGGGGGTGTTGGAGTCATTTTCCGACATCACGTCATTTATTTGGGTTTAACGGCCTAATTTACCACTTATCCAAAGTATTTTGACTCAATTATGTACTTCCATAATCAATAAATCACCAGTTCGATTCAATTGGGACTCCTCCTTCATTCAGGGAGCCAACTGGGTCATCAAATTCTTTTAAATGGGCCTCCTCCATCATTTAGGGAGACAACTGGGGTGATTTGCATGATAAATGCACCCTACTCAGTCCAATGAGGTGTGTTTAACCTAACAAACAACTAACTGGAGTCAGAAAGGAACCCTCCTAATCAGTTTGACATAATTTTGGGTAATTTCACCAAAATATTAGTTAAATGAAGTAAAAAAGGCTCCCTCCCCTAATTTTGGGCATTTAGTTGAGTTCTAGATTCAGTTAGACTCAGTTTGAGAGTTTCAGAGTCTGTTAGAGTCAATTACTTGGTAGTTAAGTTGTTAACTTATGTGTTGAGTGGTGTTAACCGACCAGTAAACCACTCTCATGCATTCAATTCAAATGACCTCCCTAGGATTCAAATTTATTAACAAGTACTGTCATTGTTGCACATTGTAATCATCTTCTGAGTTAATGATTATGCATGAATTGATGCAAACCTTTTGCCGCATTGTTTTGACACACAATTTTCCGCATGCATATCTACATATTTCTCTACATGATGGTTGGATTTCTCTACATAGTTCTAGCATTTGGTCGAGCCATTTGAAAAGGTATTTTAGTAAACTATATATGGTCAAATCATTTAAGTAGACAACCATACTTTTATACAAAACTTATGAAAATATTTGATAAATATTCTAGAAAATACTATAGGTGAATTCTTTATACCAAATGGCATGCCCTTGTAAGAAAATGATCCAATTTCAAAGACAAATTATTATTTTTATCTTGGTCTTCCTTAGCAATTGGCACTTGGTTATATCCCATGAATCCACCCAGTGTTAAAAAGTAGCATTCATGGCCTACTATTTTGTTTATAATTTCATTAGCAAAGGGTGTAGTGAAGGGATCTGTGAGAGTTACTTTATTTAATCCCCTTCAATCAACATAGATACATATTTTTAGAATCATGATTTTCAGGTTGAACGGCAATTGGGATATCGCATTCTGATTAGTCGATCGGGTATATGATCCTTGCAACTAGCTTGTTTTCAATTTCATTCTTTATAATGTCTTGGTATTTATGGGTTAACTTATGGGGTCTCTTTTTTACTGGTTTAGTGCCTAGTACAAGGTTTATTTTAATTTTTCCCATCTTCTACACTATTCCTTTTAGATTTTTGTAATATCTAACAAAAACATCCAGGTATTCTCTGAGAAGGTTTAATATTTATGTTATTTTATCGTTTGACAAGTAGTCTCCTATTTTGTTAATTTAGGTCTATCATATGTAGATATTGATGGAATATTCATCTACACTAAGAGGAGGGATGAATCAATATAGAACATATTTTACATTTTTGAAACTTATTCTCCATTCACGTTATCTTTCAATCAGATTGGGCAATGGTTAAGAAAAATGCACAGTATAAAAGATACCTAAGGTTTTGAAGTGTAACTCCAATAAAGCGAAAACAACATAATAATGTTTTTTCTAAATAAATAAGGATTAGAATGATTCACTAGAACCAGCTTGAAGGATGCGCCAAACCCCTATTTTCTCCATCACCAACTGTAAGGAAGCTCTAACTTCCTAGATTCTTTGACACTAACTCCAAGGAAGCACCGTCCTTCTAGTTTCTTTAGCACCAACTGAAAGAAACCTAAAAATCACTTCCTTGCACCACCATACCACCCTAATGTAAATATTCTTGTGTTTTGTATTCAATCTACAGAATCTATCTTCACTCTTGTTGCATATAGTCTATGTTATTTACTTCATGCTTACACAAAAGATAGATTCTCAACAATGCGCTTCTATTCTAGTAACATGTCCTATGTATCTATTGCTTTATTCAATTTTGTGTTTCTTTTTAGCTATATAGTGCCTTCGAATTCTTCACTTCTTATGCACAGTTTTCAAATTCTGTATTAATACACTAAATGCATCAACTTGCCTTTCATGCATTTCCGTTTGCAAATCAACTATAATTAATGTGCACCAACTTAATTTTTTGTATTGTGCAAGGAAATTGTAACTCATTGTCAATCATCTACCTTCCTTCACTATCACATTATATTCTATCACATTCTTCTCTGCACAAGAAAATCCTATATTTTTGAATGCACACAAATTTTCATATCATACTCTACTCTATGTAACACAATCCTAGATTTTGTACTGCGCACAAATTTTTTTGTCATGCTCTACAAGACAATCCTTGCTTATGTACTAGAGACCAACTTACTTTTCATGCTCTTCCCTATGCAATATAATGATAACTACTTTGCATCCATCACATTCCCTACATCCTTTTCGTGCATCCACCACATTACTCATCGATTTATGTTCTACACAAGGCAAGCTGTCTTATGCATCCATCACAGTAACTACATTCTTCCTTAACCAAAGTGGAACTTGGAAGAAAACATCCATTCCTCTTCAAAGGGTGCACCTGCTCCTCATTATAAATCCATCAAAAACATATTCAAGAATCCTTCAAGAATAACTTCATGAATCTAGAACATCCTCAATAAAACCCAATAAATCATGCTCAAGAAACCCTATAAAATTCTCAAGAGACACTTCATCTTCTCCTTGGAATTGCAAATGTTTTTGACAGATACATCAATGGATGAATGAATCAAAAATGGGTTGAACCTCCTTCTATTTATACTCTTCATAAATCAATTTTTGATCTGACATAACATTATACAATATCTTAGCAAGGCTGAGCTAACATTCTGACTGGGTTGACCTTATAAATTCTTTCATATCTACTTATTCCTATGGAAATAGAGGGAGTTTTATATAGAAGGTATCCTAACAACATTTCCAACCATGTAACCAATACTCCAATTTGATTAATGTATATATCATAAAAAATTTGTAATATACCCAATAAAAAATTATGAATATTATCTCCAAGGTTCCAACTTTAATTATGTTGATTTTCAGGTTTTCCCAAACAATGGCTTATGTGGGCTTATGAGATGCTCTTGTTGAAAAACGGAGTCAATATATATATAATTTTGAATTTTTATAATGATATGCATCCCATAAAATATGCTTTTGACCACTTTAATATTTTCAAATCAGATATGATATTAAGTTTCAATCGCTGATTTATAAGTCCGGTTCATGACTTTCTTTGAACGCTTTGTGTGCAACCTATTTTTCATTAAGGTTGAAGCATGGAAAGTACAAACCACATAAACAGATGTAAAGGAAGAATTATTGGCCCAATATGATAGTATGAATTGCATTATACTTCATATTTCATCAAACATGAACAATTCCATAAGCATCAATTCGAATCTAGGAATACTAGCTCGAATCCCAATACAAAATTGTCTAGTTTTACAACTCTTTCCAAACACCTCCAAAACGACTCAAATACTTACAAACATATCCAAATCAGTCCAAAAATCCCCAAATAAACCCAATTAATTATCTAACATACTTCAAGGTACTTTAATGAAGGTCTAATACACATTACGAAAATATTTCCCAACCATATCAAAAGATCTATGCACAGTTCAACCAACAACGCCAATATTGGAGCATAATATGATAAAATAATTGTGAATATTTATTATATATGGATTGAGACATTAAAACTAATGATATAAACAACATTAAAATTCTTAATTCCTCTTATAACACCTTGAATCTCAAGAAATACATAAATGGAAATGTAGTGGTGCATCCCTCCACCATAAGAGATGCCTAATAGAGTAGATCTAGGAAAATGATGATATCTATGGCATACGGAAACCTTTTTGAGTGAAAAAAAAGTGCCTCCCACTGGAAATGGCGATCTAAATGCAATGGAATTGGTTTCACAACCTAAAAATTCTTAGACTTATCGAATCTAGAACCACCATTTCGGCCCACCAACACTAGTCCAATCTCTAAATCAATAGAAAACAACGCCAAATGATAGGAATTTGACCTCACTGATGTAAATGAACATATAAATTACAATAAATATTTTTATATAAATTTGAAAGTGATTTATCCTCTCAATAATCAACTGCAATGAAGCACAATGAAGAGATCTGGATGATCTCCCCTCCTCTACTAGCTAGGGTGGAATCTTTCACCACCGAAACTAGTTCAATTACAGAGAAGGTAAACACCTGTCGTGCATGGAAAATTTCAACTCTCCAACAGTGCAAACAAAAATTATCCAAAATCTTATCCAATTCAACTTGCTCCTCCATTAATAACCTCCTTCGCCTCCTTTCCATCTAAGAAACTCGAATTTGCCTCCTCTTTGTTCGTTAACTTGAATTAGTGTTAATATTGGTTGTTACATTAACCCAAGTGACACTTGTCTTGATTTTTCTTGATCTCCTTCATGAATTTCGACTTGGAATCCTTCTGATGAAGCTTCCTTGGGCCCCACAGATCTCATGTGCACTATTTGAGTATATTCTTAGGTCTTACATGTCATAAATGTCATAATAGTTGTAAGAAAATCTGTCACGAGTGACATAATGTGTCATATGCTTGTCATAGAATCTGTCATTGACTAAAAATAGCCCTGTGACTCTTTAGCCTCCCCATGAGAGTTACTTATCCCTCCAAATTCGAATTTGAGGATGGTTCCATGTGTAAAGGAGGAATATTCCCTCATGTGGACCACACATATCCACTTATGTGCCCCTAAGTCCAACTAGAACCCCATGCCACTTCATTTTTGACCAATTAATGATTTTTCCATAATTTATTTGCCTATTTTCCACCATCAATTTTGAATTTTGAATTTCCATGAGAAACTATAGGCCTTCATATTAAATATCAATATTTTAATTTTCCCATATAACCCTTAGAATTGGATAGGCCAATTTAATTGTTTATCTAAAAATTATTTGATTGGGGACATTATAGTCCTCCCCACCCAAGATTGCTTGTCCTCATGCAATTTCAAACATGGATGTTGAAGAACTTGCTTTCCTTCCAACCTATTCCAAAAGTAGTTGAACCTTCATACTTGCACTGAGCTTTCCAACTTAACTCCTTCCATCAATCCATGATTGAACTTTCTTGGAACAATTCCCTACAACATATAACTTGAATTTATAGAACAACCAATTTTCCTTAGCTGCAATTTGAGTAGTGGCACTCATGTACTACAATTGTGTGTTTCTAAAAGTCAAGAGATGTGGATTTGTTCATATTGATATCACTTGTGACATCACCACTAAAAACCAAAATATTAATTAAATCCATAAAAAAAAATTGCATAGTTAATAGGTACCTCCATATTTTGGAAACTTTTTCTGCACTTTCAACCCTTTTGCTCACTATATAATTTTTTAAAGTTGCCACTAAGTTTCCAAACTTTGAGTTTTCACGATTCCAAGAAAATTTTAGACATGAACCACCATGCTTGCAACTGCACTACTCTAAATGTAGTCACCTTCTCAAGTGGCGACTAAATCTACCATATTGCCTGCTGCCCAAAACAATTGAAACCAATGAGACCAAAAATGATCCTAGAATCCCAAATTATCATTATACATGCATGGTATGAAATATTAGCTATGAAATTCCATGAAAACCAAGCATGTGAAAATTGAATCCATCTCTCTTAAGGTCTCCCACATAGGAAACTTGAACACTCCTATGCAAAGATGAACCCAAACAATTGAGGGTTGGTTTTCTATCTCAAACCTACAATCGAATTGCTTCTCCAAGTGAGGTGAAACCAAGCAATACCAGGATCCCATTGCTTGTATTACATCCTTCCAAACATGATTACAAAAGATAGATCATCAATGTGCATAGCAGCATCATACAAATGTACATCAATAAGGTACCTCATCAAAGAATCATGAAAGTGCTTGTAAATCCAAGTAAGTATATCATCATGCGCCCCATACACGCAAGCATCAAGTATTATATCAAATCTGCGCAAATGACATAGGTGAGGATCCCATGTCCTATAATGCTTCTCCAAAACAATGTAAGATGCATCAAAATAATCAGCCATGTGTTCTTTCATACAATAAGTGAATGAAGAACCTCCGCCAAAATATGAACCAAGGAGCAAAGAAAACATGGAGACTTCAAGTGGCTCAAATAAGTCAAATCGAAAGGAGAGATAGGATTTTCATACTCTTCATACAGCACAGAAAGAAATCTTTCACCCATACTTCATGAGGATGAATGCTGCAAAATATGGAAGTGTAAGATGTAGGAGAATGAACCAACTCACCCAAATGATCAAAAAGTGCAGAAGTTTCATTATGTGAAGGATAGTGATGGTATCATGCACCTCACTCAAAAGTGTTAAAATTTCCTTGTAGGTTGGTTCCAAGGTAGAGGAATCATGCAGTTATTCAAAAAGTGCATAACCATTATAAAGAGGCAACTCAAGTTCCTCTTCCATCACAACAAGTGCTTGTCGCTCACCAATCTCATATTCAAACACATCAAGCACATGCAAGTTACCATGTTTCTCATGATCCATCATGTCAATGAGAATCCTCCAAGAAATCTACCATATGACAATATGAAACATAGGAGGAAGAACAAGTGTCTTGCAAGCTCTCAAGAAGTCGGTGATTTTGAATTTTGAGCTTATGAATATTCTCATTATTCTTCAAGTATGCCTCATGTAACCATTCATTAAGCTCAATCAAATTGTTACTATAAAAAATCAAAGACATGAAACTACCTTTGATGTTGCACATTGCTCTTTGAATCTTCTCCATGTCTTTAAGGAATGATGGCTCCTCCAATGAACAAACTCTCCACATAATTTTGACATCAATGATTTAGTGTCATGGCGTATGTTAAGGGCCTTGTGGATATTAATTTCACTCATCTTCAAAGATCCTTGAATGAAGGATGGTTCATGATATCGAACCTCCTCCTCTTCTTCTTTCTTGGGATCAAATTCACATAAAAGCTTAAGTGGTGACTAGGAAGCTGATCTTGGTTCATATTTTTCTACTACAAGGCCTTCTTCTTCATGCTCCATGGAGTTGGTACTTGTAGCAAAATCATCAAGGGTGATCTCTATGTCACCAATATAGAGATGAGAGCATCCATTAGTAGATTATCTTCCAAATCTTGGGCACTCATCAGTAAGTACCTCATCATGACTCCCATCAGTAAGTGTCTTTGGATGGTCTTGCTCTTCTTTCCTATGATTGGTATAGTGTTTATGCTCCTTCAAGAAAGATGATGTATAGTTCCCCTTGTTTTCCTTAGTATAAAGATATTTGGAGCCTCTTTTTGAAGAAGATCAAAAAATTCTCATCAAGTAGGAAAAACATGCATCCCAAGAAGCTTCAGATATTTCGCATATCTTTTCACAAGTAGGATGATTTTTAGTCCTTTGATGCTCCTCTAGAGGTGGATCTTTGATTGTGGAACATGCATCTTCTCCATACATATGAATATAATAATAACCATCATTTATTCTTCCAAATGTGATTTGATGGGAGATACTTGTAGAGGGTACCTCCTAGACATTTTCTACCTCATACTATCTATAGTACTCTTCATATTTATCATCATAGTCATCATCATATTGGTCATAGAAATCATCATCAGAGTATGATATGACTGCTATTTTATTCTCTAGTGGATGACTTAATGCACAGGTGCAAGGACCATGCTCTGATACCACTGTAATATTTGATTAAAAAATTGGAATATTATCTCCAAGGTTCCAAGTTTAACTATTTTGATTTTCAACTTTTTCCCAAACAATGGCTTATGTGGTCTTATGCAATGCTCTTGTTCAACAATGGAGGAATATATATATAATTTTTAATTTGTATAATGAGGTGAAACACACAAAATATGCTTTAGACCACTATAATATGCTCAAACTGGATATGATATGAATTTTTGATGGCTGGTTTATGTTCATGACTTTCTTCGAACACTTTGTGTGCAACCTATTTTTCATTAAGGTTGAAGAATGGAAAGTACAAATCACATAACCAAATGTAAAGGAAGAGTTCTTGTTCCAATATAAAAGTATTAATTTACTTTTACTTCATATTTTATCAAACATTAATAGCTCCATAAGCATCAATTCGAATCTCAGAAGGCTAGCTCGAATCCCAATACAAAATTGTCTAGTTTTACAACTCTTTCCAACCACCTCCAAAATGTCCCAAATCCTTCCAAACATATCCAAATCTGTCCAAAAACCCCCAAATCAACGCAATTCATCCAATAACATACTTTAGGGTACTTTAATGAATTTTTAATACACATTACTAAAATATTGCACAACCATATCAAAAGATCTATGCATAGTTAAATTGAAAACACCAATATTGGAGCATCATATGATAAAACCACTATGAATATTTACTATAACTAGATGGAGACATTAAAAATACTGATATAAACAACATTACAACTCTTAGTGTCTCTTACAGCATCTCTAATTTCAAGAAATACATAGATGGAAATGTAGTGTTGTGCCCCTCCACCAGAAGAGATGCGAATAAAGTAGATTTAGTAAAATGATGATATCTCGGGCATACAAAAAACATTTTGCGTGAAAAAAAAAGTGTTTACAAATATAAATGGTGCTATGAATTCAATGTAATATTTCTAAAATCCCCAAAATTCTCATAAGTATCGAAACCAGAACCACCATTTCGGCCCACCAACACTGGTCCAAGCTCTAAATCAATAGAAAACAACTCCAAATTATAGGAATTCGACCGCACTAATGTAGATGAACATATAAAATGAAATAGTTTAATCTTTGTAGAGAAATATTAAAGTGATTTCTCCTCTCAATAATCAGCTACAATGAAGCACAATGAAGAGATCTAGATGATCTCCTCCTCTCTACTAGCTAGGGTGGAACATTTCACCACCGAAACTAGTTCCATGACAAGGAAGGTAAACACCCACCATGCATGGACAAGCTATTATCTCCAATAGTGCAAACAAAAATGATCCAAAATCTTACCTAGTTCGACTTTCTCCTCTCTTAATAAAATACTTGGCCTCCTTTCCCTCCAAGAAACTGAAATTTCCCTCCTTTAGGTTCATTAACTTGAATTAGTGTTCATATTGGTTATTACATTAACCCAAGTGACACTTGTCTTGATTTTGCTTGAACTCTTTCATGAATTTGGACTCAGAATCCTTCATGGAGCTTTGTTGGGCCCCACACACCTCATGCACCCTCTTTGGGTCTTTTTTTAACTATTACATGCCATAAATTCCATAATAGTTGTAAGAGAATATCTCATAAGTTTAATAAGGTGTGATAGGGTTGTCATAGAATCGATCATTGACTAAAAATAGACCTGTGAGTCTTCACCTTCCCCATGGGAGTTACTTATCCCTCCAAATTCGAATTTTTGGATGGTGCCACATGTAAAGGAGGAATATTCCCTCATGTGGTCCCTACATATCTACTTATGTGCCCCCAAGTCCAACTAGAACCCCATGCCACTTCATTTTGGAGCAATTAATGATTTAAAAAAAAAATATTGGCCTATTTCCACCATCAATTTTGAATTTTGAATTTCCATGAGAAACTATAGGCCTTGGGGTTAAATATCAATATTTTAATTTTCCCACAGAACCCTTAGGAATTGGATAGGCCAACTTAATTGTTTATCAAAAACTTATTTGATTGGGGACATTACAAATTCATTCAAATATTGTATCCAAATTGGACATCAAAAAACAATATTTCCAATCATCTTTCTCTTGTAATATCTATATGTAGTATCCTTACCTTTGAAATCAATAAAAATACCCATTTTCATCGATGGAAACCTTTATACAATTCTGCAACAAACCAGTAGATACACCCATTGTCTGCAATTGTATTCATGCAATTATGTTTTTCCACAATTTTGTTTCCATGTAGTATCTGCAATTTCTGACCCTGCGCAATTTATCTATGGAATTATGTTTCTATGTAGTATATGCAATTTCTCTCCCTTTGACATAAATGGAAAATGGATTCTCCTCCTATCTTATTGCTTCTTCATTTTTATCCTTTTCTACATTATGTTATTTATTTTACTGTTACTCTTATTGTCTTCTTCTCTCTATTATGAACCAATGGCCTGCAATTCTCGTATTGATTCCTACTTGTGGAGGGATATTTGCTTGAAGTTTCCAGATGATTACCTTCATGATCAAAAGAAATTTATAGGATTTCTTCATATGAGTTATATTTGTAAAACAAAAACATGTTGTATTGATTTGAATTTATGTAAGCTTAACTAAATTAATATCAATAGTAGCTAGTCCATTTGGGTAAATTGTCGACAATGAAGCTTCTATCACGGGCTTTAGAAATATATGGTCTATCGTAAGTTCTATCATCAATTTCAACTAGAAACTCAATCTTGAGATCCCACTCTTCAACTTCCTCAGAGAAATCAACCTTGTAGAAATTCAAATCGTCTCTCAAAGAGATGTACTGTAATCAATAACGATGGAATCTTAAACTATGCCAATCTTTTCATCTCTTTGGTTTAGGTTTATCATCATTTCATTATTTCATATTCATATCGTTTTAAAATTTACCTCTACTTTGTTGAACAAAATGTTGTGTCATTAACCGAAATATTAGTTCCTACTTCTCATTATCCTTCCGAGTAAACAGATTCTTCTACAATTCTTCTAGATAAGATGCAAGTAAATCACTAACACTTTTTACATTCTTGATGAGTGTTATTAAATTTCATGCTAAAATATTGATTCAATTCTCTAGTTCTATTGATTTTATAGAAGCTCTTATGTGTCTAAATGAGATGATACCTTTCTAGTAAGAACTATATCAATTTGTTTCAACATCTCCTTCAACTAACTAATTTGGAGTCTTGTAAATAGATCCTTACACTGTTGACCGGTTGAAGTCATAACTTTTATATTCCTTCTTCACCGAAATTCGCTGCATTTGATATGATGTCTTCTTCATTTTTCATATTTGAGAGTCATTCTTTGAGAGGATTATATTTCATATCCTTAACATGGACATTTTCTCTTTCATATTCATTTGTAAGAGAGTTGTTTATTTCCAAATAATACATTGTCTTTGTTGTCTTTTTCCAAAATGAAATACTTGGTTTTGTTCCCTATCCCACGTCTTGAATACTCACTAATTGTACCTCTTCATGTTGTTTTGGTAGAATAGTCAACATCATCATCAACTTGTTCTAATGTGAGCACCCTTGACTTGTCGTGTGTTGTGTAGCTTGAGAGTCCATCATCAATACTCAATTTATCTTCATTTTTTTGTGTAATCTTTGCATGTATAGTGTAATGTCCCTAAAACAACAAAAAATTAAAATTTTTCCAGTACGACTAACATCATCTATTCAAGTAAATATTTAACAAATTAACTTCAGTACTGGGAAATAATTACAAGACTTATCGATACAATGAAATACATGGATTACGAAAATTGGTTTATGATTCACTGGTTTATTTTAATTTTGATGTGATCGTCTTCTATTTCATGATTTTGTGGAAGCGATGTAATGGCATAGTATACAAATGAACCTCGAATAATTAACATCTTAATCTGATTCATTAGTTTAGCATTGGTATAAAAATTAAGGGTTTTTATGTCTGCATCTTGATTATAGTTTAGAAACAAAGTGTTTTCTTTGAAATTATAAGTGTTGAAATGCTTATGTCAAATGTTCAGGATTGATGGACTTTATGAAGGGAGTAAGAATACTTTGAAGTTCAAAGTTTTAGTAGTTGAGTTTACTAGCGGGGCTACCGAGAGGTAAGAGAAGGGTGACGATGTGCCCCGGGCTTACTTAGAAAAATTTGCTGAAGAATAATTTGAAACTTGTTTTCCAAGTATAGTAATTAAAGATCCTACACTACTTCCTAGCTTTGCTACCTAGCAAGAAACCTAAACGTATGAGATTGGCATGGATGAAAGGAAATTTAGTTAAAATACTATGAAATAAAAGAATGAAAGTTTGAAACTTAAACATGATCGGTGACTATAGGGGAAGGTAAAGTATTGCCGCACTAGTGGGGGCCATTGTAGCATTGAATTCTACCAATGTGACTTTCACGTTTTTGGTTGCCAATTGAATGACAGTTATACCCTTGGCCCTAATGACCAGCATTGTCATTTTTGTGAATTTTCGAGTTGGGAGGCAGCCCTGTGCTGCTCTTAGGTTTCCAAGGCACTCCACGCTTGACATGATCTATTCTCATTGTCAGCATGTTCAATGGAGCTCTGTCCAGAAGTGGAATGTTCTAGTTTCAACGACGAGGTAAGACTCTCTGTAAAACTCGTGGTTTTTATTACTTGTTGGTTGATGGAAGTTGTATTAGTAACCATGGTAATTCGTGGCTCTTTGTCTCTTTGCTGGTAGGGTTTGCAGATAGGAACAATATCTGCATTTTGGGTGTTCTTACTAGAGTGGTGAAGAATGGGGAAAGCGTTAACCTCGTAAGCCCAGGACTGTTCATGGGTCAAATTCTCCCTTTCGCTGCAAAGGAAACATGTTTAGAAGTTTTACAGTTTTGGGTTTTAGTTTTGTAAAGAAGATGCCCTTCGGGATTTTATATTTTTGGGTGAATATTTGGTCAATCCTTGTCTCAGCTAGCATAGATAATGGCGACTATGGGTTTTGATGTGGATCTTCTCGGCTTATGGGCATGCTGGGCCATTGTTTGTAATTTATTTTAAATATTGAAATTGAAACAGTGGTGGATTTAATTGAAGGGATAAACCCTTAAATGGTTTTGTTTTAGTACTGTAGGTTACATCTCTTCTATATTGTTTGAATGGAAAATGACACTGTATAATATTTAAAGACTAATAGGCTCTTATACACAGCGTTGGGGTTTAAATGAGATATTTGGTATTTGAAAAGTAATGTTTTGGTAACTCTGTCTAGCATGACTCTCTGATTAAAAAGAAATGTTGCTCCTAGTTTGATATCGTGCTTCGTTGGTTTAAATGATTATGTTAGTTACTTTTCCCTCTGGTTTTCATATGTAGGGTTTTAGTTAGCTATAGTTGTAAAAATCGTGACTCTATCTGGAAGAATTAAGGAGGAAAGTATTTTATATTTAAATTGTAATTCGTTTAATTACTTCGAGGTCGTGGATGGCTCGGTGATTTTAAATCATTTGTATGTTTAAGCAAGCGATGGATCTACAATGTATTTTAGTGAGCTTGGAATCTCTTTGAATGTTTATGTAAACGATGCTGAGAGCGTTAGCTCTGTCATTGCATGCATTTTTCAGTGGGATGGCTCTTTCCAGTTTACATAACTAAATCTTTGTAAATTTGTGAGGCCACAGAATGCCTCTATAATCACTTTGATTTAGGTTTTCTAAATTAATATTGCGTCTGAGGTGCAATGAACGATCTTTATAATGATGGAAAATATTTGTATGAAATATTAATTGCGCAAGCACTAGCTCTGTTTCTTTAATTCATTTTTGTTTGTAGTCTGAGTTTTAGTATTTTAATAAATTTAAATAATTAGTTTAAAATCATTTTGGTAGGGAGTCATGGATCCTTGGGATATCTCTGTTTGTAGTTTTAAATACTGAATAACTGGGTTGAGAATTTACATTCTTTGTTTTAAACGAAAAGCATCCGTAACATTTAACAAATGTATTCGATTTCTTATGCCCTTCCTTATGGTTTTCATATTTATGTAGAATAGTTGATGATCTATGTTGTAGCATGATCTCTGTTTTGTAATTCGTGGATTTCCAGATTAGTTGAGTAGAGGGCCTGATCCCGAGTCTTGATTTTTATTAACATATTTTAAAATTTCCGGGAAGTGTTTCTTGAAAGACTTTAGCCTATGTAAGGCGACTTTAAGAAAATTATGTTTGTACTTGGATTATTTTTGGTTGATTCTCTTCAGCTATGGTTTTAAATTTTATATTCCATGGTTGAAATTTCTATTAAAGTTTAAAAGAAAGTAAACACACCCTAGGGAATCTATGCTAGAGACAAATGCGAATCTGAATATACACCTTATCAGAAAAGAAATTCGTGGATTTATAAACAAAGGTTCTCTTGCTGAGTTTGGTTGGTTTAGAGTTTTCATTTTTTAATAACTTTAAATGAAGTAAGGGTTTGGACTCTCTAAACACTTAAACTTTTGAAATAGGAAGAATAACATAGGAGAGCCAATGCCATAGGTCCTTGCTCTCATTAACTACGTCTACTACATTATTATGAAAATAATTTGACAAAATTAAATTCCTAAGTTTAGCAGCCTAATCATAAATTGAAAAGGACATAAGAGTAACTCATACCTGGATAGTTGCATCTTGGTCCTTCGGCTAGTACAGACCTGGACAATTTCAAACACTAGTTACCGAAAATAATTATGTATTGTTTTGGATGACCTGTAGAGTGATTTTAACTTAATGACTTTGGGACTACCACATTCCTCCCAACCATGACCCTTAGAATTGTTCCTGGTTCTAACTGGATACCCCCAAGCTGGTTCCAACATGCAATAGGAAAATAGAGGACCCAGGGAAGACTGGTGATGATGATCAGTTTGTTGGAAACATATAAAATCCTTCAGTTCTATCAGACAATTCTCTTCTCTTACCATAAGAGAATGATAGATAGAAAAGATGATCCCCCACTTTGGGAATTTTCCTTCTTTATATAGGTGAACTTTTGGAATATAGTTGTTGAGTAAATAATAATATTTCTAATACTATCTTCAATTTTTAATTTTTAATTTGAATTATAATATTTGTAAAAGATATTTTAACTAATTACTCACTCCTAGTTTATCTAGGACTTTTACTTGTTCATTTATGATTTTATTTTAAAGGAACTTTTTATAATTTATTTACTTTGTTACAACTAGATGTATCTATAAGTTAGATCACAATCTTTTGTTTAAGTATAATAATAATATAAATAAATATCCTATGCATAAATTTTATGCATACTATTTACACATAAGTGAGCTTTCTTTTATAAGTAACCAATCCGATTATTTAATTAATTAAATATCATAATAACTCTTTGATTTAATTAATTAAATAGCATAATAACTCTTTGATAATTATTTAATACAAGGTCCAATTCTTTGGACAAGGCCTTTTGGTAAGTTTGGATAGTTGGCTAGGTTAGGTGACTCTAGGCTCCTCTTGCATGTCAGATTCCCTCATTTAACATGGTAGTTTCCGCAGTCCTTGATGAGAGATAGAAATGATTCAATTAACCAATTAAATAGTTGTGATGAATGGTAGTGCTATTCAGAGTGTTCTCGACTCAACACTCTTAAGATCAAGTAACCCCGAGTGCTCTTCAAAGCTTTGGCTCAACACTCTCACATGGGCGTTACGCTAGTGCAATTCCAGATCATCCCACTCAACACTAGTGTTAGAATGTGTTTGTGAAGTATATATAGAATATAAATGGTCTAGGATCCGGTACTTATTATCAAGCTTGGAGTGATCCAGGGCTTATGCCCAACACTCTATGTACATCGGGGCTTACGCCCAGTACATAATAAATTCCTCTATGTACATCGGGGCTTATGACGAGTACATAGGACATCCATGGGATCCAGAGTCCACGCTCAGCACATCATACAAGTCAATCATGCATATCATAACTCTGCACAGTATGTAACAATGATCATCTCAGTATATTATGGTTTTGTACCAAATCTCGAAATAAAATATCATTCAAATACATTGGGGCTTCCTTCCTAGTATATAGAAATAACCTGCATCTGTTAGGGTCCATGCCCAAATATGTAAATATACAACAACAATACGTCATGTGCATTAGCTTACGCCCATCATATAATAAAAGTAAAAGCATGTGCATTGGGGATTATGCCCAATATATCAAAATAAATCATATGCATCGGGGCTTTACGCCCAATATATAACATCAATATGAACATCAAAATTTGGGATATTACATCCCTCCTTGCTTATAACAACACCGTCCTGGTGTTCTAGGGACTATAAATGAAGTCATGAAATAAGGCGGGGTAAGCCTCCTTCATAGTGGTTTCATTTTCCCAAGTAGCCTCCTTTGGCCCGAAGTGCCTCCATTGCACTTTCATCTGGATGATGGTTCGTCTCCTAAGTTGCACCTCCCTCTTGTCCAGAATGTGGAGGGGCTTTGGACTGAACTCCCCCTCGGGTTCTACCTGTAATAAGGACCAATCAATTACGTGCTTAGTATCATAGACATATTTCATTAATAGAGATTCATGAAAAACATTATGAACTTTTACATGAGCTAGTAAAGCTAACTCATATGCTACTGGCCCTTTCTTGGCTAGTATCTTGAAGGGTCCCCAAAATCTGGGGGTAACTTTTCACATCACCCCAAACTCAAAGAACTTCTCTTATCCTTCACCTTTAAGAAGACATGTTTGCCGACTTGGTAATATTCTGTCCTTTTCTTATCCACATAATGTTTTTGGCGTTATTGTGCCTCTCTCATTTTTTGTTGCACCTTGGTAACTAGTTGTTCCAAGTCTTTTACTAAATCCGGACCTAGCATAAGTTTGTCTACCGGACTATACCAGGTCACCAGTGTCCTACACTTTCTGCGATAGAGTACCTCGAAGGGACTCATCTTGGCAGAGGTCTGGTATCCATTGTTGTAAGCAAACTATGCGAGGTGCATATAATCCTCCCATTTCACGGGGTTGTTCATAACATACATCCTAAGCATATCCTCAAGGATTTGGTTCACCTATTCCATTTGTCCATCAGTTTGGGGAATGTACGCGGTACTGAATTGTAGTTGTGTCTCCAAACTAGAGTACAATTCCCTCCAGAAGTTACTAGTGAACTTCATGTCTCGATCTAAAATGATTGCCTTGGGTATCCCATGCAATCAGAAGATCTCTTTTAGGGAGATTTTCGCGATGTGAACAAATTTGTAAGTAGACTTCACTGGTATGAAATGTGCAGCTTCAGATAGTTTGTCTACCACTACAAAGATGGAATTGTTTTGTTTCTTACTCTTGGGTAAGCTTGTGATGAAATCCATTCTGATCACCTCCCATTTCCACTGTGGAATGGGTAATGGCTATAGTAATCCTGAAGGGTGCTGGTGTTCTACTTTAACCAATTGGCACTCCTGGCACTTAGCGATGAATAAGGCTATGCTGGCTTTCAACTTAGGCAATAAAAAGTGTTTCTTTATTGTGGATATGATCTTTTGATATCCTGGATGCTTGAGTAGGGTTTCTAATGGAATTGAGTGAGGATGTTATGTCTAATGTCTCTGCTCTCTGGAACATAAAGTCTCTCTTTCGACCAGAGCAGTCCAGACTCATCTATCCTAAATTCCTTTTGTTGTTGGAATAACCTATCCTCTTGGATCTTTTTAAGTATCTCGACATAGAATTGGTCATTCCTACATCTCGTTCTAACCCTGTCATGCAAGTCTGTGTCAGTTTTACTTACCATTACCTCATATAACATATGATCCCGTCGACTTAAAGCATCGGTGATCTTGTTCTCCTTTTCTTTTATGTGATTTAGCTCAAAGTGGCACTCACTAAGGAAGGATAACCACCTGGCTTGCCTAGCATTTAGATTAGGTTGGTCAAACAAGTACTTCAGACTCATGTTGTCCATCTTTAATAGTAACTTATTTCCCATAAGGTAATGCCTCCACATATTCAAGCCATGGATGATGGCGGCTAGCTGAAGATCATGCGTGGGATAATTTTGTTCGTACTCCTTCAACTTTCTTGACTCATAGCAGATGGCGAAGTCATTCTGCATAACGAATTCACTGAGTCCTTCTTTTCTTGCATTTGTGCAAACAAAGAAGTCTTGGTCTGGATCGAAAATCCGTAAAATGTGTGCGCTCGTGAACAGTTGCTTTAACTTTTGAAAACTTTCCTCGCACTTGGTTGTCCAAAGGAACTTGTTTTCCTTTCTCTGCAAGGCTGTCATGCGACAAGCAATCTGTGAAAAGTTCTCAATGAGCTTCCGGTAGTATCCGGATAACCCTAAGAATGATCTTATGTCGGTCAGTCAAGTGGGTGTAGGTCATTCCTCTATGGCTTTAATCTTTTTGGGGTCAACTACTATCCCTTTCTCAGAAATGATTTGAACTAGGTACTGTATCAGTGTTTTGTAGAAATCACACTTTCTAAACTTAGCGTACACTTGGTGTTCTCGTAGTACCCGTAATACTATTCGGAGATGCTCTTCGTGTTCTTGCTCACTTTTGGAGTAGATCAAGATGTCGTCATTGAAGACCAGGATGAACTTGTTGAGGTACTTACTAAAAATGTTGTTCATCATACACATAAAGTTGTTAGGTGCATTCGTCAATCCGAAAGGAATTGCCACAAACTCGTAATGATTGTATCGGGTCCGAAAAGTTGTCTTACGGATGTCTTCGTCACGGATTCTTACTTGGTCATATCTGGTTTGTAGGTCGATCTTTGAGAAGATCTTCGCTCCTTCGACTTGATCAAAAAAATCATCAATCCTAGGGAGTAGATAACGACTGTTGATGGTTAACTTGTTTAGTTGGCGGTAATCGATGCACATCTGCATCATTCTGTCCTTCTTCTTGACAAAGAGTATCGATGCTCCCAAAGGAGACACACTCAGTCAAATGTATCGTTTATCGATCAACTCTTGTAACTATAGCTTGAGCTCCACCAACTCTATTGCACTCATGTAGTAAGGAGCTTTGGAAGCTGGTACTGACCTAGGTTTCAATTCTATAGAAAAATATAAGTCTTGTTTGGGCGGCAACCCCTCTATTTCCTCGAGAAATACATCCTTGAACTCTACGAGAACTGGGAAGTCCTCGATCTTTTGTTCTCTATCGGCTTCTACCATTTGAATGTTAACTGCAAAGAGTTTACAACCTTTCCTTATGCACTTCTTTGCTTGTAAGGTAGATATCTATCTTACGGAAACCTTCTTAGGTATGCCTTGAATCTTTCCTTGATTCCCTTGGCTATCTGTGCATAAAATTGACTTGTTCAAGCTGTCAAGCAGGGCATGATGTTCTTCTAACCAATCCATTCCTATGAGTACATCTTAGGAAGCTAGTGGTAGGATGTTTAAATCTACCTTAGTTAGGGAACCATTCAAATCTATCACATAAACTTTAACTAGTTTAGAGACTTTTCGTTTGGTAGCAGTAGCTAGTTGTACCAGCGATGGTTTCTTGTGACTCTCTCAGTTTAACTTACAAGTATTGAATATATTAGGGGAGACATAGCTTTGGCATGCGTCGGGATATATCAAAAATGAAATAGCTATGTTTGAGAGCTTACCCTCAATCTCGACCATAGTGGCTTGGTGATCTGCTTGTCGACCATCCAGTGCGGCATAAATTCTTGGTGTTTTTGCCATGTCCCCTACTATTGGATTTTCTTGTACATTGTGTAAAAATCTGTCCGTCTTGTTGGGAGAATCCCTGAAATAGTGGGGCCCTTGGCATTTCCAGCAAGTAATGGTTGGTGGGGGAGCCTTTGCTCCCTTCGTAAAAGCTAGTCTATTTGCATGCGGTGTAGCCACATTTGGTCATCCATGAGGTCGGTTGAAACCTATGTTGGGTGGAAAACTATTTTTTTGTTTGCGGTAAGGTGGTGGCCTAAACCCCGGTCTTTGGTTGTCTGAAAACGTTCTGAATCTATCTCTGTTTCTGTTTATGTTGTCATTTCTTGTTTGTCCATGTTCATAACAGAGTCTTTCTTTGTGTAAAGTCATGTCTAAAATTTGAGGCATGTCAAACTCAATCTTCTCTCACAAATTCAGAGGTAGGCATCCTAAGAATTGCTATATCTTAACCTTTTCATCCTTTATGCATGGAACATAATGTAGTAGATCCAGAAATCGGTTGATGAAGGCTTCCATAGTTAGGGAGCCCATCTTCAGTTCATGAAATTCCTTGATCTTTTTGTCAAAGAAGCGTTCCGACATATACTTGTCTTGGATCAATTTGCTGAAGGAAATCCATCTAATGTCTCTTACTTTATGCCCTTTGGTATGCTTTAGGTCTCTCCACCATCTAGCTGCTTTTCCATTTAAGTTGTAAATAGATAGTCTTGCTTTCATTTCATTGGAATAGTTTTGGACTTTAAAATACTTGTTCATTCCTAACAACCACTCCTCACCTTTCTCTCCAGTATTTATCTCCCCATCATAAGTTGGGGCTTTAATTTTTCAGAATTCTCCTTGTAAACTGTCATCACTTTTCCTCTTTTTCTTGTAAGGAGATGGTGATCCATCATCATTGGGAGAGCTCTTACAGTCCTCTTCCATGAAATCAGGTATGTGTTCTTCATACTCATCCTCTTTAGGACTAATGGATCTTTTTGGGTGGCAGTTGTTTTCTTTGGATATGTTGGTTGAATAAGTGGACTATCCCTGGGGTTGTTCCCTTGTTAAGCTCTAAACCAGAGCTTCATTTATAGCCTGTTGTTCTCATCTTTCTTGTATATTGTCATCTATGAAACTCTAGAATTTTGCATGTAGGTTCTGCATTGATTTCATTAGACCCGAGTTCAATTCCACCACAATCTCTTAATCTTGTGGTGGAGAGTTAAGGTTTCCATGTATACTATTGTCTTTTTCTGTATTCATTATTCAGACTATATTTGTACCTGCAATGTTTCATCAATTTGTAAAAACAGAAACCTGTTAGCTTATATAAAGAAATTCATAAGTACATGTTTCGAAGTATATGTATCTGCAGCGGATGCTTTCTGTAATGATCCAAATAGGTCACTTAGTATTGTAGCTGGGCTCTGATACCACTTGAAATGTCCCTAAAACAACAAAAAATTAAAAAAATTTCGGTACGGCTAACATCGTCTATTTAAGTAAACATTTAAAAAATTAACTTCAATGCTAGGAAATAATTGTAAGACTCATCGACACAATGAAATACATGGATTAAGAAAATTGGTTTATGATTCACTAGTTGATTTTAATTTGGATGTGATCGTCTTCTATTTTGTTATTTTGTGGAAGCGATGTAATGGCATAGTATACAAATGAACCTCAAATGATTAACATCTTAATATGATTGATCAGTTTAGTATTGGTATAAAACATAAGGGTTTTTATGTTTGCATCTTGATTATAGTTTAGAAACAAAGTGTTTGTTTTGAAATTCTAAGTGTTGAAATCCTTATGTCAAAAGTTCAGGATTGATGGACTTTATGAAGGGAGTAAGAATACTTTGAAGTTCAAAGTTTGGGTAGTTGAGTTTACTGGTGAGGCTGTTGAGAGGTAAGAGAAGGGTGACGATGTGCCCTGGGATTACTTAGAAAAAATTTCTAAAGCATCATTTGAAACTTGTTTTGCAAGTATAGTAAATAAGGATCCTACACTACTTCCTAGCTTTGCTACATAGCAAGAAACCTAACCTGAAGAGATTGACATGGATGAAAGGAACTTTAGTTAAAATATTATGAAATAAAAGAATGGAAGTTTGAAACTTAAAAACGATCACAAAAATAGGGGAACTTAAAGTATTGCAGCACTAGTGGGGGTCGTTGTAGCATTGAATGCTACCCATGTAACTTTCAGGTGTTTGTTTACCAACTGGATGAGGGTTATACCCTTGTCCCTAACAACCAAAATTGTCATTTTTGTGAATTTTCGAGTTGGGAGAAATCCCTGTGTTGCTATCAGGTTTCCAAGGCGCTCCACCATTGAATTGAGCTACGATCATGGTCAGTGTGTTCAATAGAGCTCTGTGTAGAAGTATAATGTTTTGGTTTCAACGACGAAGTAAGACTCTGTGTAAAACTCATGGTTTTTATTACTTGTTGGTTGTTGTAAGTTGTATTCATAACCATGCTAATTCGTGGCTCTTTGTCTCTTTGTTGGTAGGGTTTGCAGATAGGAACAGTCTCTGCATTTTGGGTGTTCTTACTAGAGTGGTGAAGAATGGGGACGGAATTAACCTAGTAAGCCCAGGACTCTTCATGGCTCAAAATCTCCCTTTCGCAACAAAGGAAACATGTTTTTGGGTTTTAGTTTTGTAAAGAAGATGCTCTTCGGGCTTTTAGATTTCTGGGTGAAGCTTTGGTCAAGCCCTATCTTAGCTAGCGTAGATAATGGTGACTATGTGTTTTGACATGGATCTTTGCGGCTTATGGGTATGATGGGCCATTGTTTGTAATTTATTTTTAAATATTGAAATTGAAACAACGGTGGATTTAATTGAAGGGATAAACCCTTAAATGGTTTTGTTTTACTACTGTAGCTTACGTTTCTTCTCTATGGTTTGAATGGAAAATGGCACTGTATAATCTTTAAAGCCTAATAGGCTCTTATACACAGCATTGGGGTTTAAATGAGAGATTTGGTATTTGAAAAGTAATGTTTTCGTAACTCTTTCTAGCATGACTCTCTGATTAAAAAGAAATGTTGCTCCTAGTTTGAAATTGTGCTTCATTGGTTTAAATGCTTCTGTTAGTTACTTTTCTTTATGGTTTTCATACATAGGGTTTTAGTTAGCTATAGTTGTAAAAATCGTGTCTCTATCTGGCATAATTAAGGAGGAAAGTATTTTGTCTTTAAATTGTAATTCGTTTAATTACTTCGAGGTCGTGCATGGCTCTACGATTTTTAACCATTTGTATGTTTAAGCAAGCGATGGCTCTGCAATGTATTTTAGTGATCTTGGAAGCTCTTTGAATGTTTATGTAAACGATGCTGAGAGCATTAGCTCTGTTGTTGCATGCGTTTCTCAGTGAGATGGCTCTGTCCGGTTTACATAACTAAATATTTGTAAATTTGTGAGGCCATAGAATGCCTCTATAATCACTTTGATTCAGGTTTTCTAAATTAATATTGCGGCTGAGGTGAAACAAACGGTATTTATAGTGATGGAAAATATTTGTATGAAATATTAATTGCGCAAGCCCTAGCTCTATTTTTGTAATTCATTTTTGTTTGTATTTTGAGTTTTAGTATTTTAATAAATTTAAATACTGATTTTAAAAGCTTCTTGATAGGGATTTGTGGATCCTTGGGAGATCTCTGTTTGTATTTTTAAATACTGAATAACTCGGTTGAGAATTTACATTCTTTTTTTTAAAAGGAAAGAAGCCCTAACATTTAACAAACGTATTTGATTTCTTATTCCCTTTCTTATGGTTTTAATATTTATGTAGAATAGTTGATGATCTACACTGTAGCATGATCTCTATTTTGTAATTTGTGGATTTCTAGATTAGTTGAGCAGAGTGCTCGATCCCGAGTCTTGATTTTTATTAACGTATTTTAAAATTTATGGGAAGTGTTTCTTGAAAGACTTTAGCCTGTGTAAGGCGACTTTAAGAAAATTATGTTTGTACTTCGATGATTTTTGGTTCATTCTCTTCAGCTATGGTTTTAAAGTTTATATGTTGTGGTTGAAATTTTTATTTAAGTTTAAAAGAAAGAAAATAGACCCTAGGAAATCTCTGCTAGAGACAAATGCGAATCTGGATATATGCCTTATCAGAAAAGAAATTCGTAGATTTATAAAAAAGGTTCTCTTCCTGAGTTTGGTTGGTTTAGAGTTTTTCGTTATTTATTAACTTTAAATGAAGTAAGGGTTTGGACTCTTTAAACACTTAAACTTTTGAAATAGGTAGAATAACCCAGGAGAGCCAATGCGATAGGCCCTTGCTCCCATTAACTACTGCTACTAGATTATTATGAAAAGAAATTGACAAAATTAAATTCCTAAGTTTAGAAGCGTAATAATAAATTGAAAAGGACATAAGAGTGGCTCATACCTGGACAGTTGCACATTGATCCTTCTACTGGTACAGATCTACACACTTTCAAACACTAGTTACTAAAACTAATTATTTATTGTTCTGGCTGACGTGTAGATTGATTTTAACTGAATGACTTTGGGACTACCACGTTCCTCCCAACCATGAAACTTAGAACCGTTCCTGGTTCTAACTGGATCCCCCCGAGCTGGTTCCAACATGCAATATAAAAATAAAGGAGCTAGGGTAGACTGTTGATGATGATCAATTATTGGAAACATATAAACTCCTTTAGTTCTCTGGAACAATTCTCTTCTCTTACCATAAGAGAATGATAGATAGAAAAGATGATCCCCCACTTTTTGAATTGTCCTTCTTTATATAGGTGAACTTTTGGAATATAGTTGTTGAGTAAATAATAATATTTCTAATACTAACTTCAATTTTTAGTTAGATTTGAATTATAATATTTGTAAAATATTTTTTAACTAATTACTCCTAGTTTATCTAAGACTTTTACTTGTTCCTTTATGATTTTATTTTAAAGGAACTTTTTATAATTTATTTACTTTGTTACAACTAGATGTATCTATAAGTTAGATCACAATCTATTGTTTAAGTATAATAATAATATAAATAAATATCCTATGCATAAATTTTATGCATACTATTTACACATAAGCGAGCTTTCTTTTATACATAACCAATCCGATTATTTAATTAATTAAATATCATATTAACTCTTTGAGTTAATTAATTAAATAGCATAATAACTCTTTGACAATTATTTAATACAAGGTCAATTTCTTTCGACAAGATCTTTTGGTAATTTTGGATAGTTGGTTAGGTTAGGTGACTCTAGGTTCCTCTTGCATGTCGGATTCCCTCGTTTAACATGGTAGTTTCTGCAGTATTTCATGAGAGATACAAATGATTCAATTAATCAATTAAATAACTGTTATGAATGGTAGTGTTATTCAGAGTCTTCTCGACTCAACACTCTTAAGATCAAGTAACCTCGAGTGCTCTTCAGAGCTTTGGCTCAACACTCGCACATGGGTGTTACACTAGTGCAATTCCAGAGCATCCCGCTCAACACTAGTGCTAGAATGTGTTTTTGAAGTACATCTAGAATACAAATGGCCTTCGGTCTGGTACTTATTATCAAGCTTGGAGTGCTCCAGGGCTTATGCCAAACACTCTATGTACATCGGGGCTTACGCCCAATACATAGTAAAGTCCTCTATGTACATCGGGGCTTATTCCTATTACATAGGACACCCATGTGCTCCAGAGTCCACGCTTAACACATCATACAAGTCAATCATGCATATCATAACTTTTCACAGTATGTAACAAAGATCATCCCAGTATATTAGGGTTTTGCACCCAATCTCGAAGTAAAGCATCAATCAAATACATTGGGGATTCCTGCCCAGTATATAGCAATAACCTACATCTGTTAGGGTCCGTTCCCAAATATGTAAATCTCTAACAACAATACGTCATGTCCATCGGCTTATGCCCATCATATAATAAAATTAAAAGCATGTGCATTGGGGCTTATGCCTAGTATATCAAAATAACTCATATGCATCGGGAGTTTGCGCCCAATATATAACATCAATATGAACATCAAAATTCGGGATATTACATATAGTTGTATGTTCTTCTTGTCACTATTTCTTTCTCCCTACCTTTTTATATCCAAGTCCAAAAATACTTGCGATGCTACTTCGATATATTCTCTTGCTATGTGTCCATAGTATCGGCATTTGTAACTCTCAACCTTGTAGGAAGCCATGTTGAAACCTTTATTTATCACTTGAGAATTTCTTCCATAATATTTGCAATATATTGCCTTATGCGAATTTTTTTTGCAAGAATAACAATAACCAAAAAATAACTTTAATGCGTGTATATAATGGGTATTATAAGTAGTGCATCTCTTTTGCATTCATTCCTATCATATTTTTGTTGATTTTGATTGAATTCCCTGTTGTTTATGGAACTTCTTAGGATATTTGCATAGCTTCTGGGATTCTCTCAAACTTTGTTCTCTTATAGCTTTGAAATTTCACCTTCTTGATTGTTGGCATAGCCAATACTATTCTTACCAAGTGGAGATATTTGATGGTTGGGAATTTCATCTAAGATCATAGTACTCTTATTAAACTTCAAGATTGTGGTAACTTACCTTTCCCAATTCCTTTCTTAGAGAAACAATTTCTCAATTTTTTTTTCTTCAAAAATTTCTTCGTTCTCTTTTAGCTTCATTGCCAAACTTACTTCATCTTTTCTTGCTTCTTCCACTTGAATCACAATTCTTTTTTCAAGATTCAAAATTGTGCTTAGTTGGTTTCTTTTTTTTCTAATTCCATTGTTAGAAACATAATTCCAGCTTCTTTCTTTTTATAGATTTGCTTCTTTTCTTTTAGGTGACTTGTCAAACTTCCTTCAATTTTTCTTGCCTCTTATATTTTCACCTTTAGATTAGCAATAGTATTTTAAGTTCCTTCTTTTGAAACCAAATCTTCATGTTGATACTTTTGCAATTGTTCCCTTAACGATTATTTTCCTTTCTTATCATTCCTTGGTTCGGATAGAGAGCTAATAAGGTCTACTTCTCCATCCATTTCTTAACTCTCTTTATCTTTACATCTGTCACTAGCATCATCCAAGGTTAAGAGGAGGAATTCATTTCTATTGCTTACATCATTTTCATGAGATGAGCAATTTTCCTCTTTGGAGTATACCTTTTCTCATTCTCTTTTGCAATGATCTACTTCAACATAAATTTCTTCATTTTCATATAGACTTTTTGAATCTAATGAATGAATCCACAAAAATTATAGCATTTGAAAGGTAACTTATCTTTTTATGTGCCAATACTTTCTGCATAGTTTGCTTCTTCTCCATCTGGTTCTTTAGTAGCACTTGTATATGTCCTCAGTTGGTTGACTTTTGAGGAAACAAAGGTTGCTTCCTCTCTAGATGTCTCTTCTTGTTGATCATCTTCATATTCATGATCAACATACTTGTTATCTATGGTATTAAGGAGATAATCCTTTGTGCATAAATATTGTAGTTTGACCCAGAGCTCTTTTGCTGATGTACACTATCCCACATTGTTCTTCTCAGAATCTAATAATCCAATCGAAATTGCATTCATTTATTTTGCATTACATTCAGAAATATTTTTAGTATATGAATCTATTGGTTGATTCTTTGGAACTGTATAACCATCCTGAATTTCCTTCCAGATTTCTAATCGAAGTTACTACAAAAAGAATTCCATTTTTATGAGTAAGAAGAAATAGTTTATTTGATTGAACAAGGGGTTCTGTTGGCATTGAAACCAAACTACTCACAAGAAATATGTGCTTGAGATATTCGTTCTAGTTGTTAAGTTGTTTTGAAGGAACCTACTTTGATACCAATTCATGGAATATTCAACTATACCGAGAGAGGGGGTGAATCAATATAGGACATATTTTACATTTTTGAAACTTATTCACCATTCATATTATATTTTAATGAAACTGAGAAGCAGTCAACAAAAATTCACAGTACACGAGAGAGCTAAGGTTTTAATGTGGAAACCCAATAAGGAATAAAACCATGGACATATGTTCTTTATAAATAAATAAGGATTAAAATGATTCACCATCACCAACTGGAAAGAGGCACCAACAACCTAGTTTCTCTAGCAACAATAAGAGGGAAGCTCCAACATCCTAAATTCTCCAGCACCAGCTAGAAAGAGGCACCAATCCCCTAGTTTGTTTAGCACCAACTTAAAGGAAGCTACAAATCCATGACTTACACCACCAAGGATCCCTAAAGTAAATATATTTGTCTTTTTTATTTAATATGTATACACTTCACTCTTGTTGCACACAATCCTTGTTATTTACATTATTTTTAGACAAAAGATAGACTCCTAGTAGTTCCCTTATGTTCCTGTAACACACCCTGTATATTTTTCTCTAAATTCACTTATGTGCTACTTGTTACTTGTACACTAACTTCGACTTCTAAATAGCTTATGCATAGTATTGAAATTTTGTAAAAATCCACTAAATGCACCAGCATTCCTATCATGTGACACCCTTCGCAAAGAAAATCTAATTATTGTGCATCAATTTATGTTTCTGTACCGCACAAAGAAACTCCAACTCATGGTCACTCAACTACCTTCCTATCTTGTTGCATCCTATTCTGTCGCATTTCACTCTACGCAAGAAAATCCTATATTTTTTACTATGAACCAACTTTCTTGTCATGCTCTACTCTATGCAAGATAATACTAGCTTTTTGTCACGTCCCCTCCCATATACCCAATTTGAGGAAGGGAACATGATACTAATCTCTGGGGATTTTACATAAACTCAGCCTGATTCATTACATTTACAGCAATAAAATAAATGTGTGCAGATGCAAATCAAGCAAACATGCACATCAGAATAAAAACATCATCCACACACATTTATTATGCATTCAACATATTAAAAACAACCATCAAATTATAACAATGCAGAAGTAAAATACATAGACAGAAAAACACTTATCATTATGGTGAAATGGTCCCAAGTAGCTAGCTATGTCGCTGCAACGTTTCACCAAACCATAGGTCTCTTCCCATCCTGTATTCTTTCAGCACTCATAGACCACCCCCGAGATGGGGCATCATTTCTACAAGGAAAAGGGGACACTCAAGCTCATGCACAGCCAAAAAATCATTTCATCTAAGCCAAGACAATCCACAGCTGCGTTTATCAAGCTAAATCTGAACCTGATTCATTTCTGCATGCTTTCACTCAAGCTAAAACTAAAGCAATGGAGACCCATATTCCATACCCCAACATACTCTGTCTACACAAAACAAGCTCAAACATTGGGCATGCGAAAAAAAATTCAACAATGGGATTTACAAACAAGATGGCCATGGGTTTCCCCCAAATCGTGGGCATACCAAAACGGACTGGGGAAAGAGGAATTCTACCATGGAGAGAAAAACCGATTTCTCCCACAGGTTATGAGCATTTCAAATGGCCCAAACGGCCTCCGTGAAAACCCAAATCAAGTTCCCTTCTTCCCAACAGTTATACAACACCAAAAATGCCCTCTTCCTAGCTAAAAACAAGGAAACACATGAAACAAGTGGAGGGAAAACACCCAGGCAGCTCCAAAAACGGGAGAGAGGCAAAACCGGTTGATGGGTAATGGCTTGGGGAGCAATTCATGGCTCTTTTCTTTCCCAGGAAGCAAAGAACGTTTTTCCATGAAGGGTGGCTTTCCCATACTCGAATTTGGATAGCCATACCTCCCATTCCCCAAGGCATTAACTAATTCAACCAATTTTTGGAAGAAATGAAAGAATGGGTACAAAAGTCAACATGGGTAGTTGAGGGTTTTATGGGTTCTCTCATTGAAACTTGGATTGACTTGATTGGCTCAAGGGTTCTAATGTTTCCCTCCTAATTCCTTGTAAAATAATGCCCCCATCTCTTGTTGCATTCCATAGCTAGTTGTGGGTATTTTATTAAAATGCACATTTACAATTCCCATGGCTCACTAGCACACGTGTAGCATAATATCAAATACTTGCCTCTTCAAGGTCAAGCGTTTACTAGTGGGGCCTTAACCTTGAGCTCCACACTAGGAATCATACATAATATGCATCCAATATTTACATTATAGCCCAAAATATCCTAAGGGTCAAAATGGGGACATGACAGTTTTATATTGTGCACAAACTTTCATTTCATTCTCTACAAGACAATCCTAGCTTTTGTACTATGCACCAAATTTCCAATCATGCTCTACTTTAGGCAAGATAACCTTGAATACTATGCATCCATCACAATACCTAAATTATTTACATTACCTATTGAGTTATGTTCCGTGCAAGATAACCCTCACTAATTTGCAACCATCACATTGCATATATTATTCCTTAACCAAATAAGAACTTGTAAGAAAACATACCTTCCTCTTCACAAGGTGTCACTTCTCATCCTTCAAAAAAATATTAAAAAATATTTCAATAACATATTCAAGAGTCTATAACATCCTCAATAAAACCTAACACATCAACCTCAAGAAAATCTAGAAAATTCTTAAGAGACACTTATTCATTTTCTGCTTGTAATTGAAAACCACTTAGACAAATCACCTCTTAGACAAATCCATCAATAGATGAATCAATAAATAAATGAGGGGTGCTTCCTTCTATTTATACACTTCCTAAATCACATTTTGGGATGACATAACACTCGACAATATCCTAGTAGGGATGACCTAAGATTCTGGATGTGTTGACTTAATTTTTTTTCATATCTCCTTATTCTTATGGAGATAGGGGAAATTCATATACAATTGGAAAGGTATAGAAACAATATTTCCAACCATGTAACCTATACTCCAATTGTATGCAGGTCTCTAGAGTAACAATTCATTCAAACATAGGGTATCCAAATTAGACATCTAAAAGAAATATTTCCAAGAATATTCATCTTTCGATCTCTATATCATTAGTCTCTGTTGTTAAGGAAAGTGTTCCTATAGACGGGGTGAGACTACCAACGTACCGGGGTAAAACATAGACATACAAAGTTCTCCAAATATAATTATTAATAAATGAGATTAGGGTTAGGAGGATGTGTACCTTATTCAAAAGGTTGATCCAAGCCTCTCTTCTTGCTCTCCAATGCAACAACCTGTAAAAGAATTCAAGAAAACCTTCATCCAACCAATTTGACTACAAATAAAATATTCACATTTATAAGAGATTAAAACATCAAATTGTAATCGGATCTGAAACATACATGCACAAATCATATTTGGGAAAGGAATAATTTCTGATATTTATTAATGAATGAAGCAAGTACATCAAATTACCTTCCTTCAATCATGGCACTTGATGAAACCAAGATTCAAGGTCTTCTGCTCCTCTTCTCTAAGGATCTCAACCTCTGATAAAATGTGCTAGGGTTTACAAGCAACTAGGGCACAAGTGAGGGGGATATGAATCCAAATTCCTCCAGAATAACACTATAATGGTATTGATATCCTTTTCATCGTCCCTCCCCCTCTCTTATATAGAAAGTGAAGAATATATGGATGAATAAAAAGTAGTTACAACCAAAGAGGAGGTTTCGAAACCACCCCAAACCAACCATTTTTCACAATTATATATATATATTTAGTGTTTATGAGGTACCCACGACTTTGCACATGGAAAACTAGAGAGTTCCCGCAACTTTTAGCCTATACAACTTGCGTTTTTTGGGAAAGCCCCCGAGTATATGAACCTTCAACCTACGTTTTCGTGGAAAATGTTTCAAAAACAACCTTTTCCGGGGTTTTCAGGAGAATTTTTGGTTTGCAAAATTGTTCCTAAGGTTATTATCTATCAAATGGGCCATGAATTCAGCAATTCCATCCATGTAATGTCCCAAATATGGCTCTTCCATCCATAAATTTCCTTTTTTATGACTCATAGTAATCTCATGAAGTGTCATCAAGCGACCAAATGATGTAAGTATCGTCACGGACGGAGAAGTTCTAATTTTTGCTATAACAGGCTCCTTACATTTGACATTAATCAAAACAATATTTCCAATAGATAAATCTACTTCTTCAGTCTTAATTTCTGCATTCATCCACTTTAAGGCTTGTGACTCAACAATGTGTCATTCTCCTTCTTTAAGCTTTGTAAAATATGGAGGGAAATGTTTTTCCCCAAGCTCAATATTTTCTTCGTTAATTTTGTTAGATACTCTCAATTATAAACTTAGTTGGATATACAATACCAAGGTAATCTATTTTCCATCCAGATATCTTACTTTGAATATTTTACGTTTCTTATTCCAAGTGGTTCGAAAGTTGTTATTGTTGCTTTTAGTCGGTTGTTATGTTGTTGCAACTCTATGAGTCAAATTTTCAACTAGGGTATTTAGTCATCCTTGTTCTACTACATTATTAGAAACATCATTGATGTGTGTCAAGGGTGATTCTTTTTCTCTATACCATAGTGATGGAGGGTTAGTGAATTAATTTCTTCTCAACACCAGAGATGGATACTATCGTGCATTCATTTAGAATACTTTTGGTATGATTTTGACACGGAAACATTTTTGCACGGAATGGGATGGAATAGATTCAATTGTCCAACACTCACAATATTTAGCTTCATAGTTTTCGATTCTCCAATTGTAGAGTTTTGAGTTTAAATTCTGGTCAAGTGGTGTAGGATAACCTAAATATAGTTCCCAGTTATCATTTGGCTCGACTAAGTATTCACTATTTTTCATCACTTGATATATTCATCACATGTATGGATAATCGCCATCGGGTTCAAGCCAATATTTGCATTGAGATATATAAATGAGTATGATTACCCTTTTTCCTTCCCCTTTAATTATATCTTATGTTTTTCCAAGGAAATGGAAGCTTTAATTTTTCATCCTTAGGGTTGATCGACTACTGATGGGTTTTAAAGTTATCGCATCATGAGTCATTCTCCAAGTCAATATTGTGTGCCAATATTGAGCCTCATGTGTCAGGGTAGTGCCTTATAGGATCCCGAGTTGGACTTAGGAATCTTGGAGTAGAATCTTGAGTTGGACTCAAGAATGATTAAGCCTTATGTGTAAAGGTTAAAGCCTCATGTGTTGAGGTAAGTGCTTTGCATATCAATATGATGGTGTCATACAGTATTGTTTGTCAAGACTAACGTCTTGTATGTCAAGATAGATCATCATGTGTTGAGGAGATGCCTCATGTGTTGAGGTCATTATGTTCTTTTCGAAGCATGAATAATGTGTGGCATACTATTAACCATCGTTCTATAGATGTATAAGCTATTAAGTCTCCTCTAGTGAATAACCACCTCTAGAGTGAATTACTTTAGGATATGAAAACTTGGAACGATTGTAGAATGAGATGATCGTGCAACATTGGAAAAATATCTTTAGTATAATTGATATGATAAATAATTAAGTTGGAGCAAGTGGACCATTTAGATAAGACAAGAGATAAAGGTAAGATGAGTTAAGATAAGAGAGAACTTGAATTTGTTGGTGTAATGCCCATATTTTGATTCGGCATATTTATTAGTTAGACACACCATACTTTATTTCTTATATATATTTTGTCGAACTCAGCTCGACTGAGTAAACTATATTGGACCTCATTATATGATGTTACTCTGTCTTATGATTTCACCATGATTATGATGTTACTATGTTATGTAGTTATGATGTCATGATTATCATATGATTTCCTTATTGTACGATTGCAGTATATGTTTATATGTTTTCATTAATGAAATGTGAAATATATGATTCGGTACGTGGATACCATCTTCTTATGTGAATTATTGAAATGATATATGTATCTATGATGAGCTAAAAGGGTTACATGAAATGAAATGATAACATGGATCAATTGGCGATCAATGGAAAATGCTTTCTATAAATTGTATTTTGCAAAACACTAACCTACAGGACACGAGGGCTATGGGATAGCCAGTTACTTGATCTGATATACATTGGAAAGGAAAAACATGTTCACACAGCAAACCTTAGCAGCCAAAATGAGGATACGATAACACAAACTGATAATCCCGATAGCAGCAAGTATGAGTTGATAAGGGCGTAGGCCCAGTATGTTGAGAGGGATGGATGTGTTTCCCACCCTATGTTTCCATGAGACCCGAGGTCATGGGAGGGCCGTGCCGAGACACGCTCTCCATGTTGTTGTGATGACGATTGTCGGATGCCTGCTAGGGGAGGATAGGTCCGTTGTTCAGCCGACGCTATCGCTCTCAAGTTCTATGTGGTCAGATCGGTGAGTCCGACATCCACTGTTGTACTAGCAGAGGAAGGATAGGGAGGATGCTGGACATAGGTTATGATGGGAGGATGTGTTAGTTAGCACTGTTGGGGGTTTAGTATTCCTTGATTCCGAGTTAGTGGAAGTAGGCACCCTTCCTGTACTTGATTGATTAAACTAATGTAAACATAAAGACAATGATGTTAAATCGTAAAGGGTTAACTGTTAAATAACCGAGGATGTTAAAGTAATTATACTATGTATTATGCTTGCTCTTCTGCATGGGGGTAGATACTATTGTTAGTTAGCAAGTATGCATAGGCGGAATGGGGTTTGTTTATAGTACATGTCCGGCATGTGCATACACTGGCCATGCATGCACACCTTGTACGTGTACAATATTACTGGTGTATAACATACTTGTCATGCTTGAATAGTAGTATAAATGTCATAGATAACTCAGTTAAGGATACATCAATCGACTTAGGTAATGAATGGTTAGGTTGTCAATGTGTAAATAAGTGAATTAGTAATTATATGAAAACATTGTAATAATAAACTAAGACAAGTGTCGTCAGTTAACATTGTCATAGAAGAACTGTTGTGAATAGGGTAATGATAGTGTCTAATTAATTAGTAAAATTGTTTAAGCCCTCACAAGTGCTTTGTTTATAAGAACAAGGATGCTATGTTGATGATAGGGTACTCATGTGATAAACAAATAATTAAGAATACTATGATTGATTCACCTTTTATTATTGTCAAAGGGTGATTTAATTATTATTATTAATTAATAAATGATATTCCAGCAACATTTATATCCCTATCATAACAAATGCAATATAAGTAAGATTTAAAATATTGATTTATAAATTAATATTGTGTGATTATTTCCATTTCAAAAGTTAGCCATAATAAGATAATCATTGTTGGAATAAACGTGATGTGATGGAAAATGGTTATTTAATTATTCAATGTTAATCTTGGAATTTAAACCTCAAGCTAAGTAGTCTCGACGGATAAGGTGGATCTTTAAGACACATCATGTCCAAGTTGACAAGGGGCAACTAATTATATAATATTTTATTAATTACATTAATAACATTAAAATATCAAGGATGGCGGATAGACTTGAATTTAATGAAACTTGTCCCGAATGGATAACCTTGGGGTGATAATCCCCACCGTAATAAATACTTACGACCGTCAATCCAAAACCAACTAATTTTTCCATGAGAGTAATTAATTATACATTTTTATAAAGAACCGTGTATGAATGAACTGATGATGGGAGTAAATATTGAGGGGCTCGAGAGGGGGATTTTGGGGCGGTGGAGTAAGCCCAAGATATTCTCGAGGAAGGGAAATTATATAGAGGGGGAGAGCTTGGAGAAAGTGGAGGTTTTTTTTTTTTGGATGGGGGATGAAGAGAAGTTGGAGAACAGAATGTTTGGCGAACAGAAAGATTTTGAGAACAGAAGGAAAGACTGCTCTCGGGATTATCAGATTGTGGGCTCGGGGGCTTGGAAATCCTTTGATTTCCAAGGGCCAGCAAGATAGTAGCTGGTCGGTAGGGTGGACACTTCAGTTTGGCTGCCTAAGAGGTTATACAACCTGCTACAACTTACGGTTAGCATCAGCATCAGGTAATTTTCTTGATTATTTATTTTATTAAATTATTATGTGGAAACGAACTCTGAAACCTGCTTATACCTTCTTCCTGATTTATGATTTATTACTATGAACATATTCTTATGCAAAAACTACAAGTTGTTGAAGGAAAATATTGATATATTAGTTATTCTATTAAATGCGAATGTATGATTATTCGAGACAACACAGTATGCTAAACATCATTTAAAAACGTAGAATTTTCTTCAAAAATTTACTCACACATACCTGAATGAATTACTACATGGGAAATTAACTTAGAAATTTACGTAGTGCTCTGCTGTAAAAACCAGAGCACTACATTTGGTATCAGAGCCTGTGTTCAGACTCTTGAACCTACAGGCCTATTCATGCTTCACCTAGAAAATCTACTTGATAATTTACCGACCTGACCTCCAGCCATAGTAAGCTTCCAAGGTACACCTGCAAAAGGACAATGGGGAATAACATTAGAAAATAAAAGAATTTATATCAAAAAAAAAATGAGGATCTCCAAACAATGGAAATTCTACGCTAATCTACCAAACATATGCAAAATTCCAGGGTTACGGATTTTAGTTTATTATTTAAATTATGACCTTCTTACAAATTACACATTGATATCCCAGCTATAGACTGTAATTATGCGAACTCAGTCAATACAATCACATATCTTACCAAATACAGAATTCCCCTACCATTCCCAATTCATTTATTTCGAAGTGATAAGCTAAAATTATTCCCCTAGAATATAAACTCTGTGTTACCTATTCTATTAAATGTGAACTAGGACTAGTTATATATAACCGGAGGATAAAATCCAGAAACTATCATCTATTCCTAAATTCACGGAATTCAAAAAAAAAACAAGGTAAGTAACTTGCAAAACTAATAATTTTAAAATTGTGCAAAGATACATAATTTTAATCTAATTTAAAATTGTGCAGGGATATATATATATATATATACTTGGGAGTTACATATTTTCGGCTTACACCTGCAGCCACAATGAGTAAAACAAATTAGCAGCTTAATCTGCCAAACACATCTAAATCAATCCCTTTATTAACGGGTCGTCAATGGACATATATAAGTTCCAACTGTTCTTCATCTATCTACTTTGGCCATATATATTATAAACTGTACATATCGACCTCAAGCGAGTAATCACGACCACAAATATATCTGTTCACAAATAGAACCCATAGAGAATATAACTATAGACAAACTTGGGCCCTCTTTGGAGTTTTAAAACATGTATAACTATGCAGCTATCAGGTGGATCATTATCAAAACCCTGGAATAATAAATTTCTTCAAAGCCTGAGTAGCTTAGTCGTATCAAAACTTAAAATGGTAATATATATTTAACAACAGAAATCTGGATACTTTAGCAGTAAACCCAATTGCCTATTATTATGCCCTAAACCCTAAATGCGTTAAAACCGAATACTGTAAGTAAAAAGCAGCTGAGGCCCCCGCACAAACAAAACAGTAAATAGCAGCTGAGGCCCCCGCACATTTACAATAGCAGCTATCAAAACATAATAACATGCAATGCACGTTATATTATTTATATATTAAGAGTGAACATGTGTTGCAATGTGAACTTCTGATATTAACATATTATCATATTAGTATGTAGAAAAACATGGAAAAAAAAAAAAATAATAATAGCAAGCTTAATGAAAGGAAACTATTAAAGCTAAATATTAAATCTAGAAAGAAAATAAAAGCGACAGGACAACAGGCCAGCATCCTAATTTCTAAGCAAGCACATAATGAAATTGAAGCCAAAATATAACCAGCTCAGCATCTAAGAAAGAAGGCCACATTCAAGTGTAATACTTGTGATTCATTACCTGGAAAAATAAAAGAAGAAAATGAAAATCGTTTGAGGCATTCGATTTTGAAGTCTTACACTGATGGATTAGAAAATACTGCCGTGAATTTGTTTAACTCTTTTGAAGCTTTTGAATTGCATTGTGCATTTTGCGCCGAGAACCGACCGCATTGATACCTGTAGATGAAGGTGACTGCTACAGCACCTTACTGTGGTATAAAATAACTCTCAAAACCCACGCCTTGGTTGTTTTGTGATGGCGGGAGCCGATGACCACTGAAGAATGCGCCCAGCATAAATATGCAGCCCTGTAGATGACAGTCACAGTTGGCAACCCCCTTTAATTTGACTGTAACGACTTCTTTGTGTCCAGGATTGTAGTGGATAGTCACTAGAGAAAGATAGATAACAATATAAGTACCCAACAACAGTAAAGTAGACTCCTGTGGATGATAGATGCAAAGTGCAGACCACTGTTAAACTGAAACGCCCTTTTTCTGCTGCGCCTGAGTGAAATCTTGGTCACGGCAAACGATAGATGCCCACAAATGCGTCCAGTAGTGAAGGAAAGATCTTAAATCTTTGTGAGTGGCCCAAAGTCTAAAATCGAGCCCAGCCCTAGGAGCAATGGAAGAGGAAATCCTGCAAGAAATTGAAGCCGTCAAGGCAGTCTATGGTTCAGATTGCAGCGTCTTACAGGAAATTCCCCCTCATTTGAAAGTAAACCTAAATCCTCGAACTGCAGAAGATCTGTCACAACAGGTAATTCGTTCAATTTCCATTTGCTTTGAGGATTATTGAAGTGAATATTGTCCGTTGCCCTAATTTTGAAATGGATTAGAATGGTAGAGAAACATGGTTTTATTGTATGACCGCTCCGATGTTGAGAGTTGTAGAAAACACACCTGGCAATAGGGGCTTGCACCACATAACATGGACTTCTGTAGGCTTATCTTCCCACATAACATGGACTTCTGTAGGCTTATCTGCCAGGGTATCGATTCTGCCATAATTACCCAAGAGACTTGCACCTGGCCTCATCCTTTTAATAAATGTGCCATTCGAGTGGGCAGGCCACAACGAGAGTGAAACACTGTTGGGAAGCTTAATACTACGTCAACCTCACCAGTGAACCAAGGCCCTACTGGTAAACACAGTCTGATTTATGCTGCCCTGAGCTCTGTATGGCTGGACGGTTAAATGAAGAAGAAATAACATAAAACGGGGAACACAGTTGGGAACCCCAGTCGCACCCTCTCCTTCAGGCACATATCTCGCCGACATACACCAAACCTTGTATCCCCGGCCATGGAGTCGCGCTCGCTGATAGTTGCAGAGCTAAAACTGCGGAAGAGAGGGTGAAAATGGCCGCGCCTTGGGGATTGACTCTATTTAGGGTTTCCCCCACTTTCCGAGGGCGGTGGGTTGCTTGGAGAGACCGCGTGTCCTTCATGCACACTCGCTTCTTGCATGGCCGTGAACTGACACGAAGAGCCGCGTGGCCATACCTTTTGCTTAGCCGAGAGTTAAGTGAAAAGGGCTAAGCGGTCGAGTAAATTTTCCTTATTTATTTTTATTTTTCATTTTATTTAAAAAAAAAAAATTTAGTTTTAGTGTTATAACCTAAGTTCTGGCAAATTTCGTATATATATTTATATAGTGTTAGTATCATTTTATTTAAAAATTAATTAAATTTTGTATACGTTTATATAGTGTTAGCGTTGCTTTATTTAAATTTAATTTCGTATATATATTTATATAGTGTTAGTATCATTTTATTTAAAAATTAACTAAATTTTGTATACGTTTATATAGTGTTAGCGTTGCTTTATTTAAATTTAATTTCGTATATATATTTATATAGTGTTAGCATCATTTTATTTAATTTAATTAAATTTGGTATACATTTATATAGTGTATAACCTAAGTTTTGTTAAGAATTAAAATTTAATATTAAAAATTTTTTTTGCCGAGATTTCAACTCCTAGTCGAAGGGATGAAAGAGACCCGAAAAGTCAAAAACAAGACACCATTAAGACCAGCACGACGAGCTGAACACCATGACAAGATTGTTTAATAAAAACGACTATAGATTTTACTGCGCTAATCCTGACAATCTGTTATCTCATGATGCAAGTTATTTCTTATGCATAAGTATAAGTGTATGAATACCTACATTTTAGTTCCGCGTGTATTTGATTGAACAACTAAGGACGTGATTTTATTTTCAACAAACTCAGGAACTATCATGGTAACAACACGCAGAGGTCGAGGTCGGGGTCAAGGTCGACCACCGTCACCAGCACCTCCGCCACCGCCAACACCGCCACCACCAACCTCAACACCAGAAATGCAGATCATAATGAGGTCATTGGAGGCTATTATGACCACGATGAACAGGCAGTCGGAAAGGGCCGCCGAGGTGGAAACCAATCAAGTGAGTCGAGAGAACTCTGAAAGGGCACATGGCCCAAGACTGGAACCGCTTCATGACATATCGAGGGAGTTACAAAAGATAAAGGTTCCAGAGTTTTCTAGAGGACGACCCGGTAAGCATGCAGAGGCATGGCTGGAAGGCATGAAGAGATGCTTCGCATTGAATGAGTACACATCTAGTTCCAAGGCTAGGATGGCCGTCTTTCAGCTTAAAGGTGATGCTTTGAATTGGTGGTCAGACCTCGAGAAGCAGTTGCACCTTACTCCTCTTACAACTTCTTGGGAACTGTTCGAGGAAAGGTTCCACATGAAGTATTTGCCAAATTATTACAAGGAAGAACAGGCAGGTGCACTCCATGCCTTAGTACAGGGAGACAAGACGGTGGAGGAGTATGAATCTCGGTTTATGGAACTGGTAAAATATGTTCCTTACCTGGATGCAGATGATTGTCAGGTAGAGCGTTTTGTGTATGGACTTAACTACAAGATTAGAGCTGCTGTGCGGATGTGGAAGCCAACTTCAGTTGCCATGGCAGTTGAGTATGCTCGTTATGCAGCTGATATGTCAGATGGAAAAGGGGGTAGTAAGTTGACAGGAACCAATCAGTATGTTACAGGGAAGGCGTCACGCCCTTAGTTTAGGGGAGGACAATCTAGGCCTCCTCCTTACGGTAACAGGTTCACACCGAGGGGTAATACTTCAGTTAACTCAATCTCGCAGGCATCGTCCGCAACCCACCAAAGCCAGGGACGTACACAGGGAAGTTCCTATAGAGGAGCAAGGGGTTTTAGAGGAACCAGGAGAAGGAACTCATCTCAGAGGATTCCTTCGAGCAACATGCAAGCCCCTCCCAATCTCTCTTGTTGGGGATGCGGAGGTCCTCATTTCCAGCGAGACTGTCCCAAGGGTCAGTCAAGCAACAGGCACATGGAAGGAAAAGCACCCATGGATAGTTCGGGTAACAATCATCGGATTCATGCAGCGGTGCATAACCACCAGGCAGAACATCAGTCTACTGTAGTAGAATCCACTGGTAATGTAAACAATGTCAAACTTAAAATTTTGTTTGATCCAGGAGAAACTGATAGTTTTGTTTCACCATTTGCATTAGATAAATGTGGGTTGGCAGCCTACGAGCACGATGATTTCGAACTGGTTGAAATGGCTTCAGGAACTAAGCAGCCAGTAGGTCTTAAAGTGAGAGGTTGTGGGGTTGACTTAGGAGTTTGCACCACTAAGTTGGATGCTTATGTCACCAATTTGGGGACTTATGACCTCATTATTGGCATGGATTGGTTAGAAGACCATAGAGCTTTCATAGATTGCTATGCAAAGAAGGTGTTGTGCCTCGATGACGAGGGAAGGACAATTCAAATCCAAGGCTTGAAGAGGAAGGTATCCCTCCGTTTCATCTCTATGGTGAAAGCTAAGCGGTGCCTAAGACAAGGATGCCAGTTTTTCGTAGTGGAGGCCGTGAGCGATAGTAAAGGACCTTCCTTGAATTCTTACCCAGTACTTTCTGAGTTCAAGGATGTCTTTCCAAAGGAATTACCAGGACTACCTCCAGAAAGAGAGCTCGATTTCACAATCGAACTAAAACCTGGTGCAGAACCTATCTCAAAAACTCCGTATAGAATGACAACTCCAGAGCTCCGTGAGTTACAGATCCAGTTAAAAGAATTGCTAGATTTGGGACTGATTAGACCCAGTATCTCACCGTGGGGAGCACCAGTGATCTTCGTTAAGAAGAAGGATGGATCTCTGCGACTGTGCATAGATTATAGAGATTTGAACAAGGCCACCGTGAAGAACAGGTATCCCATACCAAGAATTGATGACCTCTTTGATCAAATGAAAGGTGCGTCAGTCTTCTCAAAGATTGATTTGTGATCAGGATATCACTAGTTGAGGATCAAGGAAGGCGACATTCCTAAGACTGCCTTTCGAACTCGATTTGGGCATTACGAGTTTGTAGTGGTACCATTTGGTTTGACCAATGCTCCAGCTGTATTCATGAGCCTCATGAATGGGGTCTTCCGAAAATACTTGGACCGCTTTGTTCAGGTCTTCTTAGATGATATTCTTATCTATTCTAAGAATGAGAAGGAGCACGAGGAACACTTGCGGTTAGTCTTGACATGCTTAAGGGAACATAGACTTTATGGTAAATTGTCAAAGTGTTCCTTCTTCCAAAAAGAGATTCACTACTTGGGGCACATCATCTCAGGTAAAGGGATCTCTGTAGACCCGGAAAAGGTAAAGGCCATTGAAGATTGGCCAATTCCAAGGAATGCTCATGAGGTGCACAGCTTCATGGGGTTAGCAGGCTATTACCGGAGGTTTGTGGAAGGATTTTCTAAAATTGCAAAACCTATTACCACCTTGCAACGCAAGGGAGTCCGGTATGAATGGACCGATGAATGCGATGTCGCTTTTACAGAGTTAAAAAGATTGTTGACAAGTGCACCAATCTTGCGGGTACCAGACATGGATAAAGATTTCATGGTATGCATCGATGCCTCGAAGCAAGGATTAGGAGCGGTGTTGATGCAGGAAGGTGGGGTAATAGCTTATGCATCTCGAAAGTTGAAACCTCATGAGGAGCAGTATGCCACGCATGATCTAGAATTAGCAGCAGTAATGTTGGCACTAAAATTATGGAGGCACTACCTAGTTGGTAGAAGCTTCACCCTTAAAACAGACCATCAGAGCTTGCAATACATCTTTACCCAAAGAGATTTGAATGCTAGGCAGAGGCGATGGAGTGAGTTCATGAGTGAGTATGACTTTGGTATCTCTTACATCAAAGGAAAGGAGAATGTGGTGGCAGACGCTCTAAGCCGAAGGCCGAGACTTTTCTCCTTAATTCCCTTGAAGGTTGACTTGAGGGAAAGGGTACTAGGACAACTATTGGGCGATAGTTGGTATCTAAAAGTAACCTCAGCTATTCAGAATGGAAAGAAACAGGAATTGAAGTATGATGGGTACCATCTTGAGGAAGATGGATTGTTGCGGTATCAGGGAAGGATGTATGTTCCTAAGGAAGGTGATATCAGGGAAACCATCCTTAGAGAGGCCCATAGATCGCATTACTGTGCACACCCAGGGGTGAAGAAGATGTATGCTGACATGAAGCAACTCTTCTTTTGGCCAGGTATGAAGATGGATGTAGTGGATTATGTTTCGAAGTGCCTTGAGTGTCAACAAGTTAAGGCAGATCATCGTCACCCCGGCCGGTCTCCTACAACCGCACGATATTCCTATGACTAAATGGGAAGTCATTTCCATGGACTTCGTTGTAGGATTACCACTCACATCTCTGAGACATAATGCTATTTTGGTGGTAGTCGACAAACTGACCAAAAGTGCTCACTTCATTCCAGTCAGAGACACCTATGATGTGACAGATGTGGCAAGGGTATTCATAAATGAGATTATACGTCTTCATGGAGTTCCTAAAAAGATAATCTCTGACAGAGACCCTAAGTTCACCTCCAGATTTTGGACAAGCATGCAGTCAGCATTAGGGACACAATTGAACTTAAGCTCAGCTTATCACCCTGAGACAGATGGACAGAATGAGAGGGTGAATCAAGTGATGGAGGACATGCTTAGGATGTATGTTATGGATCAACAGACACAGTGGGAGAAATATCTTCCTTTAGTGGAGTTTGCATACAATAATAGTCATCACAGCTCCATTGGTATGCCGCCATATCAGGCATTGTATGGGAGGCCGTGCAGGACACCACTCAGTTGGGACAGGTTAGAGGATCGAATTTTAATTGGGCCTGAATTGATTCAGGAAATGGAGGAGCAAGTGATACAGATTAGGCAGCGGCTGAAGGAAGCACAGGATAGGCAAAAGAGTTACGCTGATGCACACAGATCAGATAGAACTTATGGAGTAGGGGATCATGTATTTATTCGCATCAGACCAAATAAAAGTACCATTCAGTTTGGGAAGGGTACCAAGTTGTCACCTCGCTTTATAGGTCCATTTGAGATTCTTGAGAAAATCGGACCAGTTGCTTATCGTCTCGCGCTGCCACCCCACTTGCATAAAACTCATAATGTATTTCATTTTTCTGTATTACGACATTAAATAGCTGATGAGACTCACAAAATTCATTGGAAGGAATTGCAGGTCTCGGACGAGGGAACCTTCAGGGTCGAACCATTACGTATACTTGATCGTAGGGTTCGACAGCTCCGTAGTCGCCATGTGGACCAAGTTAAGGTCCAATGGGACAAGTATAGCCTCGGGTCTGCTACCTAGGAGGACGCAGAGACCATGCGTCGAGATTTTCCCTCACTATTTTGACCATAACTTCGGGACGAAGTTTCCCGAAGGGTGGGTGTATGTAATGCCCATATTTTGATTCGGCATATTTATTAGTTAGACACACCATACTTTATTTCTTATATATATTTTGTCGAACTCAGCTCGACTGAGTAAACTATATTGGACCTCATTATATGATGTTACTCTGTCTTATGATTTCACCATGATTATGATGTTACTATGTTATGCAGTTATGATGTCATGATTATCATATGATTTCCTTATTGTACGATTGCAGTATATGTTTATATGTTTTCATTAATGAAATGTGAAATATATGATTCGGTACGTGGATACCATCTTCTTATGTGAATTATTGAAATGATATATGTATCTATGATGAGCTAAAAGGGTTACATGAAATGAAATGATAACATGGATCAATTGGCGATCAATGGAAAATGCTTTCTATAAATTGTATTTTGCAAAACACTAACCTACAGGACACGAGGGCTATGGGATAGCCAGTTACTTGATCTGATATACATTGGAAAGGAAAAACATGTTCATACAGCAAACCTTAGCAGCCAAAATGAGGATACGATAACACAAACTGATAATCCCGATAGCACCAAGTATGAGTTGATAAGGGCGTAGGCCCAGTATGTTGAGAGGGATGGATGTGTTTCCCACCCTATGTTTCCATGAGACCCGAGGTCGTGGGAGGGCCGTGCCGAGACACGCTCCCCATTTTGTTGTGATGACGATTGTCGGATGCCTGCTAGGGGAGGATAGGTCCGCTGTTCAGCCGACGCTATCGCTCTCAAGTTCTATGTGGTCAGATCGGTGAGTCCGACATCCACTGTTGTACTAGCAAAGGAAGGATAGGGAGGATGCTGGACGTAGGTTATGATGGGAGGATGTGTTAGTTAGCACTGTTGGGGGTTTAGTATTCCTTGATTCCGAGTTAGTGGAAGTAGGCACCCTTCCTGTACTTGATTGATTAAACTAATGTAAACATAAAGACAATGATGTTAAATCGTAAAGGGTTAACTGTTAAATAACCGAGGATGTTAAAGTAATTATACTATGTATTATGCTTGCTCTTCTGCATGGGGGTAGATACTATTGTTAGTTAGCAAGTATGCATAGGTGGAATGGGGTTTGTTTATAGTACATGTCCGACATGTGCATACACTGGCCATGCATGCACACCTTGTACGTGTACAATATTACTGGTGTATAACATACTTGTCATGCTTGAATAGTAGTATAAATGTCATAGATAACTCAGTTAAGGATACATCAATCGACTTAGGTAATGAATGGTTAGGTTGTCAATGTGTAAATAAGTGAATTAGTAATTATATGAAAACATTGTAATAATAAACTAAGACAAGTGTCGTCAGTTAACCTTGTCATAGAAGAAATGTTGTGAATAGGGTAATGATAGTGTCTAATTAATTAGTAAAATTGTTTAAGCCCTCACAAGTGCTTTGTTTATAAGAACAAGGATGCTATGTTGATGATAGGGTACTCATGTGATAAACAAATAATTAAGAATACTATGATTGATTCACCTTTTATTATTGTCAAAGGGTGATTTAATTATTATTATTAATTAATAAATGATATTCCAGCAACATTTATATCCCTATCATAACAAATGCAATATAAGTAAGATTTAAAATATTGATTTATAAATTAATATTGTGTGATTATTTCCATTTCAAAAGTTAGCCATAATAAGATAATCATTGTTGGAATAAACGTGATGTGATGGAAAATGGTTATTTAATTATTCAATGTTAATCTTGGAATTTAAACCTCAAGCTAAGTAGTCTCGACGGATAAGGTGGATCTTTAAGACACATCATGTCCAAGTTGACAAGGGGCAACTAATTATATAATATTTTATTAATTACATTAATAACATTAAAATATCAAGGATGGCGGATAGACTTGAATTTAATGAAACTTGTCCCGAATGGATAACCTTGGGGTTATAATCCCCACCGTAATAAATACTTACGACCGTCAATCCAAAACCAACTAATTTTTTCATGAGAGTAATTAATTATACATTTTTATAAAGAACCGTGTATGAATGAACTGATGATGGGAGTAAATATTGAGGGGCTCGAGAGGGGCATTTTGGGGCGGTGGAGTAAGCCCAAGATATTCTCGAGGAAGGGAAATTATATAGAGGGGGAGAGCTTGGAGAAAGGGGAGGTTTTTTTTTTTTGGATGGGGGAAGAAGAGAAGTTGGAGAACAGAAAGTTTGGCGAACAGAAAGATTTTGAGAACAGAAGGAAAGACTGCTCTCGGGATTATCAGATTGTGGGCTCGGGGGCTTGGAAATCCTTTGATTTCCAAGGGCCAACAAGATAGTAGCTAGTCGGTAGGGTGGACACTTCAGTTTGGCTGCCTAAGAGGTTATACAACCTGCTACAACTTACGGTTAGCATCAGCATCAGGTAATTTTCTTGATTATTTATTTTATTAAATTATTATGTGGAAACGAACTCTGAAACCTGCTTATACCTTCTTCCTGATTTATGATTTATTACTATGAACATATTCTTATGCAAAAACTACAAGTTGTTGAAGGAAAATATTGATATATTAGTTATTCTATTAAATGCGAATGTATGATTATTGGAGACAACACAGTATGCTAAACATCATTTAAAAACGTAGAATTTTCTTCAAAAATTTACTCACACATACCTGAATGAATTACTACATGGGAAATTAACTTAGAAATTTACGTAGTGCTCTCCTGTAAAAACCAGAGCACTACAGTTGGCTTCATGGATCAACATGCTAAAAGAGTTAGTTAACAAGATAAACTTCAGTAAAAAGAGTTAACTAAAGTGTTAACAAAGATGAAATAGTTAACTAAGTGTTATGAATGGCGATGCTTGAGTTAAACTAAAAGAGGAGACTTGAGTTACAACACTTGCATATTGACCCTTGTGTTAAACTAAAATATAACACTTGAGTTATGACACTTGCATTTTGGCACTTGAGTTAAACTAAAAGATGACACTTGATATTTGCATAGCTTTTGGGATTCTCTCAAATTTTGTTCTCTTATAGCTTAGAAATTTCACCTTCTTGATTGTTGTCATAGCCAATACTATTCTTACCGAGTGGAGATATTTGATGGTTGAAAATTTCATCTAAGGTCATAGTACTCTTCTTGAACTTCAAGATTGTAGCAAGTTACCTTTCCCAATTCCTTTCTTGGAGAAACAATTTCTCAAGTTTTTTTTCTTCAAAAATTTCTTCGTTCTCTTTTAGATTCATTGCCAAACTTACTCCATCTTTTCTTTCTTCTTTCACTTGAATCAGAATGCTTTTTTTAAGATTCAAAATTGTGCTTAGTTGGTTTCTTTTTTTTCTAATTCCATTGTTAGAAACATAATTCCAGTTTCTTTCTTTTTATAGATTTCCTTCTTTTCTTTTAGGTGACTTGTCAAACTTTCTTCAAATTTTCTTGCCTCTTATATTTTCACGTTTATATTAGCAATAGTATTTTAAGTTCCTTCTTTTGAAATCAAATCTCTGTGTTGATACTTTTACAACTATTCCCTTAACGATTATTTTCCTTTCTTATCTTTCCTTGGTTCAGATAGAGAGCTAATAAGGTCTTCTCCATCCATTTCTTAACTCTCTTTATCTTTACATCTATCACTGGCATCATCCAAGGTTAAGAGGAGGAATTCATCTCTATTGCTTACATAATTTTCATCAGATGTGCAATTTTCCTTTTTGGAGTATACCTTTTCTCATTCTCTTTTGCAATATCTACTTCAACATAAATTTCTTCATTTTCATATAGACTTTTTGAATCTAATGACTGAATCTACAAAAATTATAGCATTCGAAAGGTAACTTATCTTTGCATGTTACAAGACTTTCTGCATAGTTTACTTCTTCTCCATCTGGTTCTTCAATGGCACTTGGATATGTCTTCAGTTGATTGTCTTTTGAGGAAACAAAGGTTTCTTCCTCTCTAGATGTCTCTTCTTATTCATCATCTTCAAATTCATGATCAACATACTTGTTATCCATGGTATTAAGGAGAGAATCATTTGTACATAAATCTTGTAGTTTGACCTAGAGCTCTTTTGTTGATGTACACTATCCCACATTGTTCTTCTCAGAATCTAATAATCCAATCAAAATTGCATTCATTTATTTTGCATTACATTCATAAATATTTTTAGTATATGAATCTATTAGTGGATTCTTTGGAACTATATAACCATCTTGAATTTCCTTCCAAATTTCTAATCCAAATTACTGCAAAAAGAATTCCATTTTTATGACTAAGCAGAAATAGTTTGTTCGATTGAACAAGAGGTTCTGTCTGCATTGAAACCAAACTACTCACAAGCAATATGTTCTTGAGATATTCGTTCCAGTTGTTAAGTTGTTTTGAAGGAAACGTCGTTGATACCAATTCATGGAATATTCAACTATACCGAGAGAGGGGGTGAATCAATATAGGACATATTTTACATTTTTGAAACTTATTCACCATTCATATTAGCTTTCAATGAAACTGAGAAGTAGCCAACAAAAATTCATAGTACCGAGAGAGTTAAGGTTTTAATGTGGAAACCCAATAAGGAATAAAACCATAGAAATATGTTCTTTATAAATAACTAACGATGAAAATGATTCACCATCACAAACTAGAAAGAGGCACCAACACCCTAGTTTCTCTAGAAACAACAAGAGGGAAGCTCCAACATCCTAAATTCTCCAGCACCAGCTAGGAAGAGGCGCCAACCCCCTAGTCTGTTTAGAACAAACTTAAAGGAAGCTACAAATCCATGCCTTACACCACCAGGGATCCCTAAAGTAAATATATTTGTCTTTTTTATTTATTATGTATACACTTCACCCTTGTTGCACACGATCCTTTTTATTTACATTATTTTTACACAAAACATAGACTCCTAGTAGTTCCCTTATGTTCCTGTAACACACCCTGTATATTTTTCTCTAAATTCACTTATGTGCTACTTGTTACTTGTACACTAAGTTCGAATTCTAAATAGCTTATGCATAGTATTGAAATTTTGTAAAAATGAACTAAATGCATCAGCATTCCTATCGTGTGACACCCTTTGCAAAGAAAATCTAATTATTGTGCATCAATATATGTTTCTGTACTACACAAAGAAAGTACAACTCATGGTCACTCAACTACCTTCCTATCTTGTTGCATCCTATTCTGTCGCATTTTACTCTGCGCAAGAAAATCCTATATTTTGTACTATGAACCAACTTTCTTGTCATGCTCTACTCTATGCAAGATAATACTAGCTTTTTGTCACGTCCCCTCCCACGGAACCAATTCGAGGAAGGGAACATGATACTAATCTCTAGGGATTTTACATAAACTCATCCCGATTCATTACATTCACAACAATAAAAGAAATGTGTGCAGATGAAAATCAAGCAAACATGCACAATGGAATAAAAACATCATCCACACACATTTACTATGCATTCAGCATATCAAAAACGTGAGAGAGGCAAAACCGGTTGATGGGTAATGGCTTGGGGAGCAATTCATGGCTCTTTTCTTGCCCAAGAAGCAAAGAACATTTTTCCATGAAGGGTGGCTTTCCCATACTCGAATTTGGACAACCATACCTCCCATTCCCCAAGGCATTAACTAATTCAACCAATTTCTGGAAGAAATGAATGAATGGGTACAAAAGTCAACATGGGTAGTTGAGGGTTTTATGGGTTCTCTCATTGACACTTGGCTTGACTTGATTGGCTCAAGGGTTTTAATGTTTACCTCCCAATTCCTTGTAAAATCATGCCCCCATCTCTTGTTGCATTGCATAGCTAGTTGTCGGTATTTTATTAAAATGCATATTTACAATTCCCATGGCTCACTAGCACACGGGTAGCATAATATCAAATACTTGCCTCTTCAAGGTCAATCGTTTACTAGCGGGGCCTTGGCCTTGAGCTCCGCGCTAGGAATCATACATAATATGCATCCAACATTTACATTATAGCCCAAAATATCCTGAGGGCCAAAATGGGGACATGACACTTTTATATTGTGCACAAACTTTAATTTCATGCTCTACAAGACAATCCTTGGTTTTGTACTATGCACCAAATTTCCAATCATGCTCTACTCTACGCAAGATAACCTTGAATACTATGCATCCATCACAATACCTAAATTATTTACATTACCTATTGAGTTATGTTTTGTGCAAGACAACCCTCACTAATGTGCAACCATCACATTGCGTATATTATTCCTTAACCAAATAAGAACCTGTAAGAAAACATCCCTTCCTCTTCACAAGGTGTCACTTCTCATCCTTCTCATCCCTCAAAAAAATATTCAAAAATATTTCAATAACATATTCAAGAGTCTATAACATCCTCAATAAAACCTAACACATCAACCTCAAGAAAATCTATAAAATTCTCAAGAGACACTTATTCATTTTCTGCTTGTAATTGAAAACCTTTTAGACAAATCCATCAATAGATGAATCAATAAATAAATGAGGGGTGCCTCCTTCTATTTATAAACTTCCTAAATCACATTTTGGGATGACATAACACTGGACAATATCCTAGTAGGGATGACCTAAGATTCTGGATGTGTTGACTTAATTTTTTTCATATCTCCTTATTCTTATGGAGCTAGGGGGAAATTCATATGCAATTGGAAAGGTATAGAAACAATTTTTCCAACCATGTAACCCATACTCCAAATGTATGCAGGTATCTAGAGTAACAATTCATTCAAACATAGGGTATCCAAATTAGACATCTAAAAGAAATATTTCCAATAATATTCATCTTTCGATCTCTATATCATTAGTCTCTGTTGTTAAGGAAAGTGTTCCTATAGCCGAGGTGAGACTACCAACGTACCGGGGTAAAACATAGACATACAAGGTTCTACAACTATAATTATTAAGAAACGAGATTAGGGTTAGGAGGATGTGTACCTTATTCAAAAGGTTGATCCAAGCCTCTCTTCTTGCTCTCCAATGCAACAACCTGTAAAAGAATTCAAGAAAACCTTCATCCAACCAATTTGACTACAAATAAAATATTCACATTTATAAGAGATTAAAACATCAAATTGTAATCGGATCTGAAACATACATGCACAAATCATATTTGGGAAAGGAATAATTTCTGATATTTATTAATGAATGAAGCAAGTACATCAAATTACCTTCCTTCAATCATGGCACTTGATGAAACCAAGATTCAAGGTCTTTTGCTCCTCTTTGTACCATAGTGGTGGAGGGTTAGTGAATTAATTTCTACTCAATACTAGAGATGGATACTATCATGCATTCATTTAGAATACTTTTGGTATGATTTTGACACTGAAACATTTTTGCACGGAATGGGATGGAATAGATTCAATTGTCCACCACTCACAAGATTTAGCTTCATAGTTTTCCATTCTCCAATTGTAGAGTTGTGAGTCTAAATTCTGGTCGAGTGGTGTAGGATAACCTAAATATAGTTCCCAGTTATCATTTGGCTCGACTGAGTATTCATTATTTTTCATCACTTGATATTTATGGATAATCGCCGCCGGGTTCAAGCCAAGATTTGCATTGAGATATATAGATGAGTAGGATAACCATTTTTCCTTCCCCTTTAATTATATCTTATGTTTTTCCAAGGAAATGAAAGATTTAATTTTTCATCCTTAGGGTTGATCGACTACTGATGGGTTTTAAAGTTATAGCATCACTAGTCATTCTCCAAGTCAATATTGTGTGCCATTATTGAGCCTCATGTGTCAGGGTAGTGCCTTATAGGATCCCGAGTTGGACTTAGGAAACATGGAGTAGAATCTTGAGTTGGACTCAAGAATGATTAACCCTTTTGTGTAAATGTTAAAGCCTCATGTGTTGAGGTAAGTGCTTTGCATATCAATATGATGGTGTCGTACAGTCTTGTTTGTCAAGACTAACGTCTTGTATGTCAAGATAGATCATCATGTGTTGAGGAGATGCCTCATGTGTTGAGGTAATTATGTTCTTTTGAAGCATGAATAAGGTGTGGCATAGTATTAACCATTGTTTTATAGATGGATAAGCTATTAAGTCTCCTCTAGAGACTAGCCACCTCTAGAGTGAATTACTTTAGGATATGGTCACTTGGAACGATTGTAGAATGAGATGATCATGCAGCATTGGAAAAATATCTTTAGTATAATTGATATGATAAATAATTAAGTTGGAACAAGTGGACCATTTAGATAAGACAAGAGATAAAGGTAAGATGAGTTAAGATAAGAGAGAGCTTGAATTTGTTGACTTCATGGATCAACATGCTAAAAGAGTTAGTTAACAAGATAAAATTTAGTAAAAAGAGTTAACTAAAGTGTTTCAAAGATGAAATAGTTAACTAAGTGTTATGCATTGCAATGCTTGAGCTAAACTAAAAGAGGACACTTGAGTTACGACACTTGCATATTGACCCTTGAGTTAAACTAAAATATAACACTTGAGATATGACACTTGCATATTGGCACTTGAGTTAAACTAAAAGACGACACTTGAGTTATGACACTTGCATGATGACACTTGAGTTAAACTAAAAAAAACACTTGATTTATGACACTTGAGTTGCAACACTTGAGTTGCGACACTTGAGTTACGACACTTGCATGATGACACTTCAGTTAGCCACCTAACTAAGTGATCTAGCACCTATTTGAAGGGTGAGTTCATCCTAAAGTTAGAAGAAAAATATAAAATCCATAACATGAGAAGTATGGTACAATTGTTATGTAGGATTGATGAAACCAATGTAAGAGCGAATTCCTTCGTGAAGGCAATTCACATTTTTTTGCATGTGACCAAATTAGTTAATTGGTGTAGTGCATAATATTATTATGAGTTCTATTATTTTCATATATCTCTTTTTTTTGTAATTACACCAAGGGTTCTTTGTATTTCTCTCTGATATTGCACCAGGGGAGCTTGATGTAATCTTCTCATTGTAAGGAAACATTCTCTATTATCCATCAATATACTAAGGATTATTTTGCTAGGTTTCTCTCCCTCAAGTTATAGAGGGTTTCCCCAAGGTATATTTCTATGTCGATCGTGCATGTTTATGCTTATGATTATTCATTATTTTCAAATTCTATTGTAATTCTACAATTAAGATTAAAAATCAACACAAGGAATGATGTAGATTATTTCTTGGTGTCAATTACCTTGAATTTGATTTGTCTTGTTATTCCCATGATAGTTGTGTGTATGTCTTTCAATTGTCCTATATGTTCAATTAAGCCTTGATCTTCCAATTTGAGGAAAATTCCTTATTCTTAGAGCTATGGATGACCTTGTTTTTCCCATTTTATTCTTGTCATTATATTTTCTTGTGATCCAAAGTCAAAAATGACTTGTCAAATATGGCATCCTTTGATTTCTAGTTCAACTATGGGGTCGATGCCGATTTTATTCTTTTGATTTAGTCAATATAGGTTCTTAGTTATTTTGTAATTTACTTGATTTATTTTTACCTTGTACATTAAATCGATTAAGTGGGAAAGAACATATTCCTTTGTGAGTAGATTCAACAATTCATTCAGTGTTTTATTTATGCTTTCTTGAGTATCTTGTTCCATTGCTAGTTCTTCAAAAATTCTTCAAGCGTTACTAGAAAATTGATTTTCCTTATGTGTATTAGGATATTTAGTTACATTGTTTTTAATTTTTGTAATATTTAGATTATCATCTCTAGTCTTAGTACCGTACCTGGTTATAATAAGAAAATTTTAGTATTCAAAACCTCATCTTCAGGGACGTCATACAAAAGATTAACATTTTTAGTATTTATGATCTTATCAAGAATGATGTTGCAATCGTCTAAAGAATGTTCACCCACTCCACATTTGGTACTAAAATTCAAATCAATCTTATATTTATAAGGATAATCTAGGCTTAGATGTTCTTCACTAAAACATACATAACATTTATATTTTCTTCCTCTACTAGCAGTTCTATTATCCCGATGATTATTATATCTTCCTCAACAACGGTATCATCCCCTTGTATTGTAGTCATTGTTTCCATAGTCATTATTTTTGTAGTTGTTTTTTTTTTATAGAAGCATAGTGGTAGATTATATTAATGCCGGTAAGCAGCTACCGAAAGCTAGATATATAAACAACACAGTTACAAAGAAGCAATGGGAGATCAGCAAAACGAGGCAGGGGATCCACAACTTCCCAACTGCCTGAGACAATTATTTAGATAGTACTGTGGAGATAGGAATCTTGCAACGCTGGTTCATTTTTCCAGTTTGGATTTCATCTTGGCAACTTCAGATTCCAGGGCGGTGATTCTGTTGCCAAAGTCTCCATGAGTGTTAGCAACGTCCTTGAAGCCTGTATGCGTTTCCTCCTTGAAATCCTTCATTTTACCTGTGAGATCAGCATGCAATTGCCTCAGCTCCTTGTTCAGAAGATCCCATGACTGTTCTCTAGCTTTGGAGACTGCATCCAGCTTCTTATCTTGATCATCCATCTTTCCTCTGAGACGACCCAAAGAAGCTTCAAGCGAACCGATTCTTTCTTCTGCTGACACTCCTAAGCTAGAGGAACCATCATACGTCATTCTGAGAAGGATAGGCCCTTGGATCAGGGACGAGCATGGGCTAGCAACACTGGAGGAGGCAGCGCGAGGCTTGAAGAGCTTGAACACCGTATTTCATGGAATAGAAGTCACAGAGCAATTGAGAAAGGTTTTGCGATCATGAAGGAGGAGCAACATCATATTTAACTTGCAGGGAGTCTCCCAAAGGACGACTGATGGACTGCTAGTTTGCAGGGAATCTCTGTCATGCTTGAGGTGGGAAAAAACGTGGGTTGAACAGGTCCAATGAGGATGCTATAATAAGATCCAGGATCCCCAATAGCTAAGGAATGTCACATCTTTGATAAAAGCCATCAATACATAAGATGCTTTGGCCTAGCGCAGTTCCACTGTTGGCTTCTTTATCAGCTTGCATATTCAGCCCACGAAGCACATGGAAATATCTGATGTTTTGGAAGTATTTGCTCAGATGAAGGATTTTTTGAAAGATATGGCAGAGTTTTATATTCGAGGGGCTCTTCTTGGTTATGAGGGCGTTGATAAGAAGCCTGGAGTCCCCAAAGACTAAAATTTTGCCAATTCCTTTAGCCCTAGCAATTTTTAAACCTTGCCATAAACCACAGAACTCAGCAGCATTATTAGAATCAATTCCAAGACCCCAGGTAAATTTGCTGAGCGTGTTCCCATTGGCTAAGCTAATTACACCTCCGGCACCTGCTGAACCTGGATTTCCCTTCGAGGCCTCGTCGAAGAAGAGGCAATGTTCATTCAATGAAGACTTCCAGCTCCTGAAGTCAGCTTCGTCAAGTCTAATTTCCCACTGCTCTATCTGAGAAATAAGGCTAGTGGTACGAGACTGGAGATTGGGAGTTAGCAAGCTTAACCAACTTAGCTCATCTAGTAGAAGCTGGGAGGAGTTTTTTAGGGATAGGTTACTTTCCAGGACTTCCCCTAGCGTGGCTCTAGCCTGCACTGCAATTTTCCGGGGAGGAGAGTCTTGATTCCTGAAGATTCTATTGTTTCTCTTGAGCCAAAGCTTCCAGCAGATGGCTTTTGGGAGCCATTCCCAGGCAGATTGAAGTAGAGTCTTTTTGGTCAGCCTGAACGGAGACAGGGACAGCCAAGAAGAGAAGAGATCATGAACATAATTGGGCAGGTTAATGGCATGGTTTAGGTTCATAGCATGGAGCCAAACTTCTTTGGCGAAAGGACAGTCCAGCATGATGTGATCCGCAGTTTCTTCATGGAATTTACAGAGAGGGCATCGGGATGGCCCTTCCATGCCTCTTTTCTTAAGGTTATCTCCAGTGAGGATACTTTTGTGGGCTAAAGACCAGCAGAAGATATCAATTTTCGGGATGAAAGGTTTGGCCCAAATAAACTTCCAGATAGAAGGATTGGGAGCAGCATAAGGGATGGCTATAATATCCTTGTATCCTTCAGAGGTTGTGTAACTTCCAGAAGTCCCCCAGCCTCTTCTATCTCTGGAATCTTTTTTGATGGGGGATTTGCCTTGGAGGAGGGCAATCAATGCGTCCGCTTCAGAGTTCAGGTCGGGAGGGAAGAGGCCTAAATCCCAACCTGTCCAGTAATCTCCTTCCCAGGCAGAAAGATCCCAAAGCGTGGTGGCACCCTTGTCCAGAAGCCATCTTTGGATGTTGCTGACTTTCATGTTTGAACCAATGGAGGAATCCCCTAGAATGGAGTCTTCCCAAATGTTGATTGAATTCCCATTTCCAGGGATCTAGTAGAGATTGTTTTTGAACGGGATCAAAGCTTTAATGCATAATTTGTAGATTGGGGACCCCTTCCTTAGAGGGGGCTGCAAGTCCAGACACCTTTTCCTAGGTCCAGGGAAGTATTTTTTGTGGAGTACTTCCTTGCTCCAGCTATTTTTCCCTGAGATCAACTGCCAAAGCAGCTTGGCTCCCAAAGCAAGGTTTTGGATAGGTAAACCTCTCACATGGAGACCCCCTTCCTCACGGGGTTTTTTAATCTTATTCCAGCTGACCAAATGGATTTTTCTTTCATTCCCTTTACCTCCTTCCCAAATGAATTTACTGAGCATCCCTTCAATCTTATTAACTACTGAGCTTGGAGCAAGTAAGATAGAGGACTGGTAAATAGGCATGCTATTGAGAACATATTTTATAAGAATAGTTTTACCTGCGAGATTGAGCCAGCTGGATCCCTAATTTTGGATTTTGCTTTTGAGCTTGTCAACAATAGGTTCCCAGTCTGCTGATTTGAATTTGTTTTTACAGATTGGTATGCCCAGATATGTGAAGTTGTTCCAGTCTCTGGTTCCTTCCATCCCCAACGCTCTGGTGATGTTCCTTAGTTCCCTCGCAGTACAATTCCAACTAAAGATTCGGCTTTTTTGGAGGTTTATTTTGCTTCCGGAGATCTTTTTGTATAACTCCAACTCTTTTTTGAATTGTTCAGCAGAGTGGACAGAGGCTCCTCCTAGCAGCAGAGTATCGTCAACGAACTGGGCATGGTTAATGTCCCTGACATTGTTTACAATTTTAATCCCTGGAAGCATGTGGATTTCCTGACTGAGGTTAAGTTGAAAACTGAGCATAGAAGCCTGGATGGCATAGAGAAGAGGAGATAGCGGGCAGCCCTGCCTTAATCCTCTAGAGGATTTGAAGAAGCTAGTGGGCCTTCCATTTACAAGAGGGGCTATCCAAGGATCACCTACACAACCTTTGACCTAGCTTATAAAGTCGAGGGAGAAGCCGAATTTTGCCATTACTGCAAACAAGAATTCATGTCTAACATGATCAAAGGCGTTGGCTAAGTCTAGTTTGATGACCATACCTTTTTCCTTACAGTGGAAGCTAGAGTGGATTGCTTCTTGGACAAGAATAATGTTGTCGAGGATTTTCCTGCCTTCGATGAATCCTCCTTGATTTTCTGGGATGATCCGAGGGAGAATTCTTTTCAGTCTGGAGGCAATGATCTTAGTTATGAGCTTGTAACCAGTATTGCACAGCGAGATGGGTCTGAACCGATTGAAGGTAGTGGCACCTTTTTCTTTTGGAATCAGGGCAAGAAATGAAGAGTTGGTGCTGCCTCCCAATTTGCTAGTTTTCTGTGAGTACCGAATCATTTTTAGGAGATCATACTTTATTATTGTCCAGCAGCAGGTGAAGAATCTAGTTGTGAATCCATCCGGGCCCGGGGCGCTATCTGGTTTCATAATAGAGAGAGCTTTTTTAACCTCGTCCATGGTGATAGGCACAGTAAGAAATTTATTATCCTCCAAATTGATGAGCTGAGGGATGAGATCAAAGGGGTGTGAGGAGACGTTAATTGGGTCCTCAATGGGGGCAGTGAAGAGATATGAGAACGTTTCCACAGCAGCTTTCTTTATGCCTTCAACGTCATGGATTAGTTCTCCTTCAAACTGTATTTCCAAAACAGCTTTGTAGTTCTTACGTGCCTCTGCTTGCTTATGAAAGTATTTTGTATTTTTGTCTCCACTCAATAACCAAAGATTGCATGATTTTTGACGGTGGTACTCTTCTTCTATTCTGCAAGCAGAGAAGAAGTTTTTTTGCAGGATCTCTTCCTTAAAGAGGAGATGATCAGTCGCAGGAGAGGAGTCCACGGTGTTTTGATGCGATTCCAGCTTAGCTTGGGCGAGTTCTCTGTTAGAAATCGGCGATGGGATGCCTTTGGCCCAGGCTTTGAGGGCGGATTTGAGTCTTTTTAATTTGGATTCCCAGATGAAGGAAGGCGAGCCAAAAAGGTGGGTATTCCAGGAGTCAGCTACAATTTGCAGGAAATCATCATGGTGGATCCAAAGAGGGCTGAACCGGAAAGGGATCAGGCTGAGTTTTTGGTCAATAGCAAGCTCAAGAAGGATAGGTTTATGGTCAGAAGTGCAGTGAGGGAGAATTTTGTAGGAGGCTAACAGGCCAAGAGCGAGAAAGGAGGAGTGGACAAGGAAGCGGTCTAGCCTGGCTGGAACATGGCCAGGACCAATTCTTTTGTTTGTCCAAGTAAATTTACCTTTGACAGGCTTGATGTCAATCAGATCCCATCCAGAAATGATGTCTTCAACCCATTCCCTTGAGGGATCTCTGACCGGATTGCCTCCTTTCTTTTCATTAGCTGCCAGAGTTACATTCAGGTATCCATCTACAATAATATTATCTCTATTCTGCAGCTGAAGAAAGGATTCGAGAGTGTTCCAGCACTCTTTTTTTTCCGCAAGCAAAACAAGAACATAGAGATTGAAAAGGCTTACTTTTCGTCCAGATAGCTTGTGGTTGAGTTTGGTGAAAACCCAATGCACTGTTCGTTCTTCAGCTTCAATGTCATATAGGGAGGGGTCCCAGAAGGTGGCTATTCCTCCGGAAGCGCCTCTGGAGTTGTTGCCAATACCAATACCTTTTTTCCAGAATTTTTTCCCGATTTGGAGGATAGCAGGCTCCTCCATTTTAGTTTCCTGGACTAGCAGAATCTCAGGTTTATGAATTCGGATTAGATCTCTCATTGCATCTTCCTTCAGGGTAGAGCCTAGACCTCTGCAGTTCTAGGAATTGTATTTCATTAAAGATTATGGGAGAAGGAGTTGGCCTCTTTGGAGGCCTGAATTGTACCTTTTTTTGATCGAGTGTTCATGATCCCTTTTAGAGTTTTTTGAGAGCCTTCGAGGACTTCAAGATAGGTTGCTTCTTCTCTTTGTTTCTTTTTGGATTTCCTCCCTCTTAGAGTTTTGATAGGAAGAGAGTACAGCCCGCTTGAAGAGGCGTCTTCATCCATTTCTTCACCTGGATCTGAATCTAGCAGCAGTAGATCTTTATTTACTTCTTTGGGGGAACCTGGGATATCAGCCGCTTCCAAAGGTTGGGCTATTTCCCCAATCTCCAGCTGATCAGCGTTCTGGCTTCCAATCTCTTTTCTGTTGGGCTGCTTGGACGTTTGGGGTTCATCGCTTGCTGTGGTTTGAATCATCCCATTTGGATTGTGATCCTGATGATCTTTAGGGTTTGGAATCATGATTGGGTCTTCTTTTGAGGCTTCCTGGGACGGTTTATTTGTGCTTGAAGGTTGGGTTTGCATGCCTATTGTGGTCCTTTTTTCCGGGTTCTTGGTATTTGTCTTTCCTTTCTTGACTTTTTGCCATCCTTCTCCTTCTTCCGAGCTCTGGATTTTCGGGCAGTTTCTTTGAAAGTGACCATGTTCGTGACAGTGGCGGCATTTGAATGGTAGCTGTTCGTAGTCAAGCTTTTGATAGTATAGCCATTCTCCAACTTTGAGTTTAACAGCTTCAGGAAGGCCTGCTTCAAGGTCAACCTCGACACATATTCGAGGACATGAGTATTGTCCCTTGTTATCTGCTTTGTCAATGTATTTTCCTAGAGCGTTTCCAATTTTTTCCAGGGTTGGAGTGTTCCAGCAGTGGACTGGGAGATTGGGGAGCCTTACCCATACTGGAACTTCCTTCGGCACGTCTACTTCTGCATTGAAATCTGGAGTCCATCTGTTGAGGTACAGGCCTTGAGGTCCCATGAAATAAGGACCACTTCTGAAGATCAGGTCTCGGTCTTCTTTAGATATAAACTCAAATATGAAGAAGCCTCGCCCTACGGAGTAGCATGTTACACTATTCTTGAGCTGGGGCCTCCAGTTCCCTTGGATCCAGTCGTCAGTGGTTTTGGTTGAGGGCCAAAGCCCCATGAACTGTCCAACCAGTCCCCTTTCAGACAGTGCCAGAGCGACCTTGATGGGGATTTCGCATGGCAGATCAATTTAAGGAATTAAGTCGATCTTTTTAATGAATTTCGGGATGGCAGGAGTTACAGGCTTGGATCCCAAGGGACGGAGAAGCAGATTGAATGCATCAGTAGCAGAAGAAGAGGGGTGGGGAGGGGGAAGCCCTCCCTCAGGCGCAGGCATGAGCACCAGATCGAACCAGAGTGGCGGCAGCAGGTGGCTAGGGCGCGGCTCTCCGGTCTTTTTGTAGTTGTTATTTCTATGGTTTTGATCATTATGTTAATTGCAGTCAATGGCCTGTGCTTAACAAGCCAACTCACAATTCTAGTTGTTTTTCCTGTTTAAAGCACATTCAGTGATATTGTGCAAATCATCTCGGTGGATACCATACCATTTAGTTTTGGACTTCTTCATATTAAAGAGTTTTGTGGACTGAAACTCAAAACCTTGGCATATATCAAAATACTATTCATTTTGAATGAGTCAAACATATTGTTGCTTATCATCTCGCAGTCAGCAATTATCTTTAGTGTGACCTTCTGTCGAGCAGGTTGTAGACCATCAATTTTCATTTCATAAAGTGAGGTCGCAAATAGATTTTTGCATAATTTTGAGCTTTTCTTCCAACCTCATGTCGATGCGTGCAACCAAATAATCATCCTTCGACTTGATATTCTTCACTTTCTTTAGGGCGTCTTCGTATGTCAATAATAGATGATGTTTTAATATTGTTCTATTTTTATGCAGAAATCATGCGACGAATCATTGTTTGAGAAGGTTTTATATATATAATCCCAAAAACGATAAATACGTATTAGCAGTATTTTCTTAAATAATTTGATATATATATATATATATATATCCCAAAACAATAAATACATATCATCTTTATGTTTTTTAATTAATTTGTTCTATTTAATATTACTACGGTTTAAAATTTGTAGATGGTATCGTTGTTTTTACGGCCGGAAAATCAGGGGTGTGAGGCGTACGAGTATCCGGTCATGTGTTCGTTGAGGTCTTAGCTGCCTTTACTATTTCATCCCAAACGCATGATTTTACTGCAACAGTCTGGTCATACGTTTGGTGTGGCCAATTTGACACTCATTTATTCAAAGCTCCAGTGGTGCTCTGCAGTGTTTAAAGCTCCGGATTGATGCAATCGTCTCGGAATAATGTTTTATGCAACATTTGTGAGAAACTTCTATTGTTAGTCCTCACTTGGCAGATTTGTTGTTTTTTTGGAATGGGTAGGATTGGAAAGAAATGGATGAAGTGTGTTTCTGGGAACATGTTTATATTAATTTTCCTTAGTGGTTGGAGTGTCTCTCTAGAAGTGTCAACCAACTCATATCGATCGTATGTAATGGGCAAGATTCATGAAGCTGAAACACACCACCACCACACTGGAATTTTGTCAATTCCAGTTTCTCCCAATATTTGAAGGGTGTTGAACTTGATGTGATGTTCAAACCCTCCTATTTTTTTATGTCTTTCTGCTGTCAGCTACCATGCCCTAATAGAATTGGGTAATGATTTGGGTAATGATGTGTCCACATATTAATAACTTTTGAATGAAACATTAAATTTGTAACAATGTCCAAAATTGTTTTATAATAAATCATATTTTGAAAAATTCATAGTTATAATTAAGCATGTTTTTTACAACCTTATTGACATTAGTGTCTTGGTTAAAAAAAAGTGAATCTTATAGATGTTATGTTTTTGTTTTAAAATAAATCATATTTTGAACAATTCAAAGTTATAACTAAGCATGTTTTTTACAACGTTATTGACATTAGTGTCTTGGTTTAAAAAAAAGTGAATCTTATAGATGTTTTGTTTTTTAAATACAGTTGGCCTAAACGCTTGTAAATATAAATTTGGTACTCTTTCACGTTATCTTTTTTATTTATGGTATGATAGTTAAAAATTATTTTAACCAAATTTAAAAAAAAAATCAAAACCATTGGTTCGTCAAAAAATTTAGAAATCCCACCCATTAATTTTTATGATTTATTTGAAAATGTTCTAAATAACATTAAAATAATAATGTAAAAAGAACACTACGGTCACTTTGTCTATACATTATATTAAGGGCTTTCTTGTCTATTTTCTGTCACTATTTTTCATTCTTAAACAAATTATTTTAATATACAAAACATCTAAAATCTGGGAAATTATTATAAAAAAAAAACCACCCATTAATTTCTATAACTTATTTGAAAATTTTATAAATAACATTAAAATAATCTAACAAAAACAGTGCGTTACTTTGTCTATACGTTATATTAAGGGCTTCCTCTTCGATTTTTAACTATTTTTCATTCAACACAAATTATTTCAATATACAAAACATCTAAAATCTTAGAAATTGTTTTAACATACAAAACATCTAACATCTTGGAGATTATTGAAGACGAATTGTTCCGAACACATATGATTGTAAGATCTTCCTCGTCGATTTTCTGTCACTATTTTTTCATCCAACATCAATTATTTTAAAATACAAAGCATCTAAAATGTTGGAAATTGTTTTAATATACAAAACAGCTAAACTCTTGCAGATCATTGAAGACGAATTGTGCCAAACATTATTGTAATATACAAAACATGACATGGCATGACATATTTGAGATACATAGTATGCATCTAAGTAATTGTTATGGTATTTTAGGAAGTTATAATAATTAAGAAATTTGTTAAATCATGTCAATGTACAATAAATTTGGAGAAATTTTTTTAACTTTGATAAATTTAATTAATTTTTTTTTTATAAATTTAAAAATTAAATTAAATTTAAATTGTTAAATATTTTATTTTAACTAAATATATAAATTATAAAATATAAATATTAATTTAAAAAATATAAGATTTTTTTATAAAAACTATGATATTTATTTATTGTACTAATTATTTTTAACTAAATTCATAATATAATAGACTTTATAGTAAAATATATAGCACAAGTTACGAGGATTAATTAGAAGAAGGGGGAAGAAGAACCTCTCAAATATGGTTATGGTATTAGTTCTTGGTTTTTTCCTTCAGTATAATTCAGTGGTTATTGAAAAATGACCAGTAAACATTGGTTATTGAAAAGTGACCAGCAAATTTAGTTTATGAAAATTACCATAGTTACAAGGATTAATTAGATGAAGGGGAAGAAGAACCTTTCAAATATGGTTATGGTTATAATTTTTATTTTTTTCCTTGAGTCTAATTTAGTGGTTATTGAAAAGTGACTAGCAAATTAAATTTATGAAAATTATTATAATTAGATGAAAGAAAATTTAATGTTTCTCTATTAAATCTTAGTCATAACTAAATTCTGGGTGATAAGGTAGAGAAATATAAGGATTCATTTTCTACCCAAACAAAAATTATCCCTGAACTAAAAGAAGAGGTGAGAAGAGGTATATATTACAACTTATTATTGAAGATATTGCAGTAAAAGTTTCATGTAAAGCCTGTTCCTTTTATGAGTTCAATAATATCTCAACGGAACATAATATTTTACCGCTCATCCACAATCATGGATTCCTTTAAAGACACTTTAGATGCCACATAATACTGAAAAAACTTGGAACCTATGACTTTAGGTGACAATTAGGGGTACTTCCGTAATGGATTCGAAGATGAACTAAAAATATAAAAGATAGGTAATTGAATCAGCTTTCATAATATATAACATTTATCTACAAAAAATTTGTGTAAATGATTATAAAATTAGTTTCCGTTAGATTGGGTTTTCAAATTTTTAGCACATCATAACATATATGTTTGTGCATGTGCAACACTTATTGAGGTAAATGATGTCCATTTTTGGATAAAATTTTGCACACATATAAAGGACATATGGGCCTAGTGCAACACTCTTTTTTCAAAAAATTTCATAAATTATTTATTATTATTATTAATTATGGAAGTCATAAAACCTTGAAATGAAAGCCTTATGTGTGGGTGCAACACTTTAGGGGAAAAATGTAATGAAATCATTGATTTCTTTATATAGGGTTGTAGGGCTCAGTCTCCTCTAGTGCACCATATAGTTTTCTTGGGAAATGGTGAAGGCAATCAAAAGTTATATAAAAACCAATCGATGTATGTATTTTCAAAAACTGACATGTGTCATTTAGAAAAATAATAATAAATAAATAAAACATACATTTTTATGAAAAAATTATATATTCAGAATCGTTAGATCATACTCTACAATATTCTATATTTTCATAAAAAAATATTGTGCTTGTCATAGCAAAACATGCCATTGAAACTGAGCATATTGATAGAGTTCTAAAATACAGGCAATAGCCCTGGTTTATTTGTTCTAGTCAATAGGTTCGATAGTCCGAAGCTATTTCTGAACATCATGCCAAGCCTTGTTCCCGCCAATTTTTTAAATTTAAAAAAAATGCATGTGTGTTATAACGCACATGTGTTTTATCCTTGTTCATATCACATATGCGTTATAACGCATATGTGATTCATATCGCATATGCGATTCATTTCGCATATGCAATTCATATCGCATATGCGGTATAATGAATATGTGTTTTATCTTTAGTAGCGTGGTAGGAGAATAAAAAAGAGTTTACCAAGTTAATGAATAGGCTTTGGGAGAAACCCCATCTAAAAGAAAAAGATCATGGTAATTATTGGCCCCTCCAAAGCTGTTTAGTGTAAGTGTGGCAAAAGGAGTACGCTTAGCCTAAACTTTGTGAATGGTTGTGGATAATGAGGTCAGATTATTGGAGGTTCAAGGGCTAGTCCAAAGGAGGTATTAGGATGATAAGGTTACCAAGTTAGGATGCCTTTCCTATTGCCTCTGCATGATCAACCTCAATGGGAAGAAGAGGGTAAACAACAACTATAGGCTCTGTATATGGATATATGTCAATTTAAAAAAAAAAATTACATATACATCGGTCTTGGAACAAAATACACTCTCTCCCTTAGCCAACCTCCCCCCTTTTTCTATCTAACATATCCACATACCCTCTCTCCATCCCTCTTTATCTAACCACCATTATTTCCCTCCTTCACCACCTATCTACCCCTATAACCATCCCTCATCCCTCTCTCTCCCTTCCCTCTCTCTCCCTTATCGCTTCTCCCCTCCCTCCCTCTCCTTATACCTCCATGTGTTCCATCCTCTCAGTCACTCCATACCTCACTTTCTCCCCCTACCTCCTCTCTCCACCCCCTTCTCTCTCCCCCCATAATTCCTTCTCTCTCTTCCTCTCTCCCCCTCTCTGTCTAAATCCCCCCTCTTTCCTTATCTAACCACTCCCCCTCAAACAAACTTACACACCTCTTGGTCTTGAAAAAACACACCCCCTCTCCCTTATAACCAACCTTCCCCCCTTTGTCTCTCTCGCACACATCCACACACCCTCTCTCCATCATTATCTCTCTGCCTCTATAACTGTCCCTCAACCCTCTCTCTCTCCCCCCTTTTCCTCCCTCTCTCTCTCTCTCCCCCTCTCTGCCTAAATCTCCCATCCTTCATAATCTCACCACTCCCCCCTCAAGTAAACTTACACACCTGTTGGTCTTGGAACACCACACCCCATCTTCTTCTATAACCAATGTTCCCTGTTTCTCTCTCTTAGACACATCCACACACCCTCTAAAACAATTCCTTTGTTGCCCCTCTTTCCTGCAAAAACCCTTTCTCTCTTCCCCCCTCCCTCCCGCCAAAACCCTTTGTCTCTCTCACACACATCCACACACCCTCTAAAACAATTCCTTTGTTGCCCCTCCCTCCTGCCAAAACACTTTCTCCCTCCCCCCCTCCCTCCTTTTACATCCATGTGTTCCATCCTATCACTCACACCATCCCTCACTTTCTCCCCCTACCTCCTCTCTCCACCTTCAAGCTTTCATCCCTCCTTCATCTCTCCATCTTTCTCTCCATTCCTTAATATCCATCTCTCTCTCTCTCTCTCTCTCTCTCTCTCTCTCTCGCACACACATGCACACACAATCCCCCATCTCTATCCCTCGGTGTAACCATCCTTGACCATCCTTCATTTCCCTAAATCCATACTCTCTCATTGTTATTATCCCACTATCTCACCCTCTAACCATCCCTCCATACATCATTCTCTCTCTCTCTCTCTCTTTGACTCTCCCCTTCTCACAATTTAACCACCCGCCCATTTGTCTCTCTCACTCACTCACTCTATACCTCTCTGTATACCACCATGCCATCCATCCCTATCCTCCCTCTCACTCTTTAACGGCCACCCCCCATTTGTCCCTCCATCCATTATGCTATATCTTTCCTCCATCCATTATCCTATATCTTTCTTGCACCCAATCGTCCCTCCCTCTTATATATCTCCCTCTTCCATCCCCCCTATATCTCTTCCCCCCCATCCCTCCCTCCCTCCCTCACACTTATATTTATTCCCCTCCCACCAATCCCTTCCCTTTATATTTCTCCTCCCTTCAGTCCCCCCTGATATGAATGTCCAGAGAGCCATCCCTCCCTTCCCCTTATATTTCTCTTCCCTTCATACCCCCCATATCTCTCTCATACCCATCCCTCCCTCCCATGATTCAATCTACACCTTCCTTTCCCTCCTTTGACTCCCCCAACCCCTCTTTAAGCTTAATCAATGTAATGTTGGGCCATCAGCCACCCCATAGATCATCTGGATGGAATATTGGGAGTCTAAATTGTATTATAAGGGGATAAGGGTGCCATTATAGGGTTTTGGATGGGAGGGATGGGTCTCTGGACATTGACCATAGTCATGGAAAAAAAGACAATGAGTCTCTAAATCAACACACATGCACTATAGATGGAATATTTGGCCTTTAGTGGGATATGGGTATCATTATGAGGTTTTATGCACTAAGGATTGGTCTCACGGTCTTAATCATGGTAATGGGACAAAAGTGTAACAAAAACAAGTCTTAAGCCACTACACATGCCCTTTAAAGGGGATATTTAGCCTTAATATGGGATATATGTGCCATTAGATCATTTTATGCATTGAAAATTGTTCTCGAGGTGTTGACCATGGTCATATAGGAACCATTATGAATATTTCCAGACAAGACATAGTTCCGAAGACACTACCATGGTCCAAGGATAAATCCAATCTTCTAGGGATTAAATGATGTTTTTATGGTTCATGGACAAATGACAAGGTCCCAGACTACGACAAGCCCTATAAATGGAGTCTAAATGGGATAAGGGTGTCATTATAAGGTTGGGACTTTGATCATGGTCATGGAAGAAAAGGTAGGGTCTTAGGACCTAAATGAAGCTTTTATGGCTCATGAGCTATAAATGAGTCCTTTAATCAACACACATGCCTTCTAGATGGGATATTTGGCCTCTAGGTTGGGTATGGGTTACATTATGAGGTTATATGCATTGAGGATAGGTCTCGAGGTCTTAACCATGGGTATGGGTTCCATTATAAGGTTAAATGAGGTTTCAATATTTGATATGCACTAAATCGTAGGTGCAATATAGTGCATGTGCGATATATCGCACATGCGATTTAGTGATCACGTTATACAAACTGGCCATTAGTAAAAAGCATAGAATTCATATCGCATATGCAATATAACGCATATGCATTAAAATGGACATGCGTTATATCGCATATGCGATATGTGTATAATAAAAAATCTTGGGTTGCGGGCCATGGACCAGTTTTACTATAGGAAAAGACAGAATTCTTCTGAACCCGCATAGAGCATACTGTTCAACCTGCAATTTAATCATTTATTACACATATCCATAGGTTTTGTACAAGTTTGGGTGGATTTCAATGGGTAATGTACGTAATAGAGGTCGAAAGTCAGCGAGGAAGATGTTTACACTTGAAGAAGATGAAAATAAAAAAGAAAACAAGAGGGAACATTCAAGAAATCATCGCCATTCATTGGATGAGAAAATACTTCCCATTCCCGCTCAACAGATACCTGACGTAGAGGTTGAGGAAGATATTGCAACTTTAATGCAAGTTGGTTATAGTCAAGATGAAGATCTTGGTCCATTATCAAGCAGACATCCCTGTGAAGAGTTCAATCATTATGTTTTTGATGAGACTCCGCAACAAGCATGCTAGGTGGTTCAATCTCCTAATATAATTTTTCAGCCCGTAGTGGATGTAAACGTCACTCCAGCATTTCAAACGACAAGAAATGTCGCATCAAAATGAAAGAGAACTCCTAAACGCATACAAGTGGACGAGAGAGAATTGACTTCCATGGAAGGTAAGGTGGCGAAACGCACTATCCTTCGTCATTGTTCACAAATAATGAAACAATATTTTGAATCAAAATATGAAGCCAGTAAATGCCAATTGTTTTTAGCTTTGATTAAATAGAGAAGTATGGAAACTGTTAGAAAAAAGTTAGGCATAAGAACATTGAAGAATACCGAATCAAGTAATCACATTGTTAAATATCTTGCTATTGCATTCACATCGATTGGTAAGAAAAATCATTCAAAAGACTGTAATGTGGCTTGCCACGTATTGGCTGAATCAATTGTATGTAGATCCATAAGACAACGTCGTTTACTTAAATGCACATCACAAATTGTTCCTTTACATCCAAAGACACTTAAAAAATATTCAGTAAGAAGAGACAACCTTGATGTAGAGGGACAAATGGAAACATTATGGGAATTTAGCGGTAGGTTTCCCCGCAAAGAGATGAAGTTGGTCGAAGCAGTGAAGGGACTAGTGCATACTTTTTGGCACGATAACACTAGGCCTTCTTCTAACACAAAGGATATGTTAAAATGCTATAGAGGTTCTATGAACAATGAACCTCATGTTAAACATTATCTTGACATGACACAAACTCAACTATTCGAGATATTTAAAGTTGCTCACATAGAGCTAAGGCTCGGGAAAAGATCTTTTTAAAAATGAAAGCCGTGGTATGTTAGAATCAATACCATATGGAACACTTGTTGTTGTAGATAGAAAATAGAGTTTGATCTATATTATCATACATTTGCACATATACATCATTTTTTGCATCCTAACCATGTGCAGGAATGCTTAAGTATAATACTGCCAATGTCATCTAGATATTTCATCCATAGCATAATGTGTCCAAGGAAAGATGGGAAGACACATTACTTTAAACAATGTGTAGAGGGTTCTTGCAACAATTGTGGTGGTATATCATTATGGTCCGATTGCATCCATGAGAGTGAAGATCAAGCATTCGGGAATGCAATTGTCGAGAAGCAGAACTATCAGTATGAGACATATTAGCTATGTGATGGGAAAGAAAGGAAGAAGATTAAAATGGCGACTTCACAAGTGACAATCTACACGAATAATGTTCATTTAACTGAGTGTACATTGTTTATGTTGTTTTATAACATTGTTAAATATTGACGTATTAATATTCGTGTAAATCTTTTTATGTTGTTTTATAACACTGTTTATTTTTTCCACCAGGTGCAAGTATGCGATTTTATTTCAGAGTTCTGTGGAAAGATCCAACAGTACATTCAACATGTTGATATGGCATGGTGGCAAGATGAGCAATTCAGAATATGCCGGGACACCTTCCCTCTCGGAACAATACTATCAGTGGTTGAATTTGCGGAAAATTACACCCTACAACCACAAAATGAAATACAAAGTCAATACTATCACTCAGATCAGGTGAGCATAATGGTCCATATCAATTATCGACATGGTCTAGATAGCAATGAAGAGAAACATGCGATATTGAAAGAAAGTCACTTTTACATAAGTGACTACCAGACCCATGACATCCATTATGTGCAACATTGCTTTCAATTGTTCTATGATCATGTGATAGCTATGGATATACCATTTTATTGTAATTTGATTTGGTCAGATGGTTGTGCTAGACAGTTCAAGAATGCACGTGTATTTCAATGGTTGTGTTTGTTGCACATAAAATACAAGGTGCCACATAGATGGAACTACTTTGAAACAAGTCATGTCAAAGGAGAGCACGATGGTGGTGGTGGATGCATGAGAACTTCCCTACAAAGGGAAGAGATCAAGTTTATTGGTGCTCTCCTTCGAGACGCTTCATCTATAGTTAAATGGTGTGCATCTGCAATGGGAGAACAAGCAACAAGGAAACACCTAGTGCGGAGAATATTCTGGGAGGTGACAAATGTCGACCGATCCCAAACACATCGGGTGAACAAAGTGCATGGAACTCGACAGTTTCATTCAATTAAAAGCTCAAACAACTTGGCGCTACAAATTTGGACAAGATTGAAGGCTTGCTTTTGTAGTTCCTATAGCATCGATGAATGGGATGACTGTGAGTATACATATACAGTTGATGCATGGGATCGAGTGACACTTGGAACCAATTTCAACGGGGTTAATGAGATAGACCATTTGGAATATGATCAAACATATATTTCTATAGACTATGATCACATATCAGATCTCATACAAGTAGCTACAAAAAAGTAAATTAGTAGTACCTAAATCACTACAAGCCTTTACATTGAAAGAAATTTTATTTATATGTTACATGATGCAAGACCTTCTTTAATAAATGTATTTTTAACCTTTTTCGATTTCCTTTCACAGGTCAAATATATGCAGTGGATGCCCCAAAAAATAATGAATGGGGTTCTGACTATTGGTTGGCACGTTGCTTAGAGAGGAAACAAACCATTCTCAAACCTATTACAGATGATGAAAATATTGAATTCCCAATTGGCTCAATGGTTATAAAAGGGGAGTACTTAACGCTAGTAGCACAATAGAAAAGGAAGGGTTGCTATGTATATCAATATTATAGACAAGGAGTTATTGTATACCACTTCACCAACCTGGTAGTTGGTATAAACATCAAGTTGCGCACAATTTTGAACAAAAATAGGTCACATGTATGATACTTGCTACCTCATTTAGAGAATGAGAGATTGATGGACACCATTGTCAGTAGAGATAATCTAGATGGCCTACTGAAGCAAGTGCATTGTTAGGTGTTACTAGATTGTCCAGTGTGGATAGATTTTCAAGTGCGTTATTTAATCCTTAAAGTGCTTGCTGAAGCAAAATTTCAATTATATAGCCTTTAGTTTATTCGCCATCTACTAACCTGTGATTGACGAATACCATTCACAGACATAATTTACTATTCAGAGGATACTGGACACTATAAACACAATCCTACAACCTTAGGTGAGTTATCTATAAATAATGTTTGCACATTTTCATTCGGTTCTCTTTATTTTCTTATGACAGTACTAATGTTTAGCCTTTCGTGTGCCTAGGATACAAACACTATCTATGGCACATTGGAGGCACCAACAACAAATGGTGTCTTTAGAAACCAACAAATAGAAATCAGAAAATAACATGCTCTCGAGTTGTTGCAATTTAATTTTTTTGATCATCATCATTGTCATCTCTAGGTTCCTCATCAACATCTCCATCATCATCATCTTCTTCATCATCATCATCTTCATCACCATCATCATCATCATCAACATCTTCATCATCATCACCATCGTCATCATCATCTTCATCATCAGATCAACATCTCCATCATCATCATCATCTTCTTCATCATCATCATCATCATCATCATCTTCATATGCCAAAAGTTATCTTGTATGTCAAGTTTATGAATATGCGAATTTTTACATATGACCAATAAACCCTAAGATTATGAATGATCAATAAACCTTAAATCCCCCTAGAAACTAACTTGCTGCTGCTCCTAAAATAAACGCAGACCTCAACTATTTTGCAGCCCTAGCTAACCTTTATTTCCCACTCCTTAGGCTTTTTACATATCCTAGATACCCAGACTTACATCCCTAGTATCATAATCCTTCAACATAAGGCACTAGTTGCAATTTTTTTTGTGTCTAAACAACCTACAAGACTACCTCTTTTACTGACTGTAAATTCCCTTTTGGGTAGCCCTAAGTTCCTATTTTGACACCCTAAAATTTCCAAAACTAAACCTAGGACATACCCCCTTCATCTAGGCTTCCTAGACTTTCAAAGCAAGGTATTTATTGCCATCTTTTACTCCCTAGACATCTACAGGAATGCAAATTTTTTTACCGTCCTAACCCTTTATTGGATCCCTACTTGACATCATTTCACTCCCTAACATCCCTATCCTAACTTCCCTAAAGTCTTCAAAAACTTGGCCATCCAAAACATGCTACAAGAACATTTTAAGGACTGTCAAACATAAGTAATTTCCAGCTATAATGATGTTGATTTTTACAGTGGTATGAGATGCAGGAGCATCGGGACCTAGGAAGATCAGTCGAAGTTGATCGACCGAAGGGAGCCGACCAGCGGGAGTGCCGGTGACCACTAGTGTGGGGAGTAGTTTGACTTGTCGAAGTCAACAAGTCGAGCAGAAGCAGTCGGGGTTCGACCGACTGAAGGAACAACAGGTGTCGTGAGAGGTCGAGGATCGACAGGAAATGGTCGACAAATGACGAGTGATGTAAGAGGTCGGGTAGTCGATGAGTGGTCGAACTACGACACGATAGAGTTTGGTGAAGTCAAGTATATTGGGAAAAGAGTGAATCGACAGGACAGTCGAGATGTGACTGACTGCTGTAGCAGGGTCGGAAGGACAGAAACTCAAGGGACTGTACCAGTAGCCGTTCAGGGTTGCTGAGGAAGTTATTATTGCGAGTTGGTGAAGGAAATGATAGAGGACGTCAAGGACATAAGCTGTATAGCATGGTTAGAAGCTGTCAGTGCAAATTTGCAGGATTTGGACAGGATCAACGAATGGAGGGAACGCATGTCTCGGGATTGTAATAATCTTGGAAACAATACCCGCAGAGTAGAAGAGGAGGAGAAGGCTTTCAGTCCAAATGGTTGGGCAGTAGAGCATTCACAGAGTAGAGTAAAGCATAGAGAAAGTTGTGAAGAGTCACACTGGCCGAGTGCAGAGTGTTGAGATCGAACCATAGCTCAGAGTTCCGTGGTGAACCAGGAGAGGGTGAGGTCGACACATAGGGAGAACACACCACAGTTACTTTTGAGTTGTAACAGTTGAGGCCGATCGTAGTTAGTTATTTGCTTACAGTTATTTTACATTGTAACCGATTTCAGAGAAGTAATATAATCCAATTCTGGCATCTTGTTCTACACCTTGTTTGTGTGAGCATTGTGGTTTTTGTCATGCGTATTGTTAAGAAAGAACCTTATTCTTGTAAGGCGACTTGCGTCAGTTGGTATCAGAGCCCGGAGGCGAGTCCGGTTGGAGAAGAGAAGACCATACCGACCTGAATTGCGTTAGTTGGTATCAGAACCCGGAAGCGAGTCCGGTTGGAGAAGAGAAAACCATACCAACCTGACTTGCGTCAATTTGTATCAGATCCTGGAAGCATGAGAATTTTCAGCAGAAGTCGAAAAATGGCTCATGGAGGTGTTAATGTCCGAGGACAAAGAGCGTGTGGCACAACAGCCGTCACAGTGGATCATGAGATGTTCGACGAATGTGTCTGAACAATGCAGACTTTGACAAATGAAGTCGCAACGATCAAAGAAAACCAGAGGCGTGGTTGCATTCTTGAAGTGCTAGACCACAGCGACAAGGAAGTCGAGGAAGTGGAAGCTCGGGAAGCCGCAGTAGAAGAACCAGAGGAAAAACTCATCAAGCTTCTGACATAAATGAGAGGTCGAGTGAAGATAGATGTGCATACGTACTCGGGAAGCCTGGACCTAGAATACTTGATCGACAGGTTCAAAGAGATGGAGAAATATTTCGACGTAGAGTAGATCGATGATCCTAAACGGGTTAAGACTGCATGTCTAAAGTTTAAGGGTCATGCCTTGTTGTGGTGGGACAATGTACAGGCTGATAGACTCAAGAAAGACAAGGAGAAAATCAAATCTTGGGACAGGATAGTTGCCAAGCTGAAGGGAAAGTTCTTGCCAAATGATTATGTAGTTTCCTTGTTTCAAAAGCTACAAAACTTTTGACAAAAAGAGATGACCGTGAAGGAGTACACGGAGGAATTCTACCGATTTTTGATTCGGTCAAGACAGACTGATGAAGGAGAAGAAGCTGTCGCCAGATATGTAAACGGCTTGAAATATGCTATTCAGGATGAACTCAGCATGACAAGACTTAGGACAGTCGGAGAAGCCTATAAGTTAGCTCTGAAGGCGGAAGAGAAACTGTCGAGGAAGTCTGCAGCGACTAGAGGCAGGATGACTAGTCGAGGTGGAAATACTATCTCCATGAAGGGTCAAGGTAGTGGCTACAGAAAAGAAGGTGTCAAAGATAGTCGATGCACAGAAGGGACATCGACGAAAGAAAGAGCGCAAGAGAACCAACGCGATGGTTGTGAGAACTGCGGTCGAGGCACGTATGGTTGAAGTGGTCCATTTGACAAGAAAGGAACTAACATACCAGCTATAATTTGCTACAAATGCCGAGGAATAGGTCACAAGGCATATGAATGCCTAGAAAACCTACATGCTACAGAAGAGTCGAAACCTAGACGTCGAAAGGAGGAGCAAGTTGACGAGAGGGAAGAATCGGCATCAGATAGCAGTGGAGGTGAGAAAAAGAAGAACCAAAATTTGACGGTTCAGAGAGCTTTGACCTAGGAAAATCAACATGATCCGATGGAACCAGCAGAACGGAAGGCGATCTTTTGAACGAAGGTGCGGATCGGAGAATGGCATTGCAAGACCATAGTTGATGGTGGGAGTACAGAGAATATTTTGTCGAAAGAAGTCATCGACAAGATCGGGTTGAAGTGTCGTGAACACCCACACCCTTACAAGATCTCATGGTTGAAAAAGGACATCATGTTAAGGTGACCAGATAGTGCCTGATCAACTTCAGAGTTGAAGGATTGGAGGACAATGTACTGTGTGATGTAGTTCGCATGTATACATGCCACCTGTTGTTAGGGAGACCATGGCAATATGATCGCAAGATGATCTATGACGGTCGAGCTAACACAGTCACAATGTGGAAGAATGGAATGAAGAGGAATCTTAAGCCGAGGCGAGGAGGGTCAGCCGACAGTAAGGACAGCAAAAGCAATCTTTGGGAAAAGCGAGTGTTGATGAGCACCGCCAAGGAATTCCTCGCGGAGGAGGAAAAACAGTCGGGATGTTTTGCAATCATTCCAAAGGGACCATATGTCGAAGGAACGACCAATCGGGAGAGAATTCCGGTCGAGGTCAAGGAGTTTCTCGAAGAGTTTCAGGACATAATGGCTGATGAGAAACCGATAGGATTGCCGGCGACAAGGAGTATATCCCATCAGATCGACTTGATTCCAGGGTCGAGTCTGCCAAACAAAGCACCATATAGGATGAGTCCAGCAGAGGGACAGGAGTTCAACCGACATGTCCAAGAGTTGTTGGACAGGGGATTGATCCGAGAAAGCTTGAGCCCATTTGTAGTACCAGCAGTATTAACACCCAAGAAGGGCGGGGAATGGAGAATGTGTACTGATTCCAGAGCGATCAACAGGATCACAATCAAGTATCGATTTCCATTGCCAAGGATGGATGAATTGATGCATTGCCTGAGTGGGGCAACATACTTCACGAAATTAGACCTGAAGAGTGGATATCACCAGATTAGGGTCAGAGAAGGAGATGAATGGAAGACAACATTCAAGACAAGAGAAGGGTTATATGAGTGGTTAGTCATGCCATTCGGATTGACTAATGCACCCAGTACATTCATGAGACTGATGAATGAGGTACTGAAACCATTCTTGGGAAAGTTTGTCGTAGTCTATTTAGACGACATTCTAATTTTCAGTCAGACCAATTCAGAACATTTGGAGCACGTTCGACAAGTATTACAGAAATTGCAGGAAGAGAAGCTGATGATTAACCTGCAAAAGTGTTTCTTCATGAAGAAGGAATTGGTATACTTTGGATTTGTAATTTCAGGTAAAGGGTTGGAGATGGACCCCAAGAATGTGAAGGAAATAGTATATTGGCCCCAACCGACGAGTACAACTACAGTGAGAAGTTTCCATGGACTTGCTATTTTCTACCAGAAGTTCATTCAGGGATTAAGTCGGATTTGTGGACCATTGACAAAATGCATGAGAAAGGGCGAGTTCAAGTGGACAGATAAGGCCCAAGAAGATTTCGACAAATTGAAGGAAAAGGTCACTGAGAGCCCAATGTTGGTGCTCCCAGACTTTGACAAAGTTTTCCAAGTTGATTGTGATGCAAGTGGAACAACAATTGGAGTAGTGTTGAGCCAGGAAGGCCGACCGATTGCATTCTTCAGTGAAACAGTGAACGGAGCAAAGCGGAAGTATTCGGTCTATGATCAAGAGTTCTATGTTATCATACAAGCATTGAAGAAATGGAGGCATTATTTGTTGCCACAAGAATTTGTGTTATACATGGATCACCAAGCACTGAGGTATCTAAATACTTAGTCGAAGTTGGATCAGAGACACATGAAGTGGGTGGAGCTACTTCAGAGATATACGTTCGTGTTGCGACATAGGTCAAGCAAGTCGAACAAAGTTGTTGACGTGTTGATCATGAGAGTTGCATTGTTGAGCACGATGATTTTTCAGGAAACAGGAATAGAGTTGATAAAGATGGAGTATGAAGCCGATGAAGATTTTGCAAAAGCATGGAAGGCTTGTCGTGAGCCTTGGAGCATCGACATAACTCCATATTTGAGTTATCTCATTCAAGAAGGTTACCTGTTCAGGGGAAGTCAGCTATGTATTCCCAGAGGATCACTGAGAGAGAATCTGATCCGAGAATTTCATAATGGTGGGTTAGCAGGGCACTTTGGGATTGACAAGACCAAAGCACAGATCGACGAGAAATATTTCTAGCCAAGGATGTCGATAGATGTCAGAAAATGGGTTCGACAATGTCAAGTTTGCCAGTTTGCAAAGGGAAGGAGTCAGAACACGGGATTGTATACAACGTTACCGGTACCAGAGAACCCGTGGGAGCATCTTAGCATGGATTTTTTGTTAGGATTACCAAGGACTCAGCAGGGGAACGACTCAATATTTGTTCTAGTCGACAGATTTTTGAAGATGGAACATTTCATACCATGTAAGAAAACAAGTGATGCCACAGGACTCACTGTACTATTCTTCAAAGAAATAGTCAAGTTGCATGGGTTTCCAAAGAGTATCACGTCGGATAGGGATACGAAATTCATGGGGCATTTCTGGAGAACCCTATGGAAGAAACTCAACACGAAGTTAGAGTTTAGCTTGGTACATCATCCACAGACGGACGGACAAACCGAGGTTGTAAATAGAATTTTGGAAAACCTTCTGAGATGTTTAGCAGCCGACAGACCCAAGCAGTGGGAGAATGTGTTGGCACAGGCAGAGTTTGTATATAACAATTCTGTGAATCGATCGACAAGATTGAGCCCATTCCAGATTGTTGAAGGGAGGAGTCCACATGTAGTGGCAGATTTGGTCAAATTGCCGATAGAAACCAAGAAGAGCGTGGATGCAGAATCATTCGTAGAGCATATGCATGAAGGTCATGAAAATGTGCAAAAGCGCATCAAGAAGAGTAACGCGGCCTACAAGCTGAGAGCCGACCGGAGGAAGAGGCTATTGTCATTCCAAGAAAGGGACCTAGTCTATGCATATTTGCGTAAGGAGAGATTTCCGACAGGAACATATAACAAGCTGAAGTTGAAGAAGATAGGACCATGCAAGATTCTGAAGAAGATTTTAGACAATGCCTATGTGTTGGAATTGCCGGAAGACTTGAACATTTCAGCAACGTTCAACGTCTTAGACATGTATAAATTTGAATAAGGGTCAAGCAGCAGTAAGGGGGAAGGAACCAGTATCGACAGGACAGAATGTATTCCAGACCAGCATAAAGAAGGAATCGCAGAAGTAATTGATGAACACAAATTAGGGCATACCCGTAGATCGTGCATGAAGGAATACTTGGTGCAATGGACAAATGATGAGTTGCAGGAAGCAACGTGGATTTTCGAAGAGGCGTTCAGGAGACTGACGAAGCAGTCAAATTCGTTTTCACTTGGGGAGACTGATGCAGGAGCATCGGGACCTAGGCAGATCAGTCGAAGTTGATCGACCAAAGGGAGCCGACCAGCGGGAGTGCCGATGACCACTGGTGTGGGGAGCAGGTTCACTTGTCGAAGTCAACAAGTTGAGCAAAAGTAATTGGGGTGCAGCTGACTGAAGGAACAACAGATGTCACGAAAGGTCAAGGATTGACAGGAAATGGTCAACAGATGACGAGCGATGTAAGAGGTTGGGTAGTCGACGAGTGGTCGAACTACGACATGACAGAGTTTGGCGAAGTCAAGTATATTGGGAAAAGAGTGAATCGACAGGATAGTCGAGATGTGACTGACTGCTATAGCAGGGGCGGAAGGACAGAAAGTCAAGGGATTGTACCAGTAGCTGTTCGGGGTTACTGAGGAAGTTATTACAGTTATTGCGAGTTGGTGAAGGACATGACAGACGACGTCATGGACAGAAGCTGTACAGAACGGTTAGAAGCTGACAGTGCAGATTCATAGGATTTTGACAGGATAGACGAATGGAGGGAACATGTGTCTCGGGATTGTAATAATCTTGGAAACAACACCTGCAGAGTAGAAGAGGAGGATAAGGCCTTCTGTCCAGATGGTTGGGTAGTAGAGCATTCGCAGAGCAGAGCAGAGCGCAGAGATGAGAAAGTTGTGAAGAGTCACACTGTCCAAGTGCAGAGTGTTGAGATCGAACCATAGCTCAGAGTTTCGTGGTGAACCAAGAGAGGGTGAGGTCGATACACATGGAGAACACACCACAATTACTTCTGAGTTGTAATGGCTGAGGCCGATCGTAGTTAGTTATTTGCTTACAGTTATTTTACATTGTAACCGATTTCAGAGAAGTAATATAAGCCAATTCTAGCATCTTGTTCTACACCTTGTTTGTGTGAGCATTGTGGTTTGTGTCATGTGTATTGTTAAGTAATAACCTTAATCCCATAAGGCGACTTGTGTCAGTATGCAAGTAAAATTTGACTTTGGAAATTGTAAAAGAAACTTGGTTTTGCCTCCATAGCTTGTTTTCCATACATATGTGACTTTTATTATAACTTGGCATCGATTGGGAATATATTTGGATTGCATAATGTTTCATTACTTGGCTGGAATCATTTATAAGTTTGACAAAGATATAGAAGATATTATCAAAAGAAAGACATTGCAAATCTTTGTCCTTGAAAGCTTGAATTAAAATCTTATTTTGATATTTATACTTATGGGACTTCATATTTGTTTGGCTGGAATCTTTCCTTTATGACAGTGGCATATTGATCTAGAATCATGTATTTTTGTAATTCATGAATCCCTAGTTAGTTTTTCTTGTAATTCATGTACATGTGTTTCTACTTCTAAGCCATGCAAGTATGTGAACTTCCACCTATGATCCATGTTCATAGCATAGGTATATGGTCTATTGGTTTTTACATGAATGAGAATAACCAATCTTATGTTATAAATGTAATTTGTTCATAAAACCCTAGTTTGTAGTTCCATCTCTAAACTTGTGAACCCTAGTTATAGTATGCAATTTGTAGTGCATCAAACCCTAGTTGGTTTTCAATTTGTAAGTGTAGCCTAGGTATATGGGCTATTGGCTTCTACTTTAATGAAAATAACATAGCCTCTAAACTCTATACTCATGGATTTCTTATAATTCATTAAACCTTAGTTAGTTTTGCTTGTAATTCATGTACATGTGTCTCTACTTCTAAGTCATGCATGCATGTGAAATTCCACTTGTGATCCATGTTCAACCCTATTCATTTTGTTTCATTTATGTACATAGCCTTTTGGTTTCTACTTAAATGGTACTAACCAATCTAATGATCTAAACCATAAGAGTTCACAAAACCCTAGTTTGTACTTCCATGTCTCAATTTGTGAACCCTAGTTTTATTATGTGGTGTCTAGTTCATGAAACCCTAGTTGGTTTGTAATTTGTAAGTGTAGCTTAGGCATATGGTTGTTGGCTTATACTTTAGTACAAGAATAATATAGCCCGTGATCTCTAGACACAAAGTGTTTTCTTAATGTTGCAACATGTTCAAATGTAGCATATGTGCAGTTGATTAAGTCACCTGAAGAAGACCCATGTTCAAATGTATCATATGTGCAACATGTTCAAATGATTTAGTCACTTGAATAAGACCCATGTGAAGTTATTGAAACAACCAATGCGAGAGTTGCATTGAAGGAAACTAAGAAAAACCTTAGTTTACGAAATGAATGCACAATCAAGTCACTGGGCCATGAAAACACGAGGTAGAGGGATACCTAGAGGTAATCGCATGCCAAAAGACCAACGGAGTCGACGGTTCATCGATCTGAACTCCGCTTGCCGAGTTATGTCGAGTTGCAAGTTGCATGAAAATGTCGTTGGGACACTTGGTGACTTTCGGTCTGGGACCGAAAAAGAAAATGGAGCAGTAAGATTGCATGTCGTTGGCTCCTGCAAGTGTGTATGGGAAATGATGACGTGGGCACACTACCAACACTGGCTCGGTGGAGGGTTTTTCAGAGTTGACCCACCAATGCGAGAGTTGCATTGAAGTAAACTGAGCAAAACCCTAGTTTACGAAATGAATGCACAATGAAGTGAATGGGCCATGAGAAAATGAGGGAGAGGGGCCCTTAGAGGTAATCACACGTCAGGAGACCAAAGTAGTCAATGGTTCATTGATCTGACCTCCGGTTGCCGAGTTATGTCGAGTTGCAAGTCGCATGAAAATAGCATTCATGGACACTTGGTGACTTTTGGTATGGGAGCGAAAAAGAAAACGAAGTAGCAAGATTGTGTGTCGTTGGCTCCTACAATTGTATATGGGAAATGTCGATGTGTGCACACTACCAACATTGGTTCAGTGGAGGGTTTTACAGAGTTGACCCACCAATGCAAGAGCTGCATTGAAGGAAACTACGCAAAACCCTAGTTTACGAAATGAATGCACAATGAAGTCATTGGGCCATGAGAAAACGAGGGTGAGGGCCCCCTAGAGGTAATCACATGCCAGGAGATCAACGGAGTCGACGGTTCATCGATCCAACCTCTGGTTTCCGAGTTATGTTGAGTTGCAAGTCACATGAGATTGTCGTTCAGGGACACTTGGGCATTAGTCTCTTGTTTTAATAAAGCATATTCACCCTAACCAAGTGTTTTACACACTCTTGGTTAATTCTAGAAATTAGATGTGCAAGGTACATAATCTATAAATTTTCATTGTGCACATTCATAGCATTAGCACCTGATTTCTACAACATGAGTATGGAGGTGGAATAGAGGAGTATCTCGAGAATTTCTCTGAAGAAATCCTAAACTCCCTTTATTTTTCATGGCCAAGTGCTAAGTCATAAGAGAAAGTCGATGTGGGGGTGTTAAATATAAGAAAGAGCAAAGGCATGCAAAAGACGTGACCAAAATGGCCAAAAAGGAGCCAAAATCTATACTTTGAAGGCAAATATTTCAAAGGTTAACCATTCCACAGGTTTCTACCATTGGATGGGCGCAAAAGGGAGATCAACGACCCTCATTGATTTTCGGATGGCCAAAGCACGTCGGGAACATGCATAAGGGGTGGTTGCGATGGGAAATGCTGCCAGACAGGTGGCGACCGGAGGATGCGTGGCATGACGAGGTAAGTGGTAAGTGGAACCTCCTCAGGGGCATGCGATACTGCCTAGGCGGAAGGATAACTGGTTGGCCACGTGGACGGCCAAAGTAAGCCAAGGGATATCCTACGGTTAAGGGTCGGAGTTTGAAATAACGTAAGTACAATGTGACAAAGAAATGGTTCAGATTGTCCCATGGCAGATCGACGGCTCGCATTGATCATCGCGCCAGGAAGGTGCACGATGGATAAAGGAATGGGTGGTTGCGATAAAGGAAATCGCTCGATAGGTGTCAACACCAGGGTTTGTCGCACAGAGGGAAAGCAGTATTTGGAACCACTTGGTTGTTCACGATACCACCTTGTAGACATACGGTGCTAGTAAATGGATGACAGGGATTGGAGCATGGAGTTGATCCCATGGTGGACGTAAGAGGTTGTCAAATCAGCTAAAAGGGATCAGATCGAGATGGTCGAGATCAGTGCATGAGGGATCAACGGAGGACAGAGGTGGACAACAGGAAAAGAAGATCAAAATTTAAAAGAAAATGGTTATATATATAGAGGCGCATGTGTAGAGTTGACATTTGCGTCTTGGAGCTGCCACGGTTGGAATCCTCCAAGCGTGTGGAAGAAAAAAGAGATGATGGGGAGATTCATTCTCGGGGCTTTTAGTGATAGGTAGGACCCCATAATCACGGTTCTTTACAAACTTAAACCTGTTTATAGTGATAGAATGAAAGGCGAACTGGTTTTTGGTAATGCCAGGGGTAAATTTTCCCTAGGAAATAAGGGTTTCAAGGTATTTGACCCAGGCTTTCGGATGCATGTTCTAGGGATTAAGAGAAGATGGAGGGTTTCAGTTGTTTTTCTATCCTCTCCGTATTATCCATTTCTTGTCTCTTTCCCGATCTTGTACCACGAGGTTCATTCGATTATTCAGAACCGCTAGATCTTTTCTTCAACTACCTTTTCTAAGCCTGACCCAGAAGTTGAAGAAACCCCATGCCCTTTTGACTGTCAACCATTTTAATTGAAATGCCTCATTTGGTCCTCTCTTTGATACTTGGGAGTGAAACTTCATCCACTGGCCCACCTGGAAAAATATTCAATAACAACCTTAACCCTCGCTAGTGTGCCCAAGAAACTCTCACAACACGGGATGGTGAACCTATGAATGGAGACAGTAAGGGCGAGAAAGCATTTAAGGGGTATAAGGTAGAAGAGCCGGAGTAGTGGGTGATAAAGGTGCAGGGCAGAGAATAAACTACTTGTGTAGGCTATCGGATGTCCTGAAAAGCTTTGAACATGATGTGACCTGTGTCATTCAATGGTCGGGAGGGAAATGAGATGAAGACTTATGACGTAGATAGGGCCAGATGGATAGGCAGCCTAAAGTACGTCTGCGCTTCCACCAAAATAATTATGAATATGATGGAAGCCAGATTAGCACCGTCATATGCCACTCCGTCTATCTAGAGATCTTTGCCAAGCATGTTTCGCGTCAGCTCGAGCCCAGGGCATCGTTGTTGCTCGACTGGGAGGTCCATTCGGGTCATCATGGCGAATGTGACTGCATGTAGGTGTAGTCATCATCATGGTAGTTATGGATATGGTCTTTGCGTACCCTATCTAAGATCAACGTATGGGATAGGTGGTGCACCTGGAAGCTCGAATAAGCATTCAGTTAGAGATTAGTCATGGAGAAGGAGCAGGAGTCGGAAGTGGTTTTTATGCCTGAGGAAGTGTGGACTGAGGTGGAGGAAGAACACACCTCCATTCCTGATATTTTTGGACCACGTGGAGGTTAGCATGGCTAGTGAAGATGAAGATACCGAAGGGTGACAGGTGTCCAAGAAGGTCCGACGCTGGAGAAAGAGAGAGAATTCAAAAGAGGAGCGGGACATCCATAAAGACCTAGATATTGTCCATGATTTCATGATCCCCATTGAAGAAATGACACCGACCCCTCCATTTGAAGAATTGCAGGTAGACAACTCATTGAAAGTGGAAGACTTTTTTGACCCTTAGGGCCAATTGAAGACTCAAAAGTAAGGTGGCATCCTATTCATGGTATTTTTGTTTCCCATCTTAATCAGACTGTTTTGGACTTGAAAAGTATGTAATATTCCCAAATTTTGAGGCTGTCAAGGTGGCAGCATAATTTTGATTATTTCCTAAGGACCAATTTAAGGCTGGAGGCCTATAAAAGCATTGTAATAGAATAATTAAGGGTTGGAAAATCATTTGGCTAAAGCCCGGGGATAACGCTTTGTTCTGAAATTTTTTCATTAATATAATGTGTAGTGCTTATGGTAGACCATTTTGTAGAGATTCTTGTCTTGCTTTTACTTGTGGTCTATTTTTTCTCTCTTCTGTATGTGCTCGTACTTCCTGTTATGGATTTACATTATGTTTTCCCTTTCATATCTGAGATCAGTGTATAATAGTTTAGAATTCTTGGAAACAAGCTCTGGCTATTATCTTAGATATTCATTCAATATTGATACTAAAGTTGATCTTGAATTCATCTTTGTTGAATGCTCATATTAATGGACTATTCTTAATTTCTTCTTTTATCACCAGAAAATAGCTCTACGACAGCAAGAGGGTAGCTACCTTGCCTCTATTTTAATAGTCCGCACTACAACACTGTTATCTGATCTTTATATTGTTTCTTGAATCCATCACACAAGGTTTATGCTCTCGATTGTCCCGCCAAACTTTAAACAACCTGTCCCATAGAAATCTGACCTTCTAAATGAGCTATGTATGAATATTTTGAGTAAAGAAAGCTGGTGTGTTTGTTCATTGCTGACAGCTTTGAGTATTTCCAGTTTTTCATAGGTTTGTAGAGAGAGCCCTCTTAGACTATGTTGGGTTAGTAGCACAGATCCAAAGTGGTTAGTGGTTACCCCAAAGCTACCTTCTCCCACAACGTTGGAGGTCATTTTGGGTGCTAACAAATTGGCATCGCTGTCGGGGACCTATTGTCTTATTATCCCTGGGAGAATGATAGAGATTCAGATTTGATTGTTGATGGTGGACAGCAATCAGACATCAGAAGGGTTGTGTATCATCTACCCGACGACTCCACTCATTATTTAATTCAATTTGCAGACTCCACTGGAGAACTAGCTCAGTTGTATTAGACATGGAAGAATTAAAGTCCATGTATCAAAGTATAAATCTCTTCAAAGAGGTCCTATTCTTATGTGCTGGTATCCCTTTACCTTTATGTATATATATCAAAAAATTTCTGTCTCACCGAAGAATTCTAGGCCATGAGAGGGCCTCCATTGTATATCCTTCACTTGAATTCGAAAATGTACATTCTCCTTTCACCCCTAGAGTTGACCCCGTCCTTTCATTTGAACCCTGTATAAACCGTAACCAACCTTATGAATCCTTCGAGAGTAAAGCTAGTGATGTCCTCCCTACACATACTCCTTTACCTTCCCATGCTCAACTAAGATACAACCCTTTAAAGCTCCCTCTTGTTCTTCATGAATTTCCTCCAAACTACCATAAATACCTCCCTATTTTCTATGGAGAATCCGAGATTCTTACTGCTGAGAAACATCTTCAAGGTTTCGAGCATTTTTTGGATCTCTTTGAAGTAGAACATGATGATGTGTGTATGAGGTTTTTTGTCAAGTCTTTCCAAGGAGATGTGAAGAAATGGTTCAAGCATTTGCAGCATGAGTCTATTGATACATGGGGAGAATTGTCTGAGGTTTTTCTAGGGTTTTGGGGCAAGAGAAGGTCGTGGGTTCTGGTTCTTTCAGAGTTTCATTCCATAAGAAGGCGAGATGATGAAACCATGTCCTTCTTCAACAAAAGGTTTTCAATCTTCTATTATAATATGTCGAAGGAAATTCAACCCCCAGGGGATGCTACAAAATTACACTACACAGTTGTCTTTCCTCTTGATTTATCTCTTCATCGTTTGGAGAGAAGGTCTCCCGATTTGCAGCGTATGTTCATTGATGCATTGGAGGTTGAAGAAAATATTAGGATGTCTGTAAAACTATCAAGCCAAGAGGAGGATGAAAGGGTTGAAGAAAGATCAGGATCTAAAGAAGGAATCAAACAAGGAAAACTTTCCTTGCAGGCCATTTTCTTCCACAATGAACGGGGAAGTGATCAGCCCTGGGAAGTGCTAGAAGGAGGTGATTCGGGTCTATTTTATGTAGATTTCAATAAGCCTGCTGAAGTTTCTATTTCTGATGGCTCTAATAAATTTTTCAGTACGCCTAAATATGATGACTATGAAGAAGACCGTTTGGAGAACTTCATAAGCTTTTTCGAAGTAATGGATGAAGAATCCCTCAAGGCTCTGCGGGAAGAACTGCACCCCCAGCCACAAGAAGAAGAAGAAACTAGCAATCAAGAAATCTCTAAAGATCCCCGGTAGGAAGAGTTTTCCTCTTGGATGGATGAAGAGGAAGAGTATGTGATCCTGGAAGAAATTATCGAATTTGGCACGTATTTGCAACAAGTGGGCCAAATAGCTGAGAAGCTAGAGGTTGACCAGGGTGGTTCACATGATTCTTATGCGGAATCCATGTTCGGGGCTGAATATGATTATAGACTCCTGGAACGGGTTTCCGAGCTCGGCCAGTATCACCAGCAAGTTGGCCAGATAATCGAAGTACTTGAAGGAGACCGGGCTAGGTAGCAAGATTTTCGTGCAGATCCTTCAAACCTAGAGTCTGGATATCAAGAAGAATGGCCTTTTCTAGACCCTTTCGGGGGACAGGGAAAAGTCCCTTTTGAAGTCACAGAGCAAAACATGGTTTTCAATCCAAGGATCATAAATAGCCCAAGAGGAGATATTATAGATGGCTTTGGTGCGGGAGTGGCCTCCCAAATTACCAAGGGGCAGCCACGTCTCGGAGAGTCACTCGAAATTGTTCGTTGTAGTCCCACCAGGTCATATGGAGGTTTCTGTAGGCCTAATTTTTGGGTCTTGATTGGAGCTTGTCATAGGTACGTAATCCCTAGGTCTGACATGAACACCTCGGAAATCGAATGGCCTACGAACAGTTCCCTTGAAAGAAAATCGACAGGGAACCAGGGAGAATGTAGAACGTATTGTGCTTTGTATGATACAGCGGCAGAGTATATGGAAGAATTCATCAACCGAGATAAAGGTATTGTTTTCACCCAAGGGGTCCTTGCCCATCAACACCGCCTAGTTCCATTGACCCTCGCTGTTCTGAAATCATTCGGGCATGATGAGAAGACTCACCTGCGGTGTCGATTGCTGGACTGGTTACACTGGCATTTTTGTATAACCTAGAGCCGTAGTTTCTCAAATAGAGTAGGTTGTATATAAATAAGCCCAAGTTTTCGGCATTTTCAAATTCAATAGTAAATTTCAAATCTTCAACAAATTCCAGTTTGTTTTCAGAATGTACAGTTGCAGTTTTGGGTTTTGGTTTCAAAATATTTTTTTTTTCAGTTTTACAGTATGACAAAGCATTTTTGGGTAGAGGTCTCTACAGGATACACCTCACAGCATACCCCCATAAGTTTGCCATGAATGTTTTCAGGAAAACCCTCCAAGCATTTTGCAGAGAACATTTTCTTACAGGAGCCACCCAATGGATTAGGCACCTGGTGTACGGTGTTCTTTGCTACCTCATAGGGAGGATAACATCCCCAGTTGGAGCCAGATATTAGCACCTAATTTCTATAGCATGAGTATGGAGGTGGAATAGAGGGATATCTCAAGAATTTCTCTGAAGAAATCCTAAAATCCCTTTATTTTTCATGGCCAGGTGCTAAGGCATAAGAGAAAGTCGATGTGGGGGTGTTAAATATAAGAAAGAGCAAAGGCATGGCAAATATTCCAAAGGTTAACCATCCCACAGGTTTCAACCATTGGATGGGCACGAAAGGGAGATCAACGGCCCTCGTTGATCATCGCATGGACAAAGCACGCGGGGAACATGCATAAGGGGTGGTTGCGATGGGAAATTTTGTCAGACAGGTGGTGACCGGAGGATGTGTCGCATGACGAGGTAAGTAGTAAGTGGAACTTCCTTAGGGGCATGCGATACCACCTAGGCGGTTTGATAAGCGGTTGGCCACGTGTATGGCCAAAGTAAGCCAAGGGATATCCTACAGTTAAAGGATGGAGTTCGGAATAGCGTCAGTGGAATGTGACAAAGAAATGGTTCGAATTGTCCCATGGCAGATCGACGGCTCGCGTTGATCGTCCCACCAGGAAGGTGCACACCAGATAAAGGAATGGGTGGTCACGATAAAGGAAACCGCTTGACAGGTGTCAACACCACGGTTTGTCGAACAAAGGGAAAGCGGTATTCGGAACCACTTTGGCTGTTCACGATACCACCTTGTAGACATACGGTGCTAGTAAATGGACAACGGGGATTGGAGCATGGAGTTGATCCCACAGTGGACGTAAGAGGTTGTCAAATCAACTAAAAGGGATCAGATCGGGACGGTCGAGATTAGTGCACGATGGATCAACGGAGGAGAGAGGTGGACAGCCAGCAAAGAAGACCAAAATTTAAAAGAAAAGGGTTATATATATAGAGGCGCATGTGTAGATTTGACATTTTCATCTTGGAGTTGTCGGGGTCAGAAGCTTCCAAGCATGTGGAAGACGAAGGAGATGACGGGGAGATTCATTCTTGGGGCTTTCAGTGACAGGTAGGACCCCATAACGACACTTCTTTACAAACTTATACTTGTTTATAGTGATAGAATGAAAGGCAAACTAGTTTTTTGTAATGCTAGGGTTAAATTTTCCCTAGGAAATAAGGGTTTCAAGGTATTTGACCCAGGCATTCGGCTGCTTGTTCTGGGGATTAAGAGAAAATGTAGGGTTTCAGTTGTTTTTCTATCCTCTCTGTATTAGCCATTTCTTGCCCCTTTCCAAAGCTTGTACCATGCGGTCCGTCCGATTATTCATAACCACCAGACCTTTTCTTCAACCACCTTTGTTAGGCCTGACCCAGAAGTCAAAGAAACCCCATGCCCTTTTGAATATCGGCCATTTTAATTGCAATACCTCATTTGGTCCTCTCTTTGATACCTAGGAGTGAAACTTCATCCACTGGCCCACCTGGAAAAATATTCAATAGCAGCCTTCACCCTCACTTGTGTGCCTGAGAAACTCTCACAACAAGGGACGGTTGTTGGGCCCAGGTTGAGATGAAGTTTTGGAAGCACCTTTTTGAGTAAAGCAGGGAAAGCTGAGCTGAGCACAGTTCATAAACAAAATTTTGGCTAAGTATTGAGTATGCTGCGAAGTTGCGCACAGCATCCAACTTTTGACCAGACTGTGGAGTTGCGCACAGCGTCGAAGTTTTGGCCGTGCTGCGAAGACTAGTACTGCGCTGAAGCAGTGATGCGGAGTTAGGAGGCCATGTGGAGCCAGCAAAGCAGTGTGCTGGACAAGTGTCAAGTGTAGCTACCGGCTCGACCGGTAGCAGCCATTTTTGGAAAGATATTTCAGGATTGCCGAGCGGCGGACGTAGGAAAAACAGGAAGGCGGCGACGCGTGGGTTGTTAAGGAAAGCGATGTTTGGCACGCTTAGAAGGTAAAACCGTTAGAGAGAAATGGTTTGGAAAAAGAAAACTGTAGGCACATGTGCGACAAGAAGGCCGATAGCGACAAAATGAGGACGTGGAGATCCGCCATGATCAAGCAGACGCTACCAGGAGCCAGCAAGCCGGTTTGGAAAATCGGTGCAGTTTTGGAAACCCTTAGGGTTTTGGGTTTTAGGTATTCGACATTGTATAGACATGACCTTCGGGCATGATCTATTTAAGAATAAATTTTTGTATGGGATGGGGGTTGTTCTCTTTTTGGATTATTGTTATTCTTTTGTTGTTGCTGAGAACTTAATGAGATAACCTTTTTGTATTGTAAAATCTCTCCGAGTTGAGAATATTGTAAAGGTTCTGCAGCTGTGTGCGCAGAGACCTAGCCGAGAGAAAGAAGAGTCTGCAGCTGAGTGCACAGAATAAGAACGGTGTCCCCATCCCTTTTGAAAGAAATATATTACCAACCATTCTTATGGACGTAGCTTTCCATCCTTGGAAGTGAACCACGTTAAATCCTGTGTTATGTGATGATGTTTATGAATGAATGACTATCTGTATTTTCTGTAGAATGAATGCTTGAATGTTTGCTTGCATGCTATAATATGAGAAATTTGATATGCATTTACCAATAGGAGAAGTTTGGGAATGATATGCTAGGTTCCACAGAAGCAGATGAATGGAAAAAATTTTAATTCTATGTTAAGGTTGTGAATCAGTCATTCAAGTTTAAATACTTTCTTAAGAACAGTGAAGGAATGCAACACAGTTAATCCTGTTTATCATTTTAGTTCACATTAAGTTCTAGAATGAACGCTAGAAAGATAACCAGTAAGTGCCTGAATGAATGGATGAGTGATATTCATATCAGTTCCTTAACGTTTCCGAGATCTTCCAAGTAGAGGATACGTGTGGGTGACTCACAATTCCAGAAGAAGAGTCATAGCAGTAAGAAACCCTTAGTGTGGGCCGCAATGTTTCCTCCACCACGTAGTACTTCTCGCAGCATAGATCCTGCTATGCACCGCTTCACTTTGCCCCGCAGTGCCATCCTTCTATCCTGCACTGCACAGTTGTTCAGATAAACAACTCATCATTTACTGTGGAAACTTGGTTCCGCAGTACCCCATAGGATACACCTTGGGTGAGACCTCAACCTGCTCGCAGGTTGTTGCTGAAAGGGCCAGTGCGAAGGGGTTTTGTTGGTCAAAGGGAGAACCGCAAAGAAATTGGGTCTAATTGGAAACCTCTAGGTCAGTTTAAGCCAACAAATGGTTCCGTTGCCACGCTAGAATCCATGATGAGTTGAAATGGTTCCATTGCCGCGCTAGAATCCATGATGAGTTGAAATGGTTCCGTTGCCTCGCTAGAATCCATGATGAATTGAAATGGTTCCGTTGAGTTGCAATCACGATGTGTGAAGAAGAATATCAGTTCCCCGAAGGATCTGACTATTGGCATCCTGAAAAGACAGAAATCCAAGCTTGGTGGGATAAGACCATAAGCGATTTTAACAAACAAGAAAATAGACATCCGCGTCTAAGTGACACAAAGTGGTCGGATAGATATCTATTGGATGACATTCATGAGATATTTTAGGCATCGTTTCCAAACGAGCTGCATGCATGGATCTCACGACTCACAGAGAAGAAAAACTGTTTCTGAGGAGGAGTTCCTACAGAGTGGACTCCCGAGCTCACAGCACAGCTTAAAGCGTTAGACATCCTGTTGTCACGCGCAATTGATTATTGGGTCGATCATATGCTAGAAGGATTTGTAACATAATTTGCTGTAGACACACTCAAATCCTACAGCCAAGCAGAAGCACATTTTTTCGGAGGATTCCAAGGTAAGTTTCTGAACAATCTTTGTCTATACATTAAGATGCCGTTAGCTGAGAAAGTTGTTCTAAGAATGCAGTAATATGCTTGAAGTTTGTCATGATAAACAATACATATATTGATTCTGACGAAGAGACACTTAGAAGTGGTAAGAGATATAAAATTAATAAGAATCTGGAAGGCCCTAAACTTCATATAGATACTGAGATCCCTTGCGATCTTGATAGCGAAGTTGCACCACCATTTACCCCTGAGAATCCGCCGGCTGCACAACCCGTGCCACCCTTATCGCAGAATCCACTTGCAACGCAGCCCACCCCGCAGAAGACTCAGCTTAGTCCATCTCTCCCAATAGTCTTATTTGTATTTACTGCGCAGATCCCTTTACACCAGCCGTGCACTAATCCTGGCGCTCCACCACCTAGTAGCACAATGACAAACACTGATATGAAACTGCCAATATTCAGAGGAACTGGCCTAGAAGACCCTGGTCAACATTGGTTCTTTTGTGACGCCATATGGAGTGTAAGACAAATCTAGGACGATGCTGTGAAGTAAGCACAGCTCATCACCACTTTCAGGGATAGAGCGCTACATTGGTTTATGAAATACTCTACCATACAGCCAAGAACCCTCACAGAAATTAAAGTCACGCTGATGGCGGAGTTCAAGAAACCTAAGTCTGAGTCTCAGTGTATAACTGAGCTGAAGGAAATAAAGTAGAGACCAACTGAAACGGTCTGGGAATTTGATCAGAAATTTAAGACCTTACTAGACCAAGTAAGTTTTGTTATACCACCAGAACAACATAAATAATGGTTCATTGCTACGCTGTTACCTCATATCAGATTACCATTGATGCAGCAGAAGGTTCTATCCCAGGAAGAGGCCTTGGAAATTGCAATGAAGTTGGAAGCTTCATCGATTGGTGATACTAGTTCTGGGATGTCTCAGATCTAGAACCAGATGACCACCCTGACACTTGGACTGCAAAGTATGAAAAATGGTAAAGAACAAATATATGAACCTAGATAGGAGGTCTGGTGTACAAGTTGTAAAAGAGAAGGTCATGACCGCGAGCATTTCCCTCTATTCCGTGACTATATTAACAGTGGTGCACCTAACCCATTAAATCAGAATCAGGCCCCATGGTGTGAAATTTGCAGAACCACAGGACACAGACTTGAAGACTGTTACCTCATCTAGAAATATGTGAAAACTCCTAAGAATTTATACTGCAATTTCTGTAAATCAGTTCGACATGATGAATCCAACTGCCATGCATATGAATTAATCAATGAAAGAAAAAGGGATATGGACTCAATGTGAGGCGCTGGCTTGTACCGTGTACAAGAAGATACCCAGCCAAAACAAGAAAATGCAAAATATGACCAAGGAGGATACAGAGGTCATGGTGGTGGATACCGCGGCAGAGGAAGAAATGCTAGTTCGGCACAAGGAAGAGGCCGCGTCCAAGTCATTTTTTATAACTGTGGCCAACCTGGGCACGTGTCTAGAGATTGTGTTAACCCATGCACTACGTGCAACTATTGTAAATCGTTTGAGCGTGTCATTGAAGATTACCGAGTATTAGAGGTGGAAATGCAGAAGAGAAGATGAATAGAGTGTAGCTAGGGTTTTCACCCTAGCTTGTGAAAATGAGCACCTACTAAGGAGAAGGGACTCCTTAGTAGCAGTTCAGAAAAACAGTAAATGAAAGATAGTACAGTAAAATAGTAACTACTCTAAGCATGTGCATAAACAGAAAAGACATGATAATAAAAATGGTTTTTTGTATTGATTATACCTCCAATGTGAAGGTTGGTGAAGCCTTTGTAGCAGTCCAAGAGGGTTGCTTCCAAGCTCCAGTTTTGTTCCTTTCTCTTTCTCCAAAGGGTTTTGGAAATGGGCCAAAGGTGCACTCAAATGTGAAAGTAGCTCAAGGGTGAGCTAGGGTTTCAGGAGTGATTTTGGCAGAGTAAGGGTGTGGTTGACTGTGGATATGAAATGAGGGGCCTCCATCACCTATTTATAGGTTTTTAGTGGTGGAGTGCTGGCCCATGGTTTTGGGCACCATATGGTTTAGGTCAGTTGTATAGGGTTTTTGCTTCCTTTTTCCCTCTTTTTCCTCTTTTTTGTATTTTTGATTCCCTTTTTAGAGGGTTTTTCCTATTTTGTAGGAATTTTGGATTATTTTGGGGGGAAAAGGGGTTTTTTGGCCTTTTGGAGGCTTTTTAATGGGTTTTTAAGGTTTTGGAGGCAAATATGGTAGGAAATATGGACAAATGAGTCATGTAATGGGGTAGATGAGGTAGTGAACACTTTTTGGGTGTTAACAGATTGCTCCCTGATGTGTGAGGGTAGGAGCTCATCGTATAGTTGATAGACATCATAAGTCTTTTATGGTTTTCCTGGGGCATGGAGAGGAGAAGAAACGAACTAGAGCTCAGAACAACGGTCCCGAACAAACTGCAAAAACTTAAAGTACATGACCTCAATAATGAATGAGGAATAATATGAACATATGGACGAGGCGGGCATTCCCATGCTCGTATCAAGATATAGAACAATAACAAGGGGGTCCAAAAAATGGGGACCTGAAGTATACATGACCTCAAATAATGAATGAGGAAGAATCTCAATATATGGACGAGGCAGGCATACCCACGCTTGTATCAAGATACATAAAACATAACTGTGAGGCCCGAAAAGGGGGACCTGTAAGATACATAGAGAACCACTATGTACATCGTAAGGGTCCAGAGGGGACACAAATCAGGGACATACTGCTGGGATGACCATGTCTGAGCTGAAGAACTGATATACTAGAATAAAAACAGTGCTACTGAGTGTGGTCCCAGAGGAATTGATGAGCTACTGGATCATAGTGACAGGGAGTCATACCCTCAATGGTACACTGAACTGGAACTGAACTGGGTATGCAAGGAAGCATATAACTGGATGGCTTCCGAATACAATCGCCAACGCAACCCAGACATCCAAGGGAACATATAACTGGGCGTTCCGAAGTGACTCACCAATGTGCTAGATTCGAGGGAAATCCGGGGTCTTCGACCAATAACTGAAGGGATATAAACCCTGTGCAATTCTCAACGATGCGATCAAGGTGTTGAAGTCGAGTATGTGAGAAACAACCACTCAGAGAGGCAATAATGACTCCTCTCAAAATGGTCCGTAGGCACTCACCAAAGATGGTGATGGGTCCAAGGCGCAGGGACCTCTGGGTCTATCCTCTGGAATAGAGGGGCTGTCGTCGATAGAGGGAGACCTGCAACTAGCAAGGAAATGATGTTTCCTTGATAGGTTCACAAGGTGAAGAACTGAAGTGTGAGAGTACTGATGGTAAGACTGTCAGACTGTGGGGGATAACTAGGCAAGTAGAGTGGGTGGACTCAAACTTCCTTTGTTCAGAGTATGATGATGGGGGATGATCAGGCAGCATATGAAACTGACCTGTGGGAAAAGGATCATAGCTGTAATGGATCAAGGAAAGTGACTGGGATGAGTGATACTCGAGTTGGTGTAAAATGGTGGGAGACTGCAGAATACTCTGAACAAAGGCGACCTGAATGGGGGTGCTACCAAGATGATCGATCATAGTTCCAAGAGGCATGGGGGGACTTCTTCATGGGTTAAGGAACAATAAGAAGTGTGTTTAAAATGGTACTGTCGTGTGGATTTATACGAGCCTAGGACAGTTCATGCTCGTGATTGCTTTCAATTTTGAGTCTGAAAGTGATAAGAAGACTCTGAAATAATGGAATGGTATCGTCGTGTAGATTTGTACGAGCCCAGGACAGTGCATGCTCGTGGGTGCTTTCAATTTTAGAGAGTCTGAAAGCGATAAGAAGAATCCATGGGGTTTCTTTTTCGTGTGTTAGTCTCCAAGGCCCGAAGAAGCATAAAAGGATGCAATGAAGAACTCTTCTAGCCAGTGTGACTAAAGTATTCCTTTTTCGTAATTAGTCTACTAGGTCTGGAAAAGGGTTAAACTTATACCTGATAGACGCCCTTTCAGGTACTTTAACGAGCATGAAAGGAAGCAAGATTGCTCGGCGATCTTTTCATTGTTTTAGGAGTCAGAAAAGAGCTTAACAGAAACTCCCTAAGTGCCTTTTTCATAAAGGACTTGTCCGGCCCAAAAAAGGGATAAAATTATACCGAACAAAAGGAATGGTCAAGCAAGGAGGAAGTGCTCAATCAAGGAACATTGATGATGACCAAGAATGAGGGTAGGGGGGAAACACTCGTGGGCCTCCTTGCGGGATAATGGATTGTGGAAAAATAATGAAATAATTGCAGTATGAAAGGAGTGAATGGCTCATGTAAAAATGTGGGACAATCCGATGGCGGCTGATGTGGCACACAAACCGAGGTAGTAAGGTGTCTGGACACAATGGTGAAATTGTACCTGGTGAGAGAGAGAAATGATCTCAAGCATCATCACGAGCTCGGAAAACTGAATCCGGCGATATAAAAAGTGTCAAAAACAGATAACGGCCGATGTGGCGCACAAACCGAGGTGACGGGGGGCATTTTGGAAAAAATACCCAAAAATATGGGGGTGAGAGCGAGAAATGATTTCAAGCATCATCACGGGCTCGGAAAAATGTATCCGATGATATAAATTATACCAAAAATGGGTTACGGCCAATGTGGCATGCGAATCGAGATGGCGATGTGCAGGGAATGTCACGATGTCAATAAAGGTTCTGGTGAGAGCGAGAAATGATCTCAAGCATCATCACAGGCATGGAAGTATGAATCCGGTAGTGCAAATGGTGCAAAAAACGGATGTCATAAGGACTCTGGAATGGTCAAAGGAAAGAACTAGGTTAAAAAATGGCTACAAATAAAGGTGAGCCCACCAAACGAAGGATGCAGTGGTGGGGAGAAATGATTACCTGTGGGGGAAGAATACTAGGTGTATCAAATCAAATCAAATATACAAGTGACATGTGACCTCAAAAATGGTTGAGATCATGCATGTGAAAAAGTGAGCAGGGTTAATGACCTGCCCCCATGCTATGTGCATGGAGTTTGTGATTGTGGATCACATATGTGTTGGTTTGAACGATGGGTTCATTGATGTGTTGAGATAGATGTAATGGGGTAGGGTCAAAATGATTGATCATGCCCCCTATCCCGGGGTCGAGGTAATCGATTATGCCCCTTAACTCAGAGGTGTTACCATGGTGCTCTATGATAGCGAGGTCAAGACCAAACATTTCGGTATAGGACCATGCAAAGACATCACGGAACTCTTGGAAAAGTTTTTTGTACTCTCTAATCTCATACTCACAGCAAGAGGCTCCTAATGTAATGATTTCAAGAGCACCAGGTGGGTCAGATATATCGATGTGGATTACGGGTGAGATGTTGGCCATGTTACCCTCCTCAAAGGCATCGGGAGCGGGAATGGGATCCTTAAACTAGTTGACTTTGGTGGGAAGGAAAGCTTTGGACTCAACCGCAAATTGGGTGGCTGTGGTGGAGGAGGACTCTTTTGGGAGGAAATAGGAATGATGGTGCATGTCTTCCCAGGGATAATCTGGGGCAGTGAGGGCCTCTAGAATCTCCTCATCATTGCAGAAACTTTGAGTTGTCAAATCGGTTGACGAGGAAGTGGTAGTTAAAGAGATCATATAGATGGTGTTAATCTCTCCGGATGAGGGTGATACTAGGGGGTGGATCTCCTCAATTGTGGGGGGTGCCATCTCAAGGTCCAAATTATTCATCTCGTAAAGAGCTTCTCTATAATCTGGGAGATTAGGACAGTGGTGTGAGTAATGGCCGTAAATATTGCATATGGCACAAGAGTGGTTGGTACACAATGATTTATCACGAGGCTTAGGGGTTGGATCGAGTTCGAAAATCGGGATGTTGGGGTTGTCATCAAGCATTTGCATGTGTTCTTGTAATGCACGTAATTGTGGACATTGATGAGTCGGATGGCCTAACTCATCACACAATGAGCATTTGGGAGGAGCACGAAACATGGGGGGAGGTTTAACTATTTTGGGTGGGGGTACAGTAGTGTATGGTTGTGGGCCTCTGCCCCCAATGTGCTTGATAAGAGGGGGGGGATTCGTAGATGACGAAGGGGTAGTGACACCGGGAGGTGGTTGACTAGTAGTGGCAATGGGTTACACCGGTTGTAGGATGACATTTTCTGTTGGCGGGGGAAAGGGAGGCGAAATATACCACACGGGTAATCCTAAGGTTAACCCGGGGAGGCTGAGGGTAGCCATAACCGGGGTGCTTACTACTCCCGAGGGAGGGAATAGGAAGGGGATTGTGTGGATGGGTGTAACACCAATGTGACTAGGTACGAATGGTGGTTTGGGTAACAAGGACGGTTGATTGTTGGGTGTTTGTGTATTGTGGGAAAGGGTACATAGGTCAGATACTTTGGTCACTGGTGACGGGGGTGGAATGGATTGGAATGTTGAGGTCATCGGTGTATCTGAGTAAACTCCGGGTCCCACGGAGGAAACAAACGAGATAGTTGCACCACAAACAGGTTGTTTAGCCATGGGGAGAACATTTTCATGTGCAACGGGGGCATTGGGATCTTAATAGGTGAGTTGATCGACCTTGACCATGCGTCCATCGTGGGGGAACATCATTGTATGAAAAACGGATGAGGCAACCTCTCGCATGGCATACATGTAACTGTGGCCAAGTAAGAGGTTATAATCAAGTTGCGCATTGATGACCTCTATGTCAATGAGCACGGGTTTACCGGCCAACTGAACAGGGACATTAACTAAGAGACCTTGGGGTTGAGCCAAACAACCATCGTAGGCTCGCAACGCAGTGGTGGATTGCTGGAGAGTAGGGGATCCCAACTTCTTCCAAACGAATGTAGACATAATGCATGTAGAGGCACCTTCATCGATAATGAAACGATGGATGATAAGATTCTGAACGGAAACAGAAACTTGGAATGCTAAAGTGGAAGGTAGGCGTGGTTTGGACTGGTCCAAATCGAAGGCCATCAGTCGTGAATCATTTAGGTCAATAGCACAAATGGCGGAGAGCAAAGTATTGCGTAGTGAAGGATAGTTTTTTAAGACTTCTAACGCAGACATGGCTGCGGGAGACTGGGCTAAGTCATCTACAATGTTGTAATTTGATGCAGCACGAGCATTGGGATTATTGTTGATGTGACAAAGTGGGAAGCGAGGTGCTTTGGAGGTGCCCTCTAGTGGAGCCGGAGGTATACGTAATGTCTAATCAGTGGGATGAGCATTAGTATTTTTTTTGGTGAGAGGGGCTTTAGGGGTGGAGCCATATTGGTTCCAACGGGTTTGGAGGTTGACATCGGCGGATGACATCATTAACAAGTGATGGGTACCTGAGTCTAACATGGGTTGATCAGGAGCGGCATAAGTGATCTGCTGTTGTGGTGGCACGTTTCCTTGAGGGGGAGCCAACGGCTGAGTGTTCACTATGCCTTGGGTTGGTAAGGGGTTTTGTAACACAAAGGGTTGATGTTGAGGTGGTGGGGCGTTGGGCGGTGCCTGAGGAGACGTGTGCCCTTGGCGATGGGCATCATCAGTCCAGAGTTGCCGAGCTTGCTCCAAATGTGGGCAAGCATGTGTGTAGTGGCCATATACCCTGCAAATAGAACAAGGATGGTTTGGTCACAAATTAGGATTTTTTGGCTTGTTTGGGCGGCCGATCAGGGTTCTGGTTGGCAGGTGCCGCGTTATTGTTGTTTGGGCGATTGGGAGGTTGACCGGCTTGGTCTGCAGGGGGGTTGTTCCCACGATTACGACCTTTGCCACAGTTTTGCTGGCCCTGTTGGCGCTAGTTATTTTGGTTATGTTGCAGATTCTGTTGGGAGTGCACTTGCCCTTGGGAAGCAGGTGGGTTCTGGGGTTATGCGGGTGCGGGAGTAGGCTGTGGTGGATAATAAGTAGGTGGAGGCTGCGCAGGTGCTGAAACTTGTGGGGGTGGCTAATACATCTGCGGAACGGGTTGTGGGTTTGCCGCAAGGGCTGCCTGTGGCAGGTAATAAGTAGGTTGGGCTTGAGAGGACACAGGAGCTGGTGCAACTTGTGGGTGGTAATATGGCTGAGGTGTGACCGGGGGAGCATAAGTGGGAAATGCATGATCAAAGCACTGAGGTGGACATGAGGGTCCATGGGAATGGTGTTGATGTGCCATAGGAGCATACGAATTGGTTGCTCCGGACTGTGATGTATCCCACGAAAGGTCGGGGCCATGGCTAGGACGTGTTATGGAAAAGGGTTGGGGATGCGAGGCAACATGGAAAATGATGCCATCTACGGCATGGGATGCCCTCGGTGCATCGTGTCGGGAGGAATACCCGCGAGGGGCGTCAGGTATGATGGAATACAGATAACCCGATTGGGCGTAAATGAGATCAAATTGCTAGGCTTTGAGGATGGCCTCTTCTTCGGACTGGGGTCATTCGGATGTCACATCCTTGGCAATGACAGGAAGGAGAGATTTTAGAAACCAATCTAAGAAGATACGGTCATCTAACTTGATTTTGCAGAGGCTGTAGCGTCGATGCCACTCATGAATGTGGTCAGTGATGTTGGTAGCCATGTTTTGTGTGCAAGACTGTAGTGCTCTGGTTTTTACAGCAGAGCACTATGTAAAATTTCAGGGTTAATTTTCTACGTTTTAAACTTTATCAGTTTATGGAAGTAAATTTCTAAGAATTACTATGTGCCTAAATAATATTTAGTGTACTGTCGTGTTTTCACTAACCTTACATTCGTAATTTAAAATAAACAAACATATCGTTATTTTCTTTTCAACAATCATGTTCCAGCATAAGAATAGGTTTCACAACTTAGTAAATCAGTAAATAGCAAGTTATGCATGTTTACAGTAAGATTTTAGCATAATAATCAAATAACGTAAATGACAAGGAAATTACCTGATGCTGATGCTAACCGTAGGTTGTAGTAGGTTGTATAACCTCTTAGACAGCCAAACTGAAGTGTCCACCCTACCGACCAGCTATTATCTTGCTGGCCCTTGGAAATCAAAGGATTTCCAAGCCCCCGAGCCCACAATCTGATAATCCCGAGAGCAGTGTTTTCTTCTGTTCTCAAAACCTTTCTATTCTCCGAACTTCTTTCTTCCCCAAACAAAAAAAAACCTCCCCTTTCTCCAAGCTCTCCCCCTCTATATAATTTCCCTTCCTCGAGAATATCTTGGGCTTACTCCACCGCCCCAAAATCCCCCTCTCGAGCCCCTCAACATTTACTCCTATTACCAGTTCATTCATACACGGTTCTTTATAAAAATGTATAATTAATTACTCTCATGGAAAAATTAGTTGGTTTTGGATTGACGGTCGTAAGTATTTATTACGGTGGGGATTATCACCCAAAGGTTATCCATTCGGGACAAGCTTCATTAAATACGAGTCTATTCGCTATCCTTGGTATTTAATGTTATTAATGTAATTAATAAAATATTATATAATTAGTTGCCCCTTTTCAACTTGAACATGATGTGTCTTAATGGTCCACCTTATCCATCGAGACTACTTAGCTTGAGGTTTAAATTCCAAGATTAACATTGAATAATTAAATAACCATTTTCCATCACATCACATTCAGTCCAAAAATGATTATCCTATTATGGCTAACTTTTGAAATGGAAATAATCACACAATATTAATTTATAAATCAATATTTTAAATCTTACTTATATTGCAATTGTTACGATAGGGATATATAAATGTTATTGGAATATTATTAATTAAGTAATAATAATAATTAGATCACCATTTATTAATTAATAATAATAATTAAATCACCATTTAACAATAATAAAAGGTGAATTAATCATAGTATTCTTAATTATTTGTTTATCACATGAGTACCCTATCATCAACATAGCATCCTTGTTCTTATAAACAAAGCACTTGTGAGGGCTTAAACAATTTTACTAATTAATTAGACACTATCATTACCCTATTCACAACAGTTCTCCTATGACAATGTTAACTGACGACACTTGTCTTAGTTTATTACTACAATGTTTTCATATAATTACTAATTCACTTATTTACACATTGACAACCTAACCATTCATTACCTAAGTTGATTGATGTATCCTTAACTGAGTTATCTATGACATTTATACTACTATTCAAGCATGACAAGTATGTTATACACCAGTAATATTGTACACGTACAAGGTGTGCATGCATGGCCAGTGTATGCACATGTCGGATATGTACTATAAACAAACCCCATTCCGCCTATGCATACTTGCTAACTAATAATAGTATCTACCCCCATGCAGAAGAGCAAGCATAATATATAGTATAATTACTTTAACATCCTCGGTTATTTAACAGTTAACCCTTTACGATTTAACATCATTCTCTTTATCTTTACATTAGTTTAATCAATCATGTACAAGGAAGGGTGCCTACTTCCACTAACTCGGAATCAAGGAATACTAAACCCCCAACAGTACTAACTAACACATCCTCCCATCATAACCTACGTCCAGCATCCTCCCTATCCTTCCTCTGCTAGTACAACAGTGGATGTCGGACTCACCGATCTGACCACATAGAACTTGAGAGCGATAGCGTCGGCCGAACAGCGGACCTATCCTCCCCTAGCAGGCATCTGACCATCGCCATCACAACAACATGGGGAGCGTGTCTCAGCACGGCCCTCCCACGACCTCGGGTCTCATGGAAACATAGGGTGGGAAACACATCCATCCCTCTCAACATACTGGGCCTACGCCCTTATCAACTCATACTTGCTGCTATCGGGATTATCAGTTTGTGTTATCGTATCCTCATTTTGGCTGCTAAGGTTTGCTGTAAGAACATGTTTTTCCTTTCCAATATATATCAGATCAAGTAACTGGCTATCCCATAGCCCTTGTGTCCTGCAGGTTAGTGTTTTGCAAAATACAATTTATAGAAAGCATTTTCCATTGATCGCCAATTGATCCATGTTATCATTTCATTTCATGTAACCTTTTAGCTCATCATAAATACATATAACATTTCAATAATTCATATAAGAAGATGGTATCCACGTACTGAATCATATATTTCACATTTCATTAATGAAAACATATAAACATATACTGCAATCGTAAAATAAGGAAATCATATGATAATCATGACATCATAATCGCATAACATAGTAACATCATAATCATGGTGAAATCATAAAACAGAGTAACATCATATAACGAGGTCCAATATAGTTTACTCAGTCGAGCTGAGTTCAACAGAATATATAAGAAATAAAGTATGGTTTGTCTAACTAATAAATATGCCGAATCAAAATATGGGCATTACATACACCCACCCTTCGGGAAACTTCGTCCCGAAGTTATGGTCAAAATAGTGAGGGAAAATCTCGACGCATGGTCTCTGCGTCCTCCCAGGTAGCAGACCCGGGGCTATACTTTTCCCATTGGACCTTAACCTGGTCCACATGGCGACTACGGAGCTGTCGAACCCTACGATCAAGTATATGTAATGGTTCGACCCTGAAGGTTCCCTCGTCCGAGACCTGCAATTCCTTCCAATGAATTTTGTGAGTCTCATCAGCTATGTAATGTCGTAATATAGAAACATGAAATACATTATGAGTTTTATGCAAGTGGGGTGGCAGCGCAAGACAATAAGCAACTGGTCCGATTTTCTCAAGAATCTCAAATGGACCTATAAAGCGAGGTGACAGCTTGGTACCCTTCCCAAACCGAATGGTACTTTTATTTGGTCTGATGCGAATAAATACACGATCCCCTACTTCATAAGTTCTATCTGATCTGTGTGCATCAGCGTAACTCTTTTGCCTATCCTGTGCTTCCTTCAACCGCTGCCTAATTTGTAACACTTGCTCCTCCATTTCCTGAATCAATTCAGGCCCAATTAAAACTCGATCCTCTAACCTATCCCAACTGAGTGGTGTCCTGCACGACCTCCCATATAATGCCTGATATGGCGGCATACCAATGGAGCTATGATGACTATTATTGTATGCAAACTCCACTAAAGGAAGATATTTATCCCACTGTGTCTGTTGATCCATAACATACATCCTAAGCATGTCCTCCATCACTTGATTCACCCTCTCAGTCTGTCCATCAGTCTCGGGGTGATAAGCTAAGCTTAAGTTCAATTGTGTCCCTAATGCTGACTGCATGCTTGTCCAAAATCTGGAGGTGAACTTAGGGTCTCTGTCCGAGATTATCTTTTTAGGAACTCCATGAAGACGTACAATCTCATTTATGAATACCCTTGCCACATCTGTCACATCATAGGTGTCTTTGACTGGAATGAAGTGAGCACTTTTGGTCAGTTTGTCGACTACCACCAAAATAGCATTATGTCTCAGAGATGTGAGTGGTAATCCTACAACGAAGTCCATGGAAATGACTTCCCATTTAGTCATAGGAATATCATGTGGTTGTAGGAGACCGGCCGGGTGATGGTGATATGCCTTCACTTGTTGACACTCAAGGCACTTCGAAACGAAATCCACTACATCCATCTTCATACCTGGCCAAAAGAAGAGTTGCTTCATGTCAGCATACATCTTCTTCACTCCTGGGTGTGCACAGTAATGTGATCTATGGGCCTCTCTAAGGATTGTTTTCCTGATATCACCTTCCTTAGGAACATACATCCTTCCCTTATACCGCAACAACCCATCTTCCTCAAGATGGTACCCATCATACTTCAATTCCTGTTTCTTTCCATTCTGAATGGCTGAGGTTACTTTTAGATACCAACTATCGCCCAATAGTTGTCCTAGTACCCTTTCCCTCAAGTCAACCTTCAAGGGATTTAAGGAGAAAAGTCTCGGCCTTTGGCTTAGAGCGTCTGCCACCACATTCTCCTTTCCTTTGATGTAAGAGATACCAAAGTCATACTCACTCATGAACTCACTCCATCGCCTTTGCCTAGCATTCAAATCCCTTTGGGTAAAGATGTATTGCAAGCTCTGATGGTCTGTTTTAAGGGTGAAGCTTCTACCAACTAGGTAGTGCCTCCATAATTTTAGTGCCAACATTACTGCTGCCAATTCTAGATCATGCGTGGCATACTGCTCCTCATGAAGTTTCAACTTTCGAGATGCATAAGCTATTACCCCACCTTCCTGCATCAACACCGCTCCTAATCCTTGCTTCGAGGCATCGGTGCATACCATGAAATCTTTATCCATGTCTGGTACCCGCAAGATCGGTGCACTTGTCAACAATCTTTTTAACTCTGTAAAAGCGGCATCGCATTCATCGGTCCATTCATACCGGATTCCCTTGCGTTGCAAGGTGGTAATAGGTTTTGCAATTTTAGAAAATCCTTCCACAAACCTCCGGTAATAGCCTGCTAACCCCATGAAGCTGCGCACCTCATGAGCATTCCTTGGAATTGGCCAATCTTCAATGGCCTTTACCTTTTCTGGGTCTACAGAGATCCCTTCACCTGAGATGATGTGCCCCAAGTAGTGAATCTCTTTTTGGAAGAAGGAACACTTTGACAATTTACCATAAAGTTTATGTTCCCTTAAGCATGTCAAGACTAACCGCAAGTGTTCCTCGTGCTCCTTCTCATTCTTAGAATAGATAAGAATATCATCTAAGAAGACCTGAACAAAGCGGTCCAAGTATTTTTGGAAGACCCCATTCATGAGGCTCATGAATACAGCTGGAGCATTGGTCAAACCAAATGGTACCACTACAAACTCGTAATGCCCAAATCGAGTTCGAAAGGCAGTCTTAGGAATGTCGCCTTCCTTGATCCTCAACTGGTGATATCCTGATCACAAATCAATCTTTGAGAAGACTGACACACCTTTCATTTGATTAAAGAGGTCATCAATTCTTGGTATGGGATACCTGTTCTTCACAGTGGCCTTGTTCAAATCTCTGTAATCTATGCACAGTCGCAGAGATCCATCCTTCTTCTTAACGAAGATCACTGGTGCTCCCCACGGTGAGATACTAGGTCTAATCAGTCCCAAATCTAGCAATTCTTTTAACTGGATCTGTAACTCACGGAGCTCTGGAGTTGTCATTCTATAAGGAGTTTTTGAGATAGGTTCTGCACCAGGTTTTAGTTCGATTGTGAAATCGAGCTCTCTTTCTGAAGGTAGTCCTGGTAATTCCTTCGGAAAGACATCCTTGAACTCAGAAAGTACTGGGTAAGAATTCAAGGAAGGTCCTTTACTATTGCTCACGGCCTCCACTACGAACAACTGGCATCCTTGTCTTAGGCACCGCTTAGCTTTCACCATAGAGATGAAACGGAGGGATACCTTCCTCTTCAAGCCTTGGATTTGAATTGTCCTTCCCTCGTCATCGAGGCACAACACCTTCTTTGCATAGCAGTCTATGAAAGCTCTATGGTCTTCTAACCAATCCATGCCAATAATGAGGTCATAAGTCCCCAAATTGGTGACATAAGCATCCAAATTAGTGGTGCAAACTCCTAAGTCAACCCCACAACCTCTCACTTTAAGACCTACTGGTTGCTTAGTTCCTGAAGCCATTTCAACCAGTTTGAAATCATCGTGCTCGTAGGCTGCCAACCCACATTTATCTAATGCAAATGGTGAAATAAAACTATCAGTTGCTCCTGGATCAAACAAAATTTTAAGTTTGACATTGTTTACATTACCAGTGGATTCTACTACGGTAGACTGATGTTCTGCCTGGTGGTTATGCACCGCTGCATGAATCTGATGACTGTTACCCGAACTATCCATGGGTGCCTTTCCTTCCCTGTGCCTGCTGCTTGACTGACCCTTGGGACAGTCTCGCTGGAAATGAGGACCTCCGCATCCCCAACAAGAGAGATTGGGAGGGGCTTGCCTGTTGCTCGAAGGAATCCTCTGAGATGAGTTCCTTCCCCTGGTTCCTCTAAAACCCCTTGCTCCTCTATAGGAACTTCCCTACGTACGTCCCTAGCTTTGGTGGCTTGCGGATGATGCCTGCGAGATTGAGTTAACTGAAGTATTACCCCTCGGTGTGAACCTGTTACCGTAAGGAGGAGGCCTAGATTGTCCTCCCCTGAATTAAGGGCGTGACGCCTTCCCTGTAACATACTGATTGGTTCTTGTCAACTTACTACCCCCTTTTCCATCTAACATATCAGCTGCATAACGAGCATACTCAACTGCCATGGCAACTGAAGTTGGCTTCCACATCCGCACAGCAGCTCTAATCTTGTAGTTAAGTCCATACACAAAACGCTCTACCTGACAATCATCTGCATCTAGGTAAGGAACATATTTTACCAGTTCCATAAATCGAGATTCATAATCCTCCACTGTCTTATCTCCCTGTACTAAGGCATGGAGTGCACCTGCCTGTTCTTCCTTGTAATAATTTGGCAAATACTTCATGTGGAACCTCTCCTCGAACAGTTCCCAAGAAGTTGAAAGAGGAGTAAGGTGCAACTGCTTCTCAAGGTCTGACCACCAATTCAAAGCATCACCTTTAAGCTGAAAGACGACCATCCTAGCCTTGGAACTAGATGTGTACTCATTCAATGCGAAGCATCTCTTCATGCCTTCCAGCCATGCTTCGGCATGCTTACCGGGTCGTCCTCCAGAAAACTCTGGAACCTTTATCTTTTGCAACTCCCTCGATATGTCCTGAAGCGGTTCCAGTCTTGGGCCATGTGCCCTTTCAGAGTTCTCTCGACTCACTTGAGTGGTTTCCACCTCGGCGGCCCTTTCCGACTGCTTGTTCATCGTGGTCATAATAGCCTCCAATGACCTCATTATGATCTGCATTTCTGGTGTTGAGGTTGGTGGTGGCGGTGGCGGAGGTGGTGGTGACGGTGGTTGACCTTGACCCCGTCCTCGACCTCTGCGTGTTGTTACCATGATAGTTCCTGAGTTTGTTGAAAATAAAATCATGTCCTTAGTTGTTCAATCAAATACACGCGGAACTAAAATATAGGTATTCATACACTTACACTTATGCATAAGAAATAAATTGCATCATGAGATAACAGATTGTCAGGATTAGCGCAGTAAAATCTATAGTCGTTTTTATTAAACAATCTTTGTCATGGTGTTCAGCTCGTCATGCTGGTGTTAACGGTGTCTTGTTTTTGAGATTTCGGGTCTCTTTCATCCCTTCGACTAGGAGTTGAAATCTCAGCAAAATTTTTAATATCTCTATTTTAGTTAACTTTAAATGTTACCCTTTAATCTAAACAACCTAATTGACATTAATTTATCTTAAAATTCTGAATCCTCTAATCAACCTTAGGTTTAATTAAAGTTAATCCTAAACATAGAGACTCTAATCATAATCTAACTTTTATTTATATGAATTTTAAATCAACCTAAAAACTATTATATATGTATTGCATTAAATTTACAATTATATCTCCATACTTTTAGCAATATATATATATCATAAATATCAATTTTGAAAGAACTACAATTGAATTTTTAAATAATTAAATTTTCAAAATTATTTAAATTTTAAATTTTAGTTGTTTATAAAATTTAAATTTAAATAATTTTAAACATTAAACAATTTGAAACATTAAACAATTTATTTCAAGTTTTAAACCATTTATTATATATATATATTTTTTTATTTTTAAACATTATAACATCTCATGCGGACTTCGACGCGCGTCCACCCTACCTACCTCCTCGTGTCTCCCACTCCACGTCACCTTCTCCTATCCCTTTCCACAATCGGCACCTCCATCCGCCTTTTCCAGCCTAGCCACACTTGCCCTTCCTCACACCCAAGACCTCCTCCACCGTTTGCCTATCCAATGGCACAAGGGAGCCCACGGGGACGGATCGGGCTGCATGCATGCCACGCGCTGGTGTGCATGCTACCAGGCGGACTCCGGCGAGGAGCCCCAGTTGAAGGCAATCTTCCTTATATCAAATCTCCACCTCCCTCGCGCGCGTGAACTCCCTTTTCCTCTCCTTTCTGGCTCGTCAACTCCGTGCCTCCTCTCTATTAATTTTGGGTCTACAACTCTTATGTGCTCCAACGCATGGGCCGCAACATACCACGGATCATAACACTGGAGGCCCTGCTATCGGGAGGGGCGGCATTCAACCTGCGCATCGACGTCCCACTGTGGAAAGCGCTCTTCACACTCATCCTGATAGGCGCATATGAGAGTGACTATGTTTATCTGTAGTGCTCGATTTTACTGTGTTTATCATTCCTTTCAGATTGATTTGACGGGGTTGACGTTGTGGAATCCAGTTTCTCAAATCTCTGCAGCTTGTTGGTGGCATCCATGGATCTGGGCTTACTTATTCTAAGAAACTCAATTGCATAGATTGAAGAATTGAGGAGTTGTCTGTATACGCAGGTAAGGTAATGCGGAAAGAAAATGCGCAAGATTATTTGCCGTCCTGCTGTGAACAGTGTAGTGGATGATGCGTGTTTCCCCTCGGCTTGGCGGATGATGCAGTCCTGATATATCTTTATTATACAGGAAATAAAAGAGCATCTGGGCTAGGCTCTTATGTGAGCTTAGCGCTTGGATTTCGATGGTAGGCGTGGTGGATAGCTAGAGGATGATCCTCGAGGCCCGAAACAATTGTGTTTGTAAAAATATTTAGAACCCTGCATAAAAATCCTGAGACTAACTTCTGGCCAGCAAAGGAAATTCGAAAGTCTGGTCGAGTTGACACTTTCGTGAGTATGCTTTGGCACTTGGTGGTTTGTGCGATGATAGGTGGGTAATACAGCTAGGCTTAAGACTAACGTGAAAATGGGAAAGGGACAAAAGACCCATCGTATGATTTTTGTTTTAAAAGATAGGGTCTATCAGAGCTAAGCGTTCACCTTCTCATATCAAAGGTCCTGAACCTACGCCTTGGTGTGCATGCATCTAATGCCTTAACTAGACCAGGTTGTTTTTTTTTTTTTTTGTCTTGCATCCAAACCAATTGGTTGTAGCCGATTGATCCAGTGAAAGCAACCTGTCCCAAGAAAGGTCAAGCGATCTTTGGGTGGAAAGAATTCACTGAAGAGTGGGGGAATACATTCAGGTTCCCAGCATTAGGGATGAATGCACGGTCAGGCTATAAAACACAGAGTGATGGAAGCCCGGGCGTAACCGAACACTTCAGACGCGGAGAACAGAAAGACAGTATCGGCTTTTCTAATAATACAGGTAATTTCTGCCTGGCAACTCTGCATTTGAGATAACAAATCTTTTATTCCTGGATAATCCATATTGATGAGTTAAGAATGATCCAGTAGGAATGAAACGTTTATTCTTATTTTTTTTTTTTTTTACCGGATCTCTATTTAAGACACATGAATTGAGCTTTCTGCTGAACATTAGAGTAATAGCTGTACGTAAAAGTTATACATATATCCGAGCCTGAACTCAATTCTTGTTTAAAGGCTTAGTTTATCTATAAGTTTAGATAAATCGCCTGGTATCCGAGTTTGAACCTGATTCAAAAACTCTACTATTATTATTTTTTTTTTTTTTTTAGACCTTGTAAAAGTGTAGCCTTAAACCGAGCTTCATCTCTATAAAATAGGGATAGCAACCTGCGTTAGATTCAATCTCTGTACAGGAAGCATTACTGAAACTAATTATATTAGCAGGATAGTATATGAATGTAATCCTAGGTGCAGTAATCTTGCTACCTCCTTCTTCTTCAAGATAAGTAGGTTTAGACTATAAATTCAAAAACAAAACAAAAAATTATATTATTCTGCATAAATCTATATTTCGTGTTTTCAATAGTCAGTAAATAGATTAACCATGAATTTCCAGAAAGCTGCATACATTGCAGAAACTAATAATTTTTTTTTTTTTTTCTTTTCAATTCTTGATCCTCCTACAAAATAAGACAGTGATAAAACAATTATGTATTTCTAATGTACAGTAAGCAAATTTCAGTTCTTTCTATGAAATCTAAGACCCAATATTTTTATATGAAAACAAAATTAGACAGTAATATTTAAACAGTAAGAACCTATAGGGAAATTTGCATTTGTTTTTCAATATAACCCTCTGATTCTGTTAAACTGAGCCAATTTGCTCAAAATAGCTCAATATTTTGTCGGCAACAACTATTAATTTCTATATAAAGCTCTTTTGTTTTTGTTGTAATTTCAATTAAATTTTCTTCTCTTATTTTTGTTCATGGATTCCCATCACTCGCCAAGATTTTGGCAACAGTAGTAGGAAATAGAACGGAAGGGGATAAATTGATGGAAGCCCTAAATAATTTGCATTTGTTTAGTGGTAGATTAACTATATAAAGAATGAAAATATAAATATATATATATATATATTTAATGTAATTGTTGTTATCGTTGTGCAGGTACCTTGAAAGATGACTATGGCTGGAGGTCAAGTAGGTAAATTATGAAGTAATTTTCTAGGTGAAGCATGAATAGGCCTGTAGGTTCAAGAGTCTGAACAAAGGCTCTGATACCATCTGTAGTGCTCTGGTTTTTACAGCAGAGCACTATGTAAAATTTCAGGGTTAATTTTCTACGTTTTAAACTTTATCAGTTTATGGAAGTAAATTTCTAAGAATTACTATGTGCCTAAATAATATTTAGTGTACTGTCGTGTTTTCACTAACCTTACATTCGTAATTTAAAATAAACAAACATATCGTTATTTTCTTTTCAACAATCATGTTCCAGCATAAGAATAGGTTTCACAACTTAGTAAATCAGTAAATAGCAAGTTATGCATGTTTACAGTAAGATTTTAGCATAATAATCAAATAACATAAATGACAAGGAAATTACCTGATGCTGATGCTAACCGTAGGTTGTAGTAGGTTGTATAACCTCTTAGACAGCCAAACTGAAGTGTCCACCCTACCGACCAGCTATTATCTTGCTGGCCCTTGGAAATCAAAGGATTTCCAAGCCCCCGAGCCCACAATCTGATAATCCCGAGAGCAGTGTTTTCTTCTCTTCTCAAAACCTTTCTGTTCTCCCAACTTCTTTCTTCCCCAAACAAAAAAAAACCTCCCCTTTCTCCAAGCTCTCCCCCTCTATATAATTTCCCTTCCTCGAGAATATCTTGGGCTTACTCCACCGCCCCAAAATCCCCCTCTCGAGCCCCTCAACATTTACTCCTATTACCAGTTCATTCATACACAGTTCTTTATAAAAATGTATAATTAATTACTCTCATGGAAAAATTAGTTGGTTTTGGATTGACGGTCGTAAGTATTTATTACGGTGGGGATTATCACCCAAAGGTTATCCATTCGGGACAAGCTTCATTAAATACGAGTCTATTCTCTATCCTTGGTATTTAATGTTATTAATGTAATTAATAAAATCTTATATAATTAGTTGCCCCTTTTCAACTTGAACATGATGTGTCTTAATGGTCCACCTTATCCATCGAGACTACTTAGCTTGAGGTTTAAATTCCAAGATTAACATTGAATAATTAAATAACCATTTTCCATCACATCACGTTCAGTCCAAAAATGATTATCCTATTATGGCTAACTTTTGAAATGGAAATAATCACACAATATTAATTTATAAATCAATATTTTAAATCTTACTTATATTGCAATTGTTACGATAGGGATATATAAATGTTATTGGAATATTATTAATTAAGTAATAATAATAATTAGATCACCATTTATTAATTAATAATAATAATTAAATCACCATTTAACAATAATAAAAGGTGAATTAATCATAGTATTCTTAATTATTTGTTTATCACATGAGTACCCTATCATCAACATAGCATCCTTGTTCTTATAAACAAAGCACTTGTGAGGGCTTAAACAATTTTACTAATTAATTAGACACTATCATTACCCTATTCACAACAGTTCTCCTATGACAATGTTAACTGACGACACTTGTCTTAGTTTATTACTACAATGTTTTCATATAATTACTAATTCACTTATTTACACATTGACAACCTAACCATTCATTACCTAAGTTGATTGATGTATCCTTAACTGAGTTATCTATGACATTTATACTACTATTCAAGCATGACAAGTATGTTATACACCAGTAATATTGTACACGTACAAGGTGTGCATGCATGGCCAGTGTATGCACATGTCGGATATGTACTATAAACAAACCCCATTCCGCCTATGCATACTTGCTAACTAATAATAGTATCTACCCCCATGCAGAAGAGCAAGCATAATATATAGTATAATTACTTTAACATCCTCGGTTATTTAACAGTTAACCCTTTACGATTTAACATCATTCTCTTTATCTTTACATTAGTTTAATCAATCATGTACAAGGAAGGGTGCCTACTTCCACTAACTCGGAATCAAGGAATACTAAACCCCCAACAGTACTAACTAACACATCCTCCCATCATAACCTACGTCCAGCATCCTCCCTATCCTTCCTCTGCTAGTACAACAGTGGATGTCGGACTCACCGATCTGACCACATAGAACTTGAGAGCGATAGCGTCGGCCGAACAGCGGACCTATCCTCCCCTAGCAGGCATCCGACCATCGTCATCACAACAACATGGGGAGCGTGTCTCAGCACGGCCCTCCCACGACCTCGGGTCTCATGGAAACATAGTGTGGGAAACACATCCATCCCTCTCAACATACTGGGCCTATGCCCTTATCAACTCATACTTGCTGCTATCGGGATTATCAGTTTGTGTTATCGTATCCTCATTTTGGCTGCTAAGGTTTGCTGTAAGAACATGTTTTTCCTTTCCAATATATATCAGATCAAGTAACTGGCTATCCCATAGCCCTTGTGTCCTACAGGTTAGTGTTTTGCAAAATACAATTTATAGAAAGCATTTTCCATTGATCGCCAATTGATCCATGTTATCATTTCATTTCATGTAACCTTTTAGCTCATCATAGATACATATAACATTTCAATAATTCATATAAGAAGATGGTATCCACGTACCGAATCATATATTTCACATTTCATTAATGAAAACATATAAACATATACTGCAATCGTAAAATAAGGAAATCATATGATAATCATGACATCATAATCGCATAACATAGTAACATCATAATCATGGTGAAATCATAAAACAGAGTAACATCATATAACGAGGTCCAATATAGTTTACTCAGTCGAGCTGAGTTCAACAGAATATATAAGAAATAAAGTATGGTGTGTCTAACTAATAAATATACCGAATCAAAATATGGGCATTACAAAGACAGTAGGATATCAACTCCCACGTCATAGCAGAAAGGTAACTGGAAGAACTGCAGGAAAGTCGAGGCAAGGGAAGTAAAGGTGGCATGGGTCCCATGGGGCTGCTCGATGTACCACTTAGCTGCAGAGCCAGTGAGGGTGCGCTGTAATAGACAGAGGCAGACAGAGTCATCCACTATGGAGTTGGAGGAACACCATAAATGGAAGGACATAATATGGTTCTAGGGGTCTTCACCTACCTTTCCCTCAAACTTAGGGATTTCAGAGGGGAGCTTGGTGGGGATGTGATGCCATGTAGGGTCGTGTCTGATGGGATCATTAGTCAATCTAGCTAGGTCAGGAAGGTTGAGACTAGCCATGGATGGAAAACTAGTAGAAGGATGTGACATATTAGTGGGTGTCACCATGTTGGGACCAATGCCCCCAAGTGGAGGGGCAGGGTTTGGGATGTTTCCCCCAAGTGGAGGAACGAGAGTGGTATGGGACGGTCCTACACCGCCAAGGGTAGTGTGAGTCACTGATGGAGTGGAGATAGGTATGCCAGCTACTGGAATGGGTACAGTGACCGAAATGGTTGATGTGGGCCCCATCGAGGGCATACCCAAAGAAGGTGTGGTAGCTGGTGTGGTGGTGGATGCTCCACCAATGGTCCCTACAAAGAAAGGGGTAGAAGTCATGCCAGCCATGGGGATGGTTGGTGCAGTGTAAGTGGGGTTCTTGGACTCTGCCTCAGAATCAGAGGTAAAATAAGGGGCGTCTAGATCGGGTGACGGAGTTCTATGCCATTGACGAGTGGAGTCAAGTGACAAAGCTCAAGATCTATGATGAGTGGTATCAAGTGATGAAGATCTACGTCTATGACGTGTGATGTCAAGTGAACCATGCTATGGGGGCTCGCCCTGAAGGTGCCAAGAATGTCTCGGGGACTCAAGGGTGACAGATGGTGTTAAGTATCTATAGGTTGTGTTGAGTGAAAAACAACTCAAAAACCCAAATGCAACCGAGTGTGTAGAAGGAGAGCTCAAAAAATATGGCACTTAGGCCAACAACCAACTCAAAACACTTACTGTAACAGCTGTGCTACAATAAGTGGAGTATCAATAGAAATGGTCAGAATACCAACAAGCAGCAGGTTTCCTAGAAAATAAATAAAAATGGTGGATTCGCTAGACCAAAAGGAGGTAAGGGAGCATGCAAACACCTAGCTAAATAGTATTCTGACTCAACTAGACATATCCCCTGCAAGGTGATGAAATCTAAGTCAGACAATATGGATAGTAGAGCCAAGTGGCTAAAGATATCCCCCTACCAGGAGGGACACCGGGTAGTCAATCCTAGAAGAAAATCAACTAAGATACCCCGTTCATGACACATTCGGTTGGGTGAATCTACCATTTGGTTCTATCGCTGCTGTATCTCCATACGGGTGATACACCGAGAACTGCGAAAGGTATCCTTCGGTTACTGAATGGATTGCAGTATTGCACTCAGGCTTCCGGAACCAGTCTAGCGACTTCAACCCTCCTAGGGGAGAGACCTTCCCGATAAATTGGTTTTAAACCGTGTCAAAAAATACTAGGGGATTTTGGTTCCCTAATGGACAACAGCTATGTTTCAAGTGTAAGCAACCGAGGGGTGTTATTTGGATGCCTATCCCCCCGATCCTACCTAACTACAAGATTCTTATGTGTTCCCCAAGTGGGGTTAGAATGTTGGTTGTGTTAAGTAGTATTTTAGGGCTCACTTGAATTAAGTGGTAGAGTGTGTGTGTGTGAGATGATGAACCCAAGTAAAAGTGCCACGGGGTGGGCAACTTTCAAACTAAAAATAACAATGCAAAAATTAAACTTTGAAATGCAAAATTTTCTTTTTTTCAATTAAAATGCTGAAATTTTTTTAAAAATATTCTGTAAATGGAACATAAATAATACTGCAGAAAAAAGGCTGTAGTAAAGTATGGCTACAGATAGGACAGATGGCTATGCAGGTGTTGAAAATATTGCAGCAAAGTGTTGGGTTCAAAATAGTGAAAAAAAGTGCAGAAAATAGATCGCGGGTCTATGGCAAATCTGAGCGGTCGGACTGCGGGAAACAACGCAACAGTCGCGGACGGGTTGCCAGACTTTGGCCGAAAGACGCAGGCGGATCGCAGGAAAAAGGTTGAAAGTCGTAGGCGGGTTGCAAGAAAATGGTTGAAAGCCGCAGGTGGGACGCGGGAAGAAGGCCGAAAGACGCAGGCGGGTTGCAGGAAAATCGCTGAAAGCCGCAAGTGGGTTGTAGAAAAATGGCTGAAAGCTACAGACAGCCCATGGGAAAATGGGTTAATAGCCACGGTCAAACTGCGGGAATTTTTCCGAAAGACGCAGGTGGACCACGGGAAAAGGGTCGAAAGTCGTAGGAAGGTTGCAGGAAAATGGCTTAAAGCCACAAGTGGGTTGCAGAAAAATGGCTGAAAGCCCCAGACGGCCTGTGGGAAAATGGGTTAACAGCCGCGGTCAGATTATGGGAGTTTGGCTGAAAGATGCAGGCGGACCGCGGGAAAAGGGTCGAAAGTTGCAGGAGGGTTGCAATAAAATGGTTGAATGTCGCAAGCGTCCCGCGAAAAAATGGGTTAACAGCCACGGTCGGACCGCACAAAACAAGATAATAGCCGCGGTCAGATCGCAGGTAACAGATTGGAAACCACCGCTAGATCGCGTGAAATAGTCTAAGAGCCGTAGTCGGATCGCAGGTAAATGCCTGAAATACGCAGTCGAAACGCAACTGCGGGGGGCAAAACACGTGGTTTACGGCAACCGAAAGGGACAGCCGAAAGGAAAAAACAGAAAAATATTGTAGAAAATTAAAAACGTTTAAAACTTTAAAACTATAACCAGAAATTCAAAGGAACACAAGGGGAGTCGCCAAAACTGTAGCTACGGTTTTCACCCTAGCTTGTGCAAATGAGCACCTACTAAGGAGAAGGGACTCCTTAGTAGCAGTTCAGAAAAACAGTAAATGAAAGAAAGTATAGTAAAATAGTAACTACTCTAAGCATGTGCATAAACAGAAAAGAAAAGATAATAAAAATGGTTTTTTGTATTGATTATACCTCCGATGTGAAGGTTGGTGAATCCTTTGCAGCAGTCCAAGAGGGTTGCATCCAAGCTCCAGTTTTGTTCGTTTCTCTTTCTCCAAAGGGTTTTGGAAATGGGCCAAAGGGGCACTCAAATGTGAAAGTATCTCAAGGGTGAGCTAGGGTTTCAAGAGTGATTTTGGCAGAGTAAGGGTGTGGTTGATTGTGGATATGAAATGAGGGGCCTCCATCACCTATTTATAGGTTTTTAGTGGTGGAGTGTTGGCCCATAGTTTTCGGCACCATATGGTTTAGGTTAGATGTATAGGGTTTTTGCTTCCTTTTTCCCTTTTTTTCCTCTTTTTTGTATTTTTGATTCCCTTTTTAGAGGGTTTTTGCTATTTTGGAGGAATTTTGGATTATTTTGGGGGAAAAAGGGTTTTTTTGGCCTTTTGGAGGCTTTTTTAATGGTATTTTGGCCTTTTGTAGGATTTTTAATGGGTTTTTAAGGTTTTGGAGGCAAATATGGTAGGAAATATGGACAAATGAGTCATGTAATGGGGTGGATGAGGTAGTGAGCACTTTTTGGGTGTTAACACAGAGGATCTGAATCTAAATGTCCAGTGGATCGCAGTAGAGACTAGACTAGTGGATCCGAGCATCAATGTAGTCATGCGTAGTGGCGCTAAGACAGGCCACAACAGAGGAGCGGAAGCTTCAACATCAGGGGAGGTACATACGAAGAAGGATCCCCTTGAAACAATATGGATAAGGAAAGCTCCAGAAAAATCACCCCCTCTTAACCTACAAAAGAACAAGGAGATCTTCATTGATGCGCGGGATACCTTTAGAGAACCGGCAGATAAGTCATCAAGGATCCCGCTGCGCAGTGAAACACTGCATGTTGAAGACATGCTGGCCTCGTATGATAAAATAAGTACTGCAACAGATGTCCGTACTTCTGTTTTGCAGTTCTTGCGAAGCTGCATGAAGTTACTAAAAAGAAAAAAAGCCATAGTAGAGCTCCAGAAGCTTATCAACTAGTATGAACCTCAAATTGCAACAGAGACTCCAGATAGCACTGTACATCATATAAGGAAGCACAAAAGAACAGGCCGAGAGATGAGGCTTACTGCATAGATAGGATATTTTGAAATGGATGAAGTCATCCTTGATCTGAGATCAGAAGTGAATGTCTTGACTAAGCAGACATGGCAGCAGATGGGTCGACCAAAGTTGATCTGGTCACCTATCCAGTTACGAATGGCTAATCAGGAGAAGGTCATACCTTTTGGCCGCTTAGCTAATGTAGTAGTGGACATTGACGGAGTACAAAGTCATGTAGACTTTGAGGTTATTGAAATTGTTGATGATAGTCAACCTTTTCCAGCAATATTGGGAATTGATTGGGCTATGGATAACTTGCCTATCATAAACTTGAAGACAAAGAAGATGATCTTTGAAGGGAAGCATCTTAGGGTCATCGCACCATTGGATCCTAAAGATGGTGATAGATACAGTGAGCCGATTCAGGAGGAATCCCAAGCTCAAGATTTAGACTGACTATACCAGCTGACTGCGAACAGGGAAGACTACATTAATCCTACTGCGGATGGTACGCTTAGCTAGCGATGTGACACTTCTTGTATCTCTGACTCAGATACAAGACTGGAGAATTGGCAAAGCCATATGCATGAAGTATTAGCAAGAAGATGTGCACAGGTTACAAAATCGCTGCTCTGGATCGGAAAAGAGGTGAGTCCTATTCCCACATATGATGGTTCTGCTAATGTTTACAGTTTCATAAGGGAATATATTGTAGTTATACTAGATGAGCATAGACTACCAGCTTTAGATATAGCATTGCACGATACACCTACTAGATGGTGGAATGCACATAAGAAAACATTGACCACTTGGGATCAATGCATAACTAAGATGCAGATCCGGTTCGCCAAAAAGGTTACCTTACCCTTTGAAAAGTATAATGGACAGACAGACCCTAGTCAACACATTGAAATTTGTTCAAAGGCATGGGTGGGAAGACCACTTACAGAATGGGTACATTTATTTGTACATACATTGGATGCGGGTATCCTAGAAAAATGGTACCTAGACCTGGAGTTGCGCAGTGAACTCATTGATTGGGAGCTGCTCGCTGCGAACTTCAGGAAAGACTTCAATTTTGAAACGAGAATCCACTAATCCATGAAGCATTACAGCTAATCAAGAAGCACATATTCCAGGACGACTATCATCATCAAAACATAACATTGCAGGAGTTTTTTGGGACATAGTGCATTCCTGCGTACCTACAGTCAGAATGGAAGGAACATGAAGAGCACTTGATCGAGTGTTACAAATTAGTTGAAGATACCAATGATACAAATGAAGACAATGAGGATGACCCGTGCAAGATAGATATACCAGAATCAGAAGGCGCGTGTGAGGTAGAACGACCTCCGTTGGAAATCCCAGATATGACTGGACCAATAAAAACACAAAAAGTGAACATTGGCACAGACAAAGAGCCGAAGTTCGCATGAATAGGAGATTATTGGGACGATCAGACTATTGCAAAGATCGCAAATACCTTACATGAGTATCAAGAACTATTTCCAACAAAATTTACAGAGATGAAAGGAATTTTGGGAGACCTAGGGGTTATGAAAATACCTTTAAAGCCAGGTGCTAAGCCTGTCAAGCAGAGGCCATATAGATTGAATCCACGCTACAAGGAAAAAGTCCATGCAGAACTCGATAAGATGCTAGATGCAGGAATCATTGAACCAATTGAAGAATCTGAATGGATTAGCCCCATGGTTTTTCAAGACAAGAAAGCAAAAGGCGAGATCAGGATTTGTGTGGATCTTAGAAAGATGAATGATGCTTCCATGCACGACCCATTTCCTACTCCATTCACAGACGAAGTGCTTGATAACGGTGGAGGAAATGAGGCATATTCTTTCACTGATGGTTTCTCTGGTTATCATCAGATCAGGATTGATCCTATGGATAGGCATAAGACAACATTTGCTACAGAATGGGGGTAATTGCAGTACACCGTCACGCCTTTTGGGCTTAAGAATGCACCTGCCATATTCTCTAGAGTCATCGTCGCAGCATTTAAAGATTTTATGCACAGGTTTTTAGAAGCGTATTTTGATGATTGGACTGTATTTGGTCTATTGAAAAATCATTGCGCGAATCTCCGCATGATGCTCGAGAAGTGTCGACAGCATCAAATATCCTTGAATTTGAAAAAGTGTATTTTTTGTGTGCCTTATGGAATTTTACTTGGCCACATTGTCTGTAAGGAAGGATTGATGGTAGACCCTGCGAAGATTGTAGTTATTACAAACTTACCAACACCAAATTCAATCAAGATGTTGCGATCTACATTAGGCCATACTAGATATTATAGGAAATTTATAAAGGGTTATGCACAGATAACTGCAGCAATGGAAAAGCTGCTGAAGAAAGACACATCGTTCATTTGGAACACAGAATGCGAACAAGGTTTTGACACATTAAAAGAAAAGATGGTCACTGCGCCTATTCTAGTATTTCCAGACTGGACGAAGCCATTCCATGTCCATGTTGACACATCATGTATTGCCCTGGGGATCATGTTAGCTCAGCCACGAGAGGGAGGTATTGACCACCCTATTGAATTTTCTAGCAGAAAGCTTTCAACAGCAAAGAAGAACTATACTACTACTGAGAGGTAAGGTCTTGCGATAGTATATGCCCTACATAAATTTAGACACTACTTGCTGGGATCGCAGTTCCTTATGTTTACTGACCATTCTGCATTGAAATATTTGGTCAACAAGCCAGTGTTAGGGGGATGCATATGCCGATGGTTATTTATGTTCCAGGAATATGAATTTGAAATTATTGTCAAGCTAGGTAGGATGAACTTGGGACCTGATCATCTGTCAAGGATCGAGTCAGGAGAGGAGCCAACGAATATTGAAGACAATCTGCCTGATGCGCAGTTATTTAGTATATAGGTTTCCGATGATTATTACAAGGATATCATTGAATTCCTAACCACAGGGCTGGCACCCCAAGAATTCTCAGTCCAGCAGAAAAAACAGTTAGTGGTGCGTGCCGCGGACTTCACTATAATTGCAGGCTAGTTATACAAACGTAAGCCGGATGAAGTCCTGCGCAGGTGCATACTTGATGATGAGAAGCCATTTATTCTAGCCGACGCACACTCAGAAATCACGAGAGGTCACTATGCAGGAAGGGCTACTACGTAGAAGATATTGCGCGTAGGGCTATGGTGGCCTATGCTACATAAAGATGCCAAAGAACATTGTAGGAACTGTGATGTCTGTCAGAGGACTGGAAAACCATCATGCCGAGATGAGATGCCATTGAATCCACAGTTGACACTGCAACCATTTGAAAAATGGGCAATAGACTTTGTGGGTCCTATAAACCCACCAAGAAAAAGAACGGGTGCAAGGTATATTATTACTACTACAGATTACCTCACCAGATGGGAAGAAGCAAAACAAGTTAAGGACTGCAGCGCCAGTACTGCTGCATAGTTTATTTTTCAAGAAATACTCACCAGATTTGGTTGTCCGAAGATTTTGATGAGTGACCAAGGTACTCACTTTTTGAACAAGACAATTGAGGCGCTTACTGAAGAATTCTACATTCGTCATTAGCGCAGTACTCCATATCATCCACAGGCGAATGGTACTGTAGAGGCTTTCAATAAAAGATTGGAGAACGCACTCACTAAGGTGTGCAATGTAAATAGAGACGATTGGGACCTACGCGTCTCACCTGTGCTATGGGCATATAGGACCACATGCAAGAAATTGACAGGACAGACACCCTTTTGGTTGGTTTATGGGCAGGAGGCTCTAATACCTATGGAATATATTGTCCCTAGTTTGAGAATCGTAGCATTTACAGGGATGGAAAACTGTGAATCTCTAGAAGAAATATTACTATACTTACTGGGCTTGGAGGAACATCGCTTCATCGTAGGCTTCCACCAGCAAGCTCAGAAGGATCGTGAGAAAGCATGGCATGATCGCCATATAAAGAACAAGTGTTTTCAAGTAGGTGAGCTAGTCCTCCTGTATGATAGCAAATTCATGAAATTCCCTGGTAAATTTAAGATGCATTGGCTTGGCCCATATACTGTGATACATGTTACTAACACTGGTGCAGCCCAGTTAATCAATTTAGCTGGTGATACCTTGACAACTTTGATAAATGGAAGCAGGCTAAAGCTATACCATGATAGCACTGCTTCATAGAACCCTGAATAATGAGCCAAGGAAGGAAGTTCTAAGTGTCAAGTACAGTTGAAAGTGGACACTAGAAATGTAAAGGAGTCTGTACATGTATGATAAAAGGAAGAAGGTATGATAAGAAGAATGATCTATGCACCGTGCAGCACTGTTGAAGTTGCGTGGAAGAAAAAAAAAAGAGAAAAAGAAGAAGAAAAATATATATAGTAGAAGCCATGTAGTTGGAAATTTTCGGCACTGCGAAGTAGCCGCGTAGGGTTGCAGATGGCTTGCCGCGCAGCTCGGCGCAACACTCAGAGAAAAATAGCTGCTGCATGGCTTTTCAGAAAAATTGCCGTTAGATGATCGTTGCAGCAACCGCTTCAGCATTTAAAGAGAAGATAGCCATTCTGAGCATGCTGATGGTAGAAAAGACCGAAGGATCCGCTCAAATTAGCCAATGGACACCACATTAAATGCTTATCTAGCTGTTGAAGGGCGCGGGAGAGGGTCTCCTATGCCTATAAATAAGACCATTGGGAGACTCGTGGGCGTTACCAAGCACTTAGAATTTTCTTGCGATTAGCCTCTCTGAGCTAGTAGCCATCTGTATTCTATCTGCCTTAGCCGCTACCTCATTTATGAATGTCCGAAGCTTCCTTTAGAGAAGAAGAACTGACCCTTGAAGAAGTACTAAGGATCTTTCAGCACGGAGGGATTCAACAATTAATGAAAACTCCAATTAAGAAGGTCGCCGCAGAACAAGGTGAAGGATCCCGCAGATCACCAAGAATTAATCTGACGATGCAGGAAAAAGCAAAAGATAAGGGAAAAGTTGTAACTGCACCTCAATCCAACATCATAAAGATGGGATCCTTGGCACATAAATCACCAGTCTTTCAGACAGAACCTTTGAAGATGACACCTGAATATATCTCCCCGTGGGCATTGAATGCCCTGTGTTTAAATTGTCCAAGAATGCGAGATACGACATCCCGCTGTCACCTATCTCAAAGCATGTAAACGTTGCTAAGAATCTGCTAGGAAAGATAGCAGATTGTAAATGGGAGGATTATGACCTCTTGGGAATGAAGAAAGATGAGCCAGATGTTCCCAAATACCTAGATTTTCAACCAGACCAGTATATGTGCTGGAAAAAGGGCACCAAGGGAACTCTAAACTTGGTAGCTGACAGTTGGTTAGCAACTATTGTTCAGTCAGGGCTACTGAACTTGCTGAGATTGCCACATTTTGACCGTTCTCCAGAACTGAATCTCGTGGTTCACACACTCATGGCGTGAATCCATCAAGGTTATCTATGGATGGACAAAAACATTGATATTAACATTGATTTGATCCACCACATCACCGGGCTAAGAAAGCGCGGTAAGGATCCTAAGCAATTCTTCCAAGGGAAGAGCAAAGAAAAAGAGGCTGTTGAGAAGATGAAGAAAACCCACTCGGTGGTGAAGGAAAAAAGAGGATTCCTGACAGAAGATATAGAGGATAGAGCAATAAGATTTGTAACGCAGTTGCTCACAGGAAAGATGCTCAAAACATCTAGGCCTTCGGAGGTTCCTGCGGGCACAATACTCCTTGGTGCCGCAGCGGCCGAAGGCAACAGCTTCAATTGGTGTCAGTTTCTGTTGAATGAGTTCCTTGAAGAACTCAACGACACCTAGGTGAATGGCGGCCAGTTCCATTTCACCTGGCTCATCATCCTGATCTCTTTGTGCGGATGGGAGGAGCCGCAAGATTATGCAGGCGTCATTATGGACACCAAGGATCCTAGAGGATTTAAGTTCGTCAACCTTTGGGAAAACACAAATGCAGAGCGCCAACATGCAACAGCAGAAGTCTTTTACCAGTACTATATTCAGCCATGCGACGCAATCATGAAGACACCCCACATTACAAAGCAGGTCACGGCGAAGTATATCCGCATCATCGACTTTGAGGCGGATATGAAATGTATCTTCATATCGTTGAAAGCACAAACGAGGAAATCGGAGTGGTTCCCGGGAAAGTACATCATGTATGAGTAGGATATTGAGGACCTCATGAAAGATTGGCCAGCAGAGTTCCGCGTAGAGGTCATGGACGTGGAGACAGATTCAACAGAAGATAAGCCGATCCTGCTCTCATGCCCAATTATTGAAGAAACAGGGAAGACAAAAGAAGCTAAGACTTCGGAGAAGCCAAAGTCATGGAAAAAGGTGAAGGCTACAAAGATTCAATCGAAGGTAGTCCTCAATGATGATGACTATGAGATGATAGCCGAAACAGTCTTAGAGCAGATGAAGGAGCTTATGGAGGCTAACGAAAAGAAGGACATGGTCATCCACGATGACCTACACTAGACGCGACTGGCAATGCAAGGCCTAATGAAGAAAATGGACGATGTCCAGAAAATCCTTATTGTGCCGAAGGAAGCAGGGGCTGAAAGGAGGTCGGTAGGAACCTCGCAGCAAGGAATCCAACAGCTAGCAATAATGTTACCGTCGAAGACTAGGATTGTCCATGTGGACCCATTGGCCGTTGTGTTTCCAATGGCGGAGCAATTTGTCTTAGACACAAAGGGAGTCGAGAGGGTAGAGCTCGACTTAGCCAAAATCCTTTTACCAGGATTGCACTTCATCCACATGCAGATCATGGAGGAGATGCATGAATGGATGATTGAATCAATGAAGTTACAGGAAGAACTCACCGCAGCAAACATACAAATTCAGCATAAGGCAGAAGTACAGCTACGCAACAAACAGGACCGTCGACAAAATTTGGAGACCACCATATCCAATGTGGCGAAGGCTATCAAAGGCATAGAAATCCAGGATGATCCTATGGACATAGTTCTGAGGATCAGAGATAAGGTGAGATCCTTGCAGACGGAGATGCAGGATAAAGAGATTTATTATGAGGCCGATATTGCTACATTGAAGGATAAGCTTAATAAGCAGGTGCCATTAACTTAACAGCAATTCAGAGAGCAAGCAGTGAGCGTCGCCTCGAAAAGCATCACAAGTGAGATGGATAAGTTCCAATCTCTCCTGGATAAGGTTTCACAGGCAATCGCGACCCTTAAAGATGATCAAGGGTTGCTGCAGGTCAAGACCATGGTACAAGAAAAACAAACTGCGCTGGATAAGTTGAATGTAGAGGTTAAAGCTCTGCCACCCAGAGAAAGGCTGCCGAGATACAAGGAGATATCCAGCTTAAAGAAATAAGTACAAGAATTACGACAAAAAGAGACTCAGATGGATAATCAGTCGCAGCAGCTCATGGAGAATGGCATTGCGGTATCACAACAGATTGAAGATAAGTTAGTAGAACTGCACGATAACCAGGAGCAGGTACAAGATCAAATTGGACAAGAAATAACTCCAACACTGCTTGAGACAATTAAATAGGTTGAGGAGGATACAAGAGAAGCAGTGGTGCAGTTGTGTGGTACATATGACAAGTTTGTAGCCAAGTTCGTCCCACTCGTCGTGGCGCAGAGTGAGACGGCTGAAACAATTAGTTGCTCGGGGACGAGCCGCATGTAAGTGTTAGGGGCATGTTGGGCCCAGGTTGAGATGAATGTTTGGAAGCACCCTTTTGAGGCAAGCAGGGAAATCTGAGCGGAGCGCAGTTCAGAAACACAATTTTGGCTAAGTATTGAGGATGCTACAAAGTTGCGCGTAGCATCCAACTTTTGACCAGACTGCAGAGTTGCGCGCAACGTCGAAGTTTTGGCTATGATGTGAAGACCAGTACTCTGCCAAAGCAGTGCTGCGGAGTTAGGAGGCCACATGGAGCCATCAAAGTGGTGTGCTGGACAAGTATCAAGTGTAGCTACCGGCTCAACCGGTAGCAGCCATTTTTGGAAAGATATTTCAGGATTGTCGAGCGGCAGACGTAGGCAAAACAAGAAGGCAGCCACATGTGGGTTGTTAAGGAAAGCGACGTTTGGCATGCTTAGAAGGTAAAACCATTAGAGAGAAACGGTTCGGTAGAAGCAGCCTGTAGGCACACGTGCGACAGGAAGGCCGATAGCGACAGAATGAGGATGTGGAGATCTGCCATGATCAAGCAGACGCTACCTGGAGCCAGCAAGCCGATTTGGAAAATCGGTGCAGTTTTGGAAACCCTTAGGGTTTTGGGTTTTAGGTCTTCGACATTATACATACATGACCTTCGGGCATGATCTATTTAAGAAGACATTTTTGTATGGGATGGGGGTTGTTCTCTTTTTGGATTATTGTTATTCTTGTGTTGTTGCTGAGAACTTAAGGAGATAACCTTTTTGTATTGTAAAATCTCTCCGAGCTGAGAATATTGTAAAGGTTCTGCAGCTGTGTGCATAGAGACCTAGCCGAGAGAAAGAAGAGTCTACAGCTGAGTGCACATAATAAGAATGGTTGCCGCATCCCTTTTGAAAGAAACATATTACCAACCGTTCTTGTGGATGTAGCTTTCCATCCGGGGAAGTGAACCACGTTAAATCCTGTGTTATGTGATGATGTTTATAAATGAATGACTGTCTGTATTTTCTGTAGAATGAATGCTTGAATGTTTCCTTGCATGCTATAATATGAGAACTTTGATATGCATTTACCAATAGGAGAAGTTTGGGAATGATATGCTAGGTTCCACAGAAGCAGATGAATGACAAACATTTCAATTCTATGTTAAGGTCGTGAATCAATCATTTAAGTTTAAATACTTTCTTAAGCAGAGTGAAGGAACACAACACAGTTGATCATGTTTATCATTTCAGTTCACATTGTAATAATCCAAATTCTAGAATGAACGCTAGAAAGATAACCAGTAAGTGCCTGAATGAATGGATGAGTGATATTCATATCAGTGCCTTAACGTTTCTGAGATCTTCCAAGTAGAGGATAAGTGTGGGTGATTCGCAGTTCCAGAAGAAGAGTCGTAGTAGTAAGAAACCCTTAGTGTGGGCCACAGTGTTGCCTCCACCGCGCAATACTGCTTGTAGCATAGATCCTGCTGCGCATTGCATCACTTTGCCCTGTAGCGCCATTCTTTTGTCCTACGCTGCGCAGCTTGTTCAGATAAACAACTCATCATTTACTGTGGAAACCTGATTCTGCAGTACCCCATAAGATACACCTTGGGTGAGACCTCAACCTGCTTGCAGGTTGTTGCCGAAAGGGCCAGTGCAAAGGGGTTTTGTTGGTCAAAGGGAAAACTGCAAAGAACCTGGGTCTAATTGGAAACCTCTGGGTCAGTTTAAGCCAACAACGGTGAACCTATGAATGGAGATAGTGAGGGTGAGAAAGCATTTAAGGGGTAGAAGGTAGAAGAGCAGTAGCAGCGGGTGATAAAGGTGCAGGGCAGAGAATAAACTACTTGTGGAGGCTATCATATGGCCTGAGAAGCTGCGAACATGATGTGACCCGCATCATTCGACGGTCGGGAGGGAAATGAGATGAAGATTAATGTCATAGACAGGGCTAGATTGATAGGAAACCTAACGTACATCGCCGCTACCACCAAAATAATTATAAATATGATGGAAGCCACATCAGTGATGTCATATGCCTCTTTGTCTATCTGGAGATCTTTGCCAAGCATGTTTCGCGTCAGCTTGAGCCCAGGGCATCATTGTTGCTCGATTGGGAGGTCCAGTTGGGTCATCATGGCGAATGTGACTACACGTAGTTGCGATCATCATCACGACAGTTATGGATATGGTCTTTGCGTCCCTTGTCCGAGATCAACGTATGGCATAGGTGGTGCACCTGGCAGCTCGGATAAGGATTCAGTTACAGATTAGTCATGGAGAAGGAGCAGTAGTCAGAAGTGGTTTTTATGCCTAAGGAAGTGTGGACTAAGGTGGAGGAATAACACACTCCTCCATCCTCGATAGTTTTCGACCACGTGGAGGTTAGCACTGATAGTGAAGATGAAGAGCCTGAAGGGCGACAGGTGTCCAAGAAGGTCCAACACCGGAGAAACGGAGAGACTTCCGAAGAGGAGAGGGGCGTCCATCAAGACATTGAGATTGTCCAGGATTTCATGATCCCCACTGAAGAAATGACACCTACCCCTCTGATTGAAGAACCACAGGTGAATGGCTCATTGAAAGTGGAAGAATTCTTTGACCCTTATGGCCAATTGAAGACTCAAAAGTAAGGTGGTGTCCTATTCATGGTATTTTTGTTTACCATCTTAATCAATCTGTTTTGGACTTGGCACCAAGAATAATTTTAAGGGCGAAATTTAGCCCATGGGCTATTTTTCCAAAAAAATATTCGCCAATTTGCATTTTTTTAATCCCCATTTCGCCCAATTTTGATGGGGTAAACTTTTGTGAAAATCCTCAAAGCAGATCTAAGAGATAATGTATACCCCACAAGAAAGTAATTGATTAAGTAAGAAAATAGAAGAAGAGTGATCAATGAAGTATAATGAGCAACAGAATAATAATACAGTAGAACTCAGATAGAAGCAAAAATACTTCACACACACTAATTAATTAATCACAATATGGACAAATAAATAGTACAATGCATGAGGATTCGAATTCCTAAGGTGGCAATTCGAATTAGCCTTCATGGAGTGATCAAAGGATCACTGGAGTGTCATTGGAGCACAACTAGTAGTTTATCTCATCATCAGTGGAGTCATCAATGCTCAAGTAACTATCAACCATCAGTCAAACTGAGTCTAACTGAGTGTGGTAGGTGTAACTGAGTGTAACTGAATGAAGGAGGCTTAGTGGAGGTTGCATGAGGAGCTAACTGGAGTCAGAATGGGTAGTCTAGTCTCACTAGAGATCCATCGGAGTAATACAGTCAGTTGAGAGTCAGTCTAGCCTTAAATCAAGGAAAGAACTGATGCTTACTCAATTAACTGAAGTGAAACTAAGTGGTAGGTGAGAGAGGGCGCATGAGATGCATGCAATTCCATGAAGGGGTGCACTAAGCACTAGGAGGGCGAAAATGGATCTGAGAGAAGCTCCCAGAGGCTGGCTAATTGAGGGCTAGGTGCTGGAGTGATGACTAGGATGCATGCAAATGCATGAAACCCTAAATAATGCATGCAAACCCTAAAAGTACATGCATGACTGAAAATGCAAATAATGAAAATGCTGCTAGGACTAGGATGGAGTATAGGAATATCCTAACACTTTTTTCACTCTAAAAATAGCCAAATTTTAATATAAATTATATAAAATCCTTAGAAATTGAAATAATTTCAGAAAAATATCACCAAATAATTTATAGTTGACATTTTAAATATTGCTAAGATTTGCCAAGGTTTATACACTTTTAAATAAGTATGGGTCCTTAAAATTATCCCAGCTTGACACGTAAGTAATATTCCCAAATTTTGAGGATCTCGAGGTGGCAGCATAATTTTGATTATTTCATAAGGACCAATTCAAGGCTAGAGGCCTATAAAAGCATTGTAATAGAATAATTAAGGGTTTGGAAATCATTTGGCTAAGGCCTTGGGATAGAGCTCTATTCTAGAAATTTTTCATTAATATAATGTACAGTGCTTATGGCAGACCATTCTGCAGAGATTCCTGTGTTGCTTTTACTTGTAGTTTGTTTTTTCTCTCTTCTCTATGTGCTCGTACTTCATGTTATGCATTTACATTATGTTTTCCCTTTCATATCAGAGATCAATGTATAATAGTTTAGAATTCTTGGAAACAAGCTCAGGCTATTATTTCAGATATTCACTCAATATTGCTACTAAGGTTTATATTGAAGTCATGTTTGTTGGATGCTCATATCAATGGATTGTTCATAATTTATTCTTTTATCACCAGAAAATAGCTTTACGACGGCAAGAGGGTAGCTACCTTGCCTCTGTTTTAATAGTTCGCACTACATCACTGTTATCTGATCTTTATATTGTTTCTTGACTCCATTACCCAAGGTTTATGCTCTCGATTGTCCCACCAATCTTTAAACAACCTGTCCCATGCAAATATGACCTTCTGAATGAGCTATGTATGAATATTTTGAGTAAAGAAAGATGGTGCGTTTGTTCATTGCTGACAACTTTGAGTATTTCCAGTTTTTCATAGGTTTGTAGAGAGAGCCCTCTCAGACTGTGCTGGGTCAGTAGCACATATCCAAAGTGGTTAGTGGTTACCCTGAAGCGGCCTTCTCCCACAACCTTGGAGGTCATTTTGGGTGTTAACACATAGTTCCCACATGATGATCTGGAAAATGCTTTTACATTTTGCACATTCAAGGTACATAATCTCAAAAATGCTTTTACATTCATGGTTCTCACTTGATGAAAATATTGCTTTAAAAATAAACTGCATACTTGCTCATAAAGTTTTCATTTTATTAAAAGGTAAGAGGAAAATGTAGTTCTAAAAAGTTTCAAGTTAACTTAAAAAAATGGTCATGCTCTTATTTTAGTGATTTGTTGATTGATCTCACACCTTGGTTTGTTGCTTTCTCAAGAGTGTGGATGGAAACTTGTCCCTTTGCAACTAAAACGTACACTATTGATTGCATCTCACTTTTGACTCCAGGTGCCAATATTTTAGTGTTGATTTTTAAATGTTATATTAAGAGAATGGTTATGAGTTTATTTTAATAATTTATTGGTTACACTATTTCCGTGTAACTAACCATTTCATAATTTATTGGTTATACTAATTCCTTGTAACTCAACATTTACACTTAGTTTACTTTCAGTTTTTCTTTCAATATTTAAATTCTTGTTGCATTTCTTAAATATCTAAAATCGTTAAGAAAGGCATATTTTTTATGCTAACTCGAGATGAGAATAAAGGTAGAATTGTTGTTTGACACTCCTTAAAATGTTCTTGTAACATGTTTTGGATGGCCAAGTTATTGAATACTTTAGGGAAGTTAGGATAGGGATGTTAGGGAGTGAAATGATGTGAAGTAGGGCTGCAATAAAGGGTTGGGACAATAAAAAAAGTGGCAGTCCTGTAGGTGTCTAAGCATCATTATATATCATTGTGAGTGTATTTGAGTGAGTTGTTACACGAACATAAAAACTATTGTCACTTTCCTTCAAAGTTAAGTGGTCTTTTGGGAGTTAATGCAAGTAGATCACAGTTGTTGCAGACCATTGGTATATGTGTTTAGTGTGAAGTTACTTGTTGGTCTTAAATATCCTAAAAGGGTTGATTATGATAATAATTGCAAACAAGTTTATTTTATGTGCACAACATTTTTCCAAAAAAATTGCCTATTTAATGAGATCTTAAAAGTATTCTTTAACAATTATACAACCAAGTATGGAAACATTTTTTGGACAGTATGTCATTGGTAACATGATGCCAAGTGTATGGATGCTGATGAGAATGGTGAAGACATGTTTATGTTGTCTATGAATAGGATACTGATTTGGTGGACATAGTATTGAAGATAATGGACAATTAGATGATGCATAGAAAGACTGAGGCAATGATTAGTGATGATGAGTAGCATAATGATGATGCTGATGTGATAATGTTTGATGCTGAGATGCTAGTGCTAGGGTCACATATGATGATGATGACAATGTGTCAGATTTTGGTGTTGCTCATGAAGATGTTTGTTGAGTTTGTTTGAACTATTTTTCAAGGGAATGCAAGGGATTGGTTTTGATGATTTGGTAGGGGCTTTCCTCATGATGATGAGGGTTTAGTAAGCTTTAGTTCATCTTAAAAATATTGGGATGGGTTTTTTCCAATTTTCTAAACATTTAACGCAACAACAATATCAAACAAACAGAAGGCTAGATGCCATATGCCTAATTTTTAGTTAGATGCCTAATTTGTTAACTCATCATTTCACAAGGCCATAAACCTAAAAACATGGTTTAAAAGCATATGTGCAAGGAATATAATGAACATCGTGTTTGCATATGAAGTCAACCATATATATAAATCTGAACATTGCTTTATATTATATGTACACATAATGTTTTCAAAAATGGCATGCCATGGCCATAATACAAAATAATGGATCATACTATACATCTGTGTGTGTTAATTTTTTGATAATTTCATTCGATATTATCTAGGATCACTAAGAGAATAACATGTGCATCATAACAATCATAAACACAAGAAACAATAAACACAGAGTTTCCTTAGGGAAAACCAAGAAGGTGAAAAATCCCGCAACTTCCTCAGAGATAGAATAAGCCACAAAACAAGATTACAATGATCAAACCCAAAGAGATGTCTCTAGCAGATACTCCTCCTCCTCCACTTGTGCACCACTTTCTCTCTTAGCTATGCAAGCTTGAGAAGTGAGTGAATGCATAGAATGAGAGAGGCACACCTTCTTTTTATACATTGACTTGTCCTGCCAATAATCAAACAGGGCCGACTTCCTAAGGAATTATAATAACCCAACCACATAACCAAACTAGGGCTGACCCCACACTGGTGGTCTAATAACCCATCAATACAAATGATGAGACTTACAATGTAACCTGCGACACTTGCAAATACAAATGACGACACTTCCAAGTGGAGGAATAATACATCTATGTTGGATATACAATAAAGTACAAATGTAATATACAAGGGAATATCTTCCGAAGTTACAAATACATCAACACTCCCTCTTAACTAGGAAGATATTCTCTAGACACTGGTCATCAATACATATTGGCACAAGTCTTCAATATTGGAGCTGGATCATCATCACTAGATCACGGAGCATCATCATCATCACTACTGCTGTACTCGACATCTCAATCACTGGGATATCTCTGGATTCTTCTAGTCATAGGAAGTTCTACAGGTCCAGCCCTTTTTCATGCTAGTTGTAGGCCTAGCCTCCTGCAGGTCTTCATCATCACTATCCATTATGTGGAATCCTCAAGACTTATTGCATGAGTCAACAAAACCTCGAAAGAGCATCCCAGGACTGATTTACGAGCTTACGACTCAACCTATCAGATCTCCCAGGACCTTTTACATGTTGACTATCACAAAACTTTAAAAGAGTGTCTTGCTTCCTACAAGAACTCTAAAGAGCATCCCAAGACTGATTTACGAGCTTATTGCTCAAATTATCGGATCTCCAAGACTAATTACATGTGACCCCCACCAAAAAATTGTAAAAGAGTCTCTTTCTTCCTGCAACAACTCTAAAGAGCATCCCAAGACAGATTACGATCTTACCGCTCAACCTATCGGATCTCCAGGACTGATTATATGTGGTTAGGCAAAACCTTTAAAGAGTGTTTTGCTTCCTACAAGAACTCTAAAGAGCATCCCAGGACTGATTATGAGCTTACTGCTCAACCTATTAGATCTCCAGGATTGATTACATGCCTCTAGTAGCAAAAACTCGAAAGAGCATCCCGAGACTGATTTACGAGCTTACCGTTCAACCTATCAGATCTCCCAGGATATTTTCTATGCTACATGCACAACTTGTCCACGGAAATGGAGTATAAACCTGATACCCATGATCATACTGATCATCATCATATAGTACATCATCCTGATCATTGTCACAGCATCGTCCTGATGCATATCATTTGGAGTATCATCCTGATACTCGTCACATATGATCATCCTAATCATCATGATAGCATCGTCCTGATGCATGTCATCTGGAGAATCGTCCTGATAATTGTCACATATGATCATCCTGATCATCATCATAGCATCATCCTGATGCATGTCATTTGGTGCACTGTCCTGATACTCGTCACATATGATCATCCTGATCATCGTCATAGCATCATCCTAATGCATGTCATCTGGAGCATCGTCCTGATACTCGTCATCATCGTATAATCAAACTAATCATACAAACCATCCAACTGATGCATATCATCACACATGATCCACCTGATCATGTAAAGCATCCACCTAATGCATGTGACCATTCCGATCAACATCATGCAGAACATCATCCAGAGCATCGTCCTGATGCTCATCACACAGCGCTTACATCCACAGCCATGGGAAGGACCCTCCTATAACCATTGTTGGAATGGCTCCTACAAATGTGTCCCATCACTTCTTCCTTGAAGTATCTTCTATATAAATAACACCAAGCCTCTCTTTGAAGTACTCAAACTTCACTCTGTCTAGTGGTTTAGTCAACACATATGCAATCTGCTCATCCGTCGCAACATACAGGAGCTTCACTTCTCCTCTCTGCACCATATCCCTCATATAGTGATATTTGATCTCAATGTACTTCGACCTGTCATGGAACACCAGGTTCTTTGACAAATTAACACAACTCTGGTTGTCACAATAGATACAGGTAGCAACTAACGGGAGATCAAATAACTTAGATAGTAGCTTCCTAAGCCATACTGCCTCACAACTAGCCAAACAAGTTGTGACATACTCTACTTCGACTGTACTCAGTGCTACGTAGGATTGCTTCCTGCTAAACCAAGAGATCACACCTAATCCCATACTGAAGTAGCACCCCAAAGTGCTCTTCCTATTTGCAGCACTTCCTTCCCAATCTACCTAGCATTTTTTACCCCAAAATCCGACAGTATAGATGTCCGATTTTTGACATTTTGTTGTGGATTATCCAACAAATCCCATATTTTTTTAACATCAGTTGAAATTTGGCTACAATCCGACGTCTTACATGCCAGTCGGATATCCGTCGCCTCTTCCGTCGGATAGTAAGTCGAAATCCGATGGGAATCCTATCTTAAGATGGTTAATGTCCGACGTTCTGTGCCGTCGGAGGTATGGTAGGAACGTCAGACGTCAGGGTGGGTAGAGTCGGATATCCGACGTGCATATCCATTGGTGGAATGGAATGAACGTCGGATGTATTCATATGTAGAGTCGGATATCCAACGGATATAGGAAATTTAAAATTAAAAAAAATACATTATTGATCTGTCATCGTGATCATGCGATCCATCAAATTGAAGACAATTCCCGAACAATTTTTTTTTTATTATAAATTTTATTAATAACCATTTTGGTACTTTGGTCCAAATGTTTTTTCTAACTCATTGTTTCTCAATATTGTGTTCCTAGTGCTACCTCTCTATATCAATGCATAAATAAACCTTTGCTTGGTTTCTGGTTCTAGATGCATGCTATTATTTGTAGTTGCATGCCATTGATTGTTGTTTAGAAATGATGTAGAGGAGGACTAGTATGTGGCAAATATATATTGATTCTTGATGGTTATCTCATTCACTACTTGGTAGTCAGTACACATTCACAAACATTCATCCTGCTTAAACACTATGATGATAGGCAACCCATAAGGTGAAACACTGGGTTATATATATGACTACTTTGTCCAAGAGCTTTATAATTTCTTCTTCACATCATTGAGTTTCAATAAAAGTTGTTTATGCAATCCAATATAGGGAAATGGAGATTCTAAAAACTGTATGGTGGAAACTACAAAAGATTTGTAAGATGCTACTAATTGCACATGACATATCTCATTCAAATATATCTAGAGGATTTGAGACATATCTGATTCAAATATTCTCAAGGAGATTCCAAGGACTTTAAAGAGAAGTTTAAAGATATTGGTTCCAGTGCATCATTTACTCATCCTTTGAAGTTGTGGAAACTCAAAATTGGTTATGATCAGGAGCAACCAAACATCACAACAAGCTCCAAGAAATTGTCAAAATTTAGATGACACGGGAGTGGGTTGTAGAAAGGAAGCATCGTTGCCATTCATTGAGCTCCTCTCTGTTTCGAGAATAATTTAATATTCTCTACTGAATAGGGCCAACCACGTGAAGGTGGAAGCTCTTATGCCACACCCCTCACATCACTCTCAATTCCCCATACCCAATGCATGTACTTGAAAAAAAAATTACATGAAAATTCATGCATATTTCATCATAAACAAACATCTACCATTCATTCAATAAAGGCTAAAATCCATTAATAAACCAATGTTTCATTCTTTCAACACATTCATTCATTAAAAGATAACATTCAATAAATCATTCATTCATTCAGTGAACACATTCATTCAATAAAAGCTAACATGTAATAAAGGTAACCGTTTACTACACTGAATCATTAAACCATTTCTTACCTTGATTTCAAGAGGCGGCTGTGAAGACGAACAATCATAAAGCATCATTTCATATATATCTGATTTTCTCAAAACTCAAGAATGAAGATAAAGAGTATTTCCACAGTAATCTATTCCATCCAAACCTATCAAGTCTACTTTTACGTCAATGGTATTCTTTTCTCTGAACTGTAGTAGTGTTTGGCCATTTTCACCTTGTAAATCGGAAGATTTACAGGATGAAAATGGCCAAACAGCTGCTATAGTTCGGAGTCAAGAATACTGCTGACCTAAATGCCCACTTCATAGGTTTGGATGGAAACCATTTTCAATGTTGATTCCACTACCCTCCTTATTGTCTTACAAAAATAAACTGAGGAAATTCGAACTTGCGACCTATGTCTAGTCCCAAGGATACCACCTTCAAGCTTGAAGTGCAGTTGACAATGGAAGACACAAGTGCAGTTTATTACCACTGTGCGAATTTAATTTGACCTTTCAATTCCCATCGCCATTTCATCTCATGCGACATCCCACAACCATTTCTCTTGACACCCACTCTTCATTCATTCGGTATGCATTTCACTATGCAACCATCTAAGATTCTCACTACGTTTTCCCTCAATTAGTTTATCAATTCAGTATGACCCATGCTTGTCATCCAAGGAGTGTTGCCAACGGTCTTGAATTTCAGCCTGGCAATGGTGATGGTTCATGGTATTATGTTTAATCCCTTCAACTGCAATATGGAAACCTCATAGTTCACTACAAAGGTTTGTCTGACAAATGTGATGGTTTGGGTTTCGTGCCCCAGGAGCAATTCCTCAAAGTGTCCATGAATGGCATTGGGGTTATGGAACCCAAACCATCAAATTTGTCAGACAAACCTTCGTAGTGAACTTTGAGTTTTCCATATTGCAGCCAAAGGGAAACATAATACCATGAATCTTCACCGCTGCCAGGCTAAAACTCAAGACCAATGGCAACACTCCTCGGACGGCGGGCATGGGTCATACTGAATTGATAAACTAATTGAGGGAAAACGCAGTGAGAATATGAGATGGTTGCATATTGAAATGAATATAGAATGAATCAAGCTTGAAAGTGGTAGCCCGACGTCTCCCATTGTGAAATGCATACAGATTGAATCAAGCTTGAAGGTGGTCTCCCATTGTCAGCTGCACCTCAAGCTTGAAGGTGGTAGCCTTGGGACTAGACATAGGTCGCAGGTTCAAATCTTATCTTACTTAAAATCCAAAGAATTGAAAATCCTACAAAAGCACGTTTCTTAAACACCGCAATACATGTAAACACCACAATACATTGTTACTTAATAGTGGTGATATTGTACTTTTGTACATATTTAAGTGTTTAATTAAAAATAATTATATCATATAATATGAAAGTCTAACAATTAGTGAAAAGTGGATTCATCAATTAGTGATTGCTTTGTTTTATTGGTATGTGATTGATGATGTATAAAAATGAAAAAAAAACATCTCTAACTTCATATATTTTAAGCAATGGCAAGAACTAAGCCTCAAATCATACCAATTGCACTAAATAGCATGTGCATTGCATGTGTGAATTAATAAAGATTCAAAACTTGGAAGCCGAGTGTTGATGTATATGTAACTTCAGAATGTATTTCATATATATATATGCATGTTGTACCCTTATAGAGATGTGTTATTCCTCTATAAGGAAGTGTCGTTATTTGCATTGACATGTGTCGCAAGTGTGTTAACTTGCTGATGGGTTATTAGAACACCTTGATGGGGTCGGCCCTGTATGATTCATGTGGGTAAAAGGGTTATTAGACCACCAAGTGTGGGGTCAGCCCGGATTAAGTTAACCATGGGTTAAGCTAGACACGTAGGCCCCATTAGTTTATTGGGCAAGACAGGACAAGTATCAATAGAGATCGGGAGATCTCTATTTCATCACTCATTACACACACTTATCTCATTCGGAAAGTGGCGCACTTGTGAGGAGGAGGCTCTGCTACTAGGATAAGACTATCTCTTGTATTTTGGTTGTATCATTGCTCTATCTATCTATGAGGAAGTTATTGGGGTTTTTCACCTTTATGGTTTTCCCCAAGTAAACTCTATGTCTCTTGTGTGTTTGCATTATTGTGTCCATGATTGATATGTTGTAGATATGCTGTACATGTTGTTCTCTCAGTTAAGATCCTAGATCTGATTGAAGTAAATTCTAAAAATCTAACATGGTATCAGAGCTAGCCTGAAAGAAGGCATGATATGGCATGTATGACACTTGTTGCACTTACGATGCTAGGGCTTGATATAGCGAAAACCTGTCATCGTAGCACTTTCACTATAAATCCATTTTGGCGAAGTTTTCGGATCTAAAACTTTTACAGGTCGAAGAACAGATCCCCATGTACCTTGTGTCAAAAGGACAACTTCTAATTCGTTGTACTTTCTGATTTATGATTTGTACAATATAGGGTTTCGGCCTCTTCTAGATCTCAGTCATAAACAGGTGACATTGGAAAAAAGGTCATAACTTGGGCTAGGAAGATCCAAATGAAAGTTTGTAAAATGTGGCAAGTAGTACACAGACTGTACTATTGCAAAAAACGTGTTGATAGGTTGACGTTGAACCAGGGACACGTGGAACGCCGTACAAGTTTTCTCTCCTTTTTTAATCCTATAAACAAGTCACGTTGCGACAGTTGGCATAAATCTCTCTTAGAGAATCCAATTGAGGTCAGACCTGTCGGGATGGAAATATGACAGGTATGGATATCTAAAAAAAATATTTGAGACCATGTGGATCAAAAAGTTCAGAGTTACACCAGAAACAATCAGGTACATATTTCTGTCATAACAACATTATTTTTTAGCACCTTCATTCATGGCTTCCGGAATTTAGGGTTTTGGACAAAGTTGAAATTTTTGTAATCGGAGACTATGGATGAATGCTACTCATCAAAATATAAATTTAGAGACCAAGATCAGAATTTTTGGTTGGGCATAGGACCGGGCTTGATCAGACCCTTGTTCGGGACTTTGATTAGAAAAGTGGAAAATTAGGGCTTCTGCAAAAATGAGAATTTTTTAAAAATCTGTGACCACGGCTAGAAGCTCCTCAGAAAAATAGAAGATTAGAGCTTTGGATAAAACATTTTGATTTGGAAGAAGAGTGGGCTTCATCAAAACCTAGTTCGGGGTTGCGTCTAGTGAATCTGGAAGTTTCAAAGGCAAAATTGAGGAGTGAAACTTTGCAGTTTTCAAATTCTGAACATACCAGCTTGATCAGCTCATCAAGGCGCATGTTTCTATCCTTTCGGAAGTTTGAAATTCAAATTTTGAATTTTTGAGTTTTCTCTGACAAACCCTAATCCAGCTCCAGATCCATTCTTGCAAATCAAGTGGATTGGGTTAATCCTAGGAGAAGATGGATTGGTCACCTGCATAAGTGAAGAAGTTCCTGTTTCAGAGGGAGATGAGGCTAAGGCCTTACATAAGAAGATTACAAGCAATATCGATAGGTATGACTTATCCAGGTATGTTTTGAGATTTGTTCATGATTAAGTTTATGGTATATTTGTCTTCATATTATTACGGTTAGTACAATCTTGATTAAATCTAGACTTGTCGTATCACCTTAATAAAATTGTGAATGCACAATAGAAGATATTCATTGATTAGAGTGTTGACACTTATGATTGTACTAATGCATTATGGTGTTGTACGAGGTATGTATAACTTGGTTCTACAATGGTTAACTTATGAGACATGCAAGTTACTAGCACAAGTCACTGAAGAGAACCAGAAGGCATTATGCGGGTATGTTAGACATAACTAGCTAGCATGCTAATCCAGGTATGTTTTTCCTATATCAAGCTAGAATCCTACCTTGTGTTAGGATCTTATACTGTTGTGTTGTTGATAATGATTATTCATGAAGTCATAGGTTTGAATAGTCATGGTTGTATGAATATTATGTTTCTTACCATAATTGATGATATGACTAACCAAAAGAATCATGAAGGTATAGGTTTGAGTAATCATGGGTTTATGCATTGATGATTTAACTAATCAGAAGAGTCCTATGATCAAATAAGAATATGCATGAGTAAAAGAAGACTTCCCTGAAACCTTGAATACTAATGTTTATTATCTGTGAATGATCATGACTATACATGTTTATTATCTGTGAATGATCATGACTATACATGTTTAAGATTATTGTGTTTTGATAGTATTAAGATTATACTAATAAATGTGTGATTATGTATGAGACCTCAAGGATAACACAATGATGATACTAATAAGAATGCATAGTGGTTAAGGATGGATATAAGTTCAAGGACAGGTAATCCAGGAAGCAAAGATCAAGAGGGAGCACACTCCAGTTGTTCCTGCAAGAAAGCAAAGAAGCACACTTTAGTAGTTTCTACAAGGATGCAGATATTCAAAGGGAGTTGACCACTTCTCACAATCCACATCAGAATGGAGTTGCAAATATTCAGAGGGAGTCCACACAGCAACCAAACAAAGATAAGTATTTGAATTGTCATTTCTTACATAATGTTATTCAATGATGTATATGCCTATGTTCCTAGAATTAGGTTGTGTATTATGCATATTAGAATAGTTGCATTGATGAACAGTATACTACTAATATACATGGGTAAGTGGCCTATGGCACTATACAACATTGCATTGCTACTTATCTAGAATGAAACCTCTTTGCTGACATGTTAGGAGTTGTGCACACTCTTAACAATGTTCTGGTAGATATTGGAAGGCATCTAGAAAGTTACGGGATATGAATGAATGTTGTATTGAAGCATTGGCTAAAATAATTGCATGACTGTATGACATATTTCTTTATGTGTAAGAATTTGTTCTGAAAAATATGAGATGTTTTCTAATCATGCAATTTAACTTGTTGCATAGGAAATATCGTATACCATCACCTACAAAAGAAGGACTACAACATTTGTTCAAGCAACAAAGTTATCTATTGAAAATATTGAAGATATTGGAGTTCCCAGGATCTGGGAAGAATGCCATGATCGAGGAGTACCAGTCAATCATGAAGATATTTGGGATGCAGTCCCAAGACCTGAAGGGGAGTCTATAGTGACTTCCAAGAGGATCTACAAGATCAGGTAGTGCTGTAGATAGGAAGAGCACTTATGGGTGCTGCTTCAATATGGGATCAGATCTGATCTCTTGGTTTAGCAGGAGGCAGTCCTGCGTAGAACTGAGTACAGCCAAAGCAAAATATGTTGTGATGGATGAGCAGGTTGCAGATGTATAGACCAAGCCATTGGTCAAAGTGCAGTTTGAGTACTTTAGAGAGAGGCTTGGTGCACTTCAGATCGAGGTTCATTACAAAGGGAAGTGATGAGTCCGAAAGATGCAGATGCACATGAGCTTTTCTAACATGGTTGATGTGTTCTCCCATGGTCGTGATGTAATTGCTGAGCCATTCTCACATGGTGGTATATGTGTTCTCCCATGGTGTAGATGTAAGGGATGAAGCCATTTTTCACATGGTGGTAGATGTGTTCTCCCATGGTGAAAAAGTAAGGGCTGGAGACTTCCCCGAATGGTGGTAGATGTGTCCTCCCATGTTAGTGGTGTAAGTACTGGATGATGTGCATCTGGGTTGTGCTTCGTGGACGATGAGATGATCTGAAGAAGATGATGCTATGATGATCAGGAGGATCATGGATGATGAGCATCATGACGATGCTCTAGTTACTGCTCTATATGTATATGTACGCATCATGTTTGATGTTGGATATGATCAGGTGGATCATTTGTATGTATTTTGTATATGCATCATGTTGGATGCTTGGACCATGTATTTGTATATGTATCAAGTGGATACATTGTATGATCAGGTAGATCATGTATGTTGATATGTATCAGGTATGATCAGGTGGATAATGTATTTGTATTTGTATCAGGTGGATACATTGTATGATCAAGTGGATCATGCATGATGATATGTATCGGGTAGATACTTGGTATGCATCAGGTAGATGCAGTGTATGATCAGGATGATCATAGATGACGAGCTTCAGGATGTTGCTCTAGATGACATGCAGCAGGATGTTGCAGTGATGATGATCAGGATGATCATGTGTACATCAGGATGATGTATGATGAGTATCAGGATGATACTCTGTGGCCGTGGACAGGTTGTGCAAAGGAAATCCTAGATTTGTTCTTGGTCACATCCAGTATGAAAAAGGACTGGCACTGTGTATCACATGTAAGACCTGGGAGATCCTATAGGTTGGAGTTGTGTACCTGTAATAGCCTGGGATGCTCTTTCGAGGGTTTGTGATAGTGGGCCACATGTAATACCTGGGAGATCTGATAGGTTGGGATGTGTGCCCATAATAAGTCCTGGGATGCTCTTTCGACTGTTTGTGGTGGCCTGCTACATGTAAGACCTAGGAGATCCGATAGGTTGGGCTTTGTGCCCGTAATGAGTCCTGGGATGCTCTTTTGAGGGTTTGTAGCAGAGGTCACATGTAATTAGTCTTGGATATCTTGTTGGTCGTGCTTAGGCACATAAATGTTCCTGGGATGCTCTTTAGAGTTCTTGCCGGTCGTGCTATGCACATAAATTTTCCTGGGACACTCTTTTAAGGTTTTGTGACATTCACATGTAATAAATCCTAGAGATCTGGACAGGATGAAAAAGGCCTCAGATGCTCTTTAGGGTTCTTTCTAGTCAAGAGACTCTTTTAAGTTTTTGTGACGCACGTAATAAGTCTTGAGGATTCGACAGTATGGCTAGTGATGATGAAGACCTGCAGGTGGTGGGCCTACATCCAGTATGAAAAAGGACTGGCTCTGTAGAACTTCCTATGACAAGTAGATTCCGAGATCGATTGAGATAGCAGTAGCAGTGACGATGACGATGATTCGAGGATGATGATTCGCTAATGATGATCTAGAGAAGAAGACTTGTACTAGCAGATCTGTGTCGAGAAATGCTTTCCTAGTTAAGAGGGAGTGTTGATGTATATGTAACTTCGGAATGTATTTCATAAATATATTTATTGTACCCTTATAGAGATGTGTTATTCCTCTATAAGGAAGTGTCGTTATTTGTATTGATAACTGTCGCAAGTGTGTTAACTTACTGATGGGTTATTAGACCACCTTGATGGGGTCGGCCCTGTATGAGTCATGTGGGTAAAAGGGTTATTAGACCACCAAGTGTGGGGTCGGCCCTGATTAAGTTAACCATGGGTTAAGCTAGACATGTAGGACCCATTAGTTTATTGGGCAGGACATGACAAGTATAAATAGAGGTCAGGAGATCTCTATTTCGTCACTCATTACACACACTTCTCTCATTTGGAAAGTGGCGCACTTGTGAGGAGGAGGCTCTGCTACTAGGAGAAGACTATCTCTTGTATTTTGGTTGTATCATTGCTCTATCTATCTCTGAGGAATTTATTGGGTTTTTTCACCTTTATGGTTTTCCCCAATTAAACTCCGTGTCTCTTGTGTGTTTGCATTATTGTGTACATGATTGATATGCTGTAGATATGTTGTACATGTTCTTCTCTCAGTTAAGATCCTAGATCAGATTGAAGTAAATTTTGAAAATCTAACACTGAGAATGTAGGAGAAAAATGATAGATACTCTAGTCTTTTAGCTACTCATTTAGAAATCTTATTGTAACATGAACGATTGAGTTTGAAGGTTGATGTTATGGTAGAGTAGTTGAATGGAGTGGAAAGTTTGCAAATAATTCATGTATTTGTCTTCAATCCTGGAGTAGAGCACCTTTAGACCATTTCCTTCTAGTAACTAATAAGTCATTTTCTAAGCACATAATAATCATAAAATGGTTCTAACCAAGAAATGCTATCCTCCTTACTTGCAACAAGTATGTGTATAAGTTAGTTGGTGACTTTGGTTGATATGTCTCTATTCCAAATGAATATGGAGGTGTCCCTCATTGTATACATGGTAAAGATGTGGAAAGGCTTTTTGGAAAAGACTAAAAATTTGGTTCTCTAAATATTCGTGGAGAGAGTAGGGCAAGCATCAAAATCTACCCAATTTATGGGAAAGTTGGAACTGCTGGAAAACAAGAAAGATGACTTTAATCTTGTATTTGATCAGAAGCCTTGTAGAATCATGTATGTTCTTTCCCAAGGTGAACAATGACTAGTTATGACAACTTGAAAAGTGTAATCTGAAGAGTTGAACTAGCATAAATTTATGGAAACATATTGTGGCATGTACAATAGTCATGTAGCAGCAAGGAATGACAGCAAATAGTCTCAGATCTGGAAGAAATTTTGAAGCTTTCCTTATATAGCACATTCACATGAATGAAGATCCTACACAAGAAAATATTAAAATTCCCACCAAGGTGTCACATGAAAGAGAACTATGTGCCAATCATTGAATATGCCCTCCAAGCTAATAAAATACTCGCCAAGCTAAGGAGTGTTACCACCAAGCTAAATCTCCACCAAGAAAATTCATACATGCCATGAGAAAATGCCAGTAGGCCATGAGAAAATTCCCACAAGCAATGGGAAATTCCTTCCATGCATAAGAAATGCTTTCGAGAAAAGAGGAAATTCCCACCAGGAAGGTAGAAATGCTCACTACTCATGAAGGAAATGTACACAATAGCCACCATTGGTGGGGAAATTGCCTCCAAGCATGAGGAAATGTATACTAGGTAATGAAGAAATGACCACCTCTCTTGCAGAGAAATCGAATTACAAAGAATCAGGGAAAATTTTAGGGGCGAATTATAGCCCATGGGTGAAATTATAGGGGTCACCAAGAAACCCTGGGCGAATTTTTAATATGAAATGAGTTTTTTTAAATTTAACATATTAGCCCCATATTTATTTAACCCATAGTCAAAAGAAATCGAATAGCCAATGTCACGAAAAGGAAAAATTTATGTAGCCCAGTGAACTAATCTCGAAATGGTGAATTCGCCCAGAAATTCGGGTAATGGATGCCTAGAAGAGTTGGTTCGCCCACCATTTAGGGTAATGGAGGCCGCGAACCGTTGGTTCTCCCAGCCAGCAACCGAGGCCGCAATCAGTTCTGAGTTGGTAAATTGGTTCGAAGATTTTGGTGATGATGCCCACAAGCAGTTGGCTCGCCCCACGTTTTCAGAAATGGCGGCCCAGCGTTGAGATTTTTTATGAAAGTCTCATTTCAAATTTTCAAATCGCCCCAACTAAAACTCCCCTTGATTTTGGTTAATGGGGGTTTGAATTGGGGTTTGAAACTCCCCTTGATTTTGTTGGGTAAAGATGATTTTAACCTTGAATTGGTCCATACTGAGATGAAGGTCTCAATTTTGGTTAACGGGGGTTTGAATTGAGGTTTCAACCACTAAATTTTGTTGGGTAAAGATGATTTTAACCTTGAATTGGTCCATACTAAGATGAAGGTTCTAGAATGTCGAAGTCGCTATATAAGGGGGCAAGCGCCAGTAAAAACCACATGAAAAATCATTAGATCTATGCATTCGACAAAGCTTGAGTTTTTGACAGTGGCTTTTGCAGTTGTTCAAAGTTTCTTGGGGTTTACAGTCTTCACTGAGGCTAAGAGGTTAGTTTTGTTTTCAATTTCATAGAACTAGATGTCTGGATAACAGCGAATGGTTTCTTAATCTATGATTTTTGGATACTGGCATTACCTCAAGGACCATCGACCTAGGGTTTTGAAATGTGAATTTTCCAGCTATTGATCCAAAGATTTTTGGCTAGTGGCATTTCCCTAATTGCTATAGAACCAGGGGTTTTGGATAATCTACTATTTGGGGTTTAAAACTCTCTTTCATACCCAATGATAACTTTCTTGTTCATTTTGCAATAGAATGTTCTCTCTCTAGGGTGCGCTCTTTTTTTGGCTAGTGGCATTTCCCTAAGTGCTATAGAACTAGGGGTTTTGGATAATCTACTCTCTGGGGTTTAAAACTCTCTTTCATACCTAATGATAACTTTCTTTTTCATTTTGCAATAGAATGTTCTCTCTCCAGGGTGTGCTCTTTAGCTAATGCTTGTGCTATCCTAGTGGAAATCCAATACATTGCATATTTTTTGGAAGAAATCGATACAATTTCTTCCTTATTTGGGTTTTATCAAGGTGACTTTTGTAGACTTGTTTGCACCATCTTTGAACATAGTGGACACAATGGATGTTTGCCCAATTACATGGGGCTACTTCTGATAGTTTGGCCAATCAGATAATGAAGAAACCTGTATGGATTTTTGTCACGAGGAACATGCCTCCAAGGCTTGCATGGTTTGTCTTTAGATAATTGAATAACTTGCAAGAGGAACAATTTCCAACAAGGTTCTTTTAGATGATATTGCCTTTACATTTATAGCTGTCTGAATTTTTGCTTAAAGTTATTTGTAAGGTAAAAAATTGTGTCGTGGGTGGTCTTCAAGAATTGTAGAGGCATAATATGTTGTTCTTGTACGGTTACCTAGGGTATTTGTGTCTTAAAGATGCCTCTAATTTCTATGTTATGAATTGAAAAAGAGTCAAAAGGTCAGAGTCAAGTTCAGTTTCAATTTTTGCAAGTTGTTTTTTTATTGCAACATGTGGAGTTTTGGGATTCTTAGCATCCCATGAGAGAATACCATCCTTGAGTAGGAGCCACTATCAGCACTTGTACCTGCACCTCATATCATCAGCAAGTGGTATTATTTATCCAACAATTTCCAACCTTTTAGAAGTCCATATCATATTGGACAAGGGTGCTTGTAATGCTGGCATCGTTGGACATGTCCTGAGGATGATCACTACCTGCTGTTTGCAGCCTTTCATATATTCAAATTGTTTCCATTGCTGCGTTTGACTCTTGAGACCTATTACCTTTTCTAAGAGATACCAGTGCTGGAAATTGTATGTGGCAAGGTAGCATATTCCTTAACATAATTCCTAGATTCATTTGAATGTTGGAGAACTTATCAGTAGAGTTTTCTTACACTTCAAGATCAGTGAAATATAATTTGAATACTATTGGTGGCTTGGTCACAAGTCAACTCTCCCATGACTGATTTTTAGATCTAATTGACATTTGATGAAAGATAATCGTACCAGCAGATGCAGGGCACTGTCCTTGGGTTGAATTGCATGAGGATCTACACTAGGAAAATTCACATAAAAATCATCCCTGCTATTTATATGTAGAAAAAATTGGCGAATCTCCCCAATATATGAAAATCATCCCTGCTAAGAATTTTAGTATCCCAATATCAAGTGTTCTCAAAATTATTTTGCATTCCTAGTAATTAGTGTCCAAAGAAATCATTGACAGTCCTAGAAGAAGGTAGGATCTAGCTAAATGATCATTTTGAACAATTCCCTCAGAGTTAGGATAGCTTGGTTTAATATTCTTATTTGAGTGAAAGAGATTGGCCAACGTTTCCACACATGGGGAGATATGTGGGTCTTAGAGTTGTGACAAAGACTTGATTAACCAGTTGCCTTGGGAAACCAAGAGTTGTTCTTAAGGACTACATGCAACTACCAATCAAACTTTCATGTCACTTTAAGTATAATAAGAAATAAGTTCAAGCAACTTCAAATAGTGGAGAATGAAAAGCAATGTTGGTTCATCAACCTACATAATTTACAGAGATGCATTTGAATGGAAATATACTCATTGACAAAAAATTCCACTAGCCTCCAATAAGCTTCCATGACGTCTCCCACTCACTAATAGATCAATTAGTTTCATCTTCTCCTAGTATAAATGGAAACTACAGATCTTTATTTGGTAAGGATGTATTCTCCTATACAACTAGAGAGAATGGGCACTAACTATGCTATAATTTTACATATTCCAAACAAATTAAAGACCCTATAATACCTACTCAGTGCCAACACATCAAAGGCCCGAAAGATATAACCGGGGATTTTGATGGTAAAATGGTTCTAGCCCAAGTGGTTGCAAGGAAATTTGTTTCCATCCCCACATGTGTTCAAATTTCATGTTGTGACATGATGCTCTTAGTGAACCATTTATTGAATATCATCATGATCATGAGTTTGTTGACAAAGCCTCCAGGTTTTTGTAGAATTTGGGTTACCTTTAGTTCCATCCTTCGAATGAGGGAAAGTACCCAACAACTTTACCCAAGATATATTTCATGTAAGCAACAACAACAAAAAGGTAGGGGCTTTATAGTCCCACAAATTTTAGATCTGTTATTTCAATTATATTTAAAAAAACCCTCACATATAAACAAACATGAAAGATAACCTCACATCAATTTATCAATTTCAATTTATAGATTATCAATTTCATTGGAATGAAAGCATCACATTTAATTTGGAAACTCATCTTGATGGCGGTATATTGTTTTCCCCGTATTTAATTATATGCTTAATTATATTGTAGTTAAATATTGATTATTTGGCCATCCCTTATGGAAGGGAATGCAATCATATTCATCATCAATTGTATTAATTTCTCTTCTTTTTTTCCCAAAAGAAGATGATACCTATATTATTGAAAATGATTCAATTGTCATCCTTTTAAGAATGGCATGCTCATCCACTACCCTGAACTTAGATGCATATCCAGAACTGAGAGGATTTGTATTCAAACCAAGGAGTTTTTGCAAGGGATATGGTTACTCCATTTAGTGCACAATCATACAATTGTTGTTTTAGTGGTGTTTATATGATGATTTCTTCATCCATTTTCTATATTTATATTAGAATTCCAATATGCAGAAGCATACGATTCAAAATCCGGCTTGAGAGGGGCCACATCAAGTGTTGGAACATAGTGAGTGCTTAGACCTAAAACTCTTTAAAGTGCCACAGATAATGCATCCACCCCTTCAAGGGTCCTATTACAATTTTCTATGGAACAGAGCAATTTGGTGACAAATGTTTTACTCTCTTCAGGTCCTTAGGATTAGTAGATGAGCTTAAATTTGGCAAATGCTCTGCCACTTGAATTTGTTGCCTCCTATAACTTTCGAACACATCCTTAATATGGTGATTTGACTGCATTTCCTATATTTTATGACTTCTAGAATAGGTTGGACCTTCTTTATCATTGTCCCATCTTCTATTAAAACCTTCACAACACATCCATCCATTGGTGTAACCATTGATATTTTAATGATAGCAATGTTTGTATCAAACTTATCTTCTTAAGTATTTTGTCTTCAAAGCTTGACAATGATTCCCTAATGATGACTGGTGCACACACTTGAGGTTTCTCTGTGAGATATGAAGTAGTCTGGGATTGAATCTCTCGTAATAAATTCTTTGATCAACAATACATTAGTTTTTGGATTTAGTGCTAAGGAATTCAATTCAAACTTGACAGAGACTCTTCCCACAATCATTTCCAAATCAAGTAGAGATACAATTGAATGCTAGTTGCAGAAAAAACACGTACATATTGTTTTCCTTTCGACACAGGGTATTGATGCTCTGATGATACCAATGCACTCATCAATGGAATAACTATGTCTTACATCATCTGAGAAGGTGACTATTCCAACATAGATTAATAGTCTCAAAAGATTCCCAATGTTCAAAAATTTAAAAAAAATTCAGGAAATTTCCAGAATGAATAAAAACAGAGTCAATATTTGCAATCTATGGCTAGGATCACTATTTCAAAATGATGTTGTCATGGAAGCCATTGAATGGATGTGCGTTGCATTAGGACTGACAGTAAATCTAAATTATTTCCTCCAAGGCATATTTCACCCTGCAAGAAAAGTGCACGAGGTCTACTGGAATATTTATAACTCACTTTACATAGGATCTCAAGATGGGCTTGTGGCTGGTTATCCTACTTTAGAAGATGAGTCTAATAATATCTATAGCCGACCAAAGCTAGTAATGTTTATTTAGAACTAGTAATAATGTTGATATTTTGAAATTTTTGTTATTATGTGGAAGATTCTGTTATTATGCGGAAGTTAAGCTCTTAACTAACATCTGGCGTTACCAAACTTGGAGACTATGAACTACATGACCTTGTGCAACTTGATCATACCAGCTTTGGTGTAATCATACGCGTTGAGAGTGATGGTTGTCATTTTTTGAAAGGATTTCCAGAGAGATCAGAACTTCTCACTGTTAAGCTACGAGACATTAGGAGGTTAAGAAGAACTCGCATGCAGGAGATTCAAATGATGGAGTTAGCAGGGAATTGGCCGGTCATCATGATGTTTATAATATGGATTCCGACGATGAAGAAAGGCTTAGGAAATTCAATAGTGCTGATGCTATCGATAAAAATCTCAATGCTAATAAGGCTGCTGCCAATGGAACTCCAAATCACTGTTCCGGATCAAGCTCTGTAATTGAGGCATTCATTTGTATATGCAAAGACTCAGCAGCCGTTGGATTATCAAATCGACGGTTGTGATTTGTTTCTTCATTGGAATTATCCCACATTCACAGTGGAGACTGTATTGTATGTTTTTATAAACGTCGGTCCTCCCTAACTCTCTCGATGCGTAGTGCAAAGGGTAGGCGGGGGCACTGGGTGTATGGACTCCACGAGAAGATCACCAGCTCAGTGCTCGGGATGACCTATCAGGCCCCCTATCCTTTTGGTACACGTGGAAACTCAAGCTGTTGACAAGGATAATGACATTTGGCAAACATGGCAGCAATGAGGATAGTGACATGGCTTTGACAAGGACATGAGGACAAACATGGTGCTAAGGTGGACTGCGTGACAATTGATAAGTTAGATAAGGGCCAGGACCTAAGGTTAAAGTCATACAGTTGGGTGCTAAAGAGATAATAAAATAAAGAATTAATGCCATGGTTGGGTGCTAAAGAGATAATAAAATATCTATGAATTGCACATGTATTAATTGAATATTAGCCACAACCACACCCCTTGGGTAGTGTTAAGGATTAACATTGCCCACGAGCATCTCCATTTATTTATATGTTAGGGATCGAAAACTTACATGCCTAATAGGGATGTTAGAAGTGGTGTGGGCTAGGTAGATAATTTTCATAATTTTAATTATGGTTTTATTTATTAATAAAGTAATTATATCATTTTATCAATGTATTATAGTAATATAATTAAATATTATATGGTGTGATCTTTTATTTTATTGTTAATATGTAGGCCATTTATGTTTTAAAAAATTGAAATGAAAAAAAGAGAATGGTTAGAATTTGAGTTGAGCTAACTACACTTTCTTTTTCATAGTCTCTATTATACGTAATCCTTATTTTTTTGCATTGAATTTATCCTTGTTGACTTGTTTTGGCAAAGTTAAGAGAGAACCTCAAATGGATTCTCTATTTATTATTAGTATTGAGAGTAAAAACCCTAGTGTAGGATAGTGATAATGCACCAAGGTGTGGAGAAAGTTTGTACCAAAATTCTATTACAAGGTAATTATGATTGTGAAGAAACATCAAATTCTTTATAGGATAATTTGCAAGTTAATTTTTTTTTAATTGAATGTTATGTCTCCGATTTTGGCCTATGGAAAATTGGCCACGATAATTAGGCAAAATTCATAAAATAAAATTGATAGGCATGTCAGGATTTTAAAATTTGCATAAGTATTTATAAAATAAAATAAAGGTTTAGTATTTAGAAAACATACTTGTTACTAGTTTTGAATTAGTTACTGAAATTGTGAACCTTCCACCATGATCACCTAGACATAGAGAAAATGATTAGAGAGAACCTCAAATGGATTCTCTATTTATTACTAGTATTGAGAGTAAAAACCCTAGTGTAGGATAGTGATAATGCACCAAGGTGTGGAGAAAGTTTGTACCAAAATTATATTTCAAGGTAATTATGATTGTGAAGAAACATCAAATTCTTTATAGGATAATTTGCAAGTTAATTTTTTTTGAAGTAAATGTTATGTCTCCGATTTTGGCCTATGGAAAATTGGCCACGATAGTTAGGAAAAATTCATAAAATAAAATTGATAGGCATGTCAGGATCCCTCTCAGAGGGTCCCTCTGATAATGTTCCTCCCTGCCATGTCCATGTTGAGCACATCCTGAAAGAATTGCATTCAATGAGGCTATATTTCGCTTTCGCACTTGTCCAAACACTTTATGTGCATCCTCCAAACACCCACATTTAGAATACATGTCTCCAAGATCTACTCGGCTTTGCTTGGATATGAAGGCTTCATTAAGGCCACCACCATTTGGTATTGAGACCAAAACTTGAAATAGAGCAATTGAACTCAACATTTGAAGAAGCCTTGAACTCATAATTAACAAGCAGAGTTCCATTCAATGTGTTTTATAGATCAATGCAAGATTTGCCAAATTTTTACAATATTTTGTAATTCAGTGAAAGATTCACAAACTTTTTACAATATTTTATAATTCAGTGAAATATTCGCCAAATTTTTACAATATCTTATAATTCAGTGAAATATTCGCCAAGATTTTACAATATCTTATAATTTAGTGAAATATTCGCCAAGATTTTACAATATCATATAATAAAATCAAAGATTCGCCAAAACATTATATATACATATTATATTATTGATAAAATCGCCTTCAAAGTTTCCTATATATTGGGGAGATTCGCCAATTTTTTCTACATATAAATTTGAGGGGGGTTCTTAAAATCATCCCTACAAAGAATGCATGCAAACAGAAATCAAATTTGAAGTTAAATGTTGATGGGGTTCAACATTTTCCTAAGAGACTTGAATTTGTATAGCATCATCATGCCCAAGTGGATTTCCAGTCTCATATATATGCTAATAAGAGAACTGCAAATCCTGAAATTGTTACACATGAATGGGAAATTACATATGATGCAACAATTACTAAAATAAAAAGGGAAGATACACTATTTGATCATAGTACTAGACATTGACATCCATTGTCACACTAATTTCAAGGGAACTTGTGGACTGGCTTATCATAGAATTGGATTAGTTCTCAAGGGTAGATTGAAAATAGTCCAGCACAACCTAGGTACATAAATGGGTTGCACCATCGAGAACATAATGGGAACAATACTAAATATCAAGAAGCAAGGAGAACAATCTCATTGGTAAAATTGGAATTTTTTTATCTAGACCTGATAGAACCCAAGATTCTTATGGCGACAGAGATCTTCAAGAGCTGTTGAAGGGACTGGATTCTTGCTTAAATGATGTTAAGGGTAAGTTGGTTGTATCTTATTCATCAAACATAAATACCTTGGTGATACCTAAGAAAGCAATGGAAACTCAATACAGAGTATAATTTGTCAGGAAATTCAAGGTTTCCACGTATGCTTGTAAGCTACAGAGCAACAACTTGGAAGACAAAGTATCCAAAGAGGAATTAGTGGAATTCAAGAATCCTAAGCCTGCACTTGAAAGATTTAATGATGGTGATATTGGCAGTCAAGTTAATAAACAAGAATTTTATGCACACATGGACACTCTGAAACAGAAAGATTATTTTAGGAGATGAGATCATGTGCTATATAGTGATCTGCTACCCACTGCAAAGAATAAAATCCATAAAATCAAGGAAATTTCATATTGTAATAATATGAGGAGAACAGATCACATTACATGCATGGAGACAGAGGAATCAATGGATTTATCCCTATGCTGTAACTCAATTGCTCTAGGATCTAGAAATCATTTAGAGACAACTGGCTGTAGTAAAATGTCTTATGTAGCTAGGGAGTGTTCTGCTGCAGGTTTACGGGAAGATGGAGAGAAACAAGAGAAAGGAATGCTTTTGAGGTTGGATTCTAGCTATGTCAATGATGATAAGTCACATTGGGATTTGAATACCCCTATGGATTCTTGGTAAAAGCAACTAGAAGTTGTAAATATTGATCTTAAACCTGAATTTTTACCTTCAGATACTGGAAACAATAAGAACTCTTAACATTTGGAAGGGATTCAGGTACACATATTAGCTTCAGAAGCTAAGCATGATAGTGGAAAATATGAACATGATATGTTGAGCAAGGTTTTACAGGAAGACCAAGAAACATTTCTCAGAAAGCCTAGCTTTTGGAAAGGATTCAGAACTCGATACTTTTCTTAGACTTCAGCCTGATGCCTTCTCAACTAGCGTAAGATGAACCATGCATATATCTATAAGAGTGTTTCACTATCAGAGGACTCATTAGCTGAAAGGGAACTAAACCTCTCCATGGCACCTTCAGGAGGAGCTTGTGAATCAGTTATTAATGTTTCTTGTGTTGATGCCCAAGATGATAAACATTTCATAGAGAAACCTTCAGATTTCCTTTTGGAAACAGACCCTTCCTTGCAAAGTGACAGTCAGTTAGATAATTGTACTAGTTACAAGGGAAACTTGAGTGGTCTTGAAACAACTTATGAAAATCCTGGTCTTGTGCCAAAATAGTTCCCCATCTTCTCCAACTAGGTATCTACATCTTATCAAAACTGTCAATGAGGATAGCATTGTTGATGACGCAAATGTTGTGACTATCTGTGTCATTGATGCTTGTGTGGAGGATATTAACACCATGAGGGAAAATCCTAGAAGCCCCAAGCTTGGATTGGACAAGAAATCTGTGGAGGATGCCACAGAAATTGTCTTTGGCGATGATTATGAGTTTGATGTTTATGATGATGAATATGAACTTGTTTCAAATAATGACAATATTTCAGATACTGAAAAGGAGATTGTTGAATAGGATGAAAATGAGAATTAAGTTGAAGAAGGAGAATACAGAGAAACAAGGCTTCATAATTGGGTTAAAGAAGATACAGGAGAAGAACTGGAAGATGAACATGTGTATTATGATGATTCCGATGGTAGAGATGCTGATGATCTTGGCTTGGATCTGGATGACAGACAGAAAGATGTGGAACATTTAAAAAACTGGGATGATGACCAACAGTCTGAAATGGAAGAAAAATATGATAGTGATAGTCATCATGAGGAACATGATTCAGAATTTGACGGAGTTGTTCAAATTAGTCAAGCTGGGGCGCAAGAAGGCACCAAATGTGAATAAGTGGAAGCTAAAATAGATATTCAACATACTACTACAACGTATGAATATAAAGGTGATAGCAGTGTATCTCAAATAACTGAAGTATTAGGTGAAGACATAAATTTGGAGGTTGAATTGAAATTCCACCAAGATCAAAATAAGGGCGTTGCTGCAAAGTCAAGGGAAGGGAGGTTCTTTATACCATGGAAAAAATCATCTGGATGTGATCAATTGCCTCCATCTTGGAGGATTTCCCACACCAATATGGAGTTGGGTAATGGCCAAAGTGTCTAATGCCCGTCAATGTTAATGCACGTCGATGTTAATGTGATTTGAGGTTTGAGGGAGCAAAATTGGGAGATGGGAGAAGTGTGTAAGGCCCGTCGACTTTGCAAACTCAATCATGTAAATTCTTCAAACACAATCAAACTTGCAGAGGTGTGATCATTTTACCAAAGACATTTTAGGGTTTAGGGTATCTCCTCTGCTCATTTGCTCCTATCGATTTCCCACGCCAAAAGAGGATTTCCCACTTGCCCATGCCAAAAGAGGATTGCACGTGGAGGATTTCCCATGCCAATATTTTGGGATGGATAATGTTGGTGTTCTTGGGAAGGAGAATGCTATCAAGCTTTAGATGAAATCACGGCCATTCAACATCTTCGAAACCCTTGCAAACAATAACCACCCACGCCCCAACTCGCTGCTCCAAATATAAACACTCACCTTGCCATAGAAAAAAGCAGGGTTAACACCATTCCATCACGAATACAAATGAATAAAGGAATCAAAACGAAATTTATGGACAGATCAGCTGGATTGAACAAACCACTAACCAGGTTGTTGTTCCATGAGCGGAACGCGTTCCGTATAACCACCATAACCATTAGGGCACTCCTGAGCTATGCTCATGGGGCAGGCCCCATGACGACCAGCATTAAACCACTACTAGAGCCTTGCCTCCTCCCAAAACTCAAAACAAGTACGAAATCACAAATGAACAAGCCTACAAGCAATGAAATCGTGGAGTTTTTCCACAGTAGCGCCTATAACCACCATAACGATCAGGGAACGCCTGAGCTATCCTCATGGCATACGCCCCATGACCACGGCTAGCGTTAAACCACTACAGGAGCTCTGCCTCCTCCCAAAACTCAAAACAAAAAAATGACAAATATTGAACAAGCGCCCAAGCAACCAAAGGGTGGAGTTTCGATGGCCTAGCTGTGTACATTTCGATTTTAGGTTTTAGTCCAATTTTTCCTAGTGTTTAAATTTTTGCACCCACCTCATATAGTGACCACGTATTTTTTCACTTATATCCACAGGTCGTTGGATATTTGACTGCCAATTATATCACTTTATTTTTTTCATCAAATTTCATAACTGTGAAGGTGAATGTCGACGACACATACCTTTTCGTCAGATCTCGTCTGATGTTGTCATCGGATTTTGGCCTCAAATCTTTTAGTGTCTAAATCAACATAACCCTTCAGGTTAAACTTTTGATTCACATCATACTTGAGCCCATAATCAAGCGTACCCTTCAAGTACCTTAGAATATGCTTTATGGCAATCAGGTGAACATGTCTTGGATCCATCAAGAACTAACTCAAGGTGTTCACCGCAAAGCAAATATCTGGTCTCGTGTTCGTCAAGTACATCAAGGACCCAATCATCTGATGATACACCGTGACATCAACCGACTCAGACAAAGTATCACACAATAGCTTCAGGTTCGATGCCATAGGTGTGTCCATGGCCTTGTAGTTCATCATCCCGAATGGATTCAGGATCTCTACTGCATACTTCCCTTGTCCAAGAAAGATTCCATAGCACTCTGCCACACCTCCATACCTAGAAAGTAATCCATCATCCCCAAGTCCTTCATCTCGAACTCGGCAACAAGCTTCCTCTTGGTGTCGAAAATCAACCCATCCTCACCTGTAACATACAAGTCATCCACGTATAGTAGTAGTATCACTAGATTTCCTTCCTCAACCTTGTAGTAAAGGTTGGAATCTGCTTGAATTTTAGTAAATCCCAAACTGGATAGGAAGCTATCTATCCTACCATACCAAGTCCTAGGAGCTTGCTTCAAGCCATACAAGGATTTTTTCAATATGCACACATATGACTCCCTGTCATTTGTCTCAAAACCAAGTGGTTGCTCCACATACACTTCCTCTTTGGCTACACCATTTAAGAAGGCTGTCTTGACATCCATCTGGTGTATCTTCCACTTCATCACTGCAGCCAGAGAAATTACTATTCTGATGGAAGTATATCTGGATGCAGGTGCAAAAGTCTCTTCATAATCTATTCCCTCTTTCTGGGAGAAGCCACAAGCTACAAACCTCGCCTTGTATTTCTCGATGCTACCATGTGCAGCATGCTTGATCTTATAGATCTACTTGGAAGTCACAACAGACTTCCCTTCTGGTCTTGGGACCACATCCTAAACATCATTCTTCATGATCGATTGGTACTCCTTGATCATGACATCCTTCCATTACTGCATCCCAGATCCTGGGAACTTCAGATTCTTCAATATCTTCTATAGATAGTTTTCTTGAACTTCGTTACTAGAACAAATGTTGTAGTCCTTGTTTTGTAGGTGATTGTACACGACCTTTCCTACAAGTCAAATTCAATTGCATGATTAGAAACTTCTCATAGTTTTCAGAACAAAATCTTACACATAAGAATATATGTCATACAATCATGCAATTATCTTAGCCAATGCTTCAATACAACATTTATCCATATCCTATAACTTTCTAGATGCCTTCCATCTCTACCAGAACATTGTTAAGAGTGTGAACAACTCCCAACATGTCATCAAAGAGGTTATATTCTAGATAAGTAGCAATGGAATGTTGTATAGTACCATAGGCCACTTACCCATTACATGCATATTAGTAGTATATTGTTTATTAATGCAATTTATTCTAATATCCATAATACACAACCTAAGTCTAGGAACATAAGTATATACATTATTGAACAATATTATTTAAACAATAAGATATACAAGAAATAACAATTCAAATACTTATCTTTGTTTGTTTGTTGGGTGGACTCCCTCTCAATCTTTCCTTCCTTGCAGGAGTTGTTGGAGTCCGACTCTGAAGTAGCTTCTTCTACTCCTTTCTGTTGGGGATTGTAAGGAGTAGTCAACTCCCTCTTAATCCCCGAATCACTGCATAAATTCTTAAAGTCTTACAAAGTGAATTCTCCACCATTGTTGGATCTAAAGGTATTGATCTTGTTATCAGTTTGATTTTATATCAAGGCTTTGAATTCCTTGAACTTATCAAACACTTCATCTTTGTTCTTTAAGAAACAAATCCAATTATTCTATGCCAAAGTTCACTTGGCTCCATGGATTCATGTACCATGCCATGTTAAGGTTGTCCCTTCAATTTGTACAATCCTCCCTCTATCTCTCCAATCACCACTGCATCATCTAGTGTCTTACCCTTTGGCCACATGAGTACTTGGCCATCTATAAATGCAACTGCCATTCCCTTTACATCCAAATATGATATGGAGAGAAGATTCTTCTTAAGTCCAGGTACATATGGAACATATTTCATCTTCAAAGACTTCCCAGAGTCTAACTTGTAGGAGGCTTCACCACTTCCTTTTATAGGGTATTGATTGTCATCTCCAAGTTTCACCTTATGGGCTGACTCATGTTAAGATAGGTCTACAAAGGATTCTTTAAATCTTGTCATGTGTTTAGAAGCTCCACTATCAATTAGCCAATCATCACATCCATGTGAGATAGTACTTGTGAGAGTAGAGATCAGCACATATTCTTCCTCACTTGAAGAATATTCACTTTCTGCCTTTTTCTTCTTCTTGGGAGGTTCATCATCCTCAGCAGCACGAGCATGATATATTTTCTTGTTGCTCTTATTCTTCTTCTTGTGATTGTTCCTTTTGTTCTTGGGACAATCTCAAGCAAAGTGTGCTATCTCATCACAAGTGAAGCATCAAACATGAGAGAGATATTTCTTCTTATGATGGAAGTGAGAATGTTTCTTGTTGTGAGATTTCTCCCTCTTAAACTTACTTCCTTTAGTGTGTGCTGTGAGGGATTGATCTTCACTTCCAATCTTTTCTTCTCGGGCCACGAGCCTCAATTCTTCTTGTGAACATTCCTCCCATAGTCTACTGAAAGAGATCAATTTATTTCTTGTATAGATCCCTTGGATGAAGGATTCCCATGACCTAGGTAGGCCAGTCAATGTGGTCATGACAATTTATCCATTCTCCACTAATTCATCCATAGCTTCAAGCTGTTCCTTGATTTGAGAGACCTTAGTAAAGTAGGATTGGATGGTCTCTCCATTCTGGATCTTTACAACTTTCAATTGATTCCGCAGAGTCATCTTCCGATTTATGTTCTTTCCTTCAAACAACTTGGTTAAAGAGTCAAACATCTCTTTAGGTGTCTTTAGGGAAAACACATGGGGAATGAGATGGTCCTTGATAGAATCAACAATGATTCCCTTGGATTTAACCAAGTTCTTCTTATGTAAGGCCTTAGCCTCTTCTCCCTGTGGAACTGGAAACTCTTCACTTATGTAAGTGTCCAGCTCATTCTCTTCTAGGATTAACCCAATCCTATACTACCATGCTCGGAAGTCACCAAATCCTTCAAGCTTATCCTCAAGCTTGGTGTGGTGAGACATCTTAAAGAGTACTTCAAATGGAAATAGAAAAGTTTAAGGTCTTACCACTTGATTTGCTGAAAACTAGATCTGGAGCTCAATTAGGGTTTGTGAGAGAAACCCTAAAAATTCAAGCTTTGAATTTCAAACTTCTGAAATGACAGAAAGATGTGCCTTACTGAGTTGGTCAAGTTGGTATACTCTGATTCTGAGATCTGCAAAATTTGACCCCTCAAAAATGCCTTAGAAACTTCTGGCTTCTAGATTTCCTAGACATGATCCTGAACTAGGGTTTGATAAAGCTCGTTCTTCTACCCAACCAAAAAGTTCGATCTTGTGCTCGAAACTTTGATTTTTTTGAGGAGAATCCATCCATGGTCACAGATTCCAAAAATTTCCACTTTTGCAGAAACCCTAATTTTCCACCTTTCCGATCAAAATCTTGATTTAGGATTTGATGAAGCCCGACCTTCTGCCCAACCAAAAAGTTCAATCTTGGTCTCTAAACTTCGATTTTCTTGAGGGGCATCCATCTGTGGTCTCATAATCTAAAAATTCCAACTTTCTCTGAAACCCTAATGTCTCGCAGCAGTGACGGGCCAAAAACTGAAAATGCTCATAATTGAATTCTGTCTTGACGAAAAGATGCGCCCTTCCAAGGAGAGTGAATCTAGCCTCCTTCCTTTGATGATCTATGGATATAAACCCAAAAATTAAGAACCCCTAGCTTCTAGAGCTGCACAGTGCCTTCTTCTTATGTCGGCTCTGATACCATGTTAATTTTTTGATAATTTCATTCAATATTATCTAGGATCACTAAAAGAATAACATGTGTAGGATAACAATCATAAACACGAGAGACAATAGAAACAAAGTTTCCTTGGGGAAAACCAAGAAGGTGAAAAACCCCGCAACTTCCTCAGAGATAGAATAAGCAACAAACCAAGATCACAATGATCAAACCCAAAGAGATGTCTCTAGCAAATACTCCTCCTCCTCCACTTGTGCGCCACTTTCTATCTTAGCTATGTGAGCTTGAGAAGTGAGTGAGTGAATAGAATGAGAGAGGCAAACCCTCTATTTATACATTGACTTGTCATGCCAATAATCCAATAGGGCCGAATTCCTAAGGAAGTCTAATAACCCAACTACATTACCTAACTAGGGCTGACCCCACACTGGTGGTCTAATAACCCATCAATACAAATGACGACACTTACAATGTAACTTGCGACACTTGCAAATACAAATGACGACACTTCCAATCAGAGGAATAATACATATATGTTGGATATACAATAAAGTACAAATGTAATATACAAGTGAATATATTCCAAAGTTACAAATACATCAACAATGTGTACATACATACAAAACAACACATGTATGTATCCCCCCTATACATGGATTCCATTTACCCCCCTTATACATGAATTCTATTTATCCCCCTTTTCACTGCCAATGTCAGTGGCTTTTGAGAAGTCTATCTTTCTTTTTTGGCTACTCGATGGCATTCCCCAACACTGAATAGGAGGATCGATTCTCATTTGCGGAGACTGCACACAAACCAAAATTTGTAAGTTAGTTTACTAAGCTATAAAAAAAATACAACTCTATGTACATTTGTTCAAATTCCAAGGAAATATAACAATTTTACTTAATGTGCATGTGTAAGTCATGGTCCTCGGCAATGTAACTGCATCTACCTCAGTGGGGGGGTATGGAGGGTCATCAGTGGCCCCAATTGGGTTCTCTTCAGGCAGCACTGCCTCAGTAGATGCCTCCATAAAGTAACATATGTCAATGTCAGCAAATACAAAGAAAACGATACATATATGTACTACATGGATGGAGAATGACTTTTTCAAACAAAGCGAGACATACACGTACCTAGGGGGGGCAAAGGTGGGTCACCAAAACCCTCGATTTGGTGCTCTTCAGGCATCACCACCTCAATAGATGACTGCATAAATTAACATATGTCAATGTTAGCAAATGCCAAGAAAATGAGACATATATGTACTACATGGACGAACAATGACTTTTTCAAAGAAACCGAGACATACACATACCTTGGGGGTGGCATAGGTGGGTCACCAAAACCCTCGATTTGGTGCTCTTCAGGAACCACTGGCTCAGTTGATCCATGCATAAAGTAACATATGGAAATGTCAGCAAATACAAAGAAAACGAGACATATATGTACTACATGGACGGACAATGAGTTTTTCAAAGAAAGCGAGACATACATGTACCTGGGGGGGCAGAGGTGGGTCACCAAAACCCTCGATCTAGTCCTCTTCATGCACCACTGCCTCAGTAGATTCCTGCATAAAGTAGTTCATATGTCAATGTCAACAAATAAAAATAAAACGAGACATATATGTCCTACATGGACGGACAATGACTTTTTCAAAGAAAGCGAGACATACATGTACCCGAGGGGGCATAGGTGGGTCACCAAAACCCTCGATTTGGAGCTCTTTAGGAACCACTACCTCAGTAGGTTCCTGCATAAAGTAACATATATCAATGTCAGCAAATACAAAGAAAATGAGACATATATGTACTACATGGACGGACAATGACTTTTTCAAAGAAAGCGAGACATACACGTACCTGGGGGGGGGGGCAGAGGTGGGTCAACAATCGATTCAATAACTGACAATGGCATAAATGGATGGGCATATGCATCCATAAATAAGGTTGCTCGGTGGATATAGTAATCATGATATGTAACAAAACATAAATATACAATTAGAAAAATTGTAATAATTAAAAGCATACATGTTGAATCATAAAAAACGTAATTAAAAGCATACATGTGTTTAGGAATCTACCTCTACATGGGAATGACCTTCCCGAGATTCCACAAACTCATCTTTACCACCCTACATAAAACATATTGTATCCAGATTAAGACGTATTGAATGTTGCAATCTCTACTATAAATATGTAAATCAGAAGGACAAATTAAAAAGTAAAGTTCTTACAACTAATGGTGAAGAACCAAAATCATATGCAGCATTGACCGTTGCATCAAGGTCATCAACATTAACGGACAGATTATGTGAATTTGGGGTGTCATTGGACACCAGCTGTATATATTTGTTCACGTAAATTGTCCGATAATTAAATATAAATAAATTAAGAAACATTTGAAATCTATGATATAAAACAAAATATACTATGTAAAGAATGAGTTTTACTTACATATTAGAGTAATCCATCGCCCCAAAAATATGAAGCAGTCCCATATCATATCCTGCAACACACTATGCAAGGGTGTGGAATAACACGACACTCTGAACCCTCTACGTCTCCAGTGCGATCTGTAGCTCTGGCATGGTCTGGAGACCTAGTAAGTGGATCCTCAGTGTGCGATGGTCCAACCCCAGATGGGCCAACCTCAGAAGTTCCAACCCCTTGGCTTACACTAAGTCCAATAGCAGTTCCAAACCCTTGGCCTACATTACCTGAGATAGTATTCCCATGTCGAAGCAATGTATTTACCAAATGAAATAAGGCCTCATGTGTATCATCAATAACAGGACCCACAGGAGGATATAGCCGAGGGGGGTTTGGTGTGTGTGGAGGGCATAGCACACGGTAAGGATCGGTCCTAGCCCCTTCCCTATCTTGGGGCATCCCATGACCTACACCCTGGAACTCTAAAATATCAAAATAGTTCACATGTTTCCCCAAGATAAATTCTTCATACAGCTTCCTCAGGAAATAGAATGGGATGTCTCTATTCCCGTGAGGGTCTTCATCGAAGACCATGTACCAGCGATCCATCCAATTGGATTTCACATTTGGTTCCATGCACCAGTCTATGGAAATGTGTGGTCGACTGGTGGGTGGAACCAATCCGGTTCTAGGGTCCCGGAATAATGAAAACAATTGGTCTTTGGTTATCTTAAGTTTTTTCACATCTTTGTAGCTCAAACAAGTGGAATAGTATTGCCTCTAGGAATCTCTGTATGAGCTAATGTTGTACAGTGTTCCTTGGGCATTGGCAATTGTGTTTGTTATGGTATATCATGCCTTGGCTAGTGATTTTCGTAAATGGTCCCCCCCTCTAAAAAGTGAGCTAAGGTTGTTGGAATATTAAATCTTCCTACCATGTCATTTGATTACATTAGATGCATTAATTAATCTCCTATGGTTAATTAATATGTAATAGACTAGGAAATTGCCTTGTGTGGACCACAAGGCAATATGGGGGGACCACAGAACATCCAAGGGGTGGACCACAAGCTACCTAAGCCACTTGGGTGCACTTCCAAAATATTTTAGATAAGAGTTTACTAGGATAGGCGCATTTCTGAGTTTTACTGCTTTTTACAGCTTTTTCCCCCATGGGGAAAAGCTAGTCACCTAGGAAACTTGTTTTTTGCACCCATGACACTCCACAATGTTTCCTCTTCTCAAATTTTGTATTTGGAATTTTTTTTCATCATAAATCACCTTCAACTCTCTAATTTAGCAATTCGTGAGCTTTTGGAGAGATTTGGAAAGCATACTTGCCACCTAGGGGGTATGAGCATATTTTTAGTAAGTCTGATGATGGAATGATTCTTTTGGCATCTTTAGCCATTTGAATATCTGTTGTAAAGTTATATAAAAGTAGCCTATTACTTTCATAAAGTTGGTTGATGTATTTTATTCATGAGAAGTTAATACATAATTCTACTCTTGTGCATAATTTTTGTGTCTTTGACTAGTTGTGTGAGATTTTCTTATGAGAGAGTGTAATTTCTTGAATAGATCTTGGATGTGAACTGAATTTTACATGGTATCAGAGCTATCAATCTATTCCTATCATCTTTTATTGTTTTTCAAGATCCAACCAGTCTCAAGAGGTGCGCATTGATTAATTCACTGGGTGAATTCTATTCTCTACAGGGCGCATTTTGGCATCCAGAAGTGTTATAAAATCAGTCCATAAGTTATTTCAGAGCAGCAATGGATCATACATAGAAAACCATCCTCACTCCCTTCAATTACTTTTGTTGGAAGGCGCAGATGGATATTCTACCTGAGGAGAAAACGGTTCTACAGGGTGACCATGGCAACTAAAGCTGAGCCAACCTCAGTAGTAGAGAAATCTAAATGGCATAATCGAAGGGATGAAGCCTATGGGATTTTATGTCTCACTACATACAGAGAGCTTCTATTTCATCTTTATGGACTCACTTCACCCAATGAAGTATGGTTGAAACTTCAAGAATTGTTCGGGAAAACTGATGAATTAAGAGGCCACCAATTGGATAACGAGCTAGTCCCTTTGAGTCCACAAATATTTGATAATCTATAGGATTTCTTCTCCAAATTTAAATCTCTTGTATTGAAGCTGAAGCAATGTGGTATTGACAAAAATGATTAGCAATTAGTTTTGGCCATTTTCTCCAAGCTTGGCCCCGACTATTCAATCTTTGTCCGGACCTTCCATTTCACCCGGAAAGCAATTAAATATTGGAAGAGCCCGACACTTTAAGAATTCATGGAGTCTTTGACACAAGAACAAGACAACTTGGTCTTGATGGCAGCCATTAAAAATCCATCGAAATACCACTGTCTGAATGTTGGAGATTCAAAGGGTTCGAAAGGAAAGAAGAAGAGAAATTTCAAGAAGCCCACTGGTGAGAGGAAAGACAGGCATAATTTTAATTGAGAGACATATAGCTTCAAGAAGAATCCGAACAAGAAGAATGAGAGGACAAAGTGCAATTATTGCAGCAAGGGATTTCATCCTGAAAGCTCTTGCATGAAGAAAACCATTGACCAAATGGATCAACTCTTGGAGAAAACCAACATTCCTCTTCCAGAGAGCGCAAGGAGGAAGGATGGAGGAAAAAATTATGATGATAAAGAGAGAGTTCATGCATTGATAGCCAGCACATCCAAACCTTCTTCATTAATTATTGATTACGGTGCATCAAGACACATGGTGTCTACACGTAAGTTTTTCACTTCACTTGACTGTTCCAGTGGTCCAAATATTGTATTGGGAGACAATTCTAGAACTTCTAGCAAAGGAAAAGGTAGCATAGATCTCGAATTTGGGTCATTTAGTAATGTTTTATATGTACCTGGACTTCTTGCAAACCTACTGCTAGTCTATAAAATGACCGATACAGGGCTTCCCAAGAGAGTAACCTTTACCCCCAATGATCTTGAGATAGCAGAAATTTCAATAGGAAAAATTATTGCATTTGGTACTGCTGGTCACTGTTCTAGAATTTACAAGTTTTCTCTTTTTATGCCAAACCCCTCACCTTCTGCTCTGTTAAGCCATTCCAATGAGTCCAGCAAACTATGGCATGAAATATTTGGCCACCTAAATTAGAAATAGATTTCCCAACTTCATGAGAAAGAGATGGTTATAGAGCTTCCCAATATCAAGTTTTCCAAAGGTGTTTGGCAATCTTGCAACCTAGGAAAACACCCTGAGCATAAGTATGGGAGATCCAATTATGAGAGAACCACTGCACCATTAGAACTTATTCATACTGATATATCAGGTCCATTCCCTCATGAGTCTTTGAACCATGTCAAATACATCCTCACATTCATAGATGACTTTAGCAGGTATTGTTGGATTTATTTCATCAAGCTAAAATCTGAAGTTTTTTGGTCTGTTCATGCTATTCAAAGCCTCAGTTGAGAACCAGTCTAATAGGCATATTAAAATTATCAGATTTGATAATGGTGGTGAATATGTGAAATCAGAGTTTCATCAATTTTGTGCCTCTTTAGGCATTCAGATGCAACACACAGTTCCTTATACACCTCAGCAGAATGGGGTTGCTGAGAGGAAAAACAAGTCTCTAAAGGAGATGGCCACTTGTATGCTTGAGGCAAAGTCATTGTCTCCCAAGATATGGGATGAGGAAATAAATTGTGCCACTTACATTTAGAATAGATTTCCACACAAATCTCTCAAAGGTATCACTCCTTTCGAAGCTTGGACAAGTCAAAAACCTGATATCTCTCATTTCAGCATTTTTGGCTCAAAGGCTTGGGCTAGGATTCCACTTGAGAAGAGGAGGGCATTGCAGCCCCAAATCCAACCATGTTTATTTGTTGAATATTCAGATGAATCCAAAGGTTATAAGTTTTTGAACATGACCACTCATAAAGCATTCATCGAAATAAGCATGCAATTTGAGGAAGAGCCCTCTCAAAGCGCTGAAATTGGAGAACCATCTTCACCACCACCTAAAGAAGAAGTAAGTGATGTTATTGAAGTTTTTGATTCTGATATTTCTGATTATGAGGATCATTTTATTGCAGATGCTAAATCACCTACAAGGCCTAAATGGGCTGCAAATTTTTTTCAAGCAACAGGTGAACTAGTTGGCAATCCTCAAGACAAAAGGAGGACTAGATCATAATTTGAGACTGCTCTCAATGTGAATGATCCTTAAATTTCTAAGAAATGTTTTATGATCATAGATTCTGATCCTCAGTCATATGAGGAAGCCTCACATGACCCAAAATGGCATATTTCTATGGATGAGGAGTTCCAGTCATTACAAAAGAATGAAACTTGGGAGCTAGTCAAGCTCCCCGCAGGAAGAAAATTGGTAAGGTGCAAGTGGATTTTCAAAACAAAATGTGCAGCGGATGGTACAATGGTAAATTAAAAAGCAAGGCTGGTAGAAAAGGGATTTTATCAGGTCCAAGGACTTGATTATAATGAAACCTTTGCACCTGTGGCACAGAAAGACTCCATTAGACTAGTTTTGGCAGTTGCAACTTCCAAGCGGTGGGAAGTACATCACATGGATGTGAAAAGTGCTTTCCTCCATGGAGAAGTTGAAGAAGATATGTATATGCAGCAACCACAGGGGTACACATTAGATCCAAATATTCTTTTCAGGTTGAAAAATCCTTTGTATGGACTTAAGAAAGCCCCTAGGGCTTGGTATGCAAAAATGGAGAGTTTCCTACTGTCACAATTTTATGTTCGATGTAAATTTGACCCAAATGTCTATATGAAGTTACTAGATGGTTTAATAATGATCATTGTGCTGTATGTTGATGATTTGATGATCACAAGAAGTTCAACAGATCAAATAGCCACTCTGAAGATTGCTTTGAATGAAGCCTCCTCAATGATTTATTTGGGAATTCTTAAGCAATTTTTGGGGGTTGAGATTTCTCAAAGAAAGGATGGAACCAAGGTATCTCAATCCAAATATGTATCTAATCTGTTGAAGAAGTTCAATATGGCTGATTGCAATCCTTCTAAGACTCCATTCCTTTCAGGAGTTAGAATGGAAGACGCAGAATCTACACCCTTGTTTGACAGCACCTTGTATAGACAGCTTGTTGGCAGCTTGCTCTATCTTACTCAGATTCGACCTGATCTTGCTTATGCTGTGATTGTGGCATCTATATACATGGAGTAGCCACATGAGCTCCATTGTAGGGCTGAAAAAAGGATCTTACATTATGTGCAGGGCACAAACACGGCACAAAGAGTGATGGGATTCACTATGTTGCAGATTCGAGCCTAGATCTCTTGGGCTTCAATGATTCAGATTGGGATGGTGATAGCCTTGACATGAAATCCACATATGGATTTGTATTCATGCTTGGAGGTGGCCCTATTTGTTGGTCTAGCATGAAACGAAATTCCATAGCATTATCTTCAGCGGAGCTAGAGTACAAAGGAGTAGTGAATGTTGCTACATGTGTGTCTGGTTACAAGGGATTTTTTCAGAGTTTGACATTTCTTTCAGTACTCCTACTATCATTTTTTGTGACAACGAGAGTGCTATTAGAGTTTCATGTGATCCAGTACAGAGGTAGAGAACCAAGCACATTGATATTCATATGCACTACATCAGAGGCTTAGTGCATGGCCAGATCATAGATTTGAAGTATTGCCACAGGTGAGCAAACTCCAAATATCTTCACCAAGCCTTTCACAGAGAAGACATTCGGCTATCTTAGATCACTGCTTGGGATGGCTGAACATGTGGTGGAGTGAAGGGTTGATCAACAACCTTTCAATTTTGATATGTCCATGTTTTGAGGGGAGGTTTTTCCCATGAGGTTTTCCTTCTATCCTTGTTTTTGTGGACCGACAATATTGTACAGGGTGACCAAGTCTTGTTACTAGGCCCTTAGTATTTCATTTTCTAATATTTAAACCATAAAATTCAGATTTATGAGGGGGTGTTGAAATATTAAATTTTCCTACCATGTCATTTGATTACATTATATGCATTAATTAATCTCCTATGGTTAATTAATATGTAATAGAGTAGGAAATTCCCTTGTGTGGACCACAAGGCAATATGGTGGGACCACAAAAAATCCAAGGTATGGACCACAAGATACCTAGGCCACTTGTACTCACTTCCAAAATATTCTGGATAAGATTTTACTAGGAAAAGCACATTTCTTAGTTTTACTGCTTTTTACAGCTTTTTCCCCCATGGGGAAAAGCTAGTCACCTAGGAAACTTGTTTTTTGCACCCATGATACTCCACAATGTTTCCTCTTCTCAAATTTCATATTTGGCATTTTTTTTCATCATACATCACCTTTAGCTCCCTAATTTAGCAATTCGTGAGCTTTTGGAGATATTTGGAAAGCATACTTGCCACCTAGAGGGGATGAGCATATTTTTAGTAAGTCTGATGATGGAATGATTATTTTGGCATCCATTTGAATATATGCTGTAAAGTTATATAATAGTATCCTGTTACTTTCATAAGGTTGGCTGATGTATTTTATTCATGAGAAGTTAATACAGAATTCTACTCTCGTGCATAATTTTTGTGTCTTTGACTAGTTGTGTGAGATTTTCTTATGAGAGAGTGTAATTTCTTGAATAGATCTTGGATGTGAACTGAATTTCACAAAGGTGCCTCAATGCACCCAAATGAGCCAGTATCTATGAATTTCGGTCATGTTCCCCCTCGGTGTTTGGGTTTGTGTCTGGATTTGGGTTTGGGTTTGGGTTTGGGTTTATGTTTGTGTTTGGGTTTGTGTTTGGGTTTGGTTTTGTGTTATTTGTTAATATTAAAACAACAAATTTGAAATTCAATTAATAAATTTCATTGTTTGGTTTAATATGTAACAAATTTTATTAAATTGGTTTTAAAAAAAACAAAAACTATTAAATTAGCAAACAATTGAACAAAAATTGAAAGGAATTTGGAAGGAAAGGGCCACCTACCTTCCATTGTATCTGAATTGTAAATTGTCTCTTCCCAGTTCGCCTCCTCCTTCTCTCAAACTCAAATCGACAATGCGTTTTATCGCCCTCGCGACAACGCCGGCCTTGACTTTGTGCATCCAAAAATGAGGCTGCAGGCCTTTGTTTTTTTTTTGGGGGGGGGTCTTGCAAATCGCACTTGTGATATATCGCAAGTGAGATATATCGCACTTGCGATTTGCAACTCTTAAGAAACGCAAGTGCGATATATCGCACATGCGATATATCACTTGTAAATTTTGTGAACCATGTTTCCATAACAAACAAATGCTTTTAGTATTAGTCCCACCTTATCCATGTCAATAGTTACTATTTGGACAATGTCGATTCACATTTAGGATGATAATATAACGAGAAATTTATTAAACAAAATAAAAATCATTATAGTAGAGGAATAAAATAAAGTAAAATCATAGAACATGCCATATAATCTCTCATATAAATGCAAGAAATAAGATTAATATGCTTCTTGAATTTTCAGTTACATTTAACAAAAAATGCATGCTCATTATTAATGTGCACCACATCCTTGTTACAATAGTTCACAAAGTGACCCAAACTATCTACAAAAACTTTAAGAAAACATGTGAGAATTTCTCAAACACTTTATGGTCGAGGGGTCTGATTGGAATAGGTCTTGATCTCGAAAATGAGTAGGTATGAGAAGACGACCAAGAATGATTATCTAGGCCACAACCACTTTTCTTCATCCTAGTAGGATACAAAGGACATGTGTTGGTTTTGAGAAATGGAAATGGACCTTAAGGAAAAACTATGGTGACCGGGAAATAAAGGGGGTTAAAACTTAATGGTGGATTCTTGAGCTCAAGGACCATGGATAACAGCTAAAATGTAGAGTATTCTCTATAGCATTGCAAGCCCCCACTAGGGTGTCTTTGACATAAGGTTTGGATATTGACGCCATTAAATTTTTTTTAATGCCTTGTGGAAAGGTCGTATGGCCTTGATCATGGTTATAGTTGGGAAACAATACATCAATCCCTTCATGATGTGTCCCATGCATATAATGAAACATATGTTGTAACATATTGTATTTAATATAAAATCTAACATTTCATTTTAAGAAATTATTATTTATTTAATTTCTTAAAAGCATTTTCACTTTTTCTATGTTACTTTATACTATGCATTTCTTTATATTATTAATATAAGATTGATTATGTAATACCTTTTTCCTAATTTGATTTTTCCTATTTGGGAGAATGTACTACTTCTCATCAAAAATAAAAATTCTTACATCAACCTAGAGCTTTGAGTTGTTGTGCACTAACTAAATTACAAAAAAATTTAGATCGCAATTCAGTGTCAAATGGAGATATCTCCATCCACATCCTCTAATTAAATTAAAAAAAAGGCCTTTCCTTCCATTATAAAAATGAACTTAGTAGTTAAAATAACCTAAAAAATATCACATAAATGTTATAATTTCTTTTTTAATTTGGCTCAAAAACTTTATTTAAAATTTCATAACCCTAATTATCCTTGGCCAACCTTCACCTATCTCTGCAAACTAATTATTATATAAATAAGATCTTTTTCTCCTCATAAAAACTTGACTATTCATCCTGAAGATGGATCTTGCTATGGATTCGAAATGTCGACAGACTATTTTGGCTACTGTGGTTTCTCCGAGACCCTCCAACAACTTGGTCTTGCTCATACTCAAATGACACAGGTTCGATTCCACTACCACTATAACCTGCATGAATGCCCAAGCTGCAACACTTGCAACACCTAAGTTTAGTCATTTCTTGAACCTACTAAGTGGCAAGGAATTTCTTAAGAGTGCACTCTAACTAAAACCGAGTCTTCTGATGAAACAATTTGTAGATGTTGTAACACAATTTTGGTATTACAAATCGCACTTGCGATTTGTAACTCTTACAAAATGCAAGTGCGATATAGGCTAACTAAGCTTAGCCTCGGTTTTAGGCTCAGGTTTGTCCGAACCTAGACACAATAACGCAAATGCATCATGGATTTATATTTCGGAAATGCATTTTGGATTTCTAAAGTGGCACTAAAAAGTGGAACCAAGTTCATGCATGCGCCCTTTATACAAATTTTTATTCAACTACAAATAACACAATAATAACCTAGTATAGATGAGAGAGAAATATAGACATCTCCATTTAAGAGAGATATAGATGTCTCCATTTAATTGAATACAATGAAAACACTTAGTTTAAAGGACATTTAAATCAGAAATTAGAAGACATCACTAATACCGTTGCATGTTATGCTAATGTTAGCCCCATTTCTAAACACCAAAGAATGTGTGTCATTGATTGCACTTCCAATCCTATTTAGCCCTTCATTGAAGGGCACTAAATTATTTCCCTTATTCCATATGAGTGCAAGGGAAGGCACATCACTCTTCCAACATGTTAATAATAGTATGAATTTCTAAATGGTATAATATATTATAATACATGAACATAGTAGTTGGTAACTTCTATTCCTTCCTTTTCCAATATATTTCCATGGATATAAATTGTTACACTTGTGCCTAGCGATTTCAATTCTAGGCATACATTGATAAACATATGGATACTAATCTCCATATTGAATCTCATATTGAAAATAATAAACATTACATTAGTTGTAGAACATATTAAAATTAATAAGCATTACATTAGTTGTAAAACATGTTTGAGAAGCTTTCCCAAGCACTTGGTCATGAGCAAGTACAAAGGAATCTTGAATAAATGTTTGAAATAATATTTTAGGGATATTTTTTTTGTTAAATTAGTAACTTGATTCTACATTTGTGCCACTCATAATCTAGTTTTCCATGAAAATTATGAATCTAATTTATAGATCGTTGAAATTCATCATAGATATGATAAGAAAATGACATATTTTCCAAAACATAGCTTCATATTTTTCAAAAACTATAACTTTTGATGAATAGGCTGAGTGCCAATCTCAAAGTTGAATACAAAAACCTCATTAATCTTCACTTTGACAATTATGACCACTACCAATGGGTACCAATTAAAGCATCTTTGATGCATCCCATAGAAAGAAATGAATATCTACTTTATATTCCAATAGTGAAAACCACATAATGATTGTTGTTACTAGATTTTTAGACTACAAAGACTTCCCATATTGTTCATGCATATTGAATTTATTGGATGAAAAGTGTTCTATAGTATATAGCATTTGCAGATATTATTAGTTAAACTAAACACAAGATTGTTTCATGTAAATGATATATTTTATGTATTAGCTATGTGTTTGAAAGACTCAACAAGCAAACACCCATTTAGCTTTGAGATTTATGAGGTAGTTGTTTGGATTGAAGAATGCCATTCTCCTCTATTGGAATATCAAATGTTTTTAGAACTATATTCCCAAATAAAGGAAAGTGAATATGTTTCAGTGTATTATGTTTCAAACATTAATTATTGCTTCATCAAGTTTTACATATTAATACATGTGTAAAGTCCTAAAATATAATAACATAGTTTAACAATATTTTCAATATAAGGATAACCATTAATATTAATGAATGAATTAATTATTCAGAGTCCTATGATTTTCTTCTTGGTCAAATGAAAAGCATAATTTACTTTATACTGTCAATATAAAAGAGTTGAATGAATAATAATCATTCCAATTGAAGTATAACCTATCACTTTAAATTTGATCCCTACTCAACACCATCAATTCAACTCTCTTGATTCCATATAGACTGATAACTACTCATCTCTGGCTCCTCCTAAATTATTTGTCAAGAGTTATGTGTTGAATTTGGAAAATTTGATGTAATAGTCAAGTTTTGCTTGGGTGAAGATCACTATCGTATCTCTACTCACTCTCCTGGAAAGTGTCAATGACCTACTACTATGGAAGAACCACCATCCTAATTGTTGGAGTATTGGTTATAACCATCCCACTTTAACGAATATAATCTGGACTAATCACCATATTAGGATCATTAAACTATGATTTATTGTTTAGAAACTTTACCATCATTTGTAGGTTTTTGTGTAATGAAAAACCTTACATTGTATTAGAGCTGAGGTCCTAGGTTCCATTTCTTTGAGTTACATCGAAGGGGGGTGTTGGAGTATCGGTTATAATTGTTTCACCTCATAGAATATAATGTGGACAAATCACCAGACTAGGATCATCAGAATATGTGTTTGGTTTGGAATGTTTACCTGCATATATAGGTTTGGATGCAATGACAAACCTTACACTAACTTCACCTGGTCATGGACCATAGGTTATGTCAAATCATTCCCCATAATCTAAATGCATATTCAAATTCCACTATGTTCCTATAATTCAAACGACAACTCCTAATATTATTCATGGTCAATCCATTAACACAACAAGTATTGTTTCTCATTCCCAAATTTGAAGATGAAAAGGGATTGTTAGTACTTTTATTTTTGAAATACTCCCAAGACGGACTTTCAAGTATCAAAGGTCGCTTGAGTTTAAAAACATTTATCCTTAGTGAACTAAGGGAAATAATTCTCAAGCAAGTGTAGGTTGCATCTAACCAGTAGTGGGAAATTAGAGGCCTAATGAAGGGTGATAACCATTGGAAATGCATTTCGTTGGATTTGATCAGGTCTAACTGTCAAGAGACAATGCACGCTGATAAAGTGCAACCTAATTAGCATTAAACAAGATTTAGCTAATAAAAAAAGTGACCTATCAAATCAACCACAAAGATTAAAAGTGCACCGATACGTTGATCCCATTTCAAAAGGGTACCAAGGGTGCATTGTTATCAAAACTACTAAGGGAACCTGCTTGTTATTAATTGATTGTGCCTTCGAAATCATTGTTTTGAAAACCGCCCAGCTCTCGAGCATTACCACTATGGGAAACCAGAGTGGTTTCCACCCACTTGACATTGTAGTAATGTAAAAGTATAGCATCCATGTCAAGCCTATCCCCGCTATCCATGTGTCCAAGGTGTAGCTAGGGTTTTACCCCTAGCTTGTGCAAATGAGCACCTACTAAGGAGAATGGACTCCTTAGTAGCAGTTCAGTAAATGTAAACAATTAAGTTAAAACAGAAATTAAATTACTTCTAAAACATGCATGAAACATAAACAACAAATTTAAATAATGAGTTTTTTGTATTGATATTACCTTCAATGTGAAGGTTTGATGAAGCCCTTTGCAATGTCCAAGAGGATGCTCCAAGCTTCAATATGCTCCTTCTCCTTCTCCAATGATGGGAATGGGCCAAAAGTGGCTCTCAAGGTGAAAGTAGTTCAATGGTGAACTAGGGTTTCGAGAGAGATTTTGGCAGAGTAAGGGTGCTTGTGATTGTGGATATGGAATAAGGGATCTCCATCACCTATTTATAGTTTTTTGGTGGTGGAGTGCTGACCCATGGTTTTAGGAAACACATGGTTTAGAGCAGCTGTATAGGGTTTTTTCCTCTTTTTCCTCATTATTTTATATTTTTCTTCCCTTTTTAGGGGGTTTTTGCTATTTTTGGAGGAAAAAGGGGGTTTTTTAGCCTTTTTTAGGCTATTTTGATGGTTTTGTGGCCTTTTGGAGGCATTTTAGGCCTTTTGGAGGCTTTTTAATGGGATTTTTTGGGATTTTAAGGGAAATATGGTAGGAAAATGGACACATGAGCCATATAATGTGGTAGATGAGGTAGTGAGCACTTTTTGGGTGTTAACACAAGGAGTTCCCACCCCCACATCATCTTGGTCAATAAATTGTCAAATCAAATGTCGTCAGTTGTATTTTCGTCAATTGTATTTCCGAAAGGATAAAAGATTAATTTTCCATTTTCCTGAAAATCATTTGTTTATTATTCTAAACGATGTTATACCTAATATATACAATACCATACCAACTAACTGTAACTAGCCGACCATCCCACCTCTGCATCCAACCTATCCAATTCATCCTCCATACATTATCTGTTATTTTAGTAGTTACCAGTCTCAGTTAGTTCTATCTACACTGTCTTATAATATAGAATTTAAAGGCCCTAAATTTTCCCTAATTTACCAATGAAGCAATTTCCATAGAGATGAATCCCAAGTCTGAGGAAAAATTGATCGAACCTAGGTTTCTTGCGGATGAACACATATGAAAACTAGGATGATATATTTGACACAATCGTAACCAAATCATATTTAAATTCCACTATTAGGGAAGTTAAATCCCTAGAAATGGTTGACCTAACTTCCCTAGCAATGGTCATCCAAGATAATTACAACCTATGGAGTTCTAACTTTCCTCGAACAGTTTTCCCCAGGACAGTGTTGTTCCTTGGGTTTGTAACCTGGTGATCCTAGCACTATTTACCAAGTAAAAGAGCCATTTTGTCCTTGGTTATGTCGAAAAGCGTATTCTACATAATACCAGACACCTTGAAATACATGTTCTGCATCCAAGAATTCCTAGCACTCCAACCATTCAACGAAAAACCCCTTTCAACAACTTTCTAAAGTCTTGGGAATTATGAGCATCGCCAACTCCTATCTAAGCATTTAGAACTAGGCATGTCCATACCCACTATGCCACATCCTTATAGGACAACAATGTTTTCCAAAACCTCTAGAATAGCCATTTCTCTTCTCTACACTATAGTAGCTTTAGAAGATGATAATATTGTGGATCGTGTTACCCTAGGAGTATTGGTTTCTCTAACCATAGAATTTGGGAGAGGTCCTCCTCAGTTTGATCTTTGCATCCATTTGGCAGAGGTCATACATGTACAGCTGGAAGAATTACCATCTATTGAGTTTCAGATACCCATCTTATTTGTTTTATATGTTCTTTTACAAAAAAATTGAAAGCTTCAAACAACTAGGACTGAAAATAGCTGATGAATATGGCACCCAAACTCTAGTCTATGAATGGACTAAAGTAGTATTGAGGATTATAAAAATCAAAATTTTATGAGTTCATAGTTAAATTCATGAGTATATCATACAACTTGATTTTTGGTAATTTACCTTCCATAGTGTTTTTAGAAAATAAAAAGAACCTACAATTTACATCTAAAGTAAAAATAGGAGATTGGGCCATATTTGAGGATCATATAGTAATAAGGTTATATGGTTTTGAGGAGGAACCATACAAGTTACCAATATTCTTGAATCCAAGGATATTTTCTATGGAATATGTAAGATAGATTTTTCCTTCATATGAGATACATTTCAGGAAATTCATAAAGCATAGGAATTTCTTACTACCAAAAGGGATAGGACAACTTATAGTGATAGGTTTGAGTGCTTTACAACTTTTGGATGGGTACCTAAATCAATTGAATCTTAAGAGATATGATAAAGCAACATGTGATCCACCCTAAGTGATTTCAAAGTAGAGGGTGGAAAAAAAAAGCGCATCTTATGTGTGTCAACCCAAACCTGTTTGGGATAAAATTGGAAACAATGACAACTCAGAGGAAGTCCAAGAGGTACTGAAAAGTATAGAAGAATAGGATACTACAAATCAGATCATAGGACAAAAAAAGGAGTTGAAGAGATCTAGGAAATGTATGTTGATGTCCCTAAGCAGGGACTGTATCTAAAAAGCACCACAACTGAATCTGGCGAGGAAGAACAAGCTATAGTAGAGGTAGAAGAGTCAGCTGAGCTCCCAAGAGAGCTAGTTGAGTTGATAGAAAATACAACACCCCCAATAGGGCCCCTAATAATATATACCAGCTAACCCTCATTGGAATTCATTGTCCCACAGAGGTCACAAGTTTCACACCCCGTAAAACTAGAACCTATTAAAGAAAATATACAAACATGTTACAAAAAATATAAGAGAAAGAGGTAGGAGAATGATTAATGATATCAGAAAAAATATTCCTACATTAAAGAAGAGATTAATAATAGTGGCTGATCATCAACATGATACAATTTTATGTTTTCTATAATTGAGCCCAAATTTCCTAATCCTTTAAGCTTAAATGAATGGAAAGATGAAGAGCGTATGGTTGACTTTAAGGATTTTGGAAAGTTAGACAAGATTGATTTATATAAACAAGAAAGTGATATGATATCTACTGAGGTAGTTAAGTCATTAAAAGAGGAAAAATGATTGAGAATATCCCTAGAGAAGTTTGAACAATTGTACAAAGTTGAAAAATGGACAACTAGGTCCAAACAAGTTACTATAAATCAATTAGAATATAAGATAGTGCCATTGTCAGCTAGTCCCTCTGATGGGGCTCCAATGAAAACCCTAATTGAGAAAAATGATAATGAAATATCCACTTTGAGGAAGATGCTTTAAATTCCTACAACAGAGCATGTCCAAACAGAAGAATTGAAGCAGATTCAAGTAGAAAATGAACAAATATATGCTAGCATGATTGAGTATTAGAATACTGCAAAAGAAAGGAGAGCTAGGATTGATGACCTTTTCTGGAAAATAAAAACTTTGAAGATACCAAAGACTCAACTACCAGTTGATAAAGCTCTCGACCTAGAAGCTCCCACACTATCAATAGAAAACCAATCAAGGGAAGAACTAGTAGAAGCAAAGAGAGATGGTGAGCAACCAATTGTTTGTCCTGAAACAATAGAAATTAATGCCATAGAAGAGGACCAAAAAGTTCGACAATAAATACCACAACCAATTCTAAAAGAGACTAATCAGGATAGGAATATACAAGAATTGGAAAAGGAGCCATATCTAAAAGATGGAAGAATCCTAGAATTAGAGGGAGAAATCGCTAAAAAGGAGGATGTTATAATTGACTTCAAAAAATAGATTGGTGAAATTAAAATCGAGGTGACAAAATTATAGCTATATGTTCAAGAAGAGAAATTTTTAACAAGGACCACACAAACCTTATGGGAAAAAATCACCAGTTGGCTTACGAGGAAGTGGGATTACTTTGAAGTAATCCAAGATGAGTTAGATATGGAAACTGCAACCGAATATGAAGCCAAATTTTTTGAAGAACATTTGGGTGAAATTCCCAAGAAAACCAACCACAATGATTGATTTCCTAAACAATAGGACAAAGAAACAACTAGTTGTTCTTGGGATTGAAAATGGGACTCAACTCATAAGGACAACCAGGTTAATGAATATGAAGGAAACCTATCTGTCTAGGATGAAAGATATATTAAGAATTTAATATAGGAGACTAATTCTTTCAAGTGATTAATGAAATCAACAATGAATTTGGGACTACCTTCCCACCGCGATGGTAATGAGATGCTTATCCAAAAGATATATACAAAAAGAAGCTGATTAAAAAAGAAGATGAGATATCTCAATTGTCTATAGAAGGAGATGTTAGTGGAGAACGGGCAGTAGATAGGATCAAGGGTGACTTTGAAATTTGGTTTTCACTAAAGAATGTTGCGAAGAAGCTAGGGCCTATATCATATGAGAAAACCACAAATGTTGAAATATCGCTAGAAGCACTAAAGGCACACAAGATTATCCTGGGAAAAGAATCGCATTCAGTGGTGCAATATCATAAATTAATTATGCCACCCAAAGTTCTAGAAGGACAAACACGAGGACATCCTTTAGAACAATCAGGTGGTCAATGATACATTCAAACAATAGGATTGTCTACTACACATATTCCAATGCAATTTTCTAATCAACCCACTCATCTTGTTTTAATTCTACCCGCAAGGAAAGCCAATATACAAATGAGGCATTAGATGAATTAGGAAGGCGTTCCTCAAATGGGACAAATAAGAAACCCTCCAATAGATCAACTAGTTGTTCGACCAATTGCCTACTTGAGGGGGAAAACCACATCAGCGAGAGGAAAGAAGAAAGTTTCAAGACATGCAAACTAAAGTTTGAAGTGTTGTTAAATAAAAATTGAAAAGTAAATGTAAAAGGTAACATACTAAATTTTTTTACAATTTAGTTAGAAGCAACTGAATTATTTTACTCAAAAGAGTCTATATAATGTAACTCAAATGATCTTATACAGGGATAGCAATTTTGAGAGATACTCTGAGGATTGTTTAATCAGTTGTCTTTTCTTTTTCATGTAACATGATTTTGTGCGATTAAGATTAAAAAAATGTTAGAAAGAGTTCTTCTTTTGTAACTTGTTTTCCTCAACATGTATTCCATATCTGCTCTTGTCCATGTAAATATTTCATTAGATGAAATAAAGCTTTGAACAATATTTTTGGCCTATATGTGTTGTTAATACAGATAGAGTTGAATCTGAGTTGTAGAGATTTTAATTTAAGTTGTCCTCTAGTCCAGTGTTCCATATCCATATGTGACAAATTGTGTTGAATTTTTCATTTACTATTGCTCATATGTGTGTCATGCTATCATTTTTAGTATCCAATCATGAGATATTTACTACTTTTATGACTATTGAACTATTTAACTAAATCTTAGTACATCTTCTGTCATTGAGCGCTAGATATTTTTCTTGTAGAATACCTCTGGTATTCTATTTTTTTTTCTAGCTGCTAATGGTATCCATTCATATATTAAAGCACTGTTTCACACTGTAAAATTCCTCCCAGATGACCTTATCTGCTTAAAGAATTGGCTAATGATATTTTAAATAAGAGATCTATTCAAGAAGTGAATAATGTACATCAATTTAACTCAATTTAGCTCTAATATTGTTAAATTTTGAGCCCTTGTCATTGTTGGTGGGCTGTTTGATGGGGAAAGATCGCGGTACTGTTGACGCCGCGACACGCCAGAGGAGGGCGTGAAAGGGGTATTTTGTGCCAAAGAATACCGCAGTTGATGGGTTTTGGGTCACTTGGACCATAAATTATGTAATAGAGAGTTAGTATAATGTGGTATGCGGGTTTTTGGGGTCATTTGGACCAAGTTAGTTAGATACTGGGTCAATTGTCCATAGTGTCGGTTAGGGAGTCAGTCGTAAGTGGACAAATATTGTAAGGGAAAAAGCCTATAAATACATGAGAGTTGTAAGGGATAGATATAGATGAATAGCAGTGAGGAATGAGATGAAGAAGACAAGTTGGATGCGAGATCTGTGTTTTTGCCGGTTTTTTATCTTGACAGTAATACAATAATGTTTTGGTACAAACTTTGTGTAATGACGCAGTGTATGAATGTTGTTTAAATGCAATGTTTGCTTATTATTGCTAATTGTTGTGATTCAGTAGTATGTTCTATGTAGAATGTGATGACAAATGCTGTGATGGTATAACTCCTTGAATGTTGTGATGGTATAACTTCTTGAATGCTGCGGTGAAGTGATATGTTATAACTCCTTGCCAAATGTTTAATGTTCCTGGTTAAAATACTGCAATAGAGTCGGTCCATGCAGCCACAACGCACCTCCTCCCTCGGCGGAAACATGGTTCCATCTGCTCTTCCTGGACGCCTCGGGTGAGACCTCATCCGCTCTGTGGGTGTTGCTGGGTGGGCTCAAACCTGCCCGGGCCGGTGCCCAGGGAGACTGTAGTATGCGTCGACAGTGAGATGAACCCCTGTCGACTGAGGTCGCGTTGGTCAACAGTCATGCCATGGATAGTATTGATTTAGTCAAGTACTACTCAAACGCTAACATGATAAATGGAACCATTACTGGGGAATGGAATTGAAAGATGTATTTTCCCTAGGGTACAACATTGTTAAGATTAGACCCAGATCGGTGAGCCTGGATCAGACAAATTTGGTTGAGATTATCACAGTGGAAACACCACTATTTTGAAGTTGGCTTATAGAAAGAGACATATTAGATGAAATATGACATCTGATATATTTTTGAGTTTTTTCGGCTCAAGAAAACACTAGAGAAAGCTTCTAGCCAAACAAAGAGATTAGGATAAAGGTATTCCTTGAATTAATTCTCCTTTAATTTCCTCTACTTTCAGAAATCCGAAAAGTAGCTCATATTTAAATAATCAAGAAAATACTAGGAATTATATCAATCCTATACTTGAGCCTCAGATCACTCTCTTGTCTCCTTCTACAAGTACTCCAATCCCTTTGCAAACTTGAATAAGAACTCAGATGCCTCCTATTACTCCTCTATCAAATAATTCAATCTTGCATCATTTAAATATGGTAGGTAGAGGAGGTAGACCTACTGTACCTATAAACCCTTGGATAGCTTCCAGGCATGGTACTCTAAATTTTCCAAATAACTTGTATTATCTACCTAATAGCTATTTAAACGTATTGCCAAAATTTGATGGAGATAAAGTTAAAACAATTGAAGAACATATGGCTAGGTTTCAAGATTTTATTGATAATTTGTATATTGAACATGATGATGTGTTTATGATTTTTTTTGTGCAAACCTTAGAAGGTGTTAGGGAGTGGTTTAGAGCCTTACTAGTAGACTCTTTAAAATCATGGCCTGCTTTAGAAGATGCTTTCATGAAGCAATGAGGAAAAAGAAGAGATTAGTTATACTACTATTGTAGTCGAGGGGGGTGCATTGTTACCAGTGATACATAATATATTATACAAGCATGCACAAGACACAGATACAAGTAGATGAGATATGGAGAGAAGTACAAACCCTTATTACTCAGCAATATGCAGAACAATACAGATAAAATATCTAGCTTAACTTAGTACATAGGCTCAATAACACACACACATATATATATATATATGCTTTTACATTCAGTTATGTAATTGTCTTGTCGATTCAACCGACCGACACAACCCGATTGGTCGACACAACTGTCGACATACATTACAATAATTCGGGTGGGGAGCCTAGTTGATAGGATGGATTAGGATCCTCCAACATCTCCCCCTCTTCAAAATATTTCTTCATCCCGAAGAAATGAGGAGATGAAAAATCAATGTACAAAAATATGTATAATTGTTACTGTAATGTATGACTGGAATTGGCGGTGATTTGTTGCTCAGTGTAGACCTTGACAATGGCTTCGGCTGAAATGGATAACTGGTGTTGGAATTATTCCCACGCGCATAGCATATTTTTAATGTCAATAGTAAGTGTTGTGAGGCTCGAAAAGTTTTCTATTTTCTCCCGCGTCGACTTGTTTTGCAAATGAATTAATTCCGGACCAAAAAGATTGATCTTTTCATTAGCAGCTGCAAGCAATATTTGAAGATACGGTCAGAGTTGTTGAACTTTAAGGAGGCTGGGTCAGGCCTGACTCATCCACTGATCTTCCCTTTTTTCTAATTTCTCACATTTTCTAATTTCTCAGAGTGTTGTCAACTACTAGTCATTGCTAATGGAGATTAGTAAGTAGCTCACGCATCACCTGCATTTCTCTAAATACATTACCATTATGGGTATACCTATAGTTGAGGATGTTGGCGGTTATGGATGCCTGATCATTGTACTTGATTAACTAGTTGTGGGCTGAGATGAACGCTTCATATTGTGTTGATAGAAGAGAAGATGTTTATATAGCATGTTCTTGTCGATCCTTTTTGAGTTCATCCTGTAGTGTCGACACAATAGATTGTAATAATTGGAATTCTTTGTCAAGGGTATTAGTCATGTCGGAACTCAGTGGGAGTGGGACAACTTGTTGTGCTAAGTCTTGACACTTAGCCAAAAATAATACTTGATCCTCCTATAGTTTATGGATGCGTTCTTCTGCTTCTAGATGTCTATACATTTTTTCTCTATTGACTACATCGGCAAGTAGGTAGATCTCTACTTGTGTGGCCTCCTTTGGGTTATATGTATAAATAGTCCCGAACTGATGAAGATGTACAGATAGACGACTCTCTTGATGAATGAATTCGAGGTGTTTTTGATGTCGTTGTCGCTGCTGATGTTGCTCTTTTTCTTGTCGGCATTTTTCTTTGCACTGCTTCTTGTTCTAAATTTGTGCCTTGTTTATAGCCTTGGTCTGCTGTACTATTTATTTCTATGGTGTGGCCGCTTCTAATGGGTGATCTGCATCTTTTTGTATTACGATGGTTGTTTTTTCTACTTGCACTTGGCTGACTAGTTCGGATTCTGTGTTGAGGTTATATAATTATATAACCTTAACAAATGAACGGTTGGAGCAGGTGCAACTGCTCTGACCTCTCTCTTCATGTATAAGTATACCATCTATTGAATTAATACAATGGTTAAGTGCTTGGCCCAATATGTGTTCTTTCTTAATGGTTGATGTGTGTACTTTATAATATGCTTGAATGCTGGTAGAAACAGAAAGTATCAACAACTACCTAACAAATTTTGCTTCCTTAAGAAAGGAGAATGGAGAAACTACAAAGGAATTCAATAAGAGGTTTAACAATATTTATAATAATATACCTTAGGATATTAAACCTTTAGAAGATGTTGCTAAAGTTTCATATGCAGGAGCTTTTGATTCTAAATTTTCCACGATTCTTAGGGAAAGATGATCTACAACTCTTCTAAGTATGATGGATGATGTTGTAGATGTAGAATTTAATATGACTACCTCAGAGAGGTTGATAAATCAACATGATTTAGAAAAAAATAAATTTAGAGATGAGGAAGGTACTGTTGGTAAGAGTAAAGAAAATTATAATGAAAAAATGGAAGAAATGCCCAGACTATTCAGAGGACTTTCAACTAAAATAAGGAGGATGTAAATTGAAGGGAATAATCAAAATAAAAATCATCAAGCTTTTGTATAGAGAAATACAAACTAGTATAGAAGGCAATTTAATCCTCAATTCATGAACAAAGAAAGGAGAAATTATGATCCCCCCATACAACCTCTTGTTATAGAAGGAAACAATGATAATCATATATTTTATATGGCTCCAGATGAACTGGACATTGAAGATCCAAAAGAAGTAATGTGGATGGAAGATGATAATAATATGTTGCATCTTACACAAGAATATTATAAAAGATCTTTACAGAAGGAATCCTACCAAAATGAGCAAGAAATGCAGAGGAGGGATAATTTAAGGTCAAAGAATAATCCCTCAAATCAAAATCACACTGTCCCTCATAAAGAAACCATCGCAAAACTAGTTTCTATTGTAAATCCTACCCTTCCTCAAAGAAAAGTTTCAATTCTAGTTAACCAAAATCCAGTTCAAATTCAAACAACAAAATGCATAGAAATAAAAAGAAAAGAACAAGATAGATCCTACATTCCTTTTGATCTAGAGCATGAATTCTATAAAATCAAAACCTTTGTTCCTTTCTCTGAGCTAGCCAAGAATCCTATGTATCTAAAGAAAATAGAAAAGGTCCTGAAATGAACTAGACCAAGCCTACCCCTTGATACTCTAAATTTATCAGATGATACTCATGCTATATCAGTTGGTCCAGTAGCTAAAGAGGAATTTGATGATCCTATTGATCCTTTTTTTATAACTCTGAAAGTGCATGGCAACTTGTTGCATGACTGCATGATGGATTTTGGAGCTTCACAGAATCTGATTCCAAAAGAGATCATGGAACAATTAAATATAGAAATTACTAAACCTTATCATGACCTTTACAATTTTGACTCCTAGAAAGTAAAATGTATGGGAATGATAAAGGATCTGGTAGTCTCTTTGGCTCAGGTCCCTGCTAAGAGTGTTGTAATCGATGTGGTAGTGGAAGATGTACCAAGAAGACATGGGATGTTTTTTTATCAATAAAATGGGACAAGAAAGTGAGAGGTACTATCTATATGGACCTAAAATATGCCATTGTCCGAAGGTTTGCAGGTGAAAAAAATAGAGTGTATAGAGGAGCCATATTTTCATATGTGATTTATGATCAAGGAAGCTCCATAAAATATCATGTATACGAATTGGGAGAAGACATGCAGTGTTTCATATTGGCTATGGATGATGAAGATGAATAAGTATCCCAAACAGAGTTGTTTGTGTCAAATATTGGAGCTTCTGCAAATCAAATATGTCATATCTATTTTGATGGATCCTCAGCGAAAGGAGAAGCAGGAGCTGTAGTGATTTTGGTTGTTCCTAACGGACAAGAATTTGATTTGTCTTTCAAATAAAATTTTGAAACTAAAAATAATGTAGTAGAATATGAAGCATTGATTTCAGGATTAGAAGCTGCAAAGAAAATCATAGGAGAATAAATGTCTTCCTTTGGTGAGTCAGAACTAGTGGTGTAGTAAATCAAAGGTGTGTAAAAAACTAAACATCCTAGGATGAGAGCATACATAAACCAGGTATGGGATTTAATAGAGAATTTCTTTATTGCTTTTAATATTACTTCCATACCAAGGGAAGAAAATTAGAAGGCATATTCATTTGCTATAGCTTCTAGCACCTTCAAAAATCCACTTGGTCCTAGAGATATACATGAATTTGAGTTGATATATAGACCTTCAATAGTTGATAATGTGAAGCATTGGCAAGTGTTCGAAGATGACCTATAGATAAAGAGATTTATGGAATTGATTGAGGAATTTTCAAACTCAAGTATATACCAAGATTAAGACAATGAAGAAGGGGGAGAAAGAGGAAATTAAATATAACCATGACTTAGCAACAAAATAGCCAGTCACAACATTTTGCGGCTGAAGAACAATTTCATTCCAAAGGGCCTAGTTCCATTGGAGATACTTTTTGATAAAAATGATATCCTTGAAAAAACAATATTTTAGGGATGTGAAGAGGATGTGGAGAGTATAAACATTGGTATATAAAGAGAGCCTAAGTTCATTAATATATCCAAATTGTCGCCTACTAAAGTGAAGTACAAGTATTTGAATTTGTTTACAAAATATATTGACTTTTTTTCTCAAGGTATTAAGACCTGAGGACTTATGGAACATCCATAATTGAACATATGATCCCTTTGAAACCTGGGGTAAATCCTTTCAGAAAAAAGTTGAGGAAAATTAACCCTATATTACTACCCATAATAGAAAACGAAGTAATGACATTATTAGAAACAAAAGTAATAATTCCTTTAAGATATTCATAATGGGTAGCTAATTTTGTTCTAGTAAGAAAAAAGAGTGGGGAGATAAGAATGTGTGTGTATTTCTGAAATCTGAACAATCATCCATTGCAAAAAATGGAATAGATTTTACAGAAGGTTGTTGAACTAATATAATCTCTATGATGGATGGTTTGTTAGGTTATAATCATGTCGTTATGAGTAGACAATATAGAGAGAAAATAACTTTTGCCACACCATGGGGAACTTTCATTTGTGATAAAATGCCATTTGAGCTGATGAATGTAGGACCGACTTTCCAAAGGGCCATGGATATAGCAAATCATTGGAGAGAGAGACAGGTTCACAATAATCTACCTATATGACATAGTTATTTTCTCTAAAACAGTTATTGATGAACACCTGTCACATCTAAAGAAAATGATCAATAAATGAAATAAATATGTACTCTCCATTAACCCAACGAAGCACATTTTGCTTTGAAAGAAGGAAACATACTTGGGCACATTATTTAAAAACATGCGGTAAATATAGACCCTAAGAGGGTAGCAACTATTCAGCTAATAGAAGTTCCCAAGAATAAGAAACAAGAGGAAATGGACTCAAGAGTCTAAGGAGGCTTTCCAACAGCTTAAAAAAATCAATAGGTGAATCTCGTGTATTAATTAGTTATGATTATACTAAAACCTTCATGATTTTATCTTTTTCTTCAACACATACCATAGCAACTGTGTGAGAGATATATTCAAGAAGTGAATAATGTACATCAATTTAACTCGATTTAGCTCTAATATCGTTAAATTTTGAGATGAAATCATGCCATGGCTGGTGCTATTTCAGTCCAGTACTACTCAGGGAATAATAAATATTATACTCGAGGTTAAAGAAAACAAGGGATAATTGATTTACTTTCCAATATCCATCTCTTTTCGTGCATAATCATTATGAATATGGACACGCAGGTGTTGAAATTGCATTTTATAGGATATGAATCTTACAAAGTACCACTCCTCCATGTTGTCTAATGGATTGTTTTTCTAATTTCTACATAATAAATATCATTGCATAGGTTTCTGTATCATTGAACATAACTACAAATGCTTGACATGAAGGGAATATTAGCAACATTAATTCAACTTCCCTTATTTAACCTAGATCAATATGTTTCACATGCATGATGACCATTGGTTTTATCTCACTCTCCTTGAAAGAGTTAGGAACTTGCTAAGGTGGTAGCAGAACCATATTGACTCCAGCTTAGCATGGGAGGTAAACATAGCTAGTTATATCTTGATCAAGTCCTACACACCACCATTCCTATGAAATAGAGCCATTGATTCTTTGTGTGGAAAACAACCTAATTTAGCATAGAAAATACTATTTTATTCATGTCATGTATTCAAATCCATTTTCCTTCCTTTCCTAGTAGAAGTAGAATACATATTCATTTAGTGTTCCATTTACTACTTTACTTACAAAAAATGTTATTTGTGTCTCCTTTGGTGTATGGGAAAGAATTTTTGTCTCATGTAATTTAGGGATCACAAGTGGCTAAGAGGAAATCCATTTCAATTGATATAAAACCAATGCAGGACCCCTATATCATCAGATAATATGTTGAGGTGGGATCCTTTTCTATATGGGACTTTACAATCTCATTTGAAAAAATATTTACCTCACATCATAAGTGATTGAGAAGAAACCCATTTCAATTGGCCTAAAACTTGTCTGAGGCCCATACATCACAAGATAAAATGCTGACATGGAATCACTTAATGTGTCCATCCATCACTATTTGATTATAGGGGCACTTAATTTTCAACTGAGGTAGGGGCTATGTTTCTAAATCACATTATGCATTGAGATAGTTTTATAAATCACAAATTTTAGATGTTGTTTAATGTAAAATATATTTATAACCTTATTATTAATTATATTTAAATTCTAAATTTGTTCCAAACTACATCTCCATAGTTAAGTTTGATTGTTATATGGCCTATAAAGAGTAGTTATACAAGTAATTGGTATCATGATTTTGATTCTCTTAATATGAATAATAGTACTTAATTTATTACCATGAAAACCACCAAAAGGATGGCGAGGAGGTAAGATCAAATCCCTATTTCATATTACCAACCAAATTGTAAATTTCTTCAAAGTATTTTTGTTGGGTTTGTTAGAGCAAAAAACCTCTCCAAACATTCTCCTACCTAGTGACTTAGACCTTGACTTTATCAATCTTGAGGGACAAACCACACTCCTTTTGGCCACCTAAGTCACCATATATGTTATTTTAAACTCTAAGGGTATGAAAATACCTTATCTTCTACTTACAACAAAACCCTAATGTCCATTTTTGAATAGCCTAGGTGCACTTTGAGATTTGGGGATGCCATCCTAGATTTGGGGAGCTTTTCCCTAAGTTTAGGATGACTTGAGTCCCAGTTTAGTGTTGGCAGCAAGCAACAACCTCTTCACTTCTTGACAAAGTGAAGAGTGATCAGTCCTTTATGTGAAAAATGAATTAAAATTTATATAGAGCTCCTTCAGAATCTTTGATTCTGAAGGTGCTCTTAATCAAAGAAAAAGTAATTAATGACTCTAAAAGCTGATAAGGACTTGATCATCGAACTTCGCTTTCGAATGAAGGATTGATAAGTTTCGTAAATTCTTATTGAAAATTGTTTAAAATATTGAAAAGAGTTTATGTGACTTAAGGGTTTGTGTCAAAGAAATATCATAAAACTCATTGTTTAGGGTATTATTAGTCTCAAGACTAAGTGAATTTGGGAATCTAATATCATAAGTAATATCCTATCAGAAACTTTGTCAATATCATACTTAATCAATAAATGATGGTTTATATAGGAAGCGTTTCCCATATGGTTAATACCCTATGTAATGATACATACTATAGTGTGTTAATACCATGTATAAAGGTTTCGACTTAGTGTTGTATATATATAGTTTGTACATATAAATAAAACAAACACCAAGCTGGCCATTTGATTAATACCTACTCAACCTTAAAACGCAATCTATGCTTCTTCACATCACGACGTAATATCATAGAATAATGATGATCGTTGGATGAACTGACCATGCGCTAAATCAACGGTTAAATTGATAAACCTTTGGATCGGTGAGCTGGCATGGAAACGTGGCCTTCACCACTTGACAGACTCGACAATTGTATGCGTTTGGTAAAACCTTGTTGACAGTGTTAATTGCTAACACTCATTACGAACTACGCCATCGTACCTATTAATAATGAACCACTGTCAATAATCAATGATCCTAATAATGGTTATATCAGTTGTCATATCGCTGGTTCGCCAAGTTAAGCAGTCTTCGTATCGCTGTTCCGTTAAGTTAAGTAGTGGTCACTACTTGGTAGGGTCAAAACGCAGATAAGTTAGCATAATCCATGGTGTAGCATGAAGGTTGTAATATTTATCACCATCCCACTAAAATGGTAGGTTCAGAGATTTGATTTTGATCAGATTTCGAGCATGTGAAGTCTTTTCTAGCATGTCGTGTGTGTGGATACCTATTCCCTCTGTTTTCACTTTCCCTTTCATTCCACGGCTAAGCCCAGACAGTGCTGAAGAAACCATGTCTCCTCTGAATCGTTTTGAAATCTCAGGGTATGAAATTATTGAAGCTAATCAGGAGGTTGCCCAGAAATTCGAGAAAATGGGATGGACGCATTTCTTTCAAAGCTTTGATGGTCATCATGTGGAGATTACCAGAATGTTTGCAATGGGTTTTAAAAATGACAGGGTGCGAATTGGGGGTGTTGAGTTTGTTATCAATGAAGACAAAATTGCTGAAGCCACGAAACTTCCCCAGGTGGGAGAACGCTGGTTTAAAGGCCTTATGGTGGATAAGAAGAAGTGTTTGGCTTTGTTTACGCCTTTACCAGACAAAACGAAATTGAGAGTAGGCGTGCCTGTAAAATTTCTCAAGCCCGAGTGGAGAGCTTACTATGAAATCTTGGTAAGATACGTAACCTGTTGTGGACGTTTTTCCCATTTGCATTTGTATCATTTACGGTTGTTGTTAGCGGTAAAGGGTTATAAACTTAATTTGCCCTTCTATCTGTGGCAAAGCCTGAAGAAAATGTCACAGTCTGTAAGGAACTTTAATAACCCTGATAATAGTCTGTGTCACCATGGACTGATTAAAATTTTACTGCAATTTCAATTATCCGCAAAAGGTCGGTCGTGGGATGAATTTTTAGTCGATTGTAAATTGGGGCCAACACAGCATTGGCCTAATTCGTCTCCTCGAGCTCGTAGGAAACGAAAAATCATAGATCCTGAGGATGATAGCTCAGAGGATAATGAACCAGAGGCCATAAGCACATCTGTAGACGATGAGGTAGATAAAGATGATGATAGGGTTTCAGCTCCTTGCAGTTCTAGGGAGATTTTAAATGAATCACAACCCGATAATAATGATGGAAACCCTGTAAAATTAAAAGAGGGTTCAGCCGAAGACGAAATTGATAAACCTACTGAATGTGATAAAATTTCTATGCATAAGCTGAACCATTTGGCTCAGGTTTGTTGTGATAAGGAAGGGTCGAAGGTTGGAAACTTATCATCTTCACGTAGAATCACCAGAAGCATGCATAGTCGTCATTTTACTCCAAGGTATAGGTCTGATCCACAGACTTCCAAATCTACTGTTGCCGAACCCGCAGTTGTAGATATTGAGGATGATATTCCGATACTTGTCCCTAGCGCAATGGGTGTAGGGAATTCCACCACTGTCCAGGGGAATGATGTGCCATCAGGTGAGGTCGAGGGTAATCAACTAGAAATAGATGTCGACACTGTACAATTGGAACCATCACACAATCAGCGTTGTGATAGTCCTCGTTCTCCTCAGGTAGCCAGCGAAGACGAAACCCTACAGCAGGTATTAGGAAATATCTATCAGGATAAAAAAGCAGAGTCTAGAAGAAAACGCAAACAGTATACGGTCTTGTTGGAAGAAGAAAATAAAACGTTCAAGAAAGAATTGTTAGAATGGATTGACAGGTGGAAAAAGGCCAACGTGAAAAAGAATCAATTCAAGAAATCTAAGAAATCCATATTAAAAACGAACCAGATGCTTTTGGAACGAATTGAAAAACAAAATGTCAAAATTATCAGGTTGAAAGCTAAATTGGCCGAAGCTAGAAGAGTAGTCGCTCTTCATAATGAAGCCTAATAGTTCTTTCCCTTGTTGACAGGTAACGATTGTTTTGATTTAGCATGTCTGTAAAATCGGAGATTTTATAGGCATGCATTTATAATTTTGTTTTAATATTTCGGTTAACTGTGTTAAATCGTTTCTGATATGATGTATTTATTGAATTTAATGCAGGATGGTTTTATCACCGCTTTCTTCCAGGAATGCAGGATATGGTGGATGCGTTGGCATGAAAGTATAGCTGATCTGTTACAAGTTGGAGTATTCTGAATGGCCCAGAATGTTCTGAGATGCCTCAACTCAGGCTAGTCGATTCTATTTTTAGTATTTGGTGTAATTAGATGCTTTTATGGTTAAGTAATTTCCTATAATGTTGCATGCAACATTTATAGCAAAAACCGACTCTCACTAGTATATGAAGGAAGATTTTTGATGAACTCGGGGGGGATGAAGTGTAGAAGAAAACTTCTTGAAATATATTTCTATTGCTAGTATTACTTCAAACTTGAAGCTGAAGCTCTGTTGTGGATAATACTGGATATCTACGAATGATGCTGTGAATGGTATTCATTTTTGGGTTTTATATATACCTATATTTCGGTTTGTCATCTTCTGTTTATATGCGAACTCTGTATGCTGTGTTATACTCATGTTTAAACAATTTCTCACTTTGTCGTCTCAAGATTAGTTATTGAATGCATATGTCATTGTGGTTGGTTCATTAGTGTGTTCACTATAAACATTAGCTTGAATGATATAATTTTTTGTTTATTTAAAGTTTCATTTATATGTTAATGGTGAATTTTAAATAAACATTATCTCAAATTTGAATGACTGTCTTGAACAATAATTATTAATCAGTTCTGGAAATGAAATTTGACTGTGTCTCTTAGGTTGAAATTCAACTCCATTTCTATATAGCAGAGTAATTGTTGTTATAATTTAAACATGTTTGGTTTATATCATACTTCAATTTTCTGTTATAAGATTAATAATTAATCTTAGTTTCAAATCTGCTCTCAGCTGAGATAGGGTTAGATAGGATAGATAGGTTAGTTTTAAGTTTATTTTATTTTTAGCATTGTTAAATCATTCTGCATACTGTAATTAAGATTTCATACTTAGAAAATTTCACAAAAATTGAAGTCTTTCTTTCTGAAAGCAGCTTTAGGATATTTGTAAATATATAGATAGAATAAACAGTAGAATAGGATAGATTTTGCTAGTTTTGAGGTTTCCTTAAGAGACAAACTAGCTGGTAGCAGGACCATAACCTGCGAGGTCTTGTTAACTTAAAAACACCGGATACTGCTTTAAGTTGATTGTGTGGATAAAACCTCTTTATTGGCCCTGATTCATAAAATCAGGTCAACAAATGGCGCTAGAAGGAGGGCGTGAATTAAGTAATGGCAGGTGAAACTAATGAAACATTTCCAACCAGCCAACAATCTTCTGAAATTAGTAGATCACCTCTTAGTGAAACTGTAAGGAATATCCTTGAACGTGATCCTATTACTTCACCATTTACTCCCGCGCAAAGTGCTCAAACTCTAGAACAATCCAGACATATCCTTACTAGAGCTTACGCAAATCAGTTAGGTATTACTCCAATAGATTATGGTCTTCCTAGACAACAGCGACATAACCCACAATTGACCATAGTTACAGAAGATTTGGAAATAACTGATAATACTCCTCAACATCAAGAAGAAAGTTATCAAAGACAGATCACACAAACCAATACCACAAGGAGGTTAATTTTGGGAAGTGGTTCTGATCAGCCACCTTCTCCTCCTGAGTCACCACCCAACAGTCCAAGATCTTCTCATTCTGAGAGTTCTTCTAGTTCTCAAGGAAGTCCAATGGCAGGAAATGCAGGAGGAGGAGGTAATCCTCCACCCCCTCCACCCAATCCACAGCTCCCTTGGTTAAGGGCAGCTGCTGTAGCAATTCCTGGGGTACAACACCCATTACCAAAACATTCAGATAAAATTCTTCCTAAATTTAACCCAGATGACAAAGAACCAGCAGAGGAGCATATTGATAAATTCATGTTAGCTGTTCAAACCTTAAATGTTCAGCATGAGGATGTTGTCTGTCGATTATTTCCTCTCACTTTTGAGGGAAGAGCCTCTACCTGGTATTTTTCATTAGTACAAGGATCTATTACAAACTGGGAGGAATTTAATAAAGTTTTTTTAGATAAATTTGGGGAATATAAAACACCTGCTCTTTTAGCCCTAGAATTATCTAGAATTAAAATGGAACCCAAAGAAAGGATTAAAGACTTCAATCAAAGGTTTCTAACATTAAAAAATAAAATTCCAATTGCTTCTCAACCACCGGAAGATATAATCATCGAAAATTATACATCATCCTTACCTAGGAATTCTGGAATGTTTGTTAAGAGAGCTGGAAAAACAACACTGATAGAAACATTTGATGAGGCAATTAAAGTAGAAAAAGATTTTATGTCTTATGAACCAGAAAGGAGTGGTAAAACTGATTCTTTTCCTCGAAAGAAAGTAGAAAGATCTAGTTCAGATAAAGATAAAGCTTTCGATGTGGAACAGCTACAGAATGCTATTCGAACGTTAACTAATGAAGTTATTGGGTTAAAAAAAACTAGCTCTGAAGCTTCCCCTTCTAGGGATTACTTCAGAAATCAATTTAGACCAAACCAAAACGCAAACAATAAGAATGCACCCCCAGATATAGCTGCTAATGAAGAGATCTTTAACACAATTCGAGCTGTTCTCTCTTTATCTGAAACAACTAGTCAAGAAATAAATCAGAACAAAGAGGATGAAGAATCTGAAAATGAAGATGAATCAGAAGAACCTCAACAAATTAATGGACACTTCTGGGATAATTTTGTGAAAAAACATGAGAACAGAAGCCCACCCCCAGGACAACACGCATATAATACGCGTAGTAAAACAATTGCAAATACTCCCGGTGCTTCAAGCTCAACTTCAAACACTGATAATAATAACTCACAACTGAATAAACAAACTCAGTCAAATAAGGCTACCCAAACCATTCAAAACGCTCCGAAGTTGGATTTACAATATGACATAATTGAAGATTTGAAGAAGACACGTGCAAACATTAGTATGTACGATCTCCTTCAAATCTATCCAATGCCTGGTAGTCCTATTATCAATCCTGCGGTAATCACGATCATCCCTAATACAAAGCAAAATGTTGCTGCAAACAGTTTAGGCAATGATCCAACAGCAACTGATAAAGGGAAAACATCAGCTGATAAAGCTTCTTTGATAGGTAAGAACTCTAAGTCAACTACACCTCCATTCTTACTTACCTTTGAAATTTTTAATAGAAATGTCCACAATTGCATGGTAGATTCAGGAGCATCTTCTAATGTTATGCCTTTATCTGTGTGTAAGAAATTAAATGGCAAATTTGTCCCATCCAATGCACAAATAACTCAATTAGATAGAACAAATGTGAAGGTTGTCGGAGAGATGAAAGATGTCTTAGTTAGGATTGCTTGTAATCCTTCAGTCTATCAAATCATAGATATCGTAATCGCTGATATACCTGATGCATATGGACTGTTCTTAAGTAGGGATTGGTCTCAACAGCTAAATGGTTTCTTTACCACTGATTGGTCAACCTTGTGGTTACCAAAAAATGGAAAAGCAAATCAGATAAAGATACAAAGAGAAAGGTACATGAAACATACTGTTACAGAATTACATGATCCTAGTGAACCTGTGTTATTTTCTGATTCCATTATGGGAAACTACATGTATGAGTTAGGTTTTGGAGATTTCAAAGCTGAAAACTCTCTCCTTCCAGTAAGCAGCCAACAATCTGAGATTTGCAATGTAACAGTTATTTCTCCTAACTGTTCCCTTAAGGAGACCATTGGTGATGAAAATAATGTAAATATTGTAAATATCATAGAAAGCAAAGTAATTGCACATAATTCTATTTGGACTCTTTATTTCGATGGTGCAAAATCTAAGGAAGGAGCGGGCGCCGGTTGTTTGCTAATAGATCCTCAAGGTAATAAGACTTGTATAGCCTGTAGACTTGAATTTAGTTGTACAAATAATATGGTTGAATATGAAGCTTTGATTCAAGGATTGAAAAAAGCAATCGATTTGGGCAGCAAAGAGATTGTGGTTTTTGGCGATTCAGAAATCATCGTTAGACAGGTGCGTAATTCCATTCATTGTTTATCTGAACATTTGCAAAGTTATCAAAAGGAGGTATGGAATCTTATTACATATTTTGATGCATTTAACATAAATTCTGTTCCTAGAAGTCAAAACCAAGAAGCAGACTTATTGGCAAATGTAGCTTCCAAATTGATTCCTTTAGAAAATTTTTCGCCAGAATTCTTTTCTGTTGAATTAATTTTTAGACCTTCCATACCTGATAACATTTTTAATTGGCGTGTGTTTGATAATGATACACAGGTACTGCATTTTCTGACAAACGATGGAATTTTTAAAGATTCAGCGATAGATGAAATCACTCACGACGACAATTTACAAGATTTTTCCGTAATTAATGATTTTTATTCAGTTGAGAAGGCTTTTGAACAGGTAAAACCAGTCCCCAACTCAGTATTGAGATTAGAAAATTTTTTTGATCTGCAGGATAAGTTTAAATCAGTTCCAAATTGTAAAACCAATAGCTCTTGCATGAAATATGAAACCATCAATTTGGGAACGGAATCTAATCCCCAAACTATAAACCTAGGAATAGATTGTGATCCTGTAGAAAGAACAGCTTTCATAAAATTATTTAAAGAGTTTAAAGATATATTTGCGTGGACATATGATGACTTAAAAACATTTAATACTCAAGTCATGCAACATATAATTCCAATTAAGCAAGAATCAAAACCTTTTCAGCAGAAATTAAGAAAATATCACCCATCATTAGAACCAACAATAAAAAAGGAATTGAATAAATTGCTAACTGCCAGGATCATTTTTCCTGTCAGACACACTCAGTGGGTAGCAAACTTAGTTCCAGTTAGAAAGAAAAATGGGGATATTCGATTATGTGTCGATTTTAGAAATTTAAATAAAGCTTCTGAAAAAGATAACTACCCAGTTCCACCCATGGAACAAATTCTTCAGAAAGTATCTGGGGCTGAGATACTGTCTCTCCTTGATGGTTTCTCAGGGTACAACCAAATATTAGTCTCCCCGGATGATCAATTAAAAACAGCTTTTAGAACTCCATGGGGAACGTATGCATACCGTAAGATGCCCTTTGGATTAATCAATGCGGGAGCAACATTTCAACGAGCAATGGATATTGCCTTTAGAGGCTTGATTAATCATTCAGTCGTTGTCTATTTGGACGACATTACTGTCTACTCTAAACATCGCCCTGATCATCTTAACCATTTGAGAAAAGTGTTTGAACGATGTAGAAAATTTGGAATATCTTTAAATCCTAAGAAAACAATATTTGCTGTTTCAGAAGGTATCTTGTTAGGATGTGTAGTATCAAAACATGGAATCATGATTGATCCGGAAAGAACACAAGCTATTTCAAAGATTACTTTCCCTTCCAGCAAGAAAGGAATGCAGTCATTCTTAGGGAGAATTAATTTTGTCAGGAGATTCATCCCTAGTTTTTCAGAGACTGTTCGTCCTTTGCAGAAAATGATTAAAAAAGATGCCGTGTTTAGTTGGGGACAAACTGAAAAAGAATCTTTCCAGAAAATTTTAGAAGCTATCTCAGAAGCTCCTAGCCTTCTAAGTCCAGATTTTAACAAGGATTTTATATTATATACCTTCGCTTCTGATATTGCATATGCAGCAGTGTTAACTCAATTAAACCAACAAAATAATGAGGTTCCAATTTCGTTCATGAGTTCAAATTTCAAAGGTGCTGAACTAAACTATCATGAAGTGGATAAACAAGCTTATGCTATTTTTAAAGCGGTAAAACATTTTCGTCCTTACTTGTTAAAATCCAAAACGAAAGTAATTGTACCTTATTCTTCAGTAAGAAATTTGTTGGTACAGAAGGATTTAGGAGAAAAAAGGGCACCTTGGATGACAGCTCTCCAAGAGTATGACCTAGAAATCAAACCATCAACAATAGTTAAAGGGCAAGGATTGTGTAAACTAGCTGCTGAAGCTGCTCATTTGTCTGATGATAAAACCGAAATTGTCATTGATGAAGATTTACTTACTAGAGAAATTTATTTTTATCCACCACCTCAAGATTCCTGGTACACAGACATACGAGTACTTCTCGAAACAGGGACTGCCCCTGATTACTTAGATCCAAGGAAGAAAAGAGCACTAAGATTGAAATCTACCCCGTACTTATTAATAGATAATGTCCTTTTTCGAAGAAATTCAGATGGGGTATACCTCCGGTGTTTGGATAAAGATGAAACAGAAACAATTCTGAAAGAATTGCATTCTGGACCAGCGGGAGGTCATTTTGGTGGAGAAACCACAGCTCATAAAATTCTTAGGGCTGGTTATTATTGGCCTACCTTGTTTCGAGATTCTTATACTTTCGTTAGAAGGTGTCAAGAGTGTCAACTTGCCACAGGAAAAGTTAAAAAATCTGCTTTCCCTTTACAACCTGTTTCAGCTGAAAGACCTTTTCAGCAGTGGGGTATCGATATAATAGGTCCAATAAACCCTCCCTCATCAATGTGACACAAGTACATAATAACTGCAACTGATTATTTCACTCATTGGGCTGAGGCTGCACCATTGAAGGTTGTGAATACTAATCAAGTTATATTATTTCTGGATTTCTTTATCATAACAAGATTTGGTGTTCCTGATTCTTTGGTTTTTGATAATGCATCATATTTTTCATCAATTGAATTGAGTCAGTTCGCTTTAGAAAAAGGAATAAGAATCAGGTATTCAGCTAATTACCATCCTCATGGGAATGGTCTGGCTGAATCAACAAATAAAAATTTATTGAAAATTCTTAAAAGAACTGTTTCAGTTCACCATAGGAATTGGCATACAGAATTGGTTAATGCTCTCTGGGCAGACAGAGTAACTCCAAAATTTGCAATAGGTAATTCACCATTTTTCTTAGTGTATGGGACTGAAGCTATTCTTCCACCAAATTTATTTTTACCTTCGTTACAGTTAGCTCAGTCTGTCCAAGAAGAAGAATGCCCAGCAATGGAGAAAAGAATTAATGCATTATTAAAATTAGAAGAAGAAAGAGAACAGTCAAAACAACACTTTAACAAACATCAACAGATTGTTAAGTCGTGGTTTGACCAATCATTTAGTTCTGATCGTGAATTCCAGGTGGGAGACTTGGTCTTAAAATGGGATAAAGCTCATGAAGTTAAGGGTAGTCATACTAAGTTTCAAAAACTTTGGTTAGGCCCCTTTGTTATTTCTGAAAAAATAGGTCCAAGTACCTTTCGATTGCAAACACTTGAAGGACAGTCTGATACATTCCCTGTGAACGGACTGATCCTTAAGAAATATTTCTGTTAATAATTGCTGACTAAATTGTATATACTTATTCACTGTTATAAATAGTTTTTATATTTTTTTTGTATATATACTAGCTAACTGTATATGAGTCAATATCTGTTAATATCAGATATTTCAGGTTGTTAAAATTCAGGTATATAACCAGTCCTCAAAACAGAAATATGTGATTGACAATTGTAATTAATATATATCAATAAGATCAGTTTTCTCATCAGTCTTGAAAATTTTGACTTGAACTAAAATCTTTTAAAGTTGTTCGGGTTGATCAAAATTTCTTGAGTTTGTAAAAAATCTTCGTTAGTTCTATTTATAAATGTTTCCCGGATTTTTCTTTCATCTGGTTATTTTCTTAAATAAGGATAGTTTATTATATATCTTTCTCAAAGCCCGTGCTTTTGAAATTTTTTTACAGATTTTTATCATTGGTTTAGAAAACTTTTGTCATTTGAAGACTGTCTAGCATCTGTTCCAGCTAATAACAAGCTAAAGTGAGAGACGGAAGGTCTCAGTAATGAGCCGGTCTGATCAGAATCATAAATATCTCTGGTATGACATTATTAGGAAACTAGTGATGGCTTTTGGTCTTAAAACCAAGAGATAAGGGGTCTCATCACGAGCCAGCTGATTCATTTTCTGGTGGTATTTATGACTGACATTACTATTTGGTTACCATGCTGGGTAATGATCTCTCATTTTAGTTAAAACAAAATCAATGAAAATCCCAATAAAACATAACTTTTGCCTGAAGAATAGGAGGTCTCAGTAATGAGCCGACCTAATCATGATCATCAGTGTTGCCTGGAATAACTTCATTTCTGATCACCAGGGTGATGGCTTTTGATTTTAAATTAAAAGACAGGAGATCTCATCATGAGTCGGCCTGCTTATTTCAGACAACTCTCGTGAATGATACTATCACGTTGGGACACCAAACCCAGGTAGTAGTCTTCAGACAGAATTATCATTTAAAAGAAAAGAACAGCAAAGCAAGAAACAAGAAATTACTAAACCAAGGAACAGGTTCTAGATAGTTTTCAGAGGAAAGGTATTCGAGGCTGATGGTAAGATCATCCTTACTAAGAAGCACTGGTTTTGATGATGATATCTGTAAGCTTATCTCTAATCATATGTTCGTTTCAAAAGATGAAAAATTTCTGGGTTATACTTATGAATCTGAATAAATAAAGGTTTGATATGAATAAAGGATTTTGATTATCTTTAACAGATTTCTAAGATTTCGTTTTAATCATCTCATTTTAAGCAGAGATAACTGGTTCTCCCAGGTCGTCGCCATTTGTTGGCAGCAAGCAACAACCTCTTCACTTCTTGACAAAGTGAAGAGTGATCAGTCCTTTATGTGAAAAATGAATTAAAATTTATATAGAGCTCCTTCAGAATCTTTGATTCTGAAGGTGCTCTTAATCAAAGAAAAAGTAATTAATGACTCTAAAAGCTGATAAGGACTTGATCATCGAACTTGGCTTTCGAATGAAGGATTGATAAGTTTCGTAAATTCTTATTGAAAATTGTTTAAAATATTGAAAAGAGTTTATGTGACTTAAGGGTTTGTGTCAAAGAAATATCATAAAACTCATTGTTTAGGGTATTATTAGTCTCAAGACTAAGTGAATTTGGGAATCTAATATCATAAGTAATATCCTATCAGAAACTTTGTCAATATCATACTTAATCAATAAATGATGGTTTATATAGGAAGCGTTTCCCATATGGTTAATACCCTATGTAATGATACATACTATAGTGTGTTAATACCATGTATAAAGGTTTCGACTTAGTGTTGTATATATATAGTTTGTACATATAAATAAAACAAACACCAAGCTGGCCATTTGATTAATACCTACTCAACCTTAAAACGCAATCTATGCTTCTTCACATCACGACGTAATATCATAGAATAATGATGATCGTTGGATGAACTGACCATGCGCTAAATCAACGGTTAAATTGATAAACCTTTGGATCGGTGAGCTGGCATGGAAACGTGGCCTTCACCACTTGACAGACTCGACAATTGTATGCGTTTGGTAAAACCTTGTTGACAGTGTTAATTGCTAACACTCATTACGAACTACGCCATCGTACCTATTAATAATGAACCACTGTCAATAATCAATGATCCTAATAATGGTTATATCAGTTGTCATATCGCTGGTTCGCCAAGTTAAGCAGTCTTCGTATCGCTGTTCCGTTAAGTTAAGTAGTGGTCACTACTTGGTAGGGTCAAAACGCAGATAAGTTAGCATAATCCATGGTGTAGCATGAAGGTTGTAATATTTATCACCATCCCACTAAAATGGTAGGTTCAGAGATTTGATTTTGATCAGATTTCGAGCATGTGAAGTCTTTTCTAGCATGTCGTGTGTGTGGATACCTATTCCCTCTGTTTTCACTTTCCCTTTCATTCCACGGCTAAGCCCAGACAGTGCTGAAGAAACCATGTCTCCTCTGAATCGTTTTGAAATCTCAGGGTATGAAATTATTGAAGCTAATCAGGAGGTTGCCCAGAAATTCGAGAAAATGGGATGGACGCATTTCTTTCAAAGCTTTGATGGTAATCATGTGGAGATTACCAGAATGTTTGCAATGGGTTTTAAAAATGACAGGGTGCGAATTGGGGGTGTTGAGTTTGTTATCAATGAAGACAAAATTGCTGAAGCCACGAAACTTCCCCAGGTGGGAGAACGCTGGTTTAAAGGCCTTATGGTGGATAAGAAGAAGTGTTTGGCTTTGTTTACGCCTTTACCAGACAAAACGAAATTGAGAGTAGGCGTGCCTGTAAAATTTCTCAAGCCCGAGTGGAGAGCTTACTATGAAATCTTGGTAAGATACGTAACCTGTTGTGGACGTTTTTCCCATTTGCATTTGTATCATTTACGGTTGTTGTTAGAGGTAAAGGGTTATAAACTTAATTTGCCCTTCTATCTGTGGCAAAGCCTGAAGAAAATGTCACAGTCTGTAAGGAACTTTAATAACCCTGATAATAGTCTGTGTCACCATGGACTGATTAAAATTTTACTGCAATTTCAATTATCCGCAAAAGGTCGGTCGTGGGATGAATTCCTAGTCGATTGTAAATTGGGGCCAACACAGCATTGGCCTAATTCGTCTCCTCGAGCTCGTAGGAAACGAAAAATCATAGATCCTGAGGATGATAGCTCAGAGGATAATGAACCAGAGGCCATAAGCACATCTGTAGACGATGAGGTAGATAAAGATGATGATAGGGTTTCAGCTCCTTGTAGTTCTAGGGAGATTTTAAATGAATCACAACCCGATAATAATGATGGAAACCCTGTAAAATTAAAAGAGGGTTCAGCCGAAGACGAAATTGATAAACCTGCTGAATGTGATAAAATTTCTATGCATAAGCTGAACCATTTGGCTCAGGTTTGTTGTGATAAGGAAGGGTCGAAGGTTGGAAACTTATCATCTTCACGTAGAATCACCAGAAGCATGCATAGTCGTCATTTTACTCCAAGGTATAGGTCTGATCCACAGACTTCCAAATCTACTGTTGCCGAACCCGCAGTTGTAGATATTGAGGATGATATTCCGATACTTGTCCCTAGCGCAATGGGTGTAGGGAATTCCACCACTGTCCAGGGGAATGATGTGCCATCAGGTGAGGTCAAGGGTAATCAACTAGAAATAGATGTCGACACTGTACAATTGGAACCATCACACAATCAACGTTGTGATAGTCCTCGTTCTCCTCAGGTAGCCAGCGAAGACGAAACCCTACAGCAGGTATTAGGAAATATCTATCAGGATAAAAAAGCAGAGTCTAGAGGAAAACGCAAACAGTATACGGTCTTGTTGGAAGAAGAAAATAAAACGTTCAAGAAAGAATTGTTAGAATGGATTGACAGGTGGAAAAAGGCCAACGTGAAAAAGAATCAATTCAAGAAATCTAAGAAATCCATATTAAAAACGAACCAGATGCTTTTGGAACGAATTGAAAAACAAAATGTCAAAATTATCAGGTTGAAAGCTAAATTGGCCGAAGCTAGAAGAGTAGTCGCTCTTCATAATGAAGCCTAATAGTTCTTTCCCTTGTTGACAGGTAACGATTGTTTTGATTTAGCATGTCTGTAAAATCGGAGATTTTACAGGCATGCATTTATAATTTTGTTTTAATATTTCGGTTAACTGTGTTAAATCGTTTCTGATATGATGTATTTATTGAATTTAATGCAGGATGGTTTTATCACCGCTTTCTTCCAGGAATGCAGGATATGGTGGATGCGTTGGCATGAAAGTATAGCTGATCTGTTACAAGTTGGAGTATTCTGAATGGCCCAGAATGTTCTGAGATGCCTCGACTCAGGCTAGTCGATTCTATTTTTAGTATTTGGTGTAATTAGATGCTTTTATGGTTAAGTAATTTCCTATAATGTTGCATGCAACATTTATAGCAAAAACCGACTCTCACTAGTATATGAAGGAAGATTTTTGATGAACTCGGGGGGGATGAAGTGTAGAAGAAAACTTCTTGAAATATATTTCTATTGCTAGTATTACTTCAAACTTGAAGCTGAAGCTCTGTTGTGGATAATACTGGATATCTACGAATGATGCTGTGAATGGTATTCATTTTTGGGTTTTATATATACCTATATTTCGGTTTGTCATCTTCTGTTTATATGCGAACTCTGTATGCTGTGTTATACTCATGTTTAAACAATTTCTCACTTTGTCGTCTCAAGATTAGTTATTGAATGCATATGTCATTGTGGTTGGTTCATTAGTGTGTTCACTATAAACATTAGCTTGAATGATATAATTTTTTGTTTATTTAAAGTTTCATTTATATGTTAATGGTGAATTTTAAATAAACATTATCTCAAATTTGAATGACTGTCTTGAACAATAATTATTAATCAGTTCTGGAAATGAAATTTGACTGTGTCTCTTAGGTTGAAATTCAACTCCATTTCTATATAGCAGAGTAATTGTTGTTATAATTTAAACATGTTTGGTTTATATCATACTTCAATTTTCTGTTATAAGATTAATAATTAATCTTAGTTTCAAATCTGCTCTCAGCTGAGATAGGGTTAGATAGGATAGATAGGTTAGTTTTAAGTTTATTTTATTTTTAGCATTGTTAAATCATTCTGCATACTGTAATTAAGATTTCATACTTAGAAAATTTCACAAAAATTGAAGTCTTTCTTTCTGAAAGCAGCTTTAGGATATTTGTAAATATATAGATAGAATAAACAGTAGAATAGGATAGATTTTGCTAGTTTTGAGGTTTCCTTAAGAGACAAACTAGCTGGTAGCAGGACCATAACCTGCGAGGTCTTGTTAACTTAAACACACCGGATACTGCTTTAAGTTGATTGTGTGGATAAAACCTCTTTATTGGCCCTGATTCATAAAATCAGGACAACATTTAGTTGGAAAATTTAATCTATCCCATAATTTACCACATAAATAATCATACATGTTTGTATTTATCCATGATCATTTTTGTTGAGTCAACTTAGGGTTTTGCATGCTCATTCAGTCAGTTAATTGAGCATCCTTTAGTGAGATCTAATGATTTTGAAGTCATGAGTCAATGTAAATCAGTTAAGAGAATTGACATGTATAACAAAAGGCTCTTAGGCTCTAAATAAGCCTAACTTATCTCAAACCACTACATGGTAAATTCCAATTTTCTCTAACTCTAATTCGAATTGCCTCCCTATAAATATTGTTCACCATCACTCATTCAACTTACATGAAATATATCATTCTTCTTCTCTTATGTTCTAAGTTTTTGTGCAATTATATATGATATTCATTTGTTACATAATTTGTTGATGATTGATTTTATTGTCTCTATATACCTCTTCAGTTTACGTACCTATATCTATATTATGTTAAAATCTCATATGGTATTAGAGCAGTAGGAGTACATAACTAGTTAATGTTCTAGTGATTTTTTGTCAAAAATATTACTTTTACAGATTAAGGAAGTGCTTTTATAGCCATAAAAAATCCTAATAGAATCCATGGATCTATGTTCCAATCATCTCATAACACCCTTCAATTACTTGAAATAGAGATCAAGGATATAGATTCTCTTGATAATGAAGCATTCGTACTAGTTCACTATTACACCAAAACCTCATCATCATGAGTTTTGTGTCTTCTATACGCCTTGTTTCCTAAAGTAACTAGGCTGAAATACTAAGAGAAGAGGTTATGTTCATCCCTTTAACTTCTATTGTCACCTCGACGCGCCCTATTCTCTGGCAAGGTGCGTCAAATTTAAGGTGATGAGCTCTACACATTATCAGAGCGCATCGGTGACGTTGTTTTCCCTTTCACAAGGTGTGTCACCCTTCTAATGGTGTGAGTTGTCCATGTGCAAGATGAATCATTTTTGGTTAAAGTAGATAAAGAGAAACTTTGAGAGACTTCTCGAAAATTAGGTGTCATGGAGGCTTACCCCTAGATACATCGAAAGGTGACACTTGATTCCCTTACCTAGTTGGATGACCCCTTAAGCTTCTCCCCTAAATACTCAACCTCTCCTATCCCTTTTGTTCTATATATATGAACCTCATCTCCATTGTTAGGGGAGGAAGGATAAAGTACATATATGCTGGTGGAATTTGGCTAGGAGATCCTCTTCATCCATAGGAGGATAGAAGGCTTTGATATTTTAAGGAAAGATCACTTGAGTTGGTGTATAACGTCAAAGCATTGCTTATATCTCTCTACTTTGTATTTGCAGCAAATTACTTTTAATAAAATTTATTTCCATAAACTTGTTTTCATGATAATGTTTATGATTGACATCTTTGATTCTTGATATAGTTTGATTCATAATCATATGCTTTCATTATTCGTTTGTTTCAAATTTCTCTATATTGTTTTGTAGTTGGAGATCGAGGGATTGAAATTTAGGTCAAATGAGGAGAAAGGAATTGCATCCATAAAGTAAGTTGTTTATCAATTACTTTGCAATTTAATTTATCTAGGAAAGGTGTTTGTATTGTGTATGTGTTTTGTTCTAGATGTAAATCATTTAGACTAGAGAGATATGTTTTTGACCACATTAACATATTGTCTATAAAAAAAATGGAGACCACACTGGGGAGTTATAGCTCATAGTTTTGGTTTGGTTCCAATTCATGTTCTTTCTTGATTTTGCCTCTAATTGCCTCTCCCTGCTTTGGATCCGATCATTAAAGAGTTTCTGGGTCATCCAGTCTCTGTCGAGGATTTAGACTGAGCTATTTTTTTTTATTATTCTTTGAGGATTTTTATTTTTATTGCTTGGATCCTGCCCGAAACACTTGGGAAGTTCATATCCTGGGTCAGAAGTTTCAATGGCGCACCTTTCCTTAAAGCAACCTGCATTGCTGCCATTATCGGCCTATTTACAGACTGCATCGTTGACAGACTTTCTGTGTGTGAATACCATGTCTCTATAGAATCAAACACTTTGGTATACCTTTACAGGGTGCGTCGCCCCTTGTCACTTGGTACATTAGTTTAAAAATTCCTCATCGTGATTTTTGGCTTGATTCTTTGGACTCTATGGGTTGTCTTTTACAGTCCCAAAACCTTCTAGATACAACATGCTTTGTCCATTGGCTTGCTTTTGAATTTTAATCTTGATTCGGGTCATAGTTAGTCAAGCTGGTGCACCTCTCGTAGTGGGAAATTTCAATCCCTCATGAGCGCATGCATTCTTGTGACTCCCTATCAGTCCCTCTGATCTGTTCAATCTGACTTCTCATCCCTCCAATAGTTAGTAGTTGCGATCTTTGCAAGAAATTTTGCATGTGGTTTTCGGTGTTTGAAGATCTTGGGTGATTTATATTTTTGTGAATTTTCGATTGATTAAATTTTGTGATAGAAAATCTCTCTAATTATCTGAATTTGGATAAAAAGAATTGCATAATTCGCATATTTATTTCAGTCCTTTGGTGTGAAAATAAAAAAGTTCTTATTATTTCCATTTCGAGAAAATTACTTGGAATTTGTTAAAAGAGTTTTTATGTTTTGGAACATCATTTCAATAGTATTTGGAAAGTAAAAATTTTAGTAATGCTTAGGACTTCTCGGTTATAAAAAGTTCTTTTTATTTCCTTGAATGTTGTGAGTTTATTTGAACCTTCTCAAAGTATTTTGAAAGTTATTAAAAACTTGAGAATTTTTTATTTTCTCTCCATATTCTTTAGTTTTCATTTCAGTATTAGAGTTAGTGATTTCAAAAGGAAGTTCATCTTTTTGTTATTTTCTCATAGATATGCTTGAATGGAAAAAGAAAAAGACAAAAATAGTTTTTTTTATTTGGTGTGTTACTTTAAATTTTTGTTGGATTGTAGAAAGAATGTTGTTCATGTCTTTTGGTTAAATTGAAAGTATAGGTGTTTTGTTCAGTTTTTACTATCAGAAAATGAAAATACTTCTCCCTATCATTATTTAGTTTTTATCGAAAGAGAAACAAAGGCTTGTATTACATGTAGAGTAATTTTGCATCTTTTTAAATTCCAAGTCTACACCTCATGCATCCACTTAACCGTCAAGATAAAATTAAACGGTAGATTAGGTTAAAATTGTATAGAAACTTGTGTGTTAAGTTAGAGACGTGTTCCAACGTCTTAAAGCATGGAAACTATTGTTATTTTCTTGTACTGCATCCAGAGGGATGGTAGTTCTTCCACGTACCAATAGGTTTATCGAATGGCATTTCACGTACCTTCTGGTATATAGAAAGGTACTTCATGTACTCGATAGTATATTGGATGGTTCCTGTGGTGTGGTTGTGCATTAGACAGCACCACTATGGATTTGAGCTCCCACGTACCTTTTGTATATCGCGAGACCCCATTGAGATTCCTGAAACCTTCTCAGTTAACTATTGGTCGTCTTGGCGTACAAATACACCGAGAACAATACTTGGGGAGCAACTATGCATGTACTTCCAGGTAGTCGGGTTATACGATCAAGGGTATGGTCCTAATCCTCCATGGTTAGTGCGCTAAAAGATTGGGCCGAGTATAATTGTTGGACCCTGTAGTATATCATGAGTTGCAACACCTTGATAATCCCATGAGGTTACAAAGTATTGAATCCCACCCACCACATAAGTCAACATGCTTTTGATTTTGGCTCACTTCCGATGGTAGAAACTCCACCACACGACTTTCCTCCTTGGATTTCGGATGACGTCTTTCTCGTTCCCATTACAAGAGTATCGAACGTTTACGAACATTCATAAACCAACTTAGATGCGAGAGTTTCTCTAGGTCCAATCCGTCAGAACAAGTTTTTTAACAACATTCCCCTCTACATTCTTTTTCTTTCTCTTCACCAGGAATATCAACACCCGTGATGACCACCTATGAACGAGGTCAACCATCTTTTTCGTCTAGTACACCTCCAGAAAATTTCACTGGCTCTACACCATAAATGACCCCAACAACTGGAGTACAACCTTTAATTACTATTAACTACATGACTAGAACACCATCTCCATCACCCCCACCTCAAAATTCGAGTGGAAGATATCCTCTATTTCTTAGTCAACAAATGAACAAAGTTATTCTCTAGTTAGTAGCCAACAAACAAGTTCGATTCAACCTACGATTAGTGGTCAGTAGACCCTTGATGGCCACACTCCAACGAGTGGACATTTTTCAACTAGGGGGAAACCCCTAGTCAGTGGAAAAAACCTAACCAGGGGACACAACGTGAGCGAAGGATATCATTCAATACATTAGCATTCACCCAGAGGAAATTGGTCATTTGGATGAAATTAATTCCAGTCAAGAGGTACACATCACACATATACTATGAGCATGATCAAATAACTGGCTTCCTAAATAGTTTATTAGTAATCATACATATTACATGGTTTGAAATAGAAATGTAGTTACATAGAAGAATTTTACTAATTGATACTCGATGAGAGGTAAAATCTCTTGGAGTCTTCAATCCATGTCATAATTTGTCATTTGCACTGGTGATATATGATCTAATAGTCTTGATAAAAATTTCTCTCAAAATATTCCTGATGATACTGAAGGAGTTTGAATCCTCCTTTTTATCGCTTATGTCTTCCTCTTTATTTATTCTTTAAATAATATTTCCTTTACTTGCTGCCCAAAACTTCCTAAAGATACTTATTTGTTATCTTCTTCCTACTTATTTGTTATCTTCTTTCTATTATTTCTTGATCTTCGGATGATTTAATATTTTCTAAGCTAGATTGACATTAAGGATTTTGAGCTAGATGTGATGATAATCATTAGGAACGGCCTTATGCTCCCTCAAATTCTTGTTGCATTTAATTGGCACCTTTCTAAGCACCAACATTCACCCGATGGTGGTATTGCCTTGGGAAAAGGAATTTTTAGAACCCTTCCCTTCAAAGGAAATACTAATAGAGGAGTGCTGTATGTAACCATTGATTTTGTTTAACACTTCAATCGCCCATCATTAATTATTGTGCAAATCATGTTGTGGAAGTGTTTCATTGACATAGAAGCCTTTGTTTCTGGGCCTTCGGTCACTTGGCTTGTTAATATCAATGCTCAACCTGAATAGGATTTTGGGATATTAATATCCCAAACCCTCCACTAGAAATAATATGAACTCGTCTCCTAGCTCCTGTTAGGCTTCCACCTCCAAAATGATCGAGCGTATTTATAGAATCTTTGATATCGTGGCCTCTGCAGCAAATCGTAGGAAATTGATTTATAGGTATGATTTTTTTCAATTTTAAGAATATGCTAATAATAATCTATGCCATGTAACGTCACCCTTGAACTCAATCCCCAAAAATACATGGTTTAACAAGTTTAATGAGCATTTTCCCAAGCTCTTCGATAATGGGATTGTTTCTATTAGAAAGCACCTTGATGCTTTCTCAAATGGATGTCATAATATTGGTGCTATTTTAAAATTATAGTTGTATACATATTTTTGTCAATTCTCTGGAATGAAAGATAATCACTGATTTCATTGATCTTCCTCCTGAGAATTTATTGACTGACATGGGAAGATCTCTATTATCGGTTCAAGTACACTTATGGACAAACACAAGGATAAAATGAAATTTGTAAAACTTATAGCAGCCTAAATTTTAATGAGGGGGATATTCTAAAATCCTTCATTCTTTGCTTTACCAATATGTACAATAGGATTGATAAGATTATTAAGCCTCATAATGCAATACTACGACACCTTACCACCTTCCTATTTCCATTGATTGGAAGAGAACGAATCTAAAATTCAAGGTTATATTTATAAATCTACTTAGAATATGAGGAGCAAGATCCGAGGACTTATTTTCGTCTTGAGGATCTAAGTAGATAGGTCAATTTGTTAGTTGTATTGAAAATAATTCAAGGCATGAATAGTAAAATGTTGTTTTTTCAAGAAGCATTATTTCCCATCCTACTCTCAAATCCTTAGTAAAATTCTCCCTTTAATATAAACCTAAAAAATTTAAGCCCAAGGTAATCCTTTAGAAAGACTTTAAGAGAAAGGATTTTTCATAAAATACCTAACACAACCATCACCACCTTAGACTATGTTGATGATGATAATGTTGTGGTCATAAATACAAAGATCCAATCACACCAAAGTAGGAATTAAACCATCCCACAAACAACTCCAAATTTTCAAACACCAATGGATTCACTTCAAAACAACCAAGTTCATTGGCCACACCATGTCCTAAATTATAAGGAGACGCCCAATGCTACCCAAAATGCATACCCCCCCCATTTTCCTCTTTTTAGAAATATAACAAATAGGTTGAATTGCAAATATAAAATCCGACACCACTTTTTTAGACTTGGTATGCACCATGGAACAATAATAAAACTTGAAAACTTTCTGGCTAGAAAGTCTTATCCCAGTATAGAACTCTTTCGATATCTTCGAATTCGAATGCTAATATAGTTAAAGAAGCTTGGATAGAATCCCACTGAAATGATTTCATTGTTATGAAACCATCTCAAACACTTGTTGGGAACCCTCCTTTCTACATATCTATGAATATTATGACCAAGATTGCACATTGTTTTTAGGTTAACGAAGGGTATAGCTTGGTTTATCCTGCATTGATGAAAATACCAAAAAAATGATGGATTTTAGAAAATAACAAAAAGGAATGATTGATGATATTAAACATGTAAACCTTTTCCTTTGCACCCATCATAAAATCCATATATCCTACAACATCAAAATAATGATATGGGCATAAGCAATTACCTACTCATCCTTGATCATGACTTGCAATCCTTAGCTAGTTCATAAATGTCTATGTATGGAACACACATGATCATCCAAAATGGTTCTAAAAAAACATAATAATTTATCAAGATGATCATGAAATCTCAACTTACATCAAAATCCTTTAATGAGCCTATGTGAACTATATAAAGCCAAAGCTTGGTATTTATTCTATCTTCTAGAAAGGAAAAAATTCATCCTTTTATGACCTTTGTGTTTATGTTAATGATGAGATATAGCACATCTACTTTCATGGTGTGTTCTAGAGAAGGTAATGGTGTAGGAATTGTGTTTTATTCTCGTGTAAAAAAAGTTCATAAATTGTCATTTAGACAAAACTTCCCCTCTACAAATAATATTGCTAAATTTGAAGGTCTTTTACTAGGGATAAAAGCAGTTATGGATCTAGGCTGTAGAAACTTGGCAATTTTGGGTGATATCTAGATAATCATAATCATGGTCAAGAGGTCTATAATCCTATATTAACAAGCTATTTAAACACTATACTTAGTTGGTTTTGGTTATTGGATAAACTTTCAAGTTTTTATTCTTTCATTTTGACATAGTTTCATAGGGAATTGAATTTTGTTTCCAGTAATGCCTCTTATGATGCATATCCTAATAGGTCGTTTCTTTCTAAGAGAATTGATTGAAATATTGTGTCCCATTAGAGACCTTGATAATTTAGAATGCTTGAATGTTTCCTACATTGATGAGAACATTTGTGATTTATTAATAAATGATCCTATGAATAATGCCGAGAATTTTTTTCTTGATGGAAATAAATTTCAGGCATTTTACACCTATGGAAAGATCATTCTCTTCAAGTTATGTTAGGAATAGGGATGAATCTTCAAAATAATTTTCAAAGATAAATATTAAGGATAATGTTCTTGTTAACATTGGCATAGAAAAACTATGTTCTTGAAGATAGATACCGACTGTTTAAATTTGGAAAAAAAATTCATATATATTTTCCATGAAATTGGAGATCCCTTTGCATGACCATATGATTACATGCATGGTTTTTATCTACGCATAATTGTATATTCTATTTGCATAATGGAGAAACTATAGCTTTTCAGAAAATCCAAAGACCAATTAATCCTACACCAAGGGTTGCAATCTGAAAGGAAGTGGAAAAAATTCTTGAAGCCAATATCATTTTCCAATAAATACTTAAAATGGGTTGTAAATGTAGTTTTGGTCCACAAGCAAAATGGACATATTCACTTATGTGTAGAAATTAGTGTGAAGAATAAATCCCTTTTCCTTAAAATGAAGATGATATTAGTACGGTTTTAGGGCCATGAATGTTGTCTCTCCTTGATGGCTTGTCCAATTACAACTAGATCTACCCCAAGGAAGAAAACATTTTAAAATCTACCTTCAGTACCAAGTGGGGTAGCTTTAGATATGGATGCATGCTTTTTGGCTTGATAAATGTTGATGACAACTTTCAAAGGGATATGTGGATTGCGTTCTACAATTTAATATGAGCCATAATTTAAATTTATCTTGATTAACTTATTGTTCTCTCCAATCTTCGAGAACATCCACTCTATCACCTTAGGTAGGTATTTATACATTGTAGAAAGTATGGTATGTCTCTTAATTTGGACAGATATATCCTCGGTGTATTTTCAGGTAAATTTATTATATATATTCGTATAAATATATACCTTGAATGGGTATCATGATGTATTGAATACCTTCATGTCTTTTTTTTCCAAAATGTGTATTTAGTCGTTCATGTGAAAAAATATTTTTGCTTGCATGTGTGTTCCATATTTTTCTGAAGTGGTTAGGTATATCATAAAATTCTAAATAAACACGAAGCATTTACCTAGAATCTTGGTATTGAGAGAGTCTTGGTCGAGATTAAAAATCCATCTAATCTGCACTTGTACTTGCTAAACCATATTTTATAAGAGATTTAATTATTGATACAAATACCACTAACGACGTTGTTACACTTATCTCTTATAGAAATATAATAGAAATTAAGAATAATCAATTTTCTTTATTAGACATATCCTTTCCAACATTGAATTGAAATATAATTTGATTGAAAACACACCTACTAATATTGTTCAAGCCATTGAGAAATTCTTACATTTCATTCTTAGTAAGCTCATCAAACTAAAATTCCCCTCACCTATATTATTCTTATTTTCTCAAACTTTGCTATCAATTAGAAAATTATCTCACTACCTTACTAAGATTCAAGAACATGTTTTTATGATCTCCACTTCATTGATAATAAAGGGATGAGATCTAGCACTTCATTTTTCTTAGCATGCAAATCCAAGTACTAAAACTAATCATGATTATGATACCCTATATATTGTAATATTCATTTAGTATGAAAATGTGGATGTGGTGGGATATTTTTAGTATTATAAAATTGTTTATTACCTTTATAACTAGGGCAACCCCCTCATATGATTCATTAGTAAACAAGATTAGGTTGAAATCTTTAATATACTTTGTCTTTGGAAAATCATTATGTCGCTAATTGATTGATGACATGCTCTTGCATTTCCTTAATTAAGAATATTCCGAAAACATGATTAAATTTTTTCATGCCACATGTAGCCAATTTTCTCATACTGATAGACGTTATGTCAATAAAGCCACACACAATGTAGAAAATTTGAATGTATATTGATCAACTTGTGTATATGGATGGATAGCGATATACCTTTTTGAAATTACTTATGTTATGGATGATGATAAGTGATTTTAGTATTATTAACATGATTAATGCTTAGATTTTATTTCAGATGTGTACGGACCTTCTAACATTATATTAAATATTAAATCTAGATCCAAGAATTTACCATTTATTAAACAAAGGAATGCAGATGTGCATGTGTATGGACATTCTAACATTATTTTAAATCTAGATCTAAGAATATGGCATATGGATGACCTGTCGAAGAATAGAAATTATGCGATACTTATATAATGTGAGTTAGTGTTGGAGCATGTATATGATCTTGCATGTGAGTTTATGGAGTTGAATGTAGTTTGTTTTATAAATAAAATTATGATGATGTATATGTATATGCATAAGTTTGCGAATTTATAAAATATGAATAATATTAATAAAATTATTATTTTTAAACTTAAAATATGAAGTTACATAAAAATTTTGAATACTATAAAGTTAAAATATTTTTTTATTATATTTAGTTTGTAAAAAAAAAAAAAAAAATCATTATTGTGAAAACCAGATAAAACCACTAGTATAATTTTTTTAAGATATAAAAAAAATGATAAATAAAATCATTATTGTAAAAATAAAACCGTTAGTAAAATTTTTTAAGATATAAAAAAAAAGTGATAAAGAAAATCAACAAACTCTAGGTTATATAAATTTAAAAACGAAAAAAATGATCTCAAAACGATAAATGTATTTTTTTAAATGATTTTTTCATATTTAATGTTATTTTAAAAACTCATGTTATTGTTGTTCGGATGTGAGGCGCAAGATTATCCAGTATGCGTTCGTTGAGGTCTTAGCTGGCCCTATCGTTTCATCCCAAACGCATGAGTTTCCTGCACTAGTTCAATCATACGTATAGTGTGGCTGAACATGCCATTTTCATGACGCATGAGTTTCCCGCACTAGTTCAATCATACTTATAGTGTGGCTGAACATACCATTTTCATGAACACCTTATGGCCAAGTAAGAGTGACTTATTTAATGTTTGAATGGTGCTTGGGAGTATTTATTCGAAACTCTCGAGTGATGGATTTGTGCTATAATGAGGTTGAATAAACAATTCTCATCATAAATTTGCAATGGTTCAGTAACACTATAATGAGTCTCAAGTAGTTTTCATCACAAGTTTGCAAGGTTTGATTTGTGGTAGTCTAATTCTTAAACTTTTGAGTGATTGGGGATCGTTCAAAGCTATAATGCAGTCGTATGGGAATAATATTTTAAACATCATTCGTGACAAGCTCGTATTGTTTGTGTAACGTGGCATATGTGTTGTCATTAAAACCATTGAAATGGGTGGGATTGGAAAGAAATAGATGGAGTGTGTATTCCCGAATATGCTTAGGAAAGTAAGCTAAATTGGAGACTATTTGCATCCCAACTCTGCAGAATCACGGATGTGAGGCCCATGATTATCCCGTACGTGTTCGTTGAGGTCTTAGCTAGCCCTATTGTTTCATTCCAAACGCATGAGTTTACAGCACTAGTTCAATCATAACTATAGCATGGCTGAACATACCATTTTCATGAACACCTTATGGCAAAGTGAGAGTGACTTATTAATGTTTGAATGGTGCTTGGGAGTATTTATTCGAAGCTCTTGAGTGATTGATTTGTGCTATAATGAGGTTGAAGAAACCGTTCTCATAACAAAATTTGCAATGGTTCATTAACACTACAATGAGTGTGAAGTAGTTTTCGTCAAAAGTTTGCAAGTTTTGGTTTGTGCTAGTGTAATTGTTAAACTTTTCAATCATTGGGGATCGTTCAAAGCGATAATGCAGTTGTATGGGAATAATATGTTAAACATCATTAGTGACAAGCTTGTATTGTTTGTTGTAACGCGTATATGTGTTGTTATTGAAACGATTGAAATGGGTAGGATTGGAAAGAAATGAATGAAGTTTGTATTCTGGAATATGTTTAGGAAAGTAAGCTAAATTCTAGACTATTGGTACTCTAATTTTGGTTGTTTTTTCAACCAAAATCTAGTGGAAATTGTTGAAATGATAGTTTTGGGATGCTGGAATTCCAAAATCAAGGTATCCCAGCCGTAAATAAATCCTTGTAATCAAACTTGTAATTCCAGCAACCCAAATTGCTATTTATGTGATTTCTCATATAGCTAGAGAAAGTTTAGCTCACTCCTATGCTTAGGTGTGTTCAGTGGAGACGATTGGAAATATGCTTGGGATCGTTAAGCCACGTGAGCAGCTGATTCTGCTCAGCTTCAATGCGAGACCCCACGAAGCCCGGTAGAGGTTGAAGAAGAAGCTCTGCCTAAGGCTGTGCGGACTCCACAATCTGTGCAATATGGGCAGCTCTTGAAAGATCAGAATCAAGCTGTTGGGAGGAGCTGTTGAAATCTATTGGTCCTCCATTCGCTTATTTGTGTAGCGAGCCTGGGGTTGGTGGGGAGGAAGCAGCGAAGGCACTGTCGTCGGTGTCGCTGGGCGCGATCAATGAGACCTTTAGCCTCTCCAAGAGTACTGTTCATCATTTCCAGGACCATCTTTTGCTGATCTTCGAATTGGGTTCGAATATGGCCTAAGACCTCCTCCAGACCGGCAAGGTCATCAATAAAAACCTGGAGATTGTCCTCCAAGTGAATAACATCCTTCAAATATTTGACTAGTGCAGTAATGGCGGTGCTGGTGACGTTGGATGCGATTCCAAGGACAATTTCCTCGATAACAGGCATGATAACAAAGAGCAAATGAAAAATGGTGAGAATACTGAAGCAGATAGCAGAAAATATGTGGAACAAAGCACTCTGAGCAGAAGTGGAAGATTGGATTCTGAAAATCAGAATAAAACACAGCGAACTTCTTTATTCGGATGCGTGAGGACATACGAACAAGTACATCATTATTGTTATTGTTCTTGTTCTGCGCATTATTTAGAAAAGAATCTTTGTACCTCACCAACCCGCACTGCGATGGGGACCGGGGAGAAAGTTTATTCCATTGTACCGTACTTCCCAATATTTTTTTTTCTGATTTTTACGGTTTAAAATAAACGATGGCAGCCAAATTTTTGTCATTTATTTATTGTCACGACTCAGTCCAAGTTTTTAATAGAAAGTTGAGCGAAAGATATCTATTTTAACTTAATGTTAAAATGGATATGTAATCTAAATTTAATCCTTCCTTCTGTGTGATCATGTCATTGGAGGTTTGTTTGATTTTTAAGTAGTGGTACAAAGCGGCGAATCTTATAAATGTGGAGTTTTTAAATTAAAATTGTCAACCTCTATCAATATAAATTTCGTTTTCTCTTTCACGTCGTATTTGAGTTTTTATTTATTAAATAATGATTAAAGATTTATTTTCGCAAAATTAAAAAAAAATCGAAACCATTCGATGTTCAAAATTTTAGAAAGCCCAACCCTTAATTTTGCATAGTTATAGTTTATTGGAAATCTTTCGAAAGATTATTGTAATTGTAATATACAAGACATGTGACATATTTCATATCCATTAATAAAAAGTGACTTGTATTTCAGACCCATACAAGTATTAGTATTTGGCATCTGGTTTTGGAGCCCAGCCTAGAGATTGTGGCTTTTGTTGAGAATGCCTTACTAATATTCTTGCATGTATGTATCACCAATATTGTTTGTTATTTTTATGGTACAAGGAGTTGCCTCCAAATTAATATTTACAAATATTAGCATATCTGCATCACTTGCAAATGAAAAACCCCATACGTATCTGCATAGCTTATTGTTCCATGAATGTTTATTATTATAAATTGATTAAAGTTTATTATCTTGATAGCGTGTTTATGTGAGAATAGGGTTCGGTGCTTCCACACTTTTATATTTTTCAATATAAATCTACTATATTGTTTGATCAGAAAAACGGGTCAGGAAAATGGCTAATATTCTTAGTGGCGTCCATTTTTTAATGACTCAGATTCAATGCCTTCATATTTTTTCAAGTTAAAGTCAGGGAATAAAAAAATGGCTGTCACGTTGATCGAGTTGATTGATATGGACGATTGAATAACAGTTGCTCCACTCAGCTCCCAAATCAATCGCTCCACTGTAGCACTCCGCTCCCAGGAAATCTATCGCTTCGCTCCCCACTACATGGCCTCTCCAACATCGATTGCAAGTATTCTGTAAAACCGTAGTTTAAATCTAGAAAGAAAATGGTTCACCAAAAATTCCTCGGGAATTTTTTTAATTATTACCTAATTGTTTATGAGATAAAGATTTAAAGAGAATGAAAATGTTCTCCATGAAAACCTAGAAATTGAGAATTGTAAAGGATATCTTGTTATGTTAAAGCGACAAGTTTTGTATAATGACTAATTAGGGAAAGGTGGAGTTATTGATCAACTAAAAATCAAAAGGAGAGAGGTTTTAAAAATTAACTTAGGAAATTGTTTAGTTCATAACATGAACAACTCCTGTGAGCATAACAATCCCTCCTTAGCTCATTATAATTGAGAAATTTCTTAACCTTTAGGATTCCTAATTAAATTTAGAACCCTTTTTGTTTTTTTTGGTTTATTAATAACTTTAGCTTTCCCTAATTAATCATTATACAAAACATTTCACTTTAACATAATAAGCTATCCTTTATAATTCTCAATTTCTAGGTTTTCATGGAGAACATTTAAAAAAAAAATTAAACCAAAAAAATTCGCTAACTTAATTTTTCGAGTTTTTATTAAAGTAGCAAACACCTACATGCAATTTCTCTATTTAATGATGTTAATCCTGTTTATCCAAAATTATCTGGAAATATAATTGTTCCTTGAGCATCAACTCCTCCTCATGATCCTAGAGAAAGGGATCAAAACATTAACTCTTGTAAAACAGTTCCTAGAGAACTAGGGATCAAAACATTAACTCTTATAAAACCTAATGCAGTTCCTCTCTCCTTAGAATATAACATAGTGAGCATTTATGAACTCAGTATTTTAATAAAGGTAAATATGATTTTGTAAAACTATAAAAAATGGACATCAAGAATCCTAACATATTAAATAACATGAATACTTAAATAACTATTCAATATATTAGCATTCACCCCGAGGAAATTGGTCATTTGGCTGAAATTAATTCCATTCAAAAGGTACACATCACACATATACTATGAGCATGATGAAATAACTTGCTGTCTAAATAGTTTACTAGTAATCATAGAAGAATTTTACTAATTGATACGAGATGAAAGGTAAAATCTCTTCGAGTCTCCAATCCATGTCATAATTTGTCCTTTCCAATGGTGATATATGATCTAATAGTCTTCAGAAAAAATTCTCTCAAAATATCCCAGATGATGCTAAAGGAGTTTGAATCCTCTTTTCCTCTTTATTTCTTCTTTAAATAATATAGCCAGGTAGCCAAAACTTCATAAAGATACTTCTTTTTTATCTTATTCCTACAATTTCTTGATCTTCATATGATTTCATATTTTCTAAGCTAGATTGACATTATGAATGCCAAGCTAGATGTGATGATGATGGTTAGGAACATCCTTGTGCTCTCTCAAATTCTTGTTGCGTTTAATTGGCACCTTTCTGAGAACCAACATTCACCCGATGGCGGTATTGCCATGGGAAAAGGAAGTTTTATAACCCTTCGCTTCAAAGGAAACACCAATAGGGGAGTGTTTCATGTAACCATGTGCGTATATTTTTTAACACTTCACTCGCCCATCATTAATTATTGTGCAAATCATGTGTGCATTGTGGAAGTGTTTCATTGACGTAGAAGCCTTCGTTGGAAATTGATTGATTCCCCTCTAGCATGTTTTTTCTTAGCCTTTGTTTCCATGCCTTCGGTCACTTGTCTAGTTAATCTCAATGCTCAAACTGAATAGGACAATATTTCAAAATTTTATTGAACAAGATTTCAAAACTTTCTTCAGCATGCTTTTGGACATTCCTCCGAAGTGATTTTGTTCCAAAGGTGAATCTAGATGCCAAGTGTCACTCGTTGATTTGTCAAAATATTGATGGCTTTGTGGGAAACATTTCCTCTTCATACCTTGGTTTTCATTGCATGGTAACTTGGTTTATTGCCTTGGACTTTGACTTAGCATCCCCCTATTTCATTAAGTTTAGCATTTGAGTGCTAAGTTATGCTCCCATAAATCGACATTTTAGCATCATGGTGCTAATTCTTTTAGCATCCAGTTTATTTTAGTGCTAAAGGGATTATCTCATTCTATGTTTCATACCAAAAATAGTGCTTTGGTCTTAGCATGCTTTTACCCCTTTATCATATAGAACTAGAAATTGTTGTTGTGTTATCACCAATTTTTTTGTCCCTTCGTGGTTATTTAAAGCGCCTAAAACTTAAGATTTATCTTTGTATTAACACTTTGAAAGCAAACTTATTATATAGTTATATAATTTAGAACGAGATATCCCAGACCCTCGACTTTTTTTTCATGACCCCCTCATCCATTAGAAAAATATGAACTCGTCTCCTAGCTCCTGTTCGGATTCCACCTCCCAAATGATCAAGCGTATTTATAGAATATTGAATCTTGTGGCCTCTGCCACAAATCCTAGGGAAGTGATTTATATGTATGATTTTTGTTTTAATTTTACGAATATGCTAATAATAATCTACGCCATGCACCTCACCCTTGAACTCAGTACGCAAAAATACATGGCTTCACCCTTGAACTCAGTACGAAAAAATATATGGTTTCACAAGTTTAATGAGCATTTTCCCAAGTTCTTCGATAATAAGATGTTTCTATTAGAAAGCACCATAATGATTTCTGAAATGGATGTCATAACATTGGTGTTATTTTAAAATTATAGTTGTATACATATTTTTGTCAATTCTCTGGAATGAAAGAAAGATAATCACTTATTTCTTTGATCTTCCTCCTGAGAATTTCTTGACATGGGAAGATCTCTATTATTGGTTCAAATTTCTTGACATGGGAAGATCTCTATTATTGGTTCAAGTAGACTTATGGACAACCACAAGGACAAACTGAAATTTGTAAAACTTATAACAACCGAAAATTTAATGAGAGGGATATTCTAAAATCCGTCATTCTTTGCTTTACGAAGGGGTGATTCCATGAAGGTGGTTCACCATTTTTGGGGCGCAGGAGCCAAAAAACTTGTTTTCTGAACCCTTGATCGAAGTCTTTTCAAGCCCTCGATCGAGGTTTTAAAAGTTTGATCGAGGGTTTTAAAAGACATCGAACAAGGGCTTGAAACGACCTCGATCGAGGGTTTTTAAATACCTCTATCGAGGGCTTGGTTAGACCCTCCATCGAGATTTTGCTCGATCGAGGGTTTGAGTGAGACAGAGAAAAAAAAAACAAACAAAACAAAACAAAAAAAACAACAAAATAGGGCCCAGTCGGGCCCTATTCGAAAACGACAGTGCAGAGAAAGCGAAAAGGATGGCACGAATTCCCTCGACCGAGCATCCGCATCCAAGTCACGACGCCACACTCTAGGCCCAACTCCACCTCGCCATGGCTTCTAATCCACCAGGTAAGTGGATTTCAACTTGGCATTTGTTTTTTTTTTAAAACTAAACTTTAAATTTTATTTGTTTTGCTATTTGTCTTATAAAAAAAACCTAAATTTTATTTGTTTTTTATATAAAATTGTATGTTTTTTTACAAAATGTAAGTTTTATTTAGTTTTTATCAATTTGTGTGAATGTAACCATTGAAAATGAAAAACTACCATAAAAACCAAAAACCATTGAAACTAAAAACCACCATTAAAACCAAAAACCATTCTTTTTGTGTACAAAAACCATTGAAACCATTCCAAAACCACCATCGAAACAAAAAACCATTCCAAAACATTTTTTTGTTTTAAATTTATGTTTTATTTATTTTTTCAAATTATTAATATTTTTTTATGTTAACCGGTAGCATTTCACTGCATAAATGCTACCGGTTTTATTTTAAAATGTGTTTCGACAAGCAACCGGTAGCATTTCACTGCATAAATGCTACCAGTTTTATTTTAAAATGTGTTTTGACAAGCAACCGGTAGCATTTCACTACATAAATGCTACCGATTTTATTTTAAAATGCGTTTTGACAAGCAAAAATGCTACCAGTTTTTTTTCAATTCTCTGAGAACGCTAAGAGGATTGAAAAAAAAATCATATTAGGTTATCGGTTTAACAAAAACCATTAACATTAAAAAAAACTCAACAACACCACAGTGACATGTAGAAAACTCATTTGGTCTGCATCTATAACCTTAGATTCAATGTTACTTTGGAAAACGACCTACAATTTATCTAATGGAAAATCCCTAATTAAGTAAGTAGCTCATCATTATTATTAATTTATTTAATGAGATGAAGTGTCATTTTTATTTTTTATCACATAATTATCATGCATATTTTTATAGTTATACATACTATCATATAAATGTTTATATATAATAAACATATATATATATATATATTTTTATTTTTTAATAATATATATTATATCACATTTTAAAAATAAATATTTAAATATTACAATTAAATTTAAATATGGTTATTAAATTCAATATTTATTAATATAATTATATGTTAATATAAACTAATAATTTTATGTTAATATAAATGATAAATATATTGAACTTAAAAAAAAATCATTTTCTTAAAATCAAAGCTTAGGTCTAATACCTCAATAATCATCACATTAAAAGCTATCCAAACACATTTAAGTGCATACAACATGTCCATATCACGATGTAAAAAGCAAGCGCAACAACATCTTATATTATTAAGATTTGGACATACTCCCTTTGCCATGGTCTAAATGTGATAATATTATATGTCAATTTTTAGGTATTTCTTTAGTTGATATGAATATATCAAAATATATCTCATATACATATTAATTTACAAATCCTTAATCTTATAAAAAAACCATTTAATCACATATATATAATGATGATGATGATTTGTGTTGATAAAAACTCATTACAACATAAATAAAATGGCATGCTTAGAGGGAAACCATAACACTTATAGAACTCGAGTTTATCAAAGTTATGAAAACTACCTAGCAAGTTGATAGGTTTCTAATCATTGCTAATATAACAATGAAAAACAAAAAAAACGTGGGACCCTAACAAACCCCTAATCGCGATCTTCATAAGAAACACAAACAAGAAGTATATGTTCTAGAGGAGCTCGTGCATACACAATATATGTGTTTTTCTTGATGAGGAAATCCACCTAGGTCTCTACTTGATCCAATAGGGATAATCCTTTGTAATGTCATGGTAAACAACAAACGAGTAACCTAGTTGGTGAAGGAGAGGATAGACTAAATTGATTTTGTATCCCTGCACCTCCTATAATGAGAATTACTAATGAGAATTAGAGTGAAATGCATAGAACAACTCCGACTAGGGAAACCAGAGAAGTTGCAAGGTTGGGTAATGTTGTCCACCATGCAAATTCACCAATTTATCCATCGATGGGAGTGAAATCATATTATCAGTTTGAACCTTCTAGAATTCCACTTCCCACTTCATGATGGCCACACTAACCATTGTAATAAACTCCATATACACAAAACCAAGAGATGATCATGAAAATGTAGTGGAGGAAAGAAAATGGGCGAGAGAGGGTAACCAAAAGACCATAGAGAGAAAAGATGCATGGGGATTATTGTTGGCTATCTAGACTGAGTTAGAGGTTTCCAATGTAGACCCAGGTACTTCACGGTTCAAGGAACCAACAAAACCTACTTTAGCTCTCCATCTCTCAGCACCCTGCTGAAAAATGCAATGGGCTTCTCAACATTCTCGGCATTCTTTTGCAATAACACTCCTGCCATCGTATGCTCAGATGCATAGGAAAAAATCAGGAAATTTTTGGAAAAATATGGGCTTGCTAATACTGGGGCTTTGGTGACAGCTTTCTTAATACCTTTGAAAGAATCCCTATCTTCCTCAGTCCATTTTATCTGATTCTCTTTTTTCAACATGTTGGTGATATTCCTCATTATCTCCGCAAAACTTGGAATAAACCTCCTTAGGTGTTGATGTATATGTAACTTCAGAATGTATATCACATATATGTATATTGTATTCCTATAGAGATGTTATTATTCCTCTATACGGAAGTGTTTGTATTCCTATATAGATGTTATTATTTATCTATACGGAAGTGTTGTCATTTATGTTGTAAGTGACGTAACTTATACTTGATGGGTTATTAGACCACCTTGTTGGGGTTGGCCTTGTATAAGTCATGTGGGTCAAAGGGTTACTATACCACCCTATTGGGGGTCAGCCTAGTCAATATTATGTTATGTGGTTAAGTTAAGGCCGACCTAGTAAAGGTTATTAGGCAAGTCAAGTCAAGTATAAATAGAGTGCAGGAGGCACTTTATTTGATCATTCTATTCTCACACACAGTCTTTGGAGTGTGGCGCACTTGTGGAGGAGGAGAAGCTGCTGCTAGGAGATGTCTATCTCTTATGCTTAGGTTGTATCATTGCTCTATCTATCTCTGAGGAAGTTATTGGGGTTTTTCACCTTTATGGTTTTCCCCAAGTAAACTTTGTGTCTCTTTTGTGTGCTTGCATTATTGTGTCCATGATTGATATGCTGTAGATATGTTGTAAATGTTGTTCTCTCAGTTAAGATTCTAGATCATATTGAAGTAAATTATGAAAATATAACATGGTATCAGAGCTAGCCTGAAAGAATGCATGGTATGGCATGTATGACACTTGTTGCATTTACAATGCTAGGGCTTGATATAGCAAAAACCAGTCATCATAGCACTTTCTCTATAAATCCATTTTGGCAAAGTTTTCGGATCTAAAAATTTTACAGGTTGAATATCATATCCCCATGTACCTTATTTCCAAAGGAAAAATTCTAATTCATTGTACTTTGTGTTTTATGATATGTACAATCTAGGGTTTTTACCTCTTCTAGATCTGAGTCATAAACAGGTGACCTAGGAAAAAAGGTCATAACTTGGTTTAGGAAGCTCCAAATGAAATTTCGTAAAAGGTGATAGGTAGTGCACAGACTTTAATTTCTCAGGTAACGATTTTAGAGGATGAAACGAAACCATTGACACGTGGCACGCCGTACAAGTTCACTCTCCTATTTTATCCCATAAATAGGTCACGTTGCAACACTTGGCATAACTCTCTCTCAAAGAATCCATTTGAGGTCAAACCTATGGGGTTGGAAAGACGATAGGTCAGGCTACCGCGAGAAAAAGTTTCACACCCTGTGTGTCAGAAAGTTCGGAGTCACACCAGAAACAATCAGGTGCATATTTCTATCAAAACAGAATTATTTTTTGAGCACCTTCATTCATGGATTCGGGAATTAGGGTTTCAGAGAAAGTTGGCATTTTTGTAATCGGACACCATGACTGAATGTTACTCATCAAAATTGAAATTTAGAGACCAATATCAAATTTTTTGGTTGGGTAGAAGGCCAGGTTTGATCAAACCCTAGTTCGAAACTTTGACTAGAAAAATGGAAAATTAGGGCTTCTGCAAAACTTGGAATTTTTTAAGTATGTGACCACGGCTGGAAGCTCCTCAGAAAAATCAAAGTTTAGAGCTTTGGATCGAACCTTTTGGTTAGGCAGAAGGGTGGGCTTTATCAAACCCTAGTTCGGGATCCTGTCTAGAAGATCCATAAGCTTCAAAGGTAATTTTGAGGGGTGAAACTTTGCAGTTTTCAAATTCTGAGTATACCATCTTGATCAGCTCATCAAGGCGCATCTTTTTATCCTTTCAGAAGTTTGAAATTCAAAGTTTGAATTTTTAGGGTTTCTCTGACAAACCCTAATCCAACTCGAGATCCACTTTCTGTAAATCAAGTGGATTGGGTTAATCCTAGAAGCAAATGGATTGGTCACCTGCATAAGTGAAGAAGTTCTTGTTTCAGAGGGAGATGAGGCTAAGGCCTTACATAAGAAGATTACAAGCAATCTCGACAGGTATGAGTTATCCAGGTATATTTTGAGATCTGTTCATGATTAAGCTTATAGTATGTTTGTCTTCATTAAGGTTAATACAATCTTTATTAACTTTAGACTTGTTGTATCACCTTAATATAATTATGAATGCATGATAGAAGATATTCATTGATTAGGGTGTTGACACTTATGATTGTACTAATGCATTGTGATGTTGTATGAGGTTTATGTTGTTCGCTAACATGAAAGGTACACTAAGAAAGACAAATCATGTTCTACTTCAAGAACATATGATCATGGTGACATGAAGACAAAGATTCATCCATTGTCATGGATCACATAGAAGATCTACTTACGAGGTATGTATAACTTGGTTCTACAATAGTTAACTTATGAGACATGCAGGTTACTAGCACAAGTCATTGAAGAGAACCAAAAGACATCATTCGGGTATGTTAGACATAACTAGCTAACGTAGTAATACACGTATGTTTTTCCTATATCAAGTTAGAATATTACCTTGTGTTGGGATCCCTTATATAAGTATACATGGTATGATTGGTTATGTTTATTCATAAAGTTAGAAATGTAAGAAATCAAGGGTTTATGCATATTATGTCTCTTATCTTGATTGATGATTTGACTAACCAGAAGAGTCCTATGATCAAATAAGAATATGCATGAGTAAAAGAAGTCTTCCTTGAAATCTTGAATACCAATGTTTATTATTTGTGTTTGAAATGATCATGACTATATATGTTTAAGATTATTGTGTTTTGATAGTATTAAGATTATACTAATGAATGTGTGATTATGTATGAGACCTCGAGGATAACACAATGATGATACTAATAAGCATGCATAGTGATTAAGGATGGACATAAGTTCAAGGACAGGGAATCCATGAAGCAAAGATCAAGAGGGAGCACACTTCAGTAGTTTCTGTAAGGATCCAGATATTTAGAGGGAGTTGACCACTTCTCACAATCCACATCAGAATGGAGTTACAGAAACGAAGCAAAGACTGAGAGGGAGTCAACCCTACAACCAAACAAAGATAAGTATTTTAATTGTCATTCATTACATATTTGTTTGTTTAAATAATGTTGTTCAACGATGTATATGCTTATGTTCCTAGACTTAGGTTGTATATTATGCATATTAGAATAATTGCATTAATGAACAGTATACTACTAATATGGATGTGATGGGTAAGTGTCCTATGGCACTGTACAACATTCCATTGCTACTTATCTAGAAGGAAACCTCTTTGCTGTCATGTTGGGATTAGTGCAAACTCTTAACAATGTTCTAGAAGAGATTGGAAGGCATCTAGAAAGTTACAAGATATGGATGAATGTTGTATTGAAGCATTGGCTAAAATAATTGCATGACTGTATGACATATTTCTTTATGTGTAAGAATTTGTCCTGAAAACTATGAGATGTTTCTAATCATGCAATTTAACTTGTTTTGTAGGAAAGATCGTATACCTTCACCTACAAAAGAAGGATTACAACATTTGTTCCAGCAACAAAGATATCTATTGAAGATATTGAAGTTCCCAGGATCTGGGATGAAGTAATGGAAGAATGCCATGATCAGTCGATCATGAAGAATGATGTTTGGGATGCAGTCCCAAGACTTGAAGGGAAGTCTGTTGTGACTTTCTAATGGATCTATAAGATCAAGCATGCTGCAGATGGTAGCATGGAGAAATACAAAACGAGGTTTGTAGCTCGTGGCTTCTCCCAAAAAAAGGAATTGAGTATGAAGAGACTTCTACACCTATATCCAGGCACACTTACATCAGATCGGCACTTGCTCTGGCTGCAGTGATGAAATGGAAGATACACCAGATGGATGTCAAGACAGCTTTCTTGAATGGTGCAGTCGAAGAGGAAGTGTATGTGGAGCAGCCACTTGGTTTTGAGACACATGATGGGAAGTCATATATGTGTAGAACTTGGTATGGTAGGATAGATAGCTTTCTATCCAGTTTGGGATTTACCAAGAGTAAAGTGGATTCCAACCTTTACTACAAGGTTGATGAAGGGAATCCAGTGATACTACTTTTTTATGCGGATAACCTGTTTGTTACAGGTGAGGATAGATTGATTGCCAACACGCAGCGGAAGCTTACTGCTGAGTTCGAGATGAAGAACTTATGGATGATGCACTACTTTCTAGGCATGGAGATGTGGCAGAGTGCAGATGGAATCTTCCTTGAACAAGAGAAGTATGAAGTAGAGATCCTGAAGAGGTTCAGGATGATGGACTGCAATGCCATGGCCACACCTATGGCATTGAACCTGAAGCTTCTGTGTGATGCTTCATCTGATCTAGTTGATGTCATTGTGTATCGTCAGATGATTGGGTCCTTGATGTACCTGACGAACACGAGGCCAGATATTTGATTTGCGGTGAACACATTGAGCCAGTTCCTAACGGATCCCAGAGGTGTTCACCTGGTTGCTGTAAAGCATATTCTGAGGTACCTGAAGGGTACAGTTGACTATGGGCTCAAGTATGATGTGAATCAAAAGTTTAACCTGCAGCGTTATGTTGATTCAGATTGAGCAAGCAGTGCTACAGATAGGAAGAGCACATCTGGGTGTTGCTTCAATATGGGATTAGGTGTGATCTCTTGGTTTAGCAGGAAGCAATCCTACATAGCACTGAGTACAGCCGAAGTAGAGTATGTTGCAGCTTGTTCGACTAGTTGTGAGGCAGTATGGCTCTAGAAGCTACTGTCCGAGTTATTTGATCTCCCACTTGAGGCTACTGGTATCTTTTGTGACAACCAGAGTTGTGTGAAGCTATCTAAGAACTCGGTGTTCCACGACAGGTCGAAACACATTGAGATCAAATATCATTATATCAGGGATATGGTGCAGAGAGTAGCAGTGAAGCTCCTGTATGTTGCAACGGATGAGCAGATTGCAGATGTACTGACAAAACCATTAGCTAGAGTGAAGTTGGAGTACTTCAGAGAGAGGCTTGGTGTTCTTCAGATTGATGACACTTCAAGGAAGAAGTGATGGACACATTTGAAGCAGCCATTCCGAGCATGGTGAGAGGAGGATCCTTCCATGGCTATGGATATAAGCACTGGATGATGAGCATTAGGACGATGCTCTAGTTACTACTTCGTATATGCATCAGTTGGATGCTCTAATCAATTGGATCATGTATATGTATATGCATCATGTTGGATGCTAGTTATGATCAGTTGGATCATGTATATGTATATACATCATGTTGGATGCTTGTTATGATCAATTGGATCATGTATATGATATGTATCAGGTGGATACTTGTATGATCAGGTAGATCATGTATTTGTATATGTATCAGGAGGATACTTGTATGATCAGGTAGATCATGTACTTATGTATTCATCAGGTGGATGCATTATGTATATCAGATGGATGCATTTGTATGATCAGGTAGATCATGTATGATGATATGTATCAGGTAGATACTTTGTATGAATCAGATGGATATACTATTTGATCAGGATGATCACAGATGATTAGCTTCAGGATGTTGCTCCAGATGATATGCATCAGGTTGATGCTATGATGATGATCAAGTTGATCATGTGATGATGTACATCAGGATGATGTATGGTGAGTATCGGTTTGATACTCTATGGCCATGGACAGGTTGTGCAGGTAGCATAGAAAAGACCCTTTAAAATCTGGACAGGTAGAGTAGTGTGCTCGTAACATCATGGGATTCTGTGAGTAGGTTTTTCTATAGGTTGCATAGAAAAGACCCTTTAAAATTCGGATAGGTAGAGTGGTGTGCTAACAACATCCTGGGATGCTCTATCGAGATCTAGATAGGTAGAGTAGTGTGCTCGTAACATCCTGGGATTCTCTGAGTAGGTTTTGCTACAGGTAGCATAGAAAAGACCCTTTAAAATCTGAACACGTAGAGCGGTGTGCTCGTAACATCTTGGGATTCTCTATCGAGATCCAAATAGGTAGAGCAGTGTGCTCATAACATCTTGGGATGGTCTAAGTAGGTTTTGCTATAGTTTCGCATAGAAAAGATCCTTTAAAATCCAGACAGGTAGAGTGGTGTGCTCGTAACAGCCTGGGATGCTCTATCGAGATCCAAACAAGTTAAGCGGTTTGCTCATAACAGCCTGGGATGCTCTGAGTAGGTTTTGCGAAATTTCACATAGAAAAGATCCTTTAAAATCTGGACAGGTAGAGAGGTGTGCTTGTAACAGCCTGGGATGCTCTATCGAGATCCAGACAGGTACAACAGTTTGCTCGTAACATCCTGGGATGCTCTGAGTAGGTTTTGTGAAGGTCAACATGTAAAAGATCCTGGGAGATCCAATAGGTTGAGCAGTGTGCTCATAATCAGTCATGGGATGCTCTTTCAAGGTTTTGTTGAAGCACGTAATCAGTCCTGAGTATTCCACAGTATGGCCAGTGATGATGAAGACCTACAGGTGGTGGGCCTACATCCAATATGAAAAAGGACTGGCTTTGTAGAACTTCCTATGACGATTAGATTCAGATATTGATTGAGATAGTAACAGCAATGATGATGACGATGATTTAGAGAAGAAGACTTTTGCTAGAAGACCTGTGTCAAGAAATACCTTCCTAGTTAAGAGGGAGTGTTGATGTATATGTAACTTCGGGATGTATTTCACATATATGTATATTGTATTCCTATAGAGATGTTATTATTCCGCTGTACGGAAGTGTTTGTATTCCTATAGAGATGTTATTATTCCTCTATACATGAAGTGTCATCATTTATATTGTAAGTGACGTAACTTATACTTGATGGGTTATTAGACCACCTTGTTGGGGTCGACCCTGTATAAGTCATGTGGGTCAAAGGGTTATTAGACCAACCTATTAGGGGTCAGCCATGTTGGTCAAAGGGTTATTAGACCACCCTATTGGGGGTCGGTCTAGTGAGCATTATGTTATGTGGTTAAGTTAAGGCCGACCTAGTAAAGGTTATTAGGAAAGTCAAGTCAAGTATAAATAGAGTGTGGGAGGCACTCTATTTGATCATTCTATTCTCATACACACTCTTTGGAGAGTGGCGCACTTGTGGAGGAGGAGAAGCTACTGCTAGGAGATTTCTATCTCTTATGCTTGGGTTGTATCATTGCTCTATCTATCTCTGAGGAAGTTATTAGGGTTTTTCACCTTTATGGTTTTCCCCAAGTAAACACTGTGTCTCTTGTGTGCTTGAATTATTGTGTCCATGATTGATATGTTGTAGATATGTTGTACATGTTGTTCTCTCAATTAAGATCCTAGATCATATTGAAGTAAATTATGAAAATCTAACATTAGGAAACCCACTTGCCCGATGAAGGACTACACCTCTTTCTTACTTCTTGGCTCCCCTACTTTCTGAATAGCATGAACCCTCTCAGGGTCAATCCTGATACCTTCTTTGGAAATGATATGCCCCAGGATATTGGCCTCCTCTAATGCAAAATGAGACTTTTTTGGGTTAAGGGAAATGCCATACTTTCTGCATTTAATGAAAAATTGCTCCAGGTGTTTTAAGTGTTCCTCGTCAGATCTGGAATATACTGTTATATCATCCATGTACACCACCACAAACTTGTCTTTCTCCTCAGCAAATTCTATGTCCGTTGCATGCTGGAAAGTGGCACCTGCATTCATTATCCCAAAAGGCATTTTTGCAGACATAAAAGTGCCCCAGGGAGTGGTAGAGGCATTTTTTTATTGGTCTTCTGGGCATACCTTGATTTGATTATATCCAGAAAAACCATCCATGGTAGAGATCCTTTCTGGACCCACTACCTTCTGTAATATATGTTCCATTTTAGGCAAAGGGTAATTATCTTTTAGCGAAGCCCTGTTAAGGCATCAGCGTATTTCTTCATTAATTCTACATATCACTCATTTTTCTTAGCATGCAGCTTCTTGGACAGCTTCACCATTCGACACTCTTCTTCAGTGCCCAAATTTTGGTCTTCTACAATATCGCTAGCATGTTCAAATTTGGGGTTTTTAGCCACATCGATATGGTCAAACGATTTTTCCAGAGGTATCAAACCTATAGGGATGTAATTACTCTTGAGCTGAATAAAATCCTTTCCACCTAGCATGCTTTTCCACCCTTTGCTTTCAGTCTCTTCATCCCCTGACTATTCTTCGTCAACTAAAACTTCCAAGTTTTCATTCTCTGTATCAACCTGTTCATTTGCAAATTCATCAGATAGCTCTAAGAACCTTTTAATTTGTAAATCATAATCAAATACCTGCCAGTATTTGGAATTGTCAGGAATAGAAGGTCTGTTCACCACCTCCACTTCATAATTTTCCTGAGAAAAGATATGTGTCTTAAAACCACCAACAGTGGTGGCAATAGAATCATCTACCTCATTCTCACTCCTAGGTATCACTCTGATTTTGTGTTCTATGAAGAAGTTCCCAAACATATCCCAGACTTCATTTTTGTAGGCCCTCATCCTGGGATGTTTGGTTTGGTAACTGTCATTCACCTGGTTGCATCAAGAGGCGCTCTACAGCCTAGTATGAGGGAGATATTGTAACATGTACATGTCCCGTTACATGTAACGGGACACCTAATAAAACATAAAAAGTATGAGGGAGATCTTATAACGTGTATGTGTCCCGTTACATGTAACAGGACACCTAATAAAACGTAAAAAGTAAAAAATGATAATATGAGGGAGATCTTGTAATGTGTATGTGTTCCGTTACATGTAATGGGACACCTAATACAACGTGAAAAGTAAAAAATGATAATATGAGGGAGATCTTGTAACGTGTATGTGCCTGCTTACATGTAACAGGACACCTAATAAAATGTAAAAAGTAAAAAATGATAATATGAGAGAGATCTTGTAACGTGTATGTGTCCCGTTACATGTAACCGGACACCTAATAAAACGTAAAAAGTAAAAACTAATTAATATTATGTCGGCCACACCCTTATCTTGTAACATGTAATGGATGTAACTTTTGTTCGAAAAAAATAAAATGTAAAAATTAATAGTTTGTCGGCCATTAATAAAATTTAATATAAAGTAAAAAAATTTAATATGAGGGAGAACTTTTAACGTTACCTTTGTGATATTATTGTCAGCCATAAACAAAAAAGAATAATACAAAGTAAAAAGTAATAAAGATTATGTCGGCCATAAACAAAAAAAATATAAAAAAGAAAGAAGTTAAAAAAATATTATAGTGGATATGAAAAGTAGAAACATAATATTATACCCAACATAAAATAAAGAAGTAAACAAAAATGTAAAAAAATATATTATAGCCGAGATTAAAACTAGAAACATAAGAAGTAAAAAAAAATATTATAGCTAACATAAAAACTAAAAACCTAAAAAGTAAAGAAATAAAGAAGTAAAAAAAAATATTATAGTGGACATAAGAAGTAGAAACCAAAGAAGTAAAAATAATATTATTGCCTACCTAAGAATAGAAAAGAAAAACAACCATAATAATAGTTAGATTTGCTAACTGATAATTAGATTTGATAAAAAAATGTCATAATAATAGTTAGATTTGATAACTAACTATAACTCCAAGCAAAAAGGGTTTTGAACCTTGGTCTCTAGGTTAACACAATCCCAATCACCTTAATTCCTACCAATAGACCACACACAAATGTTGTTAAACAATAAAAGATGCATATTTATTGCATTCGTTGCATTGATTTCAGCAATGCATTTTTTTGTTTTTGTTTTTAACATGTATGCATTGAATTTATCAATTTAATAAATAAAAAAATATTTCATTAATTTCAACAATGCATTGTTTTTTGTTATTTACATCTATACATTGAATTTATCAATTTAATAGAAAAACTACTCTGCAATGATTTCAACAAATTAAATTTTGGTGTTCTCTATTTCAGGGTATTTCGTGGATCCTCATGATAATATTGCAAATAATGAAGATATTGATTATCAAAGAAGAAAAGTACGACAAATGAATAGAATAGAAAGATACAAATAATCTTTGTAGCAAGATTTATGTGGTTGTTGATGTCAGGATGTTTTGGAGAATCCAGAGTATCCATGTTCTTTAGTCAATGTTTCGAATCCATAACAGAAAAAGAAGCGTCAGAACATACAGAAGAACAAAGAAAACACGATTGTGAACTAAAGAGATCGTGAAGAAGTATTATTTGTGCAAAGGGATTCTCAAAAGCATGAATGGGGGATAATTTCAGGGTTATATAGGAATCAATATAACTGCCAATGAATATGACATACTTGGATACATGGAATGTGATAACAAGGAAAATTTGAACTCAAATTTTGTTGATATGGAAACTTTCAATCGTGCACTGCAGTTCATATCTGAAAACCGACAATATCGATACCATCTAAAGAAATGCATACTAGACATCGAAAATTTCGTAAATGAATTGATCAAATAGCAGAAGTTCAAATGTGTCATGTCTGCCAGGAGTCATATGCTAGAATACAAGTACGTAATACAAGTACAGGTCCATTGTAGATTCTCATATGATCAATATGAGAAAATGTCAAAACTACCAAGTGTGAAGATAAGAAAAGATGAAGAAGATAGATTGAGAATGATCACGATATGAACCATATTTTCATTTATTTAATCCTTACAAAATTATTGTCTCTATTTTCCAGTTTAACAATTTACTCATACTTATTACTTACATTATTATAATCCTCATAATTCTTTCTATGTTTTCAACTTATCCTGGTCCTTACAATGTTGAAATTTTTTATTGCATATTTTTTAGTGTAGATGTTATTATGTGGACACATTGATTTCAGTGTATGGACGCATAGATTTCAGTGTATGGACGCATTGATTTTAGTGAATGGACCCATAGATTTTAGTGTATGGACGCATTGATTTCAGTGAATGAACGCATAGATTTCAGTGTATGGAGTTTTTTATTGCATATTTTTCAGTGTACATGTTATTATGTGGACGCATTGATTTCAGTGTATGGACACATAGATTTCAGTGTATGGACAGATTGATTTTAGTGTATGGATGCATTGATTTCAGTGACAACAAAAGAATGAGAAAAAGACTTGAAACGAAAAGCAGAAGAACAAAAAGAATTTCGAAAAAGGAAGTTGGACGAAATGATAGTACAAGAACTAGAAGAATGAAGAAAACAAAACGGAGATCGACAAAAACAATATCGAAAAAGAAAGTTAGATGAATTGACAACAGAAGAACGAGAGGAACAAAGAAAATGAAACGTTGATCGAAAAAGAGTGTATCGAGAGAGAAGTTGAAGCAATTGGAAGAACAAAGAAATCAAGTTGCAGAACAACAAATAAATCAAAATGTACGAAATGGAAAAATGACGGTAGAAGAAGGAGAAGAACAAACAAAACAAAATGCAGATCAACAAAAAGAAAATCGAAAAAAAAAGTTATGCGAATTGACAGCAGAAGAATGAGAAGAACAAAGAAAACGAAACGTTGATCGACAAAGAGCGTATCGAGAGAGAAAGTTGAAGCAATTGGAAGAACAAAAAAATCAGTTTGCAGAACAACAAATAAATCAAAATGTATGAAATGACGAAATGACGACAGGAGAAGGAGAAGAATAAACAAAACAAATGTAGATCAACAAAAAGAGAATAAAAAAAAAAGTTAGGCAAATTGTCTCTATTTTCCAGTTTAACAATTTACTCAATCCTTAATACTTATTACTTACATTATGATAATCCTCGTAAATGTATCTGTGTTTTCAACTTAACATGTTCCTTACAATGCTGATCAAACTCCAGTTTTGTGTCACCACCCACTACTGAAACCAGCATAGATCCAAATCCTAGGCTCTATCAAGCACCGAGAGGGATCAAATCTCCCGAGGTGCAAACCTTAACTCAAGTATTGCACTCAAGGAGAGGTTTTCACCTCGGGAGATTTGATCCCTCTCGGCGCTTGATAGAGCCTAGGATTTGGATCTAGGATGGTTAACCACCAATTATGAATCTCCTAACACCTGTATCCTTTTTGCTCCCAGGTCTTTCAGGGCTCATAATCCTAGGAGAAGAGCTTCATACTTGGTCACATTGTTAGTGCATTCAAAAGTTAACTTGTATGATAAAGCTCTGTATTCCTTGTCAGGGGGTATAATCTAGATCCTTGCTCCTGCACCATTTTTTCTCAAGGACCCATCAAAATATATTGACCATAGACCTTCTTCATGTTTTACCCTTTCTGAGGCTTCATACCTCGCTACAAATTCTTTATCTTCATTAACTTCAATATATGTAGTAGGCTCAGGATCCATATGCAGGTCATCATTAAAAAAAAACAGAAGACCCCATGTCTATATCCACAGCATATATAGTGTGATTTTTAGGTTTGTCTGCGCTTCTAACTACATAAGCCATCCCTTTTTTTCTATACAATATTCTATTGCTCCCGAAAAGAGGTATAGTGGCATAAGATAAGTCCATCTACATAGTTCCTTTCAATTTCAAAGCCCAGGACCTTGACAGTAGCATCCCAAACTTTGCAGGCACATCAGCCACTACAACATCATCATAATACTCTTAGTAGGAAGTTGGGAAAGAGTCACTACCACGTCTTTGATCAACCCCAGACATTTTACCTTCATGGAGTCAAGTGAGTAAAGGTCTGCATATGGCCTAGTGACTTCCAACCCCAACTGATCTACTACTGATTTAGTCATTATATTATTGGATGCCCCAGAGTCTATTAGTGCATTATGTAAGATTTTCCATGGAGATTCAAACTTAAATAAAAAGGGGGAACCTCTTCATCATCTGACTATTCGAGATTGGACCCAAAAATTATGGTAGGAGCATCATCTGTCACCTCCAATATATCATGCAGACAATCAACCTACCCTTTTACTAACTTAGTTATCTCTTCTCTATATTCATTGTTCTTTAGTATCTCATTAAAGGGGATAGAAATCTTTACCTTGGACAGTTCATTCTTTAGATTGAATGTTGAGACGGGCTTTGCTGCCTCCATGACCTCTGGTTTCTTAACTTATTTGGAATGCTTCCCCCTTTCCTCTTGTGTCTTCTATGTAGCAATCTCCTGTTGGTTCTCCTTTTCCTTTTCTGCATTGTGTTCATTATTGGGGGGTTGAGTTTTGTCAAGATGTCCTTTGTTTATTGGCACATCCCGAGTTCTTAACTTTAGCTTCCTTTGAATGTCATCTACAACATTTTGGTACCCCATTTGGTACTGTTTAGAATCTAGCTCAGGAATTTGGCTACTCCTTTCCTTGGTGAAGAAATCTTGCTCCCTTTCGGTCAAATATACTTCATGGTCTAGGCTGTCAAAGTGGTGGATATGATCATCTATGGAATCTTCAGGTCCTTCTTGATCAACTAGATTTTTAGGGAAAGGAGGCCTTATCTATTGGTCATCAGGGTGCCTCTGAATTATTTGAGGGGGTGGCCTCCTAAGGTTAGGATTTCTTATTTGGTTTTCAGGCTACTCCCTACTAGGAGGCTTGTTATCTAGGGTTAACCTATCCATCATTTTTTCCATAGTTTTCATCATTGTCTCAAACTTAGCATCATTGGTAGAGGAGGAGGTGGAAGTAGAGGTATGGATTTCTATTTTCTTCTTATATGTTTCTGCTTTACCTTTCATCTTTCCTGAAACCATCATGTTTGCTTCCACCTCTATGGAATCCTTCAACATGGCAGGTAGGGTGGGTGACTTCCTTTCTCTCAACATGCATGAGAAATCTCCCTCAAAGGAATCTGCATAATGGAGCTTTGCATCACCTACTGAGGGTCTTAGATCATCTTTGCGTCATCATAATCCACTTCCTCCAAATCAGTAAAATCCTCAAATTTGTCTACGTGTTGCTTGGCCGAAAATTCTCCCTCTCCATCATAAGAGACGATCCTCTTGGCATAGTTCTGAGGGAGTTCATCTAGGATAGCCAGTAGAGCTAAAGGGGCAAACTTGGAAGCCATGGGTAATGGTCCATTTTGCACAAGGGGAGGGGTATTTTGGAGAATATTCTGAGCAGGGCTATTTGCAACGTTTATGGTATGGGACTGAGGGATCTGAAAGCAAGGCTCAGCTATTTCAATTTTGGCGGTATTATGCAACACACACCATACGGGATCTAACAAATATGACTCAGGAGTATTCAAACTTTCTTCACTTAGATTTAGGTATGATTCAGATTTTGTCCTTAGTAAAGGCCTTCCAATGTCTATCTTTATATTTAATTCATGAAAAACATATGATTCTTCTTTAGACACAATTCTTTCACCACTAGAGGCACTAACCTTATCCTTTTTGGTCTTATGTCTAAGCAAAATCTCTGGATTATCCACTCCTAACATAATTTCAGAAAAAGGGTTACCTCTGGTATGGATCTTTTTAGGGGCCAGGATGCCTTTTGAAACTTCTTTAGAAATGGACTCTGGCTGGCTAGTCTTCTTCAGTGGAGTCTTCCTTGAATAAAAATCTCAACGAGTGGAGTCGCCAAGGAAAAAACACACAACCTTCTCAAAAATATGGAAATCTCTATTTTCCCACATAAATTTCTCCTTCTCTGAAACTCAAACTTACTTGTTGTTCTCCCAGGGATGATAGAATACTCTTTCCCTGCCAACGCCGCCAATTTTTTATCACCAAAAATGTACCCCAAGGTTGTGGAGTGGCATAATCAGGGTAACCACAAACCACTTTAGACTAGTACTACTCACCCAGCATAGTTAGAGAGGGATCTCTCTTAAAGTTATGAAAGACTAGAAATATTCAAAGTTGTCAGCAATGAACAAACACACCAACCTTCATTACTCAAAATATTCAATCAAGCACATTCTCAAAAGGTCAGACTTCTGTTAGGACATGTTTATTTTAAATTGTATGGTTGAAAGCAGTGTGGGTCTCTAATGGGAAATGGAGTCAAATTAAACAATACATGTGTAACGTCCCTAAAAATAGTAAAAATTTAAAAATTTCTTCTACTTGCTAGATTGCCTAACATAGTCTATATATTTGTAAATTAACTTCAGCACCGATAAAGAAGTAAGATATGTACTGGAACTTGTTTGCGGCATTCAACAGTTTAAGTTTTCCAAACTACATAATCTCTCTGGTTGTAATTCACTTGGTTTTGTAGAAGTGATATGTAGAGTAGGTAAAGTACTTTTGTCGCAAGTGTACCAATGCTAGAGTAATAATATAAAACTAAAGTAAATTTACTTCATAATGTTTTAAGAAATAAAGTGCATATTTATAAACGTCTGTCTGATAATTCAGGTGTGATGGGCCCTTGTTGATGAGAGTTGAGACCCATGATGAAATACTGAGGTTTCCAAAGAGAAGCAGTACCCCCAGTAGAGCTACCGAGAGGTAAGGGTAGTCTTGGGAGTTCTGAACCTACTTAGCATTTGCTAATGTATCATCTCATGTTTGCAATGCAGGTACTACCATAAGGAACATTCTTACTTAGTAATCCTACCCTTAAATTGGCCTACTACAAGATCAAGTGTGAAAGTCTAGAGTGTAAATACTAAGTGTGGAATTCTCATGGTGTAAATATTATGTTGTAACACCTTGGAAAGGCATCATGGTATACAATTAAATCGTGGAAGTTTACATGACCTTCTACTATATCTTTTGGGTGATAAATCAAACTCCATTAATGAGGGGTTGGTGGAGCGTTAAATCCTCCTTATGGAAACATCATAATGTGGATCCAACTGGCAGCGAGGGTTTCTAGGTGTGGGGTTTTGCACTTAGTGGATATCACTCTGTGTTTTTCATTTGGATTGGTCCTGATTTTCGTTGCACCTAGAGGGTATTGTGCACTGACCGGAGCTCTACTCCTGGTCAGTGTACCCTACGGAAACTTAGATGTAGTGATGAAGGCTACGGGCATGTAATGTATATTTCATTACTTGCTACGTTTTTCTACTATATTTTAACCAGTATTTGATGTGCATCTCCAGGGTTTAACTTTGTGTGGTTTAAATGTTTGATAGGAGAATGATGGCCTTCCTCATCAATGAAGCTTACAATCTGGTAGTCGGTACCCTCAACTTCGTTGGCATTGAATTGGTAATTTCAGGGTTTACCAACCCTTACCCTTTTCTCTTGCCTCTATGTAGTGGTACTGGTTATGGGAGTTTAGGAGGGACTGCATGAATCCCCCTTTTTTTTTTTCTGGGTTCACTAAAATTGCTTGCAGCTCCTGGAAGGTCACCGCCTGGTTGGACCATTAAATGGATATGTTTATTTGATTTCTGTTATAATGTAGGAGACATCTGGGAGGGTTTTTAGTTTGGATGTAAAGGCCTTGGTTGTTCTATTCATGTGGAACTCTTTAAGCCTCTATAGAGGGGCGATGAACTCATGTTGTATGCATTTGGGGTTTTGGAACTATAATGTCCTCTGTTTGCTAATGAACTTGGAACATGTATTAATGAATTGTATAAAACAATGTGGAACCTCTCCGTTTCTTTTAAGAAGTTTATGGTTAGTGATTTCTCTGCCCTTGGTGTTTTTGCTATCGTTAAAAGATGTGTTGACAGAGGAAAAAACCGTAACCCTTATGCTACTTTATGTATAAAACTGAGGAGTTTAAAAGTCTAATTCTTTACTGCTGCATTGTCTGGTGGTTGAAATTGAACGGACAGAGTTTAAATGGCCTCTGCATATTCTGCTATGATTCTTAGCCCTATTTAATTCTGCATTTTTATTTCTATGGAATAAGTATGGGGATGCCCAGGTCTGCCTCCTGCATGCGTTGTCGTTGTTCTCGTTCCTTAGCAATTGATTTGGTAATTGAAATGGTCTCCTAGATTCATATGATAAAGATGATCCTTCTGTCCAAATTATAGTTTGTTTTAGAAGGATGAATTTGTAGCTTTGAAACTATGTATTGACATGCTTTTGGTTTGCACGATTACTAATAAATTAATAGTGGGTTTCGATCCCTTGAATTGTGGTTTGATATGTTTAAAAGAAATGAAAATAATGTTGAAGTAATACTTCCTTTCAATTTCTGTTTCGATCCACCATTATCTCTGTCTGCATTTGGGTGCTAAGAGTTGTGTTTTTGGGTTTGAAAGGATGATTGATGAAATAATACTACCTTACTGTAGCTAGTGATAAAATGTTTAAACGAATTGCGTGGCTGTCTAAGCCTTACGAATCCTCCTTGATGTAAAGAAATCTTGTTGAGGGTTTTGAAGTGGTAACCCCTGAATTCCTATTGTGTTTTTCATTATAGTAAGTAATGGGTTGATTGATGGTTGGAAACGTAACTAGGGTTTACTACACTCGCTAGTGTTGAGGATTTGACCACTGTATAAGACGTTTCCAATACTGTGCAAAAATAAAAGATAAAGCATGGGAAGAAAAGGTAATATATGAATTTAATTCTTTTTAAAAGATAAGGATCTCTATAACAATTGCGTTTTATAAATAACTTTCCTAGGTTATTAAAATGGATTAAAAGAACTAAAAACATGAATATAGGACTAATAGCAAACTACATATATAACACTGCCTGAAAGAAAGGAACTCTGTTGTTTAAATTTGATAAACACAAGACTCTATGTTTCCATGGATGTCTAAAACAGGCTAGCTGACAAGACCTGCTAGACATTCAGTGGGTTTCTAAGTTACAATTTCTGAGTTTAATAAAATTATGGGCACAAAGTTCTATATTTAGAATGAAATCAACCAGAGATCCTATGCCCTAGAAGCCCTTGCTCCATAAGAGATATGAATGCTGGAAATATTCAGGGAAAACCAAAATTTAATAACGAGCCTAGCTAAATGCCTAGCTGCCAACATAACTTGAAATAGTTGGTTTAATGATTCATACCTGGTTATCTTATGTCTAGCTCCTCTCCTGTAGTAGCTTGTACACTCAAACAATAATTAGTGTAAAAACTGTTGTGCTTAGTTGACCTATTAGAATGATTCCTTAGCTAGATAACTTCGGGGATACCATGTTCCTCCCAACCATGATCCTACAACCGTTCCTGGTTCTGTATGGATCCCCCCGAGCTAGTTCCAACATGCAATAAGAGATCGAGGTCCTATGTTTATGGCTGGTTCAGATCTGGAAATTTGTATAGGGTTGTTTAGTTTCTTGGAGCAGAAAAATTCTCTCTGCTTACCATAAAGGAATGATAATGAGAAAAAGATGATCCCCCAACCTTGGGATCTACCCTCTTTTGTAGGGGAGCCTTGAATTATGACTGTTGGAATAATTAGTTTCTTTAAATTAAATAATTAATAGATAAAAGATATTGTTTAATAAATATCTAGTCCTCTTTAAAATAGGACTTTTTAATTGTTTTTAACTATAAGTGATTTTTGATTTAAATCTTTTCATGATAATTATAATAACAATAATTATATTCCAACTTAACTATTAATACATCAAAATAATGTATAAACTATATAAAATAAATATATTTCATAAATAAATAAATCAACATTATTATTAAATCTCTTAATAATAATATTAGCCTTGAGGCCTTTATACATGTTAATCATAGAATGTTACTATTAGTCAATCCATGCTTTAAGTGGTGGTAATTATCTTTTATTTAATTATGTATCTTCACATGATACTTCTTTTAACTTTTAAGGACAAGGTCCAATTCTTTAGACGGTCTTTGGTAAGCTTGGATAGGCACCTCTAGTCTCTCTCTTGCATGTCGTATTCTCTCGTTTAACATTGTAGTTCCTGCAGTATTTGATGATAGATAAAAGATGAATCATCTAACCAAATTAAATAAATCTGATGAAAGTAGAAGTGCTATTCAGAGTCTTTCCGACTCAACACTTTGATATTTAGTAACCTCGAGTTCTCTTTAGATCATTTTAACTCAACACTTTCACATGGGCATTACGCTAGTGCAATTCTAGAGCTTCCTGCTCAACACTAGTGCTAGAATGTAGTTGTGAGGCACATATAGAATATTTAAGTGGCCTCGGATCCGGTATTCATTTATCAAGCTTGGAGTGCTCCAAGGCCTATGCCCAAAACTCAATGTACCTTAGGGCTTACTCCCAGTACATAAACCTTCTTCTAGGTACCTCGAGGCTTATGCCCAGTACGTAGGTTATATGTGTGTTTCTGAGTCCATGCTCAGCACACTAATAAGTCAAATCATGTAAAATCATAGCTCTGCATAGTAAGTAACAAAAGATCATCTTAGTATATTAGGGTTTGTACCCATATCAAAGTTGAAGAACATCATTAAAACATTGGGGCCTCCTCGCCCAGTATACACTCAAATAAAGAAGTCAGTCAGGGTCCATGCCCAGTATGTCAATGTATAAAAGAATAAATCATAGGTTCTAGGGCTCATGCCCAATACTCAAAATAAAACATATGTGCTGGGGCTATGGAACCTCTCTCTTGTCCAGAATGTGGAGTGGTTCTGGCTTGAACTCCCCTTCGGGCTCCACCTGTAATAAGGACCAATCAATTACATGTTTAGTATCATATACATATTTATTTATTAATGAAGCATGTAAAACATTATGAACTTTTATATGAGCTGGCCAGGCTAACTCATAAGCCACTGGGCCCTTCTTGCCCAGTATCTCAAAATGTCCACAAAATCTTGGGGCTAGTTTCCCGCAACGTCCTAATCTCAACGAGCTTCGTTTTGCCTTTATTTTTAGAAACACATGTTCGCCGACTTGGTAGACTTTGTCTTTCCTATTCTTGTCTGCATAACTCTTTTGGCGGTCTTGTGCTTCTTTCAAGTTCAATTGTAACTTGGAGACTAGTTGTTCCAAGTCTTTTAGTAGGTTGGGTCCTAACATAAGTCTGTCTACCAGACTGTCCCAAGTCACGGGTGTCCGACATTTCTTGCCGTAGAGTACCTTGAAAGGGATCATTTTGGCGGAGGTTTGATAACCGTTATTGTAAGAAAATTCTGCGAGGTGTAAATAATATTCCCACTTAGTGGGGTTGTTCATGACATACATTCTCAGCATTTCCTCAAGGATTTGGTTTACTCATTCTGTTTGTCCGTTAGTTTGGGGATGGTATGTGGTACTGAATTGTAACTGTGTCTCCAAATCGGAGAAAAATGCTCTCTAGAAGTTGCTAGTGAACTTCGTGTCTCGATCGGAAATGATTTCCTTGGGTATCCCATGCAATCAAAAGATCTCTCTTAAGAATATTTCCATGATGTGAACTGCCTTGTAGGTAGACTTTACTAGTATGAAATGGGTTTCTTTAGACAGCTTTTCTACCACTACGAAGATGGAGTCATTTTGTTTCTTACTCTTGGGTAAGCCCGTAATGAAGTCCATACTTATTACCTCCCGCTTCCATTACAGAATGGGTAAAGGTTGAAGTAATCTGGAGGGGTGTTGGTGTGCTACTTTGACCAGTTTGCATTCCTGACATTTTGCGATGAACATGGCGATGTCAGCTTTCAACTTAGGCCAAAAGTAATGCTTCTTTACCATTGATATCATCTTTTGATATCTGAGATGCCCTGAATAGGGTTTCTAGTAGAATTAGGTGAGGATGTTTGATCTAATGTCTCCACTCCCTGTGACATAAAGTCGCTCTTTCGACCACATTAGTCGTGACTCGTATATCTTATATTCCTTCTGTTGTTGGAATAGTCTTTCCTCCTGGATCTTTGCAAGGATTTTTGCGTAGTAATGGTCACTCTTACATGTCGTTCTAATCTTGTGGTGTAAATCTGAGTCGACTTGACTCACTGTAACCTCGTAAAGCATATGTGCTCGCTAGCTCTAGGCGTCCGCAATCTTGTTTTCCTTGCCCTTAATGTGCTTTAGTTTGAAATGATACTCATTAAGGAAGGCTAACCATCTGGCCTGCCTAGTGTTAGGTCGGGTTGGTCGAAAAGGTACTTCAAACTCATGTTATCAGTCATCAATAGGAATTTATTTCCCATGAGATAATTTTGCCACATCTTCAATGCATGGATGATGGCGGCTAGCTCGAAATCATGCGTAGGGTAGTTTTGCTCATGTTCTTTCAATTTCCTTGATTTGTAGCAGATGGCAAAGTTATCTTGCTTAAGGACTCCCCCAAGTCCCTCCTTGCTTGCTTCCGTGCAAACAACAAAGTCCCCATTGGGATCCGCAATACGCAAAATTGGTGCACTAATCAATAGTAGCTTCAGCTTTTGAAAGCTTTCTTCGCACTTATCCGTCTAGATAAACTTGTTTTCCTTCTTCTGCAAGGAAGTCATGGGACATGCAATCTGTGAGAAGTTCTCAATGAGCTTTCGGTAGTAGCCGGCTAAACCTAAAAATGATCTTATATCAAATACGCACGTAGGTGTGGGCCATTCTTCTATAGATTTGACCTTTTTAGCGTCGACGGATATTCTCTTCTCGGAAATGATATGTCGTAACTATTGAATTTGGGGTTTGTAGAAATCACACTTACTAAACTTGGCGTACAGTTGGTGTTCCCATCGTATATGTAAAAAAATTCGGAGGTGTTCCTCATGTTCTACTTCGTTCTTGGAGTAGATCAAAATGTCGTCAATACAGACTAGAACGGACTTATCAAGGTATTTACTAAACATGTTGTTCATCATACACATAAAGTTGGCCGATGCGTTTGTCAACCCAAAGGGCATCACTACGAACTTGTAGCAGTCGTAACGGGTCCAAAATGCGGTTTTGTTGATATCCTCATCACGGATTCTCACCTGGTGGTATCCAGATCGTAAGTCGATCTTTGAGAAGACCTTCGTTCCTCCGACTTTGTCAAACAAGTCATCGATTCTAGGGAGTGGGTAGCAGTTCTTAATGGTCATCTTGTTGAGTTGGTGGTAGTCGATGCACATTTGCAGTGTTCCATCCTTCTTCTTGACAAAGAGTATCGGTGCGCCCCAAGGGGACACACTCGGTCGAATGTACCCTTTGTCTATTAACTCTTGTAACTGAAGCTTGAGCTCCACCAATTCTGGTGTGCTCATGTGGTACGGGGATTTGGAAGATGGCACTGACTCAAGTGTTAGTTCAATGGAGAAGTCCAAATCTTGTTTGGGTGGTAACCCTGGTATCTCCCTGGGAAATGTGTCTTTGAACTCTATGAAGACTGGGAAGTCTTGGATCTTTTGTTCCCTATCAGTTCTATGTTTTGGATATTGATGGTAAAGAGTTTACAACTCTTTCTGATACATTTCATTGCTTTTAAGGCGGAGATTTTCCTTACAGACACTTTCTTAGGGATACCCTGAATCGTCTTCTGATTCCCTTGGTCATCCTTGCAGAGTAAGGATTTGTTTAATCAGTCAAGTAGGACATGGTGTTCTTCTAACCAATCCATGTCGACAAGTACATTGTACGACCCTAGGGGTAGAATGCTTAATTCTATCCTAGTTGAAAAACCATTTAAGTCTATCTCATAAGTTTTAAATAACTCAGAGACCTTTCGTTTGGTAGTGGTGGCTAGTTGTACCGGCCTCGGTTCCTCATGATGCTCTCAGTTCAACTTACAAGTGTCCACTATCTTAGGGGAGATATAAATTCGGCATACGCCGGGATCTATTAAAACTGAAATGGTTGTGTTTGAGATCTTACCCTCAATTTCAACCATGGTGGCTTGGTGATCTGCTTGTCGGCCGTCAAGAGTGGCATAAATCCTGGGTGTTTTTGCCATGTCTCCTACGGTAGGTTTTGCTTGGATGTTGTGTAAAACTCCATCCATTTTGCTGGGGCAGTCTCTGTAGTAATGGGGCCCTTAGCACTTCCCACAAGAAACGGTTGGTGGGACAGCTTTGGTCCCTTTGTTGAAAGCTGGCCTGTTGACAAGTGGTGGGGGTGCACTTGGTCGTGCTTAAGGTTGGTTGAAGCCTCTATTGGGTGGAAAAATATTGTTATGTTTTCGGTAAGGTGGAGGTCTAAAACCGGGTCTGTGGTTGTTCGAGAAGGTTCTGAGCCTATCTCTATTTCTGTTGCTGTTATCATTCCTTGGCTATCCATGCTCATAACATAGTATTGATTTATGTAAAGTCACGTCTAGTGTCTTGGGCATGTCAAACTCTATCTTTTCTCTAAATTTTGGTGGCATACCTCCCAAGAACTGGTGTATCTTGACCTTCTCGTCTTTGATGTATGGAACATAATGTAGAAAGTTTAAAAATCTGTTAATTTATTTTTGACATAAAAATAACAGATTCATAAATGTATGTTTCTGGTTACTGAGTATCTGCAGCGGATGTTCTGTTTGTAATGAGCCCAATAGGTCACTTACTTTTGTAGTTGGGCTCTGATACCACTTGTAACGTCCCTAAAAATAGTAAAAATTTAAAAATTTCTTCTACTTGCTAGATTGCCTAACATAGTCTATATATCTGTCAATTAACTTTAGCAATGATAAAGAAGTAAGATATGCATTGGCACTTGTTTGTGGCATTCAATAGTTTAATTTTTCCGAACTACATAATCTCTCTGGTTGTAATTCACTTGGTTTTGCAGAAGCGATATGTAGAGTAGGTAAAGTACTTCTGTCGCAAGTGCACCAATGGTAGAGTAATAATATAAAACTAAAGTAAATTTCCTTCATAATGTTTGAAGAAATAAAGTGCATATTTATAAACATCTGTCTAATACTTCAGGTGTGATGGGCCCTTGTCGATGAGAGTTGAGACCCATGATGAAATATTGAGGTTTACAAAGAGAAACAGTACCCACGACAGAGATGCCGAGAGGTAAGGGTAGTCTTGGGAGTTTTGAACTTACATAGCATTCGCTAATGTATCATCTCATGTTTGCAATGCAGGTACTACCATGAGGAACATTCTTACTTGGCAATCCTACCCTTAAATTGGCCTACTACAAGTTCAAGTGTGAAAGTCTAGAGTGTAAAGGCTAAGTGTGGAATTCTCATGGTGTAAATATTATGTTGTAACACCTTGGAAAGGCAAGATGGTATACAATTAAATCATGGAAGTTTACACGACCTACTACTATATCGTTTCGGTGATAAATCAAACTCCATTAATGAGGGGTTGGTGGAGCGTTAACTCCTCCTTATAGAAACGTCATAATGTGGATCCAACTGGTAGCGAGGGTTTCTAGGTGTGGGGTTTTGCACTTCGTGGATATCGCTCTATGTTTTTCATTTGGCTTGGTCTTGATTTTTGTTGCACCTAGAGGGTATTGTGCACTGACTGGAGCTCTGCTCCTGGTCAGTGTACCCTATGGAAAATTCGACGCGGTGGTGAATGCTACAAACATGTAATGTATATTTCGTTACTTGATACATTTTTCCACTATATTTTAACCAGTATTTTATGTGCATCTCCAGGGTTTAACTTTGTGTGGTTTAAATGTTTGACAGGAGAATGATGGCCTTCCTCATCAGTGCAACTTACAATCTGGTAGTCGGTACCCTCGACTTCGTTGTCGTTGAATTGGTAAGTTCAGTTTTTACCAACCCTTACCCTTTTCTCTCCCCTCTATGGAGTGGTACTGGTTATGGGAGTTTAGGAGGGACTGCATGAATCCCCTTTTTTCTGGGTTCAGCAAAACTGTTTCCATCTCCTGGAAGGTTGCCACTTGGCCTGGACCATTAAATGGATGTGTTTATTTGATTTCTGTTATAATGTAGGAGACATCCGGGAGGGTTTTCAGTTTGGATGTAAAGGCCTTGGCCATTCTAGTCATGTGGAACTCTTTAAGCCTCTGTAGAGGGGCGAAAAACTCGTGTTCTATGCATTTGGGGTTTTGGAACTATAATGTCCTACGTTTACTAATGAACTTGGAACATGTATTAATGAATTGTATAAAAGAATGTGGAACCTCTGTGTTTCTTTTAAAAATTTTATGGTTAATGATTTCTCCGCCCTCAGTATTTTGTCTATCGTTAAAAGATGTGTTGACAGGGGAAAAATCGTAACCCTTATGCTAGTTTGTGTATAAACCTGAGGAGTTTAAAAGTCTATTTATTTACTGCTGTGTTCTCTAGTGGTTGACATGGAATGGACGGAGTTTAAATGGCCTCTACGTATTTTGCTATGATTCTCAACCCTATTTAATTCTGCGTTTTTATTTCTATGGAATAAGTATGGTGATGCCCAGGTCTGCATCCTGCATGCGTTTTCATTGTTCTCATTCCTTAGCAGTTGATTTGGTAATTTAAATGGTCTCCTAGATTCATATGATAAAGATGATGCTTCTATCCAAATTTTAGTTTGTTTTAGAAGGATGAATCTGTTACTTTGAAACTATGTATTGACGTGCTCTGGGTTTGCACAATTACTAAAAATTTAATAATGGGTTTCAACCCCTTGACTTGTGGTTTGATATGTTTAAAAGAAATGAAAATAATGTTGAAGTAATACTTCCTTTCAATTTCTATTTCGATCCATCATTATCTCTATCTGCGTTTGCGTGCAAAGAGTCAGTGGTTTTGGGTTTGAAAGGATGATTGACGAAATAATACTGCCTTACTGTAGCTAGTGATAAAATGTTTAAAATAATTGCATGGCTGTCTAAGCCTTATGAATCCTCCTTGATGTAAATAAATCTTGTCGAGGGTTTTGAAGTCGTAACCCCTCTATTCCTATTGCGTTTTTCATTATAGTAAGTAATGGGTGGATTGATGGTTGGAAACGTAACTAGGGTTTATGGGACTCGCTGGTGTTGAAGGTTTGACCACTGTATAAGACGTTTCCAATACTGTGCAAAAGTAAAAGATAAAGCCTGGGAAGAAAAAGTAATATATGAATGTAATTATTTTTAAAAGATAAGGATCTCTATAACAACTGCGTTTTATAAATAACTTTCCTAGGTTATTAAAAAGGATTAAAAGAACTGAAAACATGAATATAGGACTGATAGCAAACTACATATATAACGCTTCCCGAAAGAAAGGAACTCTGTTGTTTAAATTTGATAAAGACAAGACTCTAGGTTTGCATGGATGTCTAGCACAGGCTAGTTGACTAGACGTGCTATACATTCGATGGGTCTTTGAGTTATAATTTTCGAGTTTAATAAAATTATGGGCACACAGTTCTATATTTAGAATGAAATCAACCAGAGAGCCTATGCCCTAGAAGTCGTTGCTCCATAAGAGATATGAATGCTAGAAATATTTAGGGAAAACCATACTTTAATAACGAGCCTAGCTAAATCTCTTGCTGCCAACATATCTTGAAATAGTTGGTTTAATGATTCGTACCTGGTTATCTTATGTCTAGCTCCTCTCCTATAGTAGCCTGTACACTCAAAAAATAATTAGTGTAAAAACCGTTGTGCTTAGGTGACCTGTTAGAATGATTCCTTAACTATATAACTTTGGGTCTACCATGTTCTTCCCAAGCATGATCCTAAAACCTTTCCTGGTTCATGTATGGATCCCCCAGAGCTGGTTCCAACATGCAATAAGAGATAGAGGTCATAGGTTCACTACTGGTTCACATCTAAAATTGGTATAGGGCTGCTTTAGTTTCTTGGAGCAGAAAAATTCTCTCTGCTTACCATAAAGGAATGATAATGAGAAAAAGATGATCCCCCAACCTTGGGATCTGCCCTCTTTTGTTGGGGAGTCTTGAATTATGATTGTTGGAATAATTACTTTCTTTAAATTAAATAATTAATAGTTAAAATATATTATTTAATAAATATCTAGTCCTCTTTGAACTAGGACTTTTTAACTGTTTAAACTATAAGTGATTTTTGATTTAAATCTTTTGATGATAATTATAATAACAACAATTATATTTCAACTTAACTATTAATACATTAAAATAATGTATAAACTATATAAAATAAATATATTTCATAAATAAATAAATCAACATTATTATTAAAGCTCTTAATAATAATATTAGCCTTGAGGCCTTTATACATGTTAATCATAGAAGATTACTATTAGTCAATCCATGCTTTAATTGGTGGTAATTATCTTTTATTTAATTATGTATCTTCACATGATAGTTCTTTTAACTTTTAAGGACAAGGTCCAATTCTTTGGATGGTCTTTTGGTAAGCTTGCATAGGCACCTCTAGTTTCTCTCTTGCATGTTGGATTCCCTCGTTTAACATGGTAGTTCCCGCAATATTTGATGATAGATAAAAGATGAATCATTTAACCAAATTAAATAAATGTGATGAAAGTAGAAGTGCTATTCAGAGTCTTTCCGACTCAACAATTTGATATTTAGTAACCCTGAGTGCTCTTCAGAGACTTTTAACTCAACGCTTTCACATGGGCGTTATGCTAGTGTAATTGCAGAGCTTCCTACTCAACACTAGTGCTAGAATGTGGTTGTGAGGAACATCTAGATTATTTAAGTGGCCTCGGATTCGGTATTCATTTATCAAGCTTGGAGTGCTCCAGGGCTTATGCCCAACACTCAATGTACCTCAGGGCTTACTACCACTACATAAACCTTCTTCTAGGTACCTCAGGGCTTATGCCCAATACGTAGGTTATATGTGTGTTTCTAAGTCCACGCTCAACACACTCATAAGTCAAATCATGTAAAATCATAGCTCTACGCAGTAAGTAACAAAAGATCATCTCAGTATATTAGGGCTTGTACCCATATCAAAGATGAAGAACATCATTAAAACATTGGGGCCTCCTTGCCTAGTATACACTCAAATAAAGAAATCAGTCAGGGTCCATGTCCAGTATGTCAATATATAAAAGAATAAATCATAGGTGCTAGGGCTCATTCCCAATACTCAAAATAAAACATATGTGCTGGGGCCGTGGCACAATATAACAACAAAAATAGCTAGTCCAAAATTCGAGATATTACAACATGAATATCATTGACAAATGATTTGCAAATACATTCACACGGGGGCAAGGTAGCCACCATCTTACAATCAAAGAGATTTTAGATGGGTGATTTAGAAGAAAGATGAAACATTCCACCAATATAAAGCATGGAAACATGAATTCTATTTTGATTTTAGCAGAAACATAATTGTGGAATACTTGGTATGATAAGAATAGAGCATAAAGACTATGAATTCTATTCAAATGATACACTGAACCAAGCATGAAAAGAGCATTACATAATGGATTAAAAATGAAAGGAAGCACATATCACATGGGAAAACAGAAGAAATGGACTGCAAGACCGATCACACATGAATCCTTGAAAAAACGCCTTCTCGGCTCTGTCAACTTTATTAACACAGTTCAAAATGCACAACACAGAGCTACATGCTAAGTTCCAAAATTTTCAACCCTTCTTCATTCAATTACATAGAACTTGTAGCTACCTAGAGCCTCAGGCTCGACTCATTTGGACTAGAAAACAATTATAACATAATGACACCTCATTAGGACATATTCGTCACCACCACTACAAGACAAAAATGGGTAGGGAGGGCTTAATTGTCTTTTCACATTCACCAGTACTTTTTACCACAGGATATTTCACTTCAAAAATAAAAAGATAGCATATAGCAATGTAACCGCTCCAGGTGGAGCCGAAGTCATAAATAAATATTACAAATTTATTTTAAAATAAAATACTTCAGAAGTCTTTAACTTGAAATACGATTCAATAGCTAATTTGGAGTACGAAGTGTGTACTTTATCTTCGCATATCTTTCCACCTTGGTCCATAGTGCAGATGATGGAAGGTCGTATCTTGCCATTTCTTTCACCATAACCCTCATCTCAACATGATCTGCAAAGGAGATTGGTGGAAGCCTTTCACCGATAGCCACCAACCTGTGCAATATTTCAAAGTCTTCCACAATCTTCTCTATTAGGATCTTCGCTGTAAGCAGATGGTTCAAATGCTGAAACTTTGCATGATCCATCCTAATGGGGAATAACAATTTTTTATATGCATTTTGGGAAATCAACTCATGATTTTCATCCCAGAATGATGGCAAACCCTTTTCGATCAACCCTTTAAACTATCCCTTGAACCCTGTCACCTGTCTCCCCATTGCTTCAGCTCTGCCTTCCACACCTTCGACCTGTGCGTTCTTTCCCAATACTCTTCTTGCCGCAGTGATTGTTGTTATCCTGTCCCTAATATCTGAGGCCGCTAGATCTTCTTCTATCAAGATCCTCAGGAAAGAGTTCGCATTCTGAGCTGTTTCCTTAGGCTTCTTGTTTAGATGTTCTCTCATAGCAGTGCAGCTTTTAAGAGCATCTTCAATTGTTTTCTCTTTTATTCTCATAAAGTACAGGTAAGGTCTAAACTCTTCAGCTTCCTTAACAATCAGGTCCCACACCAGATTACTGCACCCCTACATAGCCGCTTTCCCCACAACTTGATGAGTGAGCTTCTTATTAGTTTCAATTAATTCCTTGTATTTATCTTGCAGGGATTTTGTTTCTTCATCCTTTTTCTCTTTTTCCTCTTTCAACCTCTGAGCTTTTTCTTTCAATTCTTTAATTTCACCATCCTTTAAGATAACCTAGGACATAGCCTTCAAAAGGCTATCAGCACCATCTCCATCTCCACTTTGACTCACTCCTGTTTGATGCCTGTCAAACTTGACAAGTTACTTTTTAAATCATCGATCATATTCTCCAAGCTTATTCTTTCTTTCTTCCAACTGTCTTCTTTCTCAACAAATTTTAATAATTCCACTTTGTTGTTATTGACTTCCTCATCCAAAGCTTCCTTTTCTTATTCAAGCTTTGTTTCCTCTGGATCCTGAATCAACTATATATTTGGAACCTTTGCCCTCTTCTGTAGCTTTTGAATCAAGTTATCTTTTTCTATCAATAACTGCTTGTTGGATTTGCCGCCACCATCGCTTTCAACCAAGTCAAACTGTAGCTTCTTGACTTGCTGTTGAAAGGCTTTATTTTCTAATCTTTCTTGCTTCAATTGGCCTTCCAATTTATTTACAATAGTCTCCAATTTATCATCTTTTAATGTTGCTTCTACAAGGTCTTCGTATATTACTTCCCCAATTTTCCTATGAAATTAGATCCTGTCAGGCACTGGTATCTTTTTCAAACTGACCTTCACTTGAGTCATTTTCTTTTCTATGGATATTTCCAAATTTAAGGTGTTTTCTTTCAAATCCCTGCTAGTCATCAAAGAAGTTTAAGAATTGGACAAATTTCTAACTGCTTGCATTAAATTAAAAAGCCTTTGGGTAGAGGCTTGCTTATCTAGTCCATAATGATTGTTCATGTATAGCGTGGACTAGAATCAATTTACATCCCCACCCTCCTTGACTTCCTGAAATTTGTATTCTTGAATTTTACTTCTGGAATTTGTACTTCTAAAGTCGAAGGTTCCTCTTTCTCACCTCCTTCACTTCCCGCTGAAACAACCAATTCATCTTGTGTCTCCACTTTAATCCTTTTTTCATCATTCCCTTCTTCCACATCTGCATCCATAACTTCCTCTAAATCCCTTTTCCTCCCCATCTCCAACGTGTCTAGCAGCTGCTCTATGTCCATAATTTGTCACATCTGACAAAACTAGCTCTCCTCCCTGTGAATTTATAGCTTCCTCCTCTTTGGGCTCATCATGAAATAAATTTCATCCCTTCAACAGTCCCTCTGTCTCTTGGTGTTCAAAATCCTTTAGGTTACAATTCTTCTTCCTCGCGGAAATAATATGCAAGGGATCATATGCAATTGACACGTCTTTTCTAAATTCCATAATCTCCAACAATTTCTCCACATCCATCGGAGCTTCTTTGCTCTTTACAATGAATGGACCTACTCTCCACGGGTACTTTACATCAGAAGCTTTTTTGAAATTTAGGAATTGCTCATCTTCTGCAATTAAGTTCTACCTAACAAAAACGAGCGTGAAAACCCTTAGAGTCAAGAAATAAGGTAAAATATAGGGTTCATGCACGAAGCCATATAAGCAAATCACTGTAGCATCCTTCAACAAAAACCAATCTCCTACCGCCAACTCATTTTTTAATTGCATCATAGATTCCATCTCTGGAAAACCTCTAGGTAATTCTTCCCCAAAAATGACTTTATAGACAACACACAAGATATAATTCAAGTAATTAAAGACATTATCTTCTAAAACGTCTATGCTAAGTAACTGTGAAAACTGCAAATCTTCTACACAGCTAGACATAACCATCTTCAGCAACTATGTCTGAAACCTAAAGTGTATAATATTGGGAAATATGCTCAACTACAAATGAATTCTCTCTGTCAAAAAATCCTCGAACTTGAGTGACGGCACCGACCTATTTTCGGTTCTGGGCGAACTAATGCTAATAGATGGACAATTGAGTTCTTGATTATCGGCTTCCCAGTTCTTATCCGACCAGGGGTGGTATTGACCGTCTCTTGAATGTGATTCACGATTTGATTCCAAATTTCTTGGGTAGGGGCTTTGGTATCTCGACATATTCTCTAGTTTCGTTCCTTCTACATTTCCCAAATCAGAAATCTAGGGAACATGATCCATACAAAATTGACAATACTGTTGTTGAAAGATTTGGGATCCCAAGATTTAATTGTTTGATCTAGGTTCCCATGTTTTCTATTAGTTCTTCTAAATAGCTCCGCTCCCCAGTCCCAAAGGGAGAATGAGAATTGACAAGAATCTAGGAGATGATTGAAATATTCCTCAGCATTAGAACATAGTGGGCATTGAGAGGGGCCAACTATTCCTCTTTTTCAGAGGTTCTCGATAGTGAGGATTCGACTGTAAACAATGATCCACACAAAGCAAGCCACTTTTGGCCAAGGATTTGATATCTGGATCTTCTTCCATATTCCATCTATTGGCCTTGCTTCTTTGCTTGTCCATAATTCATAAGCTTCCTTGATGTTGAATTTTCCTTTGGTAGAGTAACCCCATTGAATTTTATCATGGCCTCTTTGGATTTTTATTATTCTTTCTTGAAGGGTTTGCTCCATATGACCACTACCCTTAGGGGCGCATCTTTGTTTCCACCAATCCATTTGTTTCCATTCTCTGAATGTAGCATCCTCCTCTTCAAGTTTTCAAAAGTAGGCCACTTTTTTTATGTTTATAGCCCTGCAGTAATCCTGGCATTCTTGGGATGGGGGGAAGAGGCTATTTTTGGGCACTGCTGCCATGACTCCTCCCAAAGATTTGCAGTGGTTCCATACCTTATTTCCCATAAACTATCGTCTTAGATGATGTTCTTGCTCCAAAGGGTTGTTTTCCAGATATGAGAACCTTGTTTTTCCTTGTTGAACCTAATGAGTTCCTGCTTAGGTCTATCAGGGGCGTATTTAGTGTGCCACAACTGAGCCCATAGTTCTGAATTGTGGGTGACCCATATCCACCATATTTTGGCTCCCAAGACTTCATTGTTTATTCCCGGGTCCCTAACTCCCAGGCCACCATTGAATTTGGGTTGGCAAACTTTCTTCCAGCTCATGAGTGCCCATTTCTGCTTCTCAGAATTGACCACCCATAAGAAATTCGATTGAATGGATCTTATTTCTTTGATCACATATTTTGGGGCCACTAGGACTGAGAAAACATAAATAGGCATTGCTTGAAGGATAACTTTGAGGAGGGTAAGTCTTCTTGCAAAACTAAGGGGTCTAAGAACCCAATTACTCAGTTTTTTCCTCATTCTATCCAAAACATCCATCCATGATACCCATTTGATAACACCTTTGGCTAGATGGGTGTCAAGATATTTGGAAGGAAGGGAGATCCCTCGGAAGACTAAAATTCAGAGAATGTTTCTTTGGGGAATGTTAGGGGTATTAAAAAAGAAAACTTGTTATTTTTCTCTTGGTCTCCAAACCAGAAGCCTTGGAGAAGGTATTGAGGCATTTCTTAATGGATTTGGCTTCATGGATCGATGCATGTCCCATGAGCATCGTGTCATCCACAAATTTTTGGTGAGTCTGTTTGTTTGTGTGTGGACGAATGTTGAGCCCTCTTACTTCCCCATTGTTTACCATAGTTTTGATTAGTTTGTTGAGACCTTATGCCATCAAGATAAAGAACAAGGAAGAAAGGGGGTCCCGTTGGGAGATGCCTCTATAGGGGCTAAAGGTCCTAGTTGGGGGACTGTTAAGAAGAATGGAGAAGAAATTGGATGAGTTCATACTCATAACCCAATCAATCCAATCCCTGTCAAAACCATAAGCTGCAAGCATCTCCCTCATATACTGCCAACTTAGTTTTTCATAAGAATTTAATATATCATGTTTTAACAGCATCCCTTGGATTTTGGTTATTCTAGGGGAGTGAATGAATTCATGAATAAGAATAACCCCATCCAAATATGTCTTCCCTCCACAAATCTAGATTGCTCCGGGGCGATCAAGTAGGGGAGAACGGGTTTCAATCTGTTGGCCATAACTTTGGTAATAATTTTATAAATACTGTTACACAGAGAAATGGGACTGAATTTACCTGGTGTGTCCATGCCCTTAGCCTTGGGGATAAGTGTAAGAAACATGGCATTGAAAGCATGTAACATGCCTTTGTTTCATCGAGAGTCTTCAACAATGTGCAAAATATCTTGCTTGATCATGTCCCAGAAGTAGTGGAAAAATTAGTAGTGAAACCATTAGGTCCTGGGGCCTTTCCTTCTACCATTTGTTGGAGGGATTCTTCTACTTATGTAAGAGTCACTAGTTTGTTCATAATATCATTTTGTTTAGCAATTACTGTGTGGGGGATGAGCTGGGTGATCCTAGCAATCTGATCAGAGTGGTTAGCTTGATCTTCCCTCATGATGTTCACAAAATATTGTGTTAGTTCAGCTTCCATTTCTTCTCTAGTTTCCACATATTTTCGAGCTTCTATCCTTACTCTATTTATCCTTGAATTTTGCATGTTCTAAATAACAGAGCAGTGGAATAATTTTGTATTTCTGTCCCCATCTTGAAGCCATTGATTCCTAGATTTTTGTCTCTAGAAAACCTGCTCATGTCTTTCTCTAGCTTGCAGTTGTTCCAGGAGGATTTGTTCTTGCTTCTTTAGGTCTTCAATAAATCCATTATTCATGCCCTCCCGTTGGATGGATTCTATTTGCTCACTTAGACACTTTTTTGTCTTGAAATATGTTCCCAAATTCTTCTCTGTTCCACTTGCAAATATTTGCTTTTAAAGCTTTCATTTTTTGTTGGAATTGGTACATTCTTGTCCCTCTTGGGGGGATGAGATCTTCCCACCATTTCTGAACCAATGACTTGAAGTCCTTGTGTTCCATACAAAATTGTTCGAATCAGAATGGATTCCTTCCGCTTCACCTCATCCTATCCCAGAAGAGGTTGATTGGCCAATGATCAGAGCTTGATAAATGGTAAAACAAAGGTTTCCAAATCACCTCAAGTTGCTGCAAGATCCTCTCAAATTAAGAATCTATCCATCCTATTGGCCACATGATGGTCTCCCCCTTGTTTGGTATTCCACGTGAACAACCCATTCCCAGTTTTCATGTCAGCCAACTTACTGGATTCAATGATGTTTTGAAGGATTCATTGGTTGGTCAAAGAACTCGTCTTCCCCCCTTCTTTTCTTCTAGGGACATGATCATATTAAAATCTCCTCCAATGATCCAGTATTTATCCACAACCCAGTTTTCTGTACAGGAGAGGGATTCCAGGAAAGTCAAATTTTGAAGGTTGATGCTTGGTCCATAAACATTTGATATCACCCCTTTTATCCTGGTTTCAATGAGTTCAAATTCCATAGAGAGAGTGAAATGAGTTTCCAAAAAATTTGTGAGAACAACCACATCGGATCTCCAAAGAATCACAACTCCTCTAGCCTCTCCTCAAGCTTAAATAGCCATAGTCTTACTACCTCTCCACACCTTGTTTCCTATTTCCTCCATTTTCTCCAAACCACACTTTGTTTCTTGGAGGAATATTATATCTAGTTTATCCATCCTGATCTTGTTCTTCAGGATTTTTATTATATGCAGGTGTTTTACACCGCGGATGTTCCATGTGATGACCTTCATTGACTAACCTTTATTAACTTCTGAGAAGGAAGCCTTAATGGTGGGGTACTTTATTGACTCAATGAGTTTGGTTCCTATCTCTGCGATCCGCTGTCTATTCATTTTCTGTCTTGTCTTCTCACCTTATTCTTTTTGTTTTCTTTTGCTCCCTTTTCGGTGCTCTTTGGATATTTCCAGGAATGATCTAGCCTTAGATTGAGAATGGCCTCCTGTAGTAGTTATATTTTTCATTGCGAGACATATCCTTTTCCCTTTTTATCACACTCTTTTTCGATAACATCTAGATCCATCTCCCCAAGGACCATATCTTCTGCTTCATCGAGGGAATCATCTTCCATAGCCTCTAAAATTTCTTCATGATTTTCTTGGATAAGGTTATCAACTTCCTTAATTGGTTCTTTTCCTTTCTTCTAGTTCCCAAGACCTTACAAGGTTTCCACGATAGAGTTTATGGTTTTGAAACTGTTTGGGTGTAGAGGTTTCTTAGCCTTGGATTGTTCATGCGACTGCTGGTTGTTCAGCCGCATCCCCTATTTTTTCCGGATCACCTGGGTAAAACCCTCATCATTCAATTTTCTTTCCTTCTCTTGGGCTATCGACCGTGTGATGGTGCTTTTATTATTTTGTGGACAGTCCCTATTGAGATCACCATACTCATGGCATCTACGATATCCAAATGGGAGGTGCTCGTAGTATAATGGATGAGTCTATTCTTCTTCATCCCATGTCAAGTTGATTGCTTCTGGGAGATCCTGCACAAGTTCCATGCAAACACAAATACGGGAAAAATATGTGTATCGTCTCTATAGAGTTTGCTTAAAGGATTTTACAAATTTGCCTAATATATTTCCAATGTCTTGTAAGATCTTTGGTTCCCAATACTCGCAAGGGAGAGAATAAATCCTTATCCATATTGGGGCTATGTTCAGATCCTCTTTATCAGGGTTAAATATTTCCTTCCATCGGCATAGGTAGAATCCAATAGAGAAGAATAAATATAGACCTCCTTCCAGAACTTGATCTATATCCTCTTGATTGAAAAACAAAATTGTAAAAAAACCCTTGGCTCCTAAATGCAAATCGTAATGACCTTTAGGGGTCCAAGTAATCTTGATCCATGTGGTTAGGTCCTTTTCTTTTGGCAAGATGTGAATAAAATTCCATATCAGGGCTCTTTCTTTCCATTACTATACACTTTCCATAAGGTTCTCTAATCAAATCTCCAGAGAAGGGATATATTTTTCTCTCAAGAGACATCCTCCTTGGGTTTTCCGCGATCCTGAGTTAGCTCAACTGCTTACATTCTTTTCAAAGTTACTCCCTTGGGGTTCGTCAATGGTGTGCACCGCAATGTGGGAGGCAGGGAGTTCCTATCGACGTGAGGAGGGGGATCCGCCGCATCCTGGGATATCCATTTTTATTCAAACCTAGAAAAAACCTAAACCCTCACTGGAGTCGTTTCTCCGTGCTCTCAAACAATTAGCTCCTTCCCCCACTCAATGGCCATGATAAGTTATATTAATTAGTTTTAATTTTAAATACTAATTAATTTTTAAATATTATAGAGTGGAAAAAATATCTATTAATTATTAAAACTATGAAATTCCAATCTAAGTTGCCATGAAACATGGGTACCGGGACGGGTGTGGGTACAGGTGTGAGGGTAGGGACACCACTTTTTGAAATAGGGTACTTGGGTTCGTCGAGTACTATATATATATAGATAGTTGCAACAAAACTATAAAATTAAAATTTACAAACATGTCACATGCATACTTCTTCATAATTCAATGATTCATCATCCATTCAACATTCACATTGGAACATAAAATTTGATATCAAGTGGAAGTTATATTATGATTCCATTGTCATACTACATTCAAACTTTTCCTAATGATCCAATGACATTTCTAGACATGAAATAGAAAATACAAAATTCAGAAAACCTTGAACAATGATTTCATTCAATGATTCTCCTTGCTGTAACAGTGTAACAGTGTTGCTATATTCAATGCAGAAATCCCTTCATGGTTTCACCAAACACCGTCGATGTGGAAATCCCTTCACCAAACATTGATGTTGCTGAATGAAATGATTATGAGATGTTTGAATGGAAAATTATGATGTTTGAAGAGTTTAGGGGTCGTAATTTTAGGTTGGGTAGGGGGGAAACTTCCCCCCCTTCCTTTTATTTCACTACTTAAAAGATGAGGATATGTGATCCCCTCTCAACAAAACTAACCCATTTTTTCTAGTCAGCATCTCGGGTTCTTCAGTCAAGAATCTGATTTGTATGGGTTCCTCAACCAAGAACTCGCACTCGAATCAGATACATGGGTTCATGAACACGGTGTGGGGATGCGAACTATACACCCAGGTTAGCGAACCCGTGCAACTAAGATTCCAATATTTACTTTGTAATATGAACTATGTAGAAGTAAAAACAAATTAATCATTTTTAACATAAAAATTAATTAATAAATTATTATTAAAATAATTATATCGCCACAATAATTTTTTATTGGAAAATCAATCAACTATTTTTATTTGAATAGTTAAAATATTAACTCAAAAATATCATTTTTTAATAAATTATTATTATACTTGTAGTGGTTTACTATTATTATTATTATCATAATATTTTTTTATTGGAAATCAATTATCTTTAATTACAATAATTTAAAACTCAATTCCAAAACATAACATTTATTTTCTAAACTTTTCTTTACAAATATATAATCAATTTTAACATTAATTTTTACTATTATTTATAAATATATTATGTAAAAATTAATTTCTAAAATTTCAACATTTAAATTAAATTAACATATAAAACAAAATAACATTAAATAACACATTAAGATTTCAATTAAATTTATGTAAAACAAAATTATATCTTTTATATTTTCTATAAAATTAATGTTATACATAATATATATATATATATAATATATATATATATATATATATATATATATATAAACATTGATAATTGACTAGTGCTCATTATATTTCAAATTTATTAAATTATTTATTTATTTGAATAATTTGAATACTTTATAATAATAATGTTATTTTCTTATTCACTTTTTATCTGGTATCTATTTATGTTAATTAGTATAAAATATATGCATAATAATATAATGTTATAAGTTCTTAAAGTTTGACAATTATTTTAAATTTCAAAATTGAATTATATACGACTATTATATTAAAAAATTCTTAGGAAGATTGAGATATGCATTTTGCTATTTCATTTGTTAGTGTTACATTAGTTTAAAATGTTGGGAAGAAAATTCTGTTTTTTTCAATATGAGTTTAAATCTCTAATCAAATATGTTGAATTGGTGGGAAGTAAGGTTTATATTTTCTAGGCAAGTTTAAATTTTTAATAAAATTTGTCTATAAATACTATTTTGATTAATTAAAAGTATAAATAATATTTACATGATGGTGAATTGAAATTTAGAATAAAATATATTGAATGTTGTGTTTTGAATAAATACAACGAATCATATTTAAACTTTTAATATATATATATATATATATATATCAATGCTCTTTAAACCAAATATATATATATATTTCAATGCTCTTTAAACCAAATAGGTATAGTTGTTTGAATTTAAGGGTGGCAGAATTACCGATATCAAAAGCATGATTTTGACGTATGTGTTCGGTGTGTGTGAGCATGCCAATTTAGTGACTACAACAGAGCTAACCTTCTTGCTCACGGCATGATTGTTTTGACCGTTAAGGACATGCGTTATGTGTTTTGAATAAAAATAAGGAATAATGGCAACTAATCATATTTAAACTTTTAAAAAACAAAATAAATATAGTTGCTTGAATTTAAGGGTGGCAGAATTACCGATATCAAAAGCATGATTTTCACGTATGTGTTCGGTGTGTGTGAGCATGCCAATTTCGTGACTACGGCATGATTTTTCTAGATCGTTAAGGCCATGCGTTATGTATTTTTTCGCATAACATTTTCATGAGCACCATAGAGCTAACCGTTACCCGAGATCAAACCTCTATTTAAATGATGGATTTGGTCTAATGAGAGGTAGTTTTCCCAAATGTATTGGATATTTTCGTTTTGCTGAGTTTTATTTTGGGGAACGTTCAAATCTATAACTCATGCACTTGTGTGGTGATAGTGTTGTTTCACTCACCATCGCACCAAGTGTTACAATTTGTGATAAATTGTGATTGTTGGTTGTAACGGCTGGGTGTGGAATGGAATGGGTAGAAGTGGAAAGAAATGTATTTAACTCAATAGTTTGCTTCTCTGGTAAGGTTAACATTTTGCTCCTGAAGTTATCATTTTTGTAGTTGTAAGTATGTAAGCAAGCTCGGTACAGATATTGATATTGTGATTTCAAATACTCCAACTGGCGAAGGTAATGACAAATTATATCTTCACTGTATGTCTTATTTTTCTATTAATGCAATGCAATGGAATGGAGAAAGACCATTAATTTAAAATGTGAATAAAGTCTGATTAATTGTTTTCATTGTTAATTCATTTCATGTATTTCTTAACAGAATATATCAATAACACAAATCTGGTGCCTAGATACACTTCTCTCATAGTGCGCAGATTTACCCGAAACCGGCTGCTTGGAAATAGAGCAAAAATTCAACTAAGGTCCATTAAATCTGCTCCATAAAAATATTATAATTGGACTGTAATAGTAATATATGTGTCTACTATTTACCATTCATACTTAAATGAATAGATTTAATAGTGTTTTGAATATCAATGAATAGATTTAATAGTGTTTTGAATATCAATAAATGATGGGAACAATAATTGCTAAACAGATATCCTTTGTTTCTGTTTCTGTGAATTAACTAGAGAAAATCACTTGATAAAGATGGCTCAAAACACTGGAACAAAAGGCAAAAGCGTTACTTCTCAGATGCAACAGGTAGGTTCGCAGCTTTGTGCATTTTCAATGTGTATAGATTTTGTTGGGTGGTGTGTATAAATTGTGTATATGCATGCAGTGCAATGAAACTTCAAAGAAAGAGGAGGATGATTTTGGGGGAGATGTGTGCCACCACACCAATCTCAATTAACAAAAGAGTTACCTGTTGAAGCAACTTACCATCCAAATAAAGCATCAGCAGATACACCTTTTAAACCTAATCATTCTTCAAAATTTCTGCATACTCATTGGTGAGTTATGATCACCCTTCGCATTTGCTTCAATTTTGGACCTCCTTAACAATTAATTCCTAAAAATGAAAATACAATTTATGCAGTGTCAAAGAAGTTACGCCAACTATTCACGTCAACTATTCACAGCAGGTTTTTTGGCGGCCTACAAATATTACCTGAATTGAACTGCCCTATATGCAATAAAATATTGAAATATGTTGTGCTTTTAGGGAAATGTTGCTTCAACAATTATTGCCGTGAATGTATGTATTTCAATTACCAATTAAAGTTGAGATTATTAATCACGGGCAGAGATCATAACAGGGAGGAAGATAGATGAGCTAAATTCTTAGTTGGGTGTTTGTTATTTGTGTGTATCTTAAATGCAATATGTGGACTTGCTTGTGTGGAGAAGTCAATATTTCAGTTGAAAGAGACCTAATATTCAATAAAACCCTCCAAGATACCATTTATCATTTTGCTGGATAATCAAAGATACCATTGATCATTTTGCTGGGATAATCAAATAAGTCACAGCGAGCATAAAAAGTCAGCATACGTCACAGCCTTGCAGCTTCCGATTTGGCCAAAGCATTCAGCTTCTTTATAACATGGACATATCAATATTGGAGATTTTGTTCAATGGAGATTTTGAAGGAAAATTTTATGAATGCATGGGGTAATGGAAGGGAGAGCACACCTTTATTCACCATATCACTGACAAATCGTACAAATCGTACAGATACAAGTAATGAAAAAAAAAGAAATAGTCACCCTTCCCTTGTCACGATTTCAGCTGATGCGTGGAATGTCAAGGCATTGAAGATCGAGCTTACATAGATAATTAAAGTTTGTTATTGTTTGGGAGCACATTTTGTGCTGAAATAAATTCAAACATTCGAAGTTCTCAGTCTGCTGCAATTATTTTTGAAAAAAAAAATGGAAATTCCGAAATAGCAATTTTAATTAACTGGAATCTCTACTCTAATCTTTATGAAAAAAAAATTAACTAACATACATCTAATTATGCCCCATTGACTCCATCTTCCCAATCTGGAATCTAGGCACTTGTGAAAATCAACATTCTGGTGGGGATAACTATTACTAAATGTTTGTTGTGAATGGGAAACCCTGGGTAATCAAAGGTTTTTTAGGTTGTTAAACTCCAACCTAATTTTTTTTCTAATAGATGCCAAAATGCACACATGATCTGTAGTTCTATAATGGGGTTTTGATTCACATAAAAATAACACTGCACGTTATACTTGTATCCCCTACAATTTTCGTCACATTCAAAATGTTCATCTATACAGAACCAAAAGAATATAGATTGGGGTTTGTACATGCATAGATGTAACATAGTTACTAAGAATATAACATATGTTCACTCCATATTCTAGATTGGGGTTTGTACATGCATAGATGTAACATAGTTACTAAGAATAAAACATATGTTTACTCAATATTCTTATTATGAGGAACAATAAAGCAATTATGGAAGATATGGATGCAAGGTCAAAAAAAAGTTATTTGTCATTAATATACATTATTTGTCTATGCGGGTATCAAATTGGGCATTACAATTAGTTCATTCTATAAGAGCAAGGTGGTTATTGAATAGAATCATTTAATGTATTAATGCATTGCTTAAGTCTTTCATTTCTTTAAATCTATTGAGTTTTGGATAAATCAGAAGTATGAGAAAATAGAGTTGTAGTGGTATTATCAATAAGTGGATCTAAAGAACAAGGTTAGCTCACTTATGTTTTGCTTTGCTAAAATTTTTAATGTATGTCCCATTTTCTACCATTTGAGTTCTACAAGGTAAGGACAATGGTGGGAGCGGTTTATTTGATTTCTTTTATGGAATCATGGATAGGTTTTATTTTATCATCTTTTATGACATAATGAGCTACCAAGGTTTTGTTTCCTCTTCACTTTCTTAATGCATCACTCTCTAATGTGGGTTTTTAGAGGATAACCTTAAGATTCTTATCAAATATGTTGCTTTGTAAGCATCTCTTTTATTCATGCATGCTCCATCTTTAGGGTGGGAAGGAAGAGATATTTGTATACGTGCCCTATCCTTTACTTCCTTTATTTAATTGGCATTAGTGTCACACCCTCCCAAAAAACTAAGCTCATTTCACTTTCAAGCAAAATCCAAGATAGCATTTGGGAAACTATCATTAACCCTAATTTTGATTGGAATATATGTAACTAGTCCTCCACTCTTAACCATACAACTCATCTCCTCAATAAACACCTCATTATCCTACACAACCCTCATTTCCCCACTCTTGATCACAAGCACAAAACAACCTCCCAAAAGGATAACAACATAATTGTCCCACCCAAACTCTCATTTGATAGTGTAACTCCAATTTCATACAAAATTTATTGTCACAAGAAATCTCTTATTCAATCCCTAAAAAATGAGCCCTTACCCTAGATCCTCTCTTCTATCTACTACTAAAAAATACAACACTTTATTTCACTCATATTGCAAAAGCCATAATCCCAAGGTTCCATCCATTCCTTGTCTCCCTCCCATTGAATATCACCCCCATTCCTATTGCACCCACATATCTCGTCTATCTTTCTCACTTGTATGAACATAGCATTGTTGTGGTACTAACACTCTTACATACTACTTTGGAAATACTATTATTATAGAGGCTTCACGTCTACTCACGTTCATTATTTTTCCTAGGCCCCCAATTGTTACTTAGTCCTTCCACACTCCCATATTGTTCTTAATGAATTCTATGCTACAACAAATTGGGTTCCATTTCCCTCTTTCTCCCATGCATTTTATGGTATCAAAAAATATACAACATTATCCTGGTAGTCATCTTCAAGTTTGCATTGAATCCTTCTATACAACACATTTGTTTCATTCATTTACGCATCATAATCATACAGGTTTCTCTCCTAAGAAGCATATTCAGCAAACCGCTTCAACTTATCAGCACCATCACCTTTTTGCATCATCACAAACAAGTCAAGATGATCATGGCTATCCTACTCAATGATACATTGCCTCAAATAAAACTAATAACCTCCACATGGTTACAAGACTTTATGTAGTCACAATTCATCAAAAATACCAAATAATAATTCCAAACCTACAACCTCACTAGTCACCATATAACTCAAACATTTTAGTCACCATATCACTCAAACATTTTAGTATTTTTCTTTAATGATATGCTTGGAAGGTAGGTATACAATCATTTAAAAAAATATGGATTTATTTGACATCTCTTCATTAAAACAAAAAATTGATAGAGAACACCCCTCACTTTGGTGTTGCGAGTCAAAGTACACCAACAAACACAACAAATTAACAAACACAGAACAACAAGAACTGAGAGACTCAAATACATATGAAAATTCCATTTCCGGTTTTTCAATAACTCAAAAATTTGTACATTTAAAGTGTGCTCCAAACATGAAGTCTCAATTGTCCAACCCGCCGCCTCCATCTCATGTGATAACTTGGATACTTATTGCTCTATATTAACTCCAAATCTATCATGTGTAGATAGGAATCAAATCCCTAGAGGTGCAAACTTTTCCTCATTTTTTTGCACACTATGATGTGGAGCTAAGATGGATCTACCTAAGTAGTATCATATCCAATGATCATTCAAATTTCATTTATTTGACTCTTCACATTCACAAGACAATGGCCCACATTCTTTCACTATTGTTCCACATAATCTTTTAAATGAACATTGAATTCACACACATTACAACATCAACATTAAAAAAATGCATACATTAAGACCATAGACCCATACTTATCTATTGAACTATATTAAATATTTTTGAAATGTTATACTAGTTCAAACTTCTTAAAATTTTAAATATGTATATATTTTTAAATTTTCTAAAATTTAAATAATACATATTTTTGCATAAACTTTAGTTGAAGTATGAAGTATTATGAGAAATTATTATAATATGCTAAAAAGAATAAATGATATTAATGCACTATGATAAAGACCTTCAAACATGAGTAGAAAATAAAATGAACAATTAAATATAGTTACTAAGTTCAAAATTAGAATACAAAAGGATCAATTCAATAGCTTCAATAAAATGCCCACCAGTTTTCACAAGTGAGGGATTAAATTATTCCGAGGGCACCATCTTGTAGGTGGATGACTATTGCACCTGACTATAGTCTTATTCTTCGAAAACATTCTTTCGTCAAGAATATATTGGCCTTCCAAAACAGCCACTCAATCTTTTTTGCACTTAAAACTTGCCTAAATGGACTCAAGAAAATGCCCACGAGTTCTCACCAATGATGGATTAAATTATTATGAGGGAACAATCCTGTAGGTGGATGACTATTGCACCTGAATAGAGTCTTAGTCTTCGAAAAAATTATTTGTTGAAGAATATATTGGCGTTCCAAAACAACCACTCGACATTTTTTTGTGCTTAAAACTGGCCTAAATGGCCTCAGCAAATTCCCACGAGTTCTCACCATTGAGGGATTAAATTATAGTGATAGCATAAGCTTTCAAGTGACGGATTTACACACATGACCATTTAGTCCTTCTCGATAAAAGGTTTATGGCCAAGAAGATAATGGTGTGCCAAAACAACCAATCAACCTTTTTTGCACCTTGCCATATTATGTTGAGATATTGTAACTTCAAAGAATATTATATTTGTACTTTATTATTCCGGAGATGTTTCATTCCTCCGTGAAGATCTTATTGTATATCCGGAGATGTTTATTCCTCCGTCAGAATGTGGTAACTCGGGTTATTAGACTTCCCTAGTGGGGGTCGGCCCTGTATGTGTCATGTGGGTCAAAGGGTTATTAGACCACCCTAGAGGGGTCGGCCCAGTTAGTTGTAGTGGGTTATTTAACCCATTGGTTAAATACGAGCCTACGTGTACCTGTGTAAAATACATGTCAGTGTAGTGTATAAATAGAGGAGGTGTGTTCCTCATTTGATACACTCACACACTTGAGGATAGCGCACTTGTGGAGGAGAGGTCTGCTATTGTGGAGGAGGAGATCATGTCTCAGGTTTTCATCTTTGTATATTGCTGGTCATCTATATTGAGGAAGGTTTGCTGGGTTTTCTACCCCATGAGGGTTTCCCATGATAAATCTCTGTCTCTTGTGTTTATGCTATGCTTGTTGTTTCTTCAGTGATCCTGTATATGCTATTATTGTGAAATGGAATGTAATGCTGCTATTTTCTATCTTATCATATTGAATTTTAACATGGTATCAGAGCTAACCTGAAGGAAGACAAGGTATGGCACTTACGACACTTGCTTTACTTATGACAATTTGAAGGTTAGGGTTTTACATAGCAAAACCAGTCATCGTGGAACTTTTGCTATAAATCCATTTGTGCGAAGTTTCAGGGTCTGAAAAGTTTACAGGTCGAAGATAACATCCCCAGGTACCTTGTGTCCAAAGGGAACCGTCAGATTCGTTGTACTTTGTGCGTTATGATCAGTACAAGTTAGGGTTTCTGCCTCTTCCAGATCTCAGTCAAAATCAGGTGACCTTGGAAAAAAGGTCATAACATGGGATAGGAAGCTCCAAATACAATTTCGTAAAAAGTGATAGGTAGTACACACACTGTACTATCTCAGAAAACTTTTTCAGAGGCTGAAGGTGAACCAGTGACACGTGGCACGCCGTACAAGTGCGCTCTCCTGTTTTATCCCATAAACAGGTCATGTTGCGCCACTTGGAATAACTCTCTCTCAGAGAGTCCAATTGAGGTCAGACCTGTCAGGATGGAAATATAACAGGTCGAGCTATCTCAGGAAAAGTTTTTAGAGGCCGAAGTTCAAACAGTGACACGTGGCATGCCGTACAAGTTCGCTCTCCTGTTTTATCCCATAAACAGGTCATGTTGCGACACTTGGCATAACTCTCTCTCAGAAAACCCAATTGAGGTCAGACCTATCAGGATGGAAAGATGAGAGGTCAGGCTACTGTATAAAAAAGGTTTCAGACCCTGTGGAGCAAAAATTTCAGAGTTATAGCAGAAACAATCAGGTGCATATTTCTGTCAAAACAGAATTATTTTTGGAGCACCTTTATTCATGGCTTCCGGAATTTAGGGTTTCGGAGAAAGTTAGAATTTTTGGAATCGGAGTCCACGGCTGAATGCTACTCAGGAAAATCGAAATTTAGAGACCAAGATCGAATTTTTTGGTTGGGTAGAAGACCGGGCTTGATCAAACCCTAGTTTGGGATTTTGATAGGAAAGATGGAAAATTAGGGCTTCAGCAAAAGTTGGAATTTTTGAAGTCTGTAACCACGGCTGGAAGCTCCTAAGAAAAATAAGAGTTTAGAGCCTTGGATCGAACCTTTTGTTTGGGCAAAAGGTTGGGCTTCATCAAACCCTAGTTCGGGATCCTGTCCAGAAGATCCAGAAGTTTCAAAGGCAATTTTGAGGGGTCAAATTTTGGAAATTCAAAAATTGAAGTATGCTAGTTTGATCAGCTCAGCAAGACATATTCTTTCATCCATTTAGAAGTGTGAAAGTCAAAGATTGAATTTTTTGGGTTTCTCTAGAAAACCCTAATCAAGCTCCAGATCAAGTTTCAAGGGGAGTTGAGGCTAAGGCCTTACATAAGAAGACTACAAGAAGTCTCGACAGGTATGACTTAAGGAGTCTCAGGTATGTCTTGAAATCTAATTCTTGATTAAGTTCATGATGTGTTTGTCTTCATATTATTTATTAGTACAATCTTGATTAATGTTAGAATTGTCTTATCACCCTAGTAACAGTATGAATGCATGTGAATGATCAAAGACATTCATTGATTAGGGCTATATGATTGTACTAATGCATTATGATGTTGTGTGAGGTTGATGTTGTCTGCTAACAAGATACAGGTACATCACAAAAGACAAATCAGGTTCCATGACCATGAAAACATGAAGACAAAGACTCATCCATAATCTTTGTTCTACTTACGAGGTATGTATGACTTTGTTATATTATGCTTAACCTATGAGACATGCAGGTTCTAGCTCAGGATCTCTAAATCATTGAAGAGATTGTTTAGGTATGTTGTACATAACTAAGTAGGTATACTAATCCAGGTATGTTTCCCATGAATCTTACCTTGTGTTAGGATCCCTTATATAAGTATACTTGGTATGATTGGTTATGCTTATTCATAAAGTTAGTAATCAAGGTATTATGCATATTATGTCTTTTATCTTGATTGATGATATGCATGAGTAAAAGAAGACTTCCCTGAAATCTTGAATACTAATGTTTATTAACTATAATCATGACTATACATTCTCAAGATTATTTAGAACTATAATGTTTTGATAACATTTAGAACATACTAATGGGTGTATGTTTGTGTATGAGATCATGAGGATGACACTTGAACATGCACAGTGGTACAGAATGAATAGAAGTTCAAAAGACATACAGAAGATCAAGCGGGAGGCAACCACACAAACATAAAAGATAAGTATTTGAGTTGTTATTTGAAATAGTAAATGATATCGCCTGTAATATGTTGTATGCATATTTGTATTCCTATAATATATCATGCTGAGTGTAAATATTCATAGAACATTGAACAGTATACTACTAATATGCATATGATTGGTAAGTTGGACAAACATTCCATTGTTGCTTGTCTAGAATGAAACCTCTTTGCTGACATGCTGAGAGTTGTGCACACTCTCGATAGTATGTTCTGGTAGAGATGGAAGGCATCTAGATAGCCACTGTATGCATACAGGATATGGAAAAGTGTTGTGCCAAAGTATTGGTCAAATTAGTTGCATAACTATGTAAATGATATCTGTATGCATAATAGGTTATCATGTCAATATGATTTGATGATTATGAAGTATTACTAATCATGTACTTAATTTTGATTTGTAGGAAAGGTCATGAAGAATGATGGACACCGTACAAGCGATGGATGTTCAAACAAGAAGATTTACAAATCAAACAAAATATAGAAGGCTCATGGCTAGAATATTCTCTTAGAAAGGGGAAGAGAATCATGACAAGATGTTTGCTCTAAGTATGGTGTAATTAAAGAAGAAGTGTGAATTAGGTTCTGTATGGGTACCTAGGATCAATAATCAATTGATGAGCTTAATGATCACCATGAGTGATGTGGATCTCAATACTTGCTACAAGGTTGAATTTGGTTTCTATACATAGATGACTTGGATGCAAGAAGGAACTCACCACAAAGTTCGAATGATATTGAGGCTCATTTTAGTAGACCCATCTAACGAGAGATGGCACAAGATAATTCAATGCAGAGTGTGAATGATGTTCAGTCTCAAAGGGAAAATTGACAGTTTCTTGATAAGCTTGGGCTTTACCAAAAGTAAAGTTGTTCCTAACTTTTACCTTAAGGTTATGGATCATACTATTATTGTATTTAGATGATATATTTCTGATAGGGAATGAGAAACAGATGATGAAAAGAAAGAAGATGGCTGCAGAAATGAAAAATGAAAGATCTCAGATTGATGCATTACTTCCTAGGTCTGGAAGTATGGCAAGGCTCAGAAGGAATCTTTCTCAACCAGGGAAAGTATGCTGAGAAATATTAAAAGGACTTGATGTGTTGGAATGGCCACTCTCATGAATTCCAACTTGAAGTTCTTAGCAGATGAATCATTAGAGTTAGTGGATATAACTCTGTAGAGACAATTTATTGAGTCATTGATGTGTCTAACAAATACTAGGTTAGATATATGCTTTGTTGTGAACACCTTGAGTCAGTATCTAGTGGAAACTAGATGTGTTCACCTGATAATTGCAAAGCATGTGATGAGGCACCTAAAGGACATGATAGAATTCGATCTATGCTATCTTGAAGATCATGACTTCAGATGGTTATTCAGATTCTGATTGGGCAGGAAGTGTATCAGACAAGAAGAACACATCGAGAGGATGTTATTGTCTGGGATTAGCCATGATCTCGTGGTTTAGCTGGAAGCAGTCTAGTGTGGCTCTCAGCACAAGTGGAATATATGGCTGCTTGCTCTGCTAGTTGTGAAGAAGTTTGGCTTTAGGATTGTTTGACTTAGAGATAGAACCAACTGAGATCCTATGTGATAATTAGGGTTGTATCAAGATGACATAGAATCTAGTGTTCCATGATAAGTCAAAGAACATAGGGAACAAACAAGATATGACCCGGAAAGGAACTATAAAGTTTGAATTTGTAACAAGTTACCATTGTACTAACCAAACCTTTACCTCAAGTGAAGAAGTTACCAACATACTAACCAAACCTCTGTCTCGAGTGAAATTTGAATACTTCCAAGACAAGCTTGGTGTAGTTCAAAAGGACCCTCCTCGAAAGGGGGAGTAGTATAGTCACTGATGATGAGTTTGTCTCATCGAACAACAAGGTCGATGATGAGGTAACATGTTCTCCACACCTAGATACATAGAAATATTTAAATTTAGGACTCTTATACTTAGAATACTTAGTTTTACTTATACATGCTTTTGATGATAGATGTATTGGTGAGAATACATGCGTTTGATGATAAGATGTATTGGTAAGAATACATACTTTTGATGACACATGTATTGATTAATGTACTTGTATGGTTGAGGATACTTGTACTTGTATTGATGAGAATACATGTGGGGATTGTATCATCCTTGAACACATGTTCTAAAGAGAGCCGTAGACGTGAGGTCTCCGAGAATGAAGTCCTTAGTGGACAGTTGAGGGGATTGGATCATCCTTGGACTTTCAGTCCTAAAGAGAGCCGTAGACGTGAGGTCTCCAAGAATGAAGTCCTTAGTGGACAGTTGAGGGGATTGGATCATCCCTGGACTTCAGTCCTAAAGAGAGTCGTAGACGTGAGGTCTCCGAGAATGAAGTCCTTAGTGGACAGTTGAGGGGATTGGATCATCCCTGGACTTTCAGTCCTAAAGAGAGCCGTAGACGTGAGGTCTCCGAGAATGAAGTCCTTGGTGGACAGTTGAGGGGATTGGATCATCCCTGGACTTTCAGTCCTAAAGAGAGCCGTAGACGTATGGTCTTCGAGAATAAAGTGATGGGGATTGCATCATCCTGGAACCACTAGTTCAAAATGTACGTGATGGGGATTGTATCATCCCCGGACCTTGGTCCCTGAATTGATCCGTAGACGTATGGTCTTCGAGAATAAAGTGATGGGGATTGCATCATCCCGAAACCACTAGTTCAAAATGTACGTGATGGGGATTGTATCATCCCCGGACCTTGGTCCCTGAATTGATCCGTAGACGTATGGTCTTCGAGAATAAAGTGATGGGGATTGCATAATCTCGGAACCACTAGTTCAAAATGTACGTGATGGGGATTGTATCATCCTCGAACTTTGGTCCCTGAATTGATCCGTAGACATGTGGTCTCTGAGAAGTGGGGATTGTATCATCCCCGGACTTTGGTCCCTGAATTGATCCGTAGACGCGTGGTCTCCGAGAAGTGGGGATTGTATCATCCCCGGACTTTGGTCCCTGAATTGATCCGTAGACGAATGGTCTTCGAGAAAGTGATTTTTTTTTGATGATGATGTGGTTACTTGTATCGGTAGGATACTTGTATTGATGACGTGGTTACTTGTATCGATAGGATACTTGTATTGATGATGTGGTTACTTGTATCGGTAGGATACTTGTATTGATGACGTGGTTACTTGTATCCGTATGGATACTTGTATTGATGATGTAGTTACTTGTATCGGTATGGATACTTGTATTGATGATGTGGTTACTTGTATCGGTAGGATACTTGTATTGATGATGTAGTCACTTGTATCGGTATGGATACTTGTATTGATGATGTGGTTACTTGTATCAGTAGGATACTTGTATTGATGATGTAGTTACTTTGTATCGGTAGGATACTTGTATTAATGATGTAGTTACTTGTATTGGCATGAATACTTGTACTAATGATGTGGATACTTGTATTGTTATGGATACCCGTATTGATGACGATGCTGATGATCGTGAGATGACGATGCTGATGATCGTGAGATGACGATGCTGATGATCGTGTGATGACGATGCTAATGATCGTGAGATGACAATGCTGATGATCGTGTGATGATGATGTTGATGATCGTGTGATGATGATGCTGATGATCGTGTGATGACGATGCTGATGATCGTGTGATGATGACGCTGATGATCGTGTGATGGCGATGTTGATGATCGTGTGATGACGATGCTGATGATCGTGAGATGACGATGTTGATGATCGTGTGATGATGATGCTAATGATCGTGAGATGACGATGCTGATGATCGTGTGATGACGATAATTGTGAGGATCCAGATGATGATATTGTTGTAGCTGTTCAAGTGCTACAGAAGATAAAGACTCAATACTGAAGATGTCGATGTTCCAGTATTGAAGATGTTCCAGTAACTGCTTGAGTTACTGATGATGTTGAGAAAGCTTCCAATGATTTATAGATGTATCATGTATGATGTTGATGACTCCTTGCTCGTGCAGATACTGTTATAATATCCTTCTCGTTAAGGGGGAGTGTTGAGATATTGTAACTTCAAATAATATTATATTTGTACTTTATTATTCCGGAGATGTTTCATTCCTCCGTGAAGATCTTATTGTATATCCGGAGATGTTTATTCCTCCGTCAGAATGTGGTAACTCGGGTTATTAGACTTCCCTAGTGGGGGTCGGCCCTGTATGTGTCATGTGGGTCAAAGGGTTATTAGACCACCCTAGAGGGGTCGGCCCAGTTAGTTGTAGTGGGGTATTTAACCCATTGGTTAAATACGAGCCTACGTGTACCTGTGTAAAATACATGTCAGTGTAGTGTATAAATAGAGGAGGTGTGTTCCTCATTTGATACACTCACACACTTGAGGATAGCGCACTTGTGGAGGAGAGGTCTACTATTGTGGAGGAGGAGATCATGTCTCAGGGTTTCATCTTTGTATATTGCTGGTCATCTATATTGAGGAAGCTTTGCTGGGTTTTCTACCCCATGAGGGTTTCCCAGGATAAATCTCTGTCTCTTGTGTTTATGCTATGCTTGTTGTTTCTTCAGTGATCCTGTATATGCTATTATTGTGAAATGGAATGTAATGCTGCTATTTTCTGTCTTAGCATATTGAATTTTAACATATTATGCTCTCCTTTGGCAAAAATGGCTAAGTACTAAAAAATGATGGCTCAATTGGCTTTGGGAAAATGACCACCATTTCCTCACATAGAGAGAGATAATTATTTTGAGGGAACCATCCTGTAGGTGGATGACTATTTCACCTAAATATATTCTTAGTCTTGGAAAAAAGTATTTGGTCAAGAATATATTGGCCTTCCAAAACAACCACTCAGCCTTTTTTGCACTTAAAAGTGGACTAAATGGTGTTAAGAAAATTCCCACTACTTCTCACCAATGAGGGATTAAATTATTCTCATAGCACCATCCTGTAAGTGAATGAATATTGCACCTGAATATAGTCTTAGTCATCGAAATGAGTCTTTGGTCAAGAATATATTGGCCTGCCAAAATGACCACTCAACCTTTTTTGCACTTAAAACTGACCTAAACGGCCTTAAGAAAATTCCCACCATTTCTCACCAATGAGGGATTACATTATTCTGATGGCACCATCCTGTAGGTGGATGACTATTGCACCCGACTATGGTCTTAGTCTTCGAAAAACGTCTTTGGTTAAGAATATATTGGCCTGCCAAAACAACCACTCATCATTTTATGCACTTAAAACTCACCTAAACAGCCTCGAGAAAATGACCATCAGTTTTCACAATTGAGGGATTAAATTATTATGACAACATAAGCTTTCAGGTGGAGGATTTACACACATGACCATTTACTCTTTCTCGATAAAATTTCTATGGACAAGAAGATAATTTCCTACCAAAAAAACCAATCAACCTTTTTTGCACCCTGCCTATTATGCTCGCCTTTGGAAAAAATGGCTAAGTACTGAAAATATGCTTCAAGTGGATTTCGGAAAATGACCACCATTTCCTCACATAGAGAGAAATTTTTTCTCAAGGAACCATATTGTAGGTGGATAACTATTGCACCTGAATATAGTCTTAGTCTTGGAAAAAAGTATCGAGTCAAGAATATATTGTCCTCCCAAAACAACCACTCACCCTTTTTTGCACTAAAAACTGGCCTAAATGGCCTCAAGAAAATGCCCACCAGTTCTCACTAGTGAGGGATTAAATTATTCTAAGGGCACCATCCTATAGGTGGATGACTATTGCACCTGAATATAGTCTTAGTCTTGGAAAACAGTCTTTCGTCAAGAATATATTCGCCTGCCAAAACAACAACTCATCCTTTTTTGCACTTAAAAATGGCCTAAATGGCCTCAAGAAAATCCCCACCAGTTCTCACCAGTGAGGGATTAAATTATTCTGAGGGAACCATTGTGTAGGTGGATGACTATTGCACATGAATATAGTCTTAGTCTTGGAAAAAACTCTTTGGTCAAGAATATATTGGTCTTCCCAAACAACAACTTGGCCCTTTTTTGCACTTAAAACTGGCCTAAATGGTCTCAATAAAATTCCCATCTGCTCTCACGAGTGAGGGATTAAATTATTGTGACAACATAAGCTTTCAGGTGGAGGATTTAAACACGCATGACCAATTACTCCTTCTCCATAAAAGGTATATGGCCAAGAAGATAATGGCCTCCCAAATTAGCCAATCAACCTTTTTTGCACCGTGCCATATTATGCTCCCCTTTGGAAAAAATGGCCAAGTACTGAAAATATGGCTCAAGTGGCTTTGGGAAAATGACTGGGCATTTCGTCACATAGAGAGAGAGAATTATTCATAGGGAACCATCCTATAGGTGGATGACTATTGCACCTAAATATAGTCTTATTCTTGGAAAAAAGTCTCTGGTCAAGAATATATTGGCCTGCCAAAACAGTCACTTAGCCTTTTTTGCACTTAAAACTGGCCTAAATGGCCTCAATAAAACGCCCATCAGTCCTCACCAATGAGGGATTAAATTATTCTAAGGGCACCATCCTGTAGGTGGATGACTATTTCACCTGAATGTAGTCTTAGTATTCAAAAAACGTCTTTGGTAAATAATATATTGGCTTGCTAAAACAACCACTGAGTCATTTTTGCAGTTAAAACTGGCCTAAATGGTGTCAAGAAAATTCCCACTAGTTCTCACCAGTGATGGATTAAATTATTCTGAGGGAACCATCCTATAGGTGGATGACAATTACACCTGAATATTGTCTTAGTCTTTGAAAAAGCTTTTTGGTCAAGAATATATTGGCCTCCCAATATAGCCACTTTGCCCTTTTTTGCACTTAAGACTCGCATAAAGGGCCTCAAGAAAATGCCCACCCATTCTCACTAGTGAGGGATTAAATTATTCTTACAAAATAAGCTTTTAGGTAGAGGATTTACACAAGTGACCATTTACTCCTTCTCGATAAAAGCTCTATTGCCAAGAACATAATGGCTTGCCAAAAAAACCAATCAACCTTTTTTGCACCCTTCCATATTATGCTCCCCTTTGGCAAAAATGGCTAAGTACTAAAAATATGCCTCAAGTGGTTTTGGAAAAATGATTCGACATTTTCCTCACATAGAGAAAGAGAGAGAATTATTTGGAGGGCACCATCTTGTAGGTGGATGACTAATGCAACTAAATATAGTCTTAGTCTTGTAAAAAAGTCTCTGGTCAAGAATATATTGGTTTGCCAAAACAGCCACTCAACCCTTTTTGCACTTAAAACTGGCCTAAACAGCCTCAAGAAAATGCCCACCAGTTCTCACCAGTGAGGGATTAAATTTTTTTGAGGGCACCATCCTATAGGTGGATTACTATTGCACCTTCATATAGTCTTAGTCTTAGAAAAAAGTCTTTGGTCAAGAATATATTGGCCTTCCAAAATAGCCACTTAAAACTGGTCTAATTGCGTCAAGAAAATGCCCACCAATTCTCACGAGTGAGGGATTAAATTATTTTGAGGGAACCATCCTATAGATGGATGACTATTGCACCTGAATATAGTTGTAATATCCTAAATTTTGACCGACTATTTTTGATGTTATATACTGGGCTTAAGCCCCAACACATATGATTTATTTTGATTATTGGACATAAGCCCTAGTGCACATAATTCAATTCTTTCATAGATTTACATATTGGGCATGGACCCTGACTAATGCAGATTATTGTTATATACAGGGCATAAATCCCCAATGTATTGATTTATGTTTTATTATGAGATTGGGTACAAACCCTAATATACTGAGATGATCTGTTATTACATACTATGCATAGTTATGGCTTACATGATTGATTTATATGATGTGTTGAGCATGGAATCAGGAACACATGGATGACCTATGTATTGGGCATAAGCCCCGATGTACCTAGAGGATTTTATTACATACTGGGCGTAAGCCCCGATGCATGTAGAGTGTTGGGCATAAGCCCTGGAGCACTCCAAGCTTGATAATGAATATTGGATCCGAGGCCATTTGTACATTCTAGATGTGCTTCACAACCACATTCTAGTACTAGTGTTGAGGGGATGCTCCAGAATTGCACTAGCGTAGTGCCCATGTGAGATTGTTGAGTTAAAATTCTGAAGAGCACTCGAGGTTACTTGATCTTAAAAGTGTTTAGTTGAGAAGACTCTGAATAGCACTTCTATTCATCACATTTATTTAAATTGGTTAAATGAATCATTTTCTATCTATGATCAAGGACCGTAGGAACTACCATGTTAAATGATGGAATCCAACATGCAAGAGAGGGACCGAGAGGTACCTAACCTAGCCAACTATCCAAGCTTACCAAAAGATCCTGTCCAAAGAGTTGGACCTTGTACTTAATATTTATCAGAGAATTATTATGGTATGTACATAATTAAATCTAAAGAGTTATCATATTTAATTATTGAATAATTAGATTTATTTTTTCTAAAAGAAAAGTTTACTTACCTAAATAACATGCATAAAGGTTATACATAAGATATTTCTCATGTCACTATTATTATTAATATTATTAATAGTATTATTATTATTTGTGATCTAACTTAAATATACATCTAATTGTAACAAAATAAAGGTCCTATATAAACTAGGAGTGATTAGCTAATAAAATATCTTTCATAAATATTATAATTCAAATTAAATTAAAAGCTGAATATTATTATTTAAACTCAAACAACTATATTTCAAACACACTCACCTATATAAAGAAGGGAAGACCCCAAGAGAGGGATCATATTTTCCTACTATCATTCTTTTATGCTAATAGAAGAGAATTATTCGACAGAACTGAAGAAGCCTACTATTTTCCATATATGATCAACACCCTATCCTATGGCCTCTATTTCTCTTATTGCATGTTGGAACCAACTTGGGGGGATCCAGTTAAAAATAGGAATGGTCTAAGGGCCATGGATGGGAGGAACATGGTAGTCCCAAGGTTATTTAGTTTAATATTATCCTACAGGTAAGCTAGGTTCATACATTTTTTCCATTACCTAATGTTTGAGTGTGCAGGTTCTGCAAGGGAAGATTAAGCTTCAAGAACCAGGTATGAACTACAAATTTCCATAAAGTTCAATTAGATTTTGTAAAATCTCAATCACAGCTGAACCTAGCTACTGTGGATTCCTCACTGGTGAAAGATTGCACAACATTTGCAAGAATTAGCATAAAAAATTTAAATGAATGAAGAACAATACACATGAAATGGTGAATAATGTCAATATTATTAACTGTCCAACCTTAACATAGGTTAAGAACACTCATATATACAAATCTGGAAGAATTCGAATCCATCTGGAGTGTTCACACTGATCTAGCTTAGAAAAAGCTCAAACCCCCCTAGGTTGACCAAAATATCCCAAACCATCCCAAACTGGTTCGAATCAGCTGTGTGAATGCTAGGAATGACTGGACAGGCCCATGTGACCTCACACATGTGAAGAAACTGGTTGGTTAGAGGTTTGGTAGCTAAAATTGGCCAAAATTATGACAAAGTTGGCAAGATTGTCCACAAACTGAGCAAGTGCGCCCTAGGTAGAAGAGAAGCATGCTGAGTGCATTAATTGACCTGAGGAGGGCGCTCTAGGCATGCTGAGTGCATTAATTTCCCTGGGGAGCGCTCCAATTAGCTGGTTTGACTCAGCATTTGTTCACATTTGCTAACTAGTTCAAGACAGTTTGACAATTTACCAATCTAATCAACTTAGGGATGTAATCATTAATCACTTGGGCTAATTAATCATCATTAATAAATGATTAATGTACATAGGTGGAAAAATGTTCTAACAGATTTAGATGTTAAGGTAGGAAATTATTATGCATCATTCCTGTTCTGTGTATATTATAATTTTTAATTCCTTTTATGGAGCAAGGGCCAATTGGCATGGGCTCTCAGGTTTTACACTCTGCGATCAAAATTTCATTTAATATTTCCATTGAATTTAATCTTTTCCCTAAATGCTTCAAGGATATAGCAGGGCTAGCCTAACTAGCCTATGCTAGATACCTATATAGATAGAATCACTAGTATTAAAATTTTATTTAAATATTGATGCCTGAACTATCAACCATTACAAAACGAAAACATCATACTGTACATTTAAATTAGTCAAATATGTGGAAGCTAGGCTTTAACCTTTCACCCAGCAAAATTTTAAACTCAGGTTTCCAAAACACGGGATCCACAAAACCAATGTAGTTGAAACTTAGTTTATCTCTTTTATTATTTTTAAAAAACAGGAATAATGCAGGTCAAAGCTTCTAAACTATCCATCAACATAGGATATATAGGATCATTGATATATTCAAACCTACAGCATAAAAATACCCACGGTGCATATAATTTCCAAGACAAACAAACTATCAAACACGAATTCCCTATTTAGGGCATTTCAGCATTTCGTTCTTCTCAACAGAAAATCCATCAAGATGTACAAACTAACATTCAGATTCACAAGACATGACCCACAAAAATATTCATAAATCCAACGTAGTTAAACTCAGCCATTTCTTTATTCTTTTAAAAAGAAATAAAATAAACGCAAGTCAAGATATCGAAACTCTCTACCAATGTTTCAAACATTTAGTATCACTGGTATCTTTAGATACGCATCATAAAACCACACCAATAAACTTCCAGGCAAAGCCACTACCCAACACGATTTCCCTATATAGGGTTTCCAATAAATTCATTCTTCTCCTTATCAGAAGTACAACTTAACTTGGATGAAATCCAACATTTCAGATAGATTTGAACGCATATTCTAGCTCCATGATTTTATTGAACAATCATCCATTAAAATAAAATCAACGTGCAGAGAGTTAAAAAACTTCATTTAGACAGAAGCCATCCACTGGCCAACATACGTTCAAAAAAGAGCTACGCTCTCAACGATTCTTATTCACATAATTATCAATAGAAATTTCTTCATGACAAAGTTAGAACGCAGAGCCATCACACCTTAGAAATTACCAGAACATTTCAAGATCATTCTCTCTGCCAGTGGCATGATTTTTTTATCCACTTAAACCCTATGCCTAAATCCTTAAAAACAAAAACTTACAGAAGTATACAAAATTAAACAAACAACATGGCTAACAAACATCAATGACATTTAATTTCATAGAAGCACATACTCAGTGGAGAACACAATTTAAAATCCAACACCATCATATTATATTCAAAACCCCAAAACAGAACGTTGTGGGTATTTCCCATCAAGCTTTAAATATTTTTACAAAGCCTATGATTCAATCGATCTACGGTAGCAAAAATGAATCTTCAAGGTTTTATCTCATCTATCAGAATAAAAACATCATAAACATTAACCAACAGGTTGAAACCCCCAACGATTTCTTCATAGTCGTTTTTCTCTCAGTCACTCACCAAACCAGCAATGACCCATTTGAACTTTGAATTAGTTATAATGAGCCAAAGGACTCAACAAAGTTACTTAATAATAGAGCTCAAAGCTACAGAGAAGGCAGTCATAGCTGTGAAAGGAAGGAACAATATTGGGAGGACCTAGGCTTACCATTGTTATGCCAACCATCAAATATTCCTGTCACTTATTGGAACTCGATGCAAGGGATAGTCATACCTCCTCACCTGTTAGCCAAACCATAAACAACCATGAGTTAGATAGAGGCAAACGATCATGTGCGCCAAGAATGGAGAACAAAACCATTAAAATTATGGGAAAGAGTTACCTGTCAAAGAATCGTAGCCCCCTCCATTTCCATACCACCTTGGCTGCACTGACCATGAGCATGGCTCAAGTCAAAGCCTAAACGAAACCATACACAACAAGCAATTACCCTCCAGGCCAAAACAACGAAATGACAAAACATAGTTGTGTATACCAAAAACGTAACTCTCCTTCTAGCTGGCATCAAGTCACGTGAAGGTCATGTGTAGCATTTAAAGCTACCACCAAACATCCACTAGCACCCCAATGTTTATCAAAATGCTATAGTTTGGGTAGCACTTTGATTTCTAACCAAACACCATAGTTTGGGTCGTGTTGGTGCCACTCCATGTGTTTATTCCATGGCACATTACAAGTGGTGGTTACCTATTGGACCTCTTTCGATTCATAGAACTAGGTCATGCTAGGTAATTGATGTAGGTAGTTTAGGGAGGAGGCCCTTTAGTGCCTGCAAAAACATATTTCAAATACGTGCATTAGCAAGATTGCTAAGTAAGTGCAGGTTATTTCCAATACTAATCCCTTACTTCTTAGCAGCTTTGTCGGTAGTATGACTACCAACATCAAGACCCCATAAGTACTCATACCATTCTCATAAAGTCCATCAGGCCTGAATTAGTGAGATAAACCAGTTTAAACACTTAAATGAAACCAAGCATACATTTAAAAATTTAGAAGTGAAGTACTTAAAGAGAATACTTAAAGTATTATACTAGCATTAAATTTGCCATGATTGTGATATACACCTCACACTACCTCACTTCATCGATTCTGCAGAAAACTTAATTTGTAAAACCAACTCTCTTAGAACACAATGTCTCATTGCTTCAAACAAAAACCAATACAACTTCTAGTACTGAAGTTAATTTGCTATACATTATCTATTTAGGTAATGTTTGTTTTTTGTAATATCTACAAGTTCTATTAAGCTGAAAGTAGTGAAATTATAGTAGAGAATACAAACTGAGGTGGTCTTGACAGTATCCACCTATGAGAACCATAAACATCATAGTTAAGGTCATACACATCGAGAGAGATAAAACAATCCCTGATATCAGGGTGTGACATCGAAGCCATGAAGGCTAGATACAAACAACCTGTCTGATGGTCAACAAAAAACAAAAAAAACATATAAGAGACCAGCAAAGAACCTTGCTAACCAGCAATGTTGGGCGCCTTAGCATCAGAGAAAGTTTCTTTGAGAATGGGGCAGATGTAGCAGTTGTCATCGTCCTCATCTTGAGCAGAAGGCACAGTGCTTTTAACAGGGGAGCTCCTCGCATAGGTTCAAGTGTCGCGCATAGGCAGCTTGATGGGTGGGGAGGGATGTCTTTATGAATGCAGAGAAGCCGCCATCAAGCTCATTTCTTGTGTGTTTGTAAAGAATTGGCCCGAGAGTGCAAGGGATGGGGAAGGACAGGTAGGGAGGGTCCTTTCCCTTCTGAGTACTGCTACGAAGCTAAACCGTGTTGAATCCAGCAGAGATATTATGAGCCTTTCCAAGAGAGGAGACTAAGAGTCTCGGAGGATTGGCCATACCAGAAGATGAGGCAAGGTTTCCAGAAGGAGTGACCCTGCAACTTCATGCGTTGGCAAGAGAGCCAAGACCAAGGGAAGTGGCCAGAGTGCCAAAGCCATGCGTGGAGCCCGGAGAGGTATCCTGGGTGCCGAAGGTGGAAGTCGAGGGCCAAAAACTATCATGTATGACTACCGAAGGTGAAGGAGAGGAGCTCGGAGCAGTGCTTCTAGGACCAAGATCATAGCGGAGGTGGCACGCTGGTGCATATGAATCCCAGCCGAAAGCACTCTCCAGATTATGCAGAATGGCAGCCATATTTGGAAAAGAGGCACTGAGAGACTGAGTTGCAAGCCTGGAAGAGGCCTAGTTTGTGAGCATGTCCTACATTAGCTCCCCCGACATATTCTTTGTCAACCAATAAGGATCCCTGTGATGAGCCAGTCTCTACTGCTGAGTGTGTCTGCAATGAGACATGCTTCCCAATTATCAATCAAAAAATGAACAGGGGTGGAGATTTCAGCCTTGTATCCCATCTTGCCTTGTTTACTTTTCCGTGTTTCCTTCTTCTTTCCAGCATTGGAACCTTTGGGTCTTCCCATTATGCAAGAGACGCAGAGAAAACTAGGAGCAGATTGGTGAGAGCACAGGAACAGAACACAGCAAGAAGAGATGCAGGACAATGAGGGATGAGACTAGAGTTTGAGGGGGACATGGTGATGCCAGCTAGCAGGATGGCAGAGTCTCACACACCGAAGGTCCATGAGTTGAATCTGGACAAGTTGCATGAGGGGAGGTCAAGGGACGAGGAGTTAATGAGGTTGGCAACTTGACGTTGCTTCACAGTTATGAAGGGCCTCCACAGAATCATGAGCGCCTCTAGTGAGCTCGGTGTTGACAAATGGGGTGGGAGCGTGGTATATAGTGCCATGGGGGAGAGGTGCGTGGGAACCAGTGGCGCTCTCACCCATCTGTGTTCTGCCATGTCCATTGTTGTCACCCGCATCCAGGGTTGTTTAGGTAATGTTAGTAGTAAAAGAATTTTTTTTAATTTTTACTGTTTTTAGGGACATTACAAGTGGTATCAGAGCCCAGCTACAATACTAAGTGACCTATTGGGCTCATTGCAAAAAGAACACCGTTGTAGATACTTATAAATAAAAAACATACATTTATAATTTTCTTTTATATGTGTGTTAGCACCCAAAATGACCCCTAAGGTTGTGGGAAGGGGACACTTCGGGGTGACCACAAAACCACTTTAGACTTATGTTATTGACCCAACATAGTCAGAAAGGGATCTCTCTTAAATCCAAGAAAATTTTAAGATGACCATATATTTAACAATGACAAACAAACAGGGTTCTTATAACTTAAGATAATCATTCAAAGCATACTCAGAAGGTCATATTTCTGATGGGAGGGATTGTTTAAAGGATGTGGTGAGATAATGAAGGGAGAAACATTGGGCGATGGAGTCATGGCCTAATACATAAGTCAAATAACAATGTTGCAGTGTGAAAGATCAAAATGTAGACAAGGTAGTGACCTGCTTCCGGTCTAAGTGCTATTATCTGGTGAAAAAGGAAGAAGGAAGAAGTCTTCTACCCTTAGGGACTCCTCCTCTGGTGCTTCCTCTATTGAAGGAGGAGGTGTCGTCTCTTTAGTGGGGATGATGTAATATTTGATGATCTCCATGTCATGCAAGGCATCCTACTTATCTTCTTCGGCCTCTACCTCCTTCAGTCGATGTCGATTCCTCCTACGCACTTGTCTTCCTTCGTGCTCCTCTGGCTCGCTGGCCAAACTCTCTTCCACGAGGTCGAAAATGAGTGGAGAGGAGGGAACATGCTCCTCCTCCACCTAGGACCATACTTGCTCTAGTACAACAACCACCTCAGCTCCCTGATCGCTCACCATAACCATATCATAACTGAAAGATGTCTAAGTGGCCAAGCTTGCCACCTTTCTCATGCAACAATTTTGAATCAGGACGTAGAGACCATGCTTATAATGGCCTGATGATGATAGCAGCTATGTGTGACCTCCCTCGCCATGATGGCCTGACCAAATCTCCCAATCGAGCAGCAATGATGTCTGTACTTGAATTGACATAAAACATGCTTAGCCATTATTTTCTGGATAGGTGGAAAGATATACGACGACACTGAAGTGGCGTCCATGATATTAGCAATCATTTTGGTGGCAATAGAGATGCTTTTAAGGCTTCTATCTACCTAGTTGAATCTAGACCGTAGATTCTAACCTTGCCCCAATATGGGTCATTTGGAAACATTGCACCTACCATGTTCGCAAATTTGAAGCTGGTCAGCTCGGTGCACAAGTAAGATTTGTGAACTCATTTTGAGTCGTAGAGCTCTCCCCTGCTGAACCAGAGCCATTGGAAAACGCTCAGGTTTAACCCAAGTTCGTAGATATGAAATGGGACCTTTCTCATGCATGTTGAAAGTGTGAACATTTTCTCTACCGTTGATCCATGCCGTTGACCATTGATCAACCTTGACATGCTCGTTGGTTAATGCCTCCGCCCATTATTATGTGGCTTCCAACTTTCACCCCGAAGGGCGCCTTGCAACCATCGATCTCCGTCGCTCTTAATCTAGGTGCTCCAGAGGTGCCATCGTACACCGAGGGTGCATTTCTTCATCTCCAGCCTATTTAGCATTTCTTTTAAGCCTTAAACCCTTTATATTTTCTCTCCATGGGTTAGGCATGGTACGTAAATCTTTGAACCTTTTATGTTTTGATCCTGGGTGTCCAGATCAGTGCTTTTCTCTGCTGCCTCTCTACGGGCCTGAACCTCCTCCACACCCTTAGCACAATTCTGGTTCTAACAATGTGTATATGAACTAACATATTTATGTTCTTAACATTAATACGACCTTGCAGGTGTTAGCACTAGAATTGTGCTAAGTGGTTGGAAGGGGTAAAACCCATTCCATTGTCTAAAGGAATCCCCCGGCTCTCAGTCCACACAATCCAAAAAGTTGAAGCATTCAAAGCCCTGCGAAATAGACTTGATCCTATGTGAGAAAAATTGATAAAAATGGAGGTTAAATTGCTAAGATTGTGCCAGCAATGCATTATAACCCCTTTGGACAGCATAGATCGAGAGCAATGGGGACCAACAATCAGAGGCCTTCTTTGTAGGAAAAGCTAAGGGTTGTTTAGGCGTGGAGGGAGCACTAACCTGCAGACATGTTAAAGTATGATCAACGACGGAGGATGCAAATCAACGACTCACATGTTGTTCGCAAATGTTACTTGCAGGGAAAAGGTCATGATTACGATTTGCAAAGTTTCTTAAAGTGTTGTGTCTTTCGACGGCTTAGATTTTGTGGAGTTTGGATCTGTGGTCCAGATCTACTTCATAGATGTTACTTGTGCGGCAAACCTATAGGTCCCAAATTCGCAAAGTTGGTAGAGGCAGTGTCGCTTGACGGTTCAGATGAAAGCATGGATAAGATCTACGGTACTAGTTTGATCACAGGTTTCGACAAGCAAAAATCATCTCCTCTGCAAACTAATGAGTGCCAAGTGGACGGAGGCCACCTCAACGTCGTTGTTTGTTGTCCACCCACCATGAAGGCTTGGTTTGGCACATTTTGATGCCGGTATTGACTGCAGTCATCATACCCACTCATTCGCAGGTCCAGTCAATGAATCATGGCGAAATGATTGCTTATTACTATCGTCACTATCACGATAGTTATAGGCATGGCTTCCATGGTGCATAGCTCACATCCATACCGAAAGGTGGCAAGCTCGACAAATCAGGCACCTTTTAGTTGAGAGCAGATTATGGAGAGTGGGCAGAGAGCCGAAGTGGTTGTTGCGCCTGAGAAAATATGGTCTGAGGTGGAGGAGGAGCATGTTCCCTCCTCTCCGATAGCATTCGACCACATGGAGGAGAGCTCAGCCAGTGAACCTAAAGAGCATACAGGCCAACAAATGGACAGGTAGGTTCGACATCGGTTGAGTAAGAAAGGGATAAGAGAAGACAAGTGGGATGTTCATCGGGACATGGAGATTATCAAAGATTACATCATCCCCATAAAGGAAGCGAAACCTCCTATCGTAGCTAAAAGAACACTAGTGGACAACCCCGTGAAAGTAGAATATTTCCTCAATCCAGAGAGAAATTTAAGGCTCCAGAATGATGTGGCAGCATGTTCGTAGCATCCTTTTTCTTTTCCCAACAAGTCTATCTTTGGCTAACTGTATGGGCATCTTTTCCTCTGTTTTGAGGCCAAATTAGGGTCTATCTGTTGTTGGAAGTCAGGGTGGTATGCACCCTGTAAAGGACAGTTGTATAGTCAGTCCTGGCTCGTTTGGTGGTCGTCATTGTCATATTTGTAATTTGTTGTCAAGGGCAACAAACTGAATTGTGTTGGTGGCAGCATAGACGTAGCAGTTTTTTATGATTAGTTTAAGGCTGGGAGCTTATAAATACCATGTAATAGAAGATCAAATGGTTGGAAAAATCATTTGGCTAAGACCCTAGGGAGATTGAGCTCCGTTTTGAAGCATAGCCTTGAATAGAACTGGAGTGCCTATGGCAGATATTTGGCAAAGATTCATGTGTTACTTTACTTGTAGTCCATTTTTTCTTTCTTCTTCATGTGATCGTACTTCCTGTTACACATTTAAATTATGTTTTCTCTTTCATATCTGAGATCCGTGTATAATAGCTTAAAATTCTTGGAAACAGCCTTTGGTTATTATCTCAGGTGTTCACTCATTATTCCCACTAAAGTTGATGTCGAATTCATCCATGCTAGGTGCTAGTATCAATGGTTTGTTCTTTCTTTCTTCTTTTATCACCAGAAAATAACATTACGACAGAAAGAGGGTAGCTACCTTTCCTCTGTTTTAATAGTTTGTACTGCAACACTACTGTCAGATTTACATGTAGTTTCTTGACTCCATCGCCCAACGTTTTTCCCCAATGATTCTCCCACCACACTTTTACTCAATTTTCCCCACTAGAAATCTAACCTTCTAAATGCACTATGAATGATTATTTTGAGTAATAAGGCTCTACATTTTTTCTTGATTATCTTCAGTCCATTTTAAGAGAGATCCCTCTCAGAATGTGCTGGGTCAGTAGCATAAGTCTAAAGTTGTTTTGTTGTTACTCCAGTTGCCCTCTCCCACAGCCTAGGGGGTCATTTTGGGTGCCAACAAATTGGCTCCATTGTCAAGGAACGAATGTTCCACTAGTACAAGACGAGAAATTAATGACTAAAATTTGACTATAAACGACTATTTTTGAGTTGGTGACTAATAGTATCTGATTTCCACTATCTTATCTCTAGTCGTATTTCACTATTCATTAATTGGTTGAATTATTAGTCATTGATTTAGTCATTGATAGTCACTGATTAAGTCATTGATTTAGTCATCGATTTAGTCATTGATACTCACTGATTTAGTCATTGATACTCACTGATTTAGTCACTGATTTAGTCATTGATACTCACTGATTTAGTCATTGATTGTCACAATTAATGGCTAAAAATACAACTAAATAAACTACTAGATGATAACATATTAATGACTAAGCTAATACGACTAAATGTTAGTCGCACTATAAGATACTGGAAATTAGCTACTAATAGTCATATATATGTGAATTTAGTCATTTTCTTAGTCACTAATTTATGATAGGGTATAGAGGAATTGAACCACCAATATCCTGCCTATAATTAGGCAGGTGCTCTTGTTAGGATATTCCTATACTCCATCCTAGTCCTATTAGCTTTCTAGTCATTTTCATTTTCAGTCATGCATGCAAAATTAGGGTTTGCATGCATTTTGCATGCATTCTAGGTCATCAATCCTAGCACCTAGTCGTCAGCAAACTAGCCCCCGGAGCTTCCTTCAGATCATTTCTAGGCCTCCCAGTGACTAATGTGCCCTCCTTTGCTCCACTGCATGACAAGAGCGCCTTCTTCACCTACCAGTCTAGTTATATTCAATTATATTGAGTTATCTTCAGTTGTTTCCTTGATTTAAGGATTAACTGACTCATTACTGAGTTTATCACTCTGTTGGACCTCCAGTGAGACTCGATTGACCATTCTGACTCCAGTTAACTCCTATAGCGCCCTCCACTAAGCCTCCTTCACTATATTAGTGCTTCCATGTGCCAGTTACACCAACCACAGTCAGTTAGACTCAGTTTGACTCCCGGTTGATCATTACTTGTGCATTGATGACTTCACTGATGAGAAGGTGGACTCCTAGTTAAGCATTGATGACTCTCCACTGATTATGGATCTGTGCATGAAGGCTAATTCGAATTCCTCCTAGTGAATTCGAATCCTCATACTCAACATTTTATATTTACCAGTTCATTATTCTTTTAATAGTAACATGTGTAATTATTCTGCCTCAATCAGAGTTTCTTTGGATCTAAGTTCTATTGCTTGTCTCTTCTTCTATTATTCCTAAATTCTTTCATTGTGAGGATTACATCATCGCTTTGGATCTTATGTGGGCAATTTCACATGGTATCAGAGCCATTTGAGAGTGTATTCTACCTCCATTCTTGATATTTTTTTGCGGGTATTTCAAAGTTCCAGTAGCAGATTCAACATCTTTCTATTTTGCACTTGTTCAAGCAGTCAAGATGAGCAATTCGAATGCTCCTTCTTCTATACTTCTCACTCCTTTCAATTATTTAGAATAGAAGATGAAGACGATAAATATCTTGAGTTCAAAAGAGTTTACTCGAATGGTTGAGGAAAAGGATGCCATACCAAATCAAGCTGAAAAGAGAATCAAGCACCTAAACAAAATCGATGAAGCCTTTGGATGCATATTCCTTCATATATCTGATGATCTATTGTTTCATACTGATGGATTGAAGTCTCCAAATGATTTATGGATAAAATTGAGGAGTCTTTTTGGTAAACAAGACGAAGTAAGAGGCTACATTCTTGAGAATGAATTGGTTGCCCTTCAACCTAGCAATTTCGAGAGCATCAAAGATTTCTTCTCCAAATTTGAGAATTTGGTTTTGCATTGCAAGCAATGTGGCATCACTAAAAGTGATGAGCAATTGATACTCTCTATATTGAGCAAACTTGGATCTCAATTTTCTGTCTTTGTATCTACCTTTCATTCTATTCGAATGTCCATCCCTAGATGGAAGTTTCCCAGGTTAAGTGACTTTATTGAAGCTCTCACTCGAGAAGAGAACAAACTGTTTCAAATGGGTTCCATCAAAACCTCCAGAGATCTAGCTCTTTTAGCTGGTGAATCAAGTGGAGCGAATGCAAAAGGGGGACAAAAAGGCAAAGGCAAGAAACCTTCAAGATCCAAGAATGACAAACAAAAGAGACCAAATTGTACCTACTGACAAATGCAAGAAAGCAGAAGTGGTTGTTGTGCCTGAGAAAATATGGTCTGAGGTGGAGGAGGAGCATGTTCCCTCCTCTGCGATAGCATTCGACCACGTGGAGGAGAGCTCAACCAGCGAACCTAAAGAGCATATAGGCCAACAAATGGATAGGTAGGTTCGACGTCGGTTGAGTAAGAAAGGGATAAGAGAAGACAAGTGGGATGTTCATCGGGACATGGAGATTGTCAAAGATTACATCATCCCGATAAAGGAAGCGAAACCTCCTCCCGTAGCTAAAAGAACACTAGTGGACAACCCCGTGAAAGTAGAATATTTCTTCAATCCACGGGGAAATTTAAGGCTCCATAATGATGTGGAAGCATGTTCGCAGCATCCTTTTTCTTTTCCCAACAGGTCTATCTTTGGCTAACTGTATGGGCATCTTTTCCTCCATTTTGAGGCCAAATTAGGGTCTGTCTGTTGTTGGAAGTCAGGGTGGTATGCACCCTGCAAAGGACAGTTGTATAGTTAGTCCTAGCTCATTTGGTAGTCGTCATTGTCATATTTTTAATTTGTTGTCAAGGGAAACAAACTGAATTGTGTAGGTGGTAGCATAGTCGTAGCAATTTTTTATGATTAGTTTAAGGCTGGGAGCTTATAAATACCATGTAATAGAAGATCAAATGGTTGGAAAAATCATTTTTCTAAGACCTTGGGGAGATCGAGCTCTGTTTTGAAGCATAGCCTTGAATAGACCTGGAGTGCCTATGGCAGATATTTGGCAAAGATTCATGTGTTACTTTACTTGTAGTCCATTTTTTCTTTCTTCTTCATGTGATCGTACTTCCTGTTACACATTTAAATTATGTTTTCTCCTTCATATCTAAGATCCGTGTATAATAGCTTAGAATTCTTGGAAACAACCTCTGGTTATTATCTCAGGTGTTCACTCATTATGGCCACTAAAGTTGATGTCGAATTCATCCATGCTAGGTGCTAGTATCAATGGTTTGTTCTTTCTTTCTTCTTTTATCACCAGAAAATAGCATTACGACAGAAAGAGGGTAGCTACATTTCCTCTGTTTTAATAGTTTGTACTGCAACACTACTGTCAGATTTACATGTAGTTTCTTGACTCCATCGCCCAATGTTTTTCCCCAATGATTCTCCCACCACACTTTTACACAATTTTCCCCACTAGAAATCTAACCTTCTGAATGCGCTATTAATGATTATTTTTAGTAATAAGGCTCTACATTTTTTCTTGATTATCTTCAGTCCCTTTTAAGTGAGATCCCTCTCAAACTGTGCTGGGTTAGTAGCATAAGTCTAAAGTGGTTTTGTTGTTACTCCAACTTGCCCTCTCCCACAGCCTAGGGGGTCATTTTGGGGGCTAACAAATTGGCTCCATTGTCGAGGAACGAATGTTCCACTAGTACAAAACGAGAAATTAATGACTAAAATTTGACTATAAACAACTATTTTTGAGTCGGTGACTAATAGTATCCAATTTCCACTATCTTATATCTAGTCGTATTTCACTATTCATTAATTGGTTGAATTATTAGTCATTGATAGTCACTAATTAAGTCATTGATTTAGTCATTGATACTCACTAATTTAGTCACTGATTTAGTCATTGATACTCACTGATTTAGTCGCTGATTTAGTCACTGATTTAGTCACTGATTGTCACAATTAATGGCCAAAAATACAACTAAATAAACTACTGGATGATAACATATTAATGACTAAGCTAAATACAACTAAATGTTAGTCGCGCTATAAGATACTTGAAATTAGCTACTAATAGTCATATATATGTGAATTTAGTCATTTTCTTAGTCACTAACTTATGATATGGTACAGAGGAATTGAACCACCAATATCCTGCCTATAATTAGGTAGGTGCTCTTGTTAGGATATTCCTATACTCCATCCTAGTCCTAATAGCTTTCCAGTCATTTTCATTTTCAGTCATGCATGCAAAATTAGGGTTTGCATGCATTTTGCATGCATTCTAGGTCATCAATTCTAGCACCTAATCGTCAACAAACTAGCCCCCGGAGCTTCCTTCAGATCATTTCTAGGCCTCCCAGTGACTAATGTGCCCTCCTTTGCTCCACTGCATGACAAGAGCGCCTTCTTCACCTACCAGTCCTGTTATATTTAGTTATATTGAGTTATCTTCAGTTGTTTCCTTGATTTAAGGATTAACTGACTCTCTACTGAGTTTATCACTCTGTTGGACCTCCAGTGAGACTCGATTGACCATTTCGACTCTAGTTAACTCCTATAGCACCCTCCACTAAGCCTCCTTCACTATATTAGTGCTTCCATGTGCCAGTTACACCAACCACATTCAGTTAGACTCAGTTTGACTCCCGGATGATCATTACTTGTGCATTGATGACTTCACTGATGAGAAGGTGGACTCCTAGTTAGGCATTGATGACTCTCCACTGATTATGGATCTGTGCATGAAGGCCAATTTGAATTCCTCCTAGTGAATTCAAATCCTCATACTCAACATTTTATATTTACCAGCTCATTATTTTGTTAATAGTAACATGTGTAATTATTCTGCCTCAATCAGAGTTTCTTTGGATCTAAGTTCTATTGCTTGTCTCTTCTTCTATTATTCCTAAATTCTTTCATTGTGAGGTTTAAATCATCTCTTTGGATCTTATGTGGGCAATTTCACATGGTATCAAAGCCATTTGAGAGTGTATTCTACCTCCATTCTTGATATTTTTTTGCAGGTATTTCGAAGTTCCAGCAGCAGATTCAACAACTTTCTATTTTGCACTTGTTCAAGCAGTCAAGATGAGCAATTCGAATGCTCCTTCTTATATACTTCTCACTCCTTTCAATTATTTCGAATATAAGATGAAGATGATAAATATCTTGAGGTCAAAAAAGTTTACTAGAATAGTTGAGGAAAAGGATGCCATACCACATCAAGCTGAAAAGAGAATCAAGCACCTAAACAAAATGGATGAAGCCTTTGGATGCATATGCCTTCATATATCTGATGATCTATTGTTTCATATTGATGGATTGAAGTCTCCAAATGATTTATGGATAAAATTGAGGAGTCTTTTTGGCAAAAAAGATGAACTAAGAGGCTACATTCTTGAGAATGAATTGGTTGCCCTTCAACCTAGCAATTTCGAGAGCATCAAAGATTTCTTCTCCAAATTTGAGAATTTGGTTTTGCATTGCAAGCAATGTGGCATCACTAAAAGTGATGAGCAATTGATACTCTCTATATTGAGCAAACTTGGATCTCAATTTTATATCTTTGTATCTACCTTTTATTCTATTCGAATGTCCATCCCTGGATGGAAGTTTCCCACCTTAAGTGACTTTATTGAAGCTCTCACTCGAGAAGAGAACAAACTGTTTCAAATGGGTTCCATCAAAACCTCTAGAGATCTAGCGCTTTTAGCTGGTGAATCAAGTAGAGCGAATGCAAAAGGGGGACAAAAAGGAAAACGCAAGAAACCTTCAAGATCCAAGAATGACAAACAAAAGAGACCAAATTGTACCTACTGACAAATGCAAGAAAGCAGAAGTGGTTGTTGCGCCTAAGAAAATATGGTCTAAGGTGGAGGAGGAGCATGTTCCCTCCTCTCCGATAGCATTCGACCACATGGAGGAGAGCTCAGCCAGCGAACCTAAAGAGCATACAGGCCAACAAATGGACAGGTAGGTTCGACGTCGGTTGAGTAAGAAAGGGATAAGAGAAGACAAGCGGGATGTTCATCGGGACATGGAGATTGTCAAAGATTACATCATCCCCATAAAGGAAGCGAAACCTCCTCCCGCAGCTAAAAGAACACTAGTGGACAACCCCGTGAAAGTAGAATATTTCTTCAATCCGTAGGGAAATTTAAGGCTCCATAATGATGTGGTAGCATGTTCGCAGCATCCTTTTTCTTTTCCCAACAAGTCTATCTTTGGCTAACTGTATGGGCATCTTTTCCTCCATTTTGTGGCCAAATTAGGGTCTATCTATTGTTGGAAGTCAGGGTGGTATGCACCCTACAAAGGACAGTTGTATAGTGAGTCCTAGCTCGTTTGCTAGTCGTCATTGTCATATTTGTAATTTGTTGTCAAGGGAAACAAACTGAATTGTGTAGGTGGCAGCATAGTTGTAGCAGTTTTTTATGATTAGTTTAAGGCTGGGAGCTTATAAATACCATGTAATAGAACATCAAATGGTTGGAAAAATCATTTGTCTAAGACGCTGGGGAGATTGAGGTCTGTTTTGAAGCATAGCCTTGAATAGAACTGGAGTGCCTATGGCAGATATTTGGCAAAGATTCATGTGTTACTTTACTTGTAGTCCATTTTTTCTTTCTTCTTCATGTGATCATACTTCCTGTTACACATTTAAATTATGTTTTCTCTTTCATATCTGAGATCCGTGTATAGTAGCTTAGAATTCTTTGAAACAACCTCTGGTTATTATCTCAGGTGTTCACTCATTATTGCCACTAAAGTTGATGTCGAATTCATCCATGCTAGGTGCTAGTATCAATGGTTTGTTCTTTCTTTCTTCTTTTATCACCAGAAAATAGCATTACGACAGAAAGAGGGTAGCTACCTTTCCTCTGTTTTAATAGTTTGTACTGCAACACTACTGTCAAATTTACATGTAGTTTCTTGACTCCATCTCCCAACGTTTTTTGCCAATGATTCTCCCAGCACACTTTTACACAATTTTCCCCACTAGAAATCTAACCTTCTGAATGCGCTATGAATGATTATTTTGAGTAATAAGGCTCTACATTTTTTCTTGATTATCTTTAGTCCCTTTAAAGAGAGATCCCTCTCAGACTGTGCTGGGTCAGTAGCATAAGTCTAAAGTGGTTTTGTTGTTACTCCAGCTTGCCCTCTCCCACAGCCTAGGGGGTCATTTTGGGTGCTAACAAATTGGCTCCATTGTCGAGGAACGAATGTTCCACTAGTACAAAACGAGAAATTAATTACTAAAATTTGAGTATAAACGACTATTTTTGAGTCGGTGACTAATAGTATCTGATTTCCACTATCTTATCTCTAGTTGTATTTCACTATTCATTAATTGGTTGAATTATTAGTCATTGATTTAATCATTGATAGTCACTGATTAAGTCATTGATTTAGTCATTGATACTCACTGATTTTGTCATTGATACTCACTGATTTAGTCACTGATTTAGTCATTGATTTAGTCATTGATACTCACTGATTTGGTCATTGATACTCACTGATTTAGTCACTGATTTAGTCATTGATTTAGTCATTGATTGTCACAATTAATGGCCAAAAATACAACTAAATAAACTACTAGATGATAACATATTAATGACTAAGCTAAATACGACTAAACATTAGTCACGATATAAGATACTTGAAATTAGCTACTAATAGTCATATATATTTGAATTTAGTCGTTTTCTTAGTCACTAATTTATGATAGCGTACAGAGGAATTGAACCACCAATATCCTGCCTATAATTAGGCAGGTGCTCTTGTTAGGATATTCCTATACTCCATCCTAGTCCTACTAGCTTTCCAGTCATTTTCATTTTCAGTCATGCATGTAAAATTAGGGTTTGCATGCATTTTGCATGCATTCTAGGTCATCAATCCTAGCACCTAGTCGTCAGCAAACTAGCCTCCGGAGCTTCCTTCAGATCATTTCTAGGCCTCCCAGTGACTAATGTGCCCTCCTTTGCTCCACTGCATGACAAGAGCGCCTTCTTCACCTACCAGTTCAGTTATATTCAGTTATATTGAGTTATCTTCAGTTGTTTCCTTGATTTAAGGATTAACTGACTCTTTATTGAGTTTATCACTCTGTTGGACCTCCAGTGAGACTCGATTGACCATTCTGACTCCAGTTAACTCCTATAGCGCCCTCCACTAAGCCTCCTTCACTATATTAGTGCTTCCATGTGCCAGTTACACCAACCACATTCAGTTAGACTCAGTTTGACTCCCGGTTGATAATTACTTATGCATTGATGACTTCACTGATGAGAAGGTGGACTCCTAGTTAGGCATTGATGACTCTCCACTGATTATGGATCTGTGCATGAAGTCTAATTCGAATTCCTCCTAGTGAATTCGAATCCTCATACTCAACATTTTATATTTACCAGTTCATTATTCTTTTAATAGTAACATGTGTAATTATTCTGCCTCAATCAGAGTTTCTTTGGATCTAAGTTCTATTGCTTGTCTCTTCTTCTATTATTCCTAAATTCTTTCATTGTGAGGTTTACATCATCTCTTTGGATCTTATGTGGGAAATTTCACATGGTATCAGAGCCATTTGAGAGTGTATTCTACCTCCATTCTTGAGAATTTTTTGTAGGTATTTCGAAGTTCCAGCAGCAGATTCAACAGCTTTCTATTTTGCACTTGTTCAAGCAGTCAAGATGAGCAATTCGAATGCTCCTTCTTCTATACTTCTCACTCCTTTCAATTATTTCGAATAGAAGATGAAGATGATAAATATCTTGAGGTCAAAATGGTTTACTAGAATAGTTGAGGAAAAGGATACCATACCACATCAAGCTGTAAAGAGAATCAAGCACCTAAACAAAATGGATGAAGCCTTTGGATGCATATGCCTTCATATATCTGATGATCTATTGTTTCATATTGATGGATTGAAGTCTCCAAATGATTTATGGATAAAATTGAGGAGTCTTTTTGGCAAACAAGATGAACTAAGAGGCTACATTCTTGAGAATGAATTGGTTGCCCTTCAACCTAGCAATTTCGAGAGCATCCAAGATTTCTTCTCCAAATTTGAGAATTTGGTTTTGCATTGCAAGCAATGTGGCATCACTAAAAGTGATGAGCAATTGATACTCTCTATATTGAGCAAAATTGGATCTCAATTTTCTGTCTTTGTATCTACCTTTCATTCTATTCGAATGTCCATCCCTGGATGGAAGTTTCCCACCTTAAGTGACTTTATTGAAGCTCTCACTCGAGAAGAGAACAAACTGTTTCAAATGGGTTCCATCAAAACCTCCAGAGATCTAGCTCTTTTAGTTGGTGAATCAAGTGGAGCGAATGCAAAAGGGGGACAAAAAGGAAAAGGCAAGAAACCTTCAAGATCCAAGAATTGACAAACAAAAGAGATCCACACTTTTCCATTTGAAACTACATGGAACTTATAGAGGCCTGGAATCTCATACTCGCCCTATTTGAAACAAAAATTCGTTACAATGTAGGGACACCTCATCATAGTTCAGATGTCACTATCATAAAACAGAAAATATAACAAGATAAGCTTAATTGCTTTCTTGCATTTGTTAGTATGTCGTTAAACAATATAAAAGACATTTAAAATATCTGTCTAATGGAGAAACTTCATTACATGACGGGCAACCCACTACCACGTCCTAGAAAATCAAAATCCTAAATATATTACAAACTTTTATACCTAAATAAACCGATATTTAGAAAATGCAAAGATCTGAGATCTAAGGGGTAGCAGCTGCCAGTGGAGGATGATAGGTATATTTCATCCTTCCATATTTCTCTATAGGTACCCAAAGTTCAGGTGTTGGGATGTCGTAACTTGTCATTTCTTTCTCTAGGACCCTTATGTCAAGGTGATCAATAGAAGACATGGGTGGAAGTCCGTCACCAATAGAGGTCAATCTGTACAACATCTTGAACTCTTCGTCCATCTTGTCCATCAATATTTTCCCTGAAAGTGGCTGGCTCAGATGCTTGAACTTGGAATGATCCATCCACCTGCTAATCATCAACTTTTTATGCTCACTTAGGGGAATCAATTTTTTCTTTTCATCCCAAAATGCAGGAAACCCTTTTTCTACTAATCCTCCAAACTGTCCTTTGAACTATGTTAACTGTTCATTCATTTCATTTGCTTTGGCCTCCATAGCTTCGAATAACACATACTTCCCTAGGATTTGTTTTGCTGCTACAATGGTTGTGACCCTGTCCTTGATGCTCAAATCCATGATATCCTTATCTGTCAAACTATTTAAAAATTTTATAGCATTATACGTAGTCTCCTTTAGCCTTTTGTGCAGCTTTTCCTTCATGGTAGTGTAGCTCTTAAAGACATAAGTGACTATCTTCTCCTTTGTCCTCATGAGATCTAGATAAGGTCTGAGCCTATGAGCTTCCTGGATAATTAAATCCCAAATCAAATGCTTGCATCCCTGTATAGCTGTTTTCCCTATAATCTGCTAAGAAAACCTATTATTAATTGCTACCAATTCCTTATACTTTTCCTGTAGGGCATTTGTCCCTTTTTCCTTTTTGTCATTTTCTTCCTTTAATCTTTGATTCTCTTCTTTTAGTTCTCGTATTTCAACCTCCTTTAGGTTGATCTGGGACATGGCCTGTACAATGATGTCAGTATCATCCTTCTCCTTATTCGGGCCTTCGCTTGCCTGCTGTGAACATATATTTGACAAACTGCTCTTCAATTCTTTAATTTGACTCCTTAAACTCATCTTCTCTTTCTCCCAGCATCCTTCTTTCTCTGCAAACCTTAGCAATTCATCTTTATTATTGCTGATCTCCCTGCTTAAATCTTCTTTTTCTTGTATTAACTTTGTTTCTTCGGGAGATTGTATCAACTGGGTGTTGGGGATCTTCATTTTCTTTTGTAGGTTCTGGATCAAATTATCTTTCTCTTTTAACAGTTTCTGGCTTACTTTGCCCCCGCCATCACTTTCAATTAAATCATACTGCAGCTATTTGACCTGCTGCTGAAGTGCTTTATTCTCTGACCTTTCATGTTTCAACTGGGCATCCATTTTATTACAGTAATATCCAATTTAGAGATCTTCAAGGATGCTCCCACTAGGTCATCATATAGACCTTCTCCAATTTTCCTGTGAAATTGAATCTTGTCAGGAAAGGGTATCTTCTTCTATTCTACCTTTGCTTCCGTCATTTTTTCTTTATCAGATATCATCAGATTGAAAGTGTGTGTCTGGATATCCCTACTCGTTATCAAAGATGTCTCTATTTTAGACAAACTCCTTAAAATGGGCATTAGTTCAAAACATTTCTGTGCAGATGCCTACTTATTTTTCCCATGATACTTAAACATATCTTCTTGGGATTTAAATTTACTGTCCTCACTCCCTCATTGTATATTCTAATATGATTATCAATTGAGTGTTGTACATTATAAGTATGGATGGCATGAGTTCTCAAAAGGATCAACAACTAGGAATTTTTATCTAGTTAAAAAGGAAATGATCTTTTGGGATTCTCTTATAACAGTGAATCTAGTTACGAAAAAATTGCAAAAGCATGAGCAAGATTGAGCGGAATAATCCAAAGGATCATTCGGCAATTAGACTCCATAGAAGAGGCAAGGACCTTCAAGAAAGTCGATCAAATGGAAAAATAGGCCACCTACCTAGACAAAGGGATTCTCATCAACAACCAAGATCCTCTAGGCAACGATTAGGTTACATAACCATCTCTCATAGCAAAAATCAAAAGTGCAAAGGGACTTAGGTCTAAAGACCCACCCTTGAGAATTAATTTAGAAGCCAACCGGCATTCCAGCAAGCACGAAGGACAGGCAAATCTATTTCACTTACGCGAGGGAGCACTCATGTCATATAGCATATTTGATCCTCAAACCTGCAAATGGATACATTTGGTATCGGGTTAATTTAAATCCCATTTAATCGGGTTTGAGCATGAAGGTGGGATATATCCCACGCAAGGGATGGCAATGATCAAGGGAAATTATAACATTTACAATTCCTGCTCTCAGAAAGGTGATTGACATCTTCAATAAGCACACAAGGGTCTTGTGGTCAATGGTAAGCTTAACCTCTCCTTTTAGTTTACCCGCATGTGTTTTGAATTTTCCTTTCTTGGAATTAGTGGTTATGTTTCTAGGCACTTTTGTGTATCTTTGGTCCAAGGCAATTTGTTAAATTGTGTTGAAATTCACAACATAAACGACTAATTCACATTAATCATTGTTAGCTAGTCATATTTATATTCTCGTGACTAAAATAGTCATTTTTATTTTAGTCACTTGTTATCTAGTCATATATTTTATCCCGTGACTAAATTAGTCATGTATCTTAGCCATTTTTTGTTGGTTTCTTTAAAATTGCTCAATTTTAGTCATTATCGCTTGAAAAAACTATGGTGACTAACTTTTTTAGTTGCCTAGTCACTTATCTCTCATTTTGTACTAGTGTTCTATTCCCTGGGGGAACGACAAAGTTTCAGACCTAACTATTGATGGTGAATGACAGTCAGTTATAGATAAGGTCGTATATATTTCACTTGGCGACTACACTCATTCATTTTTTGATATAAAGGAAGCTCCATTGAGGAAAAAATTGGCGACTCCACTTGTGATTCAATTCAATTTGCAGACTCCACTGGAAAACGAGCTTAGCTACTTTAGACATGGAATAATTAAGGTCCAGGTATCAAAGTGTCAATCTCTTCAAAGTGGTCTTGTTCTTCTGTATTAGTCTCCTTTTACCCTTATGTATATATATCAAAAAATATCTGTCACACTGAAGAGCTCTAGGTCATGAGAGACCATGCTTTGTATATCGTTCACTAGATCTTGAAAATGTATATTCTCCTTTCGCCCCTAGAGTTGATGCCACCGCTTCTTTTGAACCTTGTAAGATCCCTACCCAACCTTGCAAAGACCATAGGAGTGAGGCCGGTAGCATTCCCCCTATACATGTTCCTTCGCCTTCCAAGTCTCAGCTGAGATATAGCCCTTTAAAGCTGCCCCCTGTCCTTCATGAATTTCCTCCAAACTACCATGAATATCTCCCTATTTTTATGGAGACTCTGAATTTCTTTCTGCTGAGAAACATATTCAAGGTTTTGAACATTTTGTGGACCTTTTTGAAGTAGAGTATGATGATTTTTGTATGAGGTTTTTTGCTCAATCCCTCCGAGGAGATGTGAAGAAATGGTTTGAGCATTTGCAGCCTGAGTCTATTGACACATGGAGGGAGTTATCTGATGTCTTTCAGGATTTTTGGGGTAGGAGAAGGTCATGGGACCTAGTTCTTTCAGATTTTTACTCCATCAGAAGGTGGGAAGATGAGACCATGTCCAACCTTAACAGGAGGTTCACAACTTTCTATTATAATATTCCAAAGGAAATTCACCCCTTGGAGAATGTTGTTAAGTTACACTATGCATCTATCTTCCCTCCTGATTTATCTCTGCTTCTTTTGGAGAGAAGGTCTGCTAATTTGCAGCACATGTTCACTGATGCGGTGGAGGTTGAAGACAACCCCATAATGTCTAGAAGAGTCCCAGAGAAGGGCGATAAGGATGAACTGAAGAAGGGGTTAGAGTTCAGAGAAGGGGATGGCCATGGAGGATCTGGGTGGATTTCCCATGGCAAGCAGAGAGATGGTCAACCTGGCCAAGAGCATCTGGAGAGTCCTATGGTGTGAAGTCCTGAAGAAAGGTTTTGTCCGCCCATATATGACGAATACAAAGATGAAGAGGCCATAGGCTTCCTGTACATGGGTGACAAAAATGAGCCTTCATGCAATCAATTTCAATATTCTAGAAGAGCCGCCAAGGAGGGAGATTCAACGCCAAAACCTAACTCCTTTGTTGTAGTCCACGAGAATATAAAGCCTGAGGGTGGTGAAGCCCTGTCTCCTGAAGCTGAATCATTCACCAAAATAGCTAGACTTGTAAAGTACATGGATGAAGAGACCCTAGAGACTCTGCATGAAAAACCTTTCCCTCATCTGCGTGAAGGAGGGAGAACTAACGATCAAGAGGTTCCTGGAGATCTCCAATAGACAGAGTTTCCTCTTTTGACTGGAGTTGAGGAAGAGTATGGAATAATTGAAGAAGTTCTTAGGCCAGGCATATACCTTCAGCAAGTTGACCAGATAGTTGAGGCGCTGGAAGATGACCAGGGTGGCCAATGTGATTTTTATACAGGATTATCAGACTTCGAAACCTGGTCTCGGGAGGAGAATGCTTTACTTGATCCTTTTGAAAATCAGGGTGAGTGTTAGCACTATGATTGTGCTAAGCTTTTGGAGTGGTTATCGCCATTTGTGCTAAGCTCAAGCCTACCACCTAGGAGGTTTACACGTCAAATCCACACACCTGCCACATTCAAACTTCCAAAGTCCCAAAAAATCAATTGTTAAATTCAATGTGATAATATATGATGGGTGGGCTTGTTTTTACTGAAACTGACTGTTTCAGTCATCGTTTTGCAGCATCTGTCTCCGCCAAAGCAGGAGGAATTTTGAAAAATTGAGAGAGGTTTTTATTCATAACGAGCCAATATCCAATAACCTCTCTCAAATTCTACACAGGTGTCATAGTTTGGGAGAATTGAGGAGATATTCACAGGGTAAATGTCCATAAATTACAATTACTTCATGAGTCATCAACTTCCGTTGCAGATCCCAGCCAACTGGAGGCGAATTAGAGGAAATGGAGACATGGGTTTTGTCGGCAGCATGCCCATTTACAAAAAAATCCCTCAGTTTTTACATAGTTGTCCGCATCTGAGTTATACATCCGCGGCACCGAAAGGAAGTTTCAGAGGTCCGCGGCCGGAAATGAGCAAAAATGGTTGGAACTGACTCCTAGGTTGTGGAATCTCTTTGTGTAGGTGTCCATACAATTGTAGCAGCTTCCTATTGAGATAGTTCGACCCTAGGGCCAAAGTAGATCTAATATAAATGCAATGTAATAGAAGTAGAACAGGTTGGAAAATCATTTGGCTGAGGCCTGGGGGAGCTCAGCTCTGTTTTGAAGCATTTTCTTTAATATATTTGCAGTGTTGAAGCTGAATTTTGAGTGAGATTCATGTGTTGTTTGTCTTATAGTCTGTCTATCTCCTTTTCTTATGTGATTGTTTCCTGCTTTGTTAAATTCATGTTGTTATTTGTCTCATGCTTGGATAAGTGTTGTACTAGAACAGAATTCATGACTGTATGCTTTGTTTCTTTCATTTCAAGCATCCACAAGGTTTTCTGCTAGAACTGATATAGGATTCATAATAATTTCCCTATATTAGTGGATTGTTTACTCTTCTTCTAAATCATCAAACAAAATCTCTTTGAATGTGAGCTGGTAGATTTCTTGCCTCTGTTTGGATATCTCATGCAGTAGCACTGTTATTTGTTTTATGTTTCATGTTTTGACTCCATTGCCCAATAGTTTTCCTTATGATCTTCTCTACAAACAATTAAAACAATTTGTTCTAGCAGAAATCTGATCTTCTGTGTATGCTTTGGAAGAATATCTTGATCTGAGAGGTTGTGTGTTTATCAGTAATTGTTTTCAGTCTTTTATCAAATATGAGAATTCCTTGTGGCTGCAATTTTATTGAATATTTCCAGTCTTCCATAGATTTGTTGAGAGAGCCCTCTCAGGCTGTGCTGGGTCAGTAGCATAGATCTAAAGTGTTTAGTGGTTACCCCGATTTTCCTTCTCTCACAACCTTGGGAGTTAATTTGGGTGTTAACAGTAAGTTTTCTTTTGAAATGCTAGAACAAAACCAGATTTTCAACCCTGGGATTTTGAGAAGCCTAAGGAGTGACATTATAAATGGCCCAGGTGCTAAAGTAGCCTTTGAAGTTGCAGAACTTTAGCAACAGCCAAGGGAGGTATATGAAGCTAGTTGGTTAAGCCTTGCTGAGTTGTGTCAGGGCCTAGATGCAGGTGAGCTCCAGGATTTATTCGAGGCTTACCATAGGTATGCTATCAACATACTTGGTGTGAGCGACAAAAGGGGCAAGCAAGCTAACTCCAGTCCCTTGAGGAGCAAATGGGCCAGACTGCAAGTGCATCTACATTCCACTAAAGAGCTAGAGGAGTGGCAGCTGACGCAAATTTTTCCAGAGGAGGAGATACCAGCGGAAAATATTCGAGAGCATCATACTTTATGTGACCCCATGGATGACTATATGAGGAGGTCCCTTAACTAGGGAGAGAGGTTCTATTTTTACTAGAAGGGTGACTCCTATCATTAGTATTTTCTGTCGTCACGATCTTACTGTCTAATTTTAGTCAAAAATGGTGGAATAATCTGCTTGGGATATCAGTTGCTAGACTGGTTGCACTAGCATTTCCACATCACATGATAGAGTAGCCATTCCAGTAGCAATAGGTAGGACAATTTGTACATAAATAAGCTCAACGAAGCGAACACATTTCCAGCATTTCTAGTCGCAATGGTATATTTCAGTTTTTAGTTGTTTTTCAGTTTTCTGACAAAGAGGCTAAAGGTTAAAGATTTTGTAATGAGGAGAGAGCCCAAAGGATGAGGAACTAGTCTACCATGGGTTCGTTGCTACCTCATAGGGAGGGTAGCATCCCCGAGTTGGAGCCTATTGTTAGCACCAGAATTGTGCTAAGTGGTTGGAAGGGGTAAAACCCATTCCATTGACTAAAGAAAGCCCCCGGCTCTCAGTCCACACAACCTAGAAATTCGAAGCATTCAAACCTTTGCAAAATAGACTTGATCCGAGGTTAGAAAAATTGATAAAAATGGAGGTTAAATTGCTAAAATTGCGCCTGCAATGCATGATAACCCATTTGGACGATGTAGATCGAGAGCAATGGGGATGGACAATTAGAGCCTCCTTCGCAAAAAAAGCTAAGGGTTGTTTAGGCACGGAGAGAGCACTAATCGGCAAACATGTTAAAGTATGATCGATGACGGAGGATGCAAATCAACGGCTCACATGTGGTTCGCAAATGTTACTTGTGGGGAAAAGGTCGTGATTCAAATTTGCAAACTTTTCTTAAAGTGTTGCATCTTCTGATGGCTTAGATTTTGTGGAGTTCAGATCCGTGGTCCAGATCTACTTCGCAGATGTTACTTGTGCGAAAAACCTACAGGTCCCAAATTCGCGAAGCTGGTAGAGGCAGCGTCGCTCGATGGTTCAGATCAAAGCATGGATAAGATCTATGGTCATGGTTTGATCACATGTTTAGACAAGCAAAAAGCATCTCCTCTGCAAACTAAAGAGTGCCAAGTGGACGGAGGCCACCTCAATGCTGTCGTTTGTTGTCCACCCACCATGAAGACTTGGTTTGGCACGTTTTGACGTCGGTGTTGACTGCAGTCATCATACCACTCATTCGCAGGTCCAGTCAGCGAATCATGGCAAAATGATTGCTTAGGATTGTTGTCATTATCATGGTAGTTATAGGCATGGCTCCCATGGTGCATGGGTCACATCCATACCGAAAGGTTGCAAGCTCGACCAATAAGGCATCTTTCAGTTGAGAGCAAGTTATGGAGAGTGGGAAGAGATCTGAAGTGGTTGTTCCGCCTGAGCAAATATGGTGTGAGGTGGAGGAGGAGCATGTTCCCTCCTCTCTGATAGAATTTGACCACGTGGAGGAGAGCTCAGCCAGTGAACCTGAAGAGCATATAGGCCAACAAATGGACAGGCAGGTTAGACATCGGTTGAGGAAGAAAGGGACCAGAGAAGACAAGTGGGATGTTCATCGGGACATGGATATTATCAAAGATTACATCATCCCCATAAAGGAAGCGACACCTCCTCCCACAGCTGAAAGAACACTGGTGGACGACCCCCTCAAAGTAGAACATTTCTTCGATCCACAGGAAAAATTGAAGGCTCCAGAATGAGGTGGCAGCCTGTTCACGGTGTCATTTTTCTTTTCCTAGATTTATCTTTGGCTAAGTGTATGGGCATCTTTTACTTCGTTTTGAGGCCAAATTAGGGTCTGTTTGTTATTCGAAGCAGGGGTGGTCTACACCCCACAAAGGACACTTGTATAGTCGGTAATGGCTCGTCTGGTAGCCGTCATTGTCATATTTGTAATTTGTTGTCAATGGAAACGAACTGAATTATGTAGGTGGAAGCATAGTCGTATCAGTTTTTGATGATTAGTTTAAGGCTGGGAGCTTATAAATACCATGTAATAGAAGATCAAATGGTAGGAAAAATAATTTGGATAAGACCCTAGGAAGATTGAGCTCTGTTTTGAAGCATAGCCTTGAATATAATTGCAGTGCCTATGTCAGATATTTGGCAGAGATTCATGTGTTACTTTACTTGTACTCCATTTTTCTTTCTTCTTCATGTGATCATACTTCATGTTACACATTTACATTATGTTTTCTCTTTCATATCTGAGATCAGTGTATAATAGCTTAGAATTATTGGAAATAAGCCCTGATTATTATCTCAGGTGTTCACTCAATATTTCCACTAAAGTTGATGTCGAATTCATCCATATTGGGTGCTTATATCAATGATATGTTCTTTCTTTCTTCTTTTCTCACCAGAAAATAACATTACAACAGCAAGAGGGTAGCTACCTTGCCTTTGTTTTAATAGTCCATACTGCATCACTGCTGTCAGATTTACATGTAGCGTCTTGACTCCATTGCCCAACGTTTTTCCCCTATAATTCTCCCACCACACTTTTACACAATTTTCCCCAGCAGAAATCTGACCTTCTGAATGTGCTATGAAGGATTATTTTGAGTAATAAGGCTCTGCATTTTTTCTTGATTATCTTCAGTCCCTTTTGAAGAGAGATCCCTCTCAGACTGTGTTGGGTCAATAGCATAAGTCTAAAGTGGTTTTGTTGTTACCCTAGCTTGCCCTCTCCCATAGCCTAGGGGGTCATTTTGGGTGCTAACCACAGGTACAATCACATTCTGATTATGACTACAGAAAAATACAGCAGTATACATGGTAATTTGAACTCCCCATCACGAGTGCAAGAGATCGTGGTGGAATTAAACTCAGATTTAATGAAATCAATAGAGCAGTTGCAAAATGAGTTGCATAGTTTCAAGGATGATAATATGCAGGAAAGACGAGAAAAAAAACCATAAATGAAGCTCTACTTCAGAGCTTAATAGGGGCAAGGTCCCATGGATAGTCCACCCAATCAGCCAACAAAACCAAGGAAAACAATTGTCACACAAAAAGATCCAGGAGTCCTACAAAGGATATGCATGAAGAACACATACCTAATTATATGGAAGAAGATTGTAAAAGCTCCTCCAATGAGGATGACTCACCTTCCCCTTGCAAGAAAACGAGGAAGAATGATGACAGTCTACAAGGAGAATTCAGGAAAATCAAATCCCCAACATATGATGGAGAGATAGATACCGGGGAAAAGGATGAGGAGTGGCTGTTAGGGATGAGCAAGTATTTCAAAGTCCACAACTATTCCATTGAAATGAAATCCCAACTGGCCATTTACAACTTAAATGGTAAAGCGTCCAGATGGTGGAGAGACTTGAAAAATACGAAAGGGCAGGAAGTTAGAGACATAAAGTGGGATGCTTTCGGCAAAATATTTCAAGACAAATACATGTCTGAAAGATTCTTTGACAAAAAGATCAAAGAATTCCATGAACTGAAAATGGGCTCCTTAACTATGGAACCTTTCATCAACAGATTTTTGGATCTGCTGCATTATGTTCCTTACATAAAGGATTGAAAAGTCAAAATACAACAATTCCTAGGATGTCTACCACCAAATTTTAGAGAAAAGATCAAATTTGACATGCCCAAAAAGCTAGACATAAATTTACACAAGGAAAGGCTCTGCTATGAACATGGACAGCCAAGAAATGATAACATAAACAGAAACAGAGATAGGTTTGGAACCTTTTCAGACAACCAAAGACCAGGTTTTATACCACCACCTTACCGGAAACAAAACAATAGTTTCTCTCCCAACAGAGGCTTCAACCGACCTCAGGCACGACCAAATGCACCCGCACCACATGCCAACAGAACAGCTTTCAACAAGGGAGAAAAAGCCGCCCCACCAACCATTACTTGTTGAAAATGCCAAGGGCCCCACTACTTCAGAGATTACCCCAATAAGAGGGACGGATTTTTACACAATGTCCAAGCAAACCCAACAGTAGGGGACATGGAAAGAACACCAAGAATTTATGTAGCACTTGATGGCCGATAAGCAGATCACCATGCCACTATGGTTGAAATTGAGGGTAAGATCTCAAACACAACCATTTCAGCTTTAATAGACCCCTTTGCATGCCGAAGTTATGTCTTCCTTAATATAGTAAATACTTGTAACTTAAATCGGGAGAGTCAAGAGAACCGTGGCTGGTACAACTAGCCATAGGTACCAAACAAAAAGTCTCTGAACTAGTTAGAACTTGTGAGATAGATTTGAATGGGTTCCCAACTAGGGTGGATTTAAACATTCTACCTCTAGGATCTTATGATGTACTAATAGGCATGGACTAGTTATATGAACATCATGCAATACTTGACTACTTGAACAAATCAATACTATGCATGGATAACCAAGGGAATCAGAAGACCATTCAAGGTATCCCTAAGAAAGTTTCCGTAAGACAGATATCTTTCTTACATGCAAAGAAATGCGTAAGAAAAGGTTGTAAACTCTTTGCAGTAAACATTCAAACCATAGAAGTTGATAGGGAATAGAAGATCGAAGACTTCCCAGTCCTTGTAGAATTCAAGGATGTATTTTTCGAGGAAATAGTTGGGCTACTGCCCAAACGAGACCTGGACTTCTCCATAGAGTTAACACCCGGTTCCGTACCAGTTTCCAAAGCTGCTTACCACATGAGTCCACCCGAATTAGTGTAACTCAAGCTTCAATTACAAGAGTTGATCGAGAAAGGTTATATCCGACATAGTGTGTCTCCTTGGGGAGCACCAATACTCTTTGTCAAAAAGAAGGACGGGACGATGCGGATGTGCATCGATTACCGCCAACTCAACAAGTTGACCATCAAGAACCGTTACCCACTCCCTAGAATTGATGACTTGTTTGATCAAGTCGGAGGATTGAAGACCTTCTCAAAGATCGACTTACGATCTGGATATCATGAGGTGAGAATCCGTGATGAAGACATTAGTAAGACCACGTTTCGAACCCGATGCGTCCATTACGAGTTTGTGGTAATTCCTTTCGGTTTGACTAACGTACCTGCCAACTTTATGTGCATGATGAACAACATATTTAGTAAATACCTAGACAAGTTCATTCTAGTCTTCATCGAGGAAGAACATATCCGGATAGTATTACGAGTACTACGAGAACATATCCGGATAGTATTACGAGTACTACGAGAACATTGTATGCTAAGTTTGGCAAGTGTGATTTCTACAAACTCCAAATACAGTACCTAGGGCACATCATTTCAGAGAAGGGGATAGCAGTCAACCCCGAGAAGAGCAAAGCCATAAAGGAATGGCCTACCCCCACATGCGTAACCGACATAAGATCATTCTTAGGTTTAGCTGGGTACTACTAGAAGTTCATTGACAACTTATCTCTGCCTATCCTATGACAGCCTTGCAAAAGAATACAACCAAATTTCTTTGGACGGCAAAATGCAAGGAAAGTTTCCAAAATTTAAAGCAACTTTTGACTAGTGCACCCATCCTATGGATTGCTGACCCTGATGGGGGCTTTGTGGTTTGCACAGATGCAAGCAAGGAAGAGATCAGTGGAGTCATTATGCAAAATGACTTCACTATCTACTATGAGTTAAGGAAGTTGAAGGAACACAAAAATAACTACCCCACACACAATCTTGAACTAACCGCCACTATTCTCCTTGAAGATGTGGAGGCACTATCTTATGGGAAATAAGTTCCTATCCAAGATAGACAACATGAGTCTGAAGTACCTGTTATCACCTAAACTGTAGTTACCCCTATGGATGTATCCACCCATGGATGGCAAGAGGGAAGGGCAACTCAAAAGGTGCACTCACGATCACCTCGACCTCCAATATATGGTTGTCACGCTAGTCGAGGCAACCTTCACTTTATGTTATCTAGCCCAGACAACAAAGGGGGAGGCCCGATCTACTCCCGACATGAGAGATCAAAACCAAGACACCAAATCAAGTTGATTCTAAGTGAAGTAAGGTATATGGTTTATCCTAGACCTTAGTTTGAAGTCACATGACAAGTGAGGGGTTCAATGAGTATAGCTTTGGTTTATTATTGATGTGAAAGTGACTTATGATTTGTGAAATAGGATCTAGGATTGATGTACTAGTTCAATGTGAGAAAATCCACTTCCTTGGGAACCGTGTCGAATGCAGGGTAGTTTAGGGGTTGAATTGGGGCTAACTAGTACAAGTGACAAGCTTGATCATGAAGTATGATCGCATCAAAGGGCTTAGCTCACCCATCAAGGGTCAAACCACAAGCTAATCCAACAATCTAGGAAAGTCGAATTGACTTAGAGAGAGACCAGTGCCTTGGTAATTGGGACAATGGAGTCAAAGTAAAGTTAACTTGTGGTTAAGGACTCCTATTTCATGAGACAAGTGGGCAATTAAAGTCTTGATGGATGAATAGGTCTAGATCTAGGTTTGACCTAAGTGGACCACAATCCCTTAAAACAAGGAATGCTACCCCCAAGGAAAGATTTGACAAGGTGACCTACTAGACCTAGGTTTTGAATTACTCTCGTTCCAAATCCACTGAAATATCAAGTACCCATGTCCTAGAAGTGGGATAACTCACTTCTCCAAGGTGGTGCGACTTTACCCAAGGAGGCCTAGAAGTGGGATAAGTGGGGTCACGACAAGTCCAATGGCATCCAAACTTTAGATCCAAGTGGTTTAAGCAGGTGAGGGTATGGATCTACAATTTCAAGGCAATCCAATGGCTAGATCTTACTAGATCTGAGTTTGAAGATACCAAGTGGTCCAAAATGGGGATTAAATCCCTTAAAATGTGGAATAGGTCCCACAAGGTAGAAATCAGAAAAGTGACAATCTAGGGGTAGGTTATTGGATGTGTAGATCATGAATCAAGCAGGATCTCAACTACCCACATACTAGATCTAGGTCAACCCACCAAACTACGAAGTGCGCCCTTGCTTGGAGAGGCTAAATGCCTTGGGAATAGGGTCAAATGGAGGCCAATCCTCACCAAACTATAGATATGGGATGTCGTGAATACTATAGAGGTGGTTTTTAAATTTCTTACCCAAGAAGCCACTAGATCTTAGTAGATCTGAGAAAATGTAAAAATGGGGTTTTGATTGATTAGGGTTTTAAATATTTTAGACAAGTGGATAGATCATGGAGATAGAAATTACCTTGAGATCATACCTGAGTGATAAAGAGAGACGTCTTGATGTTGAGGAAGATTCCCGCAGAGATGAAAAGAGATATTGTTGATTTTGCTTGCCAAATTGATGCCCTAGCCCACAAGTGCACCTAACTCTACCTGTTAATCCAAGGAAAATAGATTTCAATCAAAGAGGTCAAGTATGGAGGAAATACAAGTAAAATGCAATGATAACATAGAATAGAAGGTCCTTGGACAATAATACTCCCTGTTACCAACGAAGAGATCCAAAGAAGTAGGGAGAGTCTTCCCCTACCAATACTTCCTCCTAAAATCAAATCGACCTCCACCTGTAGATGCAAAAATGTGGTACAAAAGATATGGCAAAACAAGATCTCCAATAACTCAGTGCAAACGAAGAACCAACGAACGAACACCAAAAATATTCACCACAACACTAGAGATAGATGCAATAATAATTTTCTATTCCAATAATCCAGAGCCACAAGTCCCTTTATAATGCGAAGCTCTCTCCTTTAAATAGGAAGGAGAGGCATCAAAATCCTAACCACTTTTTGAATGAGTGGCTAAGATTAAAAGATACAAATGTCTAATCAATGGTTGAGATGAGCTCAACAATAAAATACATGGATCACTAATAAAATATAATATAAATGGACAAAATCGCCCTAGAAGAGGGGAATCCCACCAAATCATGATGACAAAATATAAAAGGAAGCTTATGGTGGGTCCAAGGGGTAATTTTAGCCACCCTTGCTCAATCCCCATAGCACAATAATAATAAAATAGTCATCAATATACCAAATCGTGCCTCTATGGACAAATCGTAGGCCTCAAAAGACCTCAAAAATCATCAGAAAGTGCCAAAAGTGATGGATGCGGGCCCCGATGAAGCTGAAACTGCTGGAGGAGGTGCCGAAGACATCAATCCATCATCACTGATCATCCCATGCCAAGACATTGCCTCAGTAGCCCAAATTGAATTCCTCAATAGCCATTTCTACCAATCCTAAAATGCCTCAAGAAGCGTGAAACTGCCCCAAACTGCCTCCTGGAGTGCCTGTGCTGTCAAGGTGAGGGAACCAGTGTGTCCGAGAGGGGGGTAATATGGTAAAAACAAGTGGATGGACCACCCCCTCCAAGCACACCACCCTAGGTCAACCAGATAAAAATCACATATGCTCTGACAGGGTCTCCGACAGACCAAAACTACACTAGGATAGCCTACTAAGGCTTAATCATCACTGTAAGTGCTCGGAACTGAAAACAAACTATCTCATTGGACTCGGAAGGTCCAAATACATCCAATATGTGTAATCATACACCATATGAGTCTCTTCATGATCAATATATATATCCAATATATTGGAACAGGTCAAATAATAATAATCTGTAAATGATCAAATAATGCTGTAAACCATGAATCATCATCATAAACCTGTAGCTGTTGCATAGAATCATCATGTACATGTACATAGACCATATATCATCAATCCATATCATCACAAGGTCCAACCATCTCATGTCCTATGATTGACCTTGGTCAAACTAGGTTTGACCAAGTCAACATGACCAAATATAACTCAGACCATCATCGGAAGCTACTAGAAGGTGTCAAAGGTTAATGCATGCTCTACAACTTATTCAGATAATAATTATAACACAAAGTAATCATTATTGGTGATCTAAATCCAAATATATAATGTCATTAGTCATTATTATTACTTAGACTAGACTTCAAGATCATACTCACTTCATAGATGTGATCAATTCGCTAGTGAAAGGTGAAGGCTAAAATAACTGGCTAGGCTAAGGGATGACTTGAATAACTTAACTTTGTGACACTTTGGCAATGGGAAAGTTAATTGACACCATAGTATATATTGAATGAGCAACAACACAGGGAATGGCGGTGTCTCACAAATGGATAAGTTGTTTAGAGAGTGCTTATTCAACTTAGGCATCATGTCTATACCAAGTTGATCCAGGTTCATTAGGATCATTGCATTTCATTTCATGGCCTTTTTGGCCTACATAACCCTTTGGATCTTTGGTGTGTTGATAAGCACAACTAGTTGCAGCTTACATCCAGGGCATGTTTTTCATACATATATAAGGTCAACAATTGTTTAGATATAGCTTTTAAGAATCATTGCTTTTTGGACCATTCTTATACTCTTCGAGGAGCATTTTTCAGCAGTTCATTGCTCTTGCCCTTTTTAGTTTCCATGGGAAAATTTATCAGTTTCCATAAATAGTACATGAGGTTTCAGTTTTAGCCAACAAAATCTCAAGTGACTAGGGGGAGTTCGAGCCAATGCCAAACATCGAGACAATCGACCAGAATGATTTAGGCCTACAATCCAACTCACCAAAGGTAAGTTTTGTCACCAACTCAGAGCCGAGACACAGTAAACAGGGAAGCTCATCCAACACAGAGGCTACAGTGGGGAAAAGTCGTTTATGCCACTAGTCAAGTAGTAAGTCAAGGTGATAAACTAAAAGGTAGGCAATGGATGGATGAAGACAATGAATAATGGAGCCAACACTAGCAAGCCAAGGTATGGTGGAATGATCACCTCTATTCTCCCTAAGGATGGTAAAACCGATGAGTATGAATAGTGAACTTCTAAGTCTGAGTAGGGACAATATAATATATATAATAAGATCAACCAGGTCCACATATCTATATGATCACCAGATCATGACACTAAGTGCTAAGACATGCTATAAGAATAAGTATAAAAACAATATAACCATAACACAATGATATACCTGCTGAGTCATAATACCTGAATTCTCATCAACCTGTACCATCATCTGTCCTCTGAAACTGTTGCTGTAACTCTGGGCGCTACTTACTGCTCCGTACAACTGGTATAATGGCTACATCGGTCATCTCTCTGAGTGTCCTGAGACTCAGTCATGGCATGGGGAATACATACTGCTGTCCAAAATCTGATAGTGATCCAATATAGATGCTCATCTCAGCATCTCAAATGTAAGGGAACTGGCTGAATAGTGTACTGGAATCAGAAAAATAATGTATGGTAGCCCGACTACTATATATGTGATAACATCTAGCTCTGGCTGGGACAAGTGCTCTGCTGAAATGAGTGCTTGAGAACCTCAGAATCTCTGGTCATCGAACTCTGCTACTCGAATCCACGATCCAACACTCTACCATTTTGCTTTCAGCTCTTATTTTATGCAACCTATTTCTGCATTCACAAACATCAAAATACCTCATGCCGCATGTATGGGAAAAATATAAAACCAACTAAAATAAAATCTATTCTATGTCAGAAATATAAATGCATGAAATAGAAAGTAAATTAAACTACTAACATAATTTGCAAAATTTGAATTTTATTGTGCAGGAAAAAGAAAAGTGATAGGTAATCAATTAAACTAGGAGCTTACAAAGGAGCTTAGAAATAAACAAGGTGCCAGACTCAATGGCTGAAAAGACTAACTACTGCCCAAGCAGGCTTATTTGGTTTCCTACCTACTCTAATCTAACCAGTCATCACAAATGCTAGGTAAAATCATAAATCCAGTGAAACCATTCATCAAACATATTAGTGATTCTTCTTTGATTTCTAGTAATGAAACAAGTCATGATTGGATTAAAGATCAGAGAATTTGATAATGCAATCTTCCAGGTGTGTTAAAAAATTTAATAAAGGTTTCAATGGTGCAAAATGAAATCATGCCAAGGAAAATATTGACTGATGAAAACATCCTCCATCCAAGAATTGATAGGATCATAAAATTCATGCAAGTTATTGCTTAAGATTGATGGAGGAAAAATATAAGGCTTGTAATTCAATTTTTTTTCACAGAACATAACTTCCTCATTTACTTCTCTTACATATTCAATTTGGTTCTCCCTGGGATTAATGATCAAATAGAAACCAAGTGGGAATAACATAAATTTTAAAGGACGGAAAAACAAAGTCAAACCCACTTGATGCTCAAAAATGGAGAAAAAATGGAATTGATCTTTAAACACCTTTCCTAGCCACCAAGAGTGATTGATAACTTGACAACAAGCATTATGTTTCCAAAGTGACCGAAAAGGGGAATGAAGTGTTTTTTTTCCAAACATGTAATCATGCATATACTTTCTTTTGAAAATTCCAAAGGCAAAAGATTGACTATAGCACCAACCCAAAGATGATTGAAAGAGTTGGGACGGGAGGGTGGATTGTAAATATGAAAATTCTCCCAAATAGATAGACAAGTTCAACCTTAGATTTTGACAAAAGAAAACACTCTTTACTCTAGGAATTATTTCAAGCTTTTGATCAAGTTTAATATTTACAATCTGAGGACAAGATTGACCATAGCTATCTAACTCTAAGCTATCTTGACTAAGGGTAAAAAAAGGAAGATTTAAAGATTCAATATAAGAAGTGGAGCAAAGATTAGAATATCTAATATGATTCACTAATTCATCCTCACCTTGAGACTGACTTATTGATTCATCATTAAATTCGTACGAGGATAAATGATCATTTTTATTCAATTTGTCAGGGACAAAATTAATAGGGTCATCTAAAACATCCTGATTATTTGCACAATGATCATGTGAAAGCACTACTAAATGATCTTGGTTAATGTCTAAACTTTCTTCTTATTCAGTAAGTTGATAAGGAATTGAATGATCTCTAAAGACAGAATGACTAATGAGTCTCTCTGAGGGAGGAACTTCAGTAGACCTGTTAACTAAAAGCTCATCCTCAGAAATTCCCTCAGGATCAGGACTAGGGCTACCTAAAAAGCCATTTGAAAACTTATGGTTTGTACAATGATTAAAGATTTGAATTTCGATTGACTCAAAAGTAGAAGACTTATCATCAGAAGAAATTGGGTAGGAAAGGTCATCTCCGGATGTTGACAAGTCACTTGATATTTGATTGTTAAATGATTCAACAATATGATCAGAAAGGGGAAGGTTTTGATCTTGGATTTGATTTGAAAGATACATATCATCGAATTCACTTCCCCATTCTTCTAGGAATTTATTTTCAAACATGTCATAACCAGAAATGCTATTGGGTTTCAAATTTGAAAGCCAGAGTCCAGCTCTTTCTTTGAAAGATGAAGCCAATAGTCTCATACACACATCCTCATGGGTTATGGATAATTCTTTAATAATTTCCCTAAAAATTTCAAGGTGTCTTTTAGCAGAGATTTCATAACTTCCATCGAAAATAGGCAACCTTGCACATGCTTGATGAGGAATATGATGAGGATACCCAATAATTTTTGAAAAGTCAAAAACTTTTAAACGACCGAAAGTTCTAGGTCACTCAGAAGCAACGATGGATAATTTTTAAATTTTTTATATTTTTAATTTTTAATATTTTTATATTTATTTTTAAATTCAAGAGCCTGAAAACAAAATGATGCACCCCATGGGTTCTATATAATGATAAGATCTATCTTAATTCTAGTGTTGTAAGGATGTAAATGAGCTCGCTCCTCAGTGGAGTCACGATTGGGAGTCACCAGGTAGATTTCTTAAACTCTTCTACCAAGATATGTGTCATTGTAGATGCAGGAGAGAGTGAATAATGACTACTAGATTTATCCAAGGTAAGCCTATGCCCTTAAATGCCAAAATGTTAGGCAGGAATAACGGGAGTAGGGCTCTAGGAAATATATGTCAAACCAGAGTAAGCTATTGCCTCCCTGGCAATGGCGCCAAAATGTTGGGAAAAGAGGAAGGGAGGAGAGTTTTAAAAAAATAATATATCGAACCAGGGTAAGCCTATGCCTTCCCTGGCAATGGTGCCAAAATTGTTGGGAAAAGAGAAAGGGTAGAGAGCTTTAAAAAAATAATATATCGAACCAGGGTAAGCCTATGCCTTCCCCGGCAATGGTGCCAAAATGTTATCACCTAAACTGTAGTTACCCCTATGGATGTATCCACTCATGGATGGCAATAGGGAAGGGCAACTCAAAAGGTGCAACCACGATCACCTTGACCTCCAATATATGGTTGTCACTCCAGTCGAGGCAACCTTCACTTTATGTTATCTAGCCCAGACAACAAAGGGGGAGACCCGATCTACTCCCGACAGGAGAGATCAAAACCAAGACACCAAATCAAGTTGATTCTAAGTGAAGTAAGGTGTATGGTTTATCCTAGACCTTAGTTTGAAGTCACAAGACAAGTGAGGGGTTCAATGAGTATAGCTTTGTTTCATTATTGATGTGAAAGTGACTTATGATTTGTGAAATAGGATCTAGGATTGATGTACTAGTTCAATGTGAGAAAATCCACTGCCTTGGGAACTGTGTCCAATGCAGGGTAGTTTAGGGATTGAATTGGGGCTAACTAGTACAAGTGACAATCTTGATCATGAAGTATGATGGCATCAAAGGGCTTAGCTCACCCATCAAGGGTCAAACCACAAGTTAATCTAACAATCTAGGAAAGTCGAATTGACTTGGAGAGAGACCAGTGCCTTGGGAATTGGGATAATGGAGTCAAAGTAAAGTTAACTTGTGGTTAAGGACTCTTATTTCATGAGACAAGTGGGAAATTAAAGTCTTGATGGATGAATAGGTCTAGATCTAGGTTTGACCTAGGTCGACCACAATCCCTTAAAACAAGGAATGCTACCCGCAAGGCAAGATTTGACAAGGTGACCTAATAGACCTAGGTTTTGAATTACTCCCGTTCCAAATCCATTGAAATCTCAAGTACCCATGTCCTAGAAGTGGGATAACTCACTTCTCTAAGGTGGTGCGACTTTACCCAAGGAGGCCTAAAAGTGGGATAAGTGGGGTCAAGACAAGTCCAATGGCATCCAAACTTTAGATCCAAGTGGTTTAAGCAAGTGAGAGTATGGATCTACAATTTCAAGGCAATCCAATGGCTAGATCATACTAGATCTGAGTTTGAATATACCAAGTGGTCCAAAATGGGGATTAAATCCCTTAAAATGTGGAATAGGGCCCACAAGGTAGAAATCAGAAAAGTGACAATCTGGGGGTAGGTTATTGGATGTGTAGATCATGAATCAAGCGGGATCTCAACTACCCACATACTAGATCTAGGTCAACCCACCAAACTAGGAAGTGCGCCCTTGTTTGGAGAGGCTAAATGCCTTGGGAAGAGGGTCAAATGGAGGCCAGTCCTCACCAAACTATATATTCGGGATGCCATGGATACTATAGAGGTGGGTTTTAAATTTCTTACTCAAGAAGCCACTAGATCTTAGTAGATTTGAGAAAATGTAAAAATGGGGTTTTGATTGATTAGGGTTTTAAATATTTTAGACAAGTGGATAGATCATGGAGATAGAAATTACCTTGAGATCATACCTGAGTGATGAAGAGAGATGTCTTGATGTTGAGGAAGATTCCTGCAGAGATGAAATGAGAGATTGTTGATTTGCTTTCCAAATTGATGCCCTTGCCCACAAGTGCGCCCTCCTCTACCTGTCAATTCAAGGAAAATCGATTTCAATCAGAGAGGTGAAGTATGGAGGAAATACAAGTAAAATGCAATGATAACATAGAATAGAAGGTCCTGGGACAGTAATACTCCTTGTTACCAATGAAGAGATCCAAAGAAGAAGTAGGGAGAGTCATCCCCTACCAATACTTCCTCCTCAAAGCAAATCAACCTCCACCTGTAGATGCAAAAATGTGGTACAAAAATATGGCAAAGTAAGATCTCCAATAACTCAGTGCAAAGGAAGAACCATCGAACGAACACCAAAAACATTCACCACAACATTGGAGATAGATGCAATAATAATTTTCTATTCCAATAGTCCAGAGCCAGAAGTCCCTTTACAATGCGAAGCTCTCTCCTTTAAATAGGAAGGAGAGGCATCAAAATCCTAACCACTTTTTGAATGAGTGGCTAAGATTAAAAGATACAAATTTCTAATCAATGGTTGAGATGAGCTCAACATTAAAATACATGGATCACTAATAAAATTGTTTGGATATCCACATCATCTTTTTCAGGATCTTGCATGCAATTAGGGTTTGCATGCAAATTCTAGGGTTTGCATGCACCTGCATGCACTTGCATGCATCCCAGTCACCAGTTTGATGCCTCCAGCACCTTAGCCACCTTATTCTAGCACCCGAGAGCCACTTACTACAGAGTCTTAGCCCTCCTAGGCTGAAAGGTGCCCACTTCTCACCTACTGCCAGAGAAGGGCGGACTTGTTCACCTACCACTGCAGTTCCACTTCAGTTACACTCAGTTAGCTCCGATTCTCCCTGATTTGAGGCTAGTTTCACTCCCGACTGACTGTTTCACTTCCGTTGGACCTCTAGATTGACTAGATGACCTGTTCTGACTTCAGTTAGCCTCCCATGTGCCCCCATTGAGCCTCCTTTCCTTAATCAGTGCTACACACTTCAGTTACACTTGTTACACTCAGTTAGACTCAGATTGACACCTGGATGACTGGTTCTTGTGCATTGATGAGCACCACCGATTGATGATGAGGATTCCTAGTTGGATTCAAGCTACTCCATTTAGTGATTCGAATGACCTCCTTAGGCAATTCGAATTGCTCAGTCATTGTGACAGTTTGTATTGTAATTCATTCACCCTTTCTGGGATATTGAGCACTACTGCATGTTTTGCACAGTTTTGCACCATATTTTCTATATTCATCTGTTGTGATTGATTTACTTGTTCATTAGATCTGCTATGACTAATTTTACAAAAATATAATATAAGTGGACAAAATCACCCTAGAAGAGGGGAATCCGACCAAATCATGATGACAAAATATAATAGGAAGCTTATGGTGGGTCCAAGGGGTAATTTTAGCCACCCTTGCTCAATCCCCATAGCACAATAATAATAAAATAGTCATCAATATACCAAATCATGCCTCTATGGAAAAATTGTAGGCCTCAAAAGACCTCAGAAATCATCAGAAAGTGCCATAAGTGATGGATGCGGGCCCTGATGAAGATGAAACTGTTGGAGGAGGTGCGGAAGACATCAATCCATCATCACTGATCATCCCATGCCAAGACATTTCCTCAGTAGACCAAATCGAATTCCTCAATAGCCATTTCTACCAATCCTGAAATGCCTCGAGAAGCGTGAAACTGCCCCAAACGACCTCCTGGAATGCCTGTGCTGTCAAGGTGAGGGCACCAGTGTGTCCGGGAGGGGGGTAATATGGTAAAAAAAAGTGGCTAGACCACCCCCTCCAAGCACAGCGCCCTAGGTCAACAAGATAAAAATCACATCTGCTCTGACAGGGTCTCCGACAGACCAAAACTACACTAGGATAGCCTACTGAGGCTCAATCATCACTGTAAGTGCCCGGAACTGAAAACAAATTGTCTCATTGGACTCGAAAGGTCCAAATCCATCCAAGATGCGTACTCATACACCATATGAGTCTATGCATGATCAATATATATATCCAATATAAGGGAACAGGTCAAATAATAATAATCTGTAAATGATCAAATAATGCTGTAAACCATGAATCGTCATCATAACCCTGCAGCTACTGCATAGAATCATCATGTACATGTACATAGACCATATATCATCAATCCATATCATCACAAGGTCCAACAATCTCATGTGCTATGATTGACCTTGGTCAAACTAGGTATGACCAAGTCAACATGACCAAATATAACTCAGACCATCATCGAAAGTTGTTGCAAGGTGTCAAAGGTTAATGCATGCTCTACAACTTATTCAAATAACAATTATAACACAAAGTAATCATTATTGGCGATCTAAATCCAAATATATAATGTCATTAGTCATTATTATTACTCAGACTAGACTTTCAAGATCATACTCACTTCATAGATGTGATCAATTTGCTAGTGAAGGGTGAAGGCTAAAATAACTGGCTATGCTAAGGGATGACTTGACTGACTCAACTTTGTGACACTTTGGCAATGGGAAAGGGAATACACACCATTGTATATACTGAATGAGCAACAAAACAGGGAATGGAAGTGTCTCACAAATGGATAAGTTGTTTAGAGAGTGCTTATTCAACTTAGGCATCATGTCTATACGAAGTTGATCCAGGTTCTAGGATCATTCAATTTCATTTCATGGCCTTTTTGGCCTACATAACACTTCGGATCTTAGGTGTGCTGATAAGCACAACTAGTTGCAGCTTGCATCCAGGGCATGTTTTTCATACATATATAAGGTCAGCAATTGTTTAGATATAGCTTTTAAGAATCATTTCTTTTTGGACCTTTCTTATACTCTTCGAGGAGTATTTTTCAGCAGTTCATTGCTCTTGCCCTTTTTAGTTTCCATGGGAAAATTTATCAGTTTCCATAACTAGTACATGAGCTTTCAATTTTAGCCAACAACATCTCAAGTGACTAGGGGGAGTTCGAGCCAATGCCAAACATTGGAACAACCGACCAGAATGATTTAGGCCTACAATCCAACTCACCAAAGGTAAGTTTTGTCACCAACTCAGAGCCGAGACACAGTAAATAGGGAAGCTCATCCAATACAGAGGCTACAATGGGGAAAAGTCTTCCATGCGACTAGTCAAGTAGTAAGTCAGGGTGATAAACTAAAAGGTAGGCAATGGATGGATAAAGACAATGAATAATGGAGCCAACACTAGCAAGCCAAGGTATGGTGGAATGATCACCTCTATTCTCCCTAAGGAGGGTAAAACCGATGAGTATGAATAGTGAACTTCTAAGTCTGTGTAGGGACAATATAATATATATAATAAGATCAACCAGGTCCACATATCTATATGATCGCCAGATCATGACACTAAGTGCTAAGACATGCTATAAGAATAAGTATAAAAGCAATATAACCATAACACAATGATATACCCACTGAGTCATAATACCTGAATGCTCATCAACATGTACCATCATCTGTCTTCTGAAACTGCTGCTGCAACTCTGGGTGCTACTGACTGCTCTGTACAACTGGTATAATGGCTACATCGGTCATCTCTCTGAGTATGCTAAGACTCAGTCATGGCATGGGGAATACATACTGCTGTCAAAAATCTGATAGTGATCCAATATAGATGCTCCTCTCAGCATCTCAAATGTAAGGGAACTGGCTGAATAGTGTACTGGAATCAGAAAAATAATGTATGGTAGCTCGACTACTATATATGTGATAACAGTACCTATTTGATCAACCTAACCTAAAGACTAGACAAGCCACGTGGCTAGCTTTTCTTAATGAGTACGAGTTTGAGCTAAAGCACACAAAGGGAAAGGAGAACAAGATCGCTCATGCTTTAAGTCGATGGACTAATATGTTATATGAGGTAATCGTGAGTCAAACCAACTCAGATTTGCACCATAGGATTAGAATGGCATGTCGGAGTGACCGATTCTATGTTGAGATCCTTAAAGAGATCTAGGAGGATAGGTTATTCCAACAACAAAAAGAGTATAAGATAGACGAATCGGGACTGCTATGGTCAAAAGAGAGACTTTTTCTTCCAGAAAGCAGAGACGTTAGACTTAATATCCTCATAGAATTCCATCAAAAACCCTATTCGGGACATCCGGGATATAAAAAGATGATATCAGCAGTAAATAAACACTTCTTTTGGCCTAAACTAAAAGTTGACATAGCTTTATTTATTACTAAGTGCCAGAAGTGTCAGCTGGTTAAGGTAGAACACCAACACCCTTCAAGACTACTACAACCATTACCCATTCCAGAGTGGAAGTGCGAGGTCACCAGTATGGATTTCATTATGGGTTTACCAAAAAGTAAGTGGCAGAATGAGTCCATCTTTGTAGTAGTAGACAAATTATCCAAAGAAGCACATTTTATACCAGTAAATTCTACCTACAAAGCCGTTCACATCGCGAACATATTCTTAAAGGAGATTTTCTGGTTGCATGGGATACCCAAGGCAATCATTTCCGATCGAGACACGAAGCTCACTAGAAACTTCTGGAGGGCATTGTTCTCCGGTTTGGAGACACAACTATAGTTCAGTACCACATACCACCCCCAAATAGACGAACATATGGAACAAGTAAACCAAATCCTTGAGGATATGTTGAGGATGTATGTTATGAACAACCCCACAAAGTGTGAGGATTATTTGCACCTCGCAGATGAGCTCCTTCGAGGTACTCTACGACAGGAAGTGTCAGACACTTGTAACTTGGGATAGTCTAGTAGATAGACTTATGCTAGGCCCCGACTTACTAAAAGACTTGGAGGAGCTAGTTTCCAAGGTACAACAAAACTTGAAGGAGGCACAAGACCTCCAAAAGAGTTACGCGGATAGGAAAAGAAAGGACAAAGACTAACAAGTTGTTCATCTTAATCCACAGTTTTTATATTCAGTGAGAGGAAATCTGTGGTGAGCATTTATCAAATCGACAAGTTTCGAACCTATTAAGTAGGTTCATCCTCAGGAGAACAAGATTCTTGTTCTCCTGAGGATGAACCTACTTAATAGGTTCGAAACTTGTCGATTTGATAAATGCTCACCGCAGATTTCCTCTCACTGACTAACAAGTTGGCGAACATGTCTTCTTAAAGGTGAAGGCACAACGAAGCTCCTTGAGTTTGGGGTGATGTGGTAAGTTGGCCCCCATATTTTGTGGACCCTTTGAGATATTGGCCAAGAAGGGGCCAATAGCATATGAGTTAGCCTTACCAGTTGATGTAAAAGTTCATAATGTTTTTCATGCATCCTTACTAAATAAATATGTATATGATACTAAACATGTGATTGATTGGTCCTTATTACAGGTGAAACTTAGAAGAAGGACCATCACCCAATTGAAAGTTCAATGGAGGCAGTTCAAACCAAAAGAGGCTACTTGGGAAAATGAGACAACCATGAAAGAGGCATACCCTGCCTTATTTCACGACTTCATTTCTAGTCCTTAGAACACCGGGACGGTGTTGTTTTAAGTGGGGAGGGATGTAATATCTCAAATTTTGACCAATTATTTTTTATGTTATATATTGGGCTTAAGCCCCAACACATATGATTTATTTTTATTATTGGGCATAATCCCTAGTGCACATGATTCAGTTCTTTCATAGCTTTACATAATGGGCGTGGACCCTGACTGATGTAGATTATTGTTATATACGGGGCCGAAAGCCCCAATTTATTGATTTATGTTTTATTATGACATTGGGTACAAACCCTAATATACTAAGATGATATTTTGTTACATACTGTGTAGAGTTATGGCTTACATGATTGATTTATATGATGTGTTGAGCATGGACTCAGGAACACAAAGATGACCTATGTACTGGGCATAAGCCCCAATGTACCTAGAGGATTTTATTACGTACTGGCGGTAAGCCCCGATGCACCTAGAGTGTTTGGCATAATCCCTTGAGCACTCCAAGCTTAATAATGAATACCACATCCGAGGCCATTTGTACATTCTAGATGTGCTTCACAACCAGATTCTAGTACTAGTGTTGAGCAGGATGCTCCGGAATAGCACTAGCGTAATGCCCATGTGAGAGTGTTGATTAAAATCTCTGAAGAACACTCGGGGTTAGTTGATATTAAAAGTGTTGAGTCAAGAAAACTCTGAATAGAACTTTTATTCATCACATTTATTTAAATTTGTTAAATGAATCATTTTCTATCTATCAGCAAGGACGATAGGATCTACCATGTTAAATGAGGCAATCCAACATGCAAGAGAGAGACCTAGAGGTACCTAACCTAGCCAACTACCCAAGCTTACCAAAAGACCCTATCCAAAGAGTTGGACCTTGTACTTAATATTTATCAAAGAATTATTATGGTATGTACATAATTAAATCTAAATAGTTATCATATTTAATTATTGAATAATTAGATTTATTATTTCTAAACGAAAAGTTTACTTATGTAAATAACATGCATAAAGGTTATGCATAACATATTTCTTATGTCACTATTATTATTAATATTATTAGTAGTATTATTATTATTTCTGATCTAACTTAAAGATACATCTAATTGTAACAAATTAAAGGTCTTAGACTAGAAGTGATTAACTAATAAAATATCTTTCATAAATATTATAATTCAAATTAAATTAAAAGCTGAATATTATTATTTAAATTCAAACAACTATATTCCAAACACACTCACCTATATAAAGAATGGAAGACCCCAAGAGAGGAATCATCTTTTCCTACTATCATTCTCTTATGGTAATAGAAGAGAATTATTCTATAGAACTGAACAAGCCTACTATTTTCCATATCTGATCAACACCCTATCCTAAAGCCTCTATTTCTCTTATTGCATGTGTTGCTTGGTTTTTCAACCAAGCATGTGCAAGGATGCACCTATTAAGTAGTAATAGTAGTTTCAATGTAAAGCAAAAACAATTATGAATAAACTATTATAATCTGATCTAACATAAGCATGTGTAAATAAACAAGAACTAAATCAATAACAATAAGCAAAGAGATCTATGGAAAGAACAAGAGAAAAAATAATAGGTTTTTTTGTATTACCTCAAAGGTGAGGATGTTTGGTGTTGAGAAGCTCCAAGGTTGAGGTGCTCCAAGCTCCAATGGTGTCTTCTCTAAGATGCTAAAATAGGCAAAGAACTCAAGAGAGATTTTGACAGTGTGAGGATAGGATGGATGGAGGATGAAACGTGAGGAGCCCCTATCACCTTTTTATACTTTTTGGTGATGTGGAAAACCATTGTGGTTTTAAGGAAACCAATGGTATTAACCAACATGGTTTAGGTCTCTTTTTCCCTCTTTTTCCTTTTCTTTGAATATTTTGAATATTTTATTCCCTTTTAATATTTTTGGGGAATTCTGGACCCTTTTTGAGGGTTTTTGGTGTTTTTTGAGGAAAAATGTATATTTTGAGGGGAAAAAAGGGCATTATGGTCTTTTTGGTGACCTTTTGATGGTTTTAGAGGCTCAAATGGTGGGGAAAGTGGACAAATGGGTCATGTGAATAAGGGAATAAGCTAGTGAGCACTTTTTGAGTGTTAACAGGTTGCCCCCTATATTGGAGAAAAATCACTATGGCTTGGGAATACCACAACAGACAGATGACTACCAGAAATCTACTCAATTCTCAAACCAATGCTATTATAAATGACAATGTTAAAATAATGGAGAAATGTAACCAACCTTGATCTGACGTTTGATGTAGATCCCCATTGGAGCTTTCAATCCACGCACATCCAAGCACTTGTAATCTACAAATTAGTCTTGACAACCAATATCTAACAAGTACATGTGATATATAAATGACATTAACATTATCAATAACAATGGTCCGTAATATCATAAGCAAATGCAACCCAATGTATCATAAATGATATTCACGCCATGAATGGACAAGAATATGAGTATTTCTATTAATGAACAAGAAGAAGTACAAAGTGATACGACCTCTTGCCGACAACCAATCTGAACCAAGATCTAGATCAATCCACTTGTGCCTCCACCACTTCAATCCTCCATGAAAGGCAAACTCAAACTAGCAAGGATTTTGGAAGGTAAACATAACTAGTTCACAACTACAAGGATCAATGAGTGTAGACTCAAGATAGGGAAAAAATCCACTAGAGTGCCTTTACTCTTGTCTTCTTCCCTGTCCATAAGCCATATGTGCTCAATATATAGTCCTCTCAAAGGTAGGTGAAAGGACTCATCGAGATGTTACTTGGGCAGATGGAGAGCCAAAGGTCACCCAATGACCGCTTTTTGGGAGTAAAAAGTAATAAAATAGTGGCTTTTACCATTTTACTTGATACCCATGGGCATAGGGATGCAACTCGCAGGTACGCATGCTATAGTGATGCAACATGTGGGTAGGAACAAAAATAGGGTAAACTGGTATCACTGAAGGATGAAAATGGATATGAGTCACTGAAATGGATTCTACAGGCCAAAGAATGCTGATGCTCATAGGGTGGAAGATTTCTATGTAACAGACGCCCCCTAGTGTGTGAGTTCAAAGACTGAAATGTGCTACGATGGCTGAAATACATTATAAAACTCAGAAGTGGAGTGATGGAGACACAAGTGGAAAGAACAGCTCACTCGTCATAGTACAATAGTATTTCTGAATACATGTCGATATAGTACAACAATCTGATACAATGGCCATGAATAGGCAGTACATAAGTAAATATATGTCACCAGTGTTCATAGCCATGATCCCTCTACAGTAAGATATGGTATTCTACTGAAAAGAAGACAACTGGTGCAAAACTGGAGGTACAAACTGCTAAAATCTGAGAGGTGATATCTCAGATGTAAAGCCAAAGTCATATGTAGCATACTGAATGCCAAAATCGCCTGGGGTCTTCTACATAAGTCTTCGATGGTGCAAGTCTCATCAAGTGAGTAAAGGAGTTGGGGTCAAACCTGATGAGACATCGTCTGATTACCAGTCATTGATGTATACCATTAACAGATGCGAGATGACACACCAATAATGAAAATGGGCATCAAGGCACAGAGCACAATCATCAGATTGTGAATAGATGTGTTGAAGTCGAACACTAGGATGAATCTATTGATCAGGGGACATTGATGTATTCCCAAAATTGTCGATGGAAAGAGAACCTTCCACTAATGATTGCAAGCCTCAAGGTACTCAACCGAACTCTAAGCCTCAAGTCCCGGAATAAATGAGTTGAAGTCGACGGAACAAGACTCACTGGAAGGAGGGCATTATGGCATCCCCCATCAACCAGCATGAGGTACCAGCAATGCTGAAAGATTTGAAAGATCTCAGGTGAAACAGACTGACTCAATAAGGATGGAAGACATGCAATAGTCAAGATATCTGAGGAGTGGTCGACACTGGTTTCAAGACTTCCTTTGAACAAGAGCATGAGCAAATGGATAAACTCAGGCAGCATAGAGTTGACATAAAATGTGCAATGCAGGAGGCATTATAGAGGGCTCCATAATGACTGGAAGCTTAACCAATCGGTGGAGAAAACTGAGAAACAATTACAGCTCCTAAGGCCCAACTATAGTCCCGACTCATAATGTACGGAGTGGAATGAATGCTCTATTCAAAGGCGACACAACAGCTGCCAACAAAAAATAGTGACCATAATCCCGTCCGGCTTTTTGGAATATTTGATTTTTTTTTTTTTTGTCTTTTTCATATTTGGGAAAATCTTGAAAAAGAATAAAATTGCTTATAGTACAACAGGTGCGGGAACGAGTGTCAAATAGCTAGTAGACTAGTCCCAAGCAGTGGAACATACAAATGCTCAATGCAAGGAAGTGCGTGCAGGATGTGGACAGTCGGGGGTGTGTCCCCTCAGGGTCAAAGGGTCATCAAATTGTGAAGGGCAAATATATAAGCTCTACAGGGCTCGACAGGGAAAGTGCTCAGGCACCAGGCTAACAATTGAGTAAGCGGGAGCCGGCACAAGGCTCAAGCAACAAGCAGGATGATGCAATGCAATCACAACATGATATAAAAGGGAAGTATTTTTTCATAAAGTTATTCTCCTCACCCGAAAAAGTGTAAAACAATGAGAGAAGAACTCTTCTAGTCACGTATGACTAGAGTATTCATTTTTCGTAATTAATCCACAAAGGTCCGGAAAAGGGGTAAACTTATACCTAAGTGGATGTCACTTCAAATCCTTTAACGAGTCTGAAATAACAAGTATACTCGGCAATCTTGTTTGATTTTGAAAAAGTCTAACAAGGGCTTAAAAAAGACTTTATAAAAATCTTTTCCATAAAGGTTTAATGAGCCCGAAAAAGTAAAATCGTGACCTCCTTACTATTTTTAACGAGCTCAAAGGAGATATGGAAGAATGCTCGTAATGAGAGCAGACAAGTGTTAGGGACATGCGAGACTAGTTCCAAGCGCATGGAACAAAGCTATGCATAATGCAAGGAACATGAGAAAGATAAGGACACTCAGGGGGTGTCTGCGAATTCGGATAGTAATAGGTTCAAGTGCATCATAACAAAGGGGATACCTAAACCTATATGCAAGGTTCTGAATATGCCTACCATGAATGAAGCAAATGTCGAAAAGGACCAGTAAACAAGTATAAGTCAAGCTAAAAATCCTGTCTCCAAGAAACATAAGTATCAAGATCATCTCTAAAACGTACGTAAAGAAAAATATGATACAAGTCGCTGCGGTAGAAACATCTTCAAATTCACTATTGTTAACCTCAGACATAACGCAGGTAGAGATAACCACTGAAGGTGCCATAGTACCAATACCTGAGGGATCAAAATGATCATCTTCAAAATGAAGAGCAAAGTTGAAGGATGTGAATGAATCTGCAGTGGCAAATTCATCATCACAGGAGTTGGAAATTCTAGAAGTAGAATCGAACTCATCAGGATCATTGATTTGTGGATCTATAGGAGAGTCTAAAGACTCATCACTAGGGAGATCAGACTTTAATGTCAAACCTGGGCTAGACAAAACTATGCCTAGATCAAAATGTATGGCATACTGTATTATAGGCCCATCTTGTTCAATAAGATCAAGGGGAGGAGGGGAATGAGATCTATGATAAAGATCCCCCCACGGCTTGTCATCACAACCCATGGCCTCAAAAAGAACTCCATTTGAAGGTAGGATACCATCGAGGCAATCATGTGAACAAGATAGGTTGGCTGCCAAAACTGGCAGCGTAACGAGATCTTCCTCAACTGTCTGGGAAGAAGAGAGATCTGGATCTACAGTGGTTTGTTGGATATGATCGTAAGTGAGCTCCACTACAAATAAAGGCATAGACATCCTAACGTGCGCAATGTCTCTAGACATGGAACTCATGGATGGTAAAGTCCATGGATCATTTAAATAAGAGGTCCGGAATAACATATTATTCGAAGTAGGAGGTGCATTGTTGGAAATGGTTCCAATAAAATTCATAGGTGCAGAATGGTTAAAAGTTCCCATCAACGAGGGGTACATTCCAACACCTATGTTCCCAGTTGCCAACTGAGAATCAGAAACTTGTGGGACTATTGATCCCATGGATGCTGTGGAAGGAGTGGCAACATAATCCAGCTGATCGATCGTCACAATCTTGCCTTCATGGGGAAAGAAGATAACTCGAAATATAGTAGACGCGACATCCTTCATAGCGTAAATCTAGTTCCGACCCAGTAAAAGGTTGTAGTCGATGGACGCATCAACCACTTCGACTTCAATAGGCACGGACTTACCTCCCAAGGAGACAACAAGGGAAGGGATAATTCCATGTGGCATAAAAGATCTACCGTCGAATCCAGTGAGTGTAGTTCTAGACACAAGTAGAGGAGGAGAGCCAAGAGCTTTCCAACACGTTAACGACATTACTGACGCGGAAGCACCTTCATCAACCATAGTACGTTTGACGAAGATCTTAAGGAAAACCACTTGGATTTGAAAAGCCATGTGGTAAGGCAAGCGAGGTTGGACATCATTAGTATCGAACTTGATAACACTAGGACTTCCCCCATCCTGAACTCCTAGTGCACTCAAAAGGGCGTGCTTCTTAGAAGGACAAGCTTGCAAAACTTCAAGAGCTGACATGGCACACGGAGTTTGACCCAAATATTCTATGATGGAGTAGTTCTGGGCGGGTCGAGCATTAGGATTATGCATGGAGTGCTTGAGAACACCTTTTGGTATCCGTAGCATAATAGAAGGCTTCTCGATATGCAAGGAATTATCAGGAGGAGGGGGAGGCTCTTTCCCCAAATTTGGTTGTGGTGCACCATAATCACGTTGATGAGTAGCAACACAAACCTCTGACTGAACCATATTCACACATCCATAACCACTAGTATTGGAAGAAGACGTTGTCATTTCATTAGTACCATAACTAGTGGTGGGAGCATGCAAAGCCATGTTCTGGTGATGAGGTTAGGGATCCTTCAGCACAGCTGGGCTTTGTGCCAAATGCTTTGATGCTTCCTCAATACGAGGACATAAGTGAGTAAGATGATCCTCCCCACAAAGCTTGTAAGGGAATTTCACCTGACGCCTAGGTTTATGATCCTCACCAGCATTACCGCGTTACCGAGGAGGGTTGGCATTCTCTTTACTAGGAGTATTACGATTTCTATTGTTGTTACTTCCATTGTTTCCACCCCTACGATTATTTCTCCCCTTTTTCTTAGCACTAGGCTACTAGTTACCTGACAGTTTCATTGATTGTACATTGCGTACATCAGACGACGGAGTGGAATTGGACAAGGTGTGAACCTGTCCGGGAGCAGACTGGTTTAGCGACAAATTTTGCATTTGATTAGCTACCAAGTCTACAGGGTGAGTGCATGCGGACCCCACGATTCCATTGGCATGTGGTCTAGGAACTGACGTGGGCTCATGTCTTGTTCTCGGTGCGTCAGGAATAATGTCATACAAAATGCCAGACTAAGAATAAAGCAGATCTAATTGCTAGACTTTCAAGATAGCTTGTTCTTCAGTCATAATGCTGGACATCAAAAAATCCTTAGAAATATATGGAAGTAAAGACTTAAGGAACCATTCCAACAGGAACTCTAGAGGAATGTTGGCTTTCACTAATCTCTTCCGTCGACGCCACTCTTGAACGTGGTCAGAAATATGTGTGGCCTTATTCTGGCTGAAGGTGGACAACAACTCAGTACCAATATCATAACGAATAGGCAATTGGAAATGGTCTAAGAAAACCAAAGCAATCTGATTGAATCCCCTATAGGTGTTTCTAGGCAACTCCACATACCACTTTGTGGCTTCCCCCGTGAGGGTGCGTTGAAATAGTCGTAATCGAATGGAGTCATGATTCAAAGAGTTGGAGGAGCACCAAAGGTGAAATGTTGTGACATGATCTCCTGGGTCCTCACCACCTTTCCCTTCAAAATTTGAAATGTCCGAAGGGAGCTTGGTAGGGACCGGGGGCAAAGTAGGGTCGTGACACACCAGATCAGTTGTGAGATTCGAAAGATCCAGGAGATTCAAGCATGCAAGGAACGGGAGCTGCGGTTGGAAAGCTTGATTATAAGCCCCCATAAAAGGTTGGTTAAACAGAACTATGTTGTAAGATGGACCAAAAGCTTGACCATTAGGGTTAAATGGATGATACTGAGGACTTGACGGCCCGTAAGCTTTCCCATGGCCATAATATGGATAACGTCCCCCTGCCTGACCCATTTGAGAGTAAGCAGGTATATGTGCATTTTCACCACCATATTTGGGGTGGTGGGTGATACTGGTGGCCTGCACCGACTGTGCTGTAGTAAGGGTTGCCACCATGGGTATGGGGCATGTATGTACTATTAATAGTGGGAACCGTGTTGTATTGACCGTAATGGTATGGTATGTTCCCACCCCCAACATTAGGATTAGCGTGAGCAGTCGTGTGGTGACCAGAAGCATGAGAAGCATTCCCAGGTCCAATATGGGTGTGACCAGTAGCAGGGTTGGTGGTGTGAGGTCCATGTGGATAGGAAATATTCCCACCCCCTACATTAGCATTACTAGTGGCGGTGGTGGACGCAAAAGTATGCTGTATGTGTCCACCCCCGTGCTTGGGAGGAACGGTATCATGTGCAAAAGCAGTCCTGGGTTGACAAGTAGCGACATGTGTATTAGGTGGTGGATGGTGAGTCGTGTTTCAAAAAACATTCCGACTAGGTTGGGTATGCCTAGGAGGTGGTTGCGTTCCAACATTAGCATGGTTAGGAATCTGACCAGTCCCCATACTATGTGAGTGGGTGGACAACGTAGTGCTCCCAGCTAGGGTAGTGCCCCGAGTGGGTATAGTATGGCTAACACTTTGACTAGTGACAGCATGAGTACCAACCATAGTGGAAGGTTCGACAGTATTGTGATTAGGCATACCAAAAGAGAATGCGGTGGGGTTAACCATTGGGCTAGAATCATCATGAGTCTCAGGCCTCCTATATCTAAAATCACATGGAAATGAAGGAACAAAAGGCTCGTCCTGTTCTTCCTCCTCGAGTAACTCAGGCATCCCGTAAAGATAATTATCCAGATTCAAAGGATCAAACGGATCCTGGTCAAGTGGATTAGGCCAAATAGAACTAGGTTGAGTCTCAGGTGGATCACCTCCCCAATCCTCACGAGGAGTCTGGGGATCGAAAGTATGTTCAACTCTACCTAAAGGAGTAGAAAGGTCTTTCCCGATATCGTGATGTGCAACCATGTAATCTTCAACGTAAGTCTCGTATGAATCCGAAGACTCAGAGGGAGCCCTCCGTCGTCCCCTACCAATACGACGTGTAACCTCGAGTGGCTTTAAACCAGCCAAACGACAGGACTGGCAGAGAGTAGGGCTCCGCGCCACATTCACTCCAGAGAGAGACACAGCATCTCCTAAAGGCCAACTATCGATCAAAAAAAGTAAATCAAAAGCACACACCTAGAGAAACTACAACCAAGAGCAGACAAACAGAGTGGCTAAATGAGCTCCCGACACTAGAGACGGTATGTCTCGCCTAGGAGAAGCTTGAGACTCCCAAACAATAGCCGGAGGTAATAGAATCAGTTATAGAGACACCCAAGCTTCACTATGTCGACAGGGTCAAGTCCACTGCACGAACACAATTGTGCTATCCAATCCCTATCTGACTAAGGACACAAACAACATAACCACTGCAAGTACCCTGTGCGATACCTAGGTAAGGCAACTATGTCTACTGCAATATAACCAATGCTCAGGGGAATAGTCGCAGGTGGGACCCGTCGTATGGGCAGGGTAGCTAAGCCCAAAGCACAAGAGGACGAACCTTCGGTACCCCCAGATACGAAAAAATCTTGGATATATCTCCCACGTTCAGCCGGTATCAGAGGGATATCTCCTCAACCAACCTCCCGTGACCTCGTGCTTAACTCTGGATTGAGTAGAGCTTTCCTGAGAACACCGATCTATACCATGGATTCCTCCACTCCCTGGTCAAACACCTAATGTTTCATTTAGTAGTTTTGGATTGTTAACTCACAATGATCTATTCCAAGACTCTAAACCTATGCTAGTTGGTGTACCCTACAAAATAAAATCAGTCTAATCAATTTTATGATTAGAAGTTAATTTTAGTGGCTGTGATTACTCAAGGGATATGGTCGTGAAACTAGTGATGTGTAGACTCAATAGTATGCAACATCGTCCAATCCTAGACTCATCTATCCAATAAAACAATGTCACTAATATGCAAAATCAACCAACAATTCTGAAATAAATCTGCAAACTTTTATCTTTTCAATGCACAAGCAGAACCTAAAATGAAGGCAACAAGCACTCAATGCAAAATGCAGTACATGGAAATAAATTATTTTTGTATTTTCTCTTATAAACAGAAAGGAAAATGCAAAAAACTAAATGAATATTTTTGTATTTTTTCAATATATATGGAATGAAAAAATGCAAGCAAAATCCTACTATTCAGTCACTGAAGTGTCGAGAAGATCACTAAGACAACCCAACAAATCCTAAATAGCAAGACTCAGCTAAAAGAAAGAGCTCAAAAGGAAGAAACCAAGAGGCTAAAACCAAAGATTGGTAAAAACCAAGAAGGCTCAACCAACAGAAACGAAGAGATATGGTCACAACCAAGGCATGAAATAGTCAAGAAAGAGGCCAACAAAGACTCAGGAACCAACCAAACTCACCCAGCAACAACCAATAGCCATAAACCAACAAAAGCCGGAGTTACACACTACTGTCGAAGGAATACCTACGGGTACCTGCGAGCAGTAGTGTAAACAGAGGTGGGTATACGCGGGAAGAACTAATCTAGCCCGCAGGTGAGGAAAAGCAAATGGTCAAATAAAGAGTCCAGAGGCTCAGAAAAAGCAAGTTTTCTACAGTGTATCTTAACGGCCAATCAGTGACACAGAGCTTCGATAAACAACAACTCTAATTATGGACTAATGCTCAAAAAATTTCCCAAACATGGATGTTCTCCCTAGTGGAGTCGCCATTTCTGTATTGGAGAAAACTCACTATGGCTTGGGAATACCACAACAAATAGATGACTACCAGAAATCTACTCAATTCTCAAAACAATGCTATTATAAATGACAATGTTAAAATAATGGAGAAATGTAACCAACCTCGATCCGACATTTGATGTAGACCCCCGTCGGAGATTTCAATCCGTGCACATCCAAGCACTTGTAATCTGCAAATTAGTCTTGACAACCAATATCTAACAAGTACATGTAATATATAAATGACATTAACATTATCAATAACAATGGTCCATAATATCATAAGCAAATGTAACCCAATGTATAATAAATGACATTCACACCATGAATGGACGAGAATATGAGTATTTCTATTAACGAACAAGAAGAAGTACAAAGTGATGCGACCTCTTGTAGGTAATCAATCTGAACCAAGATCTAGATCAATCCACTTGTGCCTCCACCACTTCAATCCTCCATGAAAGGAAAACTCAAACTAGCAAAGATTTTGGAAGGTGAACATAACTGGTTCACAACTACAAGGATCAATGAGTGCAGACTCAATATAGGGAAAAAATCCACTAGAGTGCCTTTACTCTTCTCTTCTTCCCCATCCATAAGCCATATGTGCTCAATATATAGTCCTCTCAAAGGTAGGTGAAAGGAATCATCAAGACGTTACTTGGGCAGATGGAGAGCCAAAGGTCACCCAATGACCGCTTTTTGGGAGTAAAAAGTAATAAAATAGTGGTTTTTACCATTTTACTTAATACCCGCGGGCTATAGGGATGCAACTTGCGGGTACGCATGCTATAGTGATGCAACATGTGGGTAGGAACAAAAATAGGGTAAATTGGTATGACTGAAGGATGAAAATGGATATGAGTCACTGAAATGGATCCTACAGGCCAAAGAATGCTGATGCTCACAGGGTGGAAGATTTATGTGTAACACCCCCTGATGTGTGAGGGCAGGAGCTCATTGTATGGCCGATAGACATCATAATTCTTTTGTCTTTTTTCCTGGGGTTTGGAGAAGAGAAGAGACTGATTGGAGACTGGAACAATGGCCCTTTGGAAGCTGCAAAAACTGAAAAAATACATGGCCTCAAAATGAATGAGGAATAATCTCCGACTATGGATGAGGCATGCATATCCATGCTTTTATCAAGACATATACATAACAATTAGGCCCAAGAAGGGGGACCTGAATAATACATAAAAATCTGTTGGCATATCATAATGGTCCAGAGGGGACACAAATCTAGGATGTACTCATGATGATATATGACTGATCTTAAATAACTGATACACTGGAAAAAGCGACAACTGTTCTGAATAAGGTATCAAAAGGGTTGATGAACTGCGGAAACTGAAGGTATCCAACATCTGTAGGGACTCAACAACTGTGAGTCAAATCTGAGGAGTATATGGAACTGTATACTCAAGGGAGTATAAAACTGGGGTACATTTGAATACTGCCACCATGCACAACCCGAATATCTATAGGAAAATGTAACTGGTTGTTTCCATAAGTAGTCTCTCAAATGTGGAAGAGTTAGGTGATATCCGGGGTCTTCAACAAATAATTGAAAGGACCGATACCCTGTACAAGTCTCAACGATGCGATCAAGGTGTTGAAGTCGAGCATGTGAGAAACAATCCTTCAGAGAGGCACTGAGGACTTTCGAAATGATCCGTAGGCACTCATCACAAATGGTGATGAGTCCAAGGCACAGGGACCCCTGGGTCTATCCTCTGGAATAGATTTGGTTGGTGTCGATAGAGGGAGACCAGCAACTACCAAGGCAATGATGTTTCCTTGATAGGAGCACGAGGTGCACAACTGATAAGTGGTAGTACTGATGGTAGGACTGACATATGGTGGGAATCGAGAATGATTGGGGTCATAGAGTGGGTGGACTCAAACTTCCTTTATTCAGAGCATGAAGACATGGCTGACCTCGAAACATGGGAAACTGAATTTTAGGTGTGAGGATCATATCTTAAGGGATCAGGGGTATGTATTGCAAACTGGAGTGACTCTAGGGGGGACTAGCTTATGGATGTTGTAGGGGGACTCTCAGGGTGACATACTGCAGAATACTCTTAACAAAGGCGATCAAAATGGGGAAGCTATCGTATGAGTAGGCATGATCTATTGTGGCGCCTTAAAAAAACATCGTTGGGTCCTTCTTCGTAGTTTTAATGAGCTCCAAGAAGCAATAAAAGTGTGCTCTGAAATGGTACTATCCTGTGGATTTGTTCGAGCCCAAGACTGTTCATGCTCATGAGTGCTTTCATTTTTAAGGAGTCTGAAACCGATAAGGAGACTCTAAATTGTAGGAGGAGTACCGTCCTATGGATTTATACGATCCCAATACGGTGATTGCTCTTGGTTGCTTTCATTTTTCGAGAGTCTGAAAGTGGTAAGTAGACTCTATTGGTGTTCTTTTTCATAAGTTAGTCTCCAAGGCCCGAAAAATCATAAAATGATGCAAATGGAGAAATCTTAAATCTAATATGATATTTGGATTCCTTGTTTGAAAACACCCAATTTGAAAAAAAAAATTGTCTCAAATGGAATTCGGTAGAGGGAGACATGGCCGTTTGAAAGTTGCGTCGCGTTGCTAGAAAAGTACATCATGGGTTTCGGGCTAAAAGTCACGATGGACATCGCGGGTTTCAGGCTAAAAGTTGCGATGGGAATCGTGGAAAAAATCCGCGATGGGTAGTGCGGAAAAAGGCCGAAAAGCCGCGATGGGTCGTACGGAAAAGAGCCGAACAGCCGCAATGGAGCGGACGAAAAACGTTGCCGAAAAATGAACCCCAAAATTGAAATTTTGGGCTGTTTAGGCTAGAGAAAGAGCCAATGGCTAGGGAAACAATAAAGAGGCTGTCTAGTATAGTAGATCTACAATTTTAAATGAGAAAAAACAACTAAAAACGAAGATCTAAAGCAAAAATTTAAGATTCAAGGGTTCGAAAAAACCAGCGGAGTCTTCTCCAAGATGCTGAAATAGGCAAAGAACTCAAGAGAGATTTTGACAGCATGAGGATAGGATGGATGGAGGATGAAAAGTGAGGACCCCCTATCACCTTTTTATACTTTTGGTGATGGGGAAAACCATTGTGTTTTTAAGGAAACCAATGGTATTAACCAACATGGTTTAGGTCTCTTTTTCCCTCTTTTTCCTTTTTTTTGAATATTTTTAATATTTTATTCCCTTTTAATATTTTTTGGAAATTTTGGACCCTTTTTGAGGGTTTTTTGTGTTTTTTGAGGAAAAATGTATATTTTGACGGGGAAAAGGGGTATTATGGTCATTTTGGTTACCTTTTGATGGTTATAGAGGCTTAAATGGTGGGGAAAGTGGACAAATGGGTCATGTGAATAAGGGAATGAGCTAGTGAGCACTTTTTGGGTGTTAACATCATGTTGGAACCAGCTCCGGGGGATCCAGTTAGAACCAAGAATGGTATAAGGGTCATGGTTGGGAGGAACATGCTTGTCTCAAGGTTATCAACTTTAAGATCATCCTACAGGTCAGCTAGGTTCATACATTTTTTCATGAACTAGTGTTTGAGTGTGCAGGTTCTACAAGGGAAGATTAAGCTTCAAGAACCAGGTATGAACTACAAATTTCCATAAAGTTCAATTAGATTTAGATGTTAAGGTAGGAAATTATTATGCTTCATTCATGTTCCATGTATATTATAATTTTTAATTATTTTTATGGAGCAAGGGCCAATTGGCATGGGCTCTCAAGGTTTACACTCTAGGATCAAAATTTCATTTAATATTTTTGTTGAATTTAAGCTTCTACCCTAAATGCTTCAAGGATCTAGCAGGGCTAGCGTAACTAGCTTGTGCTAGATAACTATATAGATAGAATCACTAGTATTAAAATTTTATTTAAATATTGATGCTTGAACTATTAACTCACATAATTCTTCTTTCTCTTTCAACATTTGCTCAATCTTCTCACAAGACTTCTTGAGCTGAAGATGTAAGTCCCCCTTCTCATTTCGCATTATTTCAAGTTTACTGGCAACTTCCAATTCATTGTTGTGCTTCTCTTCCACCTTTGTGCTCATGGTAGATAAATCAATGTCCTTAGAAGCCAACAATTTCATCATCAATTCTGCATGCCCTTATAAATTGAACATTTTCTTCTTCAACTGGTCTAATTGACACACACGCTTTTTTAGTTACCTCTCTTTCTCATCCAACCTCCTACTTGAGTCCAGGAAAAGTTGCTTTAGCAAAGCAGAGTTAGGTCAATTTTTGCCACCTCAAGCCTCTTGCTTGAGTCCCAGAATATTCTTTTCCCCTCAAACCTTCTCATTTGAGTCCAGAAAATAACAATCATTTATTATTTCTTGTAGTTCTGGTTAGCCACAACATGCAACATAATAGCAACATAATATTAACATTGAATAGGTTCATCTATTTACTCATCAATTCGAACTCATGATTTTATCATATTCCCTCATGAGTCATTGATCTTACCATATGCTTACCATGGATATTGTATCGCATCCATGCCTTTCCACAAGTTCCAAATAAATTTTCCCATCTTCCAATTCATTTGCTAGTACCACTATTACAGAAATCAAATTTTGTAAGAAAATCCTTTCTTTAAGCCTAATAATAAGAAAGTCACCCTTCATATTATATTATCCATACATAATTATCTGAAATGAACATCCTCTTTTGGTTCCTTATTTTTATCATTACAACATGGTTCCCCAAGAGAAAGATACAAATTGAATTTTTTTCTTGGCACATTATTTCCTATGAACGCATGTGCATACAATAAAACTTATAATAGATTCCTTGAACTTCCTAAAACTTTAGGATAACCTCCTTTCTTACTACGCACAACTAGCTTACTGGGATTACACAATGCCTTGAACCTGAAATAGCATTCTTTATTTGATGACCCATTGGACAATATGACCACTTAACCCCAAATTTTATCTATCATCCCTTCAAATATAATTTATACAAAATTTTCTTTGTACACGCTAACATCATGTAAGTAACAACCAATCACCTATGTATCTACTTACATACCTTTATAAAAATAACTACCTACCTTTATAAGGGTGCCTGCATATCTCTTATTATATGACGCTCATATGCCAAGGTACATGTTTGCTTGTGTTACCACATTTTGGTATTACTCTAAATAACACATAGATCAATATACCAAAAAGAAACTCAATTATCAGCGTATCTATAAATATCGTTCACAAAAATATAACTTTTTATAACACCTACTCATAGTATTCCAACATCCTTAGTAAATATTTTTGAATAAAAAATAAATAAAAAATATATAAAGTCATACCTTTTCATCATAGGCATCCTATTTAGAACACACATATATACTAAGTAATTATAACCATTTATCTTTTTGTTGAACTTACAAGCAAGGTACGGTACAGGCATGCCCCAATGTCACACATTAATTATATTCACTTATCCTATATAATCACATATAATCAAGGAGACTCTCACACATTATCCTCCGTTATAACCTTACAATTTCCTAGTCATAAAGAACTTCACATCATTTAAGCTGTCTAAGTAAACAACTTAGAATTAATTCTTTTTAAAAGAATCTAGCTTCCATAGTCTAACAAGGCTATACCTCGCATAAAAAGATAACTCATAATTCCTAGAATTTTTTTTTAAAGAACAAAATCTACATACCCATACTTCCTTTACTACTAAATAATAACCAATCAAGCACTTTAGAGAATTTACCATTGATGTCAACATCATTGTAAATTTGTAAAACTTTCTCATCGTCCAATGGATCTAATTTGTAGAGTAGGAGAAGAAATTCATCGATTAGTATTTATCAATTAAAAGATCAATCAAATGCATAATGAAGCATACACAATGCTCACATATAGACAATGCTAAGTCATTATAAGTAAATGGAACATACTTACTTGTAATTCCAATAGGTCTCATCGGTTACCTCTTGTCAATCCTTGGAAATGAAATTTTTCGTTGCAACTTTTAAAAATGGAGTTCCCTTGCTAGTTCTACCAACATTTATTTGCTTTCTCCAGCTAAGACCAATTAGACCCGAGTGTTTGCAACCTGTGCTCTGATACCATATGTAACAAACCCAAATAAATAAATTAGTATTCTAGGAAAATTTAAAATTCTCTTCAATTAAATTATTCACAATAAAACTATCTGAAATGAAAACCAAGAACCTGCCACCAAAGCATAGATAAGAGACGACTCTTTTCAGGAATAACTAACATGCTCTTCATTTCTACAATTGAAGTTTCTTATCATTCTTAATTACCTATGCCATTATGTGTAAAGGAACTTTGCAACTATATACTATGATTGTAAATGTATTCGGCAAACAAGCCATCTGAACACTTATGATAATAGAAATCTTACCATTTTTACCTTGGACGCTTTCCCGGAGTTCTTAGGTATTAGTGATAACTCACTTATGCATGACGAAACTTAAATACATTTATGGGATCATTGCATCAACAACATGATTAGCTTAATTTATCTTTTACCATTGAATCACTTGACAAAACATTAAATCTTATATGAACAACAACCATCATGAAAATACATAGAAGAGAGACACATGTACACGTGGTTCACCCAACCATGAGATACGTCCACTAGAACTGCCGCATCATCATCTAAATTGTCCCCAAAATAGGTTTACATATGCAAACCAAATGGTGCATTTTTCAACTTTCCAAAATAGGGTTACATATGCAAACCAAATGTTGCATTATTCAACTTTCCACCTATTCGCTACCAGCCTATTGTATGACAAGTAAACGTTTCACATAGTACTTCACAAGTATGTTCATTATAACGTTTATTCTCTTAACCTAGTTCCACTCTTATGATAAATTTTCACCATAGACCTATTTATCATGGTCTCCTTAACAAATTAAGACAACCTTACTTAACATGTTATACACCCTTACTGCAATGTTCCTATTGACATTACGAGGTCATAACACATATTCTGGCATAGTAATAATAATAACCTGTGCCATTTATACCACTTTTCTATTAACATTAAAGATAATGCATGCATCTACTTTACGTGGTAGCAGTATTATTAATACATTGCATTACTTTTACTGCTCTTGTATATAGTATTAATTCCTACATTGATTAAAGTGAAAGTGCCCATTTACCTGATCACTTAAACCCATTAAAGCTATGATAAAATCATTTACCGAAACAAATAAATAAAGCAGCATACAAACTTAACAACGAAAACCAAACTCAAATCTTGGCAGCATAAGCACGCCGGGATTAATGTAGCGTACAAGCTTAATACTCAAATCAGGCCGCATATTCTCCCAGAGGTGAATGCATCATATGGTTCCACACCGAGGCCATCCTCAATTCATACATCATACAATTTTTTAAAAACATAAACTCAATGCTTACTGAGATCTTACCAAACCTAGGCATTATTTGATCATACAGTGATCAAAGTTTTAAACAACGCAAAACTGAAATCCTGGAAAATCCCAGTCTCCTGCACACGCCGAGATGTCCCCAAAATTGGGAGCTATTTGATCGCTCCAGGATCACAAGTTTTAAACAAGCAGAAAATTAAAAAAGGAACCCCGATCTCTGAGCACTCAGAGATCTCCAGTATTGGGTGTTAATGGTTTACGCAAAGATCACAAGTCCTTTCATGAGCTGTTCTCCTCTCACGATGCACATGCATAACAACCAAAATAACTGTGGTTCAGCTTGGTTGAAGCTTTCCCTTCACTGGAAAATAAACAATCATAAACTAAAAGAATCTGTATACACGCCATTACAGAAAATAATATACTGGAAATGTATCAGTAGAATTTAACAAGCCAGTCGACATCCTCTTTCTGATACAGAGGTCAAATCTGTCCTCGGTGAGGATAATATATATTTAATTGCAGAAGCAAATACTAGCAAGAATAATATAATCACACATCACAATCCAGTTAGAAATTCAATATTGAAATGCATAACGTTTTCAGAAAACTGATCCCTGTTGATCGTATAAAAATATAATGTCTACGGATGCTTTCCAAGAATCCAAACTTGATCCATATGTAAAACGAAACCGGGTTTACTTATCTGAATGGCACTCGCCCAGAAGATGTCTACCGACGTCTCCCTTCTGTGATAGCTATCCCACGCCCTCGACTCTATACAAACTCAATCAAGGTGAAATATCAATGCTTTAAACAATAAGAAAGTATAAAGTGTGAGATGTTAGATCTTAGACTTCGCCGTAGTCTCATAGATCTGGCGTTACCCTGAATATACAAAAAAAAATCAATGTAGATTCCAACATTTTAATGAATGATCTATAAAAACACAAAGGCATCGTGAGATCGGGCTCCATGGAGCCGTCCTTTCCCCAAACCAGCGCTTAGATCAGGAAATAAATTTTGGGTCGTAAGCTCGTCCCTCCCGAAAAACACCCAAAGAATCTCCCAGAAAACGTTCTTCTTTTCTTTTCATTCCTTCAACCCAGCACCACCGTTCCTTCACCTCACCCTTTACTATCTGAAAACAACTCCACCGAGCTTCCCTGTTTCCCACTACTCAACCTATATAAATATATGAGAAAATAATTTAACCACTTCCCCACTCGGGCGCCAAGTAGCAGAGAAGGTTATGATTTCTTCCACGTGCGAACACCGCTCAAGGAAACATTTCGAGGACAGATCTCGGTAGGTGAAGAGATGCCCCCCCTTCTTATGTTTGACTGCTTAGTGGATCACTAACACTAACTCAAGACATTATGTATGCTCCAAGCGCTTGAGGCTCCCCACCATGGAATAACATATCATTATATAACTCCTTCGCTGAATTAACTACATCCCTTTAATATATATAAATATATACTAAACTCGCTTTTGTTGGGTGTGAACCCCCATTCATATAAACATACTCTTTTATTCTGTTATTTGCCATATAAGGGAAAGTAAACCTTTCCTTATGACTTGGGAGCTAAAAGGATACATATATCTAATAAGGCATTCACCAATTATTGACATAGTACTATAGAATAATTATGTATATATGTATGGTTAACCATATATATACAATAAGGCATTCACCAAATGTCGCATAGTAAAACTTTGTTTTAAGGTTTAGATAATGCTTATGTATACCTATACATAGGATAGGTGAAGGCTCTTAGTATTACTTTTTACATGGTAACTTAGTACTCAGACTTAATCTCTTCTATAGGCTTTTTAATGCATAGTAACGATTTTCTTTTAAACACTGAAGCTTATAACTTAATGTCTTCTCATCAGGATTCTAGGGACCTAGTTGACAAATTGTTCGTATTTAACCCGATTCCCAAGGATCCAACACCTTTTTTTCCTTAGTGGATTCATGAGTCGCACATTGGTATTAGTTGTGTAATCATTTTTAGTCTTCTCGGTTTACGTTTACAACTTAGGATTTTGCCACATGACTTAAAGTGTTTTTTGGTGGGGCCTTGGCCTTGAGCTCCTCACCAGGAAAACAGTGTACAATAATTATTTACATTTATAAATAAAATAGGGAATAAAAGTGGGATGTTACAAATGGACTCCTTCCAATGCTAATTCCCAAGGATAAGGTAAGGTCGAGCCATAAGCAATTCCATAAGAGTGAACTGAAAATAAAAACACTCCCTTACAATCAACGAAAGAGTCTAGCTCTTGAAATTATCAGTTCCACAATGCAAAGAAATTTGGTATTGAAATCCTAGTAGAGCGGGTTTGATCCCGCTCTTACAAACCCTCAAAATGAGATGAGTGAGCTATAACACTGGAGTAAAATCCATGTTGAAGTCTCATTCAATAGAGGTGTGCAACCTCGTAAATAACCTTGTACCATCTGGAAGATGTTAAATGCAAGTGTTTTCAAGTGCGACAAGTGCCAGCTATGTCATTTAAATTGTTCGATGAGAGAAAGAAAGGTCATTGACAATAAGTTTTCATGCTACAACAAAGTGGTGACCATCGGAGGCTGTGACTTGAGGCCTAGATACATTACCATGGTCTCAACATTAGACTCTGGTTCTAAACCCTTTCAATTTTGGCATATCATAACTCGTATGAATCGTAAGGACTCGAACATGCTAGGTCATGACTGCATTGTTTAAATATAAATTGGGTATAAAACACATTCTTGTTCTTTTATTAGTGTTGCTTTTGCTTATAATAATGGTGTTTGACATGATAAGGAACAACATTTAAACAATCATTATAATACGAACACTATGATACATGTAATGTTCGAACTTGCGTATAGGCCTCGTAAAACGCTACAATTTATTATTGGAAATCTGTATTAATACCTTATTTAGAATATGGAGGAATTTTACACTTTGGGTATTAATAATATTATTGTTAAACGTTTGATATTTTTAACATAGATTAGAAAACAATATATCTTGTGAACTAATAAGGAAAAGAATAAAATGATGTTTTTAACAATATAAATGCATCAAATTACGCAATAGGTAGCATGCGGAGTAATCTCTCTCTTTCTATGGTTGAGAAGTAAGCAAAATCAACTTATATATGTCACACTAGCGATTAAACATCAACTTGAATAGTAGACTTTAATTCACTTTCAATAGAAAAATGACAACCTATCCAAGAATATCAATAAGCTATGACATGGCATATTAATAAGCTATGACATGGCATATTAGTTGTTTACATAAATAGATATCGCCAGGTTATGATTATAACGACGATAATAATAATTAGGAAAAAAAAATTGTTTTTTGTTTCTAGTGATGTTAAATGAAACAAATCAAATTCATAAACTAAGTATGATAGGAAGGGCATGATGAAAAATAGGCATCCATCAATCACCACCTCAATTCCTTCAATACCGAATGTCATGGGGATCTTTACTTTGTCTCATAGATTAACAAGCTTATTTTTCAAAATCTTTCCACAAATGTAAATGTTGTAGTAATGAATGTTTTCGGGGTTTATTAGGAATTTCTAACTAGCAGTTAACTCATAAAAAAAGGTCATTTAAGATGCCTAAGTTGCCTTCTATTTATCCCGTAGGATACTTTGATGGGAATTGTCAGGGCTCCATGAGGGTGTGTGCTGCTGGAGTGGTTCTATTGTTGTTAGAGAAACAAAGATTTCATATTAATCTAGGTGTTGGTTTCAGTACAAACACTAGATTGAGTTCTTGGATCTGTGGGGTTGGCTAATTGTTCAATCCAAAGGAGTTTCCCATTTACAAGTGTATGGTGACTTGAAAGCTATTATTAATTATTAATTGGATATATTACAAATCTGTGCTAAATTTTCTTCAATTGAGTTTCTGGCAGAGGAGGATCTGATCCCTCCGAGATTGCTTTTCTGATATCCATTTCCTCCATGTCTACAAGGAATTTAACGATCCTTCAAATCCCTCTCCAAATATGCATTAATTAATCAGGCATGCTCACTTGTTTATGAATAGTTGGTCAAGGACATGGTTCTTACGATGGGTTCCTTGGTTTCCTCCTTAACTATTTATCATGTTGTTATTTCATGTTCATTGATAGAATTTTGGTTTACTTGTTGTGGATGATTTAATATCTGTTTAGATCTGTGTTGAGATTATATTTTATATCCAAGATTATGTTTTCTGATTGCACGGCAGATTTTGGGACTAGAACTATTTTTTTTTGGATTTTTTTTTCTCTAAGCCTGTGTTTTTTAGGCATCTAATATATGTATTTTGGGAACAATGTTGGCATCTTGGCCTTGTGGCTCTATTAGATGGAATGTATTCTTGGACTTTTGGAGTTGTTGATAAAGAGCTCCCAGCTCGATGAGGTGAACAAGCCCATGTTTTGATGGCATATGTTATTTGTATTTTGTTAATGTGCTAGCTCCTTTCCTTTGTGATTGCCTTTGATAGACATATTTCTTGGTTTTGCAGATCTACTAATGTGGATCTCAGCTCTGCGAGACTATCAATTTGTATATATATTATGATTGTTAGTCAATAATATATATGTTTTTTATGTGGAAGAAAAGAACATGAATAACTAGTTGATCTAAGATTTGAACACGCGGTTAGGATTTTGGGCTGCAAAAAATATTGATGTGGCACACACGATGTGAAGTAAATCAATACACATTCAAAAGACATCATGACATTCGCTTATTTATTTTTAAATCTCACACACTATAAAATCTAACGTTGGAGGAGCAACCTTGTTAATTTGTTTGTTTCAAATTCATTAATTGTTCATGAACTTACGTTAATATCATAAATTTTGATTTTTTGAATAAAGAACCCTTACTTTATATGGATCTCCTCTTTCGTTAAGATTTTTTAAAATGATTAATTAATCAAATATTAAATATTGCAATCATAAATAAATTATTATGTTATTATTTCTTAAAAATATATAATATTATTTTTTATATAAATAAATTTTTACTAAGTTAACAATAAATATTAATTTAAAAAAAAAAATAAGTATTGAAATTAAAGAATTTTAAATTTTCATATTTAATCATTTCATACAAATACATCAAATTTTAAGAAAATAAGTACTTAAATTAAAGAATATTAAATTTTTATATTAATTTTTTTTTAAGAAAATAAATATTGAAATTAAAAAATATTAAATTTTTATATTTAAGTTAATGATAAATATATATATAAAAAAAAATTAAGAAAATAAGTATTGAAATTAAAGAATTTTAAATTTTTATATTTAATCATTCCATACAAAGACATCAAATTTTAAGAAAATAATTTTAAGAAAATAAGTATTGAAATTAAAGAGTATTAAATTTTTATATTTAATTGTTTGATACATAGTATAGTAAAATTATTTTTAAACCTATATTTTTATAAATATTTTCATTGATATATATATATATATATGTATTGAAGCTAAAGAATATTAAATTTTATATTTATAAATTAAAAATTAAAAATATTTAATTTTTATAACTATAAATAAATAAGTTGTGTTAATATTATGATAAGCTATATTAATTAGCTTTAAGTTTAAATACTAATTAGTTTTTAAATATTATAGAGTGAAAAAAACTCTATTAATTATTAGAACTATGAAATTCCAATCTAAGTTGTCAGGAAATGTGGGTATGCGGATGTACGGGTGTGAAGGCACGGATGCCACTTTTTAAAATATGGTACTTGGGTTCATGAGGGTACTATATATATTTATATAGTTGTAACAAAACAATAAAATTAAATGTTAAAAAAAAGTCACATGCATACTTCTTCATAATTCAATGATTCATCATTCATTCAACGTTCACATTAGAACATAAAATTTGTTATCAAGTGAAAGTTATATTATGATTCCATTGTCACACTATATTCAAACTTTGCCTAATGACCCAATTAGATTTCCAGACATGAAACAAAAAATAGAAAATTCAGAAAACACTCAACATTGATTTCATTCAATGATTCACCTGGCTGTAATAGTGTAACCTTGTAGCTATATTCAATGTGGAAATCCCTTCAAGGTTTCACCAAATATTATCGATGTGGAAATCCCTTCACCTGCCGAATGAAATGATTATGAGATGTTTGAATGTTAAATTATGATGTTTGAAGAGTTTAGGGGTCATAATTCTAGGTTTGGGAGGGAGGCACCTTCCCCCTTCCTTTTATTTATTTTACTCCCTAAAAAATCGGGTATGTTATCCCTCCTTAGCCAAACAAACCCAGTTTTTCTAGCTAGCATCTGATGCAGGTTCGTGAGCTCGATGCGGGGACGCAAACCCTACCCTCGGGTTAATGAACCCCTACAACTAAGATTCCAATATTTACTTTGTAATATGAACTATGGAAGTAAAAAAAAATTAATCATTTTTAACATAAAAAAAAATTAATAAATTATTATTAAAATAATGATATTACCACAATATATTTTTTATTGGAAAATCAATCAATTTTTTTATTTAAATAATTAAAATATTAATTCATAAAAATCACTTTTTAATAAATTATTGTTATACTTGTAATTATTGTTATTATGATAATATTTTTTAATAGAAAATCAATTATTTTTAATTACAATAATTTAAAACTTAATTAAAAAACATAACATTTATTTTTTAAACTTTTCTTTATTAATATATAATCAATTTTAACCTACATTAAATAACAAATTAATATTTTATGTAAAACAAAATTACACATTCTATATTTTCTATAAAATTAATGATATATATATATATATATAAATTTGAGATTTGTTATTGCTCATTTCATTTCAAATTTATTGAAATATTTAGTTATTTAAATAATTTTAATACTTTATAATAATAATATTATTTTCTTATTCACTTTTTATTTAATATTTTTTTGTGTTAATTAGTATAAAATATATACATATATAATATATTGTTATAAATTCTAAAAGTTTGATAATTATTTTAAACTTCAAGGTTGGATTATATATAACTATTATATTAGAACATTCCTGGAAGACGAGACGCAATTTGCTATTTCATTAGTTAATGTTATACTAATTCAAAATGTTGGGAAGAATTTTGTTTATTTAATATGTTGAATTGGCGGGAAGTAAGGTTTATATTTTCTAGGCAAGTTTAAATTTTTAATAAAATATGTAGTTTATTAGGTTTTGATTAATTAAAAGTATAAATAATGTTCACATGATGGCGAATTCAAATTTTAAAAAAAATATGTAGGATATTGTGTTTTGAATAAAAATAAGGAATAATGGCGACGGATAATATTTAAATTTAAGGGTGGCAGAATTACCGATATCAAAAGCATGATTGTCACGTATGTGTTAGGTGTGGCTGAGCATGCCAATTTGGTGACTACAACAGAGCTAACCTTCTTGCTCACGGCATGATTTTTATAGACCGTTAAGGCCATGCGTTTGGTGTTTTTTCGCATAACATTTTCATGAGCACCATAGAGCTAACCATTACCGGAGATCAAACCTCTATTTAAATGATGGATTTGTTGATTAATCCGATATTTTTTTAGTTTTGCTGAGTTTTATTTTGGGAACGTCTCATGCACTTATGTGGCGTCAATGTTGTTTTACTCAAGATTGCAGCGAGTGCTGTGATTGTTGGTTGAGTGTTGTGATTGTTGGTTGTAACTGTGGGGCCTCTCGATTGGAATGGAATGGGTAGAAGTGGAAAGAAATGTATTTTTGAAAACAGACTTAATAGACAAAGAAATGGCTTTGTACGTAAACATGAAATTTATTACCATGTTTAAAATTGTTTTATGAATGCACCTTATTTTTAAAAGTAAGCTTGAAATATCTATTCAGGCATGTTTTTTAGATCTTTTGTGTAGCTTAAAATCTTTGAAATCGCATATGGATGTTATGATTCTACACAATATACTTTTGGTATTAGCTCTCACATTTTCTCATTATTTTATTGTGTTATCACACATCAAGGATACGAAGATTTTTTAAGTTTATTTTAACTAATTTTTTATATGGTAAACTTTGAATGGGTATTTATTGGTTTGAAAATAAAAATAATAAAGTAAAATTTTTATATTCTAAAATTTGAATGGACAGAAGAATAAAGTAGAGATCTTAATGCTTTCATTTTTATTATTACTTTAAATATAAATATTATTGTATAGTAAACACTATTTCATATATCAATTTATATAAATAAATATTAACTCATAACACCCAAACTTAATATATATATACATATATATATATAATTTTTTTCACAATTTTCAATTTTATATCATCATTATACACCACTCTTACATATTTTATATCACAATTACACACCACTCTTACATTCAAAAGGCTGCGGGTTCCTAATTATGTGAAGAGAACAAATCACTTGCATGAGCATGTGTTTAGTAACCAAATGGAAGATAACCTTAAAAAAAGTTTTCACTATAAATTTGATAAAATTATATTATATAAAATCATAATATCATTATAATTATAAAAAAAATGTGCAAAAAGATAAAGATGTATAATTTCCCTAATATTATAAATAATTAAGTATCCATAATATTGAATTTTAAGTTTTTCAATTTTAATTTGGCGAGGTGCTTGATCCAATGAGAAATTTAATAACAAGAATATTTCAATGCAAAGTGGGTTAAAATCATTGATATATATTGCAATCATTTAATTGAAATAAATAACAATGAGATATTTAGCCAAAACAAAATTTCAATGTAAAGTGAAATAAATAGCAATGAGATATTTAGCCAAAACAAAATTTCAATGTAAATTGGGTTAAAATAATTTATATTGCATTCATTTAATTGAAATAAATAACAAGAGATAATGAGAAAACATTCTTCCTAAAATCAACCTTCGATAAAGAATATCAATATTTCAAATTTGCATGCTACCTACGAATTTATCAATATTTCAAATTTGCATGCTACCTACGAATTGAATGCAAAACTCATAGCTACCAAAGATCAATATTTACATTAAATTGAATCTATGGTTTTGGCCACAAGTTACAGTGAGTAGGCATTATTTTGTTCAGAAATATAAAATAAAGAAAATATAATATTTGTCTTTCTAAAAAATTGGATTTTCAATCACCGTCTATTTCATATGATTCGCCTTTTCTTTGGTTTCTTAACAAGGTAGTTGGTTTTTCCGGTGAGGTGGCGGATACATCTTCTTTTATGAAACCATTTATATGCATAATTCAAGATGAATTATATAAAACACTAAATTATGAAATAACTAGCCGGCATTAAATTAAGAAGTTCGACTTTGAACAATAAGTTAATAAATAGTTAACCCTGATATGGAATAATAGGCAGTTACTAAATTCTCTCTTAGAATACATACAATTACGCTGTATGTTTATAGTATTTGCACTTCATTAAAATTGATTTCATGGTTTTATAATGCAATGTTCTTATCGAAAGTGTGATGCTTTATAATTGTACGGCTTTATCAAAACGATGTATAACAGTAAGACTTATATGCATTGATATTGAGAATTTTTGTATTAAAATATTTTTGAATTTGAAAATTTTGAAATATTCATATTGTATGGAGATGAAATTAAGTAAAAGTTTAAATATATTTAGAATTATAAATTTGTATAACTAGCATAACTATATTAGCATAACTATATTTTTAAAAGTGTTTGATATATGTTAATTTTACTATATTAACTATGATATAACAATTGGTCCTAAAAGTGGTTGATATAACAATTGGTTTTTAAGACTTTTTGGTTTATCATGATATTGCTCTATGTTTGTATACAACTACATTGATCCTACTTAAAGGTGCTTTGGATCACATAAGAAAAATTTTGGTTATAGTTTTCCTTCTAGAGTATTTATATCAAATGTTTGTTAAGGGAGATTTCAATTCTTTCTCCTTTTTTTTTTTTTAATAAAATGGCTTAGATTAACCACTTTTTAAAATTTGGTGGTTGGCTTTGGCTTGGAGGGAATAAATGGTGAATTATTATTATTATTATGGTCATTATCATCATTGTAAAATTATAAAATTATAAATGAAAATAAGGAAAACAAATAATATAAATAAATAGATAATAAGTAAATTAAAATAATTAATTAATTAATAATAATATAATTTTAATTATTTATAACATGTTTTCACATGGTTGATTTTAATCCATATTTAACAGTAAACCAAGGTAGAGTTTGACCCATGGTTTACCATTGTTTAGGCATGGGTGAATTTAGTCCATTATGGTTGACATAACCATGAGAACATGGTTGACATTGACATGGCCAACCATTCTTTGACCATATTAAGAAACCACAACAACATTCTTAATCGATGGTTGACTTTAATATATGGTTAACTTAAATTTGTAGTTGACTTTTACATAAGGTTGACTTCAATCCATGGTTGACTTCAATCCATAGTTGAATTTGAAGCAAGGTTGACTTTAATTCAAGGTGGAATTCATTCCAAGGTTGGCTTCAATCCATAGTTAACTTTAATCCAAATTTGACTTTTAAACAAGGTTGACTTTAAAGCAAGGTTGAATTCAATTCAAGGTTGACTCCAATTCAAGGTTTGCTCCAATTCAAAGTTGACTTCAATCCATCGTTGACCTCAATCCAAGGGTGACTTCAATCCATAGCTCACTTTTAATTAATTCCATAGTTAACTTTGAAGCAAGGTTGACTTAAATCAAAGGTTGGAATGAGACCACGGTGGACTTAAATCAAAGGTTGGATTGAGACCACGGTGGACTTCAATCCAAGGTTGGATTGAGACCAAGGTGGACTTCAATCCATGGTTGCCTTCAATCCATAATTGACTTTTAAACAAGGGTGACTTTAATCTAAGGTTGGATTCAATTGAAGATTGACTTTAATCCATGGTTGACGTCGTCCCAATGTTGATCATGGTTGACATAACTAAGAGAATATGTTAGACATTGACTATGATTGACATAAACATTAGAATATTGCCAACTATTATTTAACCATATTAATGAACCAGAACCATGTTTTTAAAAGTGGTTGATTAACTTTGAACCATGGTTGACTTCAATCCATAATTCACTTTCAAGCAAGGTTAACTTCAATCCATAGTTGACTTTGAACCATGATTTACTTGAATCCATAGGTTACTTCAAACTAAAGTTGTCTTTTAAGCAACGTTAGCTTTGAACAATGGTTGACTCCAATCCATAGATTATAACAATTCATGGTTGACTTTAATCCATGGTTAACTTCAATTAAAGGTTGACTTCCATCCAAGGTTATATTCAATCCAAGGTTGAATTCAAGGATAACTACAATCCAAGGTCAACTCCAATCCAAGGTTGACTTCAATCCATGGTTGAATTTAATCTAACGTTAACTTCAATCCAAGGTTGAATTTAGTACAATGTTGAATTCCAGGTTAACTACAATCCAAGGTGGACATCAATGCATGGTTGAATTCAACCTTTGGTTGAATTCAAGGTTGGATTCAATCTAATGGTGCCTTCAACCTTAGGTTGATTTAATCCATGGTGGACTTGAAGGTGTACATTGCTCAAAGTTTGATTTCAATCCATGGTTGACTTCAATTCAAGTTTGAATTCGATCAAGTGCTTAAATTTAGTCCATTAATAATAATAAAATTAATGACTTCAACCCATTGTTCCCTTCAATCCATAGTTCATATCAATCTATGGTTGACATCAATCAAAGCTTGAATTTAAAGCATGGTTAACTTTAATCCAAACTACATTTTTTAAAGTGGTTAGTTGACTATGAACCTTGGTAGACTTGAATCCATAGTTAAATTTTAAGAATGGTTTACTTCAATCCATACTTCACTTTTAAGTAAGGTTCACTTCAATCCAAGGTGGACTATAATCCATGGTTGAATTGAATACATAATTTTCTTCATTCAATAGTTCACTTTTAAGCAAGTTTGACTTCAATCCAAAGTTGACTTTCAAGTAAGGTTGAATTCAATCCACACTTGAATTCAATCCATACTAGACTTCAATCCAAGGTTGAATTCAATCCATAGTCGACTCAAAATCCATAGTTGATTTCAATCCATAGTTGACTTCAATCAATAATTGAATTCAATCCATAGTTCAATTCAATCCAAGGTTGACATAAATCCAAGGTTGACTTTAATCCAAGGGTGACCTTAATACATAGTTGACTTCAATCCATGGTTGACTTCAATACAAGCTTGACTTCAATCTAAAGTTGTCTTCAATTCATGGTTTCCTTCAATCCATAGTTGACATCAATACAAGGTTGACTTCAACACATAGTTGAATTCAATCCATAGTAACTTTAGCCAAAGGTTGACTTCAATCCATATTCAAATTTTAAGGAATATTGACTTCAATCCAATGTTGAATTCAATCCATAGTTGTCTTAAATTCACAGTTGACTTCAATCCATAGTTGAACTCACTCCAAAGTTTACTTCAATCCATGGTTGAATTCAATCCATGATTGACTTTAATCCATATCTATGTTTAATCTAAGCTTGACTTGTTTCCATAGTTGACTTCAATCTAAGGTTGAATTAAATTCATGGTTGACTTCAATCCACAGTTGGCTTCAATCTAAGGTTGATTTCAATCCATAGTTGACTTTTAAGATAGGTTAACTTCAATCCAGGGTGACTTCAATCTATGGTTGAATTCAATCCATGGTTGACTTCTATCAAAGGGTGACTTCAACCAAGGATGAATTCAATCCAAGGTTGAATTCCACGTATGGTTGGCTTCAATCCAAGGTCAAATCTAATTCAAGGTTGACATAAATCCATGCATGACTTCAATCCAAGGTTGACTCCAATTCAATCTTCAATTAAAGGTTGACTACAATCCAAGATTGTCTTCAATCCAAGGGAGAGTTCAATCCATGGTTGAATTCAATCCAAGGTTGACTTCAATCCATGGTTTCCTTCAATCCATAGTTGACTTCAATCCAAGGTTAACTTCAATCCATGGTTGACTTCAATCCAAAGTTGACTCCAATCCAAGGTTGACTACAATCCATGGTTAACTTCAATCCATAATTGAATTTATCCCAAGGTTGACTTTAATCCATATTTGATTTCTATCCATATTTGACTTCAATCCATAGTTCACTATTTAAGGAAGATTGACTTCAATCTAAGGTTGAATTCAATCCAATGTTGACCTGAATCCATAGTTGGATTCAATCAAAGGTTGACCTTAATCCATAGTTGAATTGAATCCAAGGTTCACTTAAATCCATATTTGACTTCAATCGAAGGTTGAATTTAATCCACAGTTAAGTTCAATCCATAGTTGCCTTCAATCCATGGTTGACTTCATCCATAGTTGACTTTTAAGAAAGTTTGACTTCAATCCAAAGGTGAGGTCAATCCAAAATTGACTTCATGCCATGGTTGAATTCAATCCATGGGTGACTTCATCCAAGGTTGTCTTCAAATCAAGGTTGAATACAATGCAAGGTTTACCTCCATCAATGGTTGACTTTAGTCAAAGGTTGAATTCAATCCAAGGTTGACTTAAATCCATTCTTGACTTCAATCTAAGGTTGCTTTCAATCCATGATTGACATCAATAAAAAGTTCACTTCAATCCAAAGTTTGCTTCAATCTAATGGTTTACCTCAATCCATTAATAATATTAACATTTATGACTTAAATCCATGGTTGACCCGGGGCTCGTAAGATTAGAGGTGTCGACACTATATGTGTAGGATCGAAGCCTAGACTAGCCTAATCTAAAGCTCGAAACACACCTATATGTAACTAAACGAAACAAACCAATTGAGATAGCTCAGCATCTAGGGGAGAAGCTCGTCACGGAGCTACCATATCTCATGAGTTAGGTCATTAATGTATCTCTCAATAAATGGAGCTACCCAAAAATCTAAAGTGCAAGAAGTTAAAAATATAGAAATAAAATCTATGTACAGGAATTGAAAAACTGAAAAATCTAAAGTACAAGAAGTTAAAAATATAGAAATAAAATCTAAGTACAGAAATTCAAAATGCCAAAAATGTAAACCATAGAAAACCAAATCAAACCAATCTTAAATAAAGCAACTAAATCCAAATTACAAATTAAATTTACTCTAAATTTAAATAACAAATTTTATTAACAAAGTTAAAGAAATCTAAGTACTATGCAAAAGAAAATAGATTTAATCTATAGAATGACAATTCATCACAGAAAATGAAAACTCTAAACTAAACACTACAAATTAAATATTATAAATTACAAGCTAAATAACAACTTTATTAACTACAAAATTATAAACTAAATTCTACAAATTCAATAAAATCTACAGAGTTTTATTAACCATAAAATTTGTTATAATATGAAGGTATAAATTCAAATTACATCATAAATAATGTAAAGACAAACTAAGATAAATAAACCTTTTTCCTAAATTCTATATGCAGAAATGGAATATCTACTTTATTACTTTTAACATCTAAACTCTAATTCAAGACTATGGCACACCTAATTGAAAATACATCCAAATACAAGCTAATACAACAGTCAAAGTGTTGAACTCTAATGAGAATTAATGGGACGAACTCTATATTCAATCCAAAACTTATATTTAAACATAATCTAAACAATCAAACAAAATCACGACAAAGTTGAGAAATTAAAAGGAAATTGCTCTATGCAATGGAAGATGAGGATTAATGGAACACAATTTACAGTTATCCAATCTCAAGAATACCCACACGAACTATGCTACCAAAAGAACTATTGGGTTTACAAAGCAAGGTAAATCAAAAGGAGACTCCTATGTGTAGTTAAATCCTACAGGAATAAATGATGTTTCTTACGAGCTAAATACAAAGCATATAGAGAGAGCATCAATTCAATTTCTTCAATTGAACTCTAAATTGTAATCACATACACAAAATTCAAGAGGGGGTTGGCTATGCAAATTCAAATTCACAAATTGAAAACATTACCATTCAATACCAAATATGTGCACTCAGAAATCAATTCTACAAACAAACCAAGCTATTCGATAGGAATATTGTGTACCTATATACAGTATTAGGTGAAATTGCAAAGTATAATAAAAGCATTATCCAGGAGATGGCCAGTCCTCGAGGATTTCACAACGCAATCACATAAAAAGTATACACAATCTTATTTCTAGAAACTTGGCTCTTCATTGGATAGAAATCGGGTTACAGTTAGATTAACTTGATGTCCAAGCTCTAATATCCAACTCTCCTATCAATTGCAAGTCTCTGACTTTATATAATGTTTACGTATGATGTAGGAGAAACATCGAATACCAATATTCAACCTCCCATCAAATTAATACAATGATCTAAAAATAGAAATTTGTTCAACGATCTTGCTATATTTTGGGAATCGTTCAGACAGCAATTAACTAGAGGCCAAAATCATTTACACAAAATAGTTTATAATTCATACTGGTGACAGAAGATCACTAATTGTTTGCAATATTCGTGGGCTGAAATCATCATCTAGTTGTTTCTTTGAATGATATTTAGGGACACTTTTCGTCAAGTTACCTGGTATGTTGACACAAGCACCACACCATCTGGAGATACCAACCTTGAAAACCCATGTGGTATATTTGGAAATGGAGGCTCTCACATATATTAACCATCAATTCCCCTTCTGCAGTAGTGCCGGAGTAGTGCCGGAATGAGTGTCTAAAATGTAGAATTTAAATTTGAAGTGAAAAATGACTAGGCCAAGATATAATTAATAAAATTATTTGAGAAACATTAGAAATTAATTAAAATAAGAGAAAATCAACAAGATTAAACATAAATTACAATTTTAAATAAGAATTACCTTCAAAATCTCAAATATACCTCAAAACGGGAAATAATCTTAATATATAACCCTTCATAAAACATTTGATTATGACAAAAATTAAACTAGAATGAGTTTAAAAATTATCAAAAATAGGTGTCATTACTTCAATCCAAGGTTGAATTGTAACCATGGTTAACTTTAATCTACAACCACATTTTTAAAAGTGGTTGATTGACTTCGAACCATGTTTGAATTTTAAAAAAGGATGAGCTCAATGCATAGTTGAATGTTAAGCAAGTTTGATTTCAATCCATGGTTGACTTAAATCCATCATTAACTTGAATCCATAGTTGACTTTTAAGCAAGGTTGAATCCAATCCAAGGTTTATTCCAATCCATGGTTGAATTCAATCCATAGTTGAATTGAATCCAAGGTTTACTTCAACCCATATTTGACTTCAATCCATAGTTGAATTCTATGCGAGGTTAACTTCAATCGAAGCTTAATTGTAGTCCAAGGTTAAATTCAACACAATGTTCACTTCAATCCATGGTTGACTTGAATCAGAGTTTAACTTCAACTCGTGGTTCACTTCAATCAATGGTTGACTTCAATCCGAGGTTGAACTCAATCCATGGTTTACTTCAATTCATAGTTGACTTCAATCAAAAGTTGACTTCAATTGAATGATTACTGCAATCCATAGATGGCTTTAAATCACGGTTGACTTCAATCCAAGGTTGAATTCAATCCATGGTGGAATTCAATCGAAGGTTGAATTCAATCCATGGGTGACCTTTATGGGTTTGTGCATGAAGTTGAGGGACCTTTTAGGTGCAATTTTGCACCTAAATATGGATGTTTTTCACCACTCTCTACAATAGGACATACATGACCATTATTGACAAAATTTTGGGCATAGATAGAATTTTTTATGCAAATTCCAAATATGTAATTTAAAAAAAACAATATTGAGATTTTATATTTATTTCCTAATTTTCTTGTTTCATCACTGAGTTGGTCGAAAAACATAATGTTAGTGTTTGTTTCGTAACTTTTTCATTTCACAACCATTTAAAAAAAAAATTGTATGTTGCACTAGAAGTCACCGACCTCTACGTGATATAAAAAATCCAAATCAAAATAATTGCGTTAAGACCTTCAAAGGGTGCACCCACATTTGATGTATGATCACTTACATAATTAAAAATAAAATAAAAATTAAACATTTAATTTTGGAAAAATAGGGTTGCACTAGTGCTACGGGTTCTATACACAGCTACCAATTTTTGTAGCCTGAAGCCGTCATTTAGGCATTGAAACGCTACACCCACAAAAACATATACCTCATCATTTGCCAAATAAAAAAAGTGACTATTAGAAAACATGAAATTTGACATAGTTATGTCAATTTTCAATACTTAAAACTTATATATTCGGAAAGGTGACTCAATTTCCTCTGTTTCATCTTTTTTACTAGATGCAAGATATCTTGTGTAAGAATGTAAAAAAAAACAAGTAAGTTGAGGAATACCTGATTTTTCATTTTTTTATTGCATCTAACGCGCCAAAAGTGACCCTCATTAGCTTGCACATGCCCTTATCCATTGTTGACTTTAGTGCATCATGCTTGATTATGATTAACTATGGTTGACCTTGATTATTGGTGATTGTCACCAATCGAAGGTTGACATCAATCCAAGGTTGACATTAATCTGAGGTTGATTTCCATCCATGGTTGACTTTATTCTAAGGTTGAACTCAATCTATGGTTAACCTCAATCCATGGGTGACTTCAATCCAAATTGACTTCAATGTTGACTTCAATCCAAGGTTAACTTTAATCCAAGGTTGAATTCAAGAGAAGGTTACCTTCATCCAGTGTTTACTTCAATCCATGGTTGACTTCAATATAAGGTTTCCTTTAATCCTTTAATAACATTAACATTAATGACTTGAAACCATGGTTGACTTAAAACTATTAATAATATTAAAATTAATGACTTGAATTCATGGTTGACTTAAAACCATTAATAATATTAAAATTAATGACTTGAATCAATGGTTGACTTCAATCCAAAATTGAATTTGAGCAATGGTTGAATTCAATCCACCACCACATTTTTAAAGTGGTTGATTGACTTTGAACCATAAATGGCATCAAACCATAGTGGATTTTTAAATAAGCTTGAATTCAATCAATAGTTGTATTTTAAGTAAAGTTTACTTCAATGGAAATTTCCTCCAATTCATGGTTAAATTCAATCCATAGTTGAATTCAAGCTAAGGTGAATTTAAAAAAAACTTAAAGAATAATTAATTTTTATAACTATAAATAAATAAATTGTTTTTAATATTAAAATAAGTTATATTAATTAATCTTCAATTTAAATATTAATTAGTTTTTAAATATTATAGAATGTAGAAATAATACGTCTTATTTATTAAAAGAAAAATTATAAAATTCTAATATTTACTTTGTAATATTAATTAAATTGAAGTAAAAATAAATACATCAATTTTAACATAAAAAATAATTAATAATTAAAAATGCAACAATACAATTCTTAAAATATAATTTTATTGGAAATCAATTATCTTTAATTACACTAAGTTAAAAATCAACCCAAAAACATAGAATTTTTTTATTAATTTTTCTTTAAAAATATTTAATTAATATTATCATTAAACTTTCTTATAAATAATTGTAAATATGTATTGTAAAAAAATAATTTCTAAAATGTCAACATTTGAATAACAGAAATTTAAATAAATATGCAACTTTTATATATAATTTGTTTTTTTTCAACGAAAAATATATATAATTTGTTAGTACTCTTTAGATTTTAAATTTAAAAAAAAAAATTAATTATTTGAAGAATTTTCATACTTTATAATAATAATGTTATTTTCTTACCAACCTTTTACTTAGTATTTTTTTTTAATTATTATAAAAGATATGTATAACTAATACATTGTTATAAGTTCGAAAAGTTTTATAATTATTTTAAATTTTAAGGCTGGATTATATGAAATTATATTAAAAGATTTTTAATGTGAAAGAGATATACAGCTTTGTTGTTAATTTCATTTATTATTGTTGTATTAATTTAAAAGATTGGAAAGTAAATTTTGTATTTTTGAAATTGAGTTTAAATCTTAAAAAAAAATATGTTTAATCGATAGAGAGTGAAGATTATATTTTCTAAGTGAGTTCAAATTTAGAATAAAATATGTAGCCTATTATGTTTTGATTAATTAAAATGTTAAAAAATAATGGCAACTAGGTGAATTCAAATTTAGAACAAAATATGTAGCATGTTGTGTTTTGAGATAAAGAATAATGGCAAGGTATCATATTTAAACTTTTAATTGACAGCTTTAAATGCCATTAATTGTAGATATAATTCATTGTTTTTAATTCTTCAATGCTCTTTTGAGAAAAATAGAAATAGTTTGAATTTAAGGGTAGCAGAATTACGGATACCAAAAGCATGACCGTGAGGCGTGTTCGGTGTGTGCGAGCATGCCATTTTCTTGACTACAACACCAGCTAACCTTCTTTTTAACGGCATGATTGTACTGCACCGCTAAACTCATGCGTTTGGTGTTGGTCACCATACCATTTTCATGAACACCACCACACCTCTCTTTAAATGATGGATTTGTGGTCTAATGAGTTTGACGAGTTTGAAGAGGAGGTTTTCTCAAGTGTATGGGAGATTGTAGTTTTGCAGGGTTTTATTTTGGGAACCGTTCTAACATAAAAGTGTCGTGATAATGTTGCTTTTACTCACCATCGCAGAGAGTGTTAGAATTTGTGAGAAGATTGTGAGTATTGGTTCTCAGCGGACAATGTTGTTTTTACTCACCATCGCAGAGAGTGTTAGAATTTGTGAGAAGATTGTGATTGTTGGTTCTAACCGGAGAGCGTGTGGATTGGAATGGGTAGGATTGGAAAGAAATGTATTTTATTTTGGTTTTGAAATAAAGGTAGACTTATAAAATACAAGGCAAGTCCTGAATGTTGTTTTTACTCACCATCGCAGAGAGTGTTAGAATTTGTGAGAAGATTGTGATTGTTGGTTCTAACTGGACAGCATGTGGATTGGAATGGGTAGGATTGAAAAGAAATGTATTTTATTTTGGTTGTGAAATAAATATAGATTTATAAAATACAAGGCAAGTTCTGAATGTTGTACATGTTTCAATAAAAATAAGTCCCTCCTCCATATAAAATATTAGTGAGATACTTATTGGATAAAACATCTTAGAGATGAGTCACGAAGTCCGGAATGTTGTACATGTTTCAATAAAAATAAGTCTCTCCCCCATGTAAAATATTAGTGGGATACTTATTGGACAAAACATCTTGGAGATGAGTCAGAAGCATTTCTAATATAATCCACTTAAGAGATCTTTCTTGATTCCCTCAAGGAATAATTCTACCCTGTCGGAAACTATGACCGGTACATGAGAGGGATAACTTTGTGCCGATAAATAGACCAAACAATGTCGGATTACACCAATATCTTCCATGCCTTGTGCTCTAAGATTTTTTATATTTTAGTTAGTGTCCAATATTTAATGTAAATTTTGAATACTCTCAGTATGATATAAACATAATGTTGATTATGATCGGATTAACATTTGGATGCTATGATTCTACATAAGTTTTTTTAGATTTATTTTAATTTAAAATTGATTAGGTAAACAAACAAACAAACAAACAAACAAACAAAACATTTTTATAGTGTAAAATGTGAACGGACATCATCTTTTTAAAAATAATAATAATAGAGTAGGATCATATATTGTAAAATTTAAATTAAGTAAACATTTTATAATATAAAATTTAAATTGGAATTGTTTGTTTAAAATAGGAATAATAAAGTAAGCGCAAACAATGTTTAGTACACCAATTTGCATACATCAATATTGACAGAGATACAAAGCTTTTTTACATATATTTTAACTTAAAAATTTATTGTGACAAGGATAGATTAAATCATTTTAATTAATAAGTTTTTTTTTGGTATATTATAAAATTTGATTGTTAATTATTTTTAAACTAAAATTTTTATTATGACACGGATAGATAAACTCATTTTAATTAATAAAACTTTTTTTATAAAACTTTTTTTATATTATAAAATTTGAATGTACATTATTTGTTTGAAAATAAGAATAATAAAAATAGGAATCTTAAATCGTAAGATTTGAATAGAGAATAATAAACGTAAGAATCTTATAATGTAAAATTTGAATTGATAGTATTTGTTTAAAAATAAAAATAATAAAATAGGAATTTTGATGATTTCATTTTTATTATTATTTTAAATATAAATACCTTGTTTGGAAAACATGGTTTCATACACCAATTTGCATACATTAATACTAACTCCCAAGGCTCAAATTCTTTTATATACCAATTTGCATTTATTATTATTATTATTCATAAATAAATTTTTTTTATTATTATAATAATGATAATTTAAAAAACTTAACTTGTACATGTGGGTCAATTAGCAAGTTGTATTATGCATGGTATAATCAACTAGTAAGCCATATTAATTAATAATATGGCTTATATGTACATAGATTGGCCTATATCAACCTTGGCCACACATTTAAAAGTGGTTGATATAGGTAAACCCTTCTATATAAACTATATTATAATTAATATGACTTGATGCTGTAAAATTTGATTTGACATTCCCTCGATGCGATGCACGTGCCTTACGAGTTCGTTTGGCACGTAGGGATGTGAATATGGAGCTCACCACCATCCACCACGTGGATCACTCTTAGCTCACTTACCATGCACATTAATACACTCCAACAAACAAAATGTGGCCCATTAATGAGGCCAGGATTTCGAATTCTGAGCAAAGTTGTCTATGTTACTAAGGTAATCATGCCTTTTCTGAGCGATTTTATGGCCTTTTTGGAAGCTAAATAAATGCTTTTTGATGGGGAAATTTTTTGGATTTCAGTGTTTCGAGGATGGAATTCTTGCAGTGCTTCCTCTGAGCGTTTTGGTGGAAGCCTTCCTCCTCGATGGCATAGACTCGTTAGCTTTGGTCTTCTTTTTTTCTATGATTCTCACTCACTTTGGGTTAGAATTGTTCCTCTTTAGATCTTGCACTCAAAATTAAAAGGTTTTGGCCTTCATTTTTTACAAGCAATATGGCTCCGCACCACACGTCATCGTGGAATTAGAGGCTAAGGAATTTTTGGCATTTAGAGGCACATATGCTACACCAACAGTCGTTATGATAGTTCCATCCATGGTCATTTGAGAAATTTGCTTAACGATTGGGAGGAGGAAACGGTGGTGTAGTAGTTGGTTGGTCAAAGAACCTGGGTTTGATGCTGACATTACTGGTCGTTCAAGAACATGCTTTCCTAGGTCTTGATGCATGCACAAAAAAATTTGTAGGAGAATAATCCTCCTCCACCTCCCTTCTGTGCTCCGGATGTTCACTCCACCTCTTCATCGGGTCCTTCTTAGGTCTCCAAACCAATGGAGCACCATGACAATGAGTTAAGAAAGGATCCTTCATTGGTTTATGACAAAACTGATTTGGCATCCAAAAGTGGCCACAAAAGGAAGCATGTGGAGTGCAAGAGCTGTGTGGATATCTCCTCCTTTAGGAAAATACAGGGTCTACCTATATAGGAATCTCCTAAAAACCCTTCAAGTTGTGAAGATCACCGGTTGTAACATCCCCAATTTTACGAAAATTTAAAATTTTTTCTTATCAGTATTTATGTCAATTAATTTGTTATGCGGAAAACATTCTTATTGACAACTGTCTCAAAAAGGACTATTCTGTCCTAATTATGATGTTGTGTTTGTATTTATTACTGCACCGTCTTAATTCATTTCAAAATGTTGACATGTTATAAATGTTTAAAAACATTACTGTCGGAAAGTAGATGTTAAGACTTAGCAGATTTTAGCTCATAAATAAATGTCGCTTCTTTTGTCTAAGAGATTTACAACATTAATGTGTCAACTTTTATTTTTTAATCAGTATTTAATTTTACTTTAGCGACGTAAAGGCAATATACTTTTTATTCTACTAATATTTTTATTTTCTTGATGAAGGGATCCTATTGAATCCCTGAGGCTTACTTACCTATTTTCATAGATAACGCTCTTACTCCTATATGTCTAGATATCGTAGGTGAGGTTATTACTATCTGTTGAAGAACTAAATTTACTGTACGTTTAAATATAGCATTGCAACTATTTTCTCCTTGGTATTAATAACATAAGGGAAAAACCTAATAGGACCTAGGATAAGACCTACCCTATCCTAATTTACTATTTCTATTTACATGACTCGCATTTATATTAAAAACATATCAATATTTAACTATCTTCTAGCACTTAAACTTTAATATAAAGTTCCCCATATATCGATTTTGACATGAAAATATACTTTAATAGCTTCATGATAACTTTAGAAAAATTCGTGGACTCTATATTGATATTACTATATGACCATGATTAAAATCACAACATGGAACTCATACATTATATGTCACTTATATACATATGTGAATGTGGTAGGTGTTACCCTTGACCACGATTCGTAAACTTGCAAACTAGCATACGAGGACTTGATAGTATGGTCACATATTTGTAAGCCTTGTGAACTATACGATGTATAGTCTTTATGTAAATGAAGTTGTAGTTTAACCTTCGCTGGATGATGGTAGGTAACATTTAATACAAATTTGAATGCACTCGTAATGGGAAGTCTACTTGGAAACTCCGTGGCAGCAATTTCACGTGACCACCTTGGGTTTTGGGATAAACCCTAATCGAGGTTGGAATGACTATCCAACCCTTCGAACATTCATTTCACTTGTTCATTATGAAAACAGAGAGTGGAGGCTGACACACTACCGAAATGGTAGGGTTTTGAAGCTCCACGGGGCTTGAGGGTTATCCATGGCGGTTTTGCATCTGATAGATGCAAGCTTGGTTGATGAAATCTTGAAAGAAGGTAAGACCATTCTCGCGGTGCCTAGCATCATCGTTTTTATTTTATCCTTTCTTAAAAATATTTGTTACAAACTTAATTACTGCTGTGATGGTCGTGGAGTGACACGGTTCCATAAATGCTCCGTTACTACCACTTCCAGACATCTAAACCATTGTGGCTTCCAACAATCTATACTGGTAAGCCTCGGGGTTTCTTTACAAACCCTTAAATGAACTTTTGTTAAGAATGGTGATGACAATCGACAATGTTGAATAGTGTTGTGTTGAGATGAGTTTTTCCTCAAGTGTTGAACTTTATACAGTTCATTTTTAAAATTTAGAAAGCTGATAGGAATTTGTAACAGGCATGCTAAACCTTGACCCTATGCCTATGTTGGGTTCTCAACGTCTTTCATTAAGACAGTATTGTTGAGACCTTGTTTAAAGATTTTAATAAAGAAGAGATTCTTCATGATTTTGATGTATGGTTGGTTTCCAATCCAGAATGATGTGCTCGACATTTTTGTTATTTTATTAAATGAACATCTTAAACTGCAATTTCCAATTGCTAGGGCTATGTCTGTCTTTCAAACATGTTAGCAATTTCAGTTTTATGTGGTTTTTAAAAGAATAAGGTAGTCATTGTTTCAAATGAATGGAAGCAGGGTCAAAACCCTAACTTAAATATTTATCATGCTATTGGTTAAGGGTTTTCAAACCCATACTTCATATATATATTTTTTTAGTTTTAAGAAGTTAAGGGGAGTCGAAATTCGACCCTGCATCTCTGTTTTTTTATACTATTGTAACATTCATTATTAAGTTTTATAAGGTAATGACCTCTTTTGGGTGAGCCTTTTCGGTCTCCAACCCTAGTCTATATTGTTATATTGGTATGTATAAAAATTGTATTAATAAGAATAAACTTCTCACACCCTGGAAATGCTTATGAAAAGGCTTGGCCTGTGCGTTACTTACTACTGTGTTGGAAAAAGAATTATGTTCGTATGTAAATTATCTTGTGAAGGTTTTAAAGAGTATATAAATGAATACTTTTATTATTGCATTTAAAATATGGTTTGAAAAAATCCTTTAAAAACTTGTCTTCGATGATGGTTTACTTTTCAATTTATAATTTCTTAAAGATGAAAGGTATTTCTAGGTCTTTGCAAATACTCTCTTTTAATAAGAGCTTAAATGATTCGGTTTTGGATAGTGTGCTTTTATCTTTTAAATATTTATATGATTGCTATTGCTTATAAACAAAAAGACTATGCTATTTAATCTAGGTTCTGCTTTGAATATAAAATCACTTGAATGTTATTATTACTATGAAATGGAATATGATCATATGTAGAGAGATTTTATTTAAATGCCATTTACTTAGATAAATACTATGTTTTCTGCATTTAGTAAAGGAAGTATTTACTGAAATAAAGATAGAGGGTTTATACTAAAATAAAACAAAGTTTAATTATGATAATCAATCATTCGAATCTATGATTAATATAACTTTTCTATACTAGAGTACGACACATAAAGTGTGTGGAAAAAGACAGAAAAGTAATTTAATTAATCATTCTGCATTTCTAATTTTATTTCTTTCAATAACAGTACATATTCACATTCATAACTAGCTCTTAAATCTAACTAGAATAACTCTCCATATTTTCTAAAATACTTAAACATTTCCAGAAATACATATATAGTAAGAGCAAATGCATAAGAAGATAAGAACCTAAAAACTGAAGAGTGAAACAAACACCCAAGGGATCCTGTTCCTCCCAACTAACTCCTGAAGGAAGCCAAATCACTTGCCTTAGGACCCCCGAGCCTACTCACTGAACCACTGGGGTGAAGATGCTAGGTAGATGCAAATTTTATCCTCTACAACTCAGTAGTGATGTTGACAATTCTCTAGAATGACACTTCTGCCTTTTAGCAATATTGAGTTCTGCATAAAGCAGTACTAACTCAGATTAATAGTCTTATCATAGTCAATCCCTCTAGCTTTCCCCTCATAGAATTCACTTGTTCTCTCTAGTTTCAAATTCATTCCAAAGTAAAAAGTGATTACCCTCCTGCTCCAATTGGATGGGTATCAATAGCTTTCCTAGGTCTTGTTGATGTATATGTAACCTCGGAATGTATTTCACCCATGTATTTCATCTATGTATATTGTACTCCTATAGAGATGTTATTATTCTTCTATACGGAAATGTCGTCATTTGTATTGAAAAGTGTCGCAAGTGTCGTAACTTGCCGATGGGTTATTAGACCACCATGTGTGGGGTCGACCCTGATTAAGTTAACATTGGGTTATTGTACTAAGCTAGACAAGTCGGCCCATAAGTTTATTGGGCAGTCAGGACAAGTATAAATAGAGATCTCCCGATCTCTATTTGGATCACTTCATAACTCACTCTTCCATCACTCAGAAAGTGGCGCACATGTGAGGAGGAGGATCAGCTGCTAGGACGAGTCTATCTCTGTGTACTTTGGTTGTACTATTTCTCTATCTATCTATGAGGAAGTTGTGGGGTTTTTCACCTTAGGGTTTTCCCCATGGAAACTCTATGTGTTTATTGTCTCTTATGTTTGCATCTTATGATGATTGATATGATTGCTATGATTGATATGCATTGATATACTGTACATGTTATTCTCTCAGTAAAGATCCTAGAGTATATTGAATTAATACTCAAAAATTAACATGGTATCAGAGCTATCGTGAGAAGAAGACATTGTGCAGGGGCGGAAACCAAGGTTTCTTGTTTATTGGGTTTCTCTCCACAGATTTTGGGAAAGAAATATGATAGATTGAATCTCCTTAGCAAGGTGAATCTTTTTGTTCAATCAGAATTCAGTTCTGAGCACTTTCAGTTTTGGCCCTAAAAATTAGGGTTTCCACAAAAATAGGAATTTCTAAAATCGGAAGACGTAGATGGAAGCTCCTTGGAAAAATAAAATTTTTGAGATTTGGATCGAGATTTTTCGCAAGGTAAATCTCCGAAAAACTCAAACCCTAGTTTAGGGTCCTCCCTAGTGAACTCGAGAAGACTAAAAGGAATTTCTGAAGGGTGAAGCTTTGCAAATCTCAAATTCTGAATACACCAGGATGATCAACTCATCAAGGCACATCTTTCTATCCTTTCAGAAAGTTGAAATTCACATTTTGAATTTTTAGGGTTTCTCTGACAAACCCTAATCCGGGACCAGATCCAATTTTCAGCAAATCAAGTGGTAAGACCTAAATCTTTCTATTTCCATTTGAAGTACTCTTTAAGATGTCTCACCACACCAAGCTTGAGGATAATATTGAAAGGGCTGATAACTTTCGAGCATGGAAGTATAGCATTGGGTTAATCCTAGAAGAAAATGAGTTGGACTCTTACATAAGGGAAGAGGTCCTTGTCCTAGAGGAAGAAGAGGCTAAAGCCCTCCACAAGAAGAACTTGGTCAAGGAAAAGAGGATCATTGCTGATTCTATCAAGGACCATCTCATCCCACATGTGTCATCTCTAAAGACACCCAAGGAGATGTTTGATTCCCTGACCAAGCTATTTGAAGGTAAGAACATAAATCAGAAGATGACCCTGCGGAACCAATTGAAAGGGGTAAAGTTTCAGAATGGAGAAACCATTCAATCTTATTTTTCTAGAGTCTCTCAAATCAAGGAACAACTAGAAGCAGTGGATGAAATGGTGCAGAATGGTGAAGTTGTCATGACCACTCTGAATGGCCTACCCAGGTCATGGGATTACTTTATTCAAGGAATTTGTGCAAGAAAGAAGTTGATCTCCTTCAGCAAACTGTAGGAGGAATGCTCTCAAGAAGAAGCTAGGCTTGTGGCCTGAGAAGAAAAGATGGGAAATGAAGATCAAGCACTCACAGCACATGCCAGGAAAGGAAAGTCCAAGAAGGAATCATCTCATAACAAGAAATATTCACACCACCATTACCATAAAGATAAGAAATATCTCAGGTGTTTCACATGCAATGAGAAGGGACACTTTGCTGCAGATTGTCCCAAGAAGAAGAAAGACAACAAATTCAACAACAAGAAGAAGAATAACAAAAGAAGATATCATGCTCATGCTGCTGAGGATGACGAACCTCACATGAAGAAATCTAGAGCAGAAAGTGATGATGATGACTCATCAAGCGAAGAAGAGTATGTTCTAATCTCTGCTCTCACAAGTACTATTTCTCATGGTTGTAATGATTGGCTAATTGACAATGGGGCTTCTAAACACATGAATGGGTTTAAAGAATCTTTTGTAAACCTGTTTGAACATGAATCACCCCATAAAGTGAAACTTGGGGATGATTATCAATATCCTATCAAAGGAAGTGGGGAAGCCTCCTACAACCTAGAATCTGGAAAGTCCTTGAAGATGAAAGATGTGTTATTTCTACCTGGGCTCAAGAAGAACCTACTCTCCATCTATTCATGGGATTCTAAAGGCATGAGGGTTGCATTTGTAGATGGAAAAATTCTAATGTGGCCAAAGGGTAAAACTATTGATGATGCAGTGGTGATTGGAGAGCAAGACGGAGGATTGTACAAATTGAAGGGACACCCTGAACATACCATGGTACATGAATCCATGGAGCCAAATGAACTTTGGCATCGAAGGCTTGCACATGTGCACTACAGAGCACTACCAATTACAAGCAAAGTTGTAGAAGGTCTTCCTGAAATCAAGACCAAGCATGAATGTGTTTGCAAGGGCTGTGCAAAAGGAAAGAACATAAAGAAGGCATTTTCAAGTAGTGAAAGAAAATCAAAAGGAATCTTAGAAATTATCCACTCCGATGTATGCGGTCCGATGTCATACAGTTCTCTCAGTGGGTATGTTTACTATGTCTCTTTCATTGATGACTTCTCCAAGAAGACTTGGGTTTATTTCTTGAAGAACAAAGATGAAGTGCTTGACAAGTTCAAGGAATTCAAAGCCTTGATGGAAAATAAAACTGATAAGAAAATAAAGACATTCAAATCAGACAATGGTGGAGAATTCACTTCAGGTGACTTCAAGAAGCTATGCGGTGATTCATGGAATAAGAGGGAGTTGACTGCTCCCTACAATCCACAATAGAATGGAGTTGCAGAAAGGAAGAATAGAACAATCATGGAAGAAGCACGAGCAATGCTACATGACTAGGATCTACCTATGCATCTATGGGAATAAACAGCTAGGATAGTTGTATATGTGCAGAACAGAACTCCCCACAAGATATTGGACAACAAGACACCAAAAGAGGTCTTCTCTGGTAAGAAACCTGAAGTCAGCCATCTCAGAATATTTGGTTGTCCAGTATACACTCATGTCCCAAAGGAAAAGAGGACTAAGTTAGATCCTTCAGAAAAGAAGGGTATCTTTGTGGGCTACAGTGAAAGCTAGAAGGCTTACAGAATATACTTTCCAGGGTTCAAGAAGATTGATGTCAGCAGGGATGTAACATTTGATGAAAACTTAGCATTTATCAAATCAAGGAAGACACCTGTTGAAGATCATGAAGAACCAAAGGAAACCAGATTTCAAGACACTACTATGACTGAAGCAATTCCAGATGTTGATCGTGAAATTGAAGATCCGCAAGAACCTGTAGATCCACCTCATGAGAAGGAATCTCACAAGAGGAAACCTACATGGGCTAGAGAGCTCATTCAATATGCAGAAAGATATGGCATTCCAGAAGAAGAACATAGAGCAAAGAAGAGAACTAGATCACATACCAGCTATGTTGCTTTACTTTGTGATATCATGAACAAAGAACCTTCTAGTTATGAAGAGGCAACGGAAAAGAAAGAATGGAAGGATGCCATGGCCAAGGAATACCAATCAATAATGAAAAATGATGTTTAGGATGTAGTCCCAAGACCTGAAGAGAAGTTTGTGGTGACTTCCAAATGGATCTACAAGATCAAGCATGCTGTAGATGGTAGCATAGAAAAATACAAGGCAAGGTTTGTAGCACATGGCTTCTCCCAGAAAGAAGGAATAGACTATGAAGAAAATTTTGCTCCTGTAGCCAGATACACTTCCATTAGAACAGTACTTGCTCTGGCTGCAGTGATGAAATGGAAGATACACTAGATGGATGCCTAGACAACCTTCTTGAATGGTGTAGTTGAGGAGGAAGTGTATGTGGAGCATCCATTTGGTTTTGAGACACATGACAGGAATTCATATGTGTGTAGGTTGAAGAAAGCCTTGTATGGCTTAAAGCAAGCTCCTAGGACTTGGTATGGTAGGATGGACAGTTTTCTATCTAGTTTGGGCTTTACCAAGAGTAAAGCAGATTCCAACCTTTACTACAAGGTTGAGGAAGGCAATCTTGTGATACTATTGTTGTATGTAGATGATCTGTTTGTAATAGGCAATGATAGTTTGACTGCTGATACCAAGAGGAAGCTTGCAGTCGAGTTCGAGATGAAGGACTTGGGGATGATGCACTATTTTCTAGGTATGGAGGTGTGGCAGAGTACAGATGGGATCTTCCTTGGACAAGGGAAGTATGCAGTAGAGATCCTGAAGAGGTTCAGGATGATGGACTGCAAGGCCATGGCCACAGCTATGGCATCGAACCTGAAGATTCTTTTTGATGCTTCATCTGATCCGATTGATGTCATTGTGTATCGTCAGATGATTGGGTCCTTGATGTACCTGACGAACACGAGGCTAGATATTTGTGAACACATTGAGCGAGTTCTTGACAGATCCTAGAGGTGTTCACCTGGTTGCTGTAAAGCATATTCTGAGGTATATGAAGGGTATGGTTGATTATGGGCTCATGTATGATGCGAATAAAAAATTTTAACCTACAGGGTTATGTTGATTCGGACTGGGAAGACAGTGCTACAGATAGGAAGAGCACTTCTGAGTGTTGCTTTAGTATGGGATCAGGTGTGATCTCTTGGTTTAGCAGGAAGTAGTCCTGCATAGCAATGAGTACAGCTGAAGCAACGTATGTTGCTACTTCTTGAGCTAGTTGTGAGACATTATGGCTGCGGAAGCTACTATCTGAGTTATTTGATCTCCCGCTAGAGGCTACTGGTATCCTTTGTGACAACTAGAGTTGTGTGAAGCTGTCTCAGAATCCGGTGTTCCATGATAGGTCGAAACACATTGAGATCAAATATCACTATACTAGGGATATGGTGCAGAGAGGAGCAGTGAAGCTCCTGTATGTTGCGACGAATGAGCAGGTTGCAGATGTACTGACGAAACCACTAGCTAGACTGAAGTTTGAGTACTTCTGAGAGAGGCTTGGTGTTCTTCAGATTGATGACACTTTGAGGAAGAAGTGATGGAGACATTTGCTGGAGCCATTCCAAGCATGATGAGAGGAGGATCCTTCCCATGGCTGTTGATGTAATCGTTGGATGATGAGCATCAAGGCGATGCTCCAGTTACTGCTCTATGTATGTATTCATCATGTTGGATGTTGGATATGATCAGTGGATCATTTATATGTATGTATGCATCATGTTGGATGATGGATATGATTAGTGGATCATTTATATGTATGTATGCATCATGTTGGATGTTGGATATGATCAGTAGATCATTTATATGTATGTATGCATCATGTTGGATGCTGGATATGATAAGTTGGATCATTTATATGTATATGTATGTACGCATCATGTTGGATGCTAGATATGATCAGTTGGATCATGTGTATGTATCTGTAGATGTATCAAGTGGATACATGGTATGATCAAGTAGATCATGTATGTTGATATGTATCAGGTATGATCAGGTGGATCATGTATTTGTATGTGTTTCAGGTGGATACAGTGTATGATCAGGTAGATCATGTATGATGATATGTATCAGGAAGATACTGTGTATGCATCAGGTGGATGCATTTTATGATCAGGATGATCATGGATGATGAGCTTCAAAATGTTGCTCCAAATGACACGCATCAGGATGATGCAATGCTGATGATTAGGATGATCATGTGTACATCAGGATGATGTATGGTGAGTATCAGGTTGATACTTTGTGGCCATGGAACAAGTTGTGCAAATAAGCATATAATTTGTGCCTTGGGAGATCTGCAGATACTCTTTCGAGGTTTTTCCTATGGCATGTAATTTGTGCCCTGGGAGATCCGATAGGTTGAGCCGTGTGCTTGTAATCAGTCGTGGGATGCTCTTTCGAGGTTTTTCCATGACCACATGTAATTTGTGCCCTGGGAGATCCGATAGGTTGAGCCGTGTACTTGTAATCAGTCCTGGGATGCTCTTTCGAGGTTTTGTGGTGACCACATGTAATTTGTGCCCTGGGAGATCTAATAGGTTGAGCCATGTGCTCGTAATCAGTCCTGGGATTCTCTTTCGAGGTTTTGTGGTGGGGTCACATATAATAGCACCTTGGGAGATCTGACAGGTAGAGTCATGCGCTCGTAATAGCCTGGATGCTCTTGCGAGGTTTTGTGACACACGTAATAAGTCTTGAGAATTCCACAATATGGCCAGCGATGATGAAGACCTGTAGGTGGTGGGCCTACATCCAGTATGAAAAAGGACTAGCTCTATAGAACTTCCTATGACAAGTAGATTCATAGCTTGATTGAGATAGCAGCAGCCGTGATGATGACGATGATTCAAGGATGATGATTCGTTGATGATGATCTAGAGAAGAAGACTTGTGCTAGCAGATCTGTGTCGAGAAATACCTTCCTAGTTAAGAGGGAGTGTTGATATATATGTAACTTTGGAATGTATTTCACCCATGTATTTCATCTATGTATATTGTACTCCTATAGAGATGTTATTATTCCTCTATACGGAAGTGTCGTCATTTGTATTGACAAGTGTCACAAGTTTGGTAACTTGCCGATGGGTTATTAGACCACCATGTGTGGGGTCGGCCCTGATTAAGTTAACATTGGGTTATTGTACTAAGCTAGTCAAGTCGGCCCCATAAGTTTATTGGGTAGTTAGGACAGGTATAAATAGAGATCTCCTGATCTTTACTTGGATCACTTCATAACTCACTCTTCCATCACTTGGAAAGTGGCGCACATGTGAGGAGGAGGATCAACTGCTAGGAGGAGTCTATTTCTCTGTACTTTGGTTGTACTATTACTCTATCTATCTCTGAGGAAGCTGTGGGGTTTTTCACCTTAGGGTTTTCCCCACGGAAACTCTGTGTCTATTGTCTCTTATGTTTGCATCTTATGATGATTGATATGCATTGATATACTGTACATGTTATTCTCTCAATAAATATCCTAGAGTATATTGAATTAATGCTAAAAAATTAACAGGTCTTCGGTCAGTTTTACAATTATTGAGCCACGTGCTCTGTTCCACTTTCTTGCGGAACATGACCATTAACATAGGGAAGTTGCTACCTGCAACAACTAGAGGTGCATTGATGATGCTACCAAGTGTCAATTTTCTCTCCACTCCAGTTCATTCCTCCTAGTGGGTCAATGAGCACTCTTTCAACAATCTTCTTAGGATATTTGTCTCCTCTTTTATTTATAAATAATAAATATTAAAGTATTTAATTACAGTCATCCTTGACCCCACTTAGTGAATAATCATAAAACATTACAATAACATATAACATAATGTTTTTCTCATGAAATAAAATATTCAGAATTTGGTTATGTGACAAACACCCCCTCTTATATTTAACATCGTCCTCGATGTTGCTTTATTCATCATCCTCTACATCTTCCTCGAATAGAGCTAGATATGCCACGCGCATATTAATTTCCAACTCCCAGGTTGCTTCATCGGGACTAAGGTGCTTCCATTGCACCTTTACCTATCCAATGGCTTGATTTGGAAGCGAAATTTCCCTCCTGCCCAGGATAAAATCCGGTTCCACCAAAAAATATCCTTCTGATTCTACCTGTATATCATTCCAATTAATCACATGAGTAGTATCGTGCACATTCATTTTCAAAATAGAAATGTGGAATACATTGTGTACTTTAAGGTTTGGTGGCAGAGCTACCTGATATGCTACTGGTCCAACCCTGGACAGTATTTCAAAAGGTACACAAGACCTTGCTACCAATTTAGTAGAGCTCCCTAATCACAAGGAACTCTTTTTGGGTTTTGCCTTGATGAAAACATGCTCACCAACTTGAAACTCTTTCCAAGTTCTTTTTAAATATGCATGATTTTTCTATCGATCTTGTGCAATTTTTAAATTTCCTTGTACATGTTCCACTGTTAGTTCCATTTCTTTCAATAACTCAAGACCTAACATTAACGTGTCAACCGGACTACTCCATGAAATAGGAGTATTACAGTTTCTGCCATATAAAATTTCAAATGGACTAATTTTCGCTGAAGCTTGGTAATGATTATTATAAGCAAACTCAGCAAGATGTAAATATTCCTCCCATTTACCTGGTTGATCTCTAACATACGTTCTTAACATATCTTCAAGAATCTGATTGACCCTTTTTGTTTGCCCATTTGTTTGTGGATAAAATGTTGTACTGAAATTTAAAGTAGTGTCTAAACCCTTAAATAAAGATTTCCAGAAATTTCCTGTAAACTTTGAGTCTCTATCAGAAATTATAACTTTTGGAATCCCATGCGGATGAAAAATTTGTTTCATAAAAATTTCAGCAATGTTAGAATCCTTGTAAGTTATTTTAATAGGTATGAAATGGGCTGTTTTAGTAACCTTGTCCACAACTACCATTTTTGATATTTTTCATCCATTCTGATCCCTTACTTGATCTGATTTTCTAAATCAGTTTTATAAGTACTGATTGTTGAAACAAAATTTAGCCTAACATTTCTTCTTAAGGCATCAACAACTTTATTTTCTTTTCGTTTTATGTGTTGGATCTCAAAATCATATTCGCTAAGGAAAGCTAGCCACCTAGCTTGCCTTGCGTTCAAATTTGGTTGATCAACCAAATATTTTAAACCTTTATTATCTGTCATTAGTGTAAATTTTCTTCCGATTAAGTGATGATGCCACATCTTTAAATCATGTACTATGGTAGACAACTCTAAGTCATAAGTTTCATAGTTCTTCTCATGAATCTTTAACTTTGTAAAATACCCTTTTTGCTGGAAAAAAAATTTGTGTTAGAAAACATTATGATAACTTTTATTGTAAAGTTTTATGTTGGACAGGTGTCCAAGGATGACTATAATTTGCACAATATGTTATTATTAAATAAATAAAATAGGAGACAAACACCTAAGAGGACTGTTGAAAGAGTGGTTACTGATCCACTAGGTGGAATGGAATCTGGGGTAGAAGGCAATGGACAAGTGGCAGCATCATGATGCAACTAACTAGCTGTTGGTATGGGACAACTCCCTTGAAATGTGGTCATAGTGCCCTGAAAGATGGGACTGGAGTTTGAGGCTCATTTATTCTAAATTGGCCACTAAAGACCTAGGCAGTCTATATAATAGCCATCAAATTTTGAACTGAGGTTCATCACTTTTCCTGACGAGGGAATTTACCTTGGGGTTTTGCTGTGTTTGCACCCAAGAGATTTGATGAGGGGATATGCTATGTTGTTGATCATGTTGTGAGTTTGTCAAACTCTTATTGAGTTCAGGAGGTTGATGCCGAGTGGAGAAGGCATGTTATTTAAGGAGGTTGATGCTGAGTGCAGAAGGAATTTTTGAGTGCCTTGCTTCTACACAGATTCTACCCACTTATTGGTTCAGTAATCAGGCTCGGGGGTTCACAAGAAGCCAGCAGTTGAGCTACTTCTTCTAGAATAGGTTGGGAGGAACAGGCCTCCTTGGGTGTTTGTTAGCCCTATCTTCATCTATAGGTTCTATTTTTTTATTTGTTATTAAATAGTTAAATTTGTTTATTTGCAAGTAGTTAATTTTGATTTACAGAACGTGTTCTATTTTAGCTACCCCTACTTTTAGTTTTCTGAACCAAGTTAAATTTATGAATAGAAATGATGAATGAAATAAATAATCTCTGCATTTTCCCCCATGCTAAAGAAACTGCATCGTACTCTAGTACAGAGACAAATTAAGATAGATAGTTATGATAGGAAAATTGCCAAGATGATGAAAAGAACAACTCTGCATAAATTGTTAAATTTTCCTACTGATAGTAATTAATATTGTTTATTGTATTTCATTACAGTACTGTTTTTACTTCATCAAATAGAGGTTCACTGTCTTAAAGATTTCTACAATGATTTATATTTATTATTGAAATTCATTGCTGATACAGAAATTAAAATCATATAGAACTAATATGTTAATTAAAGTTTTTGAATCAGGGTTTATAGTTTTCCATATTTTTCATTCTCAAAAGATTACTATAGTCTATTGTCATTTTTACTACTATACATACAGAATAGACAAGCAAGCAGAGTCTATTTTAAATCTGTAAATGTTTTCAAAACATGCAGTAGAAAAACCCTAAACCCTTTCAATCGAAAACATTTATCAGTTCATTCTATAACCATAAACAATATCATTATCTCTAGGCTTGCAACCAACAATTTTAAACCACTTTACACTTATGTTAAACCTTGTGCTCTTTCCATAAATCGACATAGTTAAAGTCTCGGCACCAACATTAAACTTATTAGATATTATAGTGTGCTTGAAACAACTCTAAACAATAGTGAGAGACAAATAGTGGGTTGCCGATATCGAATCGAAGAGCAGGACCAAGCCATATTATCCACACAAAGACAAACCCTTGTACTTAAAATGAAAACGCAGCATCACTTATAAATCATTGAACTACATACAGATTGAAGTCTTCCTTAGTTACAAGCATTCACGCATTGTTTAGTGGAATCACAGTCTTTTAATTATTCACAAACATCATCCAGTAACCGGTTCCATCGATATACATTTCCAAGTTTCACCATTCACAAAGAAATAATAGCTGTAGAGATAATGAAACCCAGTTTTATAAATCATTCATTGTTTACATTTCATAACTTCACAGACCATAAAAGAAAATGATAGTATCAAGTGTATTAAAACCTAGTTATACAAACTACATCTTCTAATTAGATCGAATTCAACGCAGAGGTCTGCTAACACACCATTTCATTCTACATTGTAAATCGACGAGTCATAGGTTTTGTTCACGGGCCAAGCCCCAAAACAACGAACACAAACCGTTATTGCAACATAGCTTGGTAAACATTCTTTTATTAAAAACCCTCATTGACAGAGGCACATTGTCCAGTTCATACCAGAACCCAAAACACTGTACAGTAACAATACAAAACTATTTACATCGACTCTGTAAGCCGAGAGGTATCCTAACACAGGCGTAACACAAAACAACATGGGTTTTGAACCACGATTTCCAGGACAAAGTTGTTACAACTTCAAACGTTGGCCACAAAGCTGCGAGGAGAACCTACGGAGGGTTTTTCCACCGGGGCTTACCATTTTATAGCGTGCCATCCATTGCCAACAAAACCACAACACTATAAAATCCACAAGCGAGGCAGTACCTGCCACACAATCAGCCAGAAGTTATGACGAATTCCAAACGATTGCATAATGAACCAAAATTGTATTTAACAAGTAGTGTCATGAGTAAAGTTTACCTTCACAGTAACAGTCAGATGGAATGCTTCTTGCTTCCAATTCCTCCACCGATGCAATAGGAGTATCATGCAGCTGAACAACTGTCGAACTCGGAGGATAACTCACCGAAATCCTAACCTGTCACACGACAAAAGCCACAGGGCCTCATTGCCTTACAACCTTCGAACCCAAGCAACTTATACAGTAAGTTTCACCATCAAAATTACAAAGATTGCAGTTACAGATCCATCACAAGCCACCCAGGGTCGAGCCCTGCTATCCAACAGCCTGTCAGCCTCTTTCCCAAACAAAAACTCCAAATGAATGCATTAAGGAAAACAACAAATAGAAATACGAGACTGCCTTAGGGTTTAAGATCTTAATGATCGAGGAAGATAGATCAACGATCAAGATTTGGGTAGTCAAGCCATGATAGTACCAAGGCACAGATTTCGATCAATCACAATTAATAACATCAATAAATAACCATCACAGTTGGAGTGCCATATCACCAGGGCAGAGCTTACAGCTCGGCAGGCTCTTAACATTTATACAACTATATCACGTGGATCCAAATAGACGTTGGAGCCATCGGGACAAACCACTAAATCACACAGGGTTTACATTTAATGTTGGATATTACGTATCACCTGCCAGACTATTACCTGCAACTACATTTAATTCATGTCAGCATCGAAGTTATGGCTTACAACACGGTCTCAGATAATATCACCACTGTTATACAACCCGTTGTATAGTTTTCAATCATGGGGTATGATCATACTACGATATTACATTCACGTCTAAAGCTTCAAACCATGTTATAAATCATATAACATGTGTGCAATGCACATTTGAACCATAGGAGATATGCATATAGTATTTCCAATGCTAATCATTTCGCATAGTTTTTATAAGTTTCCAAATCAAAAGATACGATATATTTTTATATCAAGCACATATTAGAAATCAACACAAGCCTTAGTTGTACGCGCTACCACAAGTTTAACATTTAGATTCATGCATATAGTAAACATGCATTACGATTACAAAAGCTAGGTCACTTTGCATAAGGCTAATGTATTGAAATTATAACCCTCACACTATTTAGAAAGCTAGGGTTTGACCACCAAATGTTATGTGTCACATACGATTTTTTTATCAAGCAGTATCTTGTTTATAAAGTGACATAATAGAACATTATTACATTGGATTTTCAAACTCAATACATTGCAGATATCAATTCCACGAGTTCCACTTTAATCTATTTGTGGCATTATCTACCCGAGGTCATTCATCGATCAACCTTGTCACATTTTCAGACTGATAATATAAGCTGTAATACCACTGATCCTGCCAACAGATACAACGGAAGTATAGTGTAAAACATCTCTCGAAAGACTGGAATTACTTATTTATCTTACCTACAGATCTATGAAAGAGAGAATCAAATACTTTATCTATCAAGATAAGTAAACCCAAGGGCACCTAGTAGGAACCCCTTCAGAAATGTGCAAAGAGATCATTAGTATTGTTATTATACCATTACACATAAAGAAGTAAACATTGTTTTATCGCATTTCAATTTTAATATATTGTCTTTCATGTATAAGAATCACAATGATAGAATTAAGAAGCTGCCATTATCTATTTGTTAAATAACTGTTATCCCGTAGATAAGCATTTCTTTTATGATTTTGGCGATATCAATTTTTTTTTAATTTTAGCGATTTTTGGGATGCTACATGTGGTATCAGAGCGCAATTTCAAACTCTAGGCCTGATTTAGGCTAATGCGCGAAAGCATACAACAAATCAGAAAGTTTATGTTACTAAATTTTGCAATTTAATTTTATTTTTGCACAGAACAGATTGATCTTTAATTGCAAATATGGAAATACCAGAGGAATCGGCAGAGGGCAAATCTCCTCATAATGAACGCATTAGTAATAACTATTCTGAAGGAATTTATGTTGAGTTAAACAACGAGTCTTCTGAAATTTTACACACTCTACGTGATTTAAAAGCTATTAAAGAAGAGAATGAACAGATCCTTAAGGTACAAGAAGAGTTATAATAGAATTTAAAAGGAAATTGTCATAGTGATGAAAGAGGCAGAAAATCAGAAATGAAGGTTGATTCTGAACTAATGTCCCACCAACATAAGCATAAGAAAACAAGAAATGATAAAAGGAACAGTTACTCATCCTCTAAATCTGATCCAAGTAATGATAATATTGATTATGACAGTAGTAGCAGTGAATGCTGCTCTAAAAAGAGAAAACATAAAAATCATGAATAGATTACCGAGGAATTTAAAAAGAATAAGCCACCCACCTTTAATGGCGAAAGTGAGAAGGGTGAGATAGCATAAGCTTGGTTGTTAGGAATGAACAAATACTTTAATATCTACGACTACTCTTCTCAACTGAAAGCTAAGATCGCTATTTACAATTTGACCAGGAAGGTAGATATATGGTGGCAGGATCTTAAAAGGATCAAGAGTATAAAAGAAAAGGAAGTAACTTGGACTGTGTTTAAAAGTTTGTTTAAAAAGAAGTTTTTGTCGGAACAATACTTTGAAGATAAGTCAAAGGAGTTTTATGATTTAAAGTTGGGTACAATGAACATGAAAGAACTGTGTAACAAGTTCCTTAGCTTGCTGAGGTACGTGCCCTACATGGTCGAGGAAAATCCTAAAGTCCAAAGGTTTCTCAGTTGTCTACCTTTTAATATAAAAGACCATATTGAGTATGATAATCCTTCCAATTTGGAAGAGGGCATGACGAAGGCAAATTTTTGTTTTGATCAAAACAAAAAAATAGAAGGAACAACTGGTTGGAAGAATAGTAAGACTAATCAATATGACTATAAAACGAAGAATTTTAATCATAATGGTGGAGGTTTTAAGAAAGAATTTAATAACAGAAAATTTCCTAATAATTACCGGAATAATGCATCTTAGAACTTTACTGCTGCAAGAAACGTACCTAATAATAATAATCACAACAACAACAGTAATAACAACAACAGGTATGCTGAACAGAAGGGGCCCATAAAATGCTATGAATGTGGCGGACCACATAAGAGAACAGATTTCCCATGCAACAAGAGGACAACCAACAATATTCATACTATGCAAGCAAAACCTATAGTTGGAGATATCGCAAGAGAAATGCCCAGGATAAATGCAACACTGGAGAACCATCAAGTGGACCATCAAACATCCATGGTCAAAATTAAAGGTATGATACAAAACGAGTCTATTTCTATTCTAATAGATCCAGGTGCAAATCTGAGTTATATTTCAACTACTTTAGTAAACCGTTGCAAGCTAAAAATAGAGAAATTTGATAATGCACGGTTAGTTCAGCTTGCAACATGAACTAAAAGAAAGGTTACAGATTATGTCAAGAATTGTAAAGTATTTTTAAGTCAATTGAAAACGCAAATTAATCTGAATGTTTTACCCTTAGGGTCATATGACTTGTTGATAAGTATGGATTGGCGTGAACATCATAGATTTTTACTGAATTGTTATGATAAATCTTTTACATGTGTAAATAATGAAGGTAATTCAGAAACAGTAAAAGGAATTCATAGAAAGATTTCAGTAAGGCATATTTCTGCTCTACAAGTAAAGAGAGCTGTCAGAAAAGGTTCTAAAATGTTTGCTGTTAATGTTGTTAATGACGAGTGTCCATCTAAAGAAGACAAGTTAAAACTAGAGGATATTCCCATCCGTAGGGACTTTTCTGACGTATTCCCAGAAGAAATTCCAGGATTACCTTCGAAAATGGAACTTGATTTCACCATTGAGTTAGTACTCGGTGCAGTACCAAACTTGAAGGCTCCCTATAGGATGAATATTTTGGAGTTAAATGAGTTAAAATATCAGCTGAAAGAATTAATAGATAAAAACTACATAAGACCCAGTGTGTCCCCTTTGGGAGCACCAGTAATTTTTGTTAAAAAGAAGGACAGTACCATGCGTTTGTGCATTGATTACCGTAAGCTTAATAAGATGACAATTAAGAACCGATATCCCTTACCTTGCATAGATGATCTATTTGATCAAGTACGCGGAGCAGAGATATTCACTAAAATTTATTTAAGGTCGGGTTATTATCAAGTTAGGATAAAAGACGAGGACATATTCAAAACTGCATTCAGAACGCATTATGGACACTACGAGTTCATAGTTATGCCTTTTGGGCTAACCAATGCACCGACAGTGTTCATGTGTTTAATGAACAACGTTCTGCATAAATATTTGGATAAGTTCGTAGTGGTACTCATTGATGATATTCTCGTTTACTCAAAAACTAAAGAAGAGCATGACGAACATTTAAAAATCATTTTACAAGTACTTAGAGAACATCAGCTTTACGCTAAGTTTAGTAAGTGTGATTTTTATAAAGATAAAATTCAGTATTTGGGTCATATAATTTCTAAAGATGGTATTTATGTTGATTCTGATAAGATAAAAGCAATTAATGAATGGCCTGTCCCAAAAGACGTAGCTGATGTATGGTCATTCATGGGGATAACCGGTTATTGTAGAAAGTTTATTGAAGGATTCTCTAGAATTGCTAACCCCATCACTTCTTTGCAGAAGAAAGGGTAGACATTCATATGGGATCAAAAGTGTCAAGAAATTTTTAATGAGTTAAAAGAGTTATTAAATACAGCACCCATTTTAAAAATTGCAGATCCCAATAAGGATTTCGTCGTATGCACGGATGCATGCAACGATGGACTTGGAGGGGTCTTAAGTCAGGAAGGCCATGCAATTGCTTTTGAGTCAAAGAAGTTAAAAATACATGAAAAGAATTATGCTACTTATGATCTTGAGTTGGTAGCCGTGATATGCACTAAAAATGTGGCACCATCACTTGATCGGAAGAAAATTCATTTTAATGACTAATAATAAGGGCCTAAAGTATTTATTGGATCAAACAAATCTTAATGCAAGGCAAGCTAGGTGGTTAGCTTTCCTTAGAGAGTATGATTTTGAGATTCATCACATTAATGGAAAGAAGAATAAGGTTGCTGATGCATTGAGCAGAAATGATAGATTGAGTTTTGTGGCAGCAATCAATACTTTTAAAACTGATCTGGAAAATCAGATCGAAGAAGGAATTAAGCAAGACGAAAATTACCAAAAATTACATGATAAAGTGGCTGAAAATTCATCTAAAATTTTTATAACAGATTACAGTATTAATGAAAAAGGATTCTTAACATATAAAAACAGAATTTATGTCCCTAATTTTTCGAAGGTTAAGTTGCTGATTTTAGAAGAAGTTCACAAGAGTCCTTATTGAGGGAATCTTGGTTATTAGAAAATGATAACTATGTTAAGAAAGGAGCATTTTTGGCCCAACATGAAGAGTGAAGTTGTTGAATATATAGCTAGATGTTTTGAATGTTAGACTATCAAAGTTGAACACCAACATCCAGCTGGGCTATTGCAGCCCTTACTAATTCTAGAATGGAAATGAGAAATTATAAGCATTGATTTTATTACAGGTTTGCCTAAAAATCGGAAGAAAAATGACTCAATCATGGTTGTTGTTGATAAACTTAGTAAAGCTGCTCATTTTATTCTTGTTAAAACTACTTTCAAGGCTTCTAACATTGCAGATATTTTCATGCAGCAAATTTTTCGTTTACATGGAATTCCAAAGGTAATTATTTCAGAACGGGACTCTAAGTTCACCAGCAATTTTTGGACAGCACTGTTTAAAGGATTAAATACTAAATTAAATTTCAGCACTTCTTTCCACCCACAAACTGATGGTCAAATAGAAGGGTAAATCAGATTTTAGAAAATATGTCATGATTATATGTTAAAGATCAGCCATATAAGTGAGAAGATTTCTTACACTTTGCAGAATTTGCCTACAATAATAATTATCAAGCATCTACTAAGTTAAGCCCATTTGAGATTTTGTATGGAAGAAAATGTTGTACTCTAATTTCTTGGGATAATCCTATAGACATATTGATGTTAGGACCACATTTATTGAAAGAAATGGAGCTAATTGTGAAACAGGTTCAAGGTAACTTAAAGGTTGCCCAAGATCGGCAGAAAAGCTATGCTTATTTGAAATGCACTGAAAGAGAATTTCAGGTAGGAGACCATGTTTTTATAAAGGTAAAGCCCAAGAAAAGTTCTTTGAAGCTTGAGAGTTGTGCTAAATTAGCACCAATGTATTGTGGACAATTCGAAATCCAATCAAGGATAGGAGTTGTTGCATAACAATTGCCATTGCCATATAATTTAAAAATCCACAATGTTTTTCATGTTTCTATTTTAAAGAAGTATGTGCACGATGCTACTCATGTGCTGAATTGGAATGACATACAGGTGGAACCCAAAGGAGATTTTCAGGTGGAACCGGACTGTATTCTCGACCGGAGAAAAATTATGCTTCGAAATCGCACCATAGGGCAAGTAAAGGTGCAATGGAAGCACCTTAGCCCTGATGAAGCTACTTGGGAACTGGAAAGTAATATGTGGGCAGCATATCCAGTTTTGTTCCATGAGGAACTTGATGATGAATAAGCAACATCGAGGACGATGTTGAGCTTAAGTGGGGGTGTTTGTAACATACCCATTTTGCTCGAAAAACATTTTGTGTTAGAAAACATTATGACAACTTTTATTGTAAATTTTTATGTTAGACAGGTGTCCAAAGATGACTGTAATTTGCACAATATATTATTATTAAATAAATAAAATAGGTGACAAACACCCAAGAGAACTGTTGAAAGAGTGGTTACTGATCCACTAGGTGGAATGGAATCTAGGGTAGAAGGCAATGGACAATTGGCACCATCATGATGCAACTAACTAGCTGTTGATATGGGGTAACTCCCTTCAAATGTGGTCATAGTTCCCTGAAAGATGGGACTGGAGCTTGAGGCTCATTTATTCTAAACTGACCACTAAAGACCTAGGTAGACTATATAATAGCCATTAAATTTTGAACTGAGGTTCATCACTTTTCCTGACGGGGAAATTTACCTTGGAGTTTTGCTGTGTTTGCACCCAAGAGATTTGATGAGGGGATATGCTATGTTGTTGATCATCTTGTGAGTCTGCCAAACTCTTATTCAGTTAAGGAGGTTGATGCCGAGTGGAGAAGGCATGTTATTTCAGGAGGTTGATGCTGAGTGCAGAAGGAATTTTTGAGTGCCTTGCTTCTACACAAATTCCACCCACTTATTGGTTCAGTAATCAGGCTCGGGGGTTCACAAGAAGCCAGCAGTTGAGTTGCTTCTTCTGGAATAGGTTGGGAGGAACATGCCTCCTTGGGTGTTTGTCGGACCTATCTTCATCTATAGGTTCTATTTGTTTATTTGTTATTAAATAGTTAAATTTGTTTATTTGCAAGTAGTTAATTCTGATTTACAGAATGTGTTCTATTTTAGCTACCCCTACTTTTAGTTTTCTGAACCAAGTTAAATTTATGAATAGAAATGATGAATGAAATAAATAATCTCTGCATTTTTTCCCATGCTATAGGAACGGCATCGTACTCTAGTACAGAGACAAATTAAGATAGATAGTTATGATAGGAAAATTACCAAGATGATGAAAAGAACAACTCTGCATAAATTGTTAAATTTTTCTACTAATAGTAATTAATATAGTTTACGGTATTTCATTACAGTATTGTTTTTACTTCATCAAATAGAGGTTCACTGTCTTAAAGATTTCTACAGTGATTTATATTTATTATTGAAATTCATTGCTGATACAGAAATTAAAATCATACAGAACTAATGTGTTAATTCAAGTTTTTGAACCAGGGTTTATAGTTTTCCATATTTTTCATTCTCAAAAGATTACTATAGTCTATTGTCATTTTTACTACTGTACATATAGAATAGACAAGCAAACGGAGTCTATTTTAAATCTGTAAATGTTTTCCAAACATGCAATAGAAAAACCTTAAACCATTTCAATTGAAAACATTTATCAGTTCATTCTATAACCATAAAAAGTATCATTGTCTCTAGGCTTGCATCCAACAATTTTAAACCACTTTACACTTATGTTAAACCTTGTGCTCTTTCCATAAATCGACATAGTTAAAGTCTCGGAACCAACATTAAACTTATCAGATATTACAGTGTGCTTGAAACAACTCTAAACAATAGTGACAGACAAATAGTGGGTTGCAGATATCAAATTGAAGAGCAGGACCAAGCCATATTATCCACACAAAGACAAACCCTTGTACTTAAAATGAAAATGAAGCATCACTTATAACTCATTGAACTACATACAGATTGAAGTCTTCCTTAGTTACAAGCATTCACGTATTGTTTAGTGGAATCACAGTATTTTCATTATTCACAAACATCATCCAGTAACCGTTCCCATCGATATACATTTCCAAGTTTCACTATTCACAAAGAAACAATAGCAGCAGAGATAATGAAGCCCAGTTTTATAAATCATTCATTATTTACATTTCATAACTTCACATACCATAAAATAAAATGATAGCGGCAAGTGTATTAAAACCTAGTTATACAAACTACATCTTCGTATTACATCGAATTCAATGAAGAGGTCTGCTAACACACCATTTCATTCCACATTGTAAATCGACGAGTCATAGGTTTTGTTCACGGGCCAAGCCCCAAAACAACGAACACAAACAGTTATTGCAACATAGATTGGTAAACATTATTTTATTAAAAACCCTCATTGACAGTTGCACATTTCCCAGTTCAAACCAGAACCCAAAACATTGTACAGTAACACTACAAAACTATTTACATCGACTTTGTAAGCCGAGAGGTATCCTAACACAGGCGTAACACATAAGAACATGGGTTTTGAACCACGATTTCCAACACAAAGTTGTTACAACTTCAAAACTTGGTCACAGAGCTGCCAGGAGAACCTACGGAGGGTTTTGCCACCGGGGATTACCATTTTATAACATGCCATCCATTTCCAACAAACCCACAGCACTTTAAAATCCACAAAGGAGGCAGTACCTGCCGCACAATCACCCAGAAGTTATAATGAATTCCAAACGATTGCATAATAAACCAAAATTGTATTTAACAAGTAGTGTCATGAGTAAAGTTTACCTTCACAGTAACAGTCAGATGGAATGCTTCTTGCTTCCAGTTCCTCCACCGATGCAATAGGAGTATCATACAGCTGAACAACTATCGAACTCAGAGGATAACTCACCGAAATCCTATCCTGTCACACCATGAAAGCCATAGGGCTTCATTTCCTTACAACCTTCGAACCCAAGCAACTTATACAATAAGTTTCACAATCAAAATTACAGAGATTGCAGTTACAGAGCCATCACAAGCCACCCAGGGTCGAGGCCTACTATCCAGCGACCTATCGGCCTCTTCCCCAAACAAAAACTCCAAATGAATGCGTTAAGGCAAACAACAAATAGAAATATGACACTGCCTTAGGGTTTAAGATCTCAATGATCGAGGAAGATAGAACAACAATCAAGATTTGGCCAACCAAGCCATGATAGTACCAAGGCAGAGATTTCAATCAATCACCATTAATAACATCAATAAATAACTACCATAGTTGTAGTGCCATATCACCAGGGCAGAGCTTACAGCTTGGCAGGTTCTCAACATTTATACAACTATATCACGTGGAGCCAGATACACGTTGGAGCCATCGGGACAAACCACTGCATCATACAGGGTTTACATTTAAAGCCGGATATTACATATCACCTGCCATACTATTACCTACAACTGCATTTAATTCATGTCAGCATCGAATTTATGGCTTACAACACGGTCTCGAATAATGTCACTACTGGTATACAACCCGTTGTATAGTTTTCAATCATGGGGTATGATCATACTATGATATTACATTCATGTCTAAAGCTTCAAACCATGTTATAAATCATATAACATGTGTGCAATGCACATTCGAACCATAGGAGAAATGCATATAGTATTACCAATGCTAATCATTTCGAACAGTTTTTATATGTTACCAAATCAAAAGATATGATATATTTTTATATCAAGCACGTATTAGAAATCAAGAGAAGCCTTAGTTGTAGGCGCTACCACAAGTTTAACATATAAATTCATGCATATAGTAAACATGCATTACAATTACAAAAGCTAGGTCACTTTGCATAAGGCTAATGTATTGAAATTATAACCCTCACACTATTTAGAAAGCTAGGGTTTGACCACCAAATCTTATGTGTCGCATACGATTTTTTTATCAGGCAGTATCTTGTTTATAAAGTGACATAATAGAACATTATTACATTTTCTTTTCAAACTTAGTACATTGCAGATGTCAATTCCAATAGTTCCACTTTAATCTATTTGTGGCATTATCTACCCGGGGTCATTCATCGATCAACCTTGTCACATTTTCAGACTGATAATATAAGCTGTAATACCATTGATCCTACCAACATATACAACGGAAGTATAGTGTAAAAAATTGATAGCGACACAGACAATTGTTATCATAAAGATGATACAAGTTGATTAAGAGAGCTAAGAACTTCATAACATCGTACCTGCTTGCAGAGGAAGTACTTATACATCTATCTTAAAATAGAGACAGCTAGTTGAAAAGTAAAACATCTCTCGAAAGACTGGAATTACTTATTTATCTTACCTGCAGATCTGTGAAAGAGAGAATCCAATACTTTAGCTATCAAGCTAAGTAAACCCAAGGGCACTTAGTAGGAACCCCTTCGGAAATGTGCAAACAGATCATTAGTATTGTTATTATATTATTACACATAAAGAAGTAAACATTTTTCTATCGCATTTCAATTTTAATATATTGTCTTTCATGTATAAGAATCACAATGATAGAATTACGAAGCCGCCATTATCTATTTGTTAAATAACTTTGATTCCGCAGATAAGCATTTCTTTTATGATTTTGGCGATGTCAAAATTTTTTAAATTTTAGCAATTTTTGGGATGTTACAATCTTCCTAGAGTCATATGCAATCGCATGACCTTCTTGTGTTAAGTCCCCGCCAAGTCCATCATTGCATGCATCAGTGCACACGATGAAATCCTTGTTTGGATCAACAATTTTTAGGATAGGTTCCATTGTAAATAATTCTTTTAGTTTCTTAAAAATTTCTTCACATTTTTTGTCCCAGATAAATTTCTTACCTTTCTTTTGTAAATAGGTTATAGGATTCTCTATTTGAGAGAATCCTTCTATAAATTTACGATAGTAACCTGTAATTCCCATAAAAGATCGTACACCACTTACGTCTTTAGGGGAAGGGCATTCATTAATAGCTTTTATCTTGTCTGGGTCTACTGCGATTCCATCCCTAGATATCACATGCCCTAGATACTGTATTTTATCCTTAAAGAAATCACATTTGCTGAACTTAGTGTAAAGTTGGTGTTCTCTTAACACTTGTAAAATTATCTTTAAATGTTCTTCGTGTTCCTCTTTACTCTTAGAATAAATTAGAATGTCATCAATAAAAATGATTACAAAATTATCTCAGTACCGATGTAAAATGTTATTCAAAAGACACATGAAGATTGCTGGGGCGTTGGTTAGCTCAAAAGGAATAACCACGAACTCGTAGTGCCCGTAATAGGTTCTGAAAGCAGTCTTAAAGATGTCCTCATCTTTTATCTTGACTTGCTGGTACCCCGACCTTAAATCAATTTTAGAGAATATCGGCGTACCACGCAATTGATCAAATAGATCAACAATGCGGGGCAAAGGATATCTGTTCTTTATGGTCATTTTATTTAACTAGCAGTAATCTAAGCATAAACCCATAGTTTCATCCTTCTTTTTAACAAAAATAACAGGTGCTCCCCATGGAGACACACCAGGTCTTATATAATTTTTATCAATGAGTTCCTTAACCTGTGATTTAAGTTCATTAAGTTCCAGAATGTTCATTCTATAAGGATCCTTTGAGTTTGGTACTGCCCCCGGTACTAACTCAATGGTGAAATCTAGTTCCCTTTTTAAAGGTAATCCTGGAATTTCTTCCGAGAATACATCAGAAAATTCCTTTAGAATGGGTATGTCTTCCAATTATAACTTATGTTCCTTAGTTAATTGTTCGTCATTAATTACATTTACAACAAACAACTTACACCATTTATGAACAACCTTTTTAACTTGTAAAGCAGAGATTTGTCTAACATAAATTTTTCTTGGAATTCCTTTTACTCTTACCGTTTCAAATTCATCATTCAAGCAAGTAAAAGATTTTTCAAAACAGTTTAATACTACCCTATGCTTTTCTAGCCAATCCATCCCAATAAAAACATCATATGATCCTCAAGGTAATACATTTAACTTTACTTGAGTTCTAAACAGATTCATAAGCAATTCACAATTATTAACAAAATCAACTACCTTTCTTCTCATACCTATAGCTAGTTGAACTAGCCAAGATTTATCAAACTTTTCTACATGCAGTTTACATTTTTCTACTATACTTGGAGATACACAATTCAGACTTGCCCCTGGATCAATCAAAATAGATATAGGTTTATTTTGCAGTGTACCTTCTACTTCAACCGTGGAATTCTGATGATCAGCTTGTTTATTTTCCAATGCTGCATTAATTGTGGGCATTTCCCTTGCTAGATCACCAACAGTAGCCTCCTCTTGTATTGTGTGTATGTTGTTGACGGTCGTCTTTCTGAGTGGGCAGTTTGATGCATAGTGAGGTCCCTAACAGTTCGAACATTTTATAGTTTCCTTTTGTTAGTTTCTTTTAACATAATTATTGGGTGGATCTTTGTTTCTTGTAGCTGTAAAATTTGGCTGTGTATTACTTCTTGAATTATTTCCTTGAAACTTTCTGTTAGAAATATTATGTGAGTTATTATTTATGAAATTTCAATATTAATGTTTCTTTCTTTGCTCAAAATTACTAGGCTTCTTGGCCTTCTAGCTTGTCATGCCTTCCCTCTTCTTGTTTTGTTCGTAACAGATATTTTCCTTCCTCATGGCCTCTTCAAGAGTTCTAGGATTGTCATACTCAATTCTATCCTTTATATGAGAGGGTAGACAGCTCAAGAACCTCTATACTTTAGGCTTCTCTTCCGTAATGTAAGGCACATACCTTAATAAATTCAAAAACTTGCTGCTCAATTCTTTCATATCCATGGAACCTAACTTTAATTCATAAAATTCTTTAGCTCGTTCTTCGTAATATTGTTCTGACATAAATTTTCTTTTAAAATACTTTTTAAAACTGCTCCAGTTTACATTTCTCTCTTTCAATCCTTTTACCCACTTCAAGTCTTGGCACCAAATATTAGCTTTACCCGTCAGATTATAAATTTCCATTCTAGTTTTTAACTGACTTGAGTAGTTATAAATTTGGAGATATTTATTCATGCCGGAAATCCATGCTTTGGCTTCCTCACTCTTTTCAGTTTCTCCATTAAAAGTTGGTGGTATAATCTTCGTAAATTCTCCAGAAATTTCTTCATATGGTTTATATTTCTTCTTTTTAGTGTAATAGTCACTTTCGCTGCTATCGCTGGAATACTGGTGTTTCTTCCTATGCGATTTAATATTAATCTCAGAAGATGAACTAGTTCCATAATCAATAAGTTTTAGCTTTTTACTTTTTCGTTGATAAGGCATGATTTCAGATTCTGAATTAATTTTTGTTCTTTCATTTTTATCATTACTATGGAATTTATCCATCAGGATTTTATTTAGCTCCTCTTGAGCTTTTAAAATTCATTCATTCTCCTCTTTTATAGTGTTTATTTCTGCTTTTTAAATCTATTACAGTTCTCAATAATTCAGATGAGTTGTCGTTTAATTCAAAAAATATATTTCCTGCATTAATGTGTTCCTGTTCATTATTATTTTGACCAATAAGGTGGGACCTGTTTTCGACTTACTCTTCCGGTCCTTCCATACCTACAAACTTAAATAAGTGCTGAAACTGAACAATAAAATTAAACAAAATTAGTATATGTATTTTTTGTTCTGAATTTTGTTTGCGCGAGTTGGGCCACTTTCAGGCCTAGAGTTTGAACCTTGCTCTGATACCACATGTAGCATCCCCAATTTTATGAAAATTTAAAAACATTTCTTATTAGTATTTGTGTCAGTTAATTTGTTATGCGGAAAACATTCTTATTGGAAGCTATCTCAAAAAGGACTATTATTTCCTAATTATGATGTTTTGTTTGTATTTATTAATGCATCGTCTTAATTCATTTCAAAATGTTGACATGTCATAAATGTTTAAAAACATTACTGTGGGAAATTAGATGTTAAGACTTAGCAGATTTTAGCTCATAAATAAATGTTGCTTCTTTTGTCTCAGAGATTTATAGCATTAATGTGTCGACTTTTATTTTTGGACCAGTATTTAATTTTACATTAGCGACGTAAGGGAAATATACTTTTTATTCTACTAATCTTTTTATTTCCTTGACGAACGGATCCTATTGAATACCTAAGGCTTACTTAGCTATTTTCATAGCTAACGCTCTTACTTCTATATGTACAGATATCGCAGGTGAGGTTATTACTATCTTTTGAAGAACCCAATTAATTGTACGTTTAAATATAGCATTGCAACTACTTTCTACTTGGTATTAATGACATAAGGGAAAACCCTAATAGGACCTAGGATAAGACCTACCGTAGCCTAATTTGATATTTCTATTTAAATGACTCGCATTTATATTAAAAACATATCAATATTTAACTATCTTCTAGCACTTAAAATTTAATATAAAATTCTCCATATATAAATTTTGACATGAAAATATACGTTCATAGCTTCATGATGACTTTAGAAACAGTCGTGGAATCTATATTGATATTACTATATGACCATGATTAAAATCATAAGGTCGAACTCATATATTATATGTCACTTATATACATATGTGAATGTGGCAGGTGTTACCCTTGACCACAATTCGTAAACTTGCAACCTAGCATACGAGGACTTGATAGTGTGGTCACATATTTGTAAGCCTTGTGAACTATAGGATTTATAGTCTTTATGTAAATGAACTCATAGTGGAACCTTCACTGGATGATGATAGGTAACATTTAATACATCTTTGAATGCACTCATAATTAGAAGTCTACTTGGAAACTCCGTGCAAACTATTTCACATGACCACCTTGGGTTTTGGGATAAACCCTAACCGAGGTTGGAATGACTATCCAACCCTTGAACATTCATTTCACTTGTTCATTATGAAAAGAGAGAGTGGAGGCCTACAGGCTCCCGAAATGGTAGGGTTTGGAAGCTCCACGAGGTTTCAAGGTTATCCATGGTGGTTTTACATCTGACAGATGGAAGTCCGGCAAGAAGGTAAGACCATTATCGCAGTGCCTAGCATCGTCCTTTTTATTTCATCCTTTCTTAAAAAGATTTGCTACTAACTTAATTACTATTTTGATGGTCGTGGAGTGACAAGGTTCCATAAATGCTGCGTTACTACCACTTCCAGTCATCTAAACCATCATGGCTGCCAACAATCTATACTGGTAAGCCTCGGTGTTTCTTTACAAACCCTGATATGAAATTTTGTTAAGAATGGTGATGACAGTCAACAATGTTGAATGGTGTTGTGCTGAGATGAAGTTTTGCTCTAGTGTTGAAGTTTATATAGTTCTTTTTTTAAATTTAGAAAGACGATAGGAATTTGTAACAGGCAGGTTGAATATTGAGCCTATGCCTATGTTGGGTTCTCAACGTCTTTCGTTTAGACAATACTATCAAGACCTTGTTTAAAGATTTTAATAAAGAAGAGATTCTTCATGATTTCGATGTATGGTCGGTTTCTAATCCAGAATGATGTGCTCGACATTTTTGTTATTTTATTAAATGAACATCTTAATCTACAATTTCCAATTGCTAGGGCTACGCCCATCTTTCAAACATGTTAGCAATTTCAGTTTTATGTGGTTTTTAAAAGAATAAGGTAGTCGTCGTTTCAAATGAATAGAAGCATGGTCGAAACCCTAACTTAAATATTTATCATGCTATTGGTTAGTGATTTGTTGGTTAAGGGTTTTCAAACTCGTACTTCATATATATATATATTTTGTTCGTTTTAAGAAGTTAAGGGGAGTCAAAACTCGACCCTGCATCTCTATGTTTTTATACTGCTGTAACATTCGTTATTAAGTTTTATAAGGTAATGACCTCTTTTGGGTGAGCCTTCTCGATCTCGAACCCTAGTCTGTATTGTTATTTTGGTATGTATAAAAATTGTATTAATAAGAATAGACTTCTCACACCCTGGCGATGCCTATCAAAAGGCTCGGCCTGTGCGTTACTTACTACTGTGTGGAAAAAGGATTACTTTCCTATGTAAACTATCTTGTGAAGGTTTTAAAGAGTATAGAAATGAATACTTTTATTATTGCATTTAAAATATGGTTTGAAGAAATCCTTTCAAAACTTGTCTTCGATGATGGTTCGCTTTTCAATTTATAATTTATTAAAGATGAAAGATATTTCTAGGTCTTTGCAAATACTCTGTTTTAATAAGAGCTTAAATGATTCGGTTTTGGACAGTCTGCTTTTATCATTTAAATATTTATATGATTGCTATTGCTTATAAACAAAAAGACTATGCTATTTAATCTAGGTTCTGCTTTGAATATAAAATCACTCGAATGCTATTATTACTATGAAATGGAATATGATGCTACGTAGAGAGCTTTTATTTAAATGCCATTTACTTGTAATGTCCCTAAAAATAGTAAAAATAAAATAAAAATTCTCCTAGTGCCAAAATGCCTAAAATGGATAATGTGTTTTATAAATTAACATTAGTACTGAGAAAATGCATCGGTACTTTGTTTGCGATAAAAGAGTTTACATTTCTAAGCAAGATAATATTACTTGTTATAATTCTTGTGTTTCTGCAGAAGCGATGCGTAAGGTAGATAATGTAACCCTGTGGCAAGTTTACAAATGCTAGAGTAATAATTAAAATCGTCATTTTTACTTTTAACAAACAGATGCATATTGAGTTTATAAAATGTCTAATTGGTATCTTTAGGCATGATGGACCTTTGTTGATGGAATTTTGAGGTCCATGAGAGAAACTTGGTTTTCCAAAAAGAAACGTGCCCCCTACAGTGATGCCGAGAGGTAAGGGTAAGCTTTGGGATTCCTGTCTTAATTAGCAATTTTGATAATGTATTGCTCCATGTGTGTGCAAGTACCACTATGAGGGGTTTCTCCCTTAATAATCCTATCACCATGCTCTAGCAAGTCACAAGACTTAAAGTTTAAAGGCTAAGGTTTTAAAAAAAACCTTGGGATAAATACTCTTATACCACCATGTCGTTGATACCTATATGACTCCCCACTATAGCGCTTGGATGAATATTAAACTAATAAATGAGGTTTGGTGTGATAGTAATTACTGCATGTGATAACCATGTGGTTTGTGGTGGCCAGCTGAGCAAGTGAGGGTTTCAACCTGGGGTTTTACACTTGCCTGCGTTATTCTTCGTATCATTTTGGTGTTGCTCAGTCCCTTAACGTGTCTAGAGGGGGTTTGTGCCCTGACCTAAGATACGCTCATGGTCAGTGCACCCGATGGTTGTTTGGATGAAGAGATGAAGCAAGATGCGACATTGTTTAGGTAATTTCACCCATTACATGCTATTTCTTTCCTTTTGTGTTTTTTCCCAGTATTTTCATTTCAAGATTTAACTTCGTGTGATTGTTTTAATGGCAGGTGAATGGTTATGATATTATTCTGCGTCAATGGCCATTAGATGTCCAACATCCCGAGTGACGTTAAATTGAGATTGGTAAGTTCAGGTGTTACCAACTCTTGCCATTCCTCTCTCCTCTATGGAGGGTATGCTGTTTACTATGAGGGACTTCGTGAGGCCCTTTGGGCTCACTGTAACTTATTTGAAGTTTCGTAGAGGTCGCGTTTGGATGGACCAGTCACTAAATGTGTTAATTTGTTAAAATCGAGATAATCATGGATGTCTTCAGTTAGATGTAGAAATTTTGGACATTCGGCTCTGTGAAGATTCTTAAGGTTTTGTGACAGGATAAAATACCCACATGTATAACTTAGGGTTTTGGAAGGAAGTACAGATACCTGCATTTTCTATTGAACATTGAACATGTATGGATGATATGTAAAAAATGTTGGACCTCTGCATTTTTTCTATGTATGTTGTTCTTGTTTGGCCTCTGCATTTTTCCTATGGAATATGTATGGTTAATGCTTATTTGAACTCTGCATTGGCTTATTGTTGCTCTTACCTGAAGGAAATCAATTTGGTATTTTTAATGAAAATATTAAGAGCATAGTCCTGCTGAATCCTGTATTTTTTTATGTCGGTGGTGTCTCTGTCTAATATCTAGGTAGTTTAAAAGCCTGGGCATCTTAGCTTGCTTCCGATGTTTGATAACTCAACCTACGTTTGTCAGTTTGTCTGTATGGTCAATTCCTATCATTTATTGGGGCAGTGGATAGAGTCTTGGCTTTGCAAAGTTTTCCTGTGTTTTAATTACTCATATGAAAATGTAACCCTTGAGGTTGGGTGTACATTTGTGGGCTTGTGTCTAACTGCTATGATTCTGGTAGTTTCAAAGATAGCAATGGTTTGAGAAAAGGTAGTGGGTATCGATCTCTCGACCTGCGTTTTGATGTAATAAAAAGAGTTTCGTTTAAATGATAAAGCATTGATTTCATTTTTGATGTGGTTTCAATTCCAGTATTGGAAATAAAGCTCGTCAGGGTTTTGATGAAATGTAATTACAGTTTGAAGAATGTTTTAAAGTTCTGAAATCTAAGGAATGAGAAATCGTGTTGTATGCATACTCTTGTGTTTTCAGTTTGGTAGGCAGAGAATAGGCAATGTACAGCTGAAAAATCATAGGAATAGTTTGTTAAGATTTAATATGCTAAGACAGAAAATAGCAGCATTACATTCCATTTCACAATAATAGCATATACAGGATCACTGAAGAAACAACAAGCACAGCATAAACACAAGAGACAGAGATTTATCCTGGGAAACCCTCATGGGGTAGAAAACCCAGCAAAGCTTCCTCAATATAGATGACCAGCAATATACAAAGATGAAACCCTGAGACATGATCTCCTCCTCCACAATAGCAGACCTCTCCTCCACAAGTGCGCTATCCTTAAGTGAGTGTGTGTGTCAAATGAGGAACACACCTCCTCTATTTATACACTACACTGACATGTATTTTACACAGGTACACGTAGGCTCGTATTTAACCAATGGGTTAAATACCCCATTACAACTGACTGGGCCGACCCCTCTAGGGTGGTCTAATGACCCTTTGACCCACATAACACATACAGGGCCGACCCCCACTAGGGAAGTCTAATAACCCGAGTTACCACATTCCGACGGAGGAATAAACATCTCCGGATATACAATAAGATCTTCACGGAGGAATGAAACATCTCCGGAATAATAAAGTACAAATATAATATTATTTGAAGTTACAATATCTCAACACTCCCCCTTAACGAGAAGGATATTATAACAACATCTGCACGAGCAAGGAGTCATCAACATCATACATGATACATCTATAAATCATTGGAAGCTTTCTCAACATCATCAGTAACTCAAGCAGTTACTGGAACATCTTCAATACTGGAACATCGACATCTTCAGTATTGAGTCTTTATCTTCTGTAGCACTTGAACAGCTACAACAATATCATCATCTGGATCCTCACGATTATCATCATCACACGATCATTAGCATCGTCATCTCACGATCATCAGCATCGTCATCACACGATCATCAACATCGTCATCTCACGATCATCAGCATCGTTATCACACGATCATCAGCATCATCATCACACGATCATTAGCATCGTCATCACACGATCATCAGCATCGTCATCACACGATCATCAGCATCGTCATCACATGATCATCAGCATCGTCATCACACGATCATTAGCATCGTCATCACACGATCATTAGCATCGTCAACACGATCGTCAGCATTGTCATCAATACATGTATCCATAACAATACAAGTATCCACATCATTAGTACAAGTATTCATGCCAATACAAGTATACATATCATCAATACAAGTATCCATACTGATACAAGTAATCATGTCATCAATACATGTATCCTACCGATACAAGTAACCACATCATCAATACAAGTATCCATACCGATACAAGTAACCACATCATCAATACAAGTATCCTACCGATACAAGTAACCACATCATCAATACAAGTATCCTACCGATACAAGTAACCACATCATCAATACAAGTATCCTACCGATACAAGTAACCACATCATCAATACAAGTATCCTACCGATACAAGTAACCACATCATCAATACAAGTATCCTACCGATACAAGTAACCATATCATCAATACAAGTATCCATATCGATACAAGTAACCACATCATCATAAAAAATCACTTTCTCGGAGACCATTCGTCTACGGATCAATTCAGGGACCAATGTCCGGGGATGATACAATCCCCACTTCTCGGAGACCACACGTCTATGGATCAATTCAGGGACCGAAGTCCGGGGATGATACAATCCCCACTTCTCGGAGACCACACGTCTACGGATCAATTCAGGGACCGAAGTCCGGGGATGATACAATCCCCACTTCTCGGAGACCACACGTCTACGGATCAATTCAGGGACCGAAGTCCGGGGATGATACAATCCCCACTTCTCGGAGACCACACGTCTACGGATCAATTCAGGGACCGAAGTCCGGGGATGATACAATCCCCACTTCTCGGAGACCACACGTCTACGGATCAATTCAGGGACCGAAGTCCGGGGATGATACAATCCCCACTTCTCGGAGACCACACGTCTACGGATCAATTCAGGGACCGAAGTCCGGGGATGATACAATCCCCACTTCTCGGAGACCACACGTCTACGGATCAATTCAGGGACCGAAGTCCGGGGATGATACAATGCCCACTTCTCGGAGACCATACGTCTACGGCTCTCTTTAGGACTGAAAGTCCAGGGATGATCCAATCCCCTCAACTGTCCACTAAGGACTTCATTCTCGGAGACCTCACGTCTACGGCTCTCTTTAGGACTGAAAGTCTAGGGATGATCCAATCCCCTCAACTGTCCACTAAGGACTTCATTCTCGGAGACCTCACGTCTACGGCTCTCTTTAGGACTGAAAGTCCAGGGATGATCCAATCCCCTCAATTGTCCACTAAGGACTTCATTCTCAGAGACCTCACGTCTACGGCTCTCTTTAGGAATGAAAGTCCAGGGATGATCCAATCCCCTCAACTGTCCACTGAGGACTTCATTCTCGGAGACCTCACGTCTACGGTTCTCTTTAGGACTGAAAGTCCAGGGATGATCCAATCCCCTCAACTGTCCACTAAGGACTTCATTCTCGGAGACCTCACGTCTACGGTTCTCTTTAGGACTGAAAGTCCAGGGATGATCCAATCCCCTCAACTATCCACTGAGGACTTCATTCTCGGAGACCTCACGTCTACGGTTCTCTTTAGGACTGAAAGTCCAGGGATGATCCAATCCCTCTTCTTTCTCGAAGACACCTGTCTACGACTCACTTTAGAACATGTGTTCAAGGATGATACAATCCCTCTTCTTTCTCGTCAATACATCTCATCATCAAAAGCATGTATTCTCATCAATACATCTATCATCAAAAGCATGTATAAGTAAAACTAAGTATTCTAAGTATAAGAGTCCTAAATCTAAATATTTCTAAGTATCTAGGTGTAGAGAACAGGTTACCTCATCATCGACCTTGTTGTTCGATGAGACAATCTCATCATCAATGACTATACTACTCCCCCTTTCAAGGAGGGTCCTTTTGAACTACACCAAGCTTGTCTTGGAAGTATTCAAATTTCACCCAAGACAGAAGTTTGGTAACTTCTTCACTTGAGGTAGAGGTTTGGTTAGTACAACGGTAACCTGTTACAAATTCAAACTTTATAGTTCCTTTCTGTGTCATATCTTGTTAGTTCCCTATGTTCTTTGACTTATCATGGAACACTAGAATCTATGTCATCCTGATACAAATCTATTTATCACATAGGATCATAGTTGGTTCTATCTCTAAGTCAAACAATCCTGAAGCCAAACTTCTTCACAACAAGTAGAGCAAGCAGCCATATATTCCGCTTGTGCTGAGAACCACACTAGACTGCTTCCAGCTAAACCATGAGATCATGGATAATCCCAAACAATAACATCCTCTCGATGTGTTCTTCCTGTCTTCCCAAACAACATCTGAGTAGCCATCTGAAGTCATGATCTCCAAGATAGCATAGATCAAAGTCTATCGTATCCTTTATGTGCCTCATCACATGCTTTGCAACTATCGGGTGAACACATCTAGTTTCCACTAGATACTGACTCAAGGTGTTCACAACAAAGCATATATCTAACCTAGTATATGTTAGATACATCAATGACCCAATAATTTGACTGTACAGAGTTATATCCACTAACTCTGATGAGTCATCTCCTAATAGCTTCAAGTTGGAATCCATAAGAGTGGCCATTCCAACATATCAAGATTTCTCAGCATACTTTCTCTGGTTGAGAGAGATTCCTTCTGAGACTTTCCATACTTTTAGACCTAGAAAGTAATGCATCAATCTGAGATCTTTCAATTTCATTTCTGCAGCCATCTATATGTGCCATCTCTCATCAGATGGGTCTACTGATATGAGCCTCAACATCATTCGAACTCTGTGGTGAGTTCCTTCTTGCATCCATGTCATATGTGTATAGAATCCATATTCAACCTTGTAACAAAGGTTGAGATCCACATCACCCGTGGTGATCATTAAGCTCATCAATTGATTATCGATCTTGGGAACCCATACAGAACCTGATTCACACTTCTTCTTTAATTACACCATTAAGAGAATGGTCTTATCTTAGTCACTTGGAGCAAACATCTCATCATGAGCCTTCTATATTTTGTTTGATTTGTAAATCTTTTATTGAACATCCATCACTTGGTGTTCATCATTCTTCATGATCTTTCCTACAAATCAAGATTAAGTATATGATTAGTAATATTTCATAATCATCAAATCACATTGACATGATAACCTATTATGCATACAGATATCATTTACAAAGTTATGCAACTAATTTGACCAATACTTTGGCACAACACTTTCCCATATCCTGTATGCATACAGTGGCTATCTAGATGCCTTCCATCTCTACCAGAACATACTATCGAGAGTGTGCAGCTCTCAGCATGTCAGCAAAGAGGTTTCATTCTAGACAAGCAACAATGGAATGTTTGTCCAACTTACCAATCATATGCATACTATTCAATGCTCTATGAATGTTTACACTCAGCATCATATATTCTAGGAATACAAATATGCATACAACCTATTTCAGGCAATATCATTACTATTTCAAATAACAACTCAAATACTTATCTTTTATGTTTGTGTGGTTGCCTCCCGCTTGATCTTCTGTATGTCTTTTGAACTTCTATTCATTCTGTACCACTGTGCATGCTCAAGAGTCATCCTCATGATCTCATACACAAACATACACTCATTAGTATATTCTAAATGCTATCAAAACATTATAGTTTTAAATAATCTTGAAGATGTATAGTCATGATTATAGATAATAAACATTAGTATTGAAGATTTCAGGGAAGACTTCTTTTACTCATGCATATCATCAATTAAGATAAAAGACATAATATGCATAATTCCTTGATTACTAACTTTATGAATGAGCATATCTAATCATGCCAAGTATACTTATATAAGGGATCCCAATACAAGGTAAGATTCTAACATGATATAGGAAAACATACCTAGATTAGTATACCTGCTTAGTTATGTACAACATACCTAAACAATCTCTTCAATGATTTAGAGATCCTGAGCTAGAACCTGCATGTCTCATAGGTTAAGCATAATATAACAAAGTCATACATACCTTGCAAGTAGAACAAAGATTATGGATGAGTCTTTGTCTTCATGATGTCATGGTCATGGAACTTGATTTGTCTTTTGTGATGTACCTGTATCTTGCTAGCAGACAACATCAACTTCACACAACACCATAATGCATTAGTACAATCATATAGCCCTAATCAATGAATGTCTTCGATCATTCACATGCATTCATACTGTTACTAGGGTGATAAGACAATTCTAACATTAATCAAGATTGTACTAATAAATAACATGAAGACAAAACACATTATGAACTTAATCAAGAATCAGATTTCAAGACATACCTGAACCTCCTTAAGTCATACCTGTCGAGACTTCTTGTAGTCTTCTTATGTAAGGCCTTAGCCTCAACTCCCCCTGAAACTTGATCTGGAGCTTGATTAGGGTTTGCTGGAGAAACTCTAAAAATTCAATCTTTGACTTTCCCACTTCCGAATGAATGGAAGGATGTGTCTTGATGGGCTGATCAAACTAGCATACTTCAATTTTGAAATCTCCAAAATTTGACCCCTCAAAATTGCCTTTGAAACTTCTGGATCTTCTGGATAGGATCCCGAACTAGGGTTTGATGAAGCCCACCCTTCTTCTCAATGAAAAGGTTTGATCCAAGGCTCTAAACTCTTATTTTTTTTTTGAGGAGCTTCCAGCCGTGGTTATAGACTTCAAAAATTCCAACTTTTGCTAAAGCCCTAATTTTCCATCTTTCCGATCAAGATCCCGAGCTAGGGTTTAATCAAGCCCGGTCTTCTACCCAACCAAAAAATTCGATCTTGGTCTCTAAATTTCAATTTTCCTGAGTAGCATTGAGCCATGGATTCCAATTCCAAGAATTCTAACTTTCTCCGAAACCCTAAATTCCGGAAGCCATGAATAAAGGTGCTCCAAAAATAATTCTGTTTTGACAGAAATATGTACCTGATTGTTTCTACTATAACTCTGAAATTTTTGCTCCACAGGGTCTGAAAACGTTTTCTGCAGTAGCCTGACCTGTCATCTTTCCATCCTGATAGGTTTGACCTCAATTGGATTTTCTGAGAGAGAGTTATGCCAAGTGTCGCAACGTGACCTGTTTATGGGATAAAACAGGAGAGCGAACTTGTACGGTGTGCCACGTGTCACTGTTTGAACTTCGGACTCTAAAATTTTTTCCTGAGATAGCCCGACCTGTTATCTTTCCATCCTGATAGGTCCGACCTCAATTGGACTCTCTGAGAGAGAGTTATGCCAAGTGTCGCAACGTGACCTGTTTATGGGATAAAACAGGAGAGCGCACTTGTACGGCGTGCCACGTGTCACTGGTTCACCTTCGGCCTCTGAAAACGTTTCCTGAGATAGTACAGTCTGTGTACTACCTGTCAATTTTTACGAAATTTTATTTGGAGCTTCCTATCCCAAGTTATGACCTTTTTTCCAAGGTCACCTGATTTTGACTGAGATCTGGAAGAGGCAGAAACCCTAACTTGTACTGATCATAATTCACAAAGTACAACGAATCTGAGGGTGCCCTTTTGACACAAGGTACCTGGGGATGTTATCTTCGACCTGTAAACTTTTCAGACCCTGAACGTTCGCAGAAATGGATTTATAGCGAAAGTTCCACGATGACTGGTTTTTGCTATGTAAAACCCTAACCTTCAAAATGTCGTAAGTAAAGCAAGTGTCGTAAGTGCCATACCTTGTCTTCCTTCAGGTTAGCTCTGATACCATGTTAAGATTTAATATGCTAAGACAGAAAATAGCAGCATTACATTCCATTTCACAATAATAGCATATACAGGATCACTGAAGAAACAACAAGCACAGCATAAACACAAGAGACAGAGATTTATCCTGGGAAACCCTCATGGGGTAGAAAACCCAGCAAAGCTTCCTCAATATAGATGACCAGCAATATACAAAGATGAAACCCTGAGACATGATCTCCTCCTCCACAATAGCAGACCTCTCCTCCACAAGTGCGCTATCCTTAAGTGAGTGTGTGTGTCAAATGAGGAACACACCTCCTCTATTTATACACTACACTGACATGTATTTTACACAGGTACACGTAGGCTCGTATTTAACCAATGGGTTAAATACCCCACTACAACTGACTGGGCCGACCCCTCTAGGGTGGTCTAATGACCCTTTGACCCACATAACACATACAGGGCCGACCCCCACTAGGGAAGTCTAATAACACGAGTTACCACATTCCGACGGAGGAATAAACATCTCCGGATATACAATAAGATCTTCACGGAGGAATGAAACATCTCCGGAATAATAAAGTACAAATATAATATTCTTTGAAGTTACAATATCTCAACATAGTTTTGATTTGAAAACGTTGGGGATGAAAAGCATTAATCCTATGAAATCAAGTTTCGCTACTGTAGAGTGTATTTGTTAAGACTTGGGGTTTACTGTAATGTAATTTCTTTAAAAGAAAAGCCTCTATTCATGCCTGCGATTTTTCTATGCTTGGAAGAATGGTTAAAAGCTATAAAATAAAGTTGACCCAATATATATATTAAATGAGGAAAGGAAAAACATAGTATAACCTTTCAGAAATAAAATACAATTTAAATAGTGGTCTTGCAAGAATCCAATCTTCAGTTTACGTGATGATTTGGAATTCTACGGTTGCTGTTGACATGGGAGTCTAGCACAGGCTAGCTAGTCTAGCCCTGCTAGACATATGAATGATTTAGATCAGTTTTCTATTTAACATAAATAATAATTTCTAATGAACAATAAAATATAAAACTTAACCCGGAGAGCCTATGTCATTTGGAACTTTCTCTATGAAATAAATAAAGGGACAAGGATTACTGAAATATAGTACTGTAAAATAAATCCTAATGTAATATTCCTAGCTTTTGTTGTAAATTGAAGTGGAGGATTGTAGTTCATACCTGGTTATCTTGAAGCTTGATCCTCCTCTGCAAGACCTGCACACTCAAACAATAATTAATGTAGAAAGCTTATGGATTTGGCTGACCTATAGAATGTTCTTTTAACTGGATGACTTTGGGACTACCACGTTCCTCCCAACCATGACCGTTAGACCATTCCTAGTTCTAACTGGATCCCCCCGAGATGGTTCCAACATGCAATAAGAGAAGTAGAGGCCCTAGGTTCAACTGATGGATTAGATCTGGATGTTAATCAGGACTGCTTCAGTGCTTGCAGCAAAATTTCTCCTTTATCAACATAAGAAAATGATAATGAAAAGATGATGATCCCCTATCTTGGGATCTGCCCTCTTTTAAATAGAGGAGTCTTGAAATATAGTTGTTTGAATAATTATTTAGTTTCTTTAATTAAATTATTTTTTTTTAAAGATATTTTTACTAAATATCTAGTCCTTCTCAAACTAGGAATTTTATTTGTTTTAACTAGAAGTTGCTTTAAAATACTTCTTACGTAATAATAAAAATAGTAGTTATATATTATACCTAGTTTTAACAATACTATTTAATGCTACTTATTACTAGTATGATAATGTAATAGCCATCTATGCATGAACTTTATGAAATATATATAATTAATAATAACATTATTATTAATACTTTTAATAATAATATTAAGTTTGATACCTTTATGCAAGTCATGCACATAAGGCTATTCTTAGTCATGTCATACTTAAGTTATGGTAATTTTCTTTTATTTATTTATGTATCTCTCATGATACTTTAAAAAAAAAAATTAAGGACAAGGTCAAACTCTTTGGATAGTGTTTTGGTAGGCTTGGATAGGAACCTCTAGGTCTCTCTCTTGCATGTCGAATTCCCTCGTTTAACATAGTAGTTCCCGCAGTACTTGATGATAGATAGAAAAATGATTCATTTAACCAATTTAAATAAATGTGATCAAAATAGAAGCACTATTCAGAGTCTTCCCTACTCAATACTTTTGAGACTTAGTAACCTTGAGTGCTCTTCAGAGCTTTTAAATCAACACTTTCACATTGGTGTTATGCTAGTGCAATTCCAGAGCTTTCTGCTCAACACGCTAGAAGGTGGTTGTGAGGCACATCTAGAATATTCAAGTGGCCTCGGATCCGGTATTCGTTTATCAAGCTTGGAGTGCTCCAGGGCTTATGCCCAACACTCAATATACATCGGGGATTTCACCCAGTACATAATAATACTCCTTCTAGGTACATCGGGGCTTATGCCTAGTACATAGGTCATTGGTGTGTTTTTGAGTCCACGCTCAACACACCGCATAAGTCAATCAAGTAAATCATAACTGTGCACAATAAGTGACAAACAGGTCATCTCAGTATATTAGGGTTTGTAACCAAACCATATGATAAAACATAAATCGAATCGTTAGGGCTTCCTTGCCCAGTATATAATCAATAATGTAAATCCGTCAGGGTCCATGCCCAATATGTCAATCCATAAAGAATAATTCATGTGTGCTAGGGCTTATGCCCAATAATCAAAATAAACCATATGTGTTGGGGCTGTGGGCCCAATATAACATCAGAAATAGTTAGTCCAAAATTCATGATATTACATTACTTAGATAAATACTATGTTTTCTGCATTTAGTAAAGGAAGTATTTCCTGAAATAAAGATAGAAGGTTTATACTGAAATAAAACAGAGTTTAATTTATGATAATCAATCATTCGAATCTATCATTAATCTAACTTTTTTTACTAGAGTACGACACGTAAAGTGTGTGGAAAAATACATAAAAGTAATTTAATCAATCATTCTGCATTTCTAATTTTATTTCTTTTAACAACAGTACAGATTCACATTCATAACTAGCTCTTAAATCTAACTGGAATAACTTTGCATATTTTCTAAAATACTTAAACATTTCCAGAAATAGATATACAGTAAGAACAAATGCATAAGAAGATAAGAACTTGAAAACTAAAGAGTGAAACAAACACCCAAGGGAGCCCGTTCCTCCCAACCAACTGCTGAAGGCAGCCAAATCACTTGCCTTAGGACCCCCGAGCCTGCTCACTGAACCACTAGGGTGAAGATGCTGGGTAGATGCAAATGTTATCCTCTACAACTCAATAGTGCTGTTGACAATACTCCAGAATGAGACTTCTGCTTTTTAGCAATATTGAGTTATGCATAAAGCAGTACTAACTCAGATTAACAGTCTTATCTCAGTCAATCCCTCTAGCTTTCCCCTCATTGAATTCACTTGTTCTCTCTAATTTCAAATTCATTCCATAGTCAAAAGTGATTAGCTTCCTCCTCCAATTCGATGGGTATCAATAGCTTGCTTAAGTATTTGGTTAGTTTTACAATTATTAAGCCACCTGCTCTATTCCACTTTCTTGGGGAACATGGCCATTAATGTAGGTAAGTTTCCACCTGCAACAACTAGAGGTGCATTGATGATGCTGCCAAGTGTCAATTTGCTCTCCACTCCAGTTCATTCCTCCTAGTGGGTCAGTGAGCACTCTTTCAACAGTCTCCTTGGGATATTTGTCTCTTCTTTTATTTATAAATAATAAAATATTAAAGTATTCAATTACAATCATCCTTGACCCCACTTGGTCAATAATCATAAAAAAATACAATAACATATAACATAATGTTTTTCTCATGAAATAAAATATTTAGAATTCGGGTATGTGACACCCATTCCCAATTCTGGGGGAGAAACCTGAAGATGCATATGCAATCTGCAACCCTAAGTAATTCCATGGTTTTTATTTCCTTAAGTAATCTTGTTGTTGTTAGCTTAAATATAAATTTGTCTATACGAGAAGCTAGTTGTTTTGGTTAATGGTTCAAATTCACTCTCTCTTATGTATTAATACATAGACCATATTAAAAGGTTTTTTGAATTCCCGTGCATGGGAAGTTCATACTAGCAAGCTTGTTTTGTTATCCCATGCATGGGAAAGTTGATAAAGGTCACTAGTTTGATGTTTTGGATATGTGTGAAGCCACTCTGGGATCTCATACATCATGACTCTCTTGTGCTTAAACTATTTTTGTATCTTAATATAATTTTTCTATGAAACTTACAAATCTTTTTTTTGAGTTGCATTGTTTGTTTAAAAATAAGAATAATAAGATAGGAATCTCCATAGTTTCATCCTATTATTATTCTAAATATAAATACCCTTATCTCACAAACACTATTTCATACTCCAATTTACATACATCAATCTTAAATCCCAAGGTACAAACTTATATATATATATATATATATATCTATATATCTATATATATATATATATATCAGTTACACACCATTCTTACATTCAAATTCAAAAGGTTGCACAAGAGAACAATCACTACCCACAGGTTCATGTCCTTTCCTCACTGCTGCCAATCTGCTACGCCATATTTGTATCGCAAGCTATACCAAAAAGAATGTTGGTAGAAAATGATCTATGGGAATGGAACCATCACTTGTCACTTGCATGTGTTTAGTAGTAACCTCTTAACCAAATGGAAACAAGGAACCACTCCAAACAAAGTTCTTGGGTTGTACCAACCTTTTGCATGTCATCAATTAATTTTGGTGAATTTGTTGATTATGATATCAATGATATAGCATAAATTTGAGGAAAATTTTCACTATGAAGGATGTGATAAATTATATTACATAAAATATATAAAATATTAATACTACTATAATTAAAACAAAAATAAATAAATGAAATAAAAACCATGTTACAAAGATAAAGAAGGACAAATTCCATAATATTCAGATGAAATAATTAATTGAAGATGAATTATATAATATATCACATCCCATATCAATTAGTAAAGTATATAATATATCATATCCTACAATTAGTAAATTAGAGAAGTATCCTATTTTGATTAAAATTTTAAGTTTTAATTAATTGTAATATATGTCTTTATATTTTGAATTTTAAGTTGTTTTAGTTTTAATTAATTGAAATAGATATATATCTTTTGTTTTAAATTTTAGGTTAAGTTCCACATTATTTATTAATATTTTAATTATTTACTTTTATATATCATAGTGAACAAAACTCCTTTCCGTACAATAGCAATGAACCATTGGTTAGTCACCTTTGTTTGGTCATGGTTGGAATTTTAGGTGCCTTCTCCCAACTAGATCACTTCTAAGGAGAATTGAACCGAGTAGTTGTGCTAGACCCACACCTTAACCAAATGAGCTGGCCAAAATTGATGCAATTATTATTATTATTAATTTTGTATATATAAACCTTATTTTTAACATTTGGATTTGATTATAATAAATATTGTAATTTTTTATTTACCTAAAATTTTATAATAATTTTTTAAAATATTAATTTTAATTTCCATTATAGATGTTCATCATATTAAATAATAAATAAATATGCAAACTAAAACTATATTATTTTAGAAATATGGGAAAATCAAATCATTAATGATTTTAGATGATTTAATTAAAAAAAAAACATTCCACAATACCATAAAATCAATATATTTTGAAAACACGAACGAGTGTCACAAAATGCCGCACCACTTTGTCAAATGTTATATTGGTTGCTTCAATTTGTCTTCACATCTGATTGGATTGATTGCAACCAATAGTATTGCTTTTCCTTTTCACATCAGATTTTCCTTTTCCCTCCCTTCAATGCTTCTATGGGTTTATAAAACAATAGGTTTTGGCGTAGTTTCTAACATGATTTCCTGTTGGTATGAGATCTACAAAATAATTCACAGAAATTTTAGCTCTGAACTTTGTATTCACTAATACCTCTGGGATTACAAAACAACAGTTTTGGCATACTTTGACATGATTGCTAGTTGGTATAAGTCACAACTAGATTTACAAAATAATTCAAAAAAAAATTACAAAAAATTTACCTCCAAATTTTGTATGCACCCATCCTTCTAGGCTTACAAAACAATAGTTTTTACATATTTCATGACATGATTGCTTCTTGGTATGACTCTCAACTAAACCTACAAAATTATTCACAAAAATTTAGCTTCAAAATTTGTATTCACCCAGGCTTCTGATTCTTTTTGGCTCCATCTTAACACTTGAGGCGTACTTTTCTTTTCCACTGATGCAAAACCTTTGATTTCGTTAATTTTTTTTTCAACTTCAAAGGATTTTTCGTGAACTTTAGCAGTTCGATTACTACTGTCTACAGCTATATAAACTACAATTCAGAATTTGTATTTGTCCAGGTTGATGACACAAATTTGAAAAACAATTTTATATAAAAAAAAAATATTTATTTAAACATTATAAAAAATATTATATATATTCCAACAGGTTTTCCATTTTTTCTAAAATTGAATATGCTTCATCATGTTCATGAATCAATGATTCAAATTACATAAATTAAGTTGACCGCATGTTTGACTCCCCAACAGTCGCTAATATTTATTAAATAATGCTGTGTATTAATTTGGACATGTCCTTGATCTAGTGAGCAATTTAGCAAGATTTCAATGTAAAGTGTGTAAAAATCATTCATATATATTGCATTCATTTAATTCAAATAAATAACAAGAGATATCGATTTTATGAGAAAATATCAACATTCATATAAAATATCAATATTTTAAATTTGCATGCTACCTATGAATTGAACGCAAAACTCATACCTACGAATGGTGGAATTGATTAATATCAAAGTTACCAAATGATTAAAAATTTGATCCATTATTGTACGATACCAACATTGCATTATATCATTGTATGTTTGTATATGAATATTGTTTTGCTTATTGAAAGTTGGTACCTCGAAATTTTTGAACCGTCTATCCCTATTAAGTAGTAGATGATTTTACTAAATTCTAGATATCAAAGATCAATATTTACTTTAAATTGAATATGTGGTTTTGGCCATGTTATGTCCCCAAATTTTTCATTGGGTCGCAATGGCCTAAGCCACTTGGCCATATTCATGATAGTTTGTCAAATTGGTGCTAAGTGGGAAATAATAGTTTGTCAAATTGGTGCTAAGGATCAAATAATTGCCAAGCATGATGTCCAAGTTAGTAATAAGGTATAATTAGATCCACATGGACAACGTGGGTGTGTAACATACCCCTTTTTCATGAAAAACATTTTATGTTGGAAACATTATCTTAACTTTAATTGTAAAGTTTTATATTGGACAAGTGTCCAAGGATGACTATAATTTGCATAATATTTTATTATTAAATAAATTAAATAGGAGACAAATACCTAAAGGGACTGTTGAAAGAGTGTTTACTGACCCACTAAGTGGAATGGAATCTCGGTGTCACGTCCCCATTTTGACCCCCTTTTTGCATTAAATTGTAAATGATGTAAATATTGTAACTTAATCATGGTGAGGAGCTCAAGGCCAAGGCCCCACCATTGATTTAGCATTTTATGTACCGGAAATCAAAGAGATAGATGCCTATGGTTCTTGTGCTAGAAGGACACGACGTAAATAAGACATCATGTAAATACGAATTTAATGAAAGATACCCACAACCAGCTACGCAATTCAACAAAGAGATGGGGGCATGATCTTTACAAGGAATAGAGAGGGAAAATAACCAAACCCTTGAGCCATGGTGTTAAGCCATTTCATTGAGGAAACCCATGAACTCTCAACTACCCATTTGGCCTCATGTACCCAATCATTTAATTCTTCCAATAATTGGTTGAGACAATTAATGCCTTGGGATGGGAGAGGTATGGCTGTCAATTTTCAGGTATGGGCAAGACAGCAACCTAGGAAATCGAGTTTTGGGTTGGCTGGGCAAGAAAACCCCCATGAAATTGGCCCAAATCCATTCTTCACCCATGGCCATTCTTCCTCTCACGCAGATTGAGCTTACTGGAGTTGATCCTCACGTTTTTCACCATAATCCTTCACATTAACACATAACTATCAAAGCTACCATCGAAACCTATAGGTTAGGGTTTTGACTGCACAGCACAAGGTCAAATATTTGGCACTTAGCCATCATAAACACATGATAGTTCAAAACATTCATTTATTACATAACTTGGAGCGTGGCTCACAGTTTCAACACACGTAAACATTATCAAGTTACATGAGCTAAAACCCTTGTTTAACCAGAATAGTCAAGTGTAAACCCTTCGACTGTGTCTTTGTCGTTACAAATTATCTACGCTGAAAATAAACACCACAGGCTTAACGCCGAATGGGTTGAGGATGTCATCCTCCCCAAGCTGCCAGTCAGCTCCCAAACATTACATGGTGGTCACTTTCCACAGCCTTGCAATAAGAATGAAGTCTCGGCAAAGAACATAAGAAGGTCCAATAGTCACCTAACCGAAGCATCAAGGAAACCATCAAAGCTTACCAGTTCCATTGCAGCTGCCAGCTATCAAAACTCAAGCTTGGGAACCGAATGTCAAAGGAACTTGCCAGACGAATAAGGTATGGTCAAACAAGTAACATGAAAGAATTTGTAGTAAGGAGAAATAACAATGACTGCAACTCTTAAACAAATTAGAAGGAGACAGGTTTCGAACCTGAAACATTACCTTTAAAAATAGTTATATCTGGAGCAGTGACGTCGTAACCATTGTGTAACCATAGCGAGCACCTCACCATCGAATGCAACTAAGATTGAAAACAACTAAGAGAACTACCATTTCAACCTACACACGAGATTACCATCAACCCTGGAGCCCTGCAACATCTTTTTAATTGTTGTAAAATCTCACAGAAGGCTTGTCTCTTAAACTAGTTACAAGTATCAAAAAAACACCCACAGGTCATAGGTTCGAATCATGAGAGAATCTCCAAGAAACCTACTAACAAAACCCTGAAGTTTCTCAGGCCTGTCGGCCTCTCCACAGAGCCATGCTCCAAACTTTGAATGCCAAAGGAAACAATAACTACGAAACGTAGTGGATATTAGGGTTAAGTTTCAAATCCCAAAAACCACACAAGATCAACAGTGGAGATCACACATCAAACACCTCATATCCCCAAGCAATTATCATAGTTATGACAACATTAATAATCATTGCCATCGTAGAGACTAGATAGGATAACTTTCAAACTAAAGCACTTACAACTCGACCACGTTGACTTCTTATTCACAATGCCTTCTTGTGTTAAGAACCACCATGGCAACCATGATGATATTCCACTAAGCTAGTAGATAGGAACTTTAAATACCAAGGTTGGATGAGAATGCCTGCCAACAAATGTCCACTACCCTATTTATTACCTTGTCCTCATCACATTGTTACGTTGTATTTATATTGCAAACCTGTCATAACATAGGTCTTGGTAAGTCATAGTTGTAACATGGTATCAATTGACTAGGTATCGAACACATGTTTCGAAAGGGTTCACAACGATACCCACATTGTTGTACTATTTTGTATATAGGACTAAGGCACCAGCCTTTGCATATAGTTATATGCTATAATAACTAAATAGAACTTGCATATAGTTTATATGCATTAGAAACTACGATAAGATGCATGCTATAACAATTACACAGGGTTTGTAATATAGTTTACAATATAGGAATCATATGGTAAAGTGACACATAGTTTATACTATAGGATATGCATAGAACTTTGCATATAGTTCTTGCACATTAGAACAATGCACAATAGTTACATAAATTCGACACATTAAGGGATTTGTATGATATTTATATACAATTTGCGTATAATAGAAACAACATGGTAATTATGCAAAGTGTGGAAAACAAAGGATAGAGCATGAAGTACATAGCTCACAACCTTTAAGACTCACTCAAGTCATCATAATAAATATGGACCTATTCATATAATGTTCAAAGTATGAAATCAATAGTATGGTAAATGAAAATAAGTATAGCAGACACACGATTAATATGAAAACCAAATTATAACTGAAGAGATCTCACTTGGATACATTTCAATATTATTTCTCTAAATCCATTAAGACATTTGGAGACTACTGAAATTCTAGTTCGGAACTCTTTTGTCACACTTCGTAAACATTAGTGCTCTTACCTGTAATATGCGAGAATGAAGGTTCAAATGCTTTAGCATGAATGCTAAGTAAGCCTCGGGGTACCCTTAGGACCCCTTCATCATCAAAAGAAGAATAATAGTTAGCACTTATAAACATTATATCGATTGAACATTGACATAAGTAATATAAAAATCTAGCTGAGATGAGAAGAACATTGATTAGCATTGAAATGCAGATATTAGTTATTATGTCGCAAAACAATACATTATGATAATTACAAATATTTAGTACAACATAACGACATAGAAGCATTTATTATAATTCTGCACAGTTAATATATGCATTAAAAGCTACATTGAAAAATTTTAAAATTTTGTGAAATTTTGGGATGTTACAGGGTCATATCAAAAAAAAATTCTCAATTCAAAGTCTGTAATATACCCATCCAAATGAACTATCAAGGATGAAAATTACTAGTTCCCTAGGTTGGGGCTGGAAGCATTAAAAGTTGGAAGAAGGGAGCTACAAAACCCAAAATGACATTAGACTTACAAATTCACATTAAATAGGTAAAATAAATAATAATAAAAAGAAAATATGGTGGCATGGGATCATGAGGGCACATAAGAGGTTGTCGGACCCACATGTGGCAAGATTCCCCACTATACTTGGCGTTATTTTCTCACCAAATCTAGTTCAAGATGAAGGATAACATAATTGGAGGAGTTGAAGAGGTATTATTCACGGCATGAATCATGTAAGGTCGAATTGGAGTGGAAGAGGAAGATGCATTTAGAAGAATTGTGACACTTGGACGTAGATTCCCTAACTCCTATGAAAACAATGATGAAAATTCCATGAAACTTATGACAAAGTTCAAACCTGATTGATAACATATGACATATATCACATGTCAAGGCTAAAAATGGCCTCCAAGAGGGCACACAAGGGGATTTATGGCATCCAAGAGTCCCCCATTCAAATTGATGGAAGATGAGAGCTAGGAAAGTTGGACAAGTGACATTCATAGGAATCTCTCCCTAACTTGAGTTGGGATGACTCTATTGGATGGAATTCGAGCTAAGGAGGCCTTGCGAGGTTAATAAAAGATAAGAGGAAATAAATAGAGCATATTTTTATCATTTCTCATTTTTCAAATTGGAGAGCATAGCTTGTCTAGGCTAGTGGAGTGTTTACTCTACTTGCCTTAGTACCAATTTCGAGGGTGCAGGATTCTCATTCTAATTGGAAATTGGAGAAGCCATTCAGAAATTTCATTTAGAGCTACAATGGAGTCATTTGTTTCAAGTTGAAGCTACAGTGATGCTCGTGATATTTTCTTCTTCAACTTCATCCCACATCTCTCTCACATTTCTCTTCATATTCTTGCTCTTGGAGGAAGGGCACACATGGAGAGATCTTGATCTCTTTGGAGGAGTATAAGGGGCCCCATTTATTTGTAAGATTATTTTCACACTGTATTTGATTCTCATATATACCCGATATCGAAACTCCAAGTAAAACCATGTAAAAATGCCAAACTACATATGAATGGTGCCATTTTCCCATATATCTTGTTGAGAGAGCTTGAAGTTGTTCATTATCGACTAGTAAATATTTGTGTTTTTATTTCTTTTTGTATAACCAGTAATATACTAAATAAGTTTCATACACCTTATGCAAGTCCTTGTAATTTTCCTCACAAATTTCATAGCAAGATATAGCATTTTTCTCTCATTCCCCCATATGTTAAGACATGTTTACAAATATCCGATTTATGGGAGTTGCAGCATCCTTTAAGAACTAATTAATGATGCATTTGGGTTCCCATTGAATTCATATAACTAATCCATGTCTTTTTTATCAAAGTTGTGAGGTTCGTACTGCATTTGGGAATCCAAGAGTGAACTCTACCCTTGGGGATTTGGACCTCGAATTTATTAGCAAATTTCTCTATTTTATCCGAAACTTAAATGAATATTGTAGAATACTTTTGATAGTTTCCAAGGACCCATTAGGTTCATTTTATGTCCTAATACCCTTCAAACACTCTCAGACCCAATTCAAAATCCTTATGAGTCTTTTGGAGCCATCTACCCTTGGCGGTTCCAACATTGATTTTTCTAGTAATTTTTCCTTTCATTCTCTAATTGTGAATGCAAGTTGATGAAGTATTTAGAAAGTGTCCTAGAATATAACAGCTTCATTAGTGTGTACTAATACACCTCAATCCATTCTAGACATAATTCAAAACCACTTGGGATCATTTGGGAGAGTTTGGAGTTTCATTACTCCAAGGTTCGAAAATTGGCCAAATTGGGTAAAATTCAAAATTGGGGATATTACAGTGGTATCAGAGCATGGTCCTTGCTCAGTTTCATTAATATCATACATTGAAGAATCAATTGCAGCCACGTCTTACTATTATGATGAATCCTATGAGTACAATGCTTATTAGTAATATGAAGAAGAATGTGAATGGTATGATGAAGAGGTGCCATCATGCAACACTTATTACAATTTCATAGGGAATGAGAGTTATTATTATGACTGTTGAGCCCAGAATTGGCCCCTTTTAATCATCCTTGATCACCTTTCCTTCCCCTGTCCTACACCATTTATCATGTAATCAGTCCTGTTGTCCTCACTTTATTTCCCCAAGCTGCCAAGGTATGACTGATCATTGCTTTATATTATTAATGCTTATGATTGTGATAATTAAGGCTGTGTATCTCTCAATTGTGCTAACATGTTTTGATTTATGAAGGTAGTTTGAGATAAGTGGATTGCAGGAAGCTGGGGCTGAACAAGTCTTGAAAGGAGGGATGTTCGTTGCTTAAAAGGATCCTCGAATTTCCAATCATCAATTAAGTCACATGGTTCCAATATAAAATCCTAGGTGGAGCTGTGACAGGGCAGCTGTAACAGAATGCACTATAATTGGATATCTTTAGTATGTCGCTGCTTGAGTATAGTTGTGATCTGGAAAGATCACCACTCCTGGGCCAATCAACAGCTTTTTCACATTTTTATGTCTCTACTTTGCCACGTATTGTAATACTAGTGTTATTTAGGGCGCCTGAAGATCAGATATCTTCATGGCTACCCGTTAATATGATCGGATGTTACAATCTGTATGTATAAATATGGGGAGCTACCTCGACCCAGGGGGTTGAACAACGCAGAATCTATCTATTGTATTAGTAGTAAAGGAAAACTGTGTAATCATTCTTCTGTTAATATAAGGAGTTACCTTTGAGTTAAAGGAATACGTTGTTCAGCCAACATCTCTGTGTGAAGGCTGGGCCCGTCTTCCACAGAGATTGTTGAGTTAAAATAGGACTTTTTATTGTTGTGTGATGTTTTGTTTATGATATTTCTTTTGTACGCAGCAGTAGTAATTTTGGTGTGGATTTCCAATATAATTAAGATTATGTTTCTTTGGAATTGGCAAGTAATACAGAGTGACAGTCGACTGAGTAGAAACTTTATGCAATTCATGTGACAATTGTACACAGCCTTGTTCATCTCGCAGTTAAGTTGTGATCCCATGAGCCTCTGCAATTTATCTTCCCTGTTATGACTGTTGATTTTCGTCCCTGTAATTCAATCTCTTAGAGCGGCTGAAGTCAATCCTTTGCAATTGAATTTCTAGATTAATATTCAGTTTCTGCTTATGGTTTTCAAGAGTGATTGGATTGAACAAGTGAGTTACTTGTTCTAGGATGTGAATAGGATTTCTTTTTATCTGCAATTGTCTTTGAATCTTATTTTATTTCTTGTTGATGCATGGTAGAAAGGAATTGAAATTATAGTATTTAGACAGCAACTGGGATTACACAACTCTTTGGGATGAACATAGTTGTTAGAGGATAACAGTATTCAATTATAGTGATTTGGTGGTTAAGCATAGACTATGCATCTATCCTTTGAAATAAAAGACTTTCTCGGGTTGACAATAAATCTCGTCTGCTCTATATGTTGGAATAATTTATCTGCATATAGGGTGCTCGACATTTTGGCGCTGTTGCCGAGGAAGGATAAAAATTAAACACTAATCATTAGCTGCATCTGGTAATTGTTTCTAGTCAGTTTTTTCTTTGCTGAAATGATTTGGTTCACATGAATACGAGGAGGATAAAACGCGATCACCTCCCAACTCCCAAAACCCCACAAAATAGTAACAGCACAGGTGGTTCGGGTCATGGTCGAGGAGCACCATTGGGCAGAAGAACATTCATCGACGATCTTGTTGACAGAACTGATTCATCCACTAGGGCTCGTCATCAAGAAACTCCTATCAGAAGAAACCCTGCTGATTGTGGGGCGCCAGCGTCCACAGTGGAGAATACACGAGCAGCCGTGACTCCCTTGTATATCCCTACCGAGGAAGACACAGCTGTTACAACTGGACCTGCTGCTACGACTGAGGAAGACGCAGCTACTACGACTGAGGAAGACGCATTTGTTACAACTGAGGAAGACGCAGCTGTTACAAACAAGGAAAAGAACGTAGAAACAAACGAAGAAGAGGAAACAGAAGAGAAGATGAGTAACAGACACGAGACCGACGAGGAAGAGGAAATGGTGGAAAACTATCATCATGAAAATTACTCCCTGCTAGAAGGAACGACAGCTACATTACTATTTTCGATTCAGCAGCCAGAAGGGACAACCCCTATGAAGAACATCTCACCATCGGTGTTGCCTCACTTCTATGGAAGTTCAGCAGAAGATCCACACGAATTCCTTTTTGAATTCGATATCCTTTGTCGCAGCTATGATTATGTCACCGATGCCCAAAAGCTGAAATTTTTTCCCGCCACCCTAAAGGACAATGCATTACGATGGTTCATGAGCCTTGGGGGAGGAACCGTTTCTAATTGGGATAAGATGAAACAAGTGTTCCTGGAGAAATATCAGGAATATTGCAACACCAAGGACAATTTAGAGGAATTATTCAAAATGGTGCAGAAGGAGGACGAAAGTCTGGAGGATTTTGTAGAAAGGCTATTGTACAATGTGCAAAGAGCCGGGCAGATGAACATGGGGCTGGACGTGCTCAAGATAATCTTGCTTCGTGGGATCAGGGATGATTTTTTAGACATGTTAAATCTGCTAGGAAGGGGAGACATCTCCAAAGAACCTTTTGGGAAGATTGTGGAACTATGTAAGAGATACTCCAGGGGATCTTCCAGGAACAATAAGTGGGACAAACGGGATAAGCTGGAACATGATGTCTTTGACAGAACTCAGAAGCCATCCAACGGAGGAGCTACCCGTGCAGAGATAGGCAATCTCCTTGAAATTTTTTAAACAGAAATGATGAGCTCCATCTCTTCGGAGATTGATGTCCTGAAGGAAAAACAAAAACAGGCAGTGGAGGATATCACACTAGGTGTGTTTTGTCCGCGATGTAGAAAGAATCACCCGCTGAAAGAATGCCCGCTTGACAAAGTAGTGGTATGTCAGCTATGTGAGCTGAACCATGACATGAAAGAATGTCCCTCACTTCCCCAAGTGAAGGCTATTCTGCAGGTATCAACTCCAGAAGTGGAATCAGCCTATTTCATTGCACAGAAGAAACTTTGGCAGCCTCAAAATCAAGGTATGCCTTTGGACTCGTTTCCATTTTTGAATAATATGAGCAATTGGAATAATAACATGCAAAATGTGAATACACAATTCCCTTCAAATTTTTCTCAGTGGAATCCTTCCCAACCTGCAATGCAAAATTATAACTCATGGAGTCCCTGGACACAGCCACCACATCAACCTACGTCGTGGTCTCCTGGATGGAGGAACTTCCATCTTGGGAACCAGTTTCCTCAACCACCTCCACCTCAACAGTCACCATATTATCCTCCATACCCTCAATTTCCTCAATATCCTCAATACCCACCTTAGCAATCGCAGCTGCAGTTGCAAAATAATTCTGTCCCTAATATACCAATACGGCCTCAGCTGCTTGCCCAACCTAATCCTAACCCGAATAATAAAATAGTCCATCAATTGGAAACTATCAATATGCCGGCCTACTCTCTTTCCCCTATACCTTGTAATGATATTCGTCTACGATCTGGGAAGATAATAGAACCCGTAATTACAGAATATACTCCACCTTCTGTGCATGAAGAATGAGAGAGTTCACAACATCCATCCCATACAGTTCCTATCACTGAAGGTGCTGAGCATCCCTTGGATGGGACGACTGAAACATCAAACAATAAATTGGACAATACGTAGCCCACCCAGCTGATAAGGAAACCACCATACCCCAAGAGACTAATGCTACCAAAAATAGGGGGCAACCTCAGTTTAACCTCCTAGGAGAGTTAAAGAATCTTTACATCAAAATCCCCCTTCTACAAGTTGTTCAAGACGTGCCTATTTATGCTAAAACCGTTCGGGACCTGTGCACTAAGAAGCCAGGGAGGAAACCTAGAGATCCTCTCACTGTTCATGTCATAGGGAATTTATCCGCGTTGATAACAGGAAAAAACCCTGTGACCAAGTATGACGACCCTGGCAATCCTACTGTCACTGTACATGTAGGACAGACGCAGATACCCAATGTGCTAGTTTATTTAGGAGCAGCGATCAATGTCATAACAATTGAGACTGTCAAGAAGCTTGGGCTCACAAATTTTAGACCGACCCCTACCATTTTAGAATTGGCAGACAGATCCACCATTAGACCCGAAGGGATTCTGGACAACCTTGTCATCTCAGTAGATTCATGCGAGTACCCTGCTGACTTTTTGATATTACAACCAAAATCACAGCTGGGGGGACATCCATTGATCCTAGGGAGGCCTTGGTTGGCCACAGCTGATGATTGCATCAGCTGTCGATCGGGGTCCATGACTATATCTGATGGTACAGAGACTAAAAACCTCACCCTATATCCTCCAGCTCGGCCAAGTCTAGAGGCTGAAACTTCCCTTTGGATAGAGTAGGAGGAGGAGGAGGATGTTTAGCCACTATTAACCATAGGGAAGGCCTTAACTTTTAAAAATGAAACAGAAGACGATGTTATTAGTAATTTTATTAGTGAACCCGCTTCAGTGGATAAAGAGGTCTATCAAATCCTGAACATTACCCTTGGTAAGGAAGAACAAGAAAATCTTATGGAAGAAGCACTAGTCGGTGACACAAACATAATCCCAGTTCTGAAAAATTCAAAAAGTATTCCTATTGAGGTAGAACCTGGAAGGACTTTGAATATCAACCCTAGTCTCTCCTTAGAAGAACAGAAGCACCTAATCAGTCTCTTGAAAGAACACAAGGGGGCATTCACCTGGGAGTACACAGACATGAGGGGTATTCCCTCTAATCTGTGCACCCACCATATTTATATTAAAAGTGACTCTCGACCTGTGTGTCAACCTCAATGACGCATGAACCCCAATATTAGGGATATAGTGAAGGAGGAAATCCAGAAACTTTTGGAGGCAGGATTTATATATCCTATTTCAGATAGTGAGTGGGTTTCCCCACTCGTAATTGTGCCCAAGAAAAATGGTAAATGGAGAGTCTGTGTTGATTATAGGGAACTGAACAAAGCTACGCACAAGGATCATTTCCCTTTGCCCTTTATTGACCAAGTACTTGACACCCTATCAGGGAAGAATTTCTTCTCCTTCCTAGAAGGGTTCAGTGGGTACAACCAAATTCAGATTGCTCTTGAGGACCAGGATAAGACCACCTTCACTTGCCCCTGGGGAACGTTTGCCTACAGGGTGCTTCCTTTTGGTTTATGTAACGCACTGGCAACATTTCAAAGAGCTGTAATTGGCATATTCTCTGAATTAGTTAACGATAGCATGGAAGTCTCTATGGATTATTTTACTCCCTATGGAAAGGATTTTGAGGAAGCACTGGAAAATTTAAAGAAGGTTTTAATTCGCTGCGAACAGACTCGCCTCTCATTAAGCACTGAAAAGTGCCATATGATGATGAGTGAGGGGGTGGTATTAGGACATTTCATCTCTACCAATGGCATTCAGGTGGATCCTTCAAAAATTAAGGTGATAAAAAATATACCAACTCTTTCCACTCAGAAAGAAGTGCAAATTTTTCTGGGACATGCTGGGTATTACCGGAGGTTTATAGAAAACTTCTCCAAACTTGCTTCTCCCTTGTTTTCTTTGTTAATGAAGGATGCACAGTTTGTGTGGAGTGAAGCATGCCAGACAGCGTTTGATAAGCTTAAGGAGAAGCTGTCCATAGATCCTATCCTAAGGTGACCTAATTGGACCCTACCCTTCCACATTTCCTCAGATGCTTCTGATATCGCCATTGGAGCAGTATTAGGACAGCAGGATGGTCAAGTACCTTATGCCATCTATTATGTTAGTAAAAATTAGCCCCTGCTGAACTTAATTATACTCTTACTGAAAAAGAATTCCTCGCTATTGTTTACTCTATTAATAAATTTCGCCACTACATTACTGGGTATCCTACATTTGTGCACACTGACCACTCTACCATTAAATATTTAATGAACAAACCTGTCACCAATGCCAGAGTGACCAGGTGACTATTGTTATTGCAGGAATTTGATATTACCATTATAGATCAACCTGGAAAAGAAAATGTTGTTGCTGATTTTTTATCTCGTTTTACTAACAGTGATGACAGTTCGCCTGTTGAGGATTCTTTTCCAGATGAACATCTATTCGCACTTTCAGCTCATTCCCCCTGGTATATAGATGTCGCTAATTATTTGGTTGCAGGAAAGCTCCTGCCACACATGTCTAAACGAGAAAAGAGAAAAATTATCCAGCAAAGTGCCAGGTATTGTTGGCTCAATGGTCATCTCTTCTACATAGGACCCGATCTTGAGATTAGGAGATGTGTAAGGGAAGATGAGATCTTTCATATACTGAAGGCCTGTCATGATGGACCTTGTGGAGGACACTTTGCAGACAAAAGAACAGGGCATAAAGCGCTGTGGATGGGCTACTATTGGTCGACTATGTTCAGGGACGCAAAAAGGTATGTCCAGTCCTGTGACAGCTGCCAAAGGATGGGTCGGCCTAATAAAACAGATCAGATGCCTCTACAACCTCAAGTAGTAGTTGAACCATTTGATAGATGGGCACTGGATTTTGTTGGCCCTATCAACCCTCCTTCCAGACAGAATGTTTACATTCTAGTTTGTACTGATTATATGACCAAGTGGGTAGAGGCTGTAGCTTTGGCTAAGGCTAATGACCAGGAGGTGATTGATTTTCTGTACAGTGAAATCTTTATCCGCTTTGGGGTGCCGAAGGAAGTAGTTACCGATGGGGGACCGCAATTCATTTCACACCAATTTGAATCCTTGCTCTGAAAATATCATGTGCAGCATAGGGTGGCTTCACCTTACCACCCCCAGGCCAATGGTCAGGTGGAAAGTACTAATAAAGTTATTGAAGCAATCCTTACTAAAACAGTTATGAGCCATCGAAAGGATTGGGCTGACAGGCTTCCGGAAGAACTGTGGGCATATCGCACAACTTGGAGCAACACCACAGGGTTCTCTCCCTATGATCTAGTGTATGGAAAGAGTGTCATCTTTCCAATTGAGTTTGAGATCAAAACCCTAAAGAAAACCACTGAAATGAATCTGGATGTAACATAAGCCCAGAAGAGAAGATTGAATCAACTAAATGAATTGGATGAGAAATGGTTAGCTGCAGTAGACCAGACTGTGTTACTTCAGCAACAGAGATCCAACTGGCATGACCGATTTATTAAAAAGAAAATCTTCCGTGAGGGAGAATGGGCGCTACTATATGACTCCAGGTTCAAGAGGTATTTTAAAGGTAAATTACGTACAAGATGGCTGGGTCCATATTTGGTCGACAGGGTATTTGACAACGGCACTGTCCGTCTGGTGACCATCGATGAAAACCGTATACCATGATTGGCTAATGGCCATAGACTGCGACTATATCGTAATCCTATTTTGAAAGACGCATTCATTTCACTAATTGTCTCCGATCCAGACTATCAGCAGGCACCAGAGCAGGAATTTCTCTCTGCCCTTGCCAATCCTTAAACTGAAAATCGCATTGTGAATTACTGTACATAAATAATCTTCTTTTTTTTTTGCTGTAGCGTATAATTGATTTTTTTCTTCCTTTTGCATTTGATCTTTTCGTTTGCTGTCGTTTTTCAAAAATTTCCAGGGAAGCGCCAGGAGAACGACCAGATTGGGCCTGTCAAATGAGAGTCGCCCTGTGCCGTCCTGTGCTGTATTTCCCTTTTTCCTTAAAAAAAAAAAAATTCCGGCAGCTGCGACATATTTCCCGGCAGCTGCAACATCTTTTCCGGGAGCTGCACAATATTTTTCGGTAGCTACAATATCTTTTCCGGCAACTGCAATCGTTTCCCGTCAACCGTAAAATCGTTTTCCCGGCATCCGTAAACCCTTTTTCCCAGCGGCTGTGAACCATTTCTCGGCAGCTGCAACATCATGTCCCAGCGGCTGCAACATCATTTCCCAGCGGCTGCAACATAATTTCCCAGCAGTTGCAATCGTTTTCCGTCAACCGTAAAATCATTTTCCCAGCGACCGTAAACCCTTTTTCCCTGTGGCTGTGAACCATTTCTCTGCAGCTGCAACATCATGTCCTAGAGGCCTCAACATCATTTCCCAGCGACTGCAACATCATTTCCCAACAGCTGCAATCGTTTCCCGTCAACCGTAAAATCGTTTTCCCAGCGGCCATAAACCCTTTTTCCCGGTAGTTGTGAACCATTTCTCGGCAGCTGCAACATCATGTCCCAGCGGATGCAACATCTTTCCCAGCGGCTACAACATCTTTTCCTGGCAGCCGTGAACTATTCCCCAACAGCTGGAATATCGTTTTCCCGACAGTCGTAAAACCTCTTTCCCGACTGCCGTGAACCATTTTCTGGTAGCTGTAACATATCTTCCGACGGCTGCAACTTATTTCCCGGCGACTATGACATATCTCCCGGCGCCGTAAAAATTTTCCCTGGCACCCGTGACTTTTTTTATTTCGATAGCTGTAAAACCTTTTTTCCAGTTGCCATGAACCATTTACCGGTAGCTGCAACATCTTTTCCAGTGGCTGCAACATATTTCCCGGTGACTGCGACATATCTCCCGCCGCCGTAAAACTTTTCCTTGACAGCCGTAATTTTTCCCGATCTCGTAAATCCTTTTCCCGGTGGCCGTGAATCTTTTCTGGCGGCTGCAACATCTTTTTCGTCGGCCGTGATATCATTTCTGGCAACTTGCATTCGTAACTCCTGTGTTAACGGAAGAATTGCTCCGACCCTGCTAAGATATGGCTCTGATTCATCCTAGTCGTGCCAACGAACTCATCATTTCGACCCCGAGGATGTGATGGTTTTTGTTTCACTGGCGGAAGGAATTATTGCATTATTTATGACTGTGCACGAGTCTGGTTATGGAATGTCACCAACTGCACGCTCCACCATTCTCCGCAGGCTATTTGACGCACAGTCTTATGAGGTATGGCTTTCATTTATCACGTGATTAAGTGTTGATATAATTGAACAATATCAGTCGTACCTTTATACGTATTGCCATTATTCCTAATGAGACCTTTCCCTCGTACGATGTAAACATTAATAACTGCCACCTTCCCCAATTCGGAATGGAAATTTTGAACGTTTTTCTGTGCTCAACTTTCCAAATTTGTCCATCTCTTCAACATCTCCGCTCAGTGATTCGTGCATCCTCTGTACTGCAACTTCTATTATCGGATTCTGTTATCTGTGGAATAGCAACTTCAGCTTGCAGCCAGGACCATGGGGATTCTAGTTCGTCATGAACCTTTGAATACACAGGAACTCAGGAAAAATCTTCAAGTTCTTTCCATCTTTCAAGCCACTGGGTAGCTCAAATTTTTTGAGCGACTAGATGGATTCAATCGGGAAGCAGCCTTGCAATTTGCTTTAAACCTCACCAAAATCCACTCCATGGTATGGGGGCTGCGCATAGAAGTCTCTGAGGCCATTATATCCGAGGTTACTGCCATCCCACTGGTGGGAAAGCCATGGTTTAACCGATGAGTCCCCACAACGACTGCACGGGAAGAATTTTTTTGGAGGGGGAGCAAGTAGAATCATCAAGAAGAGGGATCACACTGCACTCATTGCCGCGACCATGGGACCAGGTTGCTGTCTTTCTCAAGAAGTACATCACTTGTGAAGGTAGATATCAAACTTTGTATAATTCTGAACTCCCTTTACTTTCTCATCTCCTCCATGGCATTTTATTGAACATTCCATATTATCTACTGCATGACTTGCGTCATATGGCGGCATTTGTCCAGTCTGCTAAGAACCCACTTTCCTCCCTCACCCACCATGGCCTTATTAAATTAATAATTGTAAGAACCCTTGCCCAGCATCATATACCCTGGGAGCAATTCACAGCCCGAGCTCAGCAACCCATTCCCTTGCGGGTTGTCCCATTACAGCAGATACGAGTTCCACCACAACAGGAGGACCGGAGTCCCTCCACTGAAGTTGGGGGGGGGGATGAAATTGAAGAAGAATAGCAACCGGGGGCACAAGCAAAGCCGTCTGGGGTGGATGAAACTATAGTAGAAGAACAGCAACCGGGGGCACAAGCAGAGCCATCTGGGGTGGATGAAACTATATTAGAAGAAGAGCAATCGGGGGCACAAATAGAGCCATTTGGGGGGGATGAAACTCCAGCACAAGCAGAGCCATTTGGGGGGGTTGAAACTCCATCAAAGGTAGAGCCATCGAGGGAGGGTGTAGATAAAAACCCTATGGAAAATCCAGACAATAGGGTAGCTCCGACAGCAGAAGGTGAAATTGGAGCAGCATTAAATGCTGCGACAATTAAACCTGAAGATGACAGAGCCAGGGCAATAGAAGAAAACATTGAGCTGGTAACTATTGAATCCTCACCTGAGTGGGAAGGAGGAGCTTTAATTGAAGAAGAACAGCATGAGAGGCAAGAAAACATTCCTTCGACCTCAGTTGTGAATCCCTATATACCAACTCCACAAAAGAAAACACCACAAAGGAAAAGAAAGGGATCAATCAATGAATTTAGCATAACCGCACCAATCAGAAAGAAAAGAACTCAATCAGCTATAGCAGCAGAGGCAGCCAGAAAAAGATGGGAAACCCTAGAGGCACAGGTTGAGCCCCCGATCCTTGTATCAAGACCAATGGATGCTCCATAAAGCCCAGTGGAGGAAGAACCCGGAATTGAAGGACTTCTGGCTGAGAATGCACTATTAAAAGAAGACCTCCAAGTACTTCGAAAGGAGTTGGAAACGTGGAAGGAAACCTGCAGAAAACAAGGAGAAAGAAAAATGTATACATTGGTAGAGGCTGCAGACCAACTGGAGGGATCAGATTCTACTGAGCCTGGCAAGGAGGATGAACGAGTACTCTGTCCCACCTGTGGAGAAATCTTCAAGGAGGCAGGCCACAAGATTACACTTTGTACCTGCTCATCACAATAGCCTGCAGCCACAATAGAGGAAGCTGTAGAAAAAGAAGATGCTGCCACACAAGAACCAACATCTTTACACATCCTTGCTGAAGCTACCACCAATCCTGTGACAGAGGAGCTAAGGGATGAAATCATGTATGATGATGGGGATAAAGAATTGAATGTAACCCCAAAATGCTCCCATGACACAGAGATTATAGAGCAGATGGGAGAAGAACCGGGGATGGGGGACACTCTGGAGCCTAATGCGGAATTCTATAATGTAACCCCAGAATGTTCCCATGACACAGAAATTCTAGAAGATGAGCCACAAGGGCAGGACATTGATAAAATTGAACACGGTGCTGTAACACAAGAACCAGCAAACCTGAGTATACCTGTCCAATCGGCCAAGCAGATGAGAGAAGAACCTGGAATAGAGGACACTCTGGAATTTAATGATGAACTCTGGGTTGTAACCCCAGAGGGTTCCCATGACACAGAGCTTATAGGAGAAGATTTGCAACAACAGGAGGATGAAGAGGCAAGCCAGGATGTTGCTACACAAGAACCAACATCCTTGGAGGCTGCAGTAGGAACTCCTGAATTTCATTTGGAAGATAACCCTGGAATGGATATCATTCCCGATACACAGTGGAGTGAAGATGAACAGGTACAGACACCATGCTCAAGTGACACAGAAATATTGGAGGAGGAGCTGCACAATGAGAAGGATATCCAATCTCAGCAACAGAAGGACAAAGAAGACACTGTTACACAAGAACCAGTGTCTCTAAAAGCAATGAAGGTAGCTGCTGAAGAGAGTCTAAAGGATGTTGTCATTACACAAGAACCAACAACTCTCTTATTAGACTTAGATGTGCTGGAAGACACTACCCCACAAGAACCAGTGCTTCTACCACCTAGAAATGTCATTGATTTGGATTCAGATTAAAGATTTCCTTTCATGTCCTCCCCAGGCACAGCATATGATGAGACTGCAGGAAGAAGTGATTTCCACCTGCACCAACTGCATTTCCAGACACCAACAGGTAGCATTGGAAGGGGAGCAGTGATGCTGGAAGGTATTGGGTTACTCACAGAGGCTTTTTAAAGACAGATGAGGTGCCTGAGTTTCCCTACAATTTTTTCTCTCTCCATGGATAGAGCTCAGTACAGGACTCAGATTCTGAATGATGCAGGTTGTTGCATGAGGACATGCAACAAGGTAGTTGGGGGGAGAGGTTGAGCCCAGAATTGGCCCCTTTTAATCATCCTTGATCACCTTTCCTTCCCCTGTCCTACACCATTTATCATGTAATCAGTCCTGTTGTCCTCACTTTATTTTCCCAAGCTGCCAAGGTATGACTGATCATTTCTTTATATTATTAATGCTTATGATTGTGATAATTAAGGTTGTGTATCTCTCAATTGTGTTAACATGTTTTGATTTATGAAGGTAGTTTGAGATAAGTGGATTGCAGGAAGGTGGGGCTGAACAAATCTTGAAAGGAGGGATGTTCGCTGCTTAAAAGGATCCTCGAAGTTCCAATCATCAATTAAGGCACATGGTTCTAATATAACATCCTAGGTGGAGCTATGACAGGGCAGTTGTAATAGAATGTGCTATAATTGGAGATCTTTAGTATGTCGCTGCTCGAGTATAGTTGTGATCTGGAAAGATCGCCACTCCTGGGCCAATCAACAGCTTTCTCACATTTTTATGTCTCTACTTTGCCACGTATTGTAACAGCTAGTGTTATTTAGGGTGCCTAAAGATCAGAGATCTTCATGGCTGCCGATTAATAGGATGGGATGTTACGATCTGTATGTATAGATATGGGGAGATGGTGGCTGAACAACGCAGAATCTATCTATTGTATTATCAGTAAAGGAAAACTGTGTAATCATTCTTTTGTTAATATAAGGAGTTACCTCTGAGTTAAAGGAATACGTTGTTCAGCCAGCATCTCTGTGTGAAGGCTGGGCCCGTCTTCCATAGAGATTGCTGAGTTAAAATAGGACTTTTTATTGTTGTGTGATGTTTTGTTTATGATATTTCTTTTGTACGCAGCAGTAGTAATTTTTGTGTGGATTTCCAGTATAATTAAGATTATGTTTCTTTGGAATTGGCAAGAAATACAGAGTGACAGTCAACTGAGTAGAAACTTTATGCAATTCATGTGACAATTGTACACAGCCTTGTTCATCTCGCAGTTAAGTTGTGATCCCATGAGCCTCTGCAATTTATCTTTCCTGTTATGACTATTGATTTTCGTCCCTGTAATTCAATCTCTTAGAGCAGCTGAACTCAATCCTTTGCAATTGAATTTCTAGATTAATATTCAGTTTCTACTTATGGTTTTCAAGAGTGATCAGATTGAACAAGTGAGTTACTTGTTCTAGGATGTGAATAGGATTTCTTTTTATCTGCAATTGTCTTTGAATCTTATTTTATTTCTTGTTGATGCATGGTAGAAAGGAATTGAAATTATAGTATTTAGACAGCAACTGGGATTACACAGCTCTTTGGGATGAACATAGTTGTTAGAGGATAACAGTATTCAATTATAGTTATTTGGTGTTTAAGCATAGACTGTGCATCTATCCTTTGAAATAAAAGACTTTCTCGGGTTGACAATAAATCTCGTATGCTCTGTATGTTGGAATAATTTATCTGCATATAGGGTGCTCGACAATGACCTTGAATCTGATGAATATGATTTTGTCACACTACCAAAGGATAATTCTATGAATGAATTACAAATATTAAGAGCAACATGTAAAACCTTTCCCCAACAATACCAAGTATATGTTGATCTGTATAAGGGAGATACAAAAAAGGTCATTCCTTTTGAAGACTGTGCTGATTGGGTGTTTGAAAATAGGCCCAAAAATGAAGATGTGGAGTTAGTAAATAAATGTCTATGCCCTTCTTGCAAAATACCTTGGAGAGAAAATCATATATGTTTGAGTGAAAATGAGGAGACCCATGAGCCACCTAGTTTTGAAATATGTAAACCAAAAAAAGCATTACATGAAGAGGGTCGAAAGTCACTCCCAAGTGAATCTGAAAAAAGATGAAGAAATATAAAATGAGCATGAAGAATATTCCATTGAAAAGACAAAATATCATTCTGAGACACACTCTACTTTGGACCTGAATCGAAGAGCATCTACTGATGGATGCTTGAACTGTGACTGAGTACCTTCTGATGGGTGATCACACCTCTATGTTGGTGACATAGAGATCACTTTTGAAAGTGTTGCTGCAAGCCGAAGTTCCATTGAGCATAAAAATGAAGGCCTTGTAGCAGTTGAATATGAACCAAAATCAACTTCCCCATCACCACATGAGCTTAATGAAGTTTGTCCAAGCAGAAAGGCTAAAGAAGAAGAGGTCCCTCTATAAGAGCATCTTTTTATTATAAGGTCATTAAATATGAATGAAAAGAAGATCCAAGAGACCCTTAGAATACTCCATGAAACTCAAGCATTGGTGTCAAATTCTTGTTGGAGATTTTCTTCATTGAAGGATCCATCCTTCATTGATTACATGGAGAAGATTCAAAGAGCAACGTGCAACATTGAAGGTAATTTCATGTCTTAGTTGTTTGATAGAAAAAAATTGGTTGAGCTTAATGAATGGTTACATGGACCATACTTGAATAATAATGAGGATGTTCATAAGCTCAAAATTAAAAATGAGCAACTTCTTAATAGGTTGCAAGATACTTGTTCTACCTCCTATGTTTCAGATTGTCAAATGGTAGATCGTTTGGAGGATTCTCATGACATGATGGATCATGAGAAACATGGAAAATTGCAGGTGTTTGATTTGTTTGAATATGAGCTTGATGAGAACCAAGAACTTGTTGTGGTGGAAGAGGAAGTTGAGTTTCCTCTCCGAAATGGTTACACAATTTTTGAAGAAGTGCATGATTCCACTACCTTGGAACCAACATATGCAGAAAGTTTTGCACTTTTGAGGGAGGTTCATGATCCTACCCTTATGGAACCTTCACATGATGACACTTTTGCATATTCTAATCATTTGGGTGAGTTGGTTCAATCTCCTACATCCTTCACTTCCATATTTTGCAACATTCATCCTAGTGAAGTGTGAGTGAAAAGTTTATTTTTGATGGTGCCACATGAGGAGTATGAAACTCCTACCTCTTCTTTATATGATGAAATAATTAGAGAACTTCCTTACTTACATTTGCAGCAACATCCTTTTTTACCTTATAATGATGCACATATACATGGATGCACTTATGATGTTCACTTGAGTCATTTGAAGACTCATGATTTTCCTTGCTCCTTGCTTAGTTTAATTGATGTTTGAAGAACTTCATTCAATACTTGGGTGAAGAGATATATGATTGGATAAAATTCTTATTTGCAGCAAAATCCTTTGTCAATTCTTGATGATACACATATCCATGGATGCATAAATGGTACTTTTGTGATCCCCTTGAAGGCTCATTGTTTTCTTTGCTCCCTAATTAGTTCAGATTTTAGTGGAGGTTCTTAATTCACTTCTTGGATGGAAGAACAAATGGCTGATAATTTTTTTGAATATTACATTATTTTGGAGAATCATGGACATATTTTCTTGTGGGATGATTCCTACTCTTTTGGTGATGAGACATGGGACTTTCATCCTTTCCCTTTGAGCTTCAATGGTCTCACTCTCGATTCTTCTGTGCACTTGGCACATGAGGACTATCTGGTTGTTTGGGGGAGATTTGTTTTCATTCAGCCTCACTTTGAGTATATGCATTTCATGATGGAGAGTCTCTCTTGGTATCGACCCATCCTTGAAGAATTCCATATTTTGATACAAGGGCCCTCAAGGTTTCAATTGTGCATTGGAAATGTTGAACTTTCAGTGTGGTGGTATGATATTTACATCCTTCGTTGCATTTTTCATAGTGATGAATTTTTATTGTTGTTACTGATGTTTGGAAATATGCAAATGATACAATGGGATCTTGGCATTCTTTGGAATGTTAGTTTTCCACATATGACACTACCACTGAAAGATTTGAAATTAAGGAAATGGGATTTGAGCAATATTTTTCCTGCAAGTTTTTGTGGTAGAGCATCCCTATATTTCTGAATGCAATACAAGCAATGGGATCTTGTTGTTTCTTGGTTTCAGCTCACTTGGAGCAGCAGTTCGATTTTTGGTTTGAGAGAGAAAGCCAACCTTCAGTTGTTTGAGTTCATCATTGCAGAACAGTGTTCCAGTTTCCTATGTGGGAGACCTTTTGAGAGATGGATTCAATCTTCACATGGTTAGTGTTTATGGCATTTCATACTAGAAATTTCAAACCATACATGTATCCGGATCATTTGGGACCCTGGGATAATTTTTGGTCTCATTGGTTTCAATTTTTGGGGACAACAAGTAGTCTAGTTTGAGTCACCACTTGAGAAGGTGATTGTAATCAGAGTAGTGCAACAGAAAGCATGGTGGTTCCTCTCTAAAATTTTCATGGGATATTGAAGACTCAAAGTTGGGAAAATCAGTGGCAACTTCAAAGAATTATATAGTGAGAAAAAGGGTTAAAAAGTTTAGAAACGGTTTCCAAAATATGAAAGAGTACATGAGTGCAACTACTCAGAATTTTGGAAAGCAAATTTTGGAAGCAAAGTTTTGGAAAGAAAGCAGGTTCTTCAACATCCATGTTTGAAATTTCTTTAGGACAAGCAATATTGGGAGGGGAGGATTTGTTATGTCCCCAAATTTTGCATTGGGTCACAATGGCCTAAGCCACTTGGACATACTCATGATAGTTTTTCAAATTGATGCTAAAGGTCAAATAATTGCCAAGCATGATGTCGAAGTTAGTAATAATATATAATTAGATCCAAATGGACAAAGTGGGCCACATTAAGAGAAAATTCCCAATTCAAAGTTTGTAATTTACCCATCCAAATGAACTATCATGGAGGAAAATTACTAGTTCCCTAGGTTGGGGGTGGAAGCATTAAAAGTTGGAATAAGTGAGCTACAAGAAAAAAAATGAACTTGGAATTAAAAATTCACATTAAATGGGTCAAATATATAATAATAAAAATAAAATAAGGTGGCATTGAATCATGAGGGTAGATAAGAGATTGTGGGACCCACATGTGGAAAGATTCCTCACTACACTTGGCAGTATTCTCTCACCAATTCGAGTTCAAGATGAATGGTAACATATTTGGGGGATTTGAAGAGGTATTATCCATGGCATGAATCATGTAAGTTTGAATGGGAGTGGAAGAGTAACCTCCATGGAAGAGGAAGAGGCATCTAGAAGAATTGTGACACTTGGACCTAGATTCCCTAACTCCTATGACAATAATGATGAGTATTCTTTGACACTTATGACAAAGTTCAGAGATGATTGCTGACATATGAAATATTTTACATGTCAGGGCTATAATATCATCCAATAGGGTGCACCAAGGTATTTATGGTAGCCAAGAGTCCCCCATTCGAATTGATGGAATATGAGAGCTAGGAAAAGTTGGACAAGTCGCATTCATGGGAATCTCTCCTCAACTTGAGTTGGGATGAGTATCTTGCATGGAATTCTAGCTAAGGAGCCATTTGGAGGTTAATACAATACAAAAGGAAAGAAACGGAGAAGTCTTTTATCATTTCTAATTTTGCAAATTGGAGAGTATAGCTTGTCCATGCTAGTGGAGTGTTTACTATACTTGCCTTAGTACCAATTTCAAGGGTGCAAGATTCCCATCCTAATTGGAAATTGGAGAGGCCATACAGAACTTTCATTTGGTGCTATGATGGATTCTTTTTTTTCAGGTTGAATCTACATTACTTCTCGTGATCTTTTCTTCTTCCACTTGCTCCCACATCTCTCTCACATTTCTCTTCATATTCTTGCTCTTGGAGGAAGGGCGCACATGGAGAGATGTTGATATATTTGGGGGACTCCAAGGGGCCCAATTTATTTGTAAGATGATTTCCACACTGTGTATTTGATGCTCAGATATAACTCATATCGAAACTCCAAGTAAAACCATGTAAAAATGCCAAATTATGTATTAATGGTGCCATTTTCCCATATATCTTGTTGAGAGAGCTTGAAGTTGTTTGTTATCGAATTGTATGAGTAAATATTTGTGGTTTTATTGTTTTTTGGAGAGAAATTAATATAATGAATAAGTTTCATACACCTTATGCAAGTCCTTGTAACATTTCTCACAAATTTCATAGGAAGTTATAGTGTTTTTCTCTCATTTCCTGTAAGGCACCTGCAACAATTAATTAACAAGAATATGCGAAATAGCAGAAATGACAGAACTCATAATCACTTTTGTATTGATCACAGGCCACTTCGAGGGGGGAAACCTCCTTTGAGCAAGCTCAATACAAATAACTTCACGGTGCCTTCATAGGTCTCAACACACACTTATATACTAATTCTAGGCGCCAATACTATGGGTCGAAACCATGGGCCATTACCAACTATGGATTAACAATACTACGGGAGGCTTACAAAGCATATGCGCCAACAACAATAACACAAACTATTGATTAACAAATACTACGGGACGACTTACAAAGCATATGCATCCAACAACAACATACTAACAAAGTAAAGACATGGGTTCCTAACATCCCCTCCCCCTTAAAAAAAGCTTTGTCCTCAAAGCTTTAGATGTGGAAATTGTTGTTGAATCTGAAGGAGTGGTTCCCATGTAGCATCCTCTGGTTGCATGCCGTGCCACTGAATTAAGACCTCTATGATAGAACGAGAGTGAAGTTGACGCGTGCGCCGATTGAGGATGGCCTCTGGCTCCAAAAGGATGGATCCTTCATTATCCAGTTCGGGTAAAATCGTTTGGCCGCTGATGTTGGTGCCAAGAACTTTCTTCAGACAAGAGAGATGAAAGACTGGATGAATGCGGGAAGAAGGACGAAGTTCCAATTTATAAGCAACGGACCCAATCCTCTGAAGGATCCGATATGGCCCATAGAACTTTGGAGCGAGCTTATGATGCCCTTTGAGTTTCAAGGAGGATTGTTTGTACAGCTGGAGACGAAGAAAAACCATATCGCCGACTTGAAAAGTGCGCTCCGAACGGTGCTGATCATCTTGTTGCTTCATGCGATTTCTTTCCATGTGAAGATTGTTCCACAAAATGTGAAGAATCTGATCGCGGTTGCGAAGGACCTTGTCAACTTCCTGAACTGGTGAACAGGTGGGGGTGTATGGAAGAAGAGCTGGAGGTGCCTGACCGTAGACTGCTTCATATGGGGTCATTTTAGAAGCAGTATGGTAAGAGGTATTCTACCACCATTCAGCGAGAGGGATCCACTTTGCCCACTGATGTTGTTGTTCTGAGGTGAAGCAACGAAGATAAGTTTCCAAGCATTTATTGACAATTTCAGTCTGACCATCTGTTTGTGGGTGATACCCTGAACTCATATTCAGTTTGGTGCCAGTGTGGCGAAATAGTTCTGTCCAAAAATGACTAGTGAAAGTCGCATCACGATCTGAGACAATGGAAGAAGGGATGCCATGAAGACGAAAGATCTGGTCCATAAAAATTTGAGTGACAGAGGAGGCTGTATAGGGATGGCTGAGAGCGCAAAAATGACTATATTTGGAGAGACGATCAACCACAACGAGAATCACTGTCTTCCCGCCAGATTTAGGGAGCCCTTCAATGAAATCCATAGAAATATCTGTCCAAATCCGTGTAGGTATGGGCAAGGGTTCAAGCAATCCTGGAAGGAGTGTTGTTTCACCCTTATTGTGCTGACAGGTATCACATTCGGCCACCATCTGTTGAATTGTCCTTTTCATGCCCTGCCAAAGAAGTTACGCCGTGCTCGTTCATATGTTTTGAGGAACCCAGAGTGCCCGGCCGATGGAGAAGCATGGAGTTCATAGAAGACAGCCTGTTGAAGATCTGTGCTTTGGGGAAGCACCAGACGACCCTTGTATCGCAGAGAATCACCATCCCAAGAGTAATGTGGGATAGCCGAAGGATTGTTGGTTAAGTGTTGGATGATATGAGATAAGGAAGAGTCATTGACGTAACCCTGTTGAGCAGATTGCAACCAATTTGGAACAGGCATAGAAATAGCTGAAAGAGAACCTTGGGCATCAAATGTGCGAGAAAGAGAATCTGCCACACTATTGTCTTTACCCTTCTTGTAAGTGATCTCATAGTCATAACCCATGAGTTTGCTAACCCATTTCTGTTGTGCCGGGGAGGAGACACGCTGGTCCAAGAAATATTTCAGACTCTGGTGATCAGTCTTGATGCAGAAATGATTCCCTAATAGGTATGGACGCCACTTCTGTACTGCATGAAAAATAGCCATCATTTCCTTCTCATAGGTAGAGGCAGCTAAATTCTTACCTGAAAGGGCTTTGTTGGTGAATGCGATGGGGTGTTCATCTTGAAGGAGAACAGCACCAAGTCCATTGCCGCAAGCGTCACTCTCAATAGTGAAGGGCTTGGAAAAATCGGGCATAGCTAGCACAGGTGTAGTACACATAGCTTGTTTTAGTTTGTCAAATTCACACTGAGCATCAGGTGTCCATGTAAAAGCATCTTTTTTTAATAGAGCAGTTAATGGAGCTGCAATCTTCCCATAATCCTTGACAAACTTGCGGTAGTAGCCAGTCAACCCCAAAAAACCATGAAGGCTCTTGAGTGTCTGAGGATGTGGCCAATTGTTCATGGCCTCGATTTTGGTAGGATCCACGCGAACCCCTTGTGCTGAGATAATGTGCCCGAGATACTCAACTTCCTTTTGTCCAAAAACACATTTAGACTGCTTGGCATGGAGATGATGGTCAGAGAAAAGTTGCATGACAAGATCCAGATGCTGGAGATGTTCATCCCATGTTTTACTGTAGATGAGGATATCATGAAAGAATACCAGAATGAATTTCCGCAAGTAGGGTCGAAATATTTTATTCATTAAGGCCTGGAATGTGGAAGGAGCATTAGTGAGGCCAAAGGGCATGACCAAAAACTCATAATGGCCATCATGTGTGCGAAAAGCTGTTTTAGGAATATCATCCTCATGAACCCGAATTTGATGATACCCAGAACGAAGATCCAACTTGGAGAAAAAGTGAGCCCCATGAAGCTCATCAAGAAGCTCATCAACAACAGGAACTGGAAACTTATCCTTGATGGTGAGGTGATTAAGTGCTCGGAAGTTAATGCAGAGGCGCCATGACCCATCTTTTTTGCGGACAAGAATAACTGGAGAAGAAAAGGAACTAGTGCTTGGGCGAATAATACCTTGCTTCAATAAGTCCCGAACGAGCATTTCAATCTCCGTTTTTTGGTGAAATGGGTAGCGATAGGGCCTGATGTTGGGAGGAACGCTGCCAGGAAGGAGCTGAATACGATGGTCTTCTGGCATGGAAGGTGGTAATCCCACCGTTTCAGCAAAGACACCTGTATATCGATCCAGAATTTGTTGTAGATCCAAAGGAGTAGTGGAGACCGCTGATGGTTGCATCTGGATGGAATGGATCTGAGCGATGACACCATGTGAACTCTTCTTGAGGAGTTTTTCCATGCGATGTGAACTGATGATGCTGAGAGAACCTGGTTGTAATCCTGTCAATGTGTGTTTGTGTCCATTGAGGGAAAAATGCATCCAAAGTTCGGCAAAATCCCATAAGATAGGGCCGAGTGTGCGTAGCCATTGAGCACCCAAAACCACATCACATCCGCCTAAGGGTAAGGCAAACATGTCTGAGAGCAAGATATAATCTCCCATAGAGATACGCACATTTCGACACTTCCCTTTTCAAGGTAAGGTGCCCCCATTGGCAATCATGACTTCAAAGTTGGAGCAAGGATGGATAAAACAATCAGCTTGTTTGGCGATCCGAGGGTCAATGAAATTATGAGTGCTACCAGAATCAATGAGGATTGTAAGAGGAAGCTTCTTGAAGTAACCCGTGACCCGCATTGTTTGGGGGGTGGTGATTCCAGCTAAAGCATGGAGAGATATCTCTGGCTGGTCATCCTGAGACGGAGGGTCAATAGGCAGTTCCTGACTGTTGACCGGAGCATCCAATGTTTCTAGATCTTCGTCACCCATTTCCGAGGCAGGCGGAGACTCCACATCCAGGAGATAGAGCTTTTGCTGAACACATCTATGTCCCCGAGTGAATTTCTCATCACAATTATAGAAAAGCCCCTTTTCTTTGCGTGCTTGCATCTCTGTTTTAGATAAACGCTTGATAGGAGTCGGTCGAGGAGCCTGCGGTATAGGTGGTCGCTGAGAACCCATATTTTGGAAGGGAACAAAAGTGGGCTTGGAGCGTTGTTGGGCTGCAAGCTTGTCTTCTGCCAACTTAGCCAACCCGAGTGCTTCCATCATTGTGTTGGGGCAGAACATTTTGACCTCAGAGCGAATGGCATCCTTTAGACCACTGATAAAACAACTCCAGTAAAATTCATCAGACAATCCTTCAGTGTGGTTGGCTAGATTCTCAAATTCCGTTTGATACTCTCTCACAGTGCCAGTTTGGCGAAGTTTAGTGAGGGCTCCTGTGAAGTCATCAAAAGCACTAGGACCAAATCGTTGCAAAAGGAGCTAGCAAAAGTCTGGCCAGTTGGGCTCTGGATGAGCCTTGATGTACCAGCGGTACCATTGAAGAGCTTCCTGTTCCAAATGAAAGGATGCCAGTGGAAATTTGTTGGCATCAAAAGTATTATGCAGACTGAAATACTGTTCTGCACGATAGATCCATCCAGTTGGATTGGTACCATTGAAGCGAGGAAAATCAAGCTTCGGACCACGAAAATTGCTGGAAGCAGAGAACCCATTGTCTACTGAAGACTCGGACTGTCGTTTGTTGTTCATAGCTGAATGTTCAAGATGGAGACTGAGAAATTTTTCATCCAGATCCTGGAGTTTGGCTTGGATGGTTGCAAGTGCTTCCTCCATGGTTTTTGCTCCTGCACGGGTGACAACCATAAACAGGATTTTTTTTTTTTTTTTTTTTTTTTCCTGACTGGGTAGGAAAACAAAAACAGGAACTACTTCAGTAAGGGAAAATTTGGATTTGGGAAAAAATCAGAAGGGTAATTGGGGTTTGACTAAATTTTGGATAGATAGGGAAGCAAAAATGAGGATTTCAGAAGCGGGGTGAAAGAATGGGAAAATTTGGCAGAGGGGAACAAAGAAGTAGAATTCAGAAAGGAACTTTGTGGTAAAATTTGAAGGTGATTGGGTGAAATCTGAGGAAGTTATGGCAAACCCTAAAAATAGACAAATGTGGAATTTCGGGCTTTGGGAAGGGGAATTGAGGATAGGGTCCTCAGGACTGAAATATGCAGAATGGGATGACAGGGGTTCCCCAAAAATTTCAAGGGAAACAGAGTAAAAATAAGGGAGATATGGAGAAAATACTGAAGCGGCTACGGCTCGAAAGAAATATGGAATAGCACCGAATGGACTGAAAACGGCTGAATCTGGAATGGCTTGCAAAATAGATCTGAAACGGCGCAGCAGTGATCGACAATAGTTCAACTGAAAGTAGATATGGACCCCAGGTATATGCGGCTTCCTAACAGTTCAGGGGTTTCACTCGGCCACCAATGCTGTCTAACGGCTTGCGTATTGGGGCAATACCCCTCACTCCACGGCTCAGGTAAAACTGATAACTGCTTTGCCACAAACGACAGCTCTTGGTTTACCTCACGGGTGGAAACTAGTCAATCATGTAGGGGTCGTTGCCCTTTTCGCTGGCAGGTCCTCTCAATGGGCCAGCTACTTCGGGGTTCCTGTGGTACTCCTCACAATGAGTTTTAGGGCTTATGCCCAAGTACTTCCCACAGTTAAGCGGATGGGGATTATTCCCAAATCCGAACCTGCAACAAATGTGAAAAAAAATTTTGGCAGAAATTTCACCCAGCGAGCCCAAGAAAGTGCTCTGATACCAGATGTAAGGCACCTGCAACAATTAATTAACAAGAATACGCGAAATAGCAGAAATGACAGAACTCAGAATCACTTTTGTATTGATCACAGGCCACTTCGAGGGGGCAACCTCCTTTGAGCAAGCTCAATACAAATAACTTCACGGTGCCTTCATAGGTCTCAACACACACTTATATACTAATTCTAGGCACCAATACTATGGGTCGAAACCATGGGCCGTTACCAACTATGGATTAACAATACTACGGGCGGCTTACAAAGCATATGCGCCAACAACAATAACACAAACTATTGATTAACAAATACTACGGGACGACTTACAAAGCATATGCGTCCAACAACAACATACTAACAAAGTAAAGACATGGGTTCCTAACATTTCCCCCTATGTTAAGACATGTTTACTAATATATGATTTATGGGAGTTGCACCAGCGTTTAGGAATTGATTAATGATGCATTTGGGTGACCATTGAATTCATATAACTAATCCATGTCTATGTTCTGAAAGTTGGTAGGTTCTTACTGCATTTGGGAAGCCATGAATGGCCTCTACCCTTAAGAATTTGAACCTTGAATTTACTAGCAAATTTCCCTACTTTCTCCTAAAATTAAATTAATGTTGAAAAAGTATTTTGATAGTGTACAAGAACCCATTAGGTTCATTTTTATGTCCTAATACCCTTCAAACACGCTGAGACCCAATTCAAAATCCTTAGGAGTCTTTTGGATCCATCTACCCTTGGGGGTTCCAACATCGATTTTCCTAGTAATTTTTCCTTTCATTCTCTAATTGTAAATGCAAGTTGTTGAAGTATTTAGAGTGTGTCCAAGCATATAATATATGAATTAGTGTGTCCCGATACACCTCAATCCATTCTATACAGAATTCGAAACAACTTGGGATCATTTGGGACAGTTTGGAGTTTCACTAGTCCAAGGTTCAAAAATTGGTCAAATTGGGTAAAATTCCAAATTGGGGATATTACAGGCCACCAGTATTTGGTTTTTTTAACATGGTAGCTTGATATGGAATAATTGGAAGGAATTAAATTAATAAGTTTAACTTTAACAATAAAGTAATAAATAAATAAATAGTTAATTTTAATATAGAAAATAAATCATATAAATAAATAGCTTATAAATAAATAATTAATAATAAAAGTTGAATTATTTATACTATGTTTTCATATGGTTAAATTTAATCTATATTTGACATTAAAGCAACGTATACTTTAAACAATGGTGTACCATTGTTTAGGAATGGTTGAATTTAGCCCATCATGCCTGGCATAAACAAGAAAGCATGGTTACCATGAGAACATGGCCAACCATTCTTTGACCATATTATGAAACCATAACCACATTTTTAATCCATGGTTGACTATAATACATGGCTAACTTCAATATGGGGCTGACTTTTATTCAAGTTTGAGTTCAATCCATAGTTATATTTAAAGCAAGGTTGACTATACAACAAGGTTGACTTCAAACCATGGTTTAATTCACTCCAAGGATTCCTTCAATCCATGATTGGATTCAATCCAAGTTTGGCTTCAATCCAAGGTTGAATTTTAAGAAACATTGAGTTTTAAGCAATGTTTAATTCAATTCAATGTTGACTCCAACCCAAGGATGACTTCAATCCATGGTAGACTTCAATACAAAGGTGACTTCAATCCATAGTTTAATTTTAAGAAATATTGACTTCATTCCATAGTTTACTTTTAAGCAAGGTTGAATTCAATCCAAGGTTGGCTTCAATCGAAGGTTGACTTCAATCCAAGGTTGTCTTAAATCAAAGGTTGGCTTCAATCCATGGTTGATGTAACTAGGATAACATTTTTTACATTGACCAATATGGTTGGCATAACCAACATAAGATGGCCAACCATTGTTTGACCATATTAAGAAACCACAACCACATTTTTAAAAGTAATTGATTGAATTTGAACCATAGTTGACTTCAATCTCTAGATAACTTTCAAGCAAGGTTGAATTTAATCCATAGTTGAATTTTAAAAAAGATTGACCTTGAACCATGGTTGACTTCAATCCATAGTTGGCTACAAACCAAATTTGAATTTTAAGAAAGGATAACTTTGATCCATGGTTGATTTCAATCCATGGACTATAATAGTTGATGGTTGGCTTTTATCCATTGTTCACTTCCATCCAAGGTTTACTTCAATCTAAGGTTGCTTTAATCCAAGGTTTACTTCAAGGTTGAATGCAATCCAACATTGACTTTAATCCAAGGTCAACGTTAATCCATGGTTGAATTAAATCTAAGGTTGACTTCAATCCAAGGTTGAATTTAATATGATCTTGAATTCAAGGTTGATTGCAATCCAAGGTTGACTTCAATCCATGACTTTCTTCAATGCAAGGTTGAGTTCAAGGTAACCTTTAATCCAAGGTTGAATTCAAGGTTGATTTGAATCCAAGATGGACTTCAAGGTTTATTTCAATCCAAGGTGTACTTTAGGGTTGACTTTGATCAAAGGTTTTCTTGAAGCAGTGGTTGAAATCAATCCAAGGTTGAATCCAATACAAGATTAAATTCAATCCAATGGTTGAATTCAATCCATTAATAATAACATCATTAATGACTTCAATCCATGGTTCCCGTCAATCCATAGTTGACATCAATCAATGGTTCACTTAAATGGAAGGTTCACTTTGAAACATGGTTTACTTCAATCCATAACCACATTTTTAGAAGTGGTTGATTGACTTCGAACCATGGTTGAATTCAATCCATAGTTGGCTTTCAAGTAAAGTTGACTTCATGTCGGGAAAAATATATGTTAATTAATTTGACATTAAAATTGTCAATTGGGGATCATAAGCTTTGAGGTGCAAACAGAGTATGTGCAGGTTTGAAGCCCAAACTCACTTAGTTTAACCTAAAATAATGCTGACAAACACACACTAAGAATGAAAACAAAAGAAAATAAATGATAACTCAACACCTACGGAAGAAACTTGTCACAAGGAAGCCATATATCATGAATTAGGCTTTTAATATCTCCATTGGTGCTTGAAGCTACAATAAGTTAAAGAGAAAGAACATCAAATCAAGGATGAACACCCACTAATAATACCAATTTTAATCAAACCACGCTTAAAAGAAACAGTTTCGAAGATTGCTTTTATCTTAATCACACAACTCAACCATTTGTAAGTTCGTACCAACTCAAAAATCACTCGAGTACTAATTGGTACTAGTAATATTTTTAACCAAATATTTCCTAGGATAACCATTCAATCCAAACATTCATTAAAAGAAAAAATACTACTTATACAATCTGTTTCTATTCACTCATAAACAATGTAATCTAGAAAATCAAGAGGAAGTTGCAAAATGAAAATGATGCAAACCAAAAGTTTCAATCCACAAATTGGTTACCAAATCAAAATAGTAAATGAAATTAAGCTATATCACTCCTATTCAAAATTTGAAAGACTAAAATCAAAATATTTCCACAAATCCCAATCGAATCAACTTGTACCTAAAAATAGAGCTTTTGACTCTCAACGCAATCTTCAATCAATCAATTGGATGAAGGCAAATATAAATCTACAAATATAAATCAAAGCATCATTCTAATCACACTTTCAAGTAATCAAGCAAAGCATTAAAACAACTTACAACATGCAAATCAAAGTTCTAAAAAATCATTCAATTACTTAACTAACTCCAAGTTCCAAACAAAGTTCTACAAAATCAATCTCAAACAAATGCTGCTCAGTAATTCATGTGTAGAAAATTAAAAAAAACACAACTCTCAGTTTAAGATATTAATTGAATCCAACTCAAATGTAATTCTATTGATAATCAAGATCCATATTTTGTTTATAGATGTATCTAAAATACCTTGTGGAGCACAATCTATGTTTTGAATTTATTCTTATAAAACTTAGAACCTTATCATGATATGATTAGAATGTTTTTCAGTTCTGGAAATTTGATTTTTAGACATATTTAGAGATTTGAAAATAATTTAACATTCCTTAGAATTGTGTTATCATTTTTTCCCAAATGCTTGTATTAAGTATTGTATTAATAAATCATGGCAATTTGTTGATTGATCTACACTCATATAATTAGATTGATGGAATCAAAATATTTCCAAAATCGAATGATCAATCTCTTATGTCTCACTATACTAGAAACATAAAGGATTTGAAAATTAAAATGAAATTCATATGATTGGAACCAAAAATCGGCACCTCTTCTATCATTCAAGGCAACTTGATAATCTGTTTCACTAAATCAAATTCGAACTAAAGACCAGTAGAGACAATCCAATCTGTTCAATAACATAACCCAATGCAGAAAACAAATTGATCTAATCCACACACTTTAACAAATCTGCATTATTCTAATTACAAATTGTTGTATGGAAAATATTCCTAGTGACTCGGAAGTGAAGAGGTCACCAACATACTAATGAAATCGAGCAAAGACCAAGGAGATAGAAGATAAATAACAAAATATTCTTTGTGAAAAGAATTAGGGTTTAAATATCAAGATATTGGTATCTAATATCTTAGAAGGTTGATCCAATCTTTTAAATATTCAACCTTGCTCCACAATCTTGTATGAAAAACCTGCAAAACAAATGCAACCTTCCTCAAAAGATTTCGCTACATATGAATGAATAATAAAGTTAAAAGCACATACATATAAAAGCATAAAAGACTTCTAAACATTAAATTCATATACCAAACACTAGTAATATGGGAAGATAAAAGTTTCTTTATTTATCATTAAGATGACAACAAATACAATTACCTTGTCTTGCAATAGCACCTCTGAAACTAATATCTGTACTCTCTTGCTCCTCTCCTTCAATCAAAATCTCTCTAGCATTTTCTTATGGGATGAGTGGACCCCTTCTCTCATGGTCCTCCCTTTGTATTTATGACAAAGCAAGAGGAGTGGTTTCGAGATAAGATCAGTTAGTGTCGGTGTGGAAGTTAAAGAAATACTTTGAATTTTCCCTATTTTGATTTTAGTTTTTTTTTCATGATTTTATGAGGGTCCCATTAGTGAGAACTTTACAACGAGTGGTTAACCTGCTAGAAATCTCTAGAAAAGTAACAAGTGCAACATTTTTGGGAAACTCGTGTGGTGAAGGGGTCACTAGTGAGTAACTTGTTAGATGTCAAGTATAGAGTTGCGAGTAGGTCCTAAAGTCATATCACAAAAAATGAGATGATCTGGAGAAAGAAGGAATGACTAAGGCCATCAACATCTATAACAAATTCAAGCTCTTCCATCCGTAGTGTCCTTTTGTGTAAGCGACAATTCAGTGTCGTCTGGAACCGAAAGTATCCTATCCTTATAATAAATAATATCATTGAGAATATTATAAGCATCATCATGAATTAATCCATCAAACAAATCACAAGGAAACTGGTTCTTTGTGTATTCTACCCCAATTTGTACTTTCCAATCATCATGAAATTTGAGCAAGGCAATTAGTGTGGGTTTTCTAGAGAGCGCATCAGCTACAATGTTCATATTACACTTCTTATATTCAATATCAAAGTCAAATGCTTGGACCTTGCTTACCCACTTGTGTTTCGTATCATTCAGCTCCTTTTGGGTTAAGAAGTGTCTCAAACTATTTTGATCAGTCTTGATAATGAAATTACCCCCTACCAAATACTGTCAGAACTTGACTAGCGCACGCATGATGGCTAGCAGCTCTTTGTCATATATTGAATATAATATTTCATGGGGCTGCAACTTTCTTCTCTCAAACACCAAGGGGTGCTTATTTTGCATCAGGAGTGATCCAATCCCATTACCTGAAGCATCACACTCAAGAAAAAAAGGTTGGAAAAAATATGGAAGTGCAAGAACATGACAATTACTCATTACCTCCTTCATTATGTTGAACACTTTCTCATATTATTCTGATCAATGGAAAGCTCCTTTATTAGCAAGGTCTATTAAAGGGGATGTCAACTTGGAAAATCCTTTGACAAACTTTCGGTAGTAGGTACATAGTCCAATAAAACCTCTCATTTCAGTGATATTTTTAGGACTTGGCCAATCTAGAATGGCGTGGATGTTCTCCATGTGAACTTTAACACCATCTTTCACAATAACATGACCAAGATACAAAATATTAATCATTCTAAATTCACACTTGGTTAGCTTTGCATAGAAATATTGTTCTACCAAGATTGTTAGTACAATATCCAAATGATGCAAATGCTCTTCCCAATTTATACTATAGATCAAAATATCCTCAAAGAAAACAAGTACAAACTTACGGAGCTTCTTGCTAAACACTCTTTTCATGCAAGATTGAAAAGTTGCAGGTGCATTGGTTAGACCAGAAGACATAACCAGAAACTCAAAATGCCCATGGTGGTACCAAAAGGTTGTCTTCTGGATTTATTCTACCCTCATCCTTAATTGATGGTAACTAGATCGAAGGTCAATCTTTGAAAAGTACTTGGCCCCATGGATCTCATCCACAAGCTCATCAGTCCATGGAATATGATATATGTTCTTGATAGTCTTCTTGTTGAGATATACAAAATCTATGTGCATCTTCATGGTACCATCTTTCTTCTTCACAAGGATTACCCTTGAGGCAAAAAAAATTGAACTTTGTCTAATGAATCCCAAGTCAAGCAGGTCCTTGATGGTTATCTCTATCTCATCCTTGAATCTTTTGGGGTGCTTGTAGGGGTTCACTTTGATAGGTGAGGTGCCTATCTCTAACTCAATACTATGCTACACTCCTATATCGGGTGGCATACCATGAGGAAGCTCCCCAAACACCTTCTTATGCTTTTCGAACAACTTCTGAATGTCTTCTATATATTGAGCTACTTCCAATGAGGTACCCTTTGTGGTGATTAGGAATTCTACAACCCAGTCAATGTCCCCATGCCTTAGTATGGATCTCATAGTATGTGCACTTACCACTTGTTTCGGATACGTGTTGATTCCTCTCAACACTACCTCATTTCCATCTTCTCCCTTAAAGATCATTTCGGGAAGTTGGTAGTCTATTGAATGCTTCCCAATGGAATGCAAGCATTGTAATCCCAATACCATGTTAGTATCAGCCACATCCACAACATAAAATCTATCTATAATGGTATGTTCTCTTATATAAATATGAAATTTAGGAATCCATCTACAACAATTCATAGAATGATTACCTGTAATGATAACAATGAAGCCTCCAAAATTTTCAGTCAGTAGATTCCTCCTTTCAACCAGAGTTGAATCAATGAAGTGATGTGTTGATCCTCAATCCACCAACACAGTGACTAATTTTACTTGAACCAATACTTTGAAACTGAGTGTATGAAAGCGAGGAACCCCTAAAAGTAGTGCAATCTTTCTCAGCTCAGGGGTAGGTTATTCTTCTACAGTCTCATAGGCCACTTTTGCATATACTGGGTCCTCTTCTTCTTCTTCAACTTCACTCTCCGAGTAAGATTCAATGTAGTGTGCCTTTCCTTTAGCACATCTATGTACCGAAACCCATGGCTCTTGACAATTGAAGCACAACTTCCTTCTTCTAAATTCATCTCGATCCTTAGAATAGTTATCCTTTCTGAAATTTCCAGAAGGAATCTTCATGGGAGGCCTTTCATTCTTGAACTGAGTAGGACCAACAGTCCTTAGAGGAAATCGGTACTTGGAATATAGTCTTTCAATTATCTAGCTTTCCTTAGTGCATCTTGCAAGGTAGAGGGTCTATAATCCTTCACCAAACCTTTCAAAGGTTCTGATAACCCTTCAACAAACAATAGGATCAATCTAGCTTCTGAAATATCAGATACCATTACAACTAATTTTTCGAACTCAGAGATATAGGCTTCAGGAGTTCCTATCTACTTCACATGTGTTAATTCCCTAAAGGTGATCTCAGGATCTCTGCTTTCGAATCTTTCATCCAACCTTCTTGTGAACTCTTCATAGGTGGTCACTTGATCATGCCCAACATTTTTTATATCATGAAACCACTAGTCATTCGCTTCTCCATCTAAGTGTAGAGTATCCATCTTCATGGAATCTCTCTCAACCATAGGATTCAACTGAAAATATTAATCAAGATTCTGAATCCAAGAGTTATTAGTACATTTTTGTGAACCATCAAAATAAGGTAAAGAAAGCTTACCAATAGCATTTCTTAGCTCATAGTTTTGATTTTTCATCTGGAAGCCTCTTCTTGGGTTTGTTTTCTAATGTAGATAATAGAAGTCTTTGAATGGTATAGCACTCATGCACTCTTCATTCAATGTAAGGTACTCAACATATTTCTTCTCCCATGAAGCAAGGCCTCCATTTCGAACCTCAGGTTCCTCTCTTTGATCTTCAAGAAAATTGGGCATAGTATGCCTTGAGTAAGTTGGAGATTCCATCTTGAATTATTCAAGGTGATTGTGAGGCCCAATTTTTGAGAAAATATGGCCTCCACTTCTCTTCCTCTCTCCATGTGGGGTACCATTGTTGTTCCCCTCTCTATTCTTGCTTCCTAGTTGTTAAGCTAATAAATCTCTGGTCTCTTTCCCATATTGAACAATATTGCGGGAGATTTCTTGCATCACTTTCATCATGCCTTGAACAAAGAGTTTGAATTCCTATTTTTCTTCATTGTGAGACATGTCTAACTCTCCTGGTAGTTTCCATTCAATATAATTTATTTCCTCTTCCTCTTCTCCTTCTAACAAAGGATATTTCTTCTTGGAATATGAATATATTTTTGGAATCATAGAAATAATTTCATAGTAGGTTCATAGGACCATGATCTGACACCATTGTAATGTACCAACTACGATTAGTGATACAAAAACTCACATCCTCAAAGAATCAATTAAAACAATGTTTCAAGGAGCTTGTTTGGCTGTGGGTGGACAAGATCAAAGATCTAGATGGAAGGAAGGATATGATATATGTTAATACCTTTGCAAAAAGTATGGGGACAATTGATGTTTCAAGATCATCCCGACTGAATTCTACTCCAATGCTCCTGGGCACCCTAGCATATGGAGACTAGTATGGTTCTAAACTTTGAATGAAAGATATGGATGAATGTTTTTGACTCAAGGAGGATAAAAAACATTAAATATAAATCAATACATAGTCATAGGTAAATCCAATAGGTTTAAGTAATTTTTTAGAAATATTCACAAAGATACAAGCAAAATTGCATTTCAGGATTGCACAAATAGTAAAATTCGAGATCTTCCAAATAGGAAAGGAAGGCTCAAAAATTCCTCTTATCAGACATGTATTGGATCATAAAATATGTTAACTAACACAATGAACATAAATTATCTCATTTTGATCTATTCTCATTCATCTACGACAAGCATTCTGAAAACTAGTTAAAATCTAGGCAATTCTAGAGGGGGTGGAGAAAATGAAGAAAATATCAGAATTATGCGATATGAAATGTAATTAATGATATTGGAGATTAATATTTACTGTTATTATATCAAATAAGAGCCATTGGGATTCTCAGAATATTACATAAACTCTTATGCTCTTCTACTCAACAATGAAACACTAGAAATCATTGATAAGCTCTAAGATTCGAACCATAGACTTATTGGAGATTTTTGAAATTCAACCCACCCTTGGTTCAGCTACAGGACCTTCCAATAAATTCAATTACAATGGATGAATACCATCATCCTCTCACAGAAAGGAGGGGCACATCACCTAGCTTGGATGAGGGGCATATCTCCCAAGTCTCTGAGGCACAGTTGCTCTCATACCAATTCTCAAACTGACAAAAGATCTGAATGTGGTGCACACTTGTTCATTTATAGAGAGTGGGTGACTTGAGGAGAAAGTTTCCTTACCTAATTCACTCTCCTTGAGTGGATAAGGAAAGGTAGCTTTCCTACCTTTTCCTTTTTTGCTTTGCTTTCTTCCTTTTTCCTTTTCTATTTACTTTTCCACTTTATGCTTTAGATTTTTTTGCTTTTTCTGTATTTTATGAACATTCCCTCTTCTTTTAACTTTTCTACTTTTATGATTTATCCCACTTTTTGCTTTTGTGCTCCTTTTTTGATTTGCTCCATCTTTCTTTCCTTTTTCCTGATTTTCTGGATTTATGTGCTTTCTCCTTAACTTCTTCCTCAAGTCTCCTTCCAGTCAAACTTATCCACTAATGCTCCCTAGTGGAGCATTTTCCTCATTTATTTATCATAAAAAAATTAAATGCATCAAAATTAAATATTCCAAGTGCATAATAAAATTTGGATCAAATTTAATGCACAATCCTAATTAATTAAATGCGTGGAATTCAAAAATTAACCCCATGATACTGAAGTTGTCTCCTCAACCCAAGGGATTGGTTGGGTTAGGATCTTGATCCAATGTTCACTGTTGAGGGAACATGACAGGTCCACATTGAAATCCTTGAAATACCTAAATGTGGAATGAGCTTAATGCAAGAATGCCAAGCCATTTGCTCATGATCCAAACTATAGAACCACCTGTCTTAAAAAATGCAGGAATTAATTTATCATCAAAAAATTAATTTAAACCATGTAAAATATATAAATTGATTATAAACTCATATAATTTATTTCTAATACTTTTAATCAATGTATTTCAAATAAATGACATGATTTTAAAGGTAAGTGTAATGATTGGTGTTCAAATATGATGATAAAATAGAAGAATAAAGTAAAATAAATGGGAATTTTAGGTGCCCATCATCCTCCTAGACCGAAGATATGGCACATCCTCATGCCATGAATAAGTTGAAACTGATATAAACTTTGTATCATAAACAACAGTCGATAAGCAATTTTTAGGAGAAGGAAGCCAACATTATTATTCTAAGAAAAACTAGAACTTAGAAAAAGAACTATTAATGTTGTGTTATGAGGATGACCAAGACAACACCATACTGATTTAGATTTCCTAATACATACAATTGTGTCAAGTAGTAATGATTTATTCTCATGAATACCATATAATTTATGATGGGGAATTTTTCCTTTTATCTTGAAGCAGGAAAACATGAGGATATACAACATCTTTGACATGGAAAATGTAGCATCCCCAAAATTTCATAAAAAATTTAAAAAAAATTGTGCAGTATTTAATGCAAATACTTATTATGCGGAAGTATGTTAATGACAAATTAATCTTTTTAATAATAGATCAGTTATGTTTATAATGATGACACAAACTTATTCACAAACAGTCCTCACTTTTTTAAATGTGTCGTAACGTCATAATGTTGTAATTACTTTATTTATGTCGTAATCAACTTTTTAATAAATTCATTTGTCTGAATATTTATGAAATATGTTTTATCGTTATTTAATAAAAGCGTAGTTCAACATTTAATCTCTCTCTTACAACCCTATATTTTAAGATCCTCGATACTAACCTTTTGTTTTTCTTTTGTCGAAGGGGTCGTATGGATACCTCAAGGTTTACTTATCTGTTATATAGCTAACGCACTTACTATTCCTTTACAAATCTGCAGGTAAGAAATGTACTGTCCATGTTTTTAAGAGTTTAACGATCAAACGTTGATATGGTGTACGTCATTCTATCTTATTGTTCTTATGTTAAGTTCTACATCCTCGGCATGCACATGAAAGATTGGCTTAATGCTTGGGGTAAAACATACCCTAGCCATGATTTTATTTATGATAGTGTTATGTTATAACTCTGGTCTATATAATGGATATTATGTAGGGTTAAAAACATTAATGTCCTTTGTTGTGTTGGAGTAGGCATACGATATACTTGCATTTGCAAAAGGTTCAAATACTATATCATAATATATATCTTGTAACACTTATGTTGAATTTATTTAGCAATTATGTGATGGTATTTAAATGCTTAACCAAACAAGTGTTCAAACTATAAACTAGAAACTTTGATTAATGAACTTTTGTGTGGTGATAAGGGTTTTGGTATCCGACAGGATTCTCGACTATAGGAAAAAGCAAAAAGATTTAATTCCTAGTTGAATGCACTACTGGCAAGGTCCACATGATGGACATAGGGTTTTGGTAAAACCCTATCCATGCATTGAATGAACATCCTACCATTGTTTAACTTATTTCACCTTACATTATCTGTTTTGGAGGAGCCGATAGGCTCTCGTCCTATTCGAGGTTTTGGATGCCAATGCTTATTCCAGGGTTTCAATGGTAGATATTGTCGTTTTGGCTTCTAGTTTGGTGCCAAGCACAACATGTAAGCTTATAGAATTTCTTATAAAATAGTTGGTTTGATTCGTAATATTTATTGTTTCTTTTAATTAGATTTGACCCCTGTGTGGTTGCAATGCTTTGAGTTCCAGGGTTGCTTCTCGGTTAAGCTTGCAGCTGTAGAAGGTGGGCGTCTGCTCCTTTGAATTTTTTAGCACCAACTTTGTCTTGGATGAAGGCGAGGGTTAAACCCTGAAGTAAATGGAGAAAGCCTCGAGGGTTCGTTCAAATTGGCCCAGAAGAGTTCTAAGTGGGACAACTCGATCAATTTTTGTGGCTTGAGGGAAGAAATGACCAAAGCATAAGTCTAAATAGGGCATAAAGGATGAAAAAGGGGAAAAAGCTTGCCTAATTTAAACAACGGCACACATGGAGGGTGGTGATCCGGGGCAATGAGGATCCACGGCTGAGAAGTAATCTAGCAGAGAAATTGGCAGTGGTTTAAGCGGAGGCGACATGCATAACCCACGGGCATGTTGGGGTTAAATCAATAGTCAAAGAGGTAGAACAACGGCTAGGAAACACTTCATAGATGTGACTTGAGCGATGTAAGGACATTTTCATATTTGTGAACTTTTGGTACAGGTTCACAGGTTTCAACGGCCTAGATCCGATGGAGTTCGGATATACGGTGGATAGTAAGTTTGCAATTTGAACTAGCATGGATAGGCAACAACCCTAGATTTTACAAAGTGAGGTAGGGGCCACGCCATTCGACGGTTTGGATGCGAGAGAGACCAAATCGACGGTGTTGAGTCGATCATAGGAATGAAGGGTTAAAGGACACCTCTGCTACATACGAATCATTGCCCAAAGAAAAGTGGCCACATCAAAGCCGTAATTTGGCATTTCACCTGCCATGAAAGTCTAATCTAGCTTGCTCAAAGCCACGCCAGAGCGCAGTCACCATCCTGCTACGTGTGAGGAGTCGTGCCAAGCAATCATGCCGAATAATTATCTTGATCATCATCTTACTATATCAGATTCCCTAACATTTATTGTCCGCCATCCATGATTGAAAGTGTGGCAAAAGTATCAACCCCGATATTTTTAGGTAGGATCTGATTATGGCAGAAGATCTAGAGAATGAGGTGGTTGTCATGCCAGAGCAAGCATGGTCCGAAGTGGAGGATGATCGCATTCCCTTGTCTCCTGTAAAATTTGACCACATAGATAAAATCTCAACGAGCGAGCCTGTAATGTCCCTCAAAAACAGTAAAAATTTAAAATTTTTGCTTACCATTGAAAACACGTCAACCAGTAAGAAAACCAAATTAAATTAATGCTTAGAAAGATATGTTCATTTTAGTTGAAGTGAAGAGGAGACATGTTTATACAAACTGAAACAAAAAAAAAGTATAGTAAAAGTTTATGCGGAAGAGATGTGATGAAATAGAAGTACTATGAAATAATTAGTACGAGTTGTTGTTTGTCTATGTGTGTCTAGATGTCTTCATGGCACTATATTTATGCTTGTCATAGTAATTTGGTTGAACTCTCAAATGCACACTAGAAAGATCGTTAAGGTTTGTATGTGTTTATCTTACACTCAGGTTTGGTGGAGAGTAACAATGCATTGACACGCAATTGACTCATTATACTTGCGGGGTGGTAGATGGGTAAGAAAAGGGTGTTTGACCATGCTGGGCTTACTTAGAAAAATTGTATTGCTAAAGCAAGTCTTAATTTCCCATTTGCATATGTGAAGACTAAGGACCCAAATCGAAAGAACCTAGACTCTACTAAGTGCTACGACCTTGGCCTAGAAGGACGAAGGGCCTAAGGACTAAATTAAAGAGACATGAAAGGGTCAAGACTTTAACCAAAACAAAAGGTGTTGGGGATTAACACTTCACACTATCCTGGACTATAGAGTATGGGTAAAAATCGTGTTTGGTGGGCTAGCTGTCCCACATAAAATCTCCAAGTGAGAAATTATGTGTCTACTTTCCAAGTAAGAGGATAGGGTTTTAACACAATGGTTTGGTCATTTCACGTAGTAGATTTTTTCCTTTTTTTTTTGGTGGAGCTTTCATGCTACAAAAGAAATGGTTTTGGCCTTGCTCTAACCTGAGATCTACTCATGGTCAGAGCAGGCGTAACTTTAGCTACCAGTAAAAATTCCAGTGGTCTCGCATGCCCAATAGAAAAATGCATTTGTTTTGTTTATTGTTTGTATACCCTGGTTGACTGATGGCTCCCTTCATCTCCCTGGCAGGTAATGGCTCTTGGCACACTCTTCTTGTAGTTCAAGGAAAAGGTAGACCTAGAAAATGGCTCTTGTTTGGTAAGTTTGATGCCCACAAACCCTCGTTCCTTCCTGATCGAGTTGTAGGCTATATGCTTGTTTATGAGCCTTGGTAAAAATCGCGCTTTACCCTATGGCTCACTTGTAAGAGCTCTGTGTTTAAGAGTGGGCCGTTTTCTTTTCCCTGAGCGTTTATGGAGATGGGTAATGTTTAAGTGTAATATCCCGCTTTCTCCCTTAGGGTTTCAGTAACAGAAGGTACAACTGGGTACTCGCCAACGGCAAGCAGCTCATGGAAAGAGCTCCGCATGTAAAACTTTGTAGGTATGATCATGTTTTCATAAGTATTAAGTAAATTCGTAGACTTAGGAGATGGAATACTTGACGCAACGAAACGAATGGGGCATGGAATCCACTAGGGGGAGAGGGTGAATGGCTTGATAGCCATGAATTTCGATGGCAACAATCATCCTAATGTCATGTGCAATTAAAGTGAACTGATATATTCACTAAGAAAACACTTAAGTTTAAAAGTATGTTAATAGCTAGTCCTAGATAAGGACGTCGAAGAAGCTCCTAGTCATTGCAAGGTAGTAACAAGTTCCTATAATCTAACTTTTAGCAGGAGGCTAATCTATACTAAGTATAATTAAGTAAAAATAAGAAATTAACATAAAGAATAGTGGTAGCCTAGCCTCGACATAATATGTCATTAAAATTCCTAAGTGGAAAATGATTGATAATTTCCCGATTATAAATTATGAATAAAAGATGAATGACTTATTATTACCAAGGAAACATATTGGTATTTCTAAATAAATATTATTTAAAAGATAAATAAAATAGGTGAGATTAAATAGAACTATATCAGTTTATCTACCAATGAAGAAAATGTTAATTGGTACTTGATGCATGGGAAACTCTTAGCTATTTAATAGTATGTTAACTATATAAATTGATAGTTAAAGCCAAGTTACATTTAGTTATGTTCAAGATAATATAATTATCTTAAGTGAACTAATTAAAGATCTTGAGTTAATTTAAAGATAAGTAAGTGAACTAATTAAAGATCTTGAGTTAATTCAAAGATAAGTTAAGTGAACTAATTAAAGATCTTGAGTTAATTTTAAGATAAGTTAAGTCAACTAGCTGAAGATGTTGTGTTAATTTAAAGATAAGTGAAGTGAACTAATTAAAGATCCTGAGTTAATTTAAAGATAAGTTAAGTCAACTAATTAAAGATCTTGAGTTAATTTAAAGATAAGTTAAGTGAACTAATTAGAGATCTTGAGTTATTTTAAAAATAAGTGAAGATCTTGAGTTAATTTAAAGATAAGTTAAGTGAACTAATTAAAGATCTTGAGTTATTTTAAAGATAAGTGATTTATGTTAAATTAATTAAAGATAAAGATAAATAAAGTTAAATATTGGTCAAGTTAAAGACTACTTAACCAAATGTTGACTGAAGATTAAACAAGCTAAGTTCTAACAAGAACTTATGGTGATAGTAAAAACCTAAATACTACTATAAAAAAGACACTAAGGTGTTTGGAAAAGGGGGGCTCTTCTCCTTCTTCTTTCACCTTGGAAGGAAAGAAGGAAATGAAAGATAAGTAAAAATTGAATAAAGGAAATGGAGCATTAACATGATACCCTAGTGGGTCGGGGTGATCTCTCTGTGGGAAAATCACCATTACGCTGGACAGAGATCAATGGATGGGAGGAACGTTGAAGTCAAGCTTCTAGTCGCCCTATTCTACAATTCTAAGGATAAGTGCTCTTCCGAGTAAGAATTTTAAGGTATTTTTAAGTAGTTTTAAGGTATGTTTTTTAAGGTATTTTTAAGTAGTTTTATTGGTATGTATTTTATGGTATTTTTAAATAGTCTCGAATTGATAATGATTATGTATTAACAAAAATATATATTGTGCATACTCCGTCCTTTATCAGAAGTCTTAATAGTCTTAATTCTCTTAAAGGTCTACAAAAAGGTTATTATCTCTGCAGCATTGCGTTAAGCTTTCTCAATGCCCTCGTACTCGATCTCTGCGATCATAGAATTGTTTCTTTAGACGGTTATTTAATGCTGTCGCAGATCGATCTCGGTATATCATGAGATGGAAATTTTGTAGGAGTTTTTGATAGAGTTTTACCTAGGATATTTGTAGTCAACGCGACCTCTGTAACCTGATATAAATTGGTGAGTTATGATTCCGAACAGCATATGCTTTTAAAACGTTTTACATTCTTATTTTTTGTAGGCCTCCTCCAAAGTCGCATGAATTCGCAATACATAAACTTTTCATTAAAATAGACTTGTATAACAAAGCATGTTTCCCTTATCTGATATATCTAGAGCTCTACGTTTCTACCACCTGTAAGCTCTCTAAAATCCTGCGATGTTCTTTATTCCTGTAGATCGCCAGCTACACAGGTATGCAGGTCGCCGTCTGCCCTTTCCGCGTGTTCCCATTCTGATGGCTCGTGCCCCATTCCATTACACATATTCGGTGCCTTAATCCTGTAGAGTGCAGTCGACCGACCCATTGACTGCGTGTTAAACCCGCGTTTCCTGTCGACCAACCGCAACCTGTGTTATCATGAGAATGGTTATACCTGCGTGTATGTTTTCCTGTTCGCATGGTCTGCGTAATGAGGATACTTCTGTTAACTGCATGATCAGTTAGTTATTTTATCCCTATCTCGCTAGACTTGCTGGATTTTGTGTACACTATAAGAATAGAGGGTCAAGATCTCTGCGTTCTTTCAATTCCGTTGCATGTGGTAGTTGCAATCCATGTGTTATCTAAACTTTGATCGGCCGGTTGTCCCTATTTTTTCTTAGTGTTGACTGTTTGGTTGTTTCCTTATTGTAGCGGTAGTATTTGTCGGCTTAATTGCCTTGACTAGCAGTCCAAGGCTTTCAAATAGATGAAAACGATTATATTTAGAACTGTAGGTTGATATTTAAATAGAAATTAAATAAAGTAATTCTTATATTTGAATAGAATGAATATATCCGTTACTTATGCTTTTGGTTTTGTAATCCGAATCAAATACATAGAGTTAATTGTTATTTAAACTTATGGTTATATGTTTTAAAAGTAGTGTGAAACGAAGGAGTCCACATGGATTAAAGTAGCTATATTATATAAACCATGTCATAGTTATAATATGTTATTTAAAATAAAGCATTTACCCTTTTTTTTTATGTATACACCCTATGCAAGATCAATTAAAAGAATTTAGAGTATGACAAACTCTAGGGCACAAAATCATGTTTATTGAGGATAGAAGGAATGTGGGAGCCGACAACGCATTTCCTATTTTAAAGAAAAGAGGAAATAGTTACTTAAAATTATATATAAAATTAAATATGTATATCTGCAATGGATATGCATTTGATAATCCAAGTGGATAGGTATTCCTAATATATTGGATTATAACAATACAATGTTTAAGATGTAATTAGATTGAATACATAAGTATGTAGTTGTTAGATATATACTTAAGGAACTGGATGCTACTTTTAAAAGGTATAAGATGGTTATGCATTGTCAATTAAAAGTATCACTATTGCTTTAAGAGAATATTGCATTAAGAGAAGGATATATAAATTGGTTGGAATGCTCATCATGCTGCTAATTTAATTTATGAGTGAAGTTTAATATTTATAATTATATTGTGGTTAAGAGGGAATGGAAGGAAATTAAATGTGACCATTCTATCTCTCTTAATTAAAAATAGTAATATATTTATATATTTAGTTGGACTATAGTTTTATGGAACTTATTAAAATATAGTTCTTGTAATGGGTAATTACTTGTGGTTATTTATATATAATAGCTTACATTTATACATATGTATCATGAAAGATTTTTATTCCAAAAACTATTACAATTAAGAGTTATTATTTAATTTTGTGGAAATTTAGTTATTATTTGAATTATAAAAAAGTTGAAATTTGGTTATTGCAATAATTAAATATATCTAGACATATCTAGAACTCTTACGATATATCTCTTTGAACAGATATTGTAATCATGGTAGAGTAAAGAAAATGGTTTATACATATATATAGGCATTAAGAAGCATTCATATATTTGAATTAATAATCATATGTTTTTGATTAAAATGCATTTTGGAGATATTTCAAGAAAAGTTATGTTATGAACAAATATAAATTCTATGTATAGAGAAAAAGCCCAAAGCATGACGAAACTACATTCATTAGGTGGATGCGTGGTAAGGGAAATAAATTATTTAGAGCAGTGAAACAATTAGATTTATATAAGTTTTATATTCCATTGATTTATATAAGTGTCGGAATAAGGGATATAAGAGAATCCTCAATTACTTCTATATCAAGAAAAGTTAGTCTATGATACTTTCATAATAATAGGCTCCATTCAATAGGTGAGCAAATAGAACCCCTTCTGATGTAAACATGAGGAACATCAAAACAACTTACTAGGGAAGAAGTTAATTAAACATGAACAAGGTCTTATGACAATCACGGAGATGCTTACGAATTTTTTTTTAGGGTGTATTTTGAAAGGCATTACATTAAGAAAGCTTGCCGTGGCCTTTGTGGGGTTTTGATGCCATGATGTAAGGGTAGTAATGGATGAAGAAGAAAACTCTAAGTCTTTGTGTTTTTAGAGTATTGTATAGTTCTGTAAATTTCCCCTTTTGTTTTTAGAAAAGCACTAGCAGCGTTTTACTCCTATGGATTTTGTTGGTGTAATGCAAGAAGAAAGGTCCCGGGCTAAAAGACACCTTATTTCAATTTCAAACATAAATGTATACTCTATGTTTCTTTTGGCTTTGCTGTTCAGTTACCAATTTCAATGTGAAATGGAACTCTACTTTGTAAATGTCATGGCCATGCGTTCTAAATGTTTTTCCCCTTTGGGGTTTGTAGCTAAAACAATTACTGTTCTAGTTGAGATGCCTCTCTTAACCTCAATGTGTATCTTTACTTGTTCTGCATTTTAGATGAGGAAATGTGACTCTATTAAATCTATGTGAACATGAATGTTTTCTCTATAATGATTAAGGGTTTCAAAATTAGAGAAATCAGTTTAAGAATGCATTGGATGCTGGTTGTAGTTGGTGGTTCCACCTGGTAGGACTCCTGTTGGGTAGATTGAAGAAGCTATGAAAGCCCTAAAAGTGACTATGACTTATAATTGGTGAACTTGAATTTCTGGAAGGTGTTATTGCGCTTTTAATTGACCGGGTAGAAAAATAAATGTTTTTAAAAGTAAAATGCCTCTTCCTCTGTCTGGGATTTGCATTTACTTGTAGGTCTACACATTAACTATGGAGCCCTATGTTTTTCACTGATGGTAGTGGGATTTGATATTTGAACCTGTATGTTTCCAAACTCTACTATGTTTGTTTCCAATGGAGAATGAAATGTATGGTTTATTTCTCTATGGTTTGGTTCTTGTTGAAGTTGAACTGCATCATGTTGACTATCCTTCCTTTTCATTGGTCTAGTAGAATTTTAATCTTGGAAGAAAACTGCGTTCAAGGAGAATCTTTTCGGCAAATGAAATAAACTCTAGTTAGGAAATAAATTCGAAATTTCAGTAACTGGCTTGAAATTTAAAATCGAAATTAAAAGATTGGGACCTCAAGAACTGAAAAAGGGTTAGAAGGAATAAAATATTTTAAATGAATTAAAACATGGTTTATATGCAGAAATAGATGATAGGTGCTACACTCAGGTATTCTAGAAGCAATATGATTTTAATAACCTCTATGGAGAGTTTAAGAATTATAGTACTCTAACTTTGAAAAAGGATTGTTGTCTAGCACAGGTTAGCAAGCTAGCCCTGCTAGACATTCGAACGATTAGGACAGAGATACCTTTAAAGGATTTTTTTACAGAAATGTTTATCTAATTGCTCATATTGCAGAAAATAAGTGAAATTCTTAACCTAGGTGTTACATATAATTTCTACTTTAAACTTCCTAAATCTTTATTTAAACAGAAATGAAAGAATCATGGTTCATACCTGGTCCTTGCAGCTGGACCTGCTTTGCTGAACTTACACACCCAAGACTACCATGACCCTTAGACCACTCCTGGTCCTATCTGGATTCCCCCGAGCTGGTTCCAACATGCAATAGGAGAAGTAGAGGCCCTATTTTGAAGTGCTGAATCAGATCTGGAATTTTTATTAATGGCTGTTGCACCTCTGGAAGGGTAATTCTCCTCTGCTCATAAGAGAATTATGGTCAAAGAAAAAATGCCCCTCTCTTGGGATCTTCTCCTTAAATAGGTGAGTTTGGGTTTGGAAGAATAGTTGTTTGAATAATAATATTTAGTTTTTATTTTTAATTTGGATTATAATATCTTTTAAAAGATATTTACTTAAAAATTTACTCCATGTTTACTAAAACCTTTACTTGTTGTAACTTAAATTATTTCTTTAAATAGTAATAATAACAAATCTCAATTAATACTAGTAAGAATTATATAAATATCATTAGTGGTACTATAAATAATATTTACTATTATAATAATGTGAGAGTTATCCTTGCGTAACTTTATGAAATAAATATATAAGAGACCTTTTCTTTTAAAACAATAATTGTAATATTATTATTAATATTAATAATAATATTAACTTGAGTCAACTTCATGCATAGCTTTTATGCATGTTATTTTCATGAGAATAATTAAATTTAATTATTCAATATTTTGGTTATGATAACTTCTTTGATTTATTTATGCATAATTCATAATAAATATTTAAGTACAAGGTCCACCTCTTTAGACGGGTCTCTAGTAAGAGTGGATAGTTGGCTTGGTTAGGTACCTCTAGGTCTCTCTCTTGCATGTTGGATTCCCTTGTTTAATATGGTGGTTCCCACAGTACTTGATGATAGATAGAAGAATGATTCATTTAACCAATTTAAATAAATGTGATAAATAGAAGTGCTATTCAGAGTCTCCCCGACTCAACACTTAAGATCCAGTAACCCCGAGTGCTCTTCAGAGCTTTAACTCAACACTCTCACATGGGCGTTACGCTAGTGCAATTCCAGAGCCTCTCGCTCAACACTAGTACTATAATGTGGTTGTGAAGCACATCTAGAATATTTAAGTGGTCTCGGATCCAGAATTCATTATCAAGCTTGGAGTGCTCTAGGGCTTATTCCCAACACTCTATGTACCTCGGGGCTTATGCCCAGTACATAATAAAAATGTGCATCGGGGTTTACACCCAGCACATAGGTCGTCCATGTGCTCTAGAGCTTACGTTCAACACATCGTAAGGGTCAGTCATGCATAATAAGAATCTGCACAGTAAATAAAGGAACATCTTAGTATTTTAGGGTTTATACCTATATCTCATGATAACATCAACCAAGTACATCGGGGTTTTCATATCAATAAATCTACATCAATGAGAGTCCATGCCTAAATATAAGTATATTATAAATAAGTCATATGCATTGGGGCTTGCGCCCAATATATAACATAAACATAATCAGTCAAAACTTGGGATATTACAGAGCTCGAAGATCCCAAAGAGTGACAGGTGCCCATGAAATCTCAGCGGAAGAAGAAGAAAGGGATTGGGGAAGCTGAGCAACCCACTCGCCAAAATACAGAGATTCTCAAATACTTCATAATCCCCACCGAGGAAGGGACACCTCCTCCTTAGACAGAAGAAGCACCAAAAGTTGATTCCCTCAAAGTGGAGGATTTCTTCAACCAACAAAGCCACGTAATAGCCACGACGTAGGGTGGCATCATGTTCACGATGATTTTTGTTTTCCATTGCATCAGTCTGTTTTAGAATTTTTTGATTTTATATGTAATATTCCTCTATTTTTGAGGCCTTTTAGGGTCTGTGTTATAGGTCAAAAATGCACTTCTCCATCCGTGATCTCCTTTAGCTGATGATCACACAAAATGACAAAAGAGATGGAAGAGCATTTTGACCCTAGATGATGAATGGCCTAGACCTACCCTTATTCAGTTGACAAAACCCACCTTTTTCCTACTTTTTGAGCAAAAACGCTACTCTACAAGCCTATAGCAACATTTTCCCCTTCAAAATCCCTACTCTACTTCATAAAAGTAGTTTTTTTCCTTCAAAAACTCTACTTTGCTTCATAAAAGGGGCGTTTTTCATCAGAAAAAAATCTACTTTGCCTCATAAAAGCAACGTTTTTCTCAAGAAGTGATTAAAAATATGTTAATTTGATGGATTGGGATTAGTTGAAGTTGGTTTGGCAACTTCCCCAACCTCCCAATCAAACTACCTCTCAATTTAAACTATCTACCTTGTCCTATAAATGCAAGGGAGATGCATGAGAGAAGGACCTAGAAATTATTCACATAGGGTTGTTATGTTGGAGGAATTCCAAAGTTAGTGTGAAGAGTAGGAGCCTAGGATCCGGTTGCACCAGCACTCTAAATGATCAGGTATACTTGTATTGATTATTTGCTTTTGACAATAAAGGTTGAAATGCCCTTCCTGTCCCAATCAAATGTCTAATGGATTGTATATTTGTTTGGATTGATGCTTGATTGTATTTGATGTCTAAATTGTATTTCAATTTCATCATTGTTATATTAGTCAAGATACGCTGAGGAAGGAATCTTTGTATTGCAGGTTCGTCGAATGGAAGATCAAGTGGACGATCGATCGAAAGAATAAGTGAAAGCTAGGATCGAACTTCATTAACAAGGTACACCTTCTATGATCTTGATATCTTTCCTTTTGTAGAAGCCTATGTAATATGATTAATGTATTTCCCTATCACCCCTTAAGTTGCTAGTGTCCATCTCCTCACTATAGCGTAGAAATCCCGAACAACAGATTGGTGACTCCACTAGGACCGGTTGTTTTCTGTTCTAGGAGACTTGTTTTTAACATTCCTTCCAATACTTTTTCAACTTTTTTGATCCTCTGAGAGGCTTTGTAGGGTACTGTATCCTGTTGTCTTCACTTGACTCATCCCAGTTTGAATTTTTTAAGCTTGTTTTAAGCCTTCCTTGGAAAAAATGCTAGTTTACCTTAACACGGTAGTGTTTTTCCCTGAAAAACGTTGGTTTTGCTCTACACAGTAGCTTTTTTCATCAGAAAAATGTTGGTCTTGCTCTACACAGTAGATTTTTTCATCAAAAAAATGCTAGTTTATCTCCGCACAGTAGAGTTTTCCCCCAGAAAAATGCTAGTTCTCTACTGTATAGTAGAGTTTTTTCCTGTAAATCTCTATTTGATTTTGGGATTGAATTTCTCCTTGTTTGGTTGGATTTCCAACCTCTTCACTTGGCTTCTTAACTGATCTTTGAGGTATTTGTGCCTTTGTTGAGTCTTGTTTGCCTCTCCCTAATCCTTTTAGGTCATTTTTTCTTACTTGAGTAGTTTTGAAGTGTGTTGTTTGCTTGTGACTCTTTTGGAAACCGTGCCTTGTTCCTTGTTGAAGAAAGTTGCTTGTTCATACCTCAGTTACTTGTTGCGGATCTACAAACCTTTTGTTTACTGAAATTTGTTCTTTGTTGCAACACTAGTATACTCCAACGGTATCTTGTCCTTTGTTTTAGGGTTTTGATCCCAAGTTGAGTCCTTAAGGTGTTTTCAAAAGCTCTTTGAGTCCAAACACTTCCTAGTTTCTTTGTTAGTTTCAGTTTCAAGTAAGTAAAAGTACTTAGTTTGCTTCCGTTTGTGTTAGTAAGGTCATCTTTAGTTCGCTTGCCTATCGTCTACTTGGCTTAGTGCTTTTGTTTAGGGTTTGGTGCTTTGGAGTAACCTTCTAAGTTTGCTTTCTAGTCATAAGCGTCTCTCATCCCCATTTTCTTTCCACTTTGTCTCCAAGTTTGAAGTTTTTGTCATAAATACTTTGTAGGACAAGTCTTTACCAAGTTATTAATTTGATTGTTGTGAGCTCTAGAGTCATTTTTCCTTACTCACATTGCTTTTATAGGTCTTACTTGCTTCCATTTTCGAGTACTTTTTCTTTCACGTATAACAGAAAAAGCAAAAAATGAGTTTGGTAGATTAGAATAGTAAGGCTTATAATCATTTCAGAGTAGCATAGTTTACTTTGTTGTGAAATTGAAAAGAAAATGAAAAAGATAACTTTGTTTAGGTTTTCTTAATCTTCATTTTGGAAAGTGCATAAACGAAAAAAGAAAAAGAGTCTTTTTGTTGTTGAAAGTTGTTTCATTTTATGCACTTTACTTTCTGTTGCAACCACACCACACAACACACAATGCACTACCCCGTTGAGTAAAAAGTAACCCTAAAAATAAATTTTTAATAGAATCAATTAGAAACAATTTTCGTTTTTAGGAATACACAACACCAACTAGCTTAGGCTAGAGTTTCAAGCTTAAAACACCTTAAACTGCTCGGAACTAGTTTCATTACCCAACAATCATAGTAACATTTTCATATAGGTAAATGGATATATATCAAATAACCCTGGGATGCTCTACTCAAACCAGAGTTAAGCACGAGGTCGTGGAAGATTGGAATCATTGAGGATACCTCCCTCATGTTCCTTTTGACCATAAACCAGAGTTGATTCACGTATGGGGGTCCTTTCGGACTTCGGGCTTTGCTACCCTTCCCATGCGGTTTGACTAGGCTGATGACTGTTCCCCCAGGATATTTCGTATGTATGCTAGCATTAGTATCTAACCATAGGATCATACATAGGTGACAACAGAGGGTATATCTGTTGTACCTAGGATAGACGTGGGAGGAAATCCCTTGCAGTTCTTTGGGAGGGTGGTTGGGTGATTCCAGCACTTGCACCCTTAGTCATTGTATTGTTGACCCTGGGTAACTGTTCTTCTTCCTTCCATGATCTGTTCTGGGCCCTCATCATCCCAGACTCTTCTCCGGAAGGCATCTTGTTTTCCTGGTTTGTATACTTAGGATTTTTTAGTGGTATGCTGTTTGCCTCTTAGTCTTAGTGGCCACTAGGTTTTTACTTAGTTTATTTTTATATAATTGTGGAAGACCAACAACTTCGTAGGTCTAGAAGGTTGCAAAACCTTCTCCCACTTAGAGTGGAACCACTACTGCCACCACAATGATAGAGGACAGACTCCAGTAGTATTTTTGAAACTACTGGTGAAATATAGGTTCCTGGTGAACCACAACCTAGAACCCCGGATCAACAAGTTCGTAATACTGTAGAAGTTGAGGATATTACTTCTGGTGATTTTAACACTCCTTTTAACCCTCCCCTTACCGGACATAACGATCCACTTCTGGTACATGTCGCTTTCTAGCAACCCAAGTATAGTGCATTTTTTTCACACTTGGGCATACTAAGACTAACCTAGGAGATGAACAAGGAGTCCCACAGACTCCAACAATGGGAATGAATACAAGGATTGTAAATCTTTCTTCCATTGATACACCGAGTTTGGCACAGACAACTTCTGTTTCGACTCCATCCTTCAGTTTTAATGCCGGTACATTAGGCATGCCAAGCTCAACAACTTTGGCATCTGCCTCTACCCCTACTTTTGGACCCAGTAGTACAATGAATCTCATTCCACCTCCTGTGACTCAACCGTCATACCATAGACCTAGTACTTGGACTTCCACACCTAATGTAGGGTCGAATACCTCTGCAACTATGCCTGTCATGAGCACCATGACTGCGCCGTCCACCTCAACTACCCCTAGTTTTAATACCTTTGCAGGTTATAATATGAATCAACATAATGTACCCACAGGAAAGATCCCTTTTTCCTTTTTTTCTGGAGGAGGGGGTAATATTTTTAACGAACAATATGGCGGGGCTAACGCCCAGCCACAGTGGACCAATACGTAGGGTACCATCCCACTTTCATTTGGGTGGGGGAATTTCAACAACACCCTCACACAACAACAGATGGCTGTGGGAAACCCCTACTAGCATATGGATGGGGGAAACCCCTACAAGCAGATGGTTGGGGGAAACCCCTACTAGCAGACGATTGGGGGAAACCCCTACCAGCAAATGGTTGGGGGAAACCCCAACCAGGAGTTCATGGGTCATACTTTGGGAGGTTCCCCCTTTATGACCCCAACTTATTAACTGCCATCTTGTAGACCTCGTTTACCATTTCTGGAAACTATGAATTTGCTAGATCTTTTCAAGTTAACAAATGATCTGGTGTACCATAACACTATGTGGCCACGAGTCCCCACCAAACTACCTTCGGACATTCCAAAATTCAAAGGAAAAACTTGTGAAGATCCCGGTGATCATGTTACCACTTTCCATTTATGGTGTTCTTCGAACTCGTTGAACGAAGATTCCATTAGGTTGAGACTTTTTCAAATAACGTTAACCGGTGTTGTAGCCAAATGGTACATTGAGTTACTTGCAGCCACCTTTTTTAATTTTCAGGATCTCATGATAGTTTTTCTGAACCACTTCCAACTTCCTGTTTGGTACGATGCTAAGACAGATCTTTTGTCTACATTTAGACAGAATAAGGCCTCTCACTTATCTAATCACATTCAAGGGTGGCGAAGATGGAAGAGGCTCATTAAAGCAAATATACCTCCAGAATTCCTTTTAGAGTGGTATTTGAAATCACTCCTTCCTTATATTTCTAAGGAAGTAGCTACTTCTGGAGTGTCTTCAGAGGAAGAAGACATCTTACAGACCCAACAGCTAGACCTTGTTTATGCACAGTCTGGGCTACGTTACGAGATCATACCAGACACACTGCAATCAAACAATGATCTTGGCAGTCCTAAACCTGGACCACATGCTGATGGCATAGTAGGTTCAGTAGATTCTGCAGCTTTCAAAGCATTAACTAAGCAAGTTCATGCCTTATCCATCAAACAATCGACTGCAGAAGTGACCTCCATCACAACCTCTCCTTCTACTTCTAAATCTGTAAACCATCTTCAGAACAATCAAAAGGGCCCTCGGTAGCCGAACAACAAAAAGAAGGGCAAGAAAGGAGAGGGGAACTAGTAAAAGCCCAAGAACAAAGAGAATGCCAAGGAGGGTAACAAAGAAAAGAAGAAGGTTAAGTTCCCTTGTAAACTTTGCAAGTAGGATCACCTCACTCACCAATGCCCTCTGATTGAAGAAGCCTAGAAGCTGCTTCAAGGAAAGAAACCTTTCGTACTTAGAGATCCATTTCCTAAGGGGCAGGGTTCAGCTTCTGGCACCTCCAATGCTGGGGGCACTACTCATGATTCAGTTGATCAAACTTTCATTAATATGGTTACCACATATGCACTTTTGCAAACGCGAGTAGGAAATTATACCCCAGATGTGCAGAACAAGGATAAACATATTCCTGAATCTTCCACTGCTCTCCACATTCCAGTGGATTCGTTGCCCAAGATCCTGAAAGGTGTCTTGAAACGGGCCTTGCACAATTCCAACGCTCGAGCTGCTGCCAACTACAATGTGGTTGAAGATCTAGACCAGTCCCCTTGTGCTATGTCCACCTTAAAATTTTTGCAAAGTTGTCCATTACAACGAAATGCACTTCTAACAGCGATTGGAAGTATGGAATCATCCAATATAGCTGCGCGCTTTGATATGTTTGATATCAAATATCGATTTCCATACCACGTTGCCCTACAGATAGAAGTGGTTCATGGTCCTATGACCATTAGATGGATTGTCATAGATGAGGGCGCGTCGACGTGCATAATGTCTATTTCTTGCTGGAAAGCTTTGGGTTCTCCCGAGTTAGCCCCCTCTAACACACTGCTTACTACCTTCGATGGCAGGACTTTCCGTCCACACGGAGTTCTACCATCGTTTTAAATTACACTTGTCGGTAAGACATTTGCAGTAGAGATTGAAGTTCTGGATGCTCTGCTTGATTACAATATGATGTTAGGAAGGATCTAGACATATGCCATGCGAGCCATTGCATCGATAGTTTTTTGAGTTGTTATGTTCCCCCATGAAGGCAAGATCATCACGGTCGATCAACTTTCATTCTCTCGAAAAAACAACCAGACTTCATTAGATTCCACTATTCCTTTAGTTGATCAATCTGCCCCAGTAAGCGAGAGCTTAGGAGCAGGGCTTTACGGGTCATTAATAGGCACTTTTGACCTACCCTCTCCAGTTCCTTTTATTCATTCTGATGTAGGTACATCTACTGAAACATTCACGATTGGTCTAAGGACTGATGCATGGATCCTTCCTACTTCATCAGAACCATCTATGCCTTTATCCATTCCAGAAGTAGCCTACATGGAAGCATAGCATGTTGCAATGGAACATATCGTGACTCTGCCAGTCTCTACCGAGTCAGATATGGACTATGCTCCTGCATGGTCGATGAACTCTACCCACTCTTTCGACTGTTTAGACACGGTGTTGCCTTCTGATGAAGCCATTTTGGAAGCCATGATGGGCCTGGACCATCCATGGGAACATATGCATCATAGGTCTTACCTGCTTCCGAACCTCGACAGGATAGAGAGAGGAGAGTTCTCTATGAGACCCAGTGGATTTGTTGATTTGTCCTCTTTTCCTTCTACTTCAAGAGCTATTTACGCTGAAGGGAATATGTCTAATATATCGAGAACCATCCCGATTAAAATTTCTACCAAACTCGAGGTCGGGGAAAACATTTTTATTGGAGCAGACTGTTCTCCAGAAGAGATTGCTCTATATACCAAACTTTTTAAAGAATTCCGCGATATTTTTGCCTGGTCTTATGAGGAAATGCCAGGCATCGATCCAGCCATCGTTGAGCATGTCATCAAGACATACCCTAATTCAAAACCTGTGAGACAGAAGCTCCATCGTGTGAACCCTCGAAAAGCAGCCGCCATTAAGGCGGAGGTTGAAAAATTGCTTAAAGCCGGATTTATCTATCCGATCGACATGACATAATGGGTTTCAAATCCTGTTCCAGTTGATAAAAGGCAAGGTACCATTCAAGTATGTACTGACTTCCAGGACTTGAATAAATCTTGTCCAAAAGATAACTACCCCACACAATTTATCGACCAGATCATAGATGCATGTGTGGGACACGAGATGTTCTCTTTCATGGATGGATTTTCGGGATATAATCAAATCCAAATCAAACTTGAAGATCAACACAAAACAACTTTTATTTGCCTGTGGGTAACCTTTTCTTATCGAAAGATGTCGTTTGGCTTAAAGAATGCTGGAGCTACTTTATAGCGAGCAATGAATTTTGCTTTTCATGACATCAAACACATAGTTGAACCTTACTTGGATGACCTCTCGGCGCGATCTCGAAAGAGACGAGATCATCCAGCTCATTTGAGACTTGTGTTTGAACGATGCAAACAATATAATATTCGATTGAATCCTAATAAGTGTGTGTTCTGCATCGAATCGGGATGTCTACTAGGATTTATAGTATCCAGTCGTGGCACAATGGTCGACCCATTGAAAGTTGAGGCGATTGTGAATGTGCCTCCTCCTTGCACCTTGCAACAACTTCAAAGTCTGCAAGGCATGTCTAATTTCGTACGGCGCTTTATCATAAACTATGATAAAATCACAAAAGGTTTCATGAGACTACTTAAACAAGATACCTTCTTTTTGTGGGATGAGGCTGCTCAAGCATCGTTTGAGGCCTTGAAAAAGGCACTACTTTCAGCCCCCTTGTTAAGCCTGCCTGATTACACAAAAGATTTCCTGTTATATCTGGCGGCGTCTATATACACAATTGGCATAGTCCTAGTTCAAGAAGATGACACACTCCAAGAACATGTTGTTTACTATCTCTCATGTGTTTAGATAGCCCCTGAGATTAAGTATTCACACATTGAGAAGCTAGCACTTGCTGCGGTCTATGCTGTGCAGAGGCTTCGTCACTACATCCTTTTACGGAAAACTACTGTAATAGCAGAGGTCAATCCTTTCCAATATGTCCTCACTCGATGCATCATCGGTGGGAAGTACAATAAGTGGATTGTAATCTTACAAGAGTTCGATTTGGTTTCTCAATCAGCCAAGTCGAAGAAATCACTAGTGTTCGCTGAGTTAATCTCAGATTTTCTGAGTGACTTAGTGCATGTTGAGGAAGAGCCATCATTCCCAGATGAACATATCTTCCATATATCCTCCTCTGACCCATGGTACGGAGATATTTTATTATATCTCCAGACTTTGAGGTGTCCGAAAACTTTTTCTAGAGACGAACGACGCAAACTGAAAAGTCATGCGAAAAACTATCTCATCATTTCTGATACTTTGTACAGACATGGGATAGAATCCATCTTACGACATTGTTTAACTTTAGAAGAAGCAGAGTCAGTATTGAATGATGCTCACAGTGGAGCATGTGGGGTCATCTTTTAGGGTTTGCAATAGCTCAGAAAATAGTACGTGTTGGATATTTTTGGCCTACAATCTTTAAAGATTGTGTGGAAGCTATGAAACGCTGTCGTTCGTGTCAGTTTTTCACCAAGAAAATGAGAGCACATCCAAATCCTCTTCATCCTATGATCACAGCAGGTCCCTTCACAAAATGGGGGGTTAATTATATGACTTCCAATCCAGTTTCGGCTAGAGGACATCATTATGTCATCATTGTCGTCGACTACTTCACCAAGTGGGCCGAGGCAATGCCTACTGTCAAAGCAGATGGAGAAACTGCTACTTATTTTGTATTTAATCAAATTATTGCAAGGTTCGGAATACCCAAAGAGATCGTGACTGACCATGGCAGTCATTTTCAGAATAGCATGATGATTGAATTATATACTATGTTAGGTTTTCGGCAAGAACATTCGTCTGCATATTATCCATAGGCGAATGGACAAGTCGAAGTGGTTAACAAGAATTTAAAGACAATTCTACAAAGAACTGTTAATGTCAGTCGAAATAACTAGCGCATCATGCTATACCCTGTGCTTTGGGCTCACCGAGCAAATGTAAAGACTACTATCGGGTTCTCTCCCTTCCAACTAGTACATGGGATAGAAGCAGTCGTTCTGATTCAATGCAAGATTCCTTCGTTGAAGTTGGCTGTTCAACTACTACTAGATACTTCAGCACTGGAAGAACATTTTTTGCATTTAGAGCATCTAGATGAACATCACCACGACGCGCTCATAGCAAACAAAGTTCATAAGAAACGAGTCAAAGGACAGTACAACAAGTCTGTCAGACCTATGGTGTTTCTCGAAGGAGACCTTGTTCTACTTTGGGATCGGGACAAGGAACCTTTAGGTATTGGCAAGTTTAAATCCATGTGGCTCGGTCGTTATATAATTATTAAGGTACTGAAGAAAGGTGCTTATGACCTAACATACTACGAAGGTAATAAGTTGCCTGAGCCTAGAAATGGGTTCTACCTGAAGAAGTACTACGCTTACGCAATTGTGGTTTTTCTTGTAACATAGCTGTATCTTTTGTAGATCTAGTTTTGCTTGTGGTTGTTAGTAGGCCTTATGTGTGTCTTTGCTTCGTGTTTCAGATGTCGACTGAACATTTCTTAGGATTTGCTGATGGTGCCAGTCGCCACACCCGAGATTTGAAGCTTCATGTTTGCTAAGAGACTTGTGCACCAATCATAGACATGACCTTGCAAGCATTGACCACCAATGTATATGTAGTGCTTTGAGGCTAAGTGTTGTGCAGCACTCCCTCCCATTTGGTTCAACATACTAATAATGACCTTCAGAGGTAAGCTTGCAAGAGTAGAAATGAGAATTTGACTTCCACGTTTCTCAGTACCTTCCACACAATAAGCATCTACATAATCTTGTACAGATGTGGCACTCACATTTCGTGAAGTTCCTTTCAGGTTTACAGGATCTCCCCTCCTAGAGAGCCCTGTGATGAAATATATGTCCTCAACTGTGATTTCCAAGGTCTCTCCTTGGATACTAAACACATTTGCATCGGCATCCCACAACTGAATGAGTTCTTGCAATAAGCGGTTGAGTGCCATCATGTTTACGGTTCGGTAGTATTTCAACAAACCACATCTTCTAAATGCATGGAGAGTGGTGGGATCATGCATTTCCACCATATCCATTTCTTCATGCTCTCTTTCTGACTCCAAATGAGTGACATCCTACCAAAACAAGGGCCAATTTTTAGTTTTTTGAGCATTTTTAGCCATATTCAAGCAAAAACGCTACTTTATCACCATACAACAGTGTTCTACTTCATAAAAAACGCTACTATACACACTGGACATCAGTGTTCTCGAACTTCACAAGTTGAGCATGGCTTGGTAAGTGATTTTGAGCATGAAAATTGAGAAATAAACCATCAAAATGCAAGGTAGGATGAAAAGAACTTACTTGGAAGAGGTTTGAGGTTGAATGGTGGCCCGATTCGATCGCTATGAATGGATGAAAATCAAGGGTTTGCTCCAAAACTCTCTCTTCAATCTCCAAATGTGATATTTTGAGTTTTCAAAATGAAATTACATTTATGAATTTGAATTTGATTTTTACCCACTTTTTTGAAAAGTCTATAGTTTCAAATTCTACACAAATGGTTCTATTTAATCATTAATACCCCTAAATTTTGATGAATTGAATCTAACTTATATTTCTCAATTTTTCACTAAATGTTTGTAGCATCAACTTATTATGACTTAATTTCTTTAATGGTGGACTTCATTAAATACTTTATGGTTGAAATTCATGTCATTAAAAATATTTTGTCGTTAATACTAACTTATTTGTTGAGATCCTAGTCCTTGGCAGGTCATGAGTCATGATTCTAGAAACTATCTTTTAAGTCATTTTAAGCAGTTGTTTGGAGTATTTAAACCTAAACAAGATTACCGAGCAAACTTGTACTCTTCAAGCTAGTTAAAGGAACTGAAGGCACATCCACTTAGGTAAAGAATTACCCCTTTTCTGGACCTTGGTGGATAACTTACGGAAAAGGTATACTCTTGTATGCGCTAGAAGAGTTCTTTTTTCATTGTTTTATAATTTTTCGGGGGAGGAGACTAATTTTACGAAAAAGAACATTTTGGAGCCATTCTTTAGGGTTTTCAGTCTCTCTAAATATGAAAACACCAAGTGAGCACTCACATACGTGGGCTCGATGTGAAATCCACGAGAGGGTGAATAGAGGATTGTTTAATTTTTTTAGACTCTATAAACAAGAAAACATCGGCGAGCATTAACCTACTTGGGCTCGATATTAAAATCCACGAGTAGGTGAATGGAGTTATTGTTTAACTTTTTCAGACTCCTTAAAATTGAAAACACCGACGAGCAAGAACAGATCTCGGCTCGATATTAAAATCTAGAGATCAGTATTATAGAGTATTCTTCTATCTCTTCTTCGAACTCGATAAATAATGAAGAAGGTACTGAGTCTTCCTCCCATGGGCTCGTTAAAATATTTACATGGTTGGATCTATTGAGTTTTCATTCTTTCTTGGACTCATTAAAACAACAAGAAAGGTATTATTTTATCTAAAAAGAATAAGGGATAAGAAGGGTATATCAAATCTTACCGTTTCAAAGGCAGTTCAGTCAGTCAAGTCCTTGAACACAGTACCTACTTGAGTCTATCATGTCAGTTGGGTTTAGTTTTTGACCTTAGGGTGAACCTGATCTCCGAGTTGTTTACTCCCCCAGTTGGTTATTCTTCCGACCATATGGAGGGTCCGTTAATGTCTCCTACATTACAGGCTTACATCATTTTCCCCATTATGTTGAAAACTGCCTCAGTCACTTCGTGTCGTGCTCACTGTTCAACGATACAACCTATGTCGGCCATCCTGCAGTTTACCTTGACCTCATGTGTCGTCCATCCTAGTGTCAGTCTTGTTACATGTTCTACTCGGCATCAGCTCATACCATTTGAGTGTTCCTCGTGTTGGATGATGGAGGATGCCTTAAGGCCTCCCTTCCAACAGACTTCTTCCCATCGACATCAACTAATATTTCTCTAGGAATGAAGTTTAGAGTTTTGGTTAGTACCTTGGAGATTGCAGTGACCAGTGGAAATCTTCCTCATCGTTGAATAATGAGAATACATCAATGCCTCTTATTCGACGAGTTCCTCAAGTGTTCGAATTCAAGTCCACTTATTCCCACTTGTTGGATCGTACTAGGTACCTTGGGCTCCATTATCATTATTGGTGGAAGCCCTCGCGTTTTTTAATGGTATACATCAATGATCGGTAATCAAATGATACCCCCCATGTTAGACTTTCAACTCATTTATTCACATGGTTAGGGTTTGTACCTTGGGTTGTTTTGATGAAGACCTTGGGTTGTTGATAGCATCACCTCATTATGTTATCACCTAAGTTGCACAAGATTGAGCCTCACGCACTTTGGTTCTCCATGAGACATAGATCCAGTTTGTTATTATGGCTATGATCTCTCATTCTGACATGGATCCACACTTATATTTCAGTGGCCATTCTATATATACATCTCCTAGTTATGTATCGTAGATCATGTTGTATCACACTACACATCTATATGCTGACAAGATTGTAATTTCTCACTAACCTTGATCTTTGTTTCAGGTGTTTTGTGACTTGGTTCTGTGGTTTCCTACTCCTCCGCTAACTTGGAATTATAATGTATTTCGGCCATCGCTTCCCTCTGACCTCACACATTAGGGGGCATCTATTATAGGTCAAAACTGCACTTCTCCGTCCGTGATCTCCTTTAGCTGATGATTACACAAAAGGACAAAAGGGATGGAAGAGCATTTTGACCCTAGATGATGAATGGCTTAGACCTACCCTTATTCAGCTAACAAAACCCACCTTTTTCCTACTTTTTGAGCAAAAACGCTACTCTACAAGCCTAGAGCAGCGTTTTTTCCCTTCAAAAACCCTACTCTGCTTCATAAAAGTAGTTTTTTCCCTTCAAAAACTATACTTTGCTTCATAAAAGGGGTGTTTTTCATCAGAAAAACTCTACTTTGCCTCATAAAAGCAGTGTTTTTCTCAACAAGTGATTAAAAATATATTAATTTGATGGATTGGGATTAGTTGAATGTGTTCCTTGTTTCTCTTTTCCATATTGTATTCATTTTCACGCCTGGATAAGTATAGATTAAGACATAATTCATGCACTCATGATTTGCCTTTTTAAATTCAAGTGTTCACGAAACTCTTCCACTAAAGTTCGCATCGGATTTTCCCTTGTGAGATGCCCATGTTGATGGACTGTTCATTTCTTCTTCCCTTACCACCAAACAACAACCTTTTGACTGCAAATGGATGGCTATCTTGCCTCTGTTTTGATATTCCATGCAACAACACTATTATTTGACATATGTGCTATGTTTTGACTCCACTTCCCAATGGTCCTTCTCGTGACTATCTTACCATAACCTTAAAAACAAAGTGCCCTAGAAGAAATATGACCTTCTCTATGTGTTCTAATTGCATATCTCGAGTTGGAAGGATTTGTAAATAGTGAGAGATCCCTCTTTGATTGTGTTGGGTCAGAAGTGTAGTCTAAAGTTGTTTTTTGGTTACCATGAAGTGCCCTCCCACAACCTGGAGGGTCTTTTTGGGTGCTAACATAATTGGCGTCATTGCAAGGGAACGAGAGTTACATTGTCCATGGGAAAAACGACAAAGAGTTTCAGATTTGATTGTTGATGGTGAAACATGATCAAACATCAATGAGCGTTGTGTATCTTTCAGTTGGCGACTCCACTGATTAATATTTCAGTACAAGGGTGACTCCACTGGGAAGATCAGTGGCTACATGTCAAAATTGAGGTGCTGGAGGTCTCATGACGACTCCACTCTTGATTCAATCCCATTTGCAAGCTCCACTGGAGAATGAACCCAACATACAAAGGTATGGATGAATTAAGATTCAGGTATCAAAGTATTAATTTTTGGAAAGAGATCTTTTCTTCTGCATGTATTTCTTTTTATCCCTATGTGTATGTATCAAGGAATTTTTGTTTCACCAAATATCCCTAAGTCATGAGAGATTTTTCTTTGTATACCCTTCAATAGATATTGCAGATCTACATTCTTCTTCCATTCCTAGAGCTAACCCTATTCCCCCTTTTGAGCCACGTGAGATCCATAGTCAGTCCTGCAAACCCCATGAGATTGAGGCTGGTAGCATTCCTCCTGTACATACTCCTTTGCCTTCCGGGTTTCGGCAGAGATATAACCCTTTGAAGTTGCCCCCTATTCTTCATGAATACCCTCCCAAATACCATAAATACATCCATGTTTTTGATGGAGAAGATGGAATCCTTACAGCTGAAAAGCATGTCCAAGGTTTTGAGCATTTTCTGGACCTTTTTGAAATAGAGCATGATGATATTTGTACGAGGCATTTTGCCCAATCCCTCCTAGGAGATGTGAAGAAATGGTTTAAGCACTTGCAGCCTGAATCTATTGATACATGGGAAGAGTTTTCTGATGTGTTTTTGGGGTTTTGGGATAGGAGAAGATCATTGGACCAAGTCTTTTTAGAATTTTATTCCATGAAAAGACAAGAAGGTGAGACCATGTCTAGTTTTAACAGGAGGTTTGCAAGTTTTTATTATGACATGCCAAAGGAAATTCAGCCTCTAAAGAATGCTATTAAGTTGCATTATGCATCTGTCTTTCCCTCTGAATTGTCTTTTCTTCTGTTCGAGAGGAAGTGTTCCACATTGCAACAGATGTTTACTGATGCATTGGAGGTTGAAGATAATCTCAGGATGTTTGGAAAATTTCAAATCAAGACGTTGAGGGTGGAATGGAAAGGAAATTAGAGAATGAAGAAAGATATGAACGAGAAGAATCTGTTTTGTTTCCCCATCCTTTTCATGGTGAACAGAGAAGTGGGCAGCCCATATATATGCAAGGGGAGAATAGCACCAATCTGTTTTATGTGGATTGCAATCAACAGCTTGAAGTTCTTGCTATGGAAGTTTTTAGAGAAGATCTTAGTCCTCCTATATATGATGAATATGAAGATGAATATGGGGAGGAGGTACATAAACAACCAACAGGAAATTTTGAAAATTTTAGGGCAGCTGGTGAAGAAAACCCATTTTAAACTTATGGTCTGAGGTTTGAAAATAGTATGGATAGTATGTGGGATGGAAATGACTATTTTCCTTTATTGTATCCTTCATTTAGATTGATGAAGCAAAGAGACGAGGTCCCTAACCAAAAGCAGAAATTCGAAGTGGTATAGGGTGTCATGAACCTTTTAGAAGTGGAGGAAGGGGGTAAGTAGGCATACAATCAATCCCGCTATTTAGAGAATCCAGTCATAGAAGAAAAGTAGATAGTAGCCCTGGATTTCATCATTGCAGACCATAGAGATAGTAAGACCGAGGAAGCTAATACCATGCCTCTCTTCTCTAAACTATGTGGCACAGTGAAAGAAGGTTTGGAGGTCATGAATGAAGGTGGAACCCTGCTTTCATCAGAAAAGGGGAGAAGGGACTGATTATCAATGTATTCATTAAAGTTTCCAGCAACCCAGGGTTTTTACCTTAGCATAAGAGGAAGTGGATGGTGGTAGAAATAAGGAATTACTATTTCTCATGAATTTACTGAAGACATTCAGCATGTCGATCAGAGGATAAACACTCTGGAGGGGAACTAGGAGGGTCAGTCTACTTTTTCTTCATATCATTCAGGCCCCAAATCCTTGTTCCAAAGGGAAGTTCTCCTTCTTGATCTCTCTAAAAAGTAGGAGGGAATTTATTTCGAGGCTCTAGAGCAGAATTAGGTTTTTAACCCAGGAATTCTAAATAGCCAAGGAGGTGATGTTATTAATAGCCCATGTGTTGAAGCAGTCTCCCATGTTACAAAGCTGCAGCCACAACAGAAAGGTATGCATGAAGTTACTTATTTTAGTCCTGTTGGATTGGTTGAGGGACCTAGCATACTTGATTTCCAGGTTCTACTTGAAGCCTCTCATAAGCTTTCGATTACTATACCTAGGATGAATGAAAAATAAGAGGGATTTGCCAGGATGCAAGTCAAATCACAATTAAATAGGGTTCCAGGTAAGTCCCAGCTAAAGCAGCCCTGTCCTAACAGCAGAATGATAGAAATTTTTGAAAGGTATCATGCCTTTTATGACCCAATATATGATTACATGGAAAAATCCTCCAGTTGGGATGATTGGTTGTGTTTTTGCCAGAAGGATTACATCTATCATCACTACTTGGTGCCCTTGTGTCATGATTTTCTGATTTTTGTTAAGCATAACATGAAAGCTTTCCTGTTGGATTAGTTGTTGGAATGGTTGCATTGGCATTTTCATATCACTTAATGTTGTAGCCATTTCAGTAGCATAGGGTAGGGTAGTTTGTGCATAAATATGCTCGATATAATGAGCACCTTTTCAACATTTCCAGTCGTAGTGGTATGTTACAGTTTTTGGTTTGTTTTCAGTTTTCAATAAGGAGTTACAGGATGCAAACTTAGTGATGAGAAAGGCCCAATAGATCAGGCACTGGTATGTGGGGTTTCTTTGCTACCTCACAGGGAGGATAACATCCCCAATAGGAGCCAGTATTATTATTTGCGCCACGATAAGTTTGATCCTTGCTAGAATTAGTATATACTTAGGATATAATAGGAGATAGGAAAAAGGGTTGTTAGCACCAACTTTGTCCAGGATGAAGAGGAGGGATAAACCCTGAATTAAATGGAGAAAGCCTCAAGGGTTCATGCAAATTGGCCCATAAGAGTGCTAATTGGGATAGTTGGATCAATTTTTGTGGTTCAAGGGAGGAAATGAACAAAGCCTAAGTCTAAACATGGCATAAAGGATGGAAAAAGGGTAAAATCCCGCCTCAATTAAACAATGACACACATGGAGGGCGGCAATCCAGGGCGATGAGGATCCACGACTGAGAAGTAATCTCGCAGAGAAATTGGCGATGGTTTAAGCAGAGGCAGCGTGAGTAACCCATAGGCATGTTAGGGTTAAATCAATGGTCGACGAGGTAGATCAATGGCCAGGAAACACTTCATGGATATGACTTGCACGATGTAAGTGTTGATGTATATGTAACTTTGGAATGTATTTCATCTATGTATTTCATATATATTTATTGTACCCTTATTAGAGATGTGTTATTCCTCTATAAGGAAGTGTCGTCATGTGGATTGACAAGTGTCGCAAGTGTGTGTACTTGGCGATGGTTTATTAGACCACAATGTGTGGGGTTGGCCCTGAACATATATTATATTGTGGATGTATCTAGATAGACAAGTCGGCCCCATAGTGTAACTGGGAAAACAGGTTAAGTAGAAATAGAGATCGGGAGATCTCTATTTGGAACATTCGGAAAGTCACACTTCTCCCACTCAAAAAGTGGCACACTAGTGAGGAGGAGGATCATTTTCTCTAGGAGACTATCTCAAGTGTATTTTGGTTTTACTTTGGTTGATCCATTGCTCTCTCTATCTCTAAGGAAGTTGTGGGGTTTTTCACCTTAGGGTTTTCCCCACAGAAACTCTGTGTCTCTTGTCTCTCATGCTTTTGATTCTTGTGATGCTTGTCATGCTTATTGTGATTGTTATGCATTGATCTACTGTATATGTTATTCTCTCAGTAAAGATCCAAGAGTATTGTGAATTAATGCTCAAATTTTAACATGGTATCAGAGCTAACTTGAGAAGAAGACATTTTGCAGTGACGAAAACTTGAGTTTCTTGTTTATTGGGTTTCTCTCCATAGATTTTGGCAAAGTAGTATAGTAGATTGACTCTACTCATCAAGGAGAATCTATCTGTCCAATAAGAATTCAATTATGAGCTTTTTCAGATTTGGCCCTAAAAATTAGGGTTTTCACAAAAATAGGAATTTCTGAAATCTGAAGACATAGTTGGAAGCTCCTTGCAAACATTGAAGTTTAGAGCTTTGGATCGAGATTTTTGGTTGGGTATATCTCCCAAAAACTCAAACCCTAATTCAGGGCTCTCCCTAGTGAACCTGGGAGGACAAAAAGTCCAATATAAAGGGTAAAACTTTGCTGATCTAATTCTAAATGCACCAGGCTAATCAGCTCATCAAGGCGCATCTTTCTATCCTTTCGAAAGTTGAAATTAACATTTTGAATTTTTAGGGTTTTTTTGACAAACCTTAATTCGGGACCAAATCCAGTTTTCAGCATTTCAAGTGGTAAGACCTAAATCTTTTCTATTTCAATTTGAAGTACACTTTAAGATGTCTCACCACACCAAGCTTGAGGATAAGCTTGAAGGGGCGGATAACTTCCAAGCTTGGAAGTATAGGATTGGGTTAATCCTAGAAAAGAATGAGTTGGACTCATATATAAAAGAAGACATCCCTATCCCAGAGGATGAAGAGGCCAAGGTATTGCATAAGAAGAACTTGGTCAAGGCAAAAAAAATCATTGTTGATTCTATTAAAGACCATCTCATACCCCATGTGTCTTCTCTAAAGACACCCAAGGAGATGTTTGACTCTTTGACCAAGCTATTTGAAGGGAAGAACATAAATCGGAAGATGACCCCGCGGAACCAATTGAAAGGAGTAAAGTTTCAGAATGGAGAAACCATTCAATCTTATTTTTCTAGGGTCTCCCAGATTAAGGAACAACTGGAAGCAGTAGATGAAATGGTGGAGAATGGTGAAGTTGTCATGACCACTCTGAATGGCCTACCTAGGTCATGGGACTCCTTTATTCAAGGAATCTGTGCAAGAAAGAAGTTGGTATCCTTCAATAGACTACGGGAAGAATGCTCACAAGAAGAAGCAAGGCTTGTGGCATGAGAAGAAAAGATGGGGAATGAAGATCAAGCTCTTGCAGCTCACACCAAAAGAAGCAAGCCCAAGAAGGAGCACTCTCGCTACAAGAGATCCTATCAAAAGAATATGAAGGATCTAAGATGCTTCACATGCAATGAGAAGGGTCACTTTGCTTTAGATTGTCCTAAGAACAAAAGGGATAATAACAACAACTCCAACAAGAAGAAGAAAGGCAGCAAAAGAAAGTTCCATGCTCATGCTGCCGAGGATGATGAAACTCCAAAGAAGAAGGCTAGGGAAGAAAGTGATGATCGTGATGATGACTCATCAAGTGAAGAAGAGTATGTTCTAATCTCTGCTCTCACAGGTACTATCTCCCATGGTTGTAATGATTGGTTGATTGACAGTGGGGCTTCCAAACACATGACTGGGTTTAAGGAATCTTTTGTGAATCTATCTAAACATGAATCACCCCATAAGGTGAAACTTGGGGATGATTATCAATACCCAATCAAAGGAAGTGGTGAAGCCTCCTACAACCAAGATTCTGGAAAATCTTTGAAGATGAAAGAAGTCCTTTATGTACCTGGGCTCAAGAAGAACTTACTCTCCATCTCTGCATTGGATGCAAAAGGTATGAGGGTTGCATTTGTGGATGGCCAAGTCCTAATGTGGCCAAAGGGTAAAACAATCGATGATGCAGTAGTGATTGGAGAGCAAGAGAGAGGTTTGTATAAATTGAAGGGTCAACCTGAACAGGCCATGATACATGAATCCATGGAGCCAAGTGAGCTTTGGCATAGAAGACTTGCTCATATGCATTATAGGGCACTTCCAATTGCAAGCAAGGCTGTAGAGGGTCTTCCTGAAATCAAGACCAAACATGAAGGTATTTGCAAAGGATGTGCAGAAGGTAAGAGCATTAAGAAGGCTTTCCCAAGCAGTGAAAGCAAGGCAAAAGATATCCTGGAAATCATCCACTCAGATGCATATGGTCCTATGTCATCCAGTTCTCTGAGTGGGTATGCTTATTATGTCTCATTTATTGATGACTTCTCCAAGAATAGTTGGGTATACTTCTTGAAGAATAAAGATGAGGTGCTTGATAAGTTCAAGGAATTCAAAACCTTGATGGAGAATCAAACTGACAAGAAGATCAAAACATTTAGATCCGACAATGGTGGAGAATTCACCTCAGGTGACTTTAAGAAGCTTTGCAGTGATTCATGGATTAAGAGGGAGTTGACTGCTCCTTATAATCCTCAACAGAATGGAGTTGCAGAAAGGAAGAATAGAACAATCATGGAAGCAGCAAGGGAAATGCTGCATGACCATGATCTACCTATGCATCTATGGGCAGAAGCAACTAGAACAGCTATCATTAGAGAAATTTTGAGGTCAAAAATTGGCCTCAAAACAAAGAAAATGTACTATAAAAAACAACCGATCACATTCTAGTAGATGACATCATCCCCCTTGGTGAGGTGGCATTGCATGAGTTAAGAATGCTTATTTGTCAATTTTCTATGGTGGATGAAAACACATAGTTAACCAAGGTAGTGGTGTAAGTACTTTTAAGTCATAAAGTAAAGTACTCATAATGATAGTCTTTTCATAAAATAATATTATTGTCATTTTCAAGTGAAGTACTCTTAATTCATAAAGAAAGTCCTTTCACATTGTTTTATAAAATAATATATTATCATTCTTATATTTTTAATTTTAAATTATATATTCACTCCATTCTATTTAATAACATAATGTCAAACTATTATAGAATAATAATAGATTTAATAAATAATAATAATAATAATAATAATGCAAAGTGGATTATAATAATATTATTAACATTTTACATGTAAATAAATTCTCAATTAAATTACATTATATTAAATTCATGAGAAAAGTACTAAATATAAAAATTCAACATAAAATTAAAAAAATAGCTCTTAAAAATATTTTTTATTATTTCATTTCATTTGCAAGTTCAAGACAAATAAAGGCTAAAGGACAATAAATTTTTGGGAATTTACAATGAATCTTAGTCACATCAATGTAGACTTATTTTATTAATTTTATTCTAGTGAATTTTGAAAAGCAACTCAACCATGGTTATTTATATTGTGCATAGAAAATAATGTGGGAGGTGACTTGTCATATATACCCACCCCATAAAACCCCCAATTCATAATATTTTAATATATCTCATATTTTTGTAGTACATCTCTTAGGAGGCCATTTTTTGACCTCAAAATCTCTCTAATGATATGTGCAGAACAGAACACCCCACAAGATATTGGACAACAAGACACCATAAGAGGCCTTTTCTTGTAAGAAACCTGAAGTCAGTCATCTCAGAATATTTGGTTGTCTAGTATACACTCATGTCCCAAAGGAAAAGAGGACTAAACTAGATCCTTCAGGAAAGAAGGGTATCTTTGTGGGTTATAGTGAAAGCTCGAAGGCTTACAGAATATACCTTCCAGGGTTCAAGAAGATTGATGTCAGCAGGGATGTAACATTTGATGAAAACTCAGCATTCATTAAATCAAGGAAGGGACCTATCAAAGTTTATGAAGAACCTAAGGAAACTAGATTTCAAGACACTACCATGACTGAAGCAGTTCCAGAAGTTGTTCATGAGTTTAAAGTCCGCAAGAACCTGTAGATCCACCCCGTGAGGATAACTCTCACAAGAGGAAACCTGCATGGGCTAGAGAGCTCATTTAAGATGCAGAAAGATTTGGCATTCCAGAAGAAGAACACATAGCAAAGAAGAGAACCAGATCACATACCAGCTATGTTTCTTTACTCCGTGACATTATGAACAAAGAGCCTTCCAGTTATGAAGAAGCAGCGGAAAAGAAAGAATGGAAGGATGCCATGGTTGAGGAATACCAATCAATAATGACGAATGATGTTTGGGATGTTGTCCCAAGACCTAAAGAGATGTCTGTTGTGACTTCCAAATGGATCTACAAAATCAAGCATGCTGCAGATGGCAGTGTAGAGAAATACAAGGCAAGATTCATAGCTCGTGGCTTCTCTCAGAAAGAGGGAATAGATTATGAAGAAACTTTTGCACCTATAGCTAAGTATACTTCCATCAGAACAGTACTTTCCCTGGCTGCAGCAATGAAATGGAAAATACACCAAATGGATGTCAAGACTGCTTTCTTGAATAGTTTAGTTGAAGAGGAAGTATATGTGGAGCAACCACTCGGTTTTGAAATACATGACAGGGAGCCATATGTGTGCAGATTGAAGAAAGCCTTCTATGGCTTGAAACAAGCTCCCAGAACCTGGTATGGTAGGATGGACAGTTTCCTATCTAGTTTGGGCTTTACCAAGAGTAAAGCGGATTCCAACCTCTACTACAAGGTTGAGGAAGGGAATACTGTGATTCTACTCCTGTATGTGGATGAATTATTTGTAACAGGAGATGACAGACTGATTGCAAATACTAAGAGGAAGCTTGCTGCTGAGTTCGATATGGAAGATTTGGGAATGATGCATTATTTCCTAGGTATGGAGGTGTGGCAGAGTGTAGGTGGGATCTTCCTTTGTCAAGGAAAGTACACAGTAGATATCCTGAAGAGATTCGGGATGATAGATAGAAAGGCCATGGCCACACCTATGGAATTGAATCTGAAGATTCTGTGTGATGCTTCATCTGAGCTGGTTGATGTATCTATGTATCGTCGGATGATTGGGTCCTTGATGTACCTGACGAACACAAGACCAGATATTGGCTTTGTTGTGAACACATTGAGCCAGTTCCTGATGGGTCCGAGGAGTGTTCACCTGGTTGCTGTAAAGCATGTTCTGAGGTACCTGAAGGGTACAGTGGATTATGGGCTCAAGTATGAAGTGAATCAAAAGTTTAACCTATAGGGTTATGTTGATTCATATTGGGATGGCAGTGCTGCAGATAGGAAGAGCACATCTGGGTGCTGCTTCAGTATGGGATCAGGTGTGATCTCTTGGTTTAGCAGGAAGCAGTCCTGCGTAGCACTGAGTATAGCTGAGGCAGAGTATGTTGTATCATGTTCAGCTTGTTGTGAGGCAGTATGGCTACGAAAGCTATTGTCTGAGTTATTTGATCTCCCATTGGATGCTATTGGTATCTTCTGTGATAACAAGAGTTATGTGAAGTTGTCCAAGAACCCAGTGTTTCATGACAGGCCGAAACACATAGAGATCAAATATCACTATATCAGGGATATGGTGCAGAGAGGAGCTGTGAAGCTCCTGTACGTTGCGACAGACGAGTATATTGCAGATGTGCTAACGAAGCCACTAGCTAGGGTGAAGTTCGAGTACTTCAGGGAGAGGCTTGGCATTCTTCAGATTGATGACACTTCGAGGAAGAAGTGATGGACACATTTGCTAAATCCATTTCAAGCATGTTGGAAGGAGGATCCTTCACATGGCTGTGGATGTAAGCGTTCGATGATGAGCATCAGGATGATGTTCTGGTTTCTGTTTTGTATGATTAGTTGGATCATTTATATGTATGTATGCATCATGTTGGATGTTGGATATGATCAGTTGGATCATTTATATGTATATGTATGTACGCATCATGTTGGATGTTGGATATGATCAGTTGGATCATTTATATGTATATGCATGTACGCATCATGTTGGATGCTGGATATGATCGGTTGGATCATTTATGTGTATATGTATGTATGCATCATGTTGGATGTTGGATATGATCAGTAGGATCATTTGTATGTATTTTGTATATGCATCATGTTGGATGCTTGGACCATGTATCTGTATATGTATCAAGTGGATACATTGTATGATTAGGTGGATCATGTATGGTGATATGTATCATGTATTTGTATTTGTATCAGGTGGATACATTGTATGATCAGGTGGATCATGTATGATGATATGTATCAGGCGGATACTTGGTATGCATCAAGTAAATGCATTGTATGATTAGGATGATCATGGATGATGAGCTTCAGGATGTTGCAGTGATGATGATCAGGATGACCATGTGTACATCAGGATGATGTATGTTGACTATTAGGTTGATACTCTATGACCGTGGATCAGGTTGTGCAGATGAGCATATAATTTTTCCCTGGGAGATTTGTAGATAGTCTTTCAAGGTTTTGCATATGGCATATAATTTGTCCCTGGGATATCTGGCAAATTCTCTTTCGAGGTTTTTCTATGGGAGGACATATAATTTGGCCCTGGGAGATTTGTAGATAGTCTTTCGAGGTTTTTTCTATGGCATATAATCTGGCCCTGAGATATCTGGCAGATGCTCTTTCGAGGTTTTGTCCTATGGCATAAAATATGTCCCTGGGAGATCCGATAGGTTGGGCTGTGTGCCTGTAATAAGTCCTAGGATGCTCTTGTGAGGTTTTTCCATGACCACATATAATCTGTCCCTGGGAGATCCTATAGGTAGACCTGTGTGCTCGTAACAGCCTGGGATGTTGTTGCAAGGTTTTGTGGTGACCACATATAATCTGTCCCTGGGAGATCCTATAGGTAGAGTTGTGTGCTTGTAACATCCTGGGATGCTCTTGCGAGGTTTTATGGTGAGGTCACATATAATATGGCCCTGGGAGATCCTATAGGTAGATCCGTGTGCTCGTAACATCCTAGGATGCTCTTTCGAGGTTTTTTGAGGCACGTAATAAGTCTTGAGGATTCCATAGTATGGCCAGTGATGATGAAGACCTGCAGGTGGTGGGCCTACATCCAGTATGAAAAAGGACTGGCTCTGTAGAACTTCCTATGATGAGTAGAGTCAGAGATTGGTTGAGATAGCAACAGCAGTGACGATGACGACGACGATGCATCGATGGCGATGATACTGAGAAGAAGACTTGTCTAGCAGATCTGTGTCGATAAATACCTTCCTAGTTAAGAGGGAGTGTTGATGTATATGTAACTTCGGAATGTATTTCATCTATGTATTTCATATATATTTATTGTACCCTTATTAGAGATGTGTTATTCCTCTATAAGGAAGTGTCGTCATGTGGATTGACAAGTGTCACAAGTGTGTGTACTTGCTGATGGGTTATTAGACCACCATGTGTGGGGTCGACCCTGAAATATATATTATATTGTGGATGTATCTAGATAGACAAGTCGGCCGCATAGTGTAGCTGGGCAAATAGGTTAAGTATAAATAGAGATCGGGAGATATCTATTCGTATCATTCAGAAAGTCACACTTCTCTCACTCTAAAAGTGGCGCACTAGTGAGGAGGAGGATCATTTTCTCTAGGAGACTATCTCAAGTGTATTTTTGTTTTACTTTGGTTTTACTGGGAAAACAGGTTAAGTATAAATAGAGATCGGGAGATCTCTATTTGGATCATTCAGAAAGTCACACTTCTCTCACTCAGAAAGTGGCGCACTAGTTAGGAGGAGGATCATCTGCTCTAGGAGACTATCTCAAGATTATTTTGGTTTTACTTTGGTTGAGCCATTGCTCTCTCTATCTCTAAGGAAGTTGTGGGGTTTTTCACCTTAGGGTTTTCCCCACGGAAACTCTGTGTCTCTTGTCTCTCATGCTTTTGATTCTTGTGATGCTTGCCATGCTTATTGTGATTTTTATGCACTGATATACTATATATGTTATTCTCTTAGTAAAGATCCAAGAGTATTGTGAATTAATGCTCAAATTTTAACAGTAAGGGCATTTTCGTATTTGCGAACTTTTGGTAGACGAGCGCAGGTTTCAACGGCCCAGATCCGATGGAGTTCAGATCTACAATGGTGTTGTTCGGGAATTCTACGCTTTATCAAGGAGAGGGACACTACCAACTTCTAGGGTGACACGTAAATGCATTGATCATATCACATAGGCTTCTACAAAAGGAAAGATATCAAGGTTCTTTAAGGCATACCTTATTAACGAAGTTCGATCCTAGCTTTCACTTGCTCCTTTCGATCGATCCTCCACTTGATCTTCTGTTCGATGAACCTGCAATACAAAGATACCTTCCTCAGCGTATCTTGACTGATATAACAATCATGAAATTGAAATACAATTTAAACATCAAATACAATCAAGCATTTAATCCAAACAAATATGCAATCCATTAGACATTTGATTAGGACGGGAAGGGCATTTCAACCTTTATTGTCAAAAGAAAATAATCAGTACAATTATACCTGATCATTCAGAGTGCTTGTGCAACCGGATCCTAGGATCCTGCTCTTCACACTAACTTTGGAATTCCTCCAGCATAACAACCCTTAATGCATAGTTTCTCCTCCTCTCTCTCATATGTCCCCCTTGTATTTATGGGACAAGGTAGGAATTTTGGATGAAGAGGTAGTTTGATTGGGAAGTTGGGGAAGTTGCAAAACAAACTTCAACTAATCCCAATTCATCAAATTAATATATTTTTGATTACTTTTTAAGGTGTACGCTACTTTTATTAAGTGGAGTAGCATTCAACATGCAACTTCCCTACTTTACAACCAGTGTTTGCAAGATTTCTGAGGCTGTATGCTACTCTATTAAAGCAAAGTAGAGTACTTCTGAGGGAAAACGCTACCTTAATGAAGTGGAGTAGAGTATTTTTGGAGGAAAACGCTACTATCATGCTTGTAGGGTAGCGTTTTTCCTTAAAAGTAGGTAAAAAGTGAGCTTTGTTAGCTGCAAAGGGGTAAGTCTAGGCCATTCACCATCTAGGGTCATCATGCTCTTCAATCCAAGTTGTCCTTTTGTGTGATCAACAACTTAATGTGATCATGGACGAAGAAGTGCATATTTGACCTATAACAGATGCCCCCTAATGTGTGAGGTCAGAGGGAAATGATGGCCGAAATACATTATAATTCCAAGTCAACGGAGGAGCAAGAAACCACAGAACCAAGTCACAAAAGTACCTGAAATAATCATCAAGGTCAGTGAGCAATTACAATCTTGACATCATACAGATGTGCAGTATGATACAACATGATCTCCGATACATAACTAGGAGATGTATATATAGCATGGCCATTGAAATACAAGCGTGGATCCATGTCAGAATGAGAGATCATAGCCATAACAACAAACTAGATCTATGTCTCATGGAGAGCCAAAAAATGAGTGAGGCTCAGTCTTGCACAACTTGGGTGATAACATAATGAGGTAATGCTATCAAAATCCCAAGGTCTTCATACAAACAACCCAAGGTACAAACCATAACCATGTGAATAAATGAGCTGAAAGTCAAACATGGGGGGTATCGTTTGATTACCGGTCATTGATATATACCGTTAACAAATGCGACGGCTTCCACCGATAATGATAATGGGGCCCTGTTGATGCCTCGTGGGTGCAGGGTAAGTGCAAAGTGATTGAATGGGTTCCAAGGCACGCAACAGGGGATGAAAACCCAGCCAAAGGCTTCGAAAGACCCTGCGCAAGGGCAATTCTATCCTCGAGCTGTTTGGTGTGGTAATCACCCACGGATATTTGGCCTCCGCTGGCACTCTAAGAGTAAAAGGTTTGATCTTTCAAAGATCAGTTTTTCCTATTAAGAAAAACAAGATGCAATATCTATTTAACAAACCTAACCTAACCTGCCTAAGGAAAGAATCTATCCTAACTCAAATCTAACCTAAAGAGGGAAAGTTGATATTGTGCAGATCAGAACCTGAAGTGTGATAAACAAGTGATTAAGTACCTTAAACATAAATGTCTTCAGGTTCTTCACTTGTTAATTAAAGTTTTATCAATTAAGAAATTAAGTGACAGTCCTTCAAAGTGTTTAAGCCCATTCAAATAACTGATCTGTAATCATGGTGTTAATTGAAAAATTAACAATTGATTATGTATATTTAATGGCATCGAATCATTTGCAGAAATATAAAAGTAATAACTGGTCAATCAAAGAAATTTAACAGAACAATCAATAGCTTGAACCTAACATACAGAAAAATCAATATGAAGGCTTTGTGCAGAAATAAATAGCCTGCAAAAGATTAAATACATTTAAACCGATGACAATTTGAAACATTTAACTCAGCGATTCTCAAAGAAATTTGAAGAACACAAGAAGGTGGAGAAAAGATAACTTTACTACGTATAAAAGTATTGTACAAAAAATACAATGGCTCGAAGAGACAGAGCATCTTCAGTCCATACTCCTACTGAATCAAAATTCCAAAATTCCCAACCCTTTGCTAAGGGAAACATTCCTCCTTAAATACTAAATTTTTATCCCAAAATCCCAGAAGGAGAAATTATACAAAATAGAAATTACAAAAATCGGCCCCAACCGTCAATCCAATAAAACTTGCTATTTTCCAACTTGAAGGATTTTCTGCCACCTTATAACCAAAAGATATTAGAAAGAGTTATTCTTCAGTCAGCTAAAGTCTCATGGCACCATAGAGATTCAATAAACGATTTCTCATTATCTTCGACGAGTGGCATGGTTTGTGGAACTTCTGGTGTAAGAAATTCGGGATCAGGTAATTCATGGTCAGAAACAAAGAAATCCATTAAAGGATTTACTTCAGAAACAGTGGCCAGTACATTAGGTTCCCCATTGATTATAAAGTCTCGTATGATATCGTCATCAAGGTCAGCTGGTTCTTCCAGAACTTCCTTGCTCTGCTCCATGGAATTTTGCACATAGGAAGATAACGCTTCAAAATCTCCTTCACTACTGCCGCTACTAAAATCAAGAACACGTGCATCAAAAGGTGGTGACAACGTTTCTTGATATAACAAAGGGTAAAGTTCTTCATCATCAATAAGAATATTAGAAGGTTCACCTCCTGCATGAAAATTACTCATCCTAGGTAAATCTTATATAACAAGATTCCCAGAACATTGTACAGAATGTTACCTATTACAGAAAGCAATGAACAATGTAGAATCTTCACGTTAATTGCTACTTTAAAACAAACAGGAAGGGTGACATGGATTGAACGAGGTGATTTGCAATGATTAAAATTACGCAGCAAACCCATTATAATTAATTCAACTGTCATGAAAACCCGAGATTTGAGTTTAAGCTTGTGCGAAGTACAGGCTTAATTACTACTTGCATGATTTTGAAATGCGTTTACGATCACATCGTTATAGGCAACTTCCCATCAATAATTATAGCTAGTAATTAATAATGGAAACTGAGGCTGGGGTAATATAATTGATCTGCAAAAAACCTGGATTAGGAGTTCTAGTACACTGGTCATAATTTATTCACATGTAACACATCGGATCAATCTGATCTGAATTTCATGACAATTATAGAAGCTTTGAAGTCGGAATTTAAGTGAAAAGACATGATCATTAAGAAGCGGAAGAAAAATGACAAATTGTCAAAACTCAAGACTAGACACGACGAACTTAAGGCAGAGCAATGGTGTCCATCCAAGATGAAGCAATTGATAATATTGTAGTAGTATCCACTGTGACAGAAAAATGATAATTTGGGAGAACCAGTTTTCAACAGATAAAATAACGCATCCTGACTCAACTGATTAACCAAAATCATCATGACCGCAAGTTCATAACAATGGATTGCTAAGATTAGATGGAGTGGGATGCGGAATCGATTTCCATTATGTTCATGAAGTTTTATTGAAAGAATTCCGCAAGTCGAAATCCGAAAGTGCAGGTTTGCGGGTTGCAGGTAGCAAGAAAAAAAATGGAAAATAGAGAAAGGATTCCCGAAGGTCGAAAACCGACCATGTAGGTAACGGGTCTTGGGAACGTCACACTATGAAGCGGGATAATCATCCCGAAAGCCGCATTCTGAAATTCACGAATTGCAAGTTTCGGGAGCACACAACAAATAAACGAAAACGACCATCCCGAAAGCCGAATACCGCCATTGCAGAATTCATGTTACGGGGTAATTATTCCTTAATCTTACTATTGATTAATTCCGCAACCCACGAATGTCGGGTTGCGGATTACGGGATCACCAAACACCAAAATTTTAAACAACAATTCCGCAACCCGCAAATGTCGGGTTGCGGATTTCGGAGACTCCAAATGCTGATTTTCGGAATGATGATAACAATCAACAAAATAATGAAAAATTTAACTTTCTTTTCTTTCTTTAGATTGAAAAAACCTTGGAAAAATGAACAACAGTTTCAAACAAGCAAACCAAAGGCATGGGTGAAGAACTTTAGAGTTAAAATCAAAATTCTAATATTTACAAAAAATGACTCACCCAAACACCTTAGTGTTTATTAAGATCGGGGCTCCCATGCTCAAGTAAGCATGGGATCTGTTGTGGCCACAACAATTGGGGACTGCCTGGGAAGAACCAGTTATATCTGCAATCAAATCCAACTAAAGACAACATGTTAATCAACCGATTTCTTGAAACCCAAGTCATAGAAGATGCTGAAAAGATAACAGTCAACAAACAGTGATCATAAAAATGGATAAATGTCAATCAATGACCATTGTAATGATAACACTCATCTGATAAGGATATTTAGAGAGTGGTACTGAATCTTTATCATGATGTAGTCATTGAAAGACCAGCTTGACTTGAACATGAGAGCAACCCTAGAAATGCTCATGGATATCCTGATTACATATCTCTTTGGTTTATTAATTGAGTAATCCTCTTTGGTTTATATTAATTTTTTATTTTTATTTTTTTAATTTTTTTTTAATTTTATTTTTGGAGAAAAGATAACTTTAATATACATAAAACTTTGTCGATACAAGACCACTATACCGACTTGGTGATTAGACGAAATAGTTCCATTCACAGGCCTGATATGGAAACTGGTCAAGCTAGCTCGATGACGAGACTCCTTGTCTTCTGGTTGTAAGACCAAAAGAAATTATCATGGATTGGTGACCATGTAGTGATAATCCCAGTCCAAGGTCATACCCATGATCATAGTAGGGTTGGCTTGTGATAAGAACCCCCTATTCTTGTATACAACAAAATCTTATGTGACGGAAACAGTTTATTATGGCATAAGCTACAAGGCATTACCATGGCTTGGTGACCATTTAGTGATAATGTTACTCACCAGTGCTTTGCGGATCATGAATGGACCGACCTGTAATAGGATCTTCCATCTTTCAGAATAACTGAAAGTCACCTTCCAAGTGTGGTCGCTTGATGTGAAGATGTCATTCCACTTTAACCACCTATGAACCTAATGGGCTAGCTTGATAACAAGACTACCAACCTTGTAACTTATAATTTTTAAACAAAATTTATATTCAAAATGATTGTAAAAGGATCCACAAGGAATCGAAGCTAGTCAAGCTATTATGATATGTTGTTCAACCATGAAACATCAAATAGAAAAATGATAACCAGCCTCTATACCTCAATTACACTAATGAAGCATTGCAAAAGATAATGATCAAGGTGAAAAGAATCCATAAATACTGCACTTATTGACTGTTTATTCCTCGGAGAAAATTCTAATCATAAGCTAGGAAATATGATGAATAATAATGCTGATACTTCAGAAACAATTGTTTCCCCCAGAAAAATGATTCCAAGCCATTACCAAAAGTGCGAAGCCTTACTACTAAAATCAAATCAAAACAACAAAATCAATCAGAATGTCCAGACTATAAAAGAAATGACTGAAAAACCAACCACACCTATATACAAATGCATCAAATTGCTCAGGAAAAATACTTCTTGAGAAGAGATATATTCACCGAGTAGGTGTCTACAACTCCCTCCAATGTTTGCAATCGAATTGTGTTGGGACCAATATTTTCAGCAATAATGAAAGGTACTAGCCAAAGGCGTTGGAACTTGGTGTACATATTTTTGTCTTTACGTTGCTTGTCCCATCTCAAAACCAGGTCACCAATGGAAAACTCCCTATCATAAGAAGATTTTTCATCAAACCATCTCTTCACCATCTGCTGATGATGATACAACTTGTTCTTGGCTATTTCCCTGTCCTCCTCCAGCTTCAAAAGGGTATCAATCCTCTACTGGAGGGGAGAAGAATCATCTTCTTTAACAAACTGGGCCAATTATAACGAAGGAATGGTGAGGTTAGTGGGGAGGATGGCTTATTTGCCATAAACCAGATAGTATGGGGAGTTTGCAATTGCTTCTTTTGGGGTGATTCGATCTACCCATAATGCATTATACAATTATGTGTTCCAATCTCTGTGATGAGAGGCTCCAGTTTTCTTGAGAATATTAATTAGGTTTTTATTTGATGATTCAGCCAAGCCGTTACCCTGAGGGTAATAATTGGCAGAAATTTGAGCTTAATTCCCATCTCAAAGGAATATTCAGTTATATCGATTGAAGAAAAGTAGGATGCATTATAAAAAACTAAATACTCTGGAGCACCAAAGCGTGTGACAATTTGGCTGTCAAGGACAGAGATCACTTGGGTGGCATTGCATTGCTTAAGAGGAGCTACTTCAACCCATGTAGTGAAATAGTCCATGGCTGTGAGAATATACTTATGTTGGAGAGATGAAGGAGGGTTTATAGGCCCAACAAAATCCAGTCCCCATTGTTGAAATGGAAACTGAACCGTAACTGGGTAGAGGAAATGCAGGTTTCCTAAACCTCCCTCTACATTTCTGGCACGGCTCACATTTTCTCACATAAGCATAGGCATCTTTAAACAGTGTGGGCTAGTAATATCCATCCTTGAGAATCTTGTGTGCTGTCCTCTCTCCTGAAAAATGGCCTCCAGCTGGACCTGAATGAAATTGAAACAAAATGTCATCAGTTTCATGTTTTTCCAAGCATCTGAGAAATACTCCATCATAATTTTTCCTAAAAAGAACTTGATCAATGAGTTGATAAGGAGAAGACTTTAGTATTAAAGATTTTCTTTTCTTAAAATCGAGAGTTTCAGGAGCAAACCCATGGTTCAAAAAAAATTTGATATCGTCGTACCATTCTGATGTCGGGGCATCCATAACGTTAACAACACCTGGGGGAATTTCTTCCTCGCGATCCAATTCAGACTGCTATTGTGCAGGGTCATTGGATTGTGTTTTAAGAAGACAAAGGCCCTGCCCTTTTACAATTTTTGCCGGTCTGATCTCAATATCATATTCTTGTAGGGCAGTCATCTAATGGGCCCTCTTTTCCCCTAACTCTTTCTGAATGAGGACATTCCTGATAGTAGAATATGGAACAATGACTTTGGTTCGGGACTTCAACAAGTAGGGTCTGAAATGTTTGACAAATTTATAAACTGCATAGGCTTGCTTAACAATCTATGAATATTTAAGCTCTGCACCTTTGAATGTTGAGCTCATGAAAGAGATGGGGATTTCTACATCATTATCATGCTTTTGCGTTAGCATAGCTGCATAAGAAAAATCAGTTGCAAAAGTATAAAGAATGAAATCCTTATCAAAATATGGGGACATGAGGGCAGGAGTTTCTACAATGGCCTTTCAAATTCTGATAAATGCATCTCTTTGCTCCTATGACCAAGTAAACTGCACATCTTTCTTGACCAAAAGTTGCAATGGTTTGACTATTTGAGCAAAATTTGGTACAAATCTTCGTACAAAATTTATCTTACCTAGGAAGGATTGCATTGCTTTGCACAAACCAGGTAAACCAATTTTTGAAATGGCCTCTATATGTTCAAGGTCAATAACCATACCTTCTTTCGAAACAATGAAGCCTAGAAGCTTTCCTTCAGTTACTGCAAAAATAGATTTCTTCGGGTTGAGAGAAATGCTGAATTTTCTGCAGCGATCAAAAACCTATTTGAAAGCAAACACACGTTCATGTCGTTTCTTAAAATAAATGGTGATATCATCAAGATAAACTACAACCGAATTATGCATTAACCCTCGGAAATCTATATCCATAGCTCTTTGAAAAGTAGCTCCAACATTGATCAACCCGAAAGGCATTCGTTTGTAAGCAAAAGTACCCCATGGGGTTCTAAAGGACTTTTTTAATTGATCGTCCGGGGCAACCATAACCTAGTTATACCCCGAAAAACCATCCAGGAGAGAAAACATCTCTGACACAGCTACCTTCTGAAGAATCTACTCCATAAGTGGAACAGGATAGTTGTCTTTCTCAGAAGCCCGATTTAAGTTCTTGGAATCAACACAGAGTCGAGTTTCTCCATTTTTCTTATGGACAGGTACTAAGTTGGCGATCCACCGAGTGTGCCTGACCGGTAAGATAATATGAGCATTGAGTAACTTCTCCAGTTCCTTTTTTATAAAAGGATTGAAACTGGGGTGCATCTTCTGCAGCTTTTGGTTGAAATGGCTTAACTTCTGGTTTCATGGGTATGTTGTGGAACATCACGCTAGTGTCAAAAGTTCTGAATTCGTCATAAGTCTAGGCAAAGACATCTTTATACTGTTTACACAATGCAATAATGGCTTTGCGTTCTTCAGGGTTGCAATCAATTCTCAAATTGATGAAACGAGGTTCCTGTTCGGTGCCTAGGTTGACCCCCTAATAATTTAAAGATGAACTTTGAGTTTCACAATTAGTCTGGGATTTGAATTTGTCCTATAAATCATAAAAATTCTCTAGATCGATCACCGATTTCGGGATGATGTTTGAGGAATCAGTGAGAGACTTTTCATGTTCTGCTTGATGGTCTTTCGACATTTAGAGAGTTTGAAAAGAACTTAAAGAAGATACTAGGGTTGGTTTTTTTTGTAAATTTAGTCTCCTATGTCCGAAAAGGCATAAAACGATGCAAGGAAGAACTCTTCTGGTCAATGTTGACTATAGTATACATTTTTCGTAATTAATCCATACAGCTGGAAAAATGGTTAAACTTATACTAGATGGATGTTCTTCAAATCCTTTAATGAGTGTGAAAGAAAACAAGCTCGATTAACAATCTTTTCATATTTAGGGAGTCAAAAAGAGATTAAAGGAGACTCCATAGAGTTCCTTTGCTGTAATTAGTCTCACGAGGTCGTAAAATTATAAACTACTACTTGAAAGATGACTCTTCATTGTTCCAATGAGCTTGAAAACAAAAAGTATGCTTTGATAGACAAGGTCACTAGAATAGAGAAATCCCACCATCCCAAATTCTTGTGAAAAATAGCCATCATTTGATGAAAACCATCATTTAATATCTTCATGAATCTCATCTTCAAACACTTAATTGGAAAAACATAGCTCATATAGAAGGGAAGAAAATTTGAAAATGGTAAAAACAACAGTTTAAAGTAGTTTAAAGAGAAAATAGTGCAAAACTTAACTCATTTTACCTCACAATTGTACCTTCGTGGATATTTTCCCTCTTTTGGAGCAGATTTTGGAATATGAATTTCAGGAGATTCAGGAGACCATTTGAGGAACCATCTAAGGAAGGTTTGTATCCTCACCATAGTCTTTCATTCTATGGTTTTAATTCTTCATTTCATGCAAGTTTCAAGTTGTTTTGAGATTGGATAGGGATTTAATGGCACCTCCCAACTTCATCTCCCCCGTAGATCATTATCTAGGGATATAAAGTTGGGATTTATTTTCCATGTTTACACTAGCAGAGGAAATTTATTGCCCTATAACCTATTGGTGGAGGGAAATAGTCACAATTTGAAAAACAAATTGCACACATCTCATCAAATAAAGAGGGATTTTAGCTCAAAATTTGACCAATGACTTCTTCGGTGATGTGTAGAGGTTATTGGGAAAAATGATTGAGGCCAAAGAGATGGCTTCTTTGCATGATCCAAACACCATGGAAGCATTAATAAACTGTGTATTCCTCAAGATTTTCAATACTCAATGCATGAGGAAGAAAGTGCTTCTATTAAACCATCTGATAAACACGTGGAATACAAATGACCAAGCTTTTAATTTAGAACCCCATACTCTTGACATAGAGTTGGAGGATATTTTTTCTTAATGAGGATCTCCAAGTGGGGGGAATCAATTACTTTAGCCACTCATCAAGGAATTGAATCTTCTACTGAGAAATAAATGGCCCACTATTTTAGGGAAGGGGCTCAGAAATGTAGTGGAAATATTTTTATCAAAGACATTACCGATCACCCATTACACATGATTTTGTTTACCATAAAAAAATAGGTGAGTAGTATACAACCCCATATTGCTTCAAAGGCACATATGGCATATGCTATTGAGTTCCTTCAGCCCAAAATTTTCAATTGGTGTGAAGGTGTTTTGGTGAACATGAAAGATCAAATCACCAAGTGTAAGTTAAGAGGGAAGAAATAGTTTGGATATGGATCACTTCTAGTGTCATTTTTTTTTAGCAGATACCTTTGATGTGTCCATAGATAGATATTCCCATGCGACCTCCATCTGAGCGGAAGATGGAACAATGGACAATTCTTGTGTCCCAATTTTGGAGCCCTTAGGTTTTTTCATTTGATGCTAGTTTCATCACATGGTGGCAAAAACAGATTCCCATGATCGATGATTTTCCATACGTAGGGATGGATTTAAGGGTGACAGGGATTTAGTGCTTCTTGATGGAGCACGATGGGATGCAAGAGGTATTCTTTAAAAGAATGTGTCCTTGAATTATTATTTTGTCTTATATTTTTTAATGTTTTTGTTCAACAATGGGGTTTTAACCATGTTCATATTTTATTTCCGAGATCGAGTAGTGGTACAACTAAAGGGAATGTTTCCATTACGTCATCATGGGGAGACATATGAGAATGAGGAGACCAAGGCTGGAGGTCTTCGTTACATAGAGAAAAACATTAGGGGTAGAATTATGGGTGTGCCCACAATATGGATGCAAGATGTTCCTTATCACCTCTAGAGGCACACAATGGGAGTTACAAAGAGCATTGATCATTTCTTGCAACGACTAGACCAAGATGATGAGTAGAGTTTGATATTCTAGCATCGCCCTAGTTTTGTGCTATATATATGATGTATGGGAGATGTAGCCCAAATTTTTCCCCTATGTACGTTTTGAATTTATGATGTGAAAAAATATTTATACTATATATATATATATATATATTGATCTTGTTTTGACTAGTTGTTCCTAAGTGTTTAACTGTTTGATCAAATGATGATTTTTATTTTTTTCACTTCTTATATGCTTTGTGATTATGGAAATTTTATGTGTGCAAGATTCCATCCTAATATAAAATTAGCTAGTGAATTGGTCGTAGTGTTAAATTCTCTTGGTATGTGTCAATATTCAATATAATCGAATGATATTTCAAGAAGGTGAATCCTTCAACAAAGACAAAGTAATGTAGAGTTGTGGATGGCATAAATGCAGTTCATTTGCAATACCACAAGTTAGGAGTGTAGGTTAAAGATCATATAGGATATGTCGACAGAGGAAGCATCAATCAAAATTATAATCATGGCATTATATTCCAACATGTTATTGGTTGTGAGGGCGAGGTAAATCCCTCCCAAACTCACTAACTCATATGTAAGGGAATATACAACCTAAGTTGCAGAAGCAAGGTTCTGAGTATGTCTACTAGCACTTTCTGCAAATCCAAAGTATACCAAAGGGGGAACCAACACCTGCGTATTCAAGAACAAAGTGGGACAAGTAGCGATAAGTGAAACAAGACCTTACCTAGACTTTACATGCAAAAGAAAATCACACCACACAAAAACATACAAAACCTATGGTACAATACTATACAATGTACAAATGCAGGATAACCCCTAGGCATAGTAATTTTTTAGATGAATCCCATTCTGGGGGTCCTTTAATGGAGTTCCATTATAATATACCAGCTCGTGTGCACCCTTTTGTAGTGTACATTTTACAATATGCAGGTCATGCAACATGGATTCGAACTTATCTAACCCTAATTTATCATTGTCTTGATCATAAAATAGAACTAGGTGACCTTAATTAAATGCACGAGGTTGGATGGATTTGTCATATTGGGTCTTCATGCATTTCTTGTGTGTCTCATTGGAAAGAGCACCATCACGATGAGTCTCATCGAGATTTTCCAAGTACAAGAACCATTCTTCCTCGACGGAGGTGTTTGGTAGGAGCTCAATGGCTAGTTTAAGTGATGGAATTTCTCATTCAATAGGAAAGACTTCCTCTAGAAAATAAACCAATTGTAATGGCATAAATCCGTTGGAAATTTTATGGAATTCCTATAATCCCAAAGTGATAAGAAATGTTTTAATTTCCAACTTGATATGTGTGCCCCTACCATCCATTGGATCATGCTTTCAATAATTTATTGATGGCCTCTACTTGTGCATTCACTTGGGGATAATATGGGGATGAGTTCTCATGGAAAAAACCCAATTTGGTGCTTAACTCAACCATTATATGGTTTCAAAAGTGTGAACCATGATCAGTTACGATGGCTTGTGGGAATATGAATTTAATGATAATGTGATTGAACAAGAATAAAGAAGCAATGTTGCCATCATTTTCTAATGTAGGCATAGCCTCAAAAAATTTGGTAAAATAGTCAATTGCAACCATAATATAACCATGTTCCATGACTGAGGTAGGATTATAGGGCATAAATTCAATTCCCCATTTTGCAAAAGCTCCGATGGTAAAAACTAGATGAAATGGAGAGGGTGAAGAGCACTTTTTAGGATGAAAAAACTAACAACAGGGGCACTTCTTTATTGCTTCCATACACTCTTTCAAAATTGATGGCCATAAGTACCCAGCATGCAATATTTTCTAGGATTTAGCCATGGTAGAAAGTTGACCGCCACATTCTCTAGAGTGACAGTCATTAAGGATGTGATTGGCTTCATCATGAGTTAAATAACGTCGTAATATAGATTCAATTCCATGGCGATACGAAGTGTCACCAACTATGAGTTATTATTTAACATGACAATGAATGCAATGATGATATTCATGAGATAGCTCAGTTCTAAAGCATTGGGTTTGGAGATATAAACTGATGTATCCATACCAAGGGTTAGATGTGATAACGACAAACATCGAATCATCAAGAAGAGATTCGATGGGATCCGTTTCTTCATCAATACAAGGACGGTCACATGTAAGGTCAATGAGAACTATTAATTTATTTGATTTAGATTTAGTGAATTCCAGGTTGAATTCTTGAAGAATGATTATTCAATGTGAGTATTTCCCACCTAGTACTTGACAAGTCAAAATATGGTACATGGGGTTGGTGTAATACCCCTAGCCCAGATAAAGTACTGATACGATATCTTGAACAATTTGCTATGAAGTATGTACATAGCAAGATATGATTTTAATAGAAATACCAACTAGATGCGTGATGAAAAATACATTGAAGAGGAGATGCAGAGATTAACTGAGGGTTGTGAGGGGGTAAGGTCTACTTATGTACCTTGTCTCCTTAAACATTTTTTTCCTAAACCTTATGATAAAATCCCAAAACCCATACTCCTAAGCCATATTCATAATGGGGGATTAATTAATAATTAAATATTATTAATTATTATTTAAAGCTGAGATTAAGTGGATAATCATGATTATGGATGGAAGGAACGTGTTCCTTTGGGACAACCACATGGGATCCCAAAGGAGGAAACGATGTTGCTTTGGGAAAGTAGTACGAACAGACTGGGGGAGGTCGGAGGACTCGGAGAAGGCACTCAAAGGACATGAAGGGAACGAAAGAGTGGGGTGGATGCTGCAGAATGAACAGAGAGTGAAGAAAACTTGGGAAGAATCCCTATGATGAAACTTGAACATCGTTATGCTGAGTTAACCTGATTTGACCATGAATTCCTTGGTTGCATTCACCAATCAATTGGAATTTGTCCATGAGACCCTGAGTGAATTTTGACGCTTGGAGTGAAGTGTATCGCTGTGCGTTTGGGGAAGGAAATCTAGTGGTTCAATTGTGGAATTGGAAAGGAATGGGTTATCAAACTGTTGTTTTATTGAACCCCTATGTATATAGATTCTCCCTGTTAATACCACCTTTGAATCTGTGAGTGAGTTGATGTGGTTGGTGAGACACCTTGGGTTAATGTTTGGATCTTAGCTCGGGGGTGGACTTAGGAGCTGAAATAGTACAAACTAGACAAGTTCTAAGGTTGGGTGGAGCATGGCTCACATGTAGTCAGTTACCACAATTATGTGAATTTTAGATAAGTGTTTATGTGGATGAATTTTAATGTCCATATGATACATTATGATTTCTATGTTCAAATCGTTGAATGAAGGTTGCAATTAAATGTAAGCCATAATTATGTTATGCATAAGCCTATGTAGAAGGTTGTATTCATGTTGGATGTTTCCTTCAATTACATGAGTTATCTGCACTATGAATCTTGCATGTGGAATATGTATTAGTTATACCTAATTTATGCGCCTCATGGTCATACCCTTATTGATGAATGGACGGATCATGTCTTGATAGGCATAAATATGGATATGAGGACTAAATGCATGATTGGGTGCTTTTCCCATGAATGAGGTTGTTTTGGGTTGATTAAATATGAAGGATATGATATGTTCATATATCTTAGTGTCATTCTTTATGTTGCTTATGTATTATCCTTCACCCTTCTAAGGGATGGTTAGTTTTCACCTGAACTCTGGGAAAATATAGAGTTGAACCTTGATATGTTTCAGAATATCTCTATAGGTCTGGTGAAGGTGGAAATATTGGAAGGAAAGGGAAGAGTTCCCCTGCTGTAGGATTATCCAACTTAGGTGGGATTTCTAAACAGAAGTTTAGTTGGAGTCTTAGCTGCTTGGATTTATCTGATGGGGGTGGGAATTGCACCATTGGATAGAGCTCTTCAAGAGATTTCCAACAGTTCCATCCTTTTTCCATTTGGTCCAAGGAGGTGGAAAATATGATCCTTGAATGTTTGGATGAAATTGGGTGTGTTTCTGCAATTCCGCATCCGCAATACGAATTGCAGAATGTGGATCGGATTGTTGCTGAAATCTTATTTGCGGGTGCGGATGGCATGCTTTTGGATTCATGTGTATTAAATTATGTTTATGGTAAAATAAAGAAAGTTATGAAGTTGTTAACTAGATGTATAAAAGAATTTTTTTTTTTTTATAGTTTTATACTCTAATTTGTTTGTGTGTGTAATGCAGGTACATTACAGATTGGTATCAGAGCGTCGGTTGCGGCTCTCCGACCTTTGAAATTGAAATTTTTTTCCTAAAAAGGGATATATACATGTATTTGAATATATGATGTAATTAATTTGAGACTAGTAATCATTGAGAAATTTCAAATTTCTAGCATTATACAAGAATATTCAGTCATTTAAATTGCAGACTGTCAATAAAGACATGAAATCAGAACTAAAGAGATTGCAGCGGATGCCAAATTCTCTAATTTTGTTGAAGAAATTAGTGGTGAATTTCAAGGAAATGAATCCATTGGTCACCTAAGTGTCGAACATGGACCATGGTTGTTGTGCAAACCCTGAAGGAATTGCAGGTTGGAAACCGAAGAGTTCTGCAAAAAAATAATTGGAACAACAAAACCAAATTAATCAACATTTATTGCAGAATTTGGTTCAGCTGAAAAATCAAATGCATCAAGTGACTTCCAATGTGGAAAGAGGTGAACAATCCATGAACATGTAACACTTCTCTCAGGAAAGAGAGGAAAACATAATGAAATTACATTCCCATCATAAAACCAATGAAGGTTCTCATGGGTATAAAAATAATCAGCAAGTTAACTACCCTAGAAGGAAAAAACAGAGAAAGCATGATGTGATGCTAGAAGTTGAGCTCAGAAAATTAAAACACTCAACCTTTGATGGAAATAATTCTGGTGATGCTACAGAGCTATGGCTTATGGAAATGAATACATATTTTCATTTACATTACTACTCAGAAAACCAGGAAGTGTGGATTGCAATATATAATTTGCAATGAAGGGATTATAAATGGTGGAAACATCTCAAACAAGTGGAGGAATTGGATGAGAAGCATATTTATTGGAAGATATTCCAAAGACTCTTTAACAAAGAATATCTATAACAACAGTACTATGATAAAAGATACAAGAATTCTTTGAGCTCAAATTGGGAGGCATGTCCATGGAGGACTATCAAAAGAAGTTCCTGGAGCCGTTGGGATATGTTGAGTTTATCAAGGATAACTGTTAAATTTTTCATAATTCCATTCTATATTATCTAGGATCACTAAGAGAATAACATGTGCAACATATCAATCATAAACACAAGAGACAATAGACACATAGCTTCTTCAGGGAAAACCAAGAAGGTGAAAAACCCCGCAACTTCCTCAGAGATATAATAAGTCACAAACCAAGATCATAATGATCAAACCCAAAAAGATGTCTCTAGTAGATACTCCTCCTCCTCCACATGTGCACCACTTTCTCTCTTAGCTATGCGAGCTTGAGAAGTGAGTGAATGAATAGAATGAGAGACACAACCTCTCTATCTATAGACTGACTTGACCTACCAATAAACTAATAGGGCCGACTTGCTAATGAAGTCTAATAACCCAACCAAATGAGCTAACTAGGGCCGACCTTACACTGGTGGTCTAATAACCCATCAATACAAATGACGATACTTACAATGTAACTTGCGATACTTGCAAATACAAATGACGACACTTCCAATCAAAGGAATAATACATCTCTGTTGGATATACAATAAAGTACAAATGTAATATACAAGTGAATATCTTTCGAAGTTACAAATACATCAACACTCCCTCTTATCTAGGAAGGTATTCTCTAGACACAGATCATTAATACATATTGGTGCAAGTGTTCAATTCTAGAGTTGGATCATCGTCACTGGATCATAGAGCATCACCATCATCAGTGCTGCTGTACTCGAAATCTCAATCAATGGGCTATCTATGAATTCTTCTAATCATAGGAAGTTATACAGAGCTAACCCTTTTTCATGCTGGGTGTAGGCCTAGCCTCCTGTAGGTCTTCATCATCTGTGTGAATGGTCTGATAGAGGTGGAATCTCAGGACTAATTATGTGCTGATGCAATACCTAACAAGAGCATCCCAGGAACATTTATGTTCCTAAGCACGACCGGAAAGATCTCCCAGGACTGATTACATGCATCCCTTCATAATACCTTTAAAAAGCATCCTAGTAACATTTATGTGACGCAACATGCTTGGAAATATATCTAAAGAGCATCCTAGGACTTATTACGAGCACACAGCTCAACCTATCGGATCTCTAGGACTGATTACATGTGAATAGGAAATACCTTTAAAGAGAATCCCAAGAACATTTATGTGCCGCAGCACGACTGACAAGATATCTAAAGAGCATCCCAAGACTTATTACAAGTACACAGGTCAACCTATCAGATCTCGAGGACTGATTACATGCCTCCCTAACAAAACCTTGAAATAACATCCCAGGACTGATTACGAGCACAAAGCTCAACCTATTGGATCTCCCAGGATATTTTAGATGCTACTACACAACCTACCACATATCATCCATGACCTCAAAGTATCAACCTAATACTCATGATACATCCGATCATCATCACACGGTGCATCAACCTATTGCACATCATCATCACATGATCATCCTGATCATCATCATAGCATCATCCTGATGCATATGATCTAGAGTATCATCCTGATACTCATCACACATGATCATCCTATTCATCGTCATAGCATCGTCCTGATGCATATCATCCAAAGCATCATCCTGATACTCATCTCACATGATCATCCTGATCATCGTCATAACATCATCCTGATGTATATCATCTAAATCATCATCCTGATGCTTATCACACAGCGCTTACATCCACAGCCATGGGAGGATCCTCCTACCACCATGCTTGGAATGGCTCCTACAAATGTGTCCCATCACTTCTTCCTCGAAGTATCTTCTATATGAAGAACACAAAGCCTCTCTCTGAAGTACTCGAACTTCACTCTGGCTAGTGATTTGGCCAACACATCTGTAATCTGCTCATCTGTCGCAACATACTGGAGCTTCACTGGTCCTCTTTGCACCATATCCCTGATATAGTGATATTTGATCTCGATGTGCTTCGACCTATCATGGAACACCGGATTCTCAGACAACTTCACACAACTCTAGTTGCCGTAGAAGATACAGGTAGCATCCAATACGAGATCAAATAACTCAAATAGTAGTTTCCTAAGCCATACTGCCTCACAACTAGCCGAACAAACTACAACATACTCTGCTTTGGCTGTACTTAGTGCTACGTAGGATTGCTTCCTGCTAAACCAAGAGATCACACCTAATCCCATACTGAAGCGACACCCCAAAGTGCTCTTCCTATCTGCAACACTTCCTGCCCAATCTAAATCAACATAACCCTCCAGGTTAAACTTTTGATTCGCATCATACTTGAGCCCATAATCAACTGTACCCTTCAAGTACCTCAGAATATGCTTTACAACAATCAGGTGAACATGTCTACGATCCGTTAGGAACTGGCTCAAAGTGTTCACCGCAAAGCAAATATCTGGTCTCGTGTTCATCAGGTACATCAAGGAACCAATCACCTAACGATACACCGTGACATCAACCAGATCAGATGAAGCACCATACATAAGCTTTAGGTTCGATGCCATCAGTGTGACCATGGCCTTGCAGTCCATCATCCCGAACCTCTTCAGGATCTCTACTGCATACTTACCTTGCCGAAGGAAGATCCGATCTGCACTTTGCCACACATCCATACCTAGAAAGTAATGCATCATCCCCAAGTCCTTCATCTTGAACTCGGAAGAAAGCTTCCTATTGGTGTTGGTAATCAACCCATTCTCACCTGTAACAAACAGGTCATCCACATGCAGTAGTAGTATCATAGGATTTCCTTCCTCAACCTTGTAGTAAAGGTTGGAATCTGCTTTACTCTTAGTAAAGCCCAAACTGGATAGAAAGCTATCTATCCTACCATACCAAGTCCTAGAAGCTCACTTCAATCCATACAAGTCTTTCTTCAACCAGAACACATATGACTCCCTGTCATGTGTCTCAAACCGAGTGGGTGCTCCACATACACTTCCTCTTCGACTACACCATTCAAGAAAGTTGTCTTGACATCCATGTGTTGTATCTTCCATTTCATCACTGCACCTAGAGCAAGTACTATTCTGATGGAAGTGTATCTGGCTACAGGAGCAAATTCTCTTCATAATCTATTCCCTCTTTCTGGGAGAATCCACAAGCTACAAACCTCACCTTGTATTTATCTATGCTACCATCTACAACATGCTTGATTTATAGATCCACTTGGAAGTCACAACAGACTTCCCTTCAGGTCTTGGGACCACATCCCAAAAATTATTCTTCATGATCGACCGGTATTCCTCAATCATGGCATTCTTTCATTACTACATCCCGGATCCTGGGAACTTCAGGTTCTTCAATATCTTCAATTGATAGTTTTCTTTTAACTTCGTTGCTGGAACAAATGTTGTATTCCTTCTTTTGTAGGTGATTGTACATTATCTTTCCTACAAGTCAAATTCAATTGCATGATTAGAAACTTCTTATAGTTTACAAAACAAAGTATTACACATAAAGGCATATGTCATACAGTCATGCAATTATCTTAACCAATGCTTCAATACAACATTTATCCATATCCCGTAACATTTTAGATGCCTTCCATCTCTATCAGAACATTGTTAAGAGTGTGCGCAACTCCCAACATGTCAGCAAAGAGATTTCATTCTAGATAAGTAGCAATGGAATGTTGTACAGTGCCATAGGCCACTTACCCATCACATGCATATTAGTAATATACTGTTCATTAATGCAATTATTCTAATATGCATAATACACAACCTAAATCTAGAAACATAAGTATATACATCATTGAACAATATTATTTAAACAATTCGATATACAAGAAATGACAATTCAAATACTTATCTTTGTTTGTTTGTTGGGTGGACTCCCTATGAATCTTTGCTTCATTGCAAGAGTTGCTGGAGTCTGACTCTGAAGTAGCTTCTTCTACTCCTTTCTGTTGTGGATTGTAAGGAGTGGTCAACTCCCTCTTAATCCATGAATGACTGCATAACTTCTTGAAGTCCTTTGAAGTGAATTCTCTGCCATTGTCGGATCTAAAGATCTTTATCTTCTTATCAGTTTGATTTTCTATCAAGGATTTGAATTTCTTGAACTTATCAAACACTTGATCTTTGACTGGATTTCAGGAAGACCTTTTACTACTTTGCTTGCAATTCGTAGTGCATATGTGCAAGCCTTCTGTTCCAAAGTTCACTTGGCTCCATGGATTCATGTACCATGGCTCATTCAGTTTATCCCTTCAATTTGTGCAATCCTCCCTCTTGCTCTCCAATAACCACTGCATCATCTATTGTCTTACCTTTTGGCCACATGAGTACTTGGCCATCTATAAATGCAACTCTCATTCCCTTTGCATCCAAAGATGATATGGAGAGAAGATTCTTCTTAAGTCCAGTTACATATAGAACATTTTTCATCTTCAAAGACTTCCCAGAGTCTAACTTGTAGGAGGCTTCACCACTTCCTTTTATAGGATATTGATAGTCATCCCCAAGTTTCACCTTATAGGGTGACTCATGTTCAGATAGGTCTAAAAAGGATTCTTTAAATCCCGTCATGTGTTTGGAAGCTCCACTATCAATGATCCAATCATCACATCCATGTGAGATAGTACCTGTGAGCGCAGAGATCAACACATATTCTTCCTCACTTGAAGAGTCTTCACTTTCTGCCATATTCTTCTTCTTGGTAGGTTCATCATCCTCAGTAGTATGAGCATGATATCTTTTCTTGTTGCTCTTCTTGTTGTTGTTTTGGTTGTTCCTTTTGTTCTTGGGACAATCTGAAGCAAAGTGTTGTTTCTTATCACAAATGAAGCATCGAACATGATAGATGTCTTTCTTCTTTTGATGGAAGTGAGAATGTTTATTCTTGTGAGATTTATCCCTCTTAAACTTATTTCCTTTAGTGTGTGCTGTGAGGTCTTGGTCTTCAGTTCCCATCTTTTTTTCTCGGGCCACAAGCCTAGCTTCTTCTTGTTAACATTCCTCCCAATGTCTACTGAAAGAGATCAATTTATTTCTTGCCACAAATTCCTTAGATGAAGGAGTCCCATGACCTAGGTAGGCCATTCAATGTGGTCATAACAATTTCTCCATTCTCCACTACTTCATCCACAGCTTCAAGTTGATCCTTGATTTGAGAGACTTTAGTAAAGTAGGATTGGATGGTCTCTCCATTCTGGATCTTTACCCCTTTCAACTGGTTCCGCAAAGTCATCTTCCGATTTATGTTCTTTCCTTCAAACAACTTGGTCAAGGAGTCAAACATCTCTTTAGGTGTCTTTAGGGAAGACACATGGGGTATGAGATGGTCTTTTATAGAATCAACAACGATTCTCTTGGCCTTGACCAAGTCCTTCTTTTGTAAGGCCTTATCCTCATCTCCCTCTGGCACCGGAACCTTTTCATTTATGTAGTTGTCCAATTCATTCTCTTCTCGGATTAACCCAATCCTATACTTCCATGCTCGAAAGTTATCATCTCCTTCAAGATTATCCTCAAGATTGGTGTGGTGAGACATTTTAGTGAGAAACTCAAATGGAAATAAAAGATTTAGGTCTTACCACTTGATTTGCTGAAAACTGGATCTGGATCTAGATTAGGGTTTGTCAGAGAAACCCTAAAAATTCAAACTTTGAATTTAAAACTTCTAAAAGGATAGAAAGATGCACCTTGCTGAACTGGTCAAGTTGGTATACTCTGATTTTGAGATCTGCAAAATTTGACCCCTCAAAATTGCCTTTGAAACTTTCAGATTCACTCGACAAGACCTTGAACTAGGGATTGATCAAACCCGGTCTTCTGCCAAACTAAAACGTTTGATCTAGTGCTCTAAACTTCAATTTTTCAGAGGATCTTCCAGCCATGGTCTCAGATTCCAAAAATTCCAACTTTCTCCAAAACCCTATTTCCCGCAGTAGTGATGGGTCAAAAATTGAAAATGCTCAGAATTGAATTCTATCTCAACATAAAGATGCGCCCTTGCTAGGAGAGTCAATCTAGCCTCCTGCCATTGATGATCTATGGAGAGAAACTAAAAAATTAAGAAGCCCTAGCTTCCGCAGCTGCATAGTGCCTTCTTCTTAGGTCAGCTCTGATACCATGTTAAATTTTTTATAATTTCATTCAATATTATCTAGGATCACTAAGAGAATAACATGTGCAACATATCAATCATAAACATAAGAGACAATAGACATAGAGTTTCCTCGGCGAAAACCAAGAAGGTGAAAAACCCCGCAACTTCCTCAGAGATAGAATAAGTCACAAACCAAGATCACAATGATCAAACCCAAAGAGATGTCTCTAGTAGATACTTTTCCTCCTCCACTTTTGCGCCACTTTCTCTCTTAGCTATGGGAGCTTGAGAAGTGAGTGAATGAATAGAATGAGAGACACAACCTCTCTATTTATAGACTAACTTGACCTGCCAATAAACTAATAGGGCCGACTTGCTAATGAAGTCTAATAACCCAACCACATGACCTAACTAGGTCCGACCACACACTGGTGGTCTAATAACCCATCAATACAAATGACGACACTTACAATGAAACTTGCGACACTTGTGAATACAAATGACGACACTTCCAATCAGAGGAATAATACATCTCTGTTGGATATACAATAAAGTACAAATGTAATATACAAGTGAATATCTTCCAAACTTACAAATACATCAACAATAAGAAGGTGAAAATACAATGTTTTATTAGTGGCTTTCCTACGTACTATAAAGATAGATTGACTTATGATGAACCTCACACTCTGAAATATTATTTCAGAAAATATAGATGCTTGTATGAGCAAGGAGAAAATAGGCAGGAAGTGCAAAAGGTTTGGAAAGGTAAGCTAAAAGAGAAGCAAGATCAGAGGAAAAAGGGGTTTAAGCCTTTGGATATAGAGAAGGACAGTTACACTTATTTTAAACCATTGATACTGAAAGGAGAATCCATGATGGATGAGTCTTCAGGGAAAAAGAATTGAACCCAAGGGAAATGTTGGGGATGTGGTGGTGATCACTTCTTAAACAAATGTCCTGAAAGAAGAAATAAGGGAACCGGTGTGGATAATATGCAAGAATCTTCTACTCTTGGCGATGTTGCTAGAAGCGTTCCTTGCATCTATGCAGCATTGGAAAATCACCAAGCTGAACATCAATCTTCTATGATCGAGATTGAAGGTAAATTAAAACATGTGCCTATTTCTATTTTAATTGATTATGGAGCTTCTTATAGCTATATTGATATAGTTAACTTGGTGGAAAGATGTAAAATGGTGATTCATAAATTATCTAAGTCTAGAATTGTTTAGTTGGAAAATGGTATGAAGAGGAAGATCACAAACATGATCAAAAGTTGTTGTTTCTAAATTAATGGAAACCAAACCAGTAAATATTTGGACATCCTTCCTCATGGATCATATGATATGTTGATCGGGATGGATTGATTAGAGAAACACTTTGCTTTGTTGGACTGCCACAGTAAAGTTGTTACATGTTTGAATGACGAGGGAAACCTTAATGTGCAAATAAGAGGCATTTAGAGACCCATATCCTTAAGAAAGATTCCAGTCTTGCAAATGAAGAAGTGTATCAGAAAAAGGTGCAAGATGTATGTGATTCATGTAGAAGAGTTTCCAACTGAAAAAGAATCAATTTTGGATCTTGAAAGAATTTGCTGATGTATTTCAGGAAGTTCTTGGGTTACCACCCAAGAGGGATATTGATTTCACAATCGATTTGGTGCCTAGAATTGTTCCATCTTCAAAAGAACCATACAGAATGGGTACTCCGCAGTTAAAAGAATTGCAGATGGAACTTGAGGAGTTGTTGAAGATAGGGTATATACGGCCTAGTATATCACCTTGGGGTGCTCCTATTATTTTTGTAAGAAAGAAGGATGGTACAATTATACTACGTGTGGATTACAGGCAATTAAACAAGGCCACAATTAAGAACAAGTGCCCTCTACCTAAAATTGATGATATTTTTGATCAGTTGAGAGGTGCGCAAATATTTTCTAAGATAGATTTGAGATTTGGATATCACCAGATACACATAAAAGATGAACACATATGTAAAACTGCTTTCAGAACCAGATATGGGAATTATGAGTTTACAGTGCTTCCTTTTGGTTTGACGAATGCTTCGTCTACATTCATATGTTTAATGAATGGTATATTCATGGAGTTTTTCCATAAGTTCATTATAGTATTTTTGGATGATATACTTATATATTCCAAAATCAAGGAAAAGCATGAAGAACATCTCAGGATTACTTTGCAAATATCAAAGGGGCTTCACTAGAAGGCAATATAATATCACGCTCATTCATATTGGGGTATTAAATAATCATGAAAACCTAAATATTATATTGATTATATATTAAGGGGAAAAGGGTTTTTTTATTTAATGTAACAATACAAAAATAGTTTGGGGTCTTTTTTATATGAGTTGGCAGACAAATATCCACCGAATGTAGATGGTGGGATCACGATCGGATGAGAAATCGGGTTGAGGCAAGGCTCAAGCTTACCAGTACACAGGGAAATCGCGTCTTGAGGCATGCTTGAGGCCAGGGGTTTCATGGTCAAGAGGGATTCCAATTAATCATAGTCGAGAGATAGTGGTCCTCAACAACCAGTTGTTACCAATAACACTCATCCAGTTGTTACCAATAGCCTTCGGAGGCTCTTGTTACCAATAACACTCATCCAGTTGTTACCAATAGCCTTGGGAGGCTCTAAGCCTCCAGGGCCTGTTATAGGCCCTCGATAGGCTTTGGGGGATTGAGTACCCAACCACTTGTGCCTATTACAGGATTTGGTAGGTTTAGTCAGCCTCCTAGAGCTTGTTACAAGCCCTAGTGGCTTGGATACTTAGCCCACAATAGGCTTAGTTAGTGATTGGGAACTGCAACATGCAATCTAAATGTTGTACTATGTGCATTGGCTCTAGTGACATACAAGAAGTGATCTCCTATCTCTTGATTATACCATTAGATGTTGCAAATCATAACGATATGTGATTGAGTAATTTCATTGTGGGTGAAGTAATTTGCGTCCACAATATACATCGAAAGAAGCAAGGTGCATTCTAGAATGCATGTGGGGTGTCCATATCTTTGGTAATAATTTTATAAATAACTTTACACAGAGCAATGGGAAAAAATTTCCCTGGTGTGTCTACGCCCTTAGCCTTGGGGATACAAGTAAGAAAATCGGCATTGAAAGCATGTAACACCCCTTTGTTTCGTCGATATTCTTCAACAATGTGGCAAACATCTTGCTTGATCATGTCCCATAAGTGGTGGAAAAAATTAGTAGTGAAATCATGAGGTCCTGGGGCCTTTCCTTCTGCCATTTTTTGTAGGGACTCTTCTACTTCTGGAAGAGTCAATGCTTTCTTCATAAGATCATTTTGTTCAGCAGTTATTGTGTGGGGTATGAGCTAGGTGATCCTGGAAATCTAATCAGATCGATTAGCTTGATCTTCCCTCATGATGTTCCCAAAATATTATGTTAGTGCAGCTTCCATTTCTTCTATAGTTTCCCCATATTGTCTAGATTCCATCCTTACTCTATTTATCCTTGAATATTTCCTGTTATGGATAACAGAGCAGTGGAAGAATTTGGTATTTCTTTCCCCATATTGAAGCCATCGATTCCTCGATTTCTGTCTCTAGAAAATATCCTCTTGTATTTCTCTAGCTTGCAGCTGTTCCAGGAGGATTTTTTCTTGCTTCTTTAGGTTTTCACTATATCCATTATTCATTCCCTCCCGTTGGATGGCTTCCATTTGCTCACTTAGACACTTTTTGTCTTGAAATATGTTCCCAAATTCTTCTCTATTCCACGTGCGAATCTTGGCTTTTAAAGGTTTCTTTTTTTGTTGGAATTGGTACATTCTTGTCCCGCCTGAGGGGATGTGATCTTCCCACCATTGTTGCACCAATGATTTGAAGTCCTTCTATTCCATCCAAAATTGTTCCAATCAGAATGGTTTCCATCCGCTTGACCCCGTCTTATCCCAGAAGAGGTTGATTGGCCAATGATCAGAGCCTACAAAAGGTAAAACAAAGGTAGTAAAATCAGCTCAAGTTGTTTCAAGATCCTCTGAAGTTAAGAATATATCCAGCTTGTTGGACACATGATGGTCTCTCACCATTTGTTATTCTGTTTTAACCACGCATTCCCAATTTTCATGTCAGCCAACTTACTGGATTCGATGAAGTTTTTTTGGATTCAGTGGTTGGTCCAAGAACTCGTCTTCCCCCTTTCTTTTCTTCTAGGGACATGATGATATTGAAATCTCTTCCAATGATCCAATGTTTATCCCCAACCCATTTTTCCACCGAGGAGAGGTATTTCAGGAAGGTTGTTCTTTGAAGGTTGATGCTTGGTCCATACAAATTTGATATCACCCCTTTTATCCCGGTCTCAAGGAGTACAAATTCAGCAAAGAGAGTGAGCTGATTTTCCCAGAAATTTTTGAGAACAACCTCATCGGGTCTACAAAGAATCCCAACTCCTCTAACCGCTCCTTGAGCTTCGATATCCATAGTATTGATACCTCTCCACACCTTGTTTCCTATTTCCTGCATCTTCTCCAAAACACACTTTGTTTCTTGGAGGAATATTATATCTAGTTTCTCCATCCTGATCTTGTTCTTCAAGCTTTTTATTTTATGCAGGTGTTTTACACTGCAGATGTTCCATGTGATGACGTTCATTGACTAACATTTATTAACTTCTAAGAAGGAAGCCTTAATGGTGGGGTACTTCCCTGACTCAACAAGTTTGGTTCCTATCTCCGCGATCCGCTCTGCTAATTTTTTGTCCTTTCTTCTCACCTTCTGGTTGTTTTATATTGCTCCCTATTTTAGGTTGTTTAGATATTCCTAGGAATGGTCTAGCCTTAGCTTTGAGAATGGCCTCCTGCAGTAGTGCTAGTTTTCATCGCAATACATATCCTTTGCCCTTTTTATCACACTCCTTTTCAATAACATCTTGATCCAGCTCCCTCGAGTCCATATCTTCTGTTTCATCGAGGGAATCATCTTCCATAGCCTCTAGAAGTTCTTCAATATTTTCTTGGATAATGTTATCGACTTCCTGAATTGGTTCTTTCCTTTATTCTAGTTCCCAAGATCTTCTAAGGTTTCCCCTACATAGTTGAGGGTTTCGAAACAGATCGGGTGTCGAGGTTTCTTGTCCTTGGATTGTTTGTGCTGCTACTACTTGTTCAGTCACCTCCCCGATTTTTTCTGGATCATCTAGGTAAAACCCTCATCATTCGATTTTCTTTCCTTCTACTGGGCTCTCGGTAGTGTGATGGTTCTTTCATTATTTTGCGGATAGTCCTTATTGAGATAACCATACTCATGGCATCTACGGTATCGAAAAGGGAGTCCAGTCTTTGTCATCCCATGTCAAATTGATCGCTTCCCAGAGTTCTTGCACCAGGTCCATGCAAACAAAAATACGGGCAAAATATGTATATTGTCTCTACAGAGTTTCCTCAGAGACTTTTACAAATTTTCCCAGCATATTTCCATTGTCGTGTAAGATCTCTGGTTCCCAGAACTCGCAAGGGAGAGAATAAATCCTGATGCATACTCAGGATATGTTCATATCCTCTTTATCGGGGTTAAATATTTCCTTCCATGGGAATAGGTAGAGTCCAACAGAGAAGAATAAATATGAACCTCCTTCCATAACTCGATCTCTATCCTCTTCATTGAAAAAAACAATTGTAAAAAAACCCTTGGCTCCTAAATGAAGATCGTAAGGGCCTTTAGGGTTCCAAGTAGGATTGATCCATCTGGCTAGGTCCTTTTCTTTTGGCGAGATGAGAATAATATTCCTTATCAGGGCTCTTTCTTTCCATTGCTCTACACATTCCCTAAGGTTCTTTGATCTGATCTGCACATAAGGGATTTCCTTTTCTCTAGGGAGATATCCTCCTTAGGTTTTTCCCGATCCTGAGTTGGATCAACTGTTGCCATTCTTTTCAATGTCACTCCCCCGGGGTTCATCAATGGTGTGCACCGCAATGTGGGAGGCGGGGAGTTCCTGTCGATGTGAGGAGGGAGATCTACCCCCTCTGGGGATCTCCAATTTTATTCAAACCCTAGAAAAAACCTAAACTCTCGCTGCAGTCGTTTCTCCGTGCTCTCAAATAATTAGCTCTTCCCCCCCCTCAATAGCCATGATAAGTTATATTAATTAGTTTTAATTTTAAATACTAATTAATTTTTAAATATTATAAAGTGTGGAAAAAATATCAATTAATTATTAGAACTATGAAATTCCAATCTAAGTTGTCATGAAATGTGGGTATCGAGAGGGGTGTGGCTACATGTGCGAGGGTAGGGACGTCACTTTTTGAAATAGGGTACTTGGGTTCCTCGAGTACTATATATATATATATATATAGTTGCAACAAAACAACAAATTTAAAATTTAAAACATTTCACATGCATACTTCTTCATAATTCAATGATTCATCATTCATTCAACATTCACATTGGAACATAAAATCTGATATCAAGTGGCAGTTATATTATGATTCCATTGTCATACTAGATTCAAACTTTTCCTAGTGGGCCAATGACATTTTTAGACATGAAATAGAAAATAAAACATTCAGAAAACACTAAACAATGATTTCATTCAATGATTCTCCTTGTTGTAACAGTGTAACCGTGTCGCTATATTCAACGTGGAAATCCCTTCACAGTTTTACGAAACACCATCGATGTGGAAAACCCTTCACCAAACACTGATGTTGTCGAATGAAATTATTATGAGATGTTTGAATGGAAAATTATGATGTTTGAAGAGTTTAGGGGTCGTAATTTTAGGTTGGGTAGGGGGGAAAACTCCCCCCCCCTTCCTTTTATTTCACTGCTTAAAGGATGAGGGTATTCCATCACTTCTCAACCAAACTAACCCATTTTTTCTAGCCGGCGTCTCAGATTCTTTACGCAAGAATCCAATTTGTATGGGTTCCTCAACCAAGAACCCCCACTCGAATCAGAGACATGGGTTCGTGAAAACGGTGCGAGGGCGCGAACCCTACCCCCGGGATAGTGAACCCATGCAACTAAGATTCCAATAATTACTTTGTAATATAAACTACGTAGAAGTCAAAACAAATTAATCATTTTTAACATAGAATTTAATTAATAAATTATTATTAAAATAATGATATTGCAACAATAATTTTTTATTGGAAAATCAATCAACTATTTCTATTTGAAGAGTTCAAAAAACTCAAAATATCACTTTTTAATAAATTATTATTATACTTGTAATATTTTATTATTAATATTATTATTATTATTATCATAATATTTTTTTATTCCAAATCAATTATCTTTCATTACAACAATTTAAAACTCAATTAAAAAACACAACATTTCTTTTTTAAACTTTTCATTATAAATATATAATCAATTTTAACATTAATCTTTATTATTATTTACAAATATATTTTGTAAAAAATAATTTCTAAAATTTCAACATTTAAATTAAATTAACATATAAAACAAAATAACATTAAATAACAAATTAACATTTCAATTAAATTGATGTAAAACAAAATTACATGTTTTATATTTTCTATAAAATCAATGTTATACATAATATATATAAACATTGATAACTATAAAATTAATGTTATACATAATATATATAAACATTGATAATTGGTTAGTGCCCATTATATTTCAATTTTATTAATTTTTTTAGTTATTTGAATAATTTTAATTCTTTATAATAATAATGTTATTTTCGTATTCACTTTTTATCGAGTATCTATTTGTATTAATTAATATAAAATATATATATAAATAATACAATGTTATAAGTTCCTAAAGTTTGATAATTATTTTAAATTTCAAAATTGAATTATATGTCAGTATTATATTAAAAACTTCTTAGGAAGGTTGAGATATGCATTTTGCTATTTTATTTTTTAATGTTATAAGTTTTTAAAGTTTAATAATTATTTTAAATTTCAAAATTGAATTATATACTGTTAGGAACCCATGTCTTTACTTTGTTAGTATGTTGTTGTTGGACGCATATGCTTTGTAAGTCATCCCGTAGTATTTGTTGATCAATAGTTTGTGTTATTGTTGTTGGCGCATATGCTTTGTAAGTCACCCGTAGTATTGTTGATCCATAGTTTGTAACGGCCCATGGTTTCGACCCATAGTATTGGCGCCTAGAATTAGTATATAAGTTTGTGTTGAGACCTATGAAGGCACCGTGAAGTTAATTGTATTGAGCTTGCTCAAAGGAGGTTGCCCCCTCAAAGTGGCCCGTGATCAATATAAAAGTGATTCTGTTCTATTATTTCTGATATTTCGTGTATTTGCATTAATTAATTATTGTAGGTTCATCACATCTCGTATCAGAGCACTTTCTTGGGCTCGCTGGGTGAAATTTCTGCCAATTTTTTTTTTCGCATCTGTTGCAGGTTCGGATTTGGGAAAAATCCCTATCCGCTTAACTGTGGGAAGTACTTGGGCATAAGCCCTAAAACTCATTGTGAGGAGTACCACAGGAACCCCGAAGTAGCTGGCCCATTGAGAGGACCTGCCAGCGAAAAGGGCAACGACCCCTACCTGATTGACTAGTTCCCACCCGTGAGGTAAACCAAGAGCTGTCGTTTGTGACAAAGCAGTTATTAGTTTTACCTAAGCCGTGGAGTGAGGGGTACTGCCCCAATACGTAAGCCGTCAGACAGCATTGGGCCAAGTGAAAACCCTGAACTGTTAGGAAGCCGCACATACCTAGCGTCCATATCTACTTTCAGCTGAACTATTGTCGATCACTGCTGTGCCGTTTCAGATCCATTTTGCAAGCCGTTCCAGATCCAGCCGTTCAACGTTGTTCCAGATTCCTTCCGAGCTGTAGCCACTCCAGTCTGTAAAACTGGTAGCATTTATGCAGTGAAATGCTACCGGTTGCTTGTCAAAACACATTTTAAAATAAAACCGAAATGCTACCGGTTGACATAAACAAAAATATTAAAATTTTAAAAAAATAAATACAACATAAATTTGAAACAAAAAAATGTTTTGGAACGGTTTTTTGTTTCGATGGTGGTTTTGGAATGGTTTCAATGGTTTCTGTACACAAAAAAGAATGGTTGTTGGTTTTAATGGTGGTTTTTAGTTTCAATGGTTTTTGGTTTCGATGGTGGTTTTTCGTTTTCAATAGTTACATTCACACAAATTGATAAAAACTAAATAAAATTTACATTTTGTAAAAAAAACACACAATTTTATATACAAAACAAATAAAATTTAGGTTTTTTTTTAAGACAAATAGCAAAACAAATAAAATTTAAAGTTTAGTTTTTTTTTAAAAACAGATGCAAGGTTGAAATCTACTTACCTGGTGGATTAGAATCCATTGTGAGGTGGAGTTGGGAGTGGGGTGTGGCATCATGACTTGGCTGCGGATGCTCGGTCGAGGGATTTCGTGTCGTCATTTTCGCTGTCTCTAAATTGTCGTTTTCGAACAGGGCCCGACCAGCCGGTCGGGCCCTGCTTTTTTTTTTTTTTTTTTTTGTCTCAAACCCTCGATTGAGCAATAGCTCCATCGAGGGTTTAACCAAGCCCTCGATCTAACAATATCCGATCGAGGGTCTAACCAAGCCCTTGATCGAGGTATTTAAAAACCTTCAATCGAGGTTGTTTGAAGCCCTCGTTCGAGGTCTTTTAAAACCCTCGATCGAGCTTTTAAAACCTCGATCGAGGGCTTGAAAAGACTTCGAGCGAGGGTTCGAAAAACAAGTTTTGTGGTTCCTGTGTGCCAAAAACGGTGAACCACCTTCATGGAATCACCCCTTCGTAAAGCAAAGAATGAAGGATTTTAGAATATCCCTCTCATTAAAATTTTGGTTGTTATAAGTTTTGCAAATTTCAGTTTGTCCTTGTGGTTGTCCATAAGTGTACTTGAACCAATAATAGAGATCTTCCCATGTATAAGTGATTATCTTTCATTCCAGAGAATTGACAAAAATATGTGTACAACTATAATTTTAAAATAACACCAATATTATGACATCCATTTCAGAAATGATTATGGTGCTTTCTAATAGAAACATCTTATTATCGAAGATCTTGGGAAAATGTTGATTAAACTTGTCAAGCCATGTATTTTTGGGTACTGAGTTCAAGGGTGAAGCCATGTATTTTTGGGTATTGAGTTCAAGGGTGAAGTGCATGGCATAGATTATTATTAGCATATTCGTAAAATTAAGAAAAAAAATCATACATATAAATCACTTCCCTAGGATTTGTGGTAGAGGCCACAATATTAAATATTGTATAAATACGCTCGATCATTTGGGAGGTGGAATCCGAACAGGAGCTAGGAGACGAGTTCATATTATTTCTAATGGATGAGGGGGTCATGAAATAAAAGTCGAGGGTCTGAGATATCTCGTTCTAAATTAGATAACTATATAATAAGTTTGCTTTCAAAGTGTTAATACAAACATAAATCTTAAGTTTTAGGCGCTTTAAACCACGAAGGGACAAAAAAAATTAGTGATAACACAACAACAATTTCTAGTTCTATATGATAAAGGGGTAAAAGCATGCTAAGACCAAAGCACTATTTTTGGTATGAAATATAGAATGAGATAATCCCTTTAGCACTAAAATAAACTGGATGCTAAAAGAATTAACACCATGATGCTAAAATGTCGATTTATGGGAGCATAAGTTAGTACTCAAATGCTAAACTTAATGAAATAGGGGGATGCTAAGTCAAAGTCCAAGGCAATAAACCAAGTGACCATGCGATGAAAACCAAGGTATGAAGAGGAAATGTTTCCCACAAAGCCATCAATATTTTGACAAATCAACGAAGGACACTTGGCATCTAGATTCACCTTTGGAACAAAAACTTCGGAGGAATGTCCAAAAGCATGCTGGAGAAAGTTTTGAAATCTTGTTCAATAATTTTTTTTTTGAAATCTTGTTCAATAAAATTTTGAAATACTGTCCTATTCAGTTTGAGCATTGAGATTAGCTAGACAAGTGACCGAAGGCATGGAAACAAAGGCTAAGAAAAAACATGCTAGAGGGGAATCAATCAATTTCCAACGAAGGCTTCTACGTCAATGAAACACTTCCACAATGCGCACATTATTTGCACAATAATTAATGATGGGCGAGTGAAGTGTTAAAATATATACGCACATGGTTACATGAAACACTCCCCTATTGGTGTTTCCTTTGAAGCGAAGGGTTATAAAACTTCCTTTTCCCAAGGCAATACCGCCATCGGGTGAATGTTGGTTCTCAGAAAGGTGCCAATTAAACGCAACAAGAATTTGAGAGAGCACAAGGATGTTCCTAACCATCATCATCACATCTAGCTTGGCATTCATAATGTCAATCTAGCTTAGAAAATATGAAATCATATGAAGATCAAGAAATTGTAGGCATAAGATAAAAAAGAAGTATCTTTATGAAGTTTTGGCTACCTGGCTATATTATTTCAAGAAGAAATAAAGAGGAAAAGAGGATTCAAACTCCTTTAGCACCATCTGGGATATTTTGAGAGAATTTTTTCTGAAGACTATTAGATCATATATCACCAGTGGAAAGGACAAATTATGACATGGATTGGAGACTCGAAGAGATTTTACCTTTCATATCGTATCAATTAGTAAAATTCTTCTATGATTACTAGTAAACTATTTAGATAGCAAGTTATTTCATCATGCTCATAGTATATGTGTGATGTGTACCTCTTGAATGGAATTACTTTATTAAAATACTGAGTTCATAAATGCTCACTATGTTATATTCTAAGGAGAAAGGAACTGCATTAGGTTTTATAAGAGTTAATGTTTTGATCCCTAGTTCTCTAGGAACTGTTTTATAAGAGTTAATGTTTTGATCCCTTTCTCTAGGATCATGAGGAGGAGTTGATGCTCAAGGAAGAATTATATTTCCAGATAATTTTGGATAAATAGGATTAACATCATTAAATAGAGAAATTGCATGTAGGTGTTTGATACTTTAATAAAAAGTCAAAAAATTAAGTTAGCGAATTTTTTTGGTTTAATTTTTTTGAAAAATGTTCTCCATGAACACCTAGAAATTGAGAATTATAAAGGATAGCTTATTATGTTAAAGTGAAATGTTTTGCATAATGATTAATTAGGGAGAGTTAAAGTTATTAATAAACCAAAAAAACGAAAAGGGTTCTAAATTTAATTAAGAATCCTAAAGGTTAAGAAATTTCTCAATTATAATGAGCTAAGGAGGATTGTTATGCTCACAGGAGTTGTTCATGTTATGAACTAAACAATTTCCTAAGTTAATTTTTAAAACCTCTCTCCTTTTGATTTTTAGTTGATCAATAACTCCACCTTTCCCTAATTAATCATTATACAAAACTTGTCGCTTTAACATAACAAGATATCCTTTACAATTCTCAATTTCTAGGTTTTCATGGAGAACATTTCCATTCTCTTTAAATCCCTATCTCATAAACAATTAGGTAATAATTCAAAAAATTCCCGAGGAAGTTTTGGTGAAGCATTTTCTTTCTAGATTTAAACTACGGTTTTACAGAATACTTGCAATCGATGTTGGAGAGGCCATGTAGAGGGGAGCGAAGCGATAGATTTCCTGGGAGCGGAGTGCTACAGTGGAGCGATTGATTTGGGAGCTGAGTGGAGCAACTGTTATTCAATCGTCCATATCAATCAACTCAATCAACGTGACAGCCATTTTTTTATTCCCTGACTTAAAAATATGAAGGCATTGAATCTGAGTCAATAAAAAATGGACGCCACTAAGAATATTAGCCATTTTCCACCCGTTTTCCTGATCAAACAATATAATAGATTTATATTGAAAAATATAAAATAATAGATTTATATTGAAAAATATAAAAGTGTCGAAGCACCGAACCCTATTCTCACGTAAACACGCTATCAAGATAACAAACTTTAATCAATTTATAATAATAAACATTCATGGAACAATGGAACAATATGCACAGCTATGCAGATACGTATGGGGTTTTTCATTTGCAAGTGATACAGATATGCTAATATTTATAAATATTAATTTGGAGGCAACTACTTGTACCATAAAAATAACAAACAATACTCGTGATACATACATGCAAGAATATTAGTAAGGCATTCTCAACAAAAGCCACAATCTCTGGGCTGGGCTCCAAATACAAGTCACTTTTTATTAATGGATATGAAATATGTCACATGTCTTGTATATTACAATTACAATAATCTTTCGAAAGATTTAAAATTAAGGGTTCGGCTTTCTAAAATTTTGAACATCAAATGGTTTCGATTTTTTTTTTAATTTTGCGAAAATAAATCTTTAATCATTATTTAATAAATAAAAACTCAATTACGACGTGAAAGAGAAAACCAAATTTTATATTGATAGAGGTTGACAATATTAATTTAAAAACTCCACATTTATAAGATTCGCCACTTTGTACCACTACTTAAAAATCAAACAAACCTCCAATGATATGATCACACATAAGGAAGGATTAAATTTAGATTACATATCCATTTTAAAATTAAGTTAAAATAGATATCTTTCGCTCAACTTTCTATTAAAAACTTGGACTGAGTCGTGACAATAAATAAATGACAAAAATTTGGCTGCCATCGTTTATTTTAAACCGTAAAAATCAGAAAAAAAAATATTGGGAAGTAAGGTACAATGGAATAAACTTTTCCCCGGTCCCCCATCGCAGTGCGGGTTGGTGAGGTACAAAGATTCTTTTCTAAATAATGCGCAGAACAAGAACAATAACAATAATGATGTACTTGTTCTTATGTCCTCACGCATCCGAATAAACTTTGTTAAAAATAAAGGAAGTTCGCTGTGTTTTATTCGGATTTTCAGGATCCAATCTTCCACTTCTGCTCAGAGTCCTTTGTTCCACATATTTTCTGCTATCTGCGTCTTCAGTTTCATTATTCTCACCATTTTTCATTTGCTCTTTGTTATCATGCATGTTATCGAGGAAATTGCCGTTGGGATCGCATCCAAGTCACCAGCACCGCCATTACTGCACTAGTCAAATATTTGAAGGATGTTATTCACTTGGAGGACAATCTCCAGGTTTTTATGTTAGAAATCTGCTATTAGAAACTGCTTAGGTGCCTCGTATGTTTGACACATTGGGACATGCTAAGACATGTGTCAAACTTGAGTTTGACACGTCCCGTTATGCAGTTTCTAATCTTAATGTGACCCGATTAATTAAGTCATAAATAGATCGCTCTATAATTAAAGCATTAGATCTGTTATTAATCTTAAGCGTTGAATTGGTATATGATGGACGTACCAGATTTAGAGTTAAATGTTATATAAAGGATTGGGTCCTTTCTCTCCCGGTTAAGAGTCGCATTCTTCTCCATCAAGAAAGGCATAAAGAAATAGGGTTAGAGAGAGAAACTGAATTCTGAGAAGAAGAGTAACCGTCAGGAGTTAGAAGAAAGAAGATGGCAGCCATTACATCTTCCGCTGTTAATCAAGGTATGTCATCTTAAACAATAGATCATATTAAGTTTTGTTTGTGAAATATTCGGTATTGATGATCTTTGGGCTGTTAATCCAATTCTTCATAATTAATCAAGAAAGATCTCAGAGATTAGAAAATTTAACATCTGGTATCAGAGCCACCAATCAATAACTGAATATTTCCTATGATTGCAATTGATCTGTTCTGTGCTTTACTCATGATGTTAATCAAGTCATGCGCATGCTTCACAAAAGGGGGTGTAAATTTTGATCCGTCCGTCGGATTGGGCTGAAATTTTGACATGAAATCCACAGCCCAAAGGCCGAAACGAAACTAATCTATAGATTCGTTTCGCTCACCGTCGGATATAGAGTTTTCGAATTTTCTTTACAATTTCAGAGTTTTTAGGGTCTTTTTGTGCATCATTTACTGTTTTGACTTTGCACGATTAAAGTTTACTGGTACAAAATAATTGTTTGAAATTTGGGCATAAAAGTAATTGTTCTGTGACTGATTGTTTTGCATCAAGTCTGTGTTATAAGTCATTTATGCACATGAGATTTATGATTTTGTTAATCACCAAAGTGGTCAAAATCAGAATAATCATTTAGTGCATAAGTGACATAATGATTATTGATAGAAATTGCCAGTTATAATAATACCAATTAAAACTGGCGTCACTAATGATAGAACCTGAGAACTTACCCAAAGGAAAGTCCTGTTCTATAACTAGTTGACATGATGAGGTTTAATAGATATTTTGATTAAATAAATATTGATCATCCAAAGATGTCAGTTCTTTTTAATTGAATATATTTATTACCTACTTATGTTTTGGTATTTAATTATGTTAAGTATAAGATAGTATCTACCCAAAGGAGTGTTATATTATACTATTATGTCTACATCTGAATCGCGTTAGTTATGAGCTTATAGTTATTTCATTTTTTTTTATTTTGCAGTAGTTCCCATGAATACACATGCTTCATCTGTTACATTGTTCACTGGTGTTAATTTTTCTGAATGGAGAGAACAAGTCAATTTCCATTTAGGTGTTCAGGATCTTGACTTGGCACTCCTTGAGAATAAACCTGTTGCTCTTGTAGCAGCTAGTACTGAGGCAGAAAAATCACACCATAAAGCATGGGAACGCAGTAACAGATTGAGCCTTATGTTTATTAAGATGACTATTGCTAACAACATCAAGTCAACAATTCCACAAACAGAAAGTGCTAAGGAATATATGCAGTTTGTGGAAGAGCGTTTTCGTTCAGCTGATAAGTCACTCGCTGGTACTCTTATGGCAGAACTCACGACCATGAAGTTTGATGGGTCGCGAACTATGCAAGAGCACATTATAGAGATGACTAATCTTGCAGCAAGGTTAAATTCCCTGGGACTTACAGTAGAGGATTCTTTTCTTGTCCAGTTTATCCTGAACTCGCTACCTTCTGAATATGGACCTTTTCAGATTAACTATAACACTATAAAGGATAAGTGGAATGTTAATGAATTGGCCAGTAGACTTGTTCAGGAAGAAGGACGTTTGAAAAATCAAGTGAATCACTCAGTAAGTTTCGTGAGTAATAGAGCTGGTAAAGAAAAGAAAGGAAAATCAAGTCATTTCAAGAAGAAAAAGGCACCTGCTAAGAATGGGCAGGATAAGGAAAGGAAGGAACTAAAGGATGTTCAATGTCATTTCTATAAAAAGAAAGGACATTATCAAAGTGATTGTCCGAAAAGGATAGCTTGGTTCGAAAAGAAAGGTAATTATCTATCTTTCGTATGTTTTGAATCAAATTTAGTTGAAGTTCCAATTAATACATGGTGGCTTGATACTGGTGCTACAACTCATGTTTCCAATAATATGCAGGGATTTCTTACGATCCGAACCATAAATCCAAATGAAGATCGTTTTCTCTTTATGGGAAACGGAATGAAATCTTCAATTGAAGGCATTGGGACTTATCGTCTAATTCTAGAAAGTGGATATGTACTAGACTTATACAGTACCCTTTATGTACCTTCATTATCTAGAAACCTTATTTCAGTGAGTAAGTTGGATATTTCTGGTTTTAGATGTATGTTTGGATCTGGTTGTTTTGATTTATATAAGAATACTGATAATGTTGGTTCTGGTATTCTAATTGATGATTTATATAAATTGAAACTGAATGAAACTTATGCGAATTCCTTGCTGAATGTAGTAAATAATGTTGGATGTAAACGTAGCATGTTGAATGAAAATTCTGCTTTCTTGTGGCATAAAAGACTAGGTCATATATCCAAAGAAAGAATGATGAGATTAGTAAGTAATGAAATTTTGTCAAATTTGGACTTTAGTGATCTAGAATTATGTGTGGATTGTATTAAAGGTAAACAAACCAAACATAATAAGAAAGGAGCCACTAGAAGCAGCCAGCTTCTTGAAATAATACACACTGATATTTGCGGACCTATGGACACTCCAGCCTTTAATGGAGAAAAGTATTTCATCACTTTTATTGATGATTTTTCCCGTTATGGTTATGTCTATTTGCTTCATGAAAATTCTCAATCTGTGAATGTCCTTGAGACGTTTGTAAAGGAAGTTGAGAGGCAATTAGATAAAAAGGTGAAAATCATAAGGTCTGATAGAGGTGGTGAATATTATGGTAAATATAATGAGTCAGGCCAGTGTCCAGGTCCATTTGCAAAATTCCTCGAAAGTTATGGCATATGTGCGCAATACACAATGCCAGGTACACCACAGCAAAATGGTGTAGCAGAAAGGCGCAATAGGACGTTAATAGATATGATTAGGAGTATGATGTCAGATTCTACACTACCTAAGAATTTGTGGTCGTATGCTCTCAAAACCGCTAATTATTTGTTGAATAGGGTTCCTAGTAAAGCTGTTCAAAAGACTCCTTTTGAGTTATGGACTAACAGGAAACCTAGCTTAAGACACCTGCATGTTTGGGGTTGTCCAGCAGAAGCGAGAATTTATAATCCACATGAAAAGAAATTAGATTCTCGAACGATCAGTGGGTACTTTTTAGGTTACCCTGAGAAATCTAAAGGGTATGTGTTTTACTGTCCTAATCATAGTCCAAGAATTGTAGAAACCGGTAATGCAAGATTCATTGAGAATGGTGAAGTCAGTGGGAGTACTAGAAGAGAAATAGTAGAAATAAAGGAAACAAGGGTAAATGTTACATTGCCTAGAATAGTTCCTCCATCTACTATTACTCCAAATGTTGTTCCAGCTGTTGTAGAACAGCATGATGATAATGAACAACATATAAATGAAGAAGTACTTCCTGAAGGAAATGACTTACATAATGCTGATATGCATGAACCACAACAAGTAGCATTAAGAAGATCTCAAAGAGATCGTAGGTCAGCTATTTCTAATGATTATGTGGTTTATATGCAAGAATCAGATTATGATATTGGAATCAATAAGGATCCAGTTTCATTTTCACATGCTGTAGAAAGTAAAGAGTCAAAGGAATGGATTAATGCCATGAAAGAAGAACTGAAATCCATGCAACAGAATGAAGTTTGGGATCTCGTTGAGTTACCACATGGCTGTAAAAGAGTCGGATGCAAATGGGTTTTTAAAACCAAACACGACTCTAGTGGTAATATCGAACAGTATAAAGCTAGACTTGTTGCTAAGGGTTACACTCAGAAAGATGGTGTTGATTACAAGGAGACATTTTCTCCTGTTTCGAAAAAGGACTCACTAAGAATACTAATGGCATTAGTAGCTCATTATGATTTGGAGTTGCATCAAATGGATGTGAAAACAGCCTTTCTGAATGGAGAACTTGAGGAGGATATTTATATGGATCAACCTGAGGGTTTTTCTGTAGAAGGTAAAGAACAATTGGTGTGTAAACTTAAGAAGTCAATTTATGGGCTTAAACAAGCATCCCGGCAATGGTATATTAAGTTCAATGCCATTATTACATCTTTTGGTTTTAAGGAAAGTACGGTTGATCACTGTATATACCAAAAGATCAGTGGGAGCAAGTTTATTTATCTGGTCCTTTATGTTGATGACATCTTGCTTGCTGCAAATAATTTAAGTATATTGCATGAGACTAAGGAATTTCTCTCAACGAACTTTGAAATGAAAGATATGGGAGAGGCATCCTATGTGATTGGAATAGAAATATTCCGTGATCGATCACAAGGAATATTGGGATTGTCTCAGAAAGGGTATATCGAAAGGATTCTAGAGAGATTTGGAATGAGTAAGTGTTCACCTGGGACAATTCCTGTACAGAAAGGTGATAAATTCAATCTCATGCAATGTCCTAAGAATGATGTTGAACGAAAGGAAATGGAATCAATTCCATATGCATCTGTTGTTGGTAGCCTAATGTATGCTCAAACCTGTACTAGACCGGATATCAGTTTTGCGGTCGGTATGTTAGGAAGGTATCAAAGTAATCCAGGAAGGGAACATTGGCAAGCTGCAAAGAAAGTTTTGAGGTACTTACAAGGCACGAAAGATTACATGCTCATATATAGAAGATCCAATGAATTGGAGGTGATTGGATATAGCGATTCAGATTTTGCTGGATGCATCGATACTAGAAAATCGACTTTTGGTTACCTGTTTATGATTGCTCAAGGTGCCATATCATGGAAAAGTGCGAAACAGACTATCGTTGATTCATCTACTATGGAGGCAGAATTTGTGGCATGTTTTGAAGCCACAATTCATGCATTATGGTTGCGGAACTTTATTTCAGGACTTGCGGTTGTCGACACCATTAGCAAGCCGCTGAAAATTTATTGTGATAACTCTGCAGCAGTGTTTTTCTCAAAGAACGACAAGTACTCTAAAGGTGCCAAACATATGGAACTGAAGTATCTTGTTGTGAAAGACGAGGTTCAGAAACAAAGAGTGTCAATCATGCACATCAGGACAGAACTTATGATTGCAGACCCTTTGACGAAAGGGTTACAGCCAAGACAATTTAAGGAACATGTTCAAAGAATGGGTCTTGGTTGTATTAATAATTATTGATGTGTGACATTCTGAGCTCTTTTATTTGTTTGTGATATACAATTATATGTCTCTTGTTTTAATGTAGTAGTACGTATTTTATGTAATTTTAAACAAGAAAGAGTCTTATAAAGATATTATGTTTAATCATTATGATATAAGACATTATGTGGACCATTATGCTGTTTTATATAAATTATGAGTATGAATTGATGGATCGCTGGTATTGTAGTGTATGGAAGGGAATGCATTGAATTAATAATGCACAACCGCCATAACTCTCAGCAATTTATCATAGTATGATGTTCAACACTTGATATTATGAATAATCGGGTCAAGTGGGAGAATGTTAGAAATCTGCTATTAGAAACTGCTTAGGTGCCTCGTATGTTTGACACATTGGGACATGCTAAGACATGTGTCAAACTTGAGTTTGACACGTCCCGTTATGCAGTTTCTAATCTTAATGTGACCCGATTAATTAAGTCATAAATAGATCGCTCTATAATTAAAGCATTAGATCTGTTATTAATCTTAAGCGTTGAATTGGTATATGATGGACGTACCATATTTAGAGTTAAATGTTATATAAAGGATTGGGTCCTTTCTCTCCCGGTTAAGAGTCGCATTCTTCTCCATCAAGAAAGGCATAAAGAAATAGGGTTAGAGAGAGAAACTGAATTCTGAGAAGAAGAGTAACCGCCAGGAGTCAGAAGAAAGAAGATGGCAGCCATTACATCTTCCGCTGTTAATCAAGGTATGTCATCTTAAACAATAGATCATATTAAGTTTTGTTTGTAAAATATTCGGTATTGATGATCTTTGGGCTGTTAATCCAATTCTTCATAATTAATCAAGAAAGATCTCAGAGATTAGAAAATTTAACATTTTATTGATGACCTTACCGGTCTGGAGGAGATCTTAGGCGATATTCGGACCCAATTCGAAGATCAGCAAAAGATGGTCCCAGAGGGCCTCAAAAAATGTTTGGAAATGATGAACAGTACTCTTGGAGAGGCTAAAGGTCTCATTGATCGCGCCGAGCGACACCGACGACGGTGCCTTGGCTGCTTCCTCCCCCCCAACCCCAGGCTCGCTACACAAATAAGCAAATGGAGGACCAATAGATTTCAACAACTCCTCCCAACAGCTTGATTCTGATCTTTCAAGAGCTGCCCATATTGCACAGATTGTGGAGTCCGCACAGCCTCAGGCAGAGCTTCTTCTTCAACCTCTACCGGGCTTCGTGGGGTCTCGCATTGAAGCTGATCCGAAGCAGCTGCTCACGTGGCTTAACGATCCCAAGCATATTTCCAATCGTGTCCAGTGAACACCTAAGCATAGGAGTGAGCTAAACTTTCTCTAGCTATATGAGAAATCACAGAAAATGCAATTTGGGCTTCTGGGACACCTTCCAGCATCCCAAAACTATCATTTCAACAATTTCCAATAGATTTTGGTTGAAAAAACAACCAAAATTGGGGTGCAAATAGTATAGAATTTAGCTTACTTTCCTAAACATATTTCAGAATACACACTTCATTCATTTCTTTCCAATCCTACCCATTTCAATCGTTTCAATAACAACACATATACGCTTTACAACAAACAATACAAGCTTGTCACGAATGCTGTTTAACATATTATTCCCATACAACTGCATTATAGCTTTGAACGATCCCCAATCATTGAAAAGTTTAACAATTACACTAGCACATACCAAAACTTGCAAACTTTTGACGAAAACTACTTCACACTCATTATAGTGTTAATGAACCATTGCAAATTTTGTTATGAGAACGGTTTCTTCAACCTCATTATAGCACAAATCAATCACTCAAGAGCTTCGAATAAATACTCCCAAGCACCATTCAAACATTAATAAGTCACTCTCACTTTGCCATAAGGTGTTCATGAAAATGGTATGTTGAGCCATACTATACTTATGATTGAACTAGTGCTGTAAACTCATGCGTTTGGAATGAAACAATAGGGCCAACTAAGACCTCAACGAACATGTACGGGATAATCATGGGCCTCACATCCGTGATTATGCGGAGTTGGGATGCAAATAGTCTCCAATTTAGCTTACTTTCCTAAGCATATTCCGGAATACACACTTCATCTATTTCTTTCCAATCCTACCCATTTCAATGGTTTTAATGATAACACATATGCCACGTTACACAAACAATACGAGCTTGTCACGAATGATACATAAAATATTATTCCCATACGACTGCATTATAGCTTTGAACGATCCCCAATCACTCAAAAGTTTAAGAATTAGACTAGCACAAATCAAACCTTGCAAACTTGTGATGAAAACTACTTGAGACTCAACCATTGCAAATTTATGATGATAATTGTTTATTCAACCTCATTATAGCACAAATCCATCACTCAAGAGTTTCTAATAAATACTCCCAAGCACCATTCAAACATTAAATAAGTCACTCTCACTTGGCCATAAGGTGTTCATGTAAATGGTATGTTCAGCCACACTATAAGTATGATTGAATTAGTGCGGGAAACTCATGCGTCATGAAAATGGCATGTTCAGCCACACTATACGTATGATTGAACTAGTGCAGGAAACTCATGCGTTTGGGATGAAACAATAGGGCCAGCTAAGACCTCAACGAACGCATACGGGATAATCTTGCGCCTCACATCCGAACAACAATAACATCAGTTTTTAAAATAACATTAAATATGAAAAAACCATTTAAAAAAATACATTTATCGTTTTGAGATCATTTTTTTCGTTTTTAAATATATATATAACCTACAGTTTGTTGATTTTCTTTATCACTTTTTTTTTCTGGTTTTTACAATAATGATTTTATTTATCATTTTTTTTATATCTTAAAAAAATTTTACTAGCCACAATAATGATTTTTTTATTTTTTTTTACAAACTAAATATAATAAAAAATATTTTAACTTTATAGTATTCAAAATTTTTATGTAACTTCATATTTTAAATTTAAAAATAATAATTCTATTAATATTATTCATATTTTGTAAATTAGCAAACTTATGCATATACATATACATCATCATAATGTTATTTATAAAACAAACTACATTCAACTCCATAAACTCACATGCTCCAACACTAACTCACATTATATAAGTATCGCATAATTTCTATTCTTCGAGTCATCCATATGCCATATTCTTAAATCTAGATTTAAAATAACGTTAGAATGTCCATACACATGCACATCTGCATTCCTTTGTTTAAATAAATGGTAAATTCTTGGATCTAGATTTAATATTTAATATAATGGTAGAAGGTCCGTACACATCTGAAATAAAATCTAAGCATTAACCATGTTAATAATACTAAAATCACTTATCATCATCCATAACATAAGTAATTTCCAAAAGGTATATCGCTATCCATCCATATACACAAGTTGATCAATATACATTCAAATTTTCTACATTGTGTGTGGCTTTATTGACATAATGTCTATCAGTATGAGAAAATTGGCTAGGCATGAAAAAATTTAATCATGTTTTCAGAATATTCTTAATTAATGAAATGCAAGAGCATGTCATCAATCAATTTGCTACATAATGATTTTCCAAAGACAAAGTATATTAAAGATTTCAACCTAATCTTGTTTTCTAATGAATCATGTGAGGGGGTTGTCCTAGTTATAAAGGTAATAAACAATTTTGTAATACTAAAAATATCCCACCACATCCACATTTTTATACTAAATGAATATTACAATATATAGGGTATCATAATCATGATTAGTTTTAGTACTTGGATTTGCATGTTAGGAAAAATGAAGTGCTAAATCTCATCCCGTTATTATCAATGAAGTGGTGATCATAAAAACATGTTCTTGAATCTTAGTAAGGTAGTGAGATAATTTTCTAATTGATAGCAAAGTTTGAGAAAATAAGAATAATATAGGTGAGGGGAATTTTAGTTTGATGAGCTTAGTAAGAATGAAATGTAAGAATTTCTCAATGGCCTGAACAATACTAGTAGGTGTGTTTTCAATCAAATTATATTTGAATTCAATGTTGGAAATGATATGTTTAATAAAGAAAATTGATTATTCTTAACTTCTATTATATTTCTATAAGAGATAAGTGTAACAACGTCGTTAGTGGTATTTGTATCAATAATGAAATCTCTTATAAAATATGGTTTAGCAAGTACAAGTGCAGATTCGATGGATTTTTAATCTCGACCAAGACTTTCTCAATATCAAGATTCTAGGTAAATGCTTCGTCTTTATTTAGAATTTTATGATATACCTAACCACTTCAGAAAAATACAGAACACACATGCAAGCAAAAATATTTTTTCCCATGAACGACTAAATACACATTTTGGAAAAAAAAGACATGAAAGTATTCAATACATCATGATACCCATTCAAGGTATATATTTATACGAATATATATAATAAATTTACTTGAAAATACACATAGGATATATTTGTCCAAATTAAGAGACATACCTTACTTTCTACAATGTATAAATACCTACCTAAGGTGATAGAATGGACGTTCTCAAAGATTGGAGAGGACAATAAGTTCATCAAGATAAATTTAAATTATGGCTCATATTCAATTGTAGAACTCAATCCGCATATCCCTTTGAAAGTTGTCATCAACATTTATCAAGCCAAAGAGCATGCATCCATATCTAAAGCTACCCCACTTGGTACTGAAGGTAGATTTTAAAATGTTTTCTTCCTTGGGGTATATCTAGTTGTAATTGGACAAACCATCAAGGAGAGACAACATTCATGGCCCTAAAACCGTACTAATATCATCTTAATTTTAAGGAAAAGGGATTTATTCTTCACACTAATTTCTACACATAAGAAATATGTCCATTTTACTTGTGGACCAAAACTACATTTACAACCCATTTAAGTATTTATTGGAAAATGATATTGGCTTCAAGAATTTTTTCCACTTCCTTTCAGATTGCAACCCCTGATGTAGGATTAATTGGTCTTTGGATTTTTCCGAAAAGCTATAGTTTCTCCATTATGCAAATAGAGTACACAATTATGCGTAGATAAAAACCATGCATGTAATCATATGGTCATGCAAAGGGATCTCCAATTTCATGGAAAATATATATGAATCTTTTTTTTCCAAATTTAAACAGTCGGTATCTATCTTCAAGAACATAGGTTTTCTATGCCAATGTTAACAAGAACATTATCCTTAATATTTATCTTTGAAAATTATTTTGAAGATTGATCCCTATTCCTAACATAACTTGAAGAGAATGATCTTTCCATAGGTGTAAAATGCCTGAAATTTATTTCCATCAAGAAAAAAAATTCTCAACATTATTCATAGGTTCATTTATTAATAAAGCACAAATGTTCTCATGAATGTAGGAAACATTCAAGCATTCTAAATTATAAAGGTCTCTAATGGGACACAATATTTCAATCAATTCTCTTAGAAGCATCGACCTATTAGGATATGCATCATAAGAGGCATTATTGGAAACAAAATTCAATTCCCTCTCAAACTATGTCAAAATGAAAGAAGAAAAACTTGAAAGTTTATCCAATAACCAAAACCAACTAAGTATAGTGTTTAAATAGCTTGTTAATATAGGATTATAGACCTCTTGACCATGATTATGATTATCTAGATATCACCCAAAATTGCCAAGTTTGTACAGCCTAGATCCATAACTGCTTTTATCCCTAGTAAAAGACCTTCAAATTTAGCAATATTATTTGTAGAGGGGAAGTTTAGTCTAAATGACAATTTATGAACTTTTTTTATAGGAGAATAAAACACAATTCCTACACCATTACCTTCTCTAGAACATACACCATGAAAGTAGATGTGCTATATCTAATCATTAACATCAACACAAAGATCATAAAAGGGTGAATTTTTTCCTTTCTGGAAGATAGAATAAATACCAAGCTTTGGCTTTATATAGTTCACATACGCTCATTAAAGGATTTTGATGTAAGTTGAGATTTCATGATCATCTTGATCAATTATTATGCTTTTTTAGAACCATTTTGGATGATCATGTGTGTTCCATACATAGACATTTATGAATTAGCTAAGGATTGCAATTCATGATCAGGGATGAGTAGGTAATTGCTTATGCCCATATCAATTATTTTGATGTTGTAGGATATATGGATTTTATGATGGGTGCAAAGGAAAAGGTTTACATGTTTAATATCATCAATCATTCCTTTTTGTCATTTTCTAAAATCCATCATTTTTTTGGTATTTTTATCAGTGCAGGATAAACCAAGCTATACCCTTCGTTAACCTAAAAATAATGTGCAATCTTAGTCATAATATTCATAGATATGTATAAAGGAGGGCTCCCAACAAGTGTTTGAGATGGTTTCATAACAATGAAATCATTTCAGTGGGATTCTATCCAAGCTTCTTTAACTATATTAGCATTCGAATTCGAAGATATCGAAAGAGTTCTATACTGGGATAAGACTTTCTAGTCAGAAAGTTTTCAAGTTTTCTTATTGTTCCATGGTGCATACCAAGTCTAAAAAAGTGGTGTTGGATTTTATATTTGCAAGTCAACCTATTTGTTATATTTCTAAAAAGAGGAAAATGGGGGGTATGCATTTTGGGTAGCATTGGGAGTCTCCTTATAATTTAGGACATGGTGTGGCCAATGAACTTGGTTGTTTTGAAGTGAAGCCATTGGTGTTTGAAAATTTGGAGTTGTTTGTGGGATGGTTTAATTCCTACTTTGGTGTGATTGGATCTTTGTATTTATGACCACAACATTATCATCATCAACATAGCCTAAGGTGGTGATGGTTGTGTTAGCTATTTTATGAAAAATCCTTTCTCTTAAAGTCTTTCTAAAGGATTACCTTGGGCTTAAATTTTTTAGGTTTATATTAAAGGGAGAATTTTACTAAGGATTTGATAGTAGGATGGGAAATAATGCTTCTTGAAAAAACAACATTTTACTATTCACGCCTTGAATTATTTTCAATACAACTAACAAATTGACCTATCTACTTAGATCCTCAAGACGAAAATAAGTCCTTGGATCTTACTCCTCATATTCTGAGTAGATTTATAAATCTAACCTTGAATTTTAGATTCGTTCTCTTCCAATCAATGGAAGTAGGAAGGTGGTAAGGTGTCGTAGTATTGCATTATGAGGCCTAATAATCTTATCAATCCTATTGTACATATTGGTAAAGCAAAGAATGAAGGATTTTAGAATATCCCCCTCATTAAAATTTAGGATGTTATAAGTTTTACAAATTTCATTTTATCCTTATGTTTGTCCATAAGTGTACTTGAACCGATAATAGAGATCTTCCCATGTCAATAAATTCTCAAGAGGAAGATCAATGAAATCAGTGATTATCTTTCATTCCAGAGAATTGACAAAAATCTGTATACAACTATAATTTTAAAATAGCGCCAATATTATGACATCCATTTGAGAAAGCATCAAGGTGCTTTCTAATAGAAACAATCCCATTATCGAAGAGCTTGGGAAAATGCTCATTAAACTTGTTAAGACATGTATTTTTGGGGATTGAGTTCAAGGGTGACGTTATAGGGCATAGATTATTATTAGCATACTCTTAAAATTCAAAAATATCATACCTATAAATCAATTTCCTAGGATTTGCTGCAGAGGCCACGATATCAAAGATTCTATAAATACGCTCGATCATTTTGGAGGTGGAAGCCTAACAGGAGCTAGGAGACGAGTTCATATTATTTCTAGTTGAGGGTTTGGGATATTAATATCCCAAAATCCTATCCAGGTTGAGCATTGATATTAACAAGCCAAGTGACCGAAGGCCCAGAAACAAAGGCTTCTATGTCAATGAAACACTTCCACAATGCGCACATGATTTGCATAATAATTAATGATGGGCAATTGAAGTGTTAAACAAAATCAATGGTTACGTGCAACACTCCTCTATTAGTATTTCCTTTGAAGGGAAGGGTTCTAAAAATTCCTTTTCCCAAGGCAATACCGCCAGCGGGTGAATGTTGGTGCTCAGAAAGGTGCCAATTAAATGCAACAAGAATTTGAGGGAGGATAAGGATGTTCCTAATGATTATCATCACATCTAGCTCAACATCCTTAATGTCAATCTAGCTTAGAAAATATTAAATCATCCGAAGATGAACAAGAATTTGAGGGAGCATAAGGATGTTCCTAATGATTATCATCACATCTAGCTCAACATCCTTAATGTCAATCTAGCTTAGAAAATATTAAATCATCCGAAGATGAAGAAATAATAGGAAGAAGATAACAAATAAGTATCTTTAGAAAGTTTTCGGCAGCAAGTAAAGGGAATATTATTTAAAGAATAAATAAAGAGGAAAACATAAGCGATAAAAAGGAGGATTCAAACTCCTTCAGTATCATCATGAATATTTTGAGAGAAATTTTTATCAAGACTATTAGATCATATATCACCAGTGCAAACGACAAATTATGACATGGATTGGAGACTCCAAGAGATTTTACTTCTCATCGAGTATCAATTAGTAAAATTCTTCTATGTAATTAAATTTCTATTTCAAACCATGTAATATGTATGATTACTAATAAACTATTTAGGAAGCTAGTTATTTGATCATGCTCATAGTATATGTGTGATGTGTACCTCTTGAATGGAATTAATTTCATGCAAATGACAAATTTCCTCTGGGTGAATGATATCCTCCGCTCACGTTGTGTCCCCTAACTAGATGATGTCTCCCGGTTAGGTTTTTTCCATTGACTAGGGGTTTTCCCCTAGTTGAAAAATGTCCACTCGTTGGAGTGTGGCCATCAAGGATCTGCTGACCACTAATTGTAGGTTGAACCGAACTTGTTTGTTGGATACTAACTATGTAATAACTTTGCTCATGTGTTTACTAAGAAGTAGAGGATATCTTCCACTCAAATTTTGAGGTGGGGGTGATGGAGGTGGTGTTCTAGTCACGTAGTTAATAGTAATTAAAGGTTGTACTCCAGTTGTTGGGGTCATTTATGGTGTAGAGCCAGTGAAATTTTCTGGAGGTGTACCAGATGAAAAAGATGGTTGACCTGGTTCATAGGTGGTCATCACGGGTGTTGCTATTCTTGGTGAAGATAAAGAAAAAGAATGTAGAGGGGAATGTTGTTAAAAAACTTGTACTTACGGATTGGACCTAGAGAAAACTCTCGCATCTAAGTTGGTTTATGAATGTTCGTAAACGTTCGATACTCTTGTAACGGGAACAAGAAAGACGTAATCCAAAATCCAAGGGGGAAACTGGTGTGGTGGAGTTTCTACCATCGGAAGTGAGCGAAAATCAGAAACATGTTGACTTATGTGGTGGGTGGGATTCAATACTTTGGAACCTCACGGGATTATCAAGGCGTTGCAACTCGTGATATACTACAGGGTCCAACAATTATACTCGACCCAATCTTTTAGTGCACTAACCATGGAGGATTAGGACCATACCCTTGATCGTATAACCCGACTACCTAGAAGTACATGCATAGTTGCTCTCCAAGTATTGTTCTCAGTGTATTTCTACGCCAAGACGACCAATAGTTAACTCAGAAGGTTTCAGGAATGTCAATGGGGTCTTGCGATATACACAGGGTACGTGGGAGCTCAAATCCGTAGTCGTGTTGTCTAATGCACAACCACACCACAAGAACCATCCAATATACTATCGAGTACGTGAATTACCTTTCTATATACCAAAAAGTACGTGAAAGGCCATTCGATACACCTATTGGTACGTGGAAGAACTACCATCCCTCTGGATGCAGTACAGGAAAATAACAATAGTTTCCATGCTTTAAGACGTCGAAACATGTCTCTAACTTAACACACAAGTTTTTATACAATTTTAACCTAATCTATCATTTAATTTTATCTTGACAGTTAAGTGGATGCATGAGGTGTAGGCTTGAAATTTAAAAAGATGCAAAATTACTCTACATGTAATACAAGCCTTTCTTTCTCTTTCAATAAAAACTAAATAATGATAGGGCGAAGTATTTTCCTTTTCTGATAGTAAAAACGGAACAAAGCACCTATACTTTCAATTTAACCAAAAGACATGAACAACATTCTTTCAACAATCCAACAAAAATTTAAAGTAACACACCAAATAAAAAAATATATTTTTGTCTTTTTCTTCTTCAATTCAAGCATATCTATGAGAAAATAACAAAAAGATGAACTTCCTTTTGAAATCACTAACTCTAATACTGAAATGAAAACTAAAGAATATGGAGAGAAAATAAAAAATTCTCGAGTTTTTAATAACTTTCAGAATACTTTGAGAAGGTTCAAATAAACTCACAACTTTCAAGGAAATAAAAAGAACTTTTTATAACCGAGAATTCCATATCTCCCTTGTTTTACCTCTGTTTTCCTTGAAATTTTCAGGGAACCCCTGTCATTCCATTCTGCATATTTCATTCCTGAGGACCCTATCCTCAATTCCCCTTCCTACAGCCCGGAATCCCACATTTGTCTATTTTTAGGGTTTGCCATAACTTCCTCAGATTTCACCCAATCATCTTCAAATTTTACCACAGAGTTCCTTTCTGAATTCTGCTTCTTTGTTCCCCTATGCCAAAGTTTCCCATTCTTTCACCCTACTTCTGAAATCCTCATTTTTGCTTCCCTGTCTATCCAACAGTGTCCAAAATCTAGTCAAACCCCAATTACCCCTCTAATTTTTTCCCAAATCCAAATTTTCCCTTACTGAAGTAGTTCCTGTTTTTGTTTTCCTACCCAGTCAACAAAAAAAAAATAATCCTGATTATGGTTGTCAATCGTGCAGGAGCAAAAACCATGGAGGAAGCACTTGCAGCCATCCAAGCCAAACTCCAGGATCTGGATGAAAAATTTCTCGGTCTCCATCTTGAACATTCAGCTATGAACAACAAACGACAGTCCGAGTCTTCAACAGACAATGGGTTCTCTTCTTCCAGCAATTTCTGTGGTCTGAAGCTTGATTTTCCTCGCTTCAATGGTACCGATCCAACTGGATGGATCTATCGTGCAGAACAGTATTTCAGTCTACATAATACTTTTGATGTCAACAAAGTTCCGTTGCAATCCTTTCATTTGGAACAGGAAGCTCTTCAATGGTACCGTTGGTACATCAAGGCTCATCCAGAGCCCAACTGGCCAGACTTTTGCAAGCTCCTTTTGCAACGATTTCGTCCTAGTGCTTTTGATGACTTCACAGGAGCCCTCACTAAACTTCGCAAAACCGGCACTGTGAGAGAGTATCAAACCGAATTTGAGAATCTAGCCAACCACACCGAAGGATTGTCTGATGAATTTTACTGGAGTTGTTTTATCGGTGGTCTAAAGGATGCCATCCGCTCTGAGGTCAAAATGTTTTGTCCCAACATAATGATGGAAGCACTAGGGTTGGCTAAGTTGGTAGAAGACAAGATTGCAGCCCAACAACGCTCCAAGGCCACTTTTATTCCCTTCCGAAATATGGGTTCTCAGCGACCACCTATACCGCAGGCTCCTCGACCGACTCCTATCAAGCGTTTGTCTGAAACAGAGATGCAAGCACGCAGAGAAAAGGGGCTTTGCTATAATTGTGATGAGAAATTCACTCGGGGACATAGATGTGTTCAGCAAAAGCTCTATCTCCTGGATGTGGAGTCTCCGCCTGCCTCTGAAATGGGTGACGAAGATCCAGAAACACTGGATGCTCAGGTCGACATTCAGGAACTGCCTATTGACCCTCCGTCTCAGGATGACCAGCTAGAGATATCTCTCCATGCTTTAGCTGGAATCACCACCCCCCAAACAATGCGGGTCAGGGGTTACTTCAAGAAGCTTCCTCTTACAATCCTCATTGATTCTGGTAGCACTCATAATTTCATTGACCCTCGGATCGCCAAACAAGCTGATTGTTTTATCCATCCTTGCTCCAACTTTGAAGTCATGGTTGCCAATGGGGGCACCTTACCTTGCAAATGGAAGTGTTGAAATGTGCGTATCTCTATGGGAGATTATACCTTGCGCTCTGACATGTTTGCCTTGCCCTTAGGCGGATGTGATTTGGTTTTGGGCGCTCAATGGCTACGCACACTCGGCCCTATCTTATGGGATTTTGACGAACTTTGGATGCAGTTTTCCCTCAATGGACACAAACACATATTAACAAGATTACAACCAGGTTCTCTCAGCATCATCAGTTCACATGGCATGGAAAAACTCCTCAAGAAGAATTCACATGGTGTCATCGCTCAGATCCATTCCATCCAGATGCAAGCATCATCAGTCTCCACTACTCCTTTGGATCTACAACAAATTCTGGATCAGTATACAGGTGTCTTTGCTGAACCAGTGGAATTACCACCTTCCAGGCCAGAAGACCATCGTATTCAGCTCCTTCCTGGCAGCGTTCCTCCCAACATCAGGCCCTATCGCTACCCATTTCACCAAAAAACGAAGATTGAAATGCTCGTTCGGGACTTATTGAAGCAAGGTATTATTCGCCCAAGCACTAGTTCCTTTTCTTCTCCAATTATTCTTGTCCGCAAAAAAGATGGGTCATGGTGCCTCTGCATTGACTTCTGAGCACTTAATCACCTCACCATCAAGGATAAGTTTCCAATTCCTGTTGTTGATGATCTTCTTGATGAGCTTCATGGGGCTCACTTTTTCTCCAAGTTGGATCTTCGTTCTGGGTATCATCAAATTCGGATTCATGAGGATGATATTCCTAAAACAGCTTTCCGCACACATGATGGCCATTATGAGTTTTTGGTCATGCCTTTTGGCCTCACTAATGCTCCTTCCAAATTCCAGGCCTTAATGAATAAAATATTTCGACCCTACTTGCAGAAATTCATTCTGGTATTCTTTGATGATATCCTCATCTACAGTAAAACATGGGATGGACATCTCCAGCATTTGGATCTTGTCATGCATCTTTTATCTTACCATCATCTCCATGCCAAGCAGTCTAAATGTGTTTTTGGACAAAAGGAAGTTGAGTATCTCGGGCACATTATCTCAGCACAAGGGGTTCATGTGGATCCTGCCAAAATCGATGCCATGAACAATTGGCCACATCCTCAGACACTCAAGAGCCTTCGTGGTTTTTGGAGGTTAACTGGATACATCCATTTGAGATAATATTGTTAGGAACCCATGTCTTTACTTTGTTAGTATGTTGTTGTTGGATGCATATGCTTTGTAAGTCGTCCCGTAGTATTTGTTGATCAATAGTTTGTGTTATTGTTGTTGGCGCATATGCTTTGTAAGTCGCCCGTAGTATTGTTGATCCATAGTTTGTAACGGCCCATGGTTTCGACCCATAGTATTGGCGCCTAGAATTAGTATATAAGTGTATGTTCAGACCTATGAAGGCACCGTGAAGTTAATTGTATTGAGCTTGCTCAAAGGAGGTTGCCCCCTCGAAGTGGCTCGTGATCAATATAAAAGTGATTCTGTTCTATTATTTCTGATATCTCGTGTATTTGCATTAATTAATTATTGTAGGTTCATCACATATACTAGTATATATCCAAATCTTAGGCTCTATCATGCGCTGAGAGGGATCAAATTTCGCGAGGTGCAAACCTTTCCTTGAATAGCTCTTTGAGTGCAATACCTAATTCACCTAATCCTAAGCTCTAAACTCTCTAGTTTAAGTCTCATATTTACTTTTTACTTTGTATTATTCTTTTTTGTTTATGGCCAACATAATATTTATTACTTTTTACTTTGTATTATTCTTTTTTGTTTACTTTGTATTATTTTGTTACTCTACAAACTCGAGAAGGACTCTAAAATCTCATATTTACTTTTTACTTTGTATTAAAGTAAAATGTAAAGTCTCTAGTTTAAGTCTCATATTTACTTTTTACTTTGTATTATTCTTTTTTGTTTATGACGGACATATTATTTATCACCTAATCCTAAGCTCTAAAGTCTCTAGTTTAAGTTTCATATTTACTTTTTACTTTGTATTATTCTTTTTTGTTTATGGCCGACAAAATATTTATTACTTTTTACTTTGTATTAATTTTTTTGTTTACTTTGTATTATTTTGTTATTGGACAAACTCGACAAACACTCGACACATGTTACAAGATCTCCCTCATACTACACTCGACAAAGTCGACAAACACTCCACACATGTGACACTATCTCCCCCATACTGGGCTGTAGAGAGCCTCTCGACGCAACCAGTAAAAATTCTTAGGAAGATTGAGATACGCATTTTGCTATTTCATTTGTTAGTGTTACATTAGTTTAAAATGTTGTGAAGAAAATTTTGTATGTTTTAATAATAGTTTAAATGTCTAATCAAATATGTTGAATTGGTGGGAAGTAAAGTTTATATTTTCTAGGGAAGTTGAAATTTTTAATAAAATATGTAGCCTAGTATGTTTTGATTAATTAAAAGTATAAATAATATTTTGATTAATTAAAAGTATAATTAATATTTACATGATGGTGAATTCAAATTTAGAATAAAATATATTGAATGTTGTGTTTTGAATAAAAATAAAGAATAATTGCAACGAATCATATTTAAACTTTTAAAATATATATATATATTTCAGTGCTATTTAAACCAAATAGATATAGTTTTTGAATTTAAGGGTGGCAGAATTACCGACATCAAAAGCATGATGGTCACGTATGTGTATGAGCATGACAATTTAGTGACTACAACAGAGCTAACCTTCTTTTTCACGGCATGATTTTTCTAGACCGTTAAGGCCATGCGTTTTGTGTTTTGAATAAAAATAAGGAATAATGGAAACTCATCATATTTAAACTTTTAAAAAACAAAAAAAATATAGTTGCTTCAATTTAAGGGTGTCACGTATGTGTTCGGTGTGTGTGAGCATGCCAACTTCGTGACTACGGCATGATTTTTCTAGACCATTAAGGCCATGCGTTTGGTGTCTTTTGGCATCACATTTTCATGAGCACCATAGAGCTAACCGTTACTCGAGATCAAACCTCTATTTAAATGATGGATTTGTGGTCTAATGAGTTTGAAGAGGTAGTTTTCCAAATGTATTGGATATTTTCGTTTTGCTGAGTTTTATTTTGGGGAACGTTCAAATCTATAACTCATGCATTTGTGTGGCGATAATGTTGTTTCACTCACCATCGCACCAAGTGTTATAATTTGTGAGAAGATTGTGATTGTTGGTTGTAACCCCTGGGTGTGGAACGGAATGGGTAGAACTGGAAAGAAATGTATTTAACTGGATATTTTGCTTCTCTGGTAAGGTTAACATTTTGCTTTTGAAGTTATTATTTTTGTAGTTGTAACTTGTATGTAAGCAAGCTTGGTACAGATATTGATATTGTGATTTCAAATGCTCAAACTGACAAAGGTAATGACTAATTATATCTTCAATGTATGTCTTATTTTTCTATTAATGCAATGCAATTGAGAAGGACCATTATTTAATTACAAAGTGAATAAAGTCTGATTAACTATTTACATTGTTAATTCATTTTCATGTATATCTTAACAGAATATATCAATAACACAGATCGGGTGCCTAGACACACTTCTCTCATAGTACACTCGTCTCATGGTGCGCAGAGTTGTCCGAAACAGGCCGCTTGGAAAGAGAGAAAAAATCCAACTAAGGTCCATTAAATCTGTTGCATAAAAATATTATAATTGGACTGGAATAGTAATTTATGTGTCTACTATTTAGCATTCATCCTTAAATGTATAGATGTAATAGTGTTTTGAATATCAGTAAATGATGGCGACAATAATTGCTTGTTTCTGTGAATTAACTAGAGAAAATCACTTGATAAAGATTGCTCAAAACACTCGAACAAAAGGCAAAAGCGTTACTTCTCAGATGCAACAGGTAGGTTCGCAGCTTTGTGCATTTTCAATGTGTATATATTTTGTTGGGTGGTGTGTATAAATTGTGTATATGCCTGCAGTGCAATGAAACTTCAAAGAAAGAGGAGGATGCTTTTGGGGAGATGTGTACGCAGTAGTCCCACCACGACACCAATCTCAATTAACAAAAGAGTCACATATTGAAGCAACTTACCATCCAAATAAAGCATCAGCACATACACATTTTAAACCTAATCATTCTTCAAAATTTATGCATATTCATTGGTGAGTTATGATCACCCTTCGCTTTTGCTTCCATTTTCGACATCCTTAACAATTAATTCCTAAAAATGAAAATATAATTTATGCAGTGTCAAAGAAGTTGCGTCAACTATGTTTCTGGCGGTACAAATATTACCTTGAATTGAACTGCCCTATATGCAATAAAATATTGAAATATGTTGTGCTTCTACGGAAATGTTGGTTCAACATCTATTGCCGTGAATGTATGTATTTCAATTACCAATTACAGTTGAGATTATTAATCACGGGCAGAGATCATAACAGGGAGGAAGATAGATGAGCTAGATGCTTAGTTGGGTGGTTGTTATTTATGTGCAAGTATAAGAGAGTATCTTAAATGCAATATCTGGACTTGTTTGTGTGAAGAAGTCAATAGAAAGAGACCTAATACTAAATAAAGAGACCTAATACTCAATAAAACCCTCGAAGATACCAAATAAGTCACAGCCAGCATACAATCAGCATACGTCACAGCCATCCAGCTTCTTATTTAGACAAAGCATTCAGCTTCTTTATAACATGAGCAAATCAATATTGGAGATTTTGTTCAATAGATATTTTGAAGGAGAATTTTATGAATGCATTGGGGCTAATGGAAGGGAGAGCACACCTTTATTCACCATATTACTGACAAATCCTACCGATACAAGTAATGAAAAAGGAGAAATAGTCACTCTCCCCTTGTCAGGATTTCAGCTGATGCCTGGAATGTCAAGGCATTGAAGATCGAGCTCACATGGATAATTAATAACTAAAGTTTGTTATTGTTTGGGAGCACATTTTCTGCTGAAATAAATTCAAACATGGGAAGTTCTCAGTTTGCTGCAATTATTTTTACTAAAATAACATTTGAAGTTCCCAAATAGCAATTCTAATTAACTGGAATCTCTATTCTATATGAAATAAAAAATTATCTAACATATATCTAAGTCTGTCCCATTGACTCCATCTTCGAAATCAACATTCTCGTGGGATAACTATTACTAAATGTTTGTTGTTGATGGGAAACCTTGGATAATTCAGGGTTTTTTAGGTTGATAAGCTCCAACCTAATTTTTTTACTAGTAGCTAAAATGCACACATGATCTGTAGTTCTATAATGCGCTTTTGATTTACATCAAAATAACGCGTGCAAGTTATACTTGTATCCCCTACAATTTTCGTCACATTCAAAATGTTCATCTATACCGACCCAAAAGAATATAGATTGGGGTTTGTGCATGCATAGATGTTTGGGGTTGGTACATGCAATCATAGAAGATATGCACGCAAGGCCAAAAAAAAAAAAGTTATTTGTTATTAACAAACATTATGTGTCTATGCAATTATCAAATTGGGCATCACAATTAGTTCATTCTCTAAGAGCAAGGAGGTTATTAAATAGAATTATTTAATGTATTAATGCATTGCTTAAGCCTTCATTTTTTTAAATCTATTGAGTGTTTGGACAAATAAGAAGTATGAGAAAATAGAGTTGTAGTGGTATTATCAATAAGTCTATCCAAATAACAAGGTTAGCTCACTTATGTTTTGGTTTGCTAAAATTCTTAAACGTATGTCCCATTTTTTACCTATGGAGTTCTGCAAGGTAACTACAATGGTGGGAGGGGTTTTTTTTATTTCTTTTATGGAATCATGGATAGGTTTTATTTTATCCTCTTTTATAACATAATGAGCAACCAAGGTTTTGTTTCATCTTCACTTTCTTAATGCATCATTCTCTAATGTTGGTTTCTAGAGGATAACCCTAGGATTCTTATCAATTATGTTGCATTGTAAGTATCCCTTTTATTCATGCATGCTCCATCTTTAGGGTGGGAAGGAAGAGATATTGTTATACATACCCTCATCGAGTTCCCTATATATTACTTCCTTTATTTAATTAGCATTAGGGTCACACCTCCCAAAAAAATAAGCTCATTTCACTTTCAAGCAAAATCCAAGATAGCATTTGGGAAACTATCATTAACCCTAATTTTGATTGGAAATTATGTAACTAGTCCTCCAATCTTAACCATACAACTCATGTCCTTAATAAACACCTCATTATCCTACGGAACCCTCATTTCCCCACTCTTGATCACAATCACAAAACAACTTCCCAAAAGGATAACAACATATATAATTGTCCCACCCAAACTCTCCTTTGATAGTGTAACTCCAATTTCATACAAAATTTAATTATCAAATAAATTTCTCATTCAATCCCTAAAAAATGGGCCCTTGCCCTAGATCCTTTTTTTCGTGTACTACTAAAAAATACAACCCTTTATTTCACTCATGTTGAAAAAAACATAATCCCAAGGTTCCATCCATTCCTTGTCTCCCTCCCATTGAATATCACCCCATTCCTATTGCACCCACACATCTCATCTATCTTTCTCACTTGTATGAACATAGCATTGTTGTGGTATTAACACTCTTACATACTACTTTGGAAATACTATTATTATCAAGGCTTCACTTCTACTCATGTTTATTATTTTTCCTAGGCCCCCAATTGTTACTTATTCCTTCCACACTCCCATATTGTTCTTAATGAATTCTATGCTACAACAAATTGGGTTCCATTTCCCTCTTTCTCCGATGCATTTTATGCATTTTATGGGATCAAACACTATACAACATTATCCTGGTAATCATCTTCAACTTTTCAATGAATCCTTGTATACAACACATTTGTTTCATTCATTTACGCATCACAATCATATAGGTTTCTCTCCTAAGAAGCATATTCCGCAAACCGCTTCAAATTATCAGCACCATCACCTCTTTGCATCATCACAAACAAGTCAAGATGATCATGGCTATCCTACTTGATGATACATTTCCTCAAATAAAACTAAGAACCTCCACATGGTTACAAGACTTTATGTAGTCAAAAATCATCAAAAAGCCCAAATAATAATTCCAAGCCTACAATCTGAGTAGTCACCATATCACTCAAACATTTTAGTATTTTTCTTTAATGATATCCTTCGAAGGTAGGTATACTATCATTAAAAAAAAATGGATTTATTTGACATCTCCTCATTAAAAGAATAAATTGATACAGAACACCCCTCACTCGGGTGTTGCAAGTCAAAGTACACAAACAAACACCACAAATTAACAAACACATAACAACAAGAACTGAGAGACTCAAATAAATATGAAAATTCCCTTTTCGGTTTTTCAATAACTCATTTAGAGTGTGCTCCAAACATGAAGTCTCAATTGTCCCCGTGGCCTCCACCACACGTGGTAAGTTGGATACTTATTGCTCTATATTAACTTGAGATCTATCATGTGTTGATAGAAATCAAATCCCTAGAGGTGCAAACTTTTCCTCAAATTTTTGCATTCTATGCATGATAGATGTGAAGCTAAGATGGATCTACCTAAGTAGTAGCATATCCAATGATCATTAAAATTTTATTTTATTTGACTCTTCACATTCACAAGACAACTGCCCACATTCTTTCACTATTGTTCCACATAATCTTTAAAATGAACATTGAATTCACACACATTACAACATCAACATTAAAAAAATGCATACATTAAGACCATAGATCCATACTTATCTATTGAACTATATTAGATATTTTTGAAATATTATACTCATTCAAACTTCTAAAATTTTTAAATATGTATATATTCTTAAATTTTCTAAAATTTAAATAATACATATTTTTGCATAAACTTAAGTTGAAGTATGAAGTGTTATGAGAAATTATTATAATATGCTAAAAACAATAAATGATATTAATGCACTATTATAAAGACCTTCAAACATTAGTAGAAAATAAAATGAACAATTAAATATAGTTATCAAGTTCAAAATTAGACTACAAAAGGATCACTTTGATAGTTTCAATAAAGGGCACCATCTTGTAGGTGGATGACTATTGCAGCTAAATATAGTCTAATGCTTGGAAAAAATTATTTTGTCAACAATATATTGGCCTTCCAAAACAACCACTCAGTATTTTTTGCACTTAAAACTGGCCTAAATGGCCTCAAGAAAATGCCCACCAGTTCTCACCAATGATGGATTAAATTATTCTAAGGGCGCCATCTTGTAGGTGGATGACTATTGCACTTGAATATAGTCTTAGAATTCAAAAAGAGTCTTTGTTAAAGAATATATTGGTTTGCCAGAACAACCACTAGGCCTTTTTTGCACTTAAAAATGGCCTAAATGGCCTCAAGCAAATGCCCACTAGTTCTCACGAGTGAGCGATTAAGTTATTTTCACAACATAAGCTTCTAGGTGGAGAATTTACACATGTGACCATTTACACCTTCTCGATAAAAGGTTTATGGCCAAGAAGTTAATGGCATTCCAAAACAAACAATCAACCTTTTTTGCACCCTCCCATATTATGCTCCCCTTTGGAAAAAATGGCTAAGTACTAAAAAATGATGGATCAATTGGCTTTGGGAAAATGACCACCATTTCCTCACAGAGAGAGAATTATTACAAGGGAACCATCCTGTAGGTGTATGATTATTGCACCCAAATATATTCTTAGTCTTGGGAAAAAGTATTTGGTCAAGAATATATTGTCCTACCAAAACAACGACTCAGCCTTTTTTTCACTTAAAAATGGCCTAAATGGCCTCAAGAAAATTCCCACCAGTTCTCACCAGTGAGGGATTAAATTATTCTCAAGGCACAATCCTATAGGTGGATGACTATTGCACATGAATATAGTCTTAGTCATTGAAATATGTATTTGGTCAAGAATATATTGTCCTGCCAAAATAACTACTTAGCCTTTTTTGCACTTAAAACTAGCCTAAATGGACTCATGAAAATTTCCACCACTTCTCACCAATGAGGGATTACATTAGTCTGACGGCACCATCCTGTAGGTGGATGAATATTGCACCTGAATATAGTCTCAGTCTTCGAAAAATGTCCATGGTTAAGAATATATTGGCCTGCCAAAACAACCACTCATCATTTTTTGCACTTAAAACTCGCATAAATGACCTTAAAAAAATGCCCACCAGTTCTCACTAGTGAGGGATAAAATTATTTCTGACAACATAACCTTTCAGGTGGAGGATTTACACATGTGACCATTTTCTCCTTCTCGATAAAAGGTCTATGGACAAGAAGAAAATGGCCTGTCAAAACAACCAATCAACCTTTTTTGAACCCTAGTACCATATTATGCTCCCTTTTGGCAAAAATTGCTAAGTACTGAAAATATGCCTCAAGTGGCTTTGGGAAAATGACCACCATTTCCTCAAATAGAGAGATAAAATTATTCTAAGGGAACCATACTATAGGTTGATGACTATTGCACATGAATATAGTCTTAGTCTTTGAGAAAATTCTCTAGTCAAGAATATATTGGCCTTCTAAAAAAAACACCCATCCTTTTTTGCACTTAAAACTAGCCTAAATGGCCTCAAAAAAATGCCCACCAGTTCTCACCAGTGAGGGATTAAATTATTTTGAGGGCACCATCCTGTAGGTGGATGACTATTGCACCTAAATATAGTCTTAGTCTTGGAAAAAAGTCTCTCGTCAAGAATATATTGGCCTGCCAAAACAACCACTCAGCCTTTTTCCACTTAAAGCTGGCCTAAATGACCTCAAGAAAATGCCCACCAGTTCTCACGAGTGAGGGATTAAATTATTCTGAGGACACCATCCTGTAGGTGGATGACTATTGCACCTGAATATAGTCTAAGTATTCGAAAAACGTCCTTGGTCAAGAATATATTGGCTTGCCAAAACAACCACTCAGTCATTTTTGCAATTAAAACTGGCCTAAATGGCCTCAAGAAACTGCCCACCAGTTCTCACGAGTAAGGGATTAAATTATTCTGGGGGCACCATCCTGTAGGTGGATGAGAATTTCACATGAATATAGTCTTAGTATTCGAAAAAATTCTTTGGTCAAGAATATATTGGCCTCCCAATAGAGCCACTTGGCCCTTTTTTCACTTAAAACTGGCCTAAATGGCCTCAAGAAAATGACCACCAATTCTCACTAGTCAGGGATTAAATTATTCTTACAAAATAAACTTTTAGGTGGAGGATTTACACACATGACCATTTATTCCTTCTCGATAAAAGGTCTATGCCCAAGAAGATAATGGCCTACCAAAACAACTAATCAACCATTTTTGCACCGTGCCATATTATGCTCCCCTTTGGAAAAAATGGCTAAGTACTAAAAATATGGCTCATTTGGCTTTGGAAAAATGACCCGACATTTTCTTACACAGAGAGAGAGAATTATTATGAGCGCACCATCATGTAGGTGGATGACTATTGCAACTAAATATAGTCTTAGTCTTGTAAAAACGTCTCTAGTCAAGAATATATTGGCCTGCCAAAACAACCATTCATCCTTTTTTGCACTTAAAACTAGCCTAAATGGCCTCAAGAAAATGCCCACCAGTTCTCACCAATGAGGGATTAAATTATTCTGAGGGAACCATCATGTAGGTGGATGACTATTGTACCTGAATATAGTCATAGTCTTAGAAAAAACTCTTTGGTTAACAATATATTGGCCTTCCAAAACAGCCACTCAGCCTTTTTTGCACTTAAAACTGGCCTAATTGGCCTCAAGAAAATGCCCACCAGTTCTCACCAGTGAGGGACTAAATTATTCTGAGGGCACCATCGTGTAGGTGGATGACTATTGCACTTGAATATAGTCTTAGTCTTGGAAAATAGTTTGTTAGCACCATAATTGTGCTAAGTAGTTAGAAGGAATAGAACCCATTCCATTGACTAAAGAATGCCCTAGCACTCAGTCCACACAGCCCAAGAAGTCGAAACATTCAAATCCCCATGAAATCGACCTGATCCGAGGTGATAAAAATTGATAAAACTGAAGGTTTTAATGGCAAAACCGAGGATCAAAGTGCTAAAGTTGCGCCCGCAGTGTATATTAACACCTTGCGACGTTTTAGATTGAGAGCGGCAGTGATCGACGGTCATAGGTTTTCTTCGTAAAAAGAGGCCAAAGGTTGTTTAGTGTTAAATTTTCATAATTTACTTCAATCTGATCTAGGATCTTAACTAAGAGAACAACATGTACAGCAAATCTACAGCATATCAATCATGGACACAATAATGCAAGCACACAAGAGACACATAGTTTACTTGGGGAAAACCATAAAGGTGAAAAACCCCAATAAATTCCTCAGAGATAGATAGAGCAATGATACAACCAGAATACAAGAGATAGTCTTCTCCTAGCAGCAGATCCTCCTCCTCCACCAGTGCGCCACTCTCCCAAGTGTGAGTGAGAGAATAGAATGTGTAAAATGAGAGAGACACACTCTCTATTTATACACTAACATGACTTGACCTTTACTCAACTAGGTCGGCCTCAACTTAACCACTTAACATAATGCTGACTGGGCCGACCCCTACTAGGGTGGTCTATAACACTTTGACCCACATGGCCGACCCCCAATAGGGTGGTCTAATAACCCTTTGACCCACATGACTTATACAGGGCCGACCCCAACAAGGTGGTCTAATAACCCATCAAGTATAAGTTACGACACTTACAATATAAATGACGACACTTCCGTATAGAGGAATAATAACATCTCTATAGGAATACAATATACATATATGTGAAATACATTTCGAAGTTACATATACATCAACACTCCCTCTTAGATAGGAAGGTATTTCTCGACACAAGTCTTTTAGGACAAGTCGTCTTCTCTGGATCATCGTCACTACTGCTGCTATCTCAATCAATCTCTGAATCTACTCATCATAGGAAGTTCTACAGAGCCAGTCCTTTTTCATACTGGATGTAGGCCCACCACCTGTAGGTCTTCGTCATCACTGGGCATACTGTGGAATCCTCAGGACTTATTACGTGCATCACAAAACCTTGAAAGATCATCCCAGGCTGTTACGAGCACACGACTCTACCTATAGGATCTCCCAGGGCCATATTATATGTGACCTCACCACAAAACCTCGCAAGAGCATCCTAAGATATTACGAACACACAGCTCTACCTATAGGATCTCCTAGGGATAGATTATATGTGGTCATGGAAAAACCTCGCAAGAGCATCCCAGGACTTATTACGGGAACACAGCCCAACCTATCGCATCTCTCAAGGACATATTATATGCCATAGGACAAAACCTCGAAAGAGCATCTGCCAGATATCCCAGGGCCAAATTATATGCCATAGGAAAAACCCCGAAAGACTATCTGCAGATCTCCCAGGGCCAAATTATATGTCCTCCCAGAGCAAAACCTCAAAAGAGAATTTGCCAGATATCCCAGGGAAAAATTATATGCCATAGGCAGAACCTAGAAAGACTATCTGCAAATCTCCCAGGGCCAAATTATATGCTCATCTACACAACCTGATCCACGGCCATAGAGTATCAACCTGATACTCACCATACATCATCCTAATGTATACATGATCATCCTGATCATCATCACTGCAACATCCTGCTGCAAGTCATCTGGAGAAACATCCTGAAGCCTGTCATCCACGATCATCTTGATCATATCATGCATCTACCTGATGCATACCAAGTATCTACCTGATACATATCATCATACATGATCCACCTGATCATACAATGTATCCACCTGATACAAATACAAATACATGATCCACCTGATCATACATGATACATATCAACATACATGATCTACCTGATCATACAATGTATCCACCTGATACATATACAGATACATGGTCCAAGCATCCAACATGATGCATATACAAAATACATAAAATTATCCAACCAATCATATCCAACATCCAACATGATGTGTACATACATAAATGATCCAACTGATCATATCCAGCATCCAACATGATGCATACATACATATACATATAAATGATCCAACTGATCATATCCAACATCATCTTGATGCATATACAGAGCAGTAACTAGAGCATCGTCCTAATGCTCATCATCCAGCGCTTACATCCACAGCCATGTGAAGGATCTTCCTTCCAACATGCTTGGAATGGCCTCTGCAAATGTCTCCATCACTTCTTCCTCGAAGTGTCATCAATCTGAAGAACACCAAGCCTCTCTCCGAAGTACTCGAACTTCAGTCTGGCTAGTGGTTTCGTCAGCACATCTGCAATCTGCTTGTTTGTCACAATGTATAGGAGCTTCACAGCTCCTCTCTACACCATATGCCTGATATAGTGATATTTGATCTCTATGTGTTTCGACCTGTCATGAAACACTGGGTTATCGGACAACTTCACACAAATCTGGTTATCACAAAAGATAACAGTAGCATCCAATGGGAGATCAAATAAATCAGACAGTAGCTTCTATATCCATACTTCCTCACAACTAGCTGAACAGGATGCAACATACTCTGCCTCATCTATACTTAGTGCTACGCAGGACTACTTCCTGCTAAACCAAGAGATCACACTTGATCCCATACTGAAGCAGCATCCAGATGTGCTCTTCCTATCTACAGCACTGCCAACCCAATCTGAATCAACATAACCCTGCAGGTTAAACTTTTGATTCACTTCATACTTGAGTCCATAATCCATTGTACCCTTCAGGTACCTCAGAACATGCTTTATAGCAACCAGGTGAAAACTCCTCAGATCCATCAGGAACTGGCTCAATGTGTTCACCGCAAAGCAAATATCTGGTCTCGTGTTTTTTAGGTACATCAAGGACCCAATCATCTGACGATACATAGAGACATCAACTGGCTCAAATGAATCATCACAAAGAAGCTTCAGATTCGATGCCATAGGTGTGGCCATGGCCTTGCAATCCATCATCCCGAACCTCTTCAGGATCTCTACTGCATACTTCCCTTGTCCAAGGAAGATTCCATCTGCACTCTACCACACCTCCATGCCAAAAACAAATAGTGCATCACCCCAAGTTCTTCATCTCGAACTCGGCAGCAAGCTTCCGCTGCTTGTTGGCAATCACTCTATCTTCACCTGTAACAAACAAGTTATCCGCATACAAAAGTAGTATCACTGGATTTCCTTCCTCAACCTTGTAGTAAAGGTTGGAATCCGCTTTACTCTTGGTAAAGCCCAAACTGGATAGAAAGTTGTCTATCCTACCAAGTTCTGCACACATATATGACTACACCATTCAAGAAGGTTGTCTTGAAATCCATCTGGTGTATCTTCTATTTCATCACTTTTATATTTCTCTATGCTTCCATCTGCAGCATGCTTGATCTGATAGTTCCATTTGGAAGTCACAAGAGACTTCCCTTCAGCTCTTGGGACCCGCATCCCAAACATCGTTCTTCATGATCAACGGATCATGGCATTCTTCCCATATCCTGGTAACTTCAATATCTTCAATAGATAATTTTGTTGCTTGAACAAATGTTGTAGTCCTTCTTTTGTAGGTGAAGGTATACGGTCTTTTCTACAAAACAAGTTAAATTGCATGATTAGAAACATCTCATAATTTTCAGACAAATTCTTACACATAAAGAAATATGTCATACAGGCATGCAATTATCTTAGCCAATACCTCAATACAACATTTATCCATGTTCCACAACTTTCTAGATGCCTTCCAGTCTCTACCAGAACATTGTTAAGAGTTTGCACTACTCCCAACATGTCAGCAAAGAGGTTTCATTCTAGATAAGTAGCACTGGAATGTTGTACAGTGCCATAGGCCACTTACCCATCACATGAATATTAGTAGTATACTGTTCATTAACGCAATCATTCTAATATGCACAATACATATCCTAAGTCTAGGAACATGAGCATATACATCATTGAACAATTTTATTTAAGCAAACAAATATGCAAGAAATGATAGATAAAAATACTTATCTTTGTTTGGTTGCTGGGTGGACTCCCTCTGAGTCTTTGCTTCCTTGCAGGAGCTACTAAAGTAGCTTCTTCTAGACCTTTCTGTTGTGGAATGTAGAAAGATTGTCAACTCCCTCTGAATATCTGCATCCTTGCAGAAACTACTGAAGTGTGCTCCTTTGCTTTCTTGCAAGAACAACTAGAGTGTGCTCCCTCTTGATCTTTGCTTCCTGGATTACCTATCCTTGAACTTACATCCATCCTTAATCACTATGCATGCTTATTAGTATCATCATTATGTTATCCTTGAGTTCTCATACATAATCACACATTTATTAGTATAATCTTAATACTATCAAAACACGATAATCTTAAACATGTATAGTCATGATCATTCACAGATAATAAACATTAGTATTCAAGGTTTCAGGGAAGTCTTCTTTTACTCATGCATATTCTTATTTGATCCTGGGACTCTTCTGATTAGTTAAATCATCAATGCATAAACCCGTGATTACTCAAACCTATACCTTCATGATTCTTCTGGTTAGTCATATCATCAATTATGGTAAGAAACATAATATGCATACAGCCATGACTATTCAAACCTATGACTTCATGAATAATCATTATCAACAACACAACAGTATAAGATCCTAACACAAGGTAGGATTCTAGCTTGATATAGGAAAAACATACCTGGATTAGCATGCTAGCTAGTTATGTCTAACATACCCGCATAATGTCTTCTGGTTCTCTTCAGTGACTTGTGCTGGTAACCTGCATATCTAATAAGTTAACCATTGTAGAACCAAGTTATACATACCTTGAAAGTAGATCTTCTATGTGATCCATGACAATGGATGAATCTTTGTCTTCATGTCACCATGAGCATATGTTCTTGAAGTAGAACATGATTTGAGTTTCTTGGTGTACCTTTTGTGTTAGCAAACAACATAAAGCTCATACAACATCACAATGCATTAGTACAATCATAAGTGTCAAAACCTTAATCAATGAATATCTTCTATTAAGGTAATACAACAAGTCTAGTAATTAATCAAGATTGTACTGTAATGATATGAAGACAAACATATCATAAACTTAACCATGAACAGAATTCGAAACATACTTGTAAGCCATACCTGTCAAGATTGCTTGTAATCTTCTTATGGAAGGCCTTCGCCTCATCTCCCTCTGAAACAGGAACTTCTTCACTTATGCAGGTGACCAATCCATCATCTTCTAGGATTAACCGAATCCACATGATTTGTAGGAACTGGATCTGGAGCTGTAATAGGGTTTGTCAGAGAAACCCCAAAAATTCAAACTTTGAATTTCAAACTTCCCAAAGGATAGAAATATGCACCTTGATGAGCTGATCAAGCTGGTATATTCAAAATTTGAAAACTACAAAGTTTCACTCCTCAATTTTTCCTTTGGAACTTTCGGATTCACTAGACGTGACCTCGAACAAGGGTTTGATGAAGCCCACTATTCTTCCCAATCAAAAGATTTGATCCAAAGCTCTAAGCTTCTATTTTTATGAGGAGCTTCCAACCGTGGTCACTGATTTCAAAAATTCCCATTTTTGTAGAAGCCCTAATTTTCCACTTTTCTGATCAAAGTCCCCAACTAGGGTCTGATCAAGCCTGACCTTCTGCCCAACCAACAATTCTGATCTTGGTCTCAAAATTTTTATTTTGATGAGTAGCATTCAGTCATGGTCTCCGATTACAAAAATTCCAACTTTCTCCGAAGCCCTAAATTCCTGAAGCCATGAAAGAAGGTGCTAAAAAATAATTCTGATTTGACATAAATATGTACATGATTGTTTCTGGTGTAACTCTGAAATTTTCGATCCATAGGGTCTAAAATATTTTCTTGAGATAGCCTGACCTGTTATCTTTCCATCCCGATAGGTCTAACCTCAATTGGATTCTCTGAGAGAGAGTTATTCCAAGTGTCGCAACGTGACCTGTTTATGGGATAATACAGGAGAGCGAACTTGTACTGCGCGCCACGTGTCACTATTTCAACTTCAGCCTCTGAAAATTTTTCCTTAGATAGTACATTCTGTGTGCTACTTGTAACGTTTTACGAAATTTCATTTGGAGCTTCCTAGCCCATGTTATGACTTTTTTCCCAAGGTGACCTGATTTTGACTCAGATCTGGAAGAGGCAGAAACCCTATATTGTACAGATCATAAATCACAAAGTACAACGAATTACAGGTTTTCCTTCGGATAAAAGGTACATGAGGATCGTATCTTCGACCTGTAAAAGTTTTGAATCCGAAAACTTATCCAAAACATATTTATAGCGAAAGTGCTACGTTGACTGGTTTTTGCTATAGCAAGCCCTAGCATCGTAAGTGCAAGAAGTGTCATACATGCCATATCATGCCTTCTTTCAGGCTAGCTCTGATACCATGTTAAATTTTCAGAATTTACTTCAATCTGATCTAGGATCTTAACTGAGAGAACAACATGTACAGCAAATGTACAGCATATCAATCATGGACACAATAATGCAAGCACATAAGAGACATAGAGTTTACTTGGGGAAAACCATAAAGGTGAGAAACCCCAATAACTTCCTCAGAGATAGATAGAGCAATGATACAACCAGAATACAAGACATAGTTTCTACTAGCAGCAGAGCCTCCTCCTCCACAAGTGTGCCAATCTCCCAAGTGTGAGTGAGAGAATGAATGTTTAAAATGAGAGAGACACACTCTCTATTTATACACTAACATGACTTGACCTTTACTCAATTAGGTCGGCCTCAACTTAACCACTTAACATAATGCTGATTGGGACGACCCCCACTAGGTTGGTTTAATAACCCTTTGACCCACATGGCCGACCCCCAATAGGGTGGTCTAATAACCCTTTGACCCACATGACTTATACAGGGCCGACCCCAACAAGGTGGTCTAATAACCCATCAAGTATAAGTTACGACACTTACAATATAAATGACGACACTTCCGTATAAAGGAATAATAACATCTCTATAGGAATACAATATACATATATGTGAAATACATTCCAAAGTTACATATACATCAACATTTAGGAATGAGAGGGGCACTAATTTGCGGACGTGTTAAATTTTGATCGACAGCAGATCGAGCAGATCGACGCCTCGCATGTTGTTGTCAAATGTCACTTACGTGGAAAGGGATGTGAGTCAAATTTGCGAAGTATGGTTAAGGCTTCGCATCTTCTAACGGTTCAGATCTCACAAGGTGAAGATCTATATTTGTGGATTACTTTGTGGATAGTACTTGTGAGACAAACTGGTAGGTCCCAGATCTGTGAAATTGGCAGAGGTAGCATCTTTCGATGGCTTGGATGAAAGCATGGTCAAGATCTACGGTCCTGGTTCGATCACGAGCTTTAACAGATAAAAATCATCTCCTCCGCACACTAATGAGTGCCAAATGGATGGAGGCCACATTAGCACTATCGGGCATCTTTCCACCTATAACAAGAACCGGTTTAATCATGTTTTACGTCAGCTCAGGTCTCTGGCATCATTGCTGCTCGCATGAGAGAGCCTGTCAGGCCATCATGGCAAAATGATTGCTCAGGACTGTCGTCATTGTCACGGTAGTTATAAGCACGGCTACCCATGGTGCACGACTCACGTCCATACCGGAAGGTGGCGAGCTCGACTATTCAAGCATCTTTCAGTTGAGAGCAGGTTATGGAGAGTGGGCAGAGAACCAAAGTGGTTATCATGCCAGAACATCTGTGGTATGAGGTGGAGGAGAAGCATGTTCCCTCCTCTCTGATAGCATTCAACCATGTGGAGGAGAGCTTTGCTAGTGAACCAGAAGAGCATGCAAGCCAGAAAAGGGATAGGCAGGTTCGGCGTCATTTGAAAAAGAAAGGGACCAGAGGGGACAAGCAGGATGTTCATCAGGACATGGAGATTGTCAAAGACTACATCATCCCCACCGAGAAAGCGACACCTCCCTTTGCAGCTGAAAGAGCACCGATGGATGATCACCTGAAAATAGAATATTTCTTAGATCCATAGGGAAAATTGAAAACTCCAGAATGAGGTGGTGGCCTATTCACGTCATTCCTTTCGCTTTCCCGACAAGTCTATTTCTGGCTAAGTGTTTGGGCATCTTTTTCTTTCGTTTTGAGGTCAATTTAGGTCTGTCTATTGTTTGAAGCCATGATGGTTTGTGCCCTACTAAATACATTTGTATCGTCAATTACTTCCCATCTGATAGCCGCCATTATCATTTTTGTAATTTTCTATCAGTGGTAGCGAGCTAAATTGTATAGGTGGCATCATAATTGCGGCATGTTTTGTAATTGTTTTTGATGCTCGATCTAGGGCCATGGGCCTATAAATAGATATGCAATAGGAGACAAAAGGGTTGGAAAATAATCTGGTTAAGGCTTGGGGATCAAGCTCTGTTTGAAGCTTTTTCATTAATACAATTGGCAGTGCCTATGGCAGACATTTTGCATAGATTCATGTGTTGCTTTACTTGTATTCTGTTTTATCCTTCTTCTTCATGCGATCGTGTTTCCTGTTATACATTTACATTATGTTTTCCCTTTCATATCTAAGATCAGTGTATAATAGCCCAAAATTCTTGGAAACAAGCTCTGGTTATTGTCTCAGGTGTTCACTCAATATTGCCACTAAATTTTATATCAAATTCGTCCACGCTGGGCGCTCGTATCAATGGTATGTTCTTTCTTTCTTCTTTTACCACCAGGAAATAGAATTGCGACGGTAAGATGGTAGCTACCTTGCCTCTGTTTTAATAGTCTGCACTGCAGCACTACTATCCGACTTACATGTAACTCCTTGAATCCATCGCCCAACGTTTTTCTCTCATGATTATCCTGCCACACTTTAATACAACTTGTCCTTTCGAGAAATCTGACCTTCTGAGCATGCCTCGATTGAACATCTTGAGTAATGAAGGCTGGTGTGTTTTCTCATTGCTGACAACCTTGATGATTTCTAGTCTTTCATAAGTTTAAGAGAGATCCCTCTCAGACTGTGTTGGGTCAGTAGCACAAGTCTAAAGTGGTTTTGTTGTTACCCCCATTTTTCCCTCTTCCACAGCTTTGGGGGTCATTTTGGGTGCTAACAAATTGGCATCATTGCTGGGGACGGAAGCTTCTATCATCCCTGGCAGAACAAAAATGTTTTAGACCCGATTGTTGTTGGTGAATGTTGGGAGGGGCCCAAGTTGGAATGTTTGCACAATTGCTGAAAAGTGCACATTGCGCACTGTGACAAGCTATGAGGGCAGGTTTTGAGAAATTGCGCATGTCGCGCGGCGACAATAGGTAAGGCAGGGTTGCGCAGTATGGTGGTTCGCAAGGACTTGCGCAGGAGCTATTTTTGGGTACGAAATATAGGTAAAGGTCAAACGAGGACATGATCTATTTTGAGTAAGGAATAGGTTGAAGGAAGAAGAAAGCAACCAGTTAAGAAGAGTGGCGAAAAGTAGTTGAGAAGTTAGGCCACTACGCCGACAGCGACAGGAAGGTGGAAGACGCAAAAAGGGACAGGCCACGATGTAGTTGTAATCGTTTGGTGACTGTGGATGTTAGAAGAGCGTGTGAGTCAAGAGTGGCCCAGCTGGAAGGCCTGGAGCAGGAGGAGTAGGATGTCGACAATGACAGTCAGGCTGGCAGTTAGCCATGCCATGTTTTGTAAACCTAAGGGTTTCTTCCTAGGAAATGTAAAGACATGACCTACGGGCATGATCTATAAATAAGGCATGATTTTTTAAGGGAAGGGTTGGTCATTGTTGAACTTTGTTAGAATCTGTAAGCCTGGAAGCTATTGTAAAGGCTTTGTAGCTGTGTGCGCAGAGACCTATCTGAGAGAGAAGACAGTCTGCAGCTAATTGCGCAGACTAAGAACTGTTGTACCCTTCCCAAAAGACCAATATAATAACAGTTCTTGTGGACATAGCCTCCATCCTAGGGGTGAACCATGTTACATTCTGTGTCGTGTGGTTGTTTTGTGTTTTGCAACTATTCATTTTCTTAGTATGGATGCTTAATGCCACAATTATCTATTATGTGATTTCTTTTATATGTATTCGCTGCAGGAATGATGGGAATAATATGTTAAGAAATACATGTGTGGATGAATGTTAAGTGTTCAAAACCTCTAAGTCTTTGAATGCATGAATCTGTTGGATAACCACATAGTTAAGCACTGGATTTGAGCATAGCATTGGGGTGCGCAGTATTGTGTGTTTCATTCATTTACATACAACATAAAGATAATAACCTAAGTGTTGTTGAATGGGTAAAGATCATTAAGTAAGGTTGATTAGAATTGATCAAGTCCTCAAGAGGACGCACAGTCTAGTTGATGCGTTGACCCATGGTGAGGGATGTGAGGTAAATTGTTGATAGCTTATTGTTGTAACGCTAGAAGTACCCACTACCATGCCGTCCTTGGATGCACTGGTTGCGCAAGCACCCCAGCTTCTAGAAGTATCTGACGCGAAGAAGAGGCTTCGCGCAGCCTTTTGTCTACAGCAAGAATCCCTTATTGCGCTATCCATCAGTCTCTTTGACACTCAAATCACGAGGTTGTGGAAACCTGATTCCGTAACCTCGGGTGAGACCTCAGGCTGCTCATAGTTTATTTCCAAAAGCTACTGAATAGGGGTTTTGTTGGTTCCTTGAACCACAAAGTACCTGGGTCTACATTGGAAACCTCTAGATCAGTTACATAAGCCAACAAATGGTTTCGTTGTTGCGCTAAGACTGTGTGATGCGATAGTGTATTTGGAAATTAATGTGTGAAAAAGAATATCAGTTCTCGTTGGGTTCAAAAAATTGGCATCCCAAAAAGAAAGAGATCTAGGACTACTGAGAGAAGACCGAAAGAGATTTTAGAAAGAAAGAGAATAGACATCTACGTCTATCTAACGTATAGTGGTTGAACACATATTTGTGGAAAGATATTCACGAGATATTCTGGGCTTCATTTGGAAATGAACTGCATGAGTGGATATCATGACTTGCAAGAAAGGAAAAACTGTTTTCAAGGAGGAGTACCTACAGAGTGGACTCTAGAACTCACTGCGCAACTCAAAGCAATAGACAACCCACTGTCGCGAGCAGTCAACTTCTGGGTTGATATCATACTTGAAGGATTTGTAATGGAATTTGCTATAGACACGCTGAAATCCTATAGCCAAGATGAAGCATACTTTTTCAAAGGATTCAGAGGTAAGTACTTGAACAATCTTTGTCTATACATTAAAATGTTGTTAGCTGAGAAAGGCATTTTATGAATGCAATAATATTTTTGAATCTGTCATGGTAGAAAGTATATATAGTGGCTCTGATGAAGAAACCCATAATATGAGAATTGGAAAGAGATACAAGTTTAACAAAGAAAAGAATCCCAGAGGACCTGGACTCCGTGTGAATACTGAAATCCCATGTGGCCTTACCAATCAGACTGCGCCGTCATCAGCCACCATCCACCCTATTACACCTCAGATTCCGCCGGTTGCAAATACCACGCCTCCCCTATATCATAACCCACCCATTGCAAGTGTTGTGTAGCCCATTCCAACTCAGCCCATTCTGACTCAGACTATTCCAGTCCAGAATACCCAGTCTCAAAATATTCTGCAGAGTAGTATCCCTAGCACTATTCCCAGTACCAACTTTACTTTTTCTGCTCAAAACACTGCGCATAATCATAGCACTACTCATGGTGCTACACAACTGTTGGAGGGGACCCTTCAGAATCCTTAACTGTCATTAGTTACTTATGTAATAGTATAGTTAAAGAAGTCATTGGGGCGGGTGTAACCGCTCCAACCACATGTACGATGTATAAGTATACCTATCAAAGGTGAATAAGATAGTTGGATGCATTCGACTCATCTTTTGTCTTGATTATATCTCTGTGTGTGCTTTACTATCTACTTGAATACAACATCTGGCGCCGTTGCCATTCTCTTTTGGCTGGGTGATAGTAGCAGCAAAAGAGGAGCGGTTTGAACCTGAAGGAGATTGTGAGAAGAAAGAAACCTACAATAAATGGTAAAAAATGATGATGCTGCGTGATCGAATCTGAAGGAAATCGTGCAATGTTCGTTGAAGAAACCTGCAAGAAATATCGAAGTTTGATCATATGCCTTGGTGGATAGCGTGAGATAGAAGATGCCTGCAAAATAAAAGAGCTTCTTGTGCATAAGAGAAGACTACCTATGCGGTGATCAAGGCATCCTTGGCTCAAAATACTATCCTTGCGCTGCGAAAAAGATAAGATGTTTTGTTTTATATTTTTCAGAATATTTTGATTGTTGTATATCTCTCGATTGCGTGCATGAGTAGGGGAATGGATCAAATCATCTACTGACCATTGATGAAGGGAGGTTGCTAACCACCATCCTATTGAGAGCTGACCAATGAAACAGAAAAATCACCAATTAAAGACGTGGGTCGACTTGTTGACAGCTGCCATTAAAATGAAAGGGGAAGCAGTCTGGCTGAAGAGAAATATTATGCAATTCACACACCGAACTGACCGTTACAGCTGTTGTTTTTATTATGAAAATGATTGAGGAGGTCGATACTATAAGTTGGTCGGGTTCATGCGGCCGACTATAAACTAATGGAATATTTTCAACTGTTCTATGGTTTGTATGCAGTCGATTCAGTGGGAGAAAGAAACTGTTGACGGAAGAATAATTCAGTTTTTTTTTCCTGCCACTTTTTGCTTGCTCAGGAGACGTGTGGTCGATTGATAGTTACAAATATTTTCCCTATGACTGCATAATCAACATCATTCTCTGCGACTTGAAGTTGATCGATCAGAAATAATGACACCATGGCCATTGTTACTCTCACGTTGGCATGTTGATAGTAACTGATTTTTTTTCTAAGTCAGTCGACTTGTAGCCTCGACAAACTATGGATCCGGTTTCTATCATCTAGTCGACTATCGAAGCATTGTTGAAGAAGAAGTGACCTGCAAATAATGATATTGTTGATAATGAAGCTGCCAAAGATGCTCATGGAAAGTAGAAAATATACACACCGAAGGAAGTTGCATTCAGTTGAATAGCCCATTGACCAAGTTTCAAATTTACAAATCTCTCTTGTCAAAGATGGATCAATCGGAGACTCTTTGCCAATATTTGACTGCGAGAAGACATTAGTCGACTAGATGCAATGCATGAGACGATGGAGATTTTATGACATCAACCGACTTCCTATCGAAGTCGATTGGGCTTTTAAAGTGTGGTTGATTTGTAATTGGTCGCATACCGTCGGATGTGGATTCCTTCTACTAATTTACATGATGGACTACCAACACTTGTCGATCCGTATATGGTCGATATTCAAATATGGTTGGCATTGAATACTAATTTTGTTGAGGTTGTGTTTTTGAAGTTACTTTGGTCATGAAAAGTATAGTCGATCCTTCCTTCGGTTGATGCTAATATATGCTCGAGTTTTGGTCGATATAGTTCAATGCCTTTAAACTATAGTTAATGGTCATGTTCGATGTCCCAATTTTGTATGGTCAACCCCTATAAATATAAAATAAGGTCGATATGTAACTCTTATCGGTATGTCAATGTATTTGTAATTTTAAAAATGGTCAATATTCAAAGTAGTCGGGTCACTATCATATAGTCGAAGCTTGAAGCTCGATTTGTAAATTATGGTCGGTGGTATATGGTCGATACTAAAAGTGGTCAAAACTCAAAATAGTCGAGTCATTGGTCCACATTGTAAGTGGTCGAGTCTTTTAATGTTATTATGGTTGAGAGGTGACCCTCTTTGTATTATAATTTTGTAATTAAGCCGATCTCTAGCCGACTTAGAAAGTCATGTCGACTCAAGTAAGTCATGTCGAGTCGAGTAGAGTCCAGTCAACCACTATCAGTTGGTATCGACCACAAGCAACAGTGACACATTCAAAACTTGCAGGAAGCCCTACGACAGTTGAATCTACGAAAAGCATGTACTGAAGCAGAAGACATCTATACAACATAGAGAAAGCGCTTCACATTAATAATGACAAAAGAACACTTAAATTGATCAAGCCCTGCGTTACTGACACACATAAACATCTATTCAATTTCATTTCAGACGTTTTTTAGGCAGTTGGGGAGTTGGTGTAATGACAGAGCATGGAAGCCCAGATGCTCCTGGACCATAGAAGAGAATCCAGCAGGAAGGTGAAAGAGGTGAGTGGCTCGATTGGCCACTACAAGACTGTTGACAGAGACTAAACGAATCGCAATTCATGGTTGTTAATGTTTCCTTCGGGACGAAGAAATATTTTGAGGTGGGGGAGATGTTGGAGGGGACCTTTGGAATCCTTTATTGTCATTAGTTACTTATGTAATAGTATAGCTAAAGAAGCCGTCGGAGTGGGTGCAACCGCTCCAACAACATGTAAGATATATAAATATACCTATCAAAGATGAATAAGATAGTTGGATGCATTCGACTCATTTCTTTTCTTGATTATATCTTTGTGTGTGCTTTACTATCTGCTTGAATACAACAACAACTAGGAAGGAGAATGACAGATAACGATATAAAACTGCCAATATTCAAAGGAACGGGTCTAGAAGACCATGATCAACATTGGTTTCTATGTGAAGCCATATGAAGTGTAAAGCAAGTTCAGGATGATGCTGTGACGAGAGCGCAGCTCATCACTACTTTTAAAGACAGAGCCCTGCATTGATTTATGAAATATTCTCAGGCACAACCAAGAACCCTAGCGAAAATTAAGCCCGCGCTTGCAGCAGAGTTTAAGAAACCGAAATCCGAGTCACAGTGCATAACAGAGTTAAAAGAAATTAAGCAGAAACCTACCAAGACGGTCTGGGAGTTTGAACAAAAATTTAAGAGATTGTTGGACCAACTGAGCTTTTTTATAGCTCTGCAACAGCACCAGGAATGGTTCATCATTGTGTTGTGTCCCCACATCAGACAACCATTGATGCAACAGAAGGTTGCATTGCAGGAAGAGGCCTTAGAAATCGCAATGAAGCTAGAGGCTTCGCCGATTGGTGAGACTAGCTTTGGTATGTCTCAGATCTAGAACCAGTTGACCACCTTTACATTAGAATTGCAAGGTATGAAGAATGGAAAGGAACAAAGATATGAATAGACGGATGAGGTTTGGTGTACAGGATGTAAGGGAGAAGGCCACACTAGAGAACATTGCCCCTTATTTCAAGATTATCTCAATGGTGGTGCACCGAACCCGATGAATCAGAACCAAGCACCGTGGTGTGAAATCTGTAGAACTAGAGAACACCGGCCTGAGGACTATTATCTAATACAGAAATATGTAAAAACACCAAAAAACTTATACTGCAATTTCTGTAAATTAGTTGGACATGATGAATTCAACTGCCGCGCATATGAGCTCATGAATGAAAGAAAGCAAGAAATGGAAATGATGCGAGGTGCTGGAATGTACTGCATCCAAGAAGAAAATCACCCAAAACAAGAGAATGCTCAGTACGATCAGGGTGCATACTGAGGCCGTGGTGGTGGATACCGCGGGAGAGGAAGAAATGCTGACCTAGCCCAAGGAAGAGGTCGCGTCTAGGTAATTTGCTATAACTATGGCTAGCCAGGTCTTGTATATAGAGATTATACCAACCCATGCACTACGTGCAATTATTGTAAATCCTTCAATCATGTTATTGAAGACTGGCCCGTAATAGAGGTAGAAATGCAAAAATGCAGAAGGACAGAACTACTGAATCCCAACATTCAGTTGATCGCAGCAGAAAGGAGACTTGCGGATCCAAGTATTAACATAGTAACACGCAGTGGTGTTGCAATAGGGTGCAATAGAGGAGCAGAAGCTTCAACCTATGGGGGTTTTGAGACTAAGTAAACACCCCTTGCGACAACATGGATAAGAAAAGCTGTTGGGAAAGCACTTGCTTTCAGCTTGAAGAAGAACAAATAATTTTTAGAGGAAGTGCAGGATATCTTCAAAGAATCAGCACCAAAGTCATTGAGAATCCTGTTGCGCAGCGAAATCCCGCATATGGAAGATATGCTGGCTACTTATGACAGAACGAATGCTATAGCAAATACATGTACCTTTGTTGCGCAGTTCCTCAGGAGCTGCATGAAGCTGCTGAAGAGCCCAAACGCTATAGCACAATTGCAGAAGGTGATAGACCAGTATGAATCGCATAGCAAAGAGGACACTACTGATAGCGTAGTTCATCACATCAATAAACATAAGAAAACATGCAGAGAAATGAGACTCAGCGCGCAGATAGGATATTACGAAATGGATGGGATCATTCTCGATCTGGGATCAGAGGTAAATGTCTTAACTAAGTAGACATGGCATCATATGGGGCGACCAAAGCTGTTATGGTCACCTATCAAGTTGAGAATGGTCAATTAGGAGAAAGTCATACCTTTTAGGAGGTTGGACAATGTGGTTGTTGACATTGACGGAGTGCAGAGTCACGCAGATTTTGAGGTTATTGAGATTGTGGATGATAGTCATCCTTTTCCTGCACTGTTAGGAATTTACTAGGCTATCGACAACCTCACAATCATAAACTTGAATACAAGGAAGATGATCTTTGAAGGAAAGCATCTCAGGGTCACGGTGCCACTGGACCCTGCGGATGGAGACAGATACAACGAATCGATTCAGGAGGAATCCAGAGATGAAGATTTGGAGCGCCTGTACAAGATGACTGCAAACTAGGAAGATTACATTAATCCTACTATGGATGGTACACTCAGCTGGAGATGTGATAGTTCTTGCATTTCAGACTCGAATGCAAAATTGGAGAACTGGCAAAGTCGCATGCATGAAATATCTGCAAGGAGATGCGTCCAGGTTACAAAATCACTGCGCTGGATTGGAAAGAAGGTAAGCCTAATCCCCACATATGATGGTTCATCTAATGTTTATTCCTTTATCAGAGATTATACAGAAGCAATTGCAGATGAACACCACTTACAAGCCTTAGATGTAGCACTGCGCAAGACACCCGCCAAATGGTGGGCTGCACATAAGCAGATATTGACTACATGGGATCATTGCAGAATTAAGATGCAAATTAGGTTTGCTAAGAAGGTTACACTACCTTTTGGAAAATATAATGGACACATAGATCCAAGAGACCATAGTGACGCCTATTCACAATATTGGGGGGAAAGGCCACAGACAGAATGGGTGCATCTGTTTGTGCATACACTGGAAGAACCAATCCCAAAGAAGTGGTACCTAGACACGGAGTTGCGTAGGGGCACAACGGATTGGTCTACACTAACCGTGAATTTCCAGATAGATTTTAGTTTTGAAGACAAACATCTAAGTATCAATGATGCACTACAGGTTATTAAGGAAAGAATATTTAGTCCAAACTGTACACAGGGAAACATGACACTAGAAGAATTCTTTGGCGCAAAAAGCATACTTGCGCTCCTACAACTAGAATGGGAGGAGCAACTAAAGCATGCTCTTGATTGTTATAACCTCACTGAAGATTCTAGGGATAAAGTAGACAGTGATGAGGAGGACCCGCGCAACATTAAGATACCTGAATCAGAGGGAGCGTGCGAGGTAGAAGGACCACCAATGGAAATTCCAGATATGAGTGGACCTGTGAAAACAAGAAAGTGAACATTGGTAGTAGTGAAGAGCCAAATTTCGCAGCTATCGGAGACTATTGGGATGAAGACGCAGTCTAGGAGGCCATGGGCATACAATAGGAATATCGAGAATAATTCCCGATCAAGCTCACAGAAATGCAAGGTATTCTGGGAGACTTAGGAGTGATGAAAATTCCTCTTAAACCTGGCACGAAGACTGTGAAGCAAAGACCATATCGACTTAACCTACACTACAAAGAACGAGTTAAGGAAGAACTCGATAAGATCCTCGATGCAGGGATCATTGAGTCAGTTGAAGAATCTAAGTGGATAAGCCCGATGGTTATCCAGGATAAGAAAACAAAGGGTGAGACCAAGATTTGTGTGGATCTTAGGAAGCTGAATGATGCTTCGATGCATGACCCATTTCCTACCCCTTTCATAGATGAAGTGCTTGATAACGTTGGAGGGAATGAGGCATATTCTTTTACTGATGGCTTCTCTTGATACGATTCGATCAGAATTGATCACGCAGATAGGCACAAGACTACTTTTGCTACAGAATGGGGGTCGTTCCAGTACATAGTGATGCCTTTCGGACTAAAGAACGCACCTGCCATATTTTCAACAGTGGTAGTCACAACATTTAAGGATTTTATACATAAGTTTTTAGAGGTTTATTTTGATGATTGGACTATTTTCGGCTTACTGAAGAACCATGCTGCGAACCTCAGAATGATGCTGGAAAAATGCAGACAGCATCAAATTTCATTAAATATGAAGAAATGTGTTTTCTGTGTTCTGTATGGAATTTTGTTGGGACACATCGTGTGCAAACATCACTTGATGGTTGATCCTGCAAAGATCGCAGTCATTGTAAATTTTCCCACACCAAAATCAGTCAAGTAGTTTCGCATTATGTTGGGGCATACCGGTTATTACAGGAAGTTCATAAAGGGGTATGCGTAGATAACCGCAACCATGGATAAGTTTCTAAATAAAGATGCGTCGTTCATTTGGAACACAGAGTTTGAGCAAGGTTTTGACACTTTGAAAGAAAAAATGGTCACTGCGCCGATCCTAGTATTTCGAGACTGGGAGAATCCATTTCATGTCCATGTTGATGCTTCATGTATACATTAGGTGTTGTTCTTGCTCAGCCATGAGAAGGAGGTATTGATCATCCTATTGCATTTTCCAGCAGAAAGTTATCATCCACTGAGAAGAACTATACCACTATTGAGCGAGAAGGACTCTCTATGGTCTACGTGCTGCAAAACCTCAGGAATTACTTGCTTGGTGCATACTTCTCTATGTTCACTTACCATTCTAGTTTGAAATACCTGGTCAATAAGCCAGTGTTTGGGGGGCGAATATGTCAATGGTTACTAATCTTTTAGGAGTATTGTAATGTCCCCTCCTATCATACCAGCATGATAGAGAGGATCATTGCTAAAACTGGGCATCGAGCCCCATACTCAGTAAATAAACATTCAATTTAAAAGAAGATGAACATATGCAAATGCATAACCATTTGAAAGCACAGCGGAAGTAAATTCATTTAACACATCCACATACATTCATAATATTCATCAAATGATAATTGCAAATTTAACACAAGAGAATACTTATCTCAATAAGGTAGTCCCAAGCAACTGGCTATGCAACTGCAACGTTCCACCCAACCATAGGCCAGTTGTGCTTATCAACCTCTTGATACAACTGCCACCCCCGAGCTGGGAATGATCTCTACAAGGAACCAGGGAACAGTAGACTCACACATAGCCAAGCATACACCAAGATGAGCCAAGCCAATCTACAATTGGGTTTATCAGGCTACTAGAAGATGGAAGGGAAGAATTGCTAAGCTAGTGAGCTCAACCACAGAGCTATGGGTACCCCTCCCAGATCTATTCAGCTTGGCACTCACAATGCCTACACACCCAATGCCAGGAAGTATTCTCTTCACTGCCACACAGTCCCTCAAGCCATACCTTCCTTTCTAGTGCTCTCAGGGTGTGCATAGAAAAGTAGCCAACCCTCTTGATCTTCTTGAGAGGTTACTCCCTACACTAGGTTTATCAAGCTAATTCTGTCCACTACCACTTTAGTCTCTTGCTTACAGGTTCAAATCAAACAAGGATGCTCATAACAGCAAAACTACACTTGCTGAGCATGAGAAAAGCATTTCAACAGTGGAATGCATGAGGTGGGGTTTCCTGAGATTCAGAAAAATGTGGGTAGACTCAAAACGAATTGGCAACTAGGAAAATTCGACTAGGAGAGCAACCCATTCCAGAAAAATGCCCCAAGGGAAAAAAGACCTCTCCCTTAGTCCAAAATCGCGTCCCTCCTTCCCCAGCTGCTGTAAAATACCAAAAACGAGTTCCTGGGCATGGAAAAACGCAGGGTTAAGGTGAAAAACGTGAGGATAACTTCCAGTGAGCTCAGTCTGCGTGAGAGGAAGGACGTAATGGGTGAGGAATTGTCTTAGGCAACATTTCGTGGGGGTTTTCTTTCCCAGCAAGCCAAAAATATGATTTTCAGGTTGGTGGCTTGCCCATGCACGAAAATCTGACTGCCATACTTCTCCAATCCCAAGACATTAACTGCCCCAACCAATCTTTGGAAGAATTAAATGATTGGGTGCATGAGACAAAATGGGTAGTTAAGAGTTCATGGGTTTTCTCATTGACACATGGGCTGACACCATTGGCTCAAGGGTTTGAATAATTTCCCTCCCTATTCCTTGTAGAATCATGCCCCATCTCTTTGTTGCATTGCATAGCTAGTTGTGGGTTTTCCATTAAAATTCGTATTTACATGATGTCTTATTTACATTGTGCCCATCTCGCACAAGAACCATAGGCATCTATTTTTAATTGCCGATACATGAAACGCTAAATCAATGGTGGGGCCTTGGCCTTGAGCTCCTCACCATGATTAAATTACAATATTTACATCATTTACGATTTAATACAAAGGGGGTCAAAATGGGGACATTACAAGTATGTCTTTGAAATTGTTGTTAATCTAGGTATGTTGAATTCAGGCCGTGATCATCTCTTAAGGATCGAGTTAGGAGAGTAACCTACGAATTTGGAAGACAATCTATCTGATGCATAGTTGTTTGCTATATAGGTTTCCGATGATTACTATAAGAACATCATTGATTACTTAAATACAGGAGTGACACCTCAAGAGTTCACTACCCAACAGAAGAAGTAGTTGGTAGTGCGAGCTGCAGACTTCACCATTATTGCAGGCTAGCTATACAAGTTGGGACCCGATGAAGTACTATGCAGATGTGTATTAGAGCATGAGAAACCATTCATATTGGCTTATGCACACTCAGGATTCGTAGGAGGTCACTACGCAGGGAGAGCCACCTCGTAGAAGATATTGCGTGCAGGTCTATGGTGGCCTACTATCCATAAAGATGCAAAAGAACATTGCCAGATCTGTGACATTTTTCAAAGGATAGGAAATTCGTCACGCAGAGATGAAATGCCATTAAATCAACAAATGACCTTTCAGGCCTTTGATAAATGGGCCATTGATTTTGTGGGTCCTATTAAACCACTGGGGAAAAGAACTAGTGCAAGGTACATTATAACGACAACTGATTACCTCACTAGATGGGCAGAAGCCAAGCCAGTGAAATATTGTAGCGCAGCTATAGCTGTGGAGTTCATTTTTGAAAATATCCTTACAAGGTTTGGATGCCCGAAGATTTTGATGAGTGATCAAAGCACTCATTTTCTTAATAGAACCATAGAAGCTCTCACAGAAGAGTTCCACTTTCATCATCAGCACAGCACGCCTTATCATCCACAAGCCAATGGAACTATTGAAGCATTCAACAAAGCACTGGAGAATGCGCTAGCCAAGATATGCAACGTCAATCAAGATGATTGGGACCTGTGCATTCCAGCTATATTATGGGCATACAGGACTACATGCAAGAAACTGACAGGCCATACACCTTTCAGATTGGCTTATGGGCAAGAAGCAATAATGCCAATGGAATACATCATTCCTAGTTTGAGAGTAGCTGCGTTTACAGGCATGGAAGACCGCCCAGCGATAGAAGAAAGGCTCCTACACCTGGTTGGGCTAGAGGAAGATCGCTTCATCGTGGGCTTCCACCAACAAGTACAGAAAGAGCGTGAAAAAGCATGGCACAATCGCCACATCAAGAACAAGTCTTTCCAGGTAGGTGATCTAGTCCTCCTGTAGGATAGAAAATTCATGAAATTTCATGGAAAGTTTAAGATGCATTCACTTGGCCCGTATACTGTACTGCATGTTACTAATGGTGGTGCAGTCCAGTTAGCTACCTTAGCCGGAGATACCTTGCCAAGTTTGATAAATGGAAGTAGACTAAAGCTTTACCGCGATAGTCTTGCTTTGCATCATCCTATATGAGCAAAGGGAGACAAATGTACCATGCAGCACTGCTGAAGCTACGTGCGCGGGGAAAAAAGAAGAAGGAAAAGAGCACATTTCAAAATATGAATCGCACAGACAAGGAGGAAATCTAGTGAAAATAGGGGTTTTTTTAAATTGGGAAGGGATATTGGGAGGGGGTTAAAAAACTGATATTGGAAGGTATTTCCAATATTTAGTGAAATTACGGATATTGTTTCATATGCCACGAACGAACGTGCTATGATAGCGGCTTATTGATTGAAGCCCCTATGGAAAATATTGAGAGGAAATCAATTGTATGCAAAGCTTAGCAAATAAACTTTCTACCAAAGAGAGTTGTTATACTTGGGCCATATCATTTATGAAGAAGGTGTGGTAATGGACCCCGTTAAAGTAAAGGATATTATGGAATGGCCTACTCCTTGCAATGTTTCTGAGGTTGACCATAATACGGTTGTTGATATTACAGTTGACCATACTATGTTTGATCATACTTTGGTTGCTGATTATAGTGAGGTTGTTGTTGATTGTAGTGTTGTTGTTGTTGTACGGACGGCTGCTCCTCTCCCTTCATGAAAAATGTATCCATAGACCTTTCTTGGAGTGGTTCATATGTCCTCTCGTTTGACAGATGTGACACCAAGACATTCCTCCCTGACTGAGTGGGTTTGGTGCACCTGACTGTAAATATTCTCGTAATTCTGGGCACTGATCCTTGTGATGTCCTTTTTTTTGCATCGACTGCACCATATTTCTTCCCGGGCTTCTTTTCCATTCTTAATTTCTTGTAGTTGGATCGTCAAATTTTCCAATTGCGCTTGTATCCGGTCCATGCCTATGCATGTTTCTCCAACCGGTGAATCCTCCTGCTTCATTTCAATTTCAAGTGCTTCTTCTTGGGATTCTATTTTATGTTGCATTAGTCGCCCTCAAATGTGTGGAACCAACCCTATGATGAACCACTCTTTATCTTGCATGTCACTCATTCTGAAACTCACCTTTGCCATTAGATTTTTATATCTCTGGTCGAATTCCCATACCGATTCATTTGGAAACTGCTTTATTTCTTTCAACTCTGTGATATACCGTGATTCAAATTTCAGTTTTCTAAATTCATCAATCAATCCTGCCTTGATCTGCCACAGTGTTTTATCTGTACTCCCTGTCAGTACCTTAGTAAATTTCATAAACCAATCTAGCACACGACCCCTGAAGGTCGTCGCCAGTTGTCCCTTTTTGATGTCATCATCTTAGACCTATTTGATAGTCCATACTGCTTTGCATAAGAACCCGTACTATTCAGGATCCTCGGTCTTGTTCCCCTGAAAAATTTGCATTTTTACGTCATCTCCTTCCATTCTTGGTCTCTTGCTAGTATTTACCAATCCTCTACTCCTTCTGTTGTTCTGGCACGTAGGACATCCCTGCGAATAAGTTGTATTTCTTCCTACGAAGTTTTGAGTAGTGCGCGGAGTTGACGATACGCTGTAGCTTTGGGTCCATCCATTTTCGGCTTCAGGGGTAGCCTAGTCACTTTATTCATTGCAATAAGTTCGGTTCGTCCATTGTGGTCCCATTTCATAGTTATTTGTTCTGGTCGCCTAAGTAGAATCTCTCTCAATATCAGTCCTCCTCTTCTTCTGTCGCTACTGGAACCTCACCCCACTTCTCAGGGTACCATAATATTCCTCATCCTTCCTTAGAAATTTGTCATTGCTCATGTCCATCTACCCCACATATTTCTATCAGACCCCCATTCACGTAGTACCCACAACCTCCGCACACCGGTCTCTACTTGTCGGAATTCATCTTTAGTATACCCTTTTCCCAGACAAGCATATTAATCAACGACGTCAGTGATAGTAGAAATCTCCCTCTAGGTCCTTTGAAAAAATTTCTTTCTACGTCACTATATGACTTGATTATGTCAAGGGAAAACTCAATGATGTATCCCTCTAGAATAATGTCTACCCAGAAGTCAACATCCATTGATGTCCCATTGTCGACCCGTTTTAGCTGCTGGATCAATTTTGGAGACCAATGATCGGGTTCACCTCCTTGGAAATTTTTCTTTTGAAATGTCAGCTGCACAAACCACTCATGCAGTAATATCGGAAATTTGCATAAAAACACCTCGTGGATATCATAATAGATATACCTTTTCAACCAGTCGCTTATCGTCTTCCTAGGGTTCTGACTTTCTCCTTCCATGAACTCTTGTATATTTTTATCGAACCAGTCCTGAATCTCCAGTTTTGTCGGATGCCAAAGGATATCCTCTTATTTCTTCTCCAAAGTCCAGACAATGAAACCATTTGTTGACATAGTTCTGTCCAGCAACACCGACGAAGCAAGTGAAGTCTCACCCGAGATGGTTAAGGGGGCTGCAAGAACAAAGTTTCCGCACTGGAGAGAGGAAATGTGCCTACTATGAGTCTGTTTCTATAGAAACCAGAGATTTATCTTCACATCATCCTTAAGAGTTCAAACACATATTCGATATCTGCGTTATCAACATATAATCAACATTCGCATTAACATTATATAATTGAAAGTCGCATCGACGAGCATTACAGATTAATCGACAATAAAACCTTAAATACATCGCATCATCGAGATAACATTCATCATTGAACACAAAATAAAACACAGAAGAGAGACATAATCGAACATCCTCATGCATTAACTCATCCCAAAATCTGTTGCACAACGTTCACAGGAACAGTTCCAAGTGACTTATCGTGAATCCATACAAACTGAACAAAACTTGCCAAAGGTAGAGAAAAACATAGATGCGAGATATCACACCCTATGATAGATGCCCTTAGGCTTACAATCATGGTTCTATTTATAGAAAACTAAGGTTGTTACCAAACAGTCCAAATGACCCATTCTAACTAACTAAACCATAACTTGCGCTTTCGTCGGCTCCTTGTTCTTCACGAATGGTCCTTTCTTTTGTGAATTCTCCTTTTAATCACTGTCGGCTTCCACACTTCATGTGCTCTAACCCCATGCCAACATGGCTAGCCAACATCCAATTTCACAGGTGATTGCAAGGCTTGTAAAGTAAAGCAGGACTCTGTGGACTAGAGAGGAAATGTCCAATAGAGATAAGTATTCAATTGTCATCTATTTCCTATTGTGAATAATTAAACATTTCATGTACATGTTTTATAACAACTAAGTTGATACACTATTGTTTCCTTGTTGGAAACATTGGTCATTGTGGGAAGCAAGAACCCTTGAAGGCATCCTAAGGATGCATGGGGACATGTAACTATTCTAGAGAGCTTAGTATGAGCAGTAATGGAAGTGGTGCTAGTGGAATTGTGTGGGTCCTAGTAGCCAAAGGTTCTATAGGAAATCATGGGGAAAGAGTTCCCTGGATGAGAGGGTTGAGACAGACCTTAGACACTAAGTTTCATAGCCAAGAAAGGGCAAGTCAAGCATTCACATTGATGTGAAAAATGATGGGATCATGAAACTACACTGGTGGTGTGACTCCTGATTGGAACAAGACTAAGAGGGGGGAACTCTTACTCCCCTCTTTCCTTTTTAATTAATGCACTACAAAAAATAGAAAATTGTTGAATGCATGATGTGACTGAAAATTGATTGTGTTTAATTGCTTGAAATGAATTGAGAATGTTGAAATAAAAACATATATGTGAAAGGATGAGCATGAATAAGTTCATGTGTTTGTTGGGAAAGAAAGAAAAGCGTGGAATTCTCATGAATAAAGCATGGACTCTCCATGTCAATTGGGAAAATAATTGACTGAATTTAATGTTTGTATTATGCTTGGCCTAACAAGAATTTGTATGATGAATTTCACAGGTGAGAAATTGAAATCAGTTATTGCAGCTATTACAACAACTGGTGCTACCAAGAAAAGTATGGGAAGCTATGGACATTGTCCATGGAAGCAAACCAAAGGTTTTTAGACTTGGCTGAAAAACTTCTTACAACAATTGCCAAGACTCAAGAGAATATTGGAGAAATGCTCAAGCTACAAAGGCAGCAAAATGAGATGAACCACAAGGCTTTGCAGGACTCTTTTCTTGCAAAGGGAGGTAAGAAACATTATAGAAACAACCAGTAGTGGACCATGATGAGGCATTCATCCAATCATCCAACTAAGAAATGTTCCAAGTGGGAAAACTCAAAGGAAATTGAACAAGAAAATAAAAAGTTGCCCCTAAAATGTTGGAAATGTGGAGGAGAGCATTTCCTCAACAACTTCCCAACAAGAAACATCAAGAGAGATAACAACCCTGAATATTTCAGGCTTGTGGACCATCTAGAAGATCAAAGCGAGCAAGAATAGCTAATGGAATAAAAAGGACTTGGTCCTACAATTTCAAAGTAAAGAGAAAAGTGCAGGGGCAAACCTGCAACAATTGTTTTTGTAATTTTAGACATGTGTAGATTGCATACGAAATCCTAATTGTTGGAACACCGAGGACGGTGTTATTTTAAGGGAGGGAGGATGTAATATCCCTCATTATGAACTTAGGCTATTTTGGCTGCTATGTAAATATTGCAAGGTGTGTTTTACCTAGTGTGGAGCTCAAGGTCAAGGCCCCCACTAGTGGATGCTTAGGTTTATTTGCATAGGCAAGTATGTGATATTTTGATAACCCATATTCTAATAAGCCGTGGAAGATTGTAAATGATGTAAATAATGATATGTAATAAAATACTAAGGGCTGGATATGTCTGCAAAAAAATGAGGGGGAACTATGTATCCACTAAGGTGGTGAGGGTGTGGGGGATGGAACCCTAGGTTGTAATTTGTCGCCCTGATAACCCTTAGACTGTCCTTTCTTCCAGTAAATGATGTTGTGAGGAAGTGGTTGAAGGACATTATGCAGGAGGTTGTGGGGTATGGGAAATGCCGAAGGGACGGATGGAAGGGTATGGAGCTCGACTTCCTTGACCCGCACGTGACTCCACCCCTTGCAGTCGTATTCCCCATTCCCAGACCGTGGTTGGGAATACACAAGCTTCAATGGAACCCTTAGGTAGGAGGAGAGTAGAGAGAATGAAGCCATGAAGTAGAAAAGGAAAAGTCATGATTCTGTCCAAGGCCACGAAGGGGACAACTGAATACACTTAGAAAACCGTGCATGGAACGAAAACCCTGGGAAAAAATCCGTGAACCCAGGTTCTAGGGTGAATTGCAGAGCGTAAGATACTCAAAAAATTGTGTGGAAGAACCCTACGTTGGTGGCTGTGAAACCAGTTGTGGGATAGCGCTGCTTGACCAGAGAATGTGGAGAAGAAAACCTATGTGAGAAAGGGGCCTAGAGGTTTTAGAGTGCCTGTTAAGGATTGAGAAGGATTATTCACTTTGATTCAACAGTCAAGACCAACCACACTTACTCATATCAGTGCTAGAGGAAGGGACACCCTAGGGGTTGTGCAACAGTGAAGGGAACCCTAACTAGGATGAGAGTGGGGTGATGGGGGTGCTTAAAACTATTTTAAGTCATTGGGATATTCCTATAGACCTGTAGATGACCCCATTGAGTTAGAAACCCTTACCTACCTTCCCATTTTCTTGAAAAGCTAACTATTGGTTGGATTCCCTGATGGATTGTGAACTAAAGCTATGAGTGAGCATGAGTGATACTCCTTAGTGGATACATATCCCTAGCTCAGCGTGATCTCTGATTACTGAAATAATAGAGGCTAGGTAGAGATCTATGGTTGGGATGGAAGGTTACAGTCCATAGCCGAATGCTTGGAGGTTCAATGCAGAAGATAAGTACCCTTGTGGTGTTTAAATGGTGTTACTTTTTGTCTTTATGCCCATGCCTTATGTTCATTTTGTTGTACATGTTATTGGTTAATGAATGCCTCAATCAATGAGTGTGAATGATGTTAATTTAGTTATAGTTGGTTGAGTGTATGCATGCATCTATTTACTTATGGAAATGACCCATTGATGAATAGGGATGCATGCCGATGCTTGTGTTAAGTATGTGAATATGTTGTTGTTATGCCATGATGAATGTTGGATACATGTCAGATGAAAGGATGAATAATGTTATAGTTCCCCTTGGTTTGTTGATGCATGAATCTTCCTACTTGTGCCATTTATCATGCCCTTGCACCTATGCCTCCTTGTATTTATACTTGGTACTTATGTTTAATTATGCCTGAGAAATGGTTCTAACTCCTACATTTTTTCATTACTATTCCTAGGAGAATTATGTGCATGTAATCCATTCTATGAGCTTGGGTCATGTCTCATTCCTTGTGTTCATGGAGTGTGCCTATGCACATTTGTAATCTCTTAATAATATTTTTAACTTGTCCTTGGGTGAATTAGTGCTAAGTTTGGTAAATGTGTAGGACCATTCCATCCTAGACTTGGGGAAATAACAGGCACCCTTGTGGACTAGATGAAGGAGGGAAGACTTGGTAGAAGTGGATCAAAACCCTTTGCAGAAGGTTAATGGTGCATTGAGGGATTTATAGGCCAAATTTTAGTTAGAAAAAGGATAGGGATAGAGTGAGGACATTGGGTAGTGGGTCATACCATTGGATAGAGCTCTCCAGGATCTTTCCAACGGTACAAACCTTGTCCAATTTGAAACAAGAATGAGGGAGTTATGACCGTCAGAAGTTTCCCTAGAAGCTTGATCGAGCATGGGTCTATGGTCTTGGCATTTCTGCATCCGCAGGGACCTTTCCACATCTGCAATGAGGATTGTGGATGTTGGAAGGATGACTTCCATAATATGGGCATATTGGATTTCTGCATTTTCGCATCCACGATGCGGAATGTGGATTGCAGATTGCAAGAGGTAACTTCTCACAGAACGGGTATTTTTGGACTATGATATTTTACAAGATAGATCACACAGCTAGAGTAACTCTCACTAATCTCACTTAAGAATTGCAGAGAGAAGAAGAAGAAGAATTGACTCAATAATCACTCATTAACACAATAAATGACAAAAACTGTTGTAATCATACATCAACTCTAACCTGGCACTCTGAAAGTAGAATAATAACTGAATACACTCAAATGAATTTGAATACTCCTATGGTCATTCGTATTCTCCTCAATGTGTGGCTTGGAAGACATTGGAGACATCATCCAATCAGTGGTAGTATTTACAAATAGTCAAATATGAGTCAAATGAGTCTAACTGAGTCTAACCGGTGCATGTTGCACAAATATAAGGAAGGAGACTCCAATGTCGATGCATGTGGAGATGTCAGTAGTCAGTAGAGCTAAACTAGTCTCTATAGGTGTCAATGTAAGTACTTCAGTCAGTTAACTAAGAAATCAGTCCTCGAATCAAGGAACTGATCCACTAATCATGGAACTGACTGATGTAACTCCTAAATAGATTGAAGAGGGTGCATTTGTACTCCAGTGATGGAAACAAGGGCACATATGTGGCTAGGAGGGCTAGAGCTGAACAAAAATAGGCTCCTGGGGCTGATAAACTGGGACTAGGTGCGGGGAGACTACCATACTAATGACTGGATGCATGCAGTATGCATACATGCAGAATGCATGCAAATATAAAAAATTATGGCGAGAATATTCGAACACACCCCCCCCCGTGATAAGCCAAAATATGAGGAAGTAACTGAAAACTAGTAGGGCCCTGGTAACTAAGACCAAAGGTCACCACGTACAACAATCTAAATATATAAAGTGAGGAAAGATGGAAAACCAAGTGGGTAGAACCCCCCCCTCAGGATAGACTGTGGTAGGATAATCAATGATGTACATCACTCACCCCAAAAGGTTAGTGGACTTCTCCACCGAAGAAATATCTATCGGCAAGGAATGGATCAGTAATGTGAGAAGGATGAAAACTTTCATTATGAAAATCATATCTGGTTTTCCTAGGATCAAGTTGATCTCCAACAATATCTCCGGAATATCTAATAGTAGTGGCTGCCCCTAGACTAGGAAGAGGAGGATTTGCAGGTGCAATATTTGGATCTATCATATGCTCATCTTCACTATCAGGTTCTAGATCTTCAGGTTCTTGTGGATCTGGATCTAGCGTTCTCTAAAAAAGAGTTATCTTCCTCTTGGGAAGAAGTGAATCATGATCCAAAAACATGTTCTTGAGTTCTCCAACAATGGATGCAAGCGAATCTAGAGGCTTCCTGAACTTGCTCTTCCTAACAAACATAGTGAGAACAAATCCAAAAATATGAAGATCATTATGGAGCATGTGATTCGAACCAACTGAGGTAGAATCAACTCCATGAATGTGTATGTAGTTCTCTGATATCTCCTTTGAACCGACATAGGTGAGATCATAACGAAATGAACTAATACATGATGGTGGTGGCTTGGAATTCAGATCATATCCAAGAATTGATAGATGGTTTCTTATAATCTCCTTTGAACCAACATGTGTGAGATCAAAACCAAAATCACAAGGATATGCATGAGACTTGAACCCAAGTGAATGGTGGTGTCTTCCATCTTCAGTGAAACTCTGAAAACATGTGTCAATGACCAAAAAGGAGTTCATAGAAAGCATTTGAGCAAGGATGGCGAATGCATCACCTCCAAAATATGATTTTACCTCCAAAATACTCAATAGGTCATTGTCTTGCACATCATCAGGCTCATGGGAAGTATATATTTTGAAGGTCTCTTCAACTTCTAGAGTAGTAGCTGACATCTCTTGCTCAGAAATCATTGAAATTGTTGCAACTACAGAAAAATTTGAAACTGCTACAACTGTAGGAAACTGCTACAACTGTAGACAACTTCGAATAACCTGCAAAAACAATGGAGATACATAGTAGCTGCTGAATTTGAATCTTCTAAAGATGGAATAACCTGCAAAGCAAATAAGATTTTTTATGGATATTTGTTGCAAATTCAAATTGAACACTACCTTAGGACAATGAGCACATGTGACTGGGTCCTTCACACTTGGCTATACCTCACTATATTTCTCCAGTGAATTCAAGACAATTGCACCAGGAATTGTTGTGGAAATCCAGAGGCTTCTGGTGCTCAACGAAAGACAACTGCTCAAAGAATTGCTACAACTACTACTATTGGAATTCGAATAGTTGAATCAATCTTTGATACCATGTGTTATTTTATAGGATAGATCACACCGATAAATTAAATATCACTAATATCACTCAAGAATTGCAGAGAGAAGAAGAAGAAGAATTGAATCAATAATCACTCATTAACACAAAAAATGACAAAAACTATTGTAATCATACATCAGATGTAAGATGGAACTGTGAAAGTAGAATTATAACGGAATACACTCAAATGAATTCGAATACTCCTATGGTCATTCGAATTCTACTCAATGAGTGGCTTGGAAAAAAATAGAGACATCATCCAATCGGTGGTAGTAGTCACAAGTAGTCAAATGAGTGTAACTGAGTCTAACTGGTGCATGTGGCACAAATCTAGGGAAGGAGACTCCAATGTGGGGGCATGAGGAGCTGTCAGTAGTTAGTAGAGTTTAACTACTATTTGTAGGTGTCTATCTAAGTGCTTTAGTCACTTAACTAAGTAATCAATCCTCTAATTAAGGAACTGACCCACTAATCATGGAACTGACTGATGTAAATCCTAAATAGGTGGAAGATGGCACAGTTGTACTCTAGTGATGGAAATAAGGAAACATATGTTGCAAGGAGGGATAGAACTGAGCAGAAATAGGCTCCTGGGGCTGAAAACCCAGGGACTAGGCGCTGCGAGACTACCATACTGATGACTGGATGCATGTAGTATGCATGCTTGCATGCAAAGGTTGCAAACATAAAAAATTATGGTGAGAATATTCCAATAGGGACTTCTGCATTTCCACATCCACAATGCGGAATGAAATTGGGGATTGCGGAGGATGGTTTCTCCTTTGTTGGTGAATTGGCGCTCCATACTTCCGAAATATACAAGGCGGATTTCGGGAGTGCACTATTTCCAGAGATATGAAATGGACTTCCTCCTTTTTGAATTCCATAATGCGGATTGTGGAAGTCGGAACAAGGATTTCTGTGGAAGGTAATTTATCAATCTGACTTCTGAATATGACTGCGGATTGTGGATTGGATGGAATTGCAGATTGCGGATGGAAGGACATTGCGGCTGTGTATGAAGATGGATGGATTTGGAGAAAAAACAATATGTATGAGTATCTCCCATGGCCTCTGAAGGCCATCAGGGAGGTTGGGAATGTGACAACCATGGCCATTGCATTCAAAGGATTAATCAGCCACATCATTGTTGCATATCTGGATGATGTAACAATCTTCTCCAAGAAAAGAGAGGATCATTCTTTTCATTTGAAACAAATTTTTGAACGTTGAAGAAAGTATGCTATATCTCTTAATCCAAAGAAATGCATATTTATTGTTTTAGAAGGTCAGATGTTAGGACACATCATCTCTGAAAAGAGAATCTTGATTGACCCGGAAAGAATACAAGAGATACTACATATTCCTATGCCCCATAATAAAAACGTAATGCATTCATTCATGGGAAAATTTAATTTTGTCTGAATGTTTGTACCATATTTTGCACAAATTGTAAAACCTTTCCAACAAATGGTGAAGAAAAATGTGTTGCTTAAATCGACTAACATAGAAAAGAATTCATTTATGAATATTAAAAATTCTATTGCACATGCACCTTCATTAAGAAGTCCTAATTTTGGAAAAGATTTCATTATCTATCCATTTGTTTCTAATCATTCTATTGCAACAGTGCTCACACAAAAGGGAGACCAAGGGGATGAGCATCTAATATATTTTATGAGCATTGGGTTATAGGTGGATGAACTCAATTACCCAGATATAGACAAACAATATTATGCGGTATTTAAAGTTGCGAAGCAGTTCAGTCCCTATATTCTGAAGAAAAAAACTAAGGTTATCGTATCTCATCCAGATGTTATATCTCTATTTGTGCAAAAGGAATTGGGAGAAATATGAGGGAATTGGGTAATTGCATGTAACACTGAATCCATGTGCTATGGAGAATCCGTATCCCGATAAAGAAGAGATCCATCTTCATAAATAATACATATTGAATTATAATTGAATTGTGATGAATAATATTACATTGAGGGCCTCTTTTATATATTGTTAGACACCTTTTGAGAGGAGTTGTGTCATCTTAGAATAATTATAATTATAATTATTATTAATTAATTGTTAGTTTATATTTATTTATTATTTTATTTATGTTTGTGACATTGCCTTCCCCTTAAGGGAAGCTTTGTCCTGAAAGCTTAGTTTGTTGATGGCGTTTTTTTTTTTTTTGGCTCTATGTCAAACTGATGACTTGAGACATGCAAGTCTGATTATGACCATTAATTCCTTTTGTTTATTTTGCTTCAGAATATGCACTAAATATATATTTGGTGAAGTTTCGTTTATGATTTTACCACTTGCTTGGTTATATATCTTAACTCTTCTTGTCATCAACTGGAGAGACTTGATAGACTTGATGCTAATGTTATCTTATGTCTGATTAATCTTATAGTTGTTCTCACTGATGTTCTTTTGAGGTAGAGGATAGTCGAGGTATAGTTTAAATTTGAAATATTTGATTTCTCTGATTTGATTTATTTTGCACACTATGGGATCGATCCCTTATCGTTGCATTGATCATCGTTAATGTCAGCAACACTAGCTTGGATTTTCTCGCAAACTTGGTCAATATCATCTCCATATTTATCATATATATCATTGTTATTTTCATAATCACTAGGATATTCTGTATCCTTGTCTTTTTTATTATCTTGATTAATATTATTAATCTCATCTTGGTTTCCATAATGATTTTCTATATCTTCCTCCTTTTCGTCATTTTTATGTTCTTTATCTGGTTTTTCTCCAGGGCTTTGAACATCAGATATAGATTTAGGTTCTGATTCCTTGTCTTGAGAAGCCTTTGATCTCCTTTGTTGGATCACTTTATTGAAGGCATTGTTAATAGATTTTTGAGTAGATTTTACCATTGATTGTTCCATACGATCAAACATCTTGTCCATCTTTTTCCTTTGCTAATCAAAAAGCATATCCAATTCTTCCCCTTTTGACCTCATGGCCAACATAAAAGTTTTCCCATTGATTTATGTGGAACTTGATTAATTAATAATAATAATTATTTATTATTAATGAAATCAAGATAATAATAAGTAATAAAAGCAATATAATAATATTATTATTATATGTATTTTTATTATAAAGTTTTTTTTATATTGATAAAACTAAGAGTTGGTTTTTAAAACCAAGGGCTCACAAAACCATGTGCACTTTCATAAAACCATGTGTGGTTTCATGAATGTTATTCTTACTTCTTGTTCTTACTTATTTTTTCTTCTTCTTTTTTTAATATTTGTTTACTTCTTTTCTCATTATCTTCATTTCTTTTTATTTTTATTTTCTTTAGGTCAAAGACCTAATTTGGAGAAACTATCAAATTATTTGGCCAAAATCCAAATCAACAAAATGCCCAAGAAGGGGCTATGATACCAATGAAACACTGAATCCGTGTGTTATGGAGAATCCCTATCCAGGTAAAGAAGAGATCCATCTTCATAAATAATACATATTGAATAATAATTGAATTGTGATGAATAATATTACATTGAGGGCCTCTTTTATATATTGTTATGAACCTTTTGAGAGGAGTCGTGTCCTCTCAGAATAATTATAATTATAATTATTATTAATTAATTGTTAGTTTATATTTATTTATTATTTTATTTATGTTTGTGACACTGCACTACAAGAATATGACTTAGAATTTAAGCCCACGAACATTGTCAAAGGTTAAGGACTATGCAAGTTGCTTAACGAAAATTCAAATGAAGAAGTTAATGGATGGGACAACGAATCTGAAATGAAATTGTTAGAAGTGTGTTCTATTCACACCACTCTTGATTCATGGTATAGAGATCTAGTGCATCAGCTTCAACATGTGTACACTCAAGAACATTGGAATTCTAAGAAAAGGAGAGCTCTTCAGTTGAAGTTAGCTTCATATCAGATAATCAATGGAGTACTCTTCAGGAAAAATTATGATGGAGTATTTCTTAGATGCCTAGAAAAGGATGCTGCAGAAAAAGTCATTAAAGAATTGCATGATGGCCCTACTGGAGTCATTATTCTAGAGATACAACTGCTCATAAAATTTTAAGAGCTAAATATTATTGGCCTACTATTTTTAAAGATACACATCCATATGTACAAAAATGCGAGGTATGTCAAAAAAGCGTTGGTAGAATATCAAAACATGCAACACCATTGCAGTCAGTTATAATTTCCGATCCATTTGAATAACGGGGTTTAGACATCATTAGAGAAATCAAACCCAACTCTTCTATGCAGCATCGATACATTCTTACTGCAATGGATTATTTTACTAGATGGACTGAAGCTATGCCCTTACAAAAAGTCAATGAAGATGCAGTTATCAAATTTCTATAGGAGAATATCATAACCAGGTTCGGGGTTCCAATTTCTCTAGTTTTTGACAATGATTCTTATTTCTCATCTTTAAAAATAAGCGAGTTTGTTGTGTAAAAAGGAATCAATGTAATATCCCATCCAATAATTGGCTAGAATATTATCTCCAACTTGCAAATTGATCAAGATTTTTAACTAGTAATTTTTTAACAATTTTTTTTATGGTGTGCAAGGTGTAAGTGAGGAGTACTGGTTCACTGATCAAGGATGGTAGGGATGAATTTTGATTCAGTATTTTATATGGAAAATGTGCAATAGCAAGATAATTCAAGGTCAGACACCAAGTCCTATGCACAAGGTATTGTATCCTTTTACTTTTCAACAACAGACAAATCTGTTGCCTACTTCGAAGCTTCCTGGGCCTTCCAGCATATGCATACAATACTAGGAAGGAATAAAGGCGAATCAAGATGATTTATGTGATTCAATGGCACATATGGACATTATAAAACATCAATTTGGCATTGGTTTGAAAGTTGGTGAGGATTCGGTAGGAGTTGGACTGCTATGCTGATTTTTGGGCCTAGCTTCCCAAATGGTGTATGACCATACCAAATTATACTTCTGAAGGTTGTATTTGGTTCACAGGTTTTTGTGTGAACAAAATCAACTTACAGAACTTAATTTTGACAAACAAAACTCTTTTATGCATTTTCTTGTAAAAATGGTCAACTAAGAAGGCTCAATGAGCTAGGGTTCGATTTAGTGACTATGGTTTGACATCATAAATATATGAAGCTGTTTTATATGTCTTATATTAATGAAATACAGTAAATTAGAACTTCATCATTGATCATATTACGTTTATATCATTAGAATTGTTTTTTAGTGATTATTTTCTACCAAGAAATGCATCAATTCCCCTTAGGTAAATTCCTAGTTCTTAACATGAACATTAAATAGCTCTCTAAAACTTATGAAATGATAATTAGAGATATAACAGATATTATCTAATAATTATAACAGCAGCAACATATCTCCATCCATTCCAACATAAATTTGGATGTCCAATCTCTCAGTATGCTAAGAAAATCAAGGCAATGAATTATGATTACAATCCTTTGACATAGTTGGTTTTGAGAAGGAGAAGAGAGGTTAAATGTTGATGGATCTGATTGATGAATGAATGAAAAATTTCTTGTAGAAGCAAGAGGTCTGAACATAAATACTCCATACTCTTCAATACTCTTCAATGGATCTCCAAACTTTGATCTTTGAATGTACTAGTAAACTCCACCTTCCTCCAAGCTAGTTTGTCCATCGACTAGTACTAGAACTCGAATTATTCCATGGATTAGAGGGATTGGACCTACAATAAAAATCTCATAGAATCCATGGAGAAGAAAAGATCAGAATAGAAAAGAAGAAGAAAGAATAATGGGGCTCATCTCCCATTGGATGTCTAAGGCCCATCACCTTGCCTTGAGAAGCTAGAATGCTTTACTCATAAACTCACAATGACAAAAGTTGTGAAATGAAGTTGGAATCCTTCTTTTATAGAATTGAGGGTGACCTGCTGAGCAAGTGGAAGATCTTGGTGAGCTATGAGAATAGGTTACCCATGAGTGGACATACCTTCCTTGCTTTTTCCTTACAAGATTTTCTCTCCTTTAGAAACTGCACCCGCCTTTGTCTTCACATGTTTCCTGCTTTGTAAAATTTGCCTGATTTTAAACTAGCCTCCCTTTTGGAAACTACGCCCTCCTTTTTCTTTTCTAGTTGTTTCCAATTTGAAAACTAAGCTCTCCTTTAGAAACCGCACCCTCCTTATCTTTTATGGTTGTTTCCACTTTTCTATTTTTGGCATGTCCTTAGACCTTCTCTACTTTTCCTCTGTTTCTATTTTCTTGCTTCCAGTTCTAGTTTGGAAACCTTATCCTCATTAGGGTGCCCTCTTGGCCCACTTGCACACATATTATCAATTCTAATTACCAAAATTAATTAAAATTAATAAAATTTATTCTATGCATTCTTAGTATAATGAAATTATTTTCCTTAGGGGTTATTTTGTCCCCTTTTACCCATGGTCACTGAGTTAGCCCAGAATTGGGGACATGAAAATCAATTCGCATTACTCTTCTAATTATTGTCCACAAGGAAACAGGTTAGCAGAGTCTACCAATAGAAACTTGATTAGAATATTAAAGAAGACTGTCATTGAAAATCAAAGGAATTGGCATGTAGCTCTTCCCAACGCTCTATGGGATTATAAGGTCACTCCGAAGAATGATTTAATGGTTTCTCCTTATACATTAGTTTACAGGAAGGAAGGTATACTTCCACCGAATGTCTTGTTACCCTCCTTGCAGTCAGCTCAAAGCATCTCGAGTATCTAATAGTAGAATCATGCAATCACTGACTAATACCTTGTTAAAACTTGAAGAAGAAAGACTAAAATCCTGAGACATGTTTAACCCACATCAATGTAATATCAAGAGATGGCTTGATAGTCAGAAGTTTAGAAAGAAGGATTTTGAGGTCGGGGACCTAGCTCTAAAGCGGGATCACCCCCATGAACAAAAGGGAAAGCACACCAAGTTTCAACTTTTATGGCTAGGCCCTTACCAAATTGTTCAAAAGCTTGGCCCAGGAACATATATATTATGAGACCTACAAGGGGAAGCGGAAACTCTCCCCATAAAAATCCAAGCCATCAAACAATATTTTTCTTAGGTTTAAGAAATATTTTTGTACATAAATATATTTCTTTTATGTTTATTTATCTATTTTTAGAATATTCAAGTTTAGCCTTACCATTAATTTTCATTTTTTTTTTAATAAAGTGAACTCAATAATCAAAGTGATGAACAAGAAACTAAGACCTGATATTATTCATAGAATAACTCTTGTGGAAAGATTTAGGAATTTAAAAGGAGTAAGAATTGCTTCGAAACCTAGAGGTGTCTTTTTTTTGTAAAGAGTCACTAATGTCAAGCATTCAAACCTATTTTCCTCAATTGTCATTCTGTTTCATAGAAAATTTGTCACTTGATTCATTCTACATTAAAATGTACTAAAACCTGTGTAAATATCTAGGATGAATACTTCTACATTACTACCTTGGGGCTCCGCTCACTGTACACTTAAATAACCTTGCCTCAGGTAGTATACTATAGCTGACCCATAGAAAGGAAGTGAGTCTTGTAGATATATAGTAATCAAAATGGTATTATACCACAATATTAAAGCCAAAAGGAACAAATAGAGTCAAAACGTTCTCTAAAAAGGTTTAATATCCATCAAAGTCAAAACTGGATATTTAAAGAATAAGCAGATATAAAAGCCAATCAAGAGGTTTTTCCCGATGACACTAAAAAAGGTTCGTCTCCATTCGTGGGTATGATAAATCAAAAAAATATTCTTTACCCACACAAAAGGAGATTATGGATGGAATAACCTACAACGAATCTCTAAAGACAAAGAGAACTATATATTAAAATGACTCATGCATCAAAGCATGCTAAAGCATCAAAGAAATGCAAGTGGTATAGGAGCGAGGAACAAACAAGTACATCTGCTTGATTTTGTTACAATTCAGTGGTGTCTTACTTAGTGGCCACTAAGAGACAGGGTAGGTAAATGAACCTCATACTCTAGCCTTAGGAGAATGGTTGTGAATTCTGAACCAAGCTTCCCTATCCTTGAAACTAATAAAAATTATGATCGAAGTGGAACTTATTCCAAAATTAAATATAAACTTTTAATCACAAGGAAAACAAGTGAAGCTTGACTCTTACAATTAGAAGTCATTAATAAGTAGAAGTGATTCTTACCTTAATTAAGTTATCTGATCCAAAAGATTTTTTTGCGCCCTTTGTTCAAAGATCTAAGTTTCCCAAGTAGTCACCAATTGTTGTAGCTGCAACCTCTTCCCCAAATTTTTCTTAAATTTTAGGGCCCCTCCTTAGATTTTATCTTTATTTTTTACCCCTTAGAATTGAAAAGTCCGTAGAGTTATTCGCCTTAGAAAAATTTTAACACTTAGATTTTTTGGGGTTTTTTGTTGTTTTAGAGAAAAAATCAAAATTTCGCCGAAATAGTCGGCATAAAATTCCATTTCACCCTAAAACAGTTGGACTAAAAGTTTGTTTTGCTCCGAAATGATCGAAGAAGAAATTATTTTTCGTTGATAAGATCAGAGGCAAATCAGAACTAACAGCCAGGCTAAAATCCTGTTTTACCCCAAAATAGTCAGGAGAGAAATCGTTTTCACACCGATCGAAGGACTTTCCTCTTCTTCCCAGAAATGACCGATGCTAAAATCGTTTGTTCTCCGATATTCATCAGATCCCTTTATAGTTTGGAGTCTTCATTTTTTGTTATGAATCACACCAGCGTAAAATCAAGTTTTGAACCAATATACACCAACGTAAAATCTTCTTTAGCTCCGATATGTATCAAATCTATATTTGTTTGCCAATGATTTGAAAGGAAAGCAAATGGATCTGAAATGTGTCAGATATATATTTGTTTGCCACTGATTTAAAAGGAATGCAAATGTCGTATGAGGTGAACACATCTGTGTGAAAAGGTTTCTTTTTACCACTTAGCATTTAATGAAGTTTAGGGTTGAATATCGTGTTTAAAAAGGGGAAATCATTTCTTCCAATGCTCCATTCTAAAATTCGTTTGCTTCGTTCGAGTGTGTGAACCTATTCCAGATCTCTAATGCCACCTGGAGCATCTCTCTTTCCAAGTTATGAATCAGCTAAGGGATGTTTTTGACATTGCCAGGTAAGTACCTCTATCTTCCTTCTTAGGATTTTCTTATTTTTTATTGGGAGGAGGTCAGGATTAGGTTAGAACCATTATTTATCTGCCCTAGTTTCACATTTTAAGCTCATTGTCTTTATTTTGAATGAATATAGTTTTCTGAGACTCACTTTCCTTTATAGTGAGTGATAGAAGACAGATTCTAAATCGAGCATAGCCTTAAACACTTCCCATTGGCATTTGCTTTTGTTAAAACTTCTTTTCACATTGTTCTTCTTGTGAGTTTCCTTGAATGTGTCCTTGATGAGCTCTCAACTTCAATAAGTCTCGGGCTAAAGATTTATTTGTTGAAGCTATAAAAAATGCATCCTTCGGAGTCAACTTATTTAGAAAGGGAGGAGTAAACCCTAGATTTTGAGTTGGATGGTTAAAGGAACAATTGAAAATTACACGACATTGGTGGCTTTTGATTTCCAGTCGGCATGGTCAATAACTTTTCCCTATTAGATATTTTGTTATTTGCATAAAGAATTCATTTTAGCACTTTTGGTTTTGAAAATAGGGCATCTTTAAACTAGTTTCATGGTAGTATAAATGCTTGAACTTGGGGTTAACATAAGAAAATAATTTTTACTCAATATTTGACGCAATATGAGACCTGAACACCTCATAGATAGAACATTCTTAGAAAATTATATAAACTATCATCAAAAAATGGTCACCTTAATGATTTTAGTTTTAGTTTCATAATGGTTATATTGCTTTGATAGAACAAATATATTGTATGATTTTAAAAAAATTCACATAGGTTGTTTCAGGCCAACACTCATTTCATAGAATAACTAGCTTTGAAAGTAAATTTGTAACTAGATTGATAGCTTGAATGAGTTAGAATACATATAGACTATGGATAATATTGAGCATCGATAAATTGAGCTTTTTTATATTTCATTAGAAGACTTCATTGTTTTATTTTGATTGCGTTACAAACATAGAAAGTGCAGAGTCTTAATACTACTCTTGTCTTACAGGACCCAGATATGTATAGATGATCTAGTAAGTGCAAAGTCAAAGTGATAGAATCTGAATCAAGCATTGATATAGTTCCAGAGATTATTATGGAAAATCACTTTGAAGACACAAGAGCTATTACTGGGATAATGCCCGAATATAAATGGGGAGAAATTTACCAGCTTATTAGAGATCAAAATGTGCATGATGTATGTTGATGTATATGTAACTTCGGAATGTATTTCACCTATGTATATTGTACTCCTATAGAGATGGTATTATTCCTCTATATAGAAGTGTCGTCATTTGTATTGACAAGTGTCGCAAGTGTCGTAACTTGCTGTGATGGGTTATTAGACCACCAAGTGTGGGGCCGGCCCTGATTAGTATAACCACGGGTTATTAGACTGAGTTAGACAAGTCAGCCCTACTAGGTTATTAGGCAGGTCAGGTCATGTATAAATAGAGATCGAGAGATCTCTATTTTATCATCTCATTATTCACTTCTACACTACTCGAAAAATGGCGCACAAGTGAGGAGGAGGTCCAGCTGCTAGGAAAAGACTATCTCTTGTACTTTGGTTGTATCATTTCTCTTTCTATCTCTGAGGAAGTTGTGGGGTTTTTCACCTTTATGGTTTTCCCCAGTGAAACTCTGTGTGTCCATTGTCTTATGTGATTGCTTGATATGCTTGATACATGCTTGATATGATTGATATGTTGTACATGTTATTCTCTCAGTAAATATCCTAGAGTATGTTGAATTAATGCTAAAAAATTAAAATGGTATCAGAGCTAACCTGAGAAGAAGACATTGTGCAGTGGCAGAAACTAGGGTTGCTTGTTTATTGGGTTTCTCTCCACAAATTTTGGAAAAGAAGTAAGGCAGATTGACTCTACTCATCAAGGAGAATCTTTCTATCCAATCAGAATTCAATTCTGAGCACTTTCAGTTTTGGACCTAAAAATTAGGGTTTCCACAAAAATAGGAATTTCTGAAATCTGAGGACATAGCTGGAACCCCCTTGGAATAAGCAAATTTTAAAGCTTTGGATCGAGACTTTTGGTTGGGTGAAGCTATGGGAAACTCAAACCCTAATTCAGGTTCCTCCCGAGTGAATCCGGGAAGACTAAAAGGAATTTCCAAAGGGAGAAACTTTGCAAATTTCAAATTCTGAATATACCAGGTTGATTAGCTCATCAAGGCACATCTTTCTATCCTTTCAGAAAGTTTAAATTCACATTTTAAATTTTTAGGGTTTCTCTGACAAACCCTAATCCAGCACCAGATCCAGATTTCTGCAAATCAAGTGGTAAGACCTAAATATTTTATTTCCATTTGAGTTTCTCATTAAAATATCTCACCACACCAAGCTTGAGGATAAGCTTGAAGGGGTTGATAACTTCCGAGCATGGAAGTATAAGATTTGGTTAATCCTAGAAGAAAATGAATTGGATACTTACATAAGGGAAGAGGTCCCTGTCCCAGAGGGAGAAGAGGCTAAGGCCTTACATAAGAAGAACTTGGTCAAGGCAAAGAGGCTCATTGCTGATTCTATCAAATACCATCTCATATTACATGTGTCATCTCTAAAGACACCCAAGGAGAGGTTTGATTCTCTAACCAAGCTATTTGAAGGGAAGAACATAAATTGGAAGATGACTTTGCGGAATCAATTGAAAGGGGTAAAGCTTCAGAATGGAGAGACCATTCAATCTTATTTCTCTAAGGTCTCTCAGATCAAGGAACAACTTGAAGTTGTGGATGAAGTGGTGGAGAATGGTGAAATTGTTATGACCACTTTGAATGGCTTACCTAGGTCATGGGATTTCTTTATTCAAGGAATATGTGTAAGAAGAAAACTGATCTCCTTCAGTAGGCTGTGGGAGGAATGCTCTCAAGAAGAAGCTAGGCTTGTGGCCTGAGAAGAAAAGATGGGGAATGAATATCAAGCTCTCACAGCACACACCAAGAAAGGAAAGTTCAAGAGGGAGCCATCCCACATCAGAAAAAATTCACACCACCATTATCATAAGGATAAGAAATATCTCAGATGCTTCACATGCAATGAGAAGGGAAACTTTGTTGCAGATTGTCCCAAGAAGAAGAAAGACAACAACAACAATTTCAACAAGAAGAAAAATAATAACAAGAAGAGATATCATGCTCATGTTGCTGAGGATGATAAACCTCCCAAAAAGAAGGATAGAGCAGAAAGTGATGATTCATCAAGTGAAGATGAATATGTTCTAATATCTGCTCTCACAGGTACTATCTCTCATGGATGTAATGATTGGCTTATTGATAGTGAGGCTTCCAAACACATGACTAGGTTTAAAGAATCTTTTGAAAATCTATCTAAACATGGGTCACCCCATAAGGTGAAACTTGGGGATGACTATCAATATCCCATGAAAGGAAGTGGTGAAGCCTCCTACAACCTAGACTCTGGGAAGTCGTTAAAGATGAAAGATGTTCTATATGTACCTGGTCTCAAGAAGAACTTACTCTCCATATCTGCATTGGATGCAAAAGGTATAAGGGTTGCATTTGTAGATGGCCAAGTCCTAATGTGGCCAAAGGTAAAACTATAGATGATGCAGTAGTGATTGGAGAGCAAGAGGGAGGATTGTACAAATTGAAGGGACAACCTGAGCATGCCATGATACATGAATCCATGGAGCCAAGTGAACTTTGGCATAGAAGGCTTGCACATGTGCAGTATAGAGCACTACCAATTGCAAGCAAAGCTGTAGAAGGTCTTCTTGAAATCAAGACAAACCATGAAGGTGTTTGCAAAGGATGTGCAAAAGGAAAGAACATTAAGAAGGCATTTCCAATCAGTGAAAGCAAAGCTAAAGGAATCTTGGAAATTATTCACTCCGATGTATGCGGTCCGATGTCATCCAGTTCTCTGAGTGGGTATGTATACTATGTCTCTTTCATTGATAATTTCTCTAGGAAGACTTGGGTTTATTTCTTGAAGAACAAAGATGAAGTGTTTGATAAGTTCAAGGAATTCAAAGCCTTGATGGAAAATCAAATTGATAAGAAGATCAAGACCTTCATATTTGACAATGGCAGAGAATTCACTTCAGGTGATTTCAAGAAGCTATGCAGTGATTCAAGAATTAAGAGGGAGTTGACTGCTCCCTACAATCCACAACAAAATGGAGTTGCTGAAAGGAAAAATAGAACAATCATGGAAGCAACATGGGCAATGGGCAATCTTCCTATGCATCTATGGGCAGAAGCAGCTAGGACAACTGTATATGTGCAGAACAAAACACCTCACAAGATATTGGACAACAAGACACCAGAAGAGGTCTTCTCTGGTAAGAAACCTAAAGTCAACCATCTCAGAATATTTGGTTGTCCAGTATATACACATGTTCCAAGGAAAAGAGGACAAAGCTAGATCCTTAAGGAAAAAAGGGTACATTTATGGGGTACAGTGAAAGCTCGAAAGCTTACAGAATATACTTTCCAAGGTTCAAGAAGATTGATGTCAGCAGGGATGTAACATTTGATGAGGACTCAGCTTACATCAAATCAAAGAAGGCACCTGTTGAAGATTATGAAGAACCAAAGGAAACCAGATTTCAAGACACCATCATGAATGAAGCAATTCTAGAAACAGATCGTGAAGTTGAAGACCCACAAATACCTTTAGATCCACCTCGTGAGAAGAACTCTCACAAGAGGAAACCTGCATGGGCTAGAGAACTCATTCAAGATGCAGAAAGGTATGGCATTCCAGAAGAGGAATACATAGCAAGGAAGAGAACTAGATCTCATACCAGCTATGTTGCCTTACTCTGTGACATTATGAACAAAGAACCTTCCAGTTATGAAGAAGCAGTGGAAAAGAAAGAATGGAAGGATGCCATGGTCAAGGAATACCAGTCAATCATGAAGAATGATGTTTGGGATGTAGTCCCAAGACCTAAAGGGAAGTCTGTGGTGACTTCCAAATGGATCTATAAGATCAAGCATGCTACAGATGGCAGCATAGAGAAATACAAAGTAAGGTTTGTAGCTCGTGGCTTCTCCCAGAAAGAAGGGATTGATTATGAAGAGACTTTTTCTCCTGTGGCCAGATACACTTCCATTAGATCAGTACTTTCTCTAGCTATAGTGATGAAATGGAAGATACACCAAATGGATGTCAAGACAACTTTCTTGAATGGTGTAATCGAGGAGGAAGTGTATGTGGAGCAGCCACTAGGTTTTGAGACACATGATAGGGAGTCACATGTGTGTAAGTTGAAGAAAGCCTTATATGGCTTGAAGCAAGCTCCTAGGACTTGGTATGGTAGGATAGACAACTTTCTATCCAGTTTGGGCTTTACCAAGAGTAAAGCGGATTCCAACCTTTACTACAAGGTTGAGGAAGGCAATCCTGTGATACTACTCTTGTATGTGGATGACCTATTTGTTACAGGTGAGGATGGTTTGATTACTGATACCAAGAGGAAGCTTGCAGTCGAGTTCAATATGAAGGACTTGGGGATGATGCACTACTTTTTAGGCATGGAGGTGTGGCAAAATGGAATCTTCCTTGGACAAGGGAATTATGCAATAAAGATACTGAAGAGGTTCGGGATGATGGACTGCAAGGCCATGGAGATACCTATGGCATCGAACCTGAAGCTTCTATGTGATGCTTCATCTGATCTGGTTGATGTCACTATGTATCATCAGATGATTGGGTCCTTGATGTACCTAACAAACACAAGACCAGATATTTGCTTTGCAGTGAACACATTGAGTGAGTTCCTAACAGATCGCAGAAGTGTTCACCTAGTTGCTATAAAGCATATTCTGAGGTACCTAAAGGGTACAATTGATTATGGGCTCAAGTATGATGCGAATCAAAAGTTTAACTTGCAGGGTTATGTTGATTCGGACTGGGTAGGTAGTGCTACAGATAGGAAGAGCACATATGGGTGCTACTTCAGTATGGGATCAGGTGTGATCTCTTGGTTTAGCAGGAAGCAGTCCTGCGTAGCACTGAGTACAGCCGAGGTAGAGTATGTTGCAGCTTGTTCGGCTAGTTGTGAAGCAGTATGGCTTCGAAAGCTACTGTCTGAGTTATTTGATCTCCCGCTGGAGGCTACTGGTATCTTTTGTGACAACCAGAGTTGTGTGAAGTTGTCTGAGAACCCTGTGTTCCACGACAGGTCGAAGCACATAGAGATCAAATATCACTATATCAGGGATATGGTGCAGAGAGGAGTAGTGAAGCTCTTGTATGTTTTGACGGATGAGCAGATTGTAGATGTGCTGACAAATCCACTAGCCAGAGTGAAGTTCGAGTACTTCAGAGAGAGGCTTGGTTTTCTTCAGATTGATGACACTTTGAGGAAGAAGTGATGGACACATTTGCTGGATCCATTCAAAGCATGGTGAGAGAAGGATCCTTCCCATGGCTGTGGATGTAAGCGCTGGATGATGAGCATCAGGAGGATGCTCCAGTTACTACTCTGTATATGCATCATGTTGGATGCTTGTTATGATCAGTTGGATCATGTATTTATATATGCATCATGTTGGATGCTTGTTATGATCAGTTGGATCATGTATTTGTATATGCATCATGTTGGATGCTTGTTATGATTAGTTGGATCATGTATTTGTATATGGATCATGTTGGATGCTTTTTATGATCAGTTGGATCATGTATATGTATATGCATCATGTTGGATGCTTGTTATGATTAGTTGGATCATGTATATGTATATGCATCATGTTGGATGTTGGATATGATCAGGTAGTTCATGTATTTGTGTATGTATCAGGTAGATACATTGTATGATCAGGTAGATCATGTATGATTATATGTATCAGGTAGATACATTGTGTGATCAAGTAGATCATGTATGATGATATGTATCAGGTGGATACATTGTATGATCAGGTATATCATGTATTTGATATGTATCAAGTACATACTGTATATGCATCAGATGGATGCATTGTATCATCAGGATGATCATGGATGATGAGCTTCAGCATGTTGCTCCAGATGATATGCATCAGGGCGATGCAGTGACGATGATCAGGATGATCATGTGATGATGACATGCATCAGGACAATGTAGTCATGATGATCAGGATGATCATGTACATTAGGATGATGTATGGTGAGTATTAGGATGATACTATGTGCCAGTGGACAGGTTGTGCTTGAGAGGAATTGTAAGACCTGGGAGATCTGAGAGGTTGGGCTATGTTCCCGTAATAAGTCTTAGGATGCTCTTTTTTGAGGGTTTGTCCTGTGACCACATGTAAGACTTGGGAGATCCGAGAGGTTGGGCTGTGTGCCCGTAATAAGTCTTGGGATTCTCTTTCGAGGGTTTGTGGTGGTGACTACATGTAAGACCTGGGAGATCCGAGAGGTTGGGTCGTGTGCCCGTAGTAAGTCCTGGGATGCTCTTTCGAGGGTTTGTAGTGGTGACTACATGTAAGACCTGGGATATCCGATAGGTTGGGCTGTGTGCCCGTAATAAGTCCTAGGATGCTCTTTCGAGGGTTTGTAGTGGAGATCACATGTAAGACCTGGGAGATCCGATAGGTTGGGCTGTGTGCTCGTAGTAAGTCTTGGGATGATCTTTCGAGAGTTTGTGATGAGGGTCACATATAAGACCTGGGAGATCCGACAGTTTGGCCTGTGTGCCCTTAATAAGTTCTGGGATGCTCTTGCGAGGTTTTGTGACGCACATAATAAGTCCTGAGGATTCCACAGTATGGCCAGTGATGATGAAGACCTACAGGTGGTGGGCCTACATCGAGTATGAAAAAGGACTAGCTCTGTAGAACTTCCTATGACGAGTAGATCGAAGATTGATTGAGATAGCAACAGTCGTGATGGTGACGATGATTCGATGATGATGACAATGATCCAGAGAAGAAGACTTGTGCTAGTAGATCTGTGTCGAGAAATACCTTCCTAGTTAAGAGGGAGTGTTGATGTATATGTAACTTCAGAATGTATTTCACCTATGTATATTGTACTCCTATAGAGATGATATTATTCCTCTATACGAAAGTGTCGTCATTTGTATTGACAAGTGTTGCAAGTGTTGTAACTTGTTGCGATGGGTTATTAGACCACCAAGTGTGGGGTCAGCCCTGATTAGTATAACCACGTGTTATTAGGCTGAGTTAGACAAGTCGGCCCTACTAGGTTATTAGGCAGGTCAGGTCATGTATAAATAGAGATCGAGAGATCTCTATTTGATGATCTCATTATTCACTTCTACACTACTCGAAAAGTTGCATACAAGTGAGGAGGCGATTCAGCTGCTAGGAGAAGACTATCTCTTGTACTTTGGTTGTATCATTACTCTTTCTATCTCTGAGGAAGTTGTGGGGTTTTTCACCTTTATGGTTTTCCCCAGTGAAACTCTGTGTGTTCATTGTCTTATGTGATTGCTTGATATGCTTGATACATGCTTGATATGATTGATATGTTGTACATGTTATTCTCTTAGTAAAGATCCTAGAGTATGTTGAATTAATGCTCAAAAATTAACAATGTATCGATTGAGGAAATAGTAATATATCAGAATATAAAGAAATCTAGAGTTCACAAAGAAAACAATCGACTAGAACTATTCCCTTGTTCTGAATTCATAGGTTGAATCGTTCCTCATGTAGATACCAAATTCAGGATCGTTTTAGGAGCCAATGGAGATGGGTTCGCCTCATTCCAACCGGCACACATAAGCAAAGCTTACAAATTTCCTTATCCCAAAGTTATTTTAACAAATGACTCGATTCATATTGTAAAGATAGATAATTATGAGTATGCGAAGAAAATGCTTCTCCCAGGTAAACAACTAAGGAAAAGAGCTAGTGGAGAGCACGATACACAAAATATGAAAACCCCATTCAGAATGGTAGGTATGTTGTTATGTAAGATATTTGGGAGGGAAAATGGAAACATATATAAGCTCATATAGGTTCCGATAATATACCATGTTACCACTCATGGTACTATATTTAATTGGGTAGATATTATTTCAAAGAGCATGGCTGAAGCAATATAAATAGCTCAGGAGGGGTTAAAGTAGAATAAAGCAAAATTTTACATGTCATATTATCTTGTTGATTGCATCCTAATAAGAAACCCATTCCATAATGTGGGGTGTTATTGGGTTCAAGATGAGTCCCCCATCTATGTAGCATATCAGATCATGTTGGTTGCATAGACATGCAAGTTTCTACAAGAAAATTTGCGAAGAATTCATAATACCTCAGTGTCAGTTAATTTTCGACAAAGAACCAAATTGTATGTTAGATGCGGCACTATAAGTGATTAATGAGTATGGATACTATTCTTTCACACCAGAAGGGACTTATATTTGAATGTACAAAGGCACAAAAAGCCCTCCTTTGATTCCAAGGTATGTCACAGACTATGTCATTCACAAGGAAGCAGTGAGGCAGGTATTCGTAAACAGAGTCAAACATTTTCTAAATGAGAATAAGAAAACATCTAACCCTCCACTCCATTTTAATATTGGAGCATATAAGTTCACTAAATTCAAAGGCACTGTTAATTTTGTAAAAGAATTGGAAGCATATCACTTTGGAGAGAAAATATTCGTCAGAAATGATAGTTTGCATAAGGTAGTCAAGCATTGTGCATGACGCAGAATGAATTTAGAATATTCTGATCATTTTCTTAAATATGAAGAGGTATATAGGAGAGTAAAGAGAATAGCAGACTTGAATAAGTGATTCTACAGGAAAACATAAACAAGCTCAAGCCAAACAATAGGAGCTTCGAAAGAGGCAACACAAAGAAGCTAATGAAGAAGTTATAGTGGAAGAAAATTCAAAGAAGATGCGGGAGGAAAAGTTAGAAAAGTAAAATGAAAAAATATTACAAGAATAAATGCTAGAAAAGAAACTACAAGAAGAGAAGTTGGCTAAGCAGGAGCAAGAAACAAGACTAAAGGAGGAGGAGGTAAGAATAAAGGAACAACAAGAAAAATAAAATAAGGATGCTACCGAGCAGATGCATAAGAAATTGCAAGATGAAGTTGATAATAAAAAATAAGAAGAAGAGAAGATCAATAAAGTTGTGGAAGAGAAGCAAAATCGGGAAGAAAATCATAATCAACAAAATATGGTTGTGGAGAATCTTGCCAATCTAAATCTAGAAATAAATCTTACTAGAGGTCATCTTCTGTTGGATGAGCTTGGACTCGCACTATTTACTCCCTCAAAGAAACATTATGTGGCCAAGATTGATACCATTTTTTTCGATCCAAAAGGAAATACCATCATGAAAAGGAAAGAAAAAAGATTGAAAATTGGCACCCAACCTCCTATTGTAACCATCCACGAAAGTACTCTAGTAGAGGGTACTAACAAAGACCCAAAATGTAATGCTTCTGTAAATGTTGCTGCATCACAAGCAAATGCAGACAACACAGACAAATTACTTGATGATTTAGAACACAACAGAGAAAAGATGCTCAAGTTAAAAGATAACATAGTACAATCTTGAAGTGAAGGAATTGAGATGAAAAGAAAGTGAGATTCCATGGAAGCAGAGAAAGAAAAAAAATTGTTGGATTATCAAGGCCTTGAAGATGAAAATGATTCTCTAAATGTACAGCTAGTAATTATGGAAGGAGAAAGAGCTGATTTTCAAGATCGAATCAAGGAATTAGAAGGAAAGGAAATCCAGTTATATCAACAGGTAGAATCCTTGACGATTGAAAAGGGATCTCTGCAAGCTCAGATGGATGAATGGATTAAAGAAAAGGATTCCTTGATGGAGTAGCTCAAAATTTCTCAAGCACAAAATCATGACATGGAACCATTTTGTGAACATGCTTGTGAATTACAAAAGAAACTTTTTCAGTCCCAAGAGTTATTAACAGAGGAAATTTATGAATTAAGAGAAATGATGGATAGACTAAAACAGATCTCTATGGAAGATGCCACTATAAAACATAAGCTAGTAGACACATTTAATAAAGTGAAGAAGAAATTGGGTGGAAAGTAAAAATTAAGGAAATTTCTTCTCACTTACGTAAAAGAACAGCTGTTGAATTAAAGTTAGATATAGCTCTCTTGGAAAGTTGTCGGAAATCAGCAAATAGAGTACAAAACAAATTTCAGAGATCAATTATGAAGTGTGAAGAAATTTATCAAATTATATGCCAAGCATATGAGAAATTCTATCTTCCAATCCCTAAAGCTATTGATGAATTAACATCCAAAGAAAAATGCCTAGCAGAGTTAAGAAATAGTTTGGGGGAGGATGTGGATTACATTAAAAATCTAGCCATGCTCACTGCAGAGGATCTTCAGCAACATATTGGGAAAGCAACTCTAAATGCATACCTTCTTGGAGAAGCTCATAAGGAAACCGCGAAGGGATTAATAGATATGGTCAACGAAATTTCGACTCATGAAGGTTGTAATAACCCTAAAACTATAAAATAAAATAAAAATCTTGCGTGCCATAAAAGTACCTTGTAACTAGATGTTTGGTAAATTAACTTCAGCACTGTGAAGATGATTAGAGAATTTCAATGATGTAACTGTATAATATATGATGTGTGGTACTTCTGTCCATGATCAACTATTGGATTCATTCATTATGTCTAGTATTTTACTTTGTTGTTTTGCGGAAGTAATCTAAATGGTTTTATGCCTACATGGACTTCTTCGGTTGATGGTTACATCTTGGTAGAATGATCAATTGGTGTTATAAAATGAATTCCTCATGTTGTTCTCTTATAAGTTGTAACAATGAATTTTATTATAATGTTTTAGTCAGTTACCTAGTTATGTCCCTGTAAGAAATAGACAACTCATGTTTGAAGGGATGGATCCAGGAGTGTAGGCTAGACTTACTTAGCATTCTTGATCAAGTTTATTCTACCTTGGTTTTGTAGATAAGTATAGGATCATCCAGGGTTTACTCCCTAGACTTGTATAAATATGACGGTGTTATTATGTTAAGTTTTGAATGACAAATGCAATGTAATTTATCCAAAATCGTGAATGGCTACCCACTATACAAAAGGGGGTAAGATTAATGTGTGGAGGAGTTGGTGAAACAATTAATGGAGGTTTAAGCGAATGGATTATAGAAGGATGGAAAAGAGGGTTTAACCCTAAGTTTTGAATGTCATTCTGCAAAATCACATTTGCTGTGTTTTTTCCGTTTGGGAGAGGAGGGAGACGGAACCCTCTAAACTTTAGAGACGCCCATGGTAGGCTTGACCTGCTCACTGCTGGCTTCACAAATCTTACAAGGTAACTTTGTAACCATACCAAACTAATCTTTTTCTTTTATTTGTTGTTATTGTCTTTTCTCTGGTTTGAAAATCATGATTGAGTCGCTTTGGGGTTTGATGTTGACAGGTCCTTGGTGATGGAGTAGTTCGAGCTAGGCATGGCGATACTCACGATTTTAGAAATGACTGGGTAAGTCTGGTCTACTGACTGTTCGCTCCTCCCTTCAAGCATGGGGTTTTGTCTACTGTTTTTGTATTCCCTACGATGTAGTGTTTTTGGATCATGGTTTCATTTAAGAGATGATGGTTGAGCTTTCTGAATGATAAGTAGTGGCCAGATGTAAGGCATGCCCTAAAATGTAATGGTCATAGCCTTGACTGTGTAATAGCCTGTCTGGAAATTTTGGTTTGATGGATGTTGGTCTTCAGTACTTCAGGAGTTTTATAAACTTGAATGGTTTAACTTGGGGCTTTTTAAAGGAAACCATGATTATGTAATACGATGCTCTTGTTGTAAGGATGGGAACACCCTTGACTGGTTTCCTGAACATGTTATGTTGATGATTTGGTTGATTATAATACAATCATCTTGAGAATGAAGGTTGTGTGTAATGCTGCATCTGATTTATAGCATTGAAGCTTTTTAAGTCTATGAAATCTCAGTCTGGGTCCCTGCATTTGTTTTCTATAAATGGATGAGGTTCTCTTGTCAAAATGTCTTGCGTAAGCGTTTGAGAATTTCTAGAAGTCAGATTATAGTTTTATTATTTGTATATCTGAATACTTCGTTGGTCCAGGATCTATGTAACCTAGAAAATCTAGGGTTGGATAAACAGAAGGTAGAGATAGTAAGTTTCAAATGATGAAAACTGGGCACACGTATTCATTTTGATTGGAGAAAGTGAAATCGTATGAAATGAATTCTTCGTTTGTTTTTAAATGTTAATGTATTTTTGCCTCAACCCTATCGTTTGGAAAAGAATTCATTGTCCCTTAAGGTTTTAATGATTAGGGGCATGGCCATGATTCAAGCTATAGTATGAAACCTGTATTAAATTTTTGGGTTGCGTTTTAAATGAATGGGTAGGGGATTCGATGATGAGTTCGGCCCCTTTCTAAGAGTATTAACCCGGAAACGATTATTAAGTAGGTTTAAGGTAATTTAATTTAAGCATATCCTAAAATATATAAATGGGGTAAATCACTACGCCGATCTTGGCGGTACGTTTGATTGAAGAGGTGGATAGATTTTACATGAGAATTCGTAGGTTTTAATTCTAGTTCTTGAATAGTCTTTTGCTTGGTTTTAAAGAGGTATGTGTTTCTTGAATCTGCACCTGTAACATTCTGTAATGAATACGTGACCCTAGGTGATGCTAAGGTTGAAAACAATATACTGAGGACCTTTTAGAGATCTCAGTCTGTATTTAAATATTAGTTGATGGATTTTGGTGTAGAAGTTTTCATCCTGTACTAGCGTTTGATCCTTATAGAAATTAATTTATGGATACCTGTTAATAAGCCATGGTGAAAATATCATAGGAAAAATAGATTTTAATTTACTAGAAAGGATCTGAGAAGTTTTAATGGTGTGTGGTTTTGTCTACGCAGGTATCTAGCACAGGCTAGTGAAACTAGCCCACCTAGATCCCTTAGATTTTGGTCAGTAACTTTTGAATCTGATAACCTTTTATGCATGGACAAAAGTGAACAAAACTAGAACTCTAGGAGCCCATGCCATATGGACCTTGCTCTATAACAGAAACATGGATATAATGATAGAAATAAAAAGTGATGTAGAATACTTTTGAATTTATATCCTAATTTATTTAACTGAACTAAAATATAGCTTTCATACATGATGCATGTAGGTTGTTCCTTCCTTTGTAGGACTTGCACACTCAAGAACCAGTTACTGAAATAAAATCCTTCTTTGGCTGACCTGTAACTGTGAACCTAATGACTTTGGGACCACCACGTTCCTCCCAACCTTGACCCTATACCATTCCTGGTTCACTAATGGATTCCCCTGAGATGGTTCCAACATGCAATAGGACAATAGAAAACCCAGGGCAGATTCCTGTTGCAATTCAGTTCTTAAAAGCTTCTTTCATTTTATGTGTGGGAAAACTCTCCTCTTACCATAGATTAATGATAGAAAGAAAAAAATGTCCTTTCTTTGGGAATTTGTCCCTCTTATATAGGTGAACTTTTGGAATATAGCTATTGAGTTAATAATAATAATTTATTAAATTTTAACTCCATTTTTTGTACTAGTTCTGATTTATAATAATTGTAAAAGATATTCTAATTATTATTCACTCCTAGTTCATCCAGGACTTTTACTTTATTACTACGAGATGTATCTTTAAGTTACAACCTTTTCTTTAACTATATTAATATAAAGGAATATCCTATGCATAGTTTCTATGTAAACTTATTCACACATAAGGTGAGCCTTCTTTTATGAACAATAAATCTGATCATTCAATAATTTAAATATCATAATAACTCTTTGATTTTAATTAATTTAATAACATAATAACTCTTTGATTGTAATTAATTTAATAACATAATGACTCTTTGATTTTCATTAATTTAATAACGTAATAACTCTTTGATAATACAAGGTCCACTTCTTTGGACAAGGTCTTTTTGTAAGCTTGGCTAGTTGGCTAGGTTAGGTGATTCTAGGTCCTTCTTGCGTGTTGGATTCCCTTGTTTAACATGGTAGTTCCCGCAGTCCTTAATGAGAGATAGAATTGATTCATTTAACCAAATAAATAATTGTGATGATAGTTGTGTTATTCAGAGTCTTCTTGACTCAACACTTTTTTAAGATCAAGTAACCCCGAGTGCTCTTCAGAGCTTTGGCTCAACACTCTCACATGGGCCTTACGCTAGTGCAATTCCAGAGCATCCTGCTCAACACTAGTAATAGAATGTGGTTGTGAAGCACATCTAGAGTATACAAATGACCTTGGATCCAGTATTCATTTTCAAGCTTGGAGTGCTCCAGGGCTAATGTCCAACACTCTATGTACATCGGGGCTTACACCCAGTGCATAATAAACTCCTCTATGTACATCGGGGCTTATGCCCAGTACATACGTCATCCATGTGATCCAAAGTCCACGCTCACACATCATAATTATCAATCATGTATATCGTAGCTCTGTACAGTATGTAACACAAATCATCTCATTATATTAGGGTTTGTACCCAAATCTCATAATAAATATAAATCTCATACATTGGGGCTTTTTTCCTAGTGTATAAGAATAGTCTGCATTAGTCAGGCTCCATGCCCAAATATGTATATCTATAACAGAAATGAAACATGTGCACTGGGGCTTATGCCCAATATAACAAAATAAATCATATGTGTTGGGGCTTAATCCCAATCTATAACATCAAAATAGTCAGTAAAAATTCAGGATATTACATCCCTCCCCGCTTAGAACAACACCGTCCTGGTGTTCTAGTGACTAAAAATGAAGTCATGAAATAAGGCAAGGTATGCCTCTTTCATGGTTGCCTCATTTTCCCAAGTAGCCTCTTCTGGTCCGAAGTGCCTCCATTGCGCTTTCAACTGGGTGATGGTCCTTCTTCTAAGCTGCACCTCTCTCTTATCCAGAATGTGGAGGGGCTCCGGCATGAATTCCCCTTTGGGTTCCACCTGTAATAAGGACCAATCAATCACATGTTTAGTATCGTAGATATATTTCTTTAATAAATATGCATGAAAAACATTATGAACTTTTACATGAGATGGTAAAGCTAAATCATATGCTACTAGCCCCTTCTTCGCCAGTATCTCAAAGGCTCCACAAAATCTAGGGGGAAACTTCCCGCATGCCCCAAGCTCAATGAGATTGTTTTTGCCTTTATTTTTAAGAAGACATGTTCACTGACTTGGAAATATTTATCCTTTCTTTTCTTATCCGCATAACTCTTTTGGAGGTCTTGTGCCTCTTTTAGGTTTTTCTGTACCTTGGTAACTAGCTTCTTCAAGTCTTTTAGTAAGTCGGGACCTAGAATAAGTCTATCTACTGCACTATCCCAAGTCACTGGTGTCCTACACTTCCTTTCATAGAGCACCTCAAAGGGGCTCATCTTGGCAGAGGTCTGGTATCCGTTGTTGTAAGAAAACTCTGCGAGGTGCAAATAATCCTCCCACTTTGTGGGGTTGTTCATAACATACATCCTCAGCATATCCTCAAGGATTTGGTTTACTTATTCCGTCTGTCCATCGGTTTGGGGATGGTATGCAGTATTGAATTGTAGTTGTGTCTCTAAACTGGAGAACAATTCCCTCTAGAGGTTACTAGTAAACTTTGTGTCTAGATCGGAAATGATCACCTTGGGTATCCCATGTAATCGGAAAATCTCCTTTAGGAAGATGTCGACGATGTGAATAGATTTGTAGGTAGACTTCACCGGTATAAAATGTGATTCTTTTGATAACTTGTCTACTACTAAAAATATGGAGTCATTATGTCTCTTACTCTTGGGTAATCCTGTGATGAAATCCATACTGATAACCTCCCACTTCCACTTTGGAATGGGTAATGGTTGTAGTAGTCCCAAAGGGTGTTGGTTTTTGTATTTAATCAGTTGGCACTCCTGGAATTTAGTGATGAATAAGGCTATGTCGGCTTTCAACTTAGGCCAAAAGATGTGTTTCTATACTGCTGATATCATCATTTGATATCCTGGATGCCCTCAGTAGGGTTTATGATGGAACTCTATGAGGATGTTGGGTCTAATGTCCCTGCTTTCTGGAACATAAAGTCTCTCTTTCGACCATAGAAGTCCTGAATCCTCTATCTTATACTCTTTTTTTTGTTGGAATAACCTATCCTCTTGGATCTTTTTAAGGATATCGACATAGAATCGGTCATTCCTAAATTCTATTCTAATCCTATCATGCAAATCTGAGTCGGTTTGAATTACAGTCACCTCATATAACATATGGGCCGGTCGACTTAAAGCATTAGAGATCTTGTTCTCCTTTCCCTTTATGTGTTTTAGCTCGAAGTGGTACTCACTCAGGAAGGCTAGCCACCTGGCCTGCCTAGCGTTTATGTCAGGTTGGTCAAACAATTACTTCAAACTCATGTTATCCATCTTCAGTAGGAACTTCTTTCCCATAAGGTAATGCCTCCACATCTTCAAGGCATGGATAATGGCGGCTAGTTCAATATCATGCGTGGGGTAGTTATGTTCGTGTTCCTTCAAATTCCTTGACTCATAGCAGATAGCGAAGTCATTTTGTATAAGGACTCCACCGAGCCCTTCCTTGCTTGCATCTGTGCAAACCACGAAGTCCCCATTGGGATCCGCAATCCGTAGCATGGGTGCACTAGTCAAAAGTTGCTTTAACGTTTGGAAACTTTCCACGCACTTTTCCGTCCAGAGAAATTTGGTTGTCTTCTTCTGCAAGGCTATCATAGGACAAGCAATTCGCGAGAAGTTCTCAATGAACTCCGGTAGTAACCGGCTTACCCTAAGAATGATCTTATGTTGGTCACGCAAGTGGGTGTAGGCCATTCTTCTATGGCTTTAATCTTTTCAGGATCGAATGCTATTCCCTTTTATGAAATGATGTGACCTAAGTACTGTATCTAGGGTTTGTAGAAATCACACTTGCTAAACTTAGCATACCATTGCCATTCTCGTAGTATTTGCAACACTATATGGAGGTGTTCTGCGTGTTCTTCGTCATTCTTGGAGTAGATTAAAATGTCGTCAATGAAGACTAGAACGAACTTGTCTAGGTATTTACTAAAGATGATTTTAATCATGCACATAAATTTGGCAGGTGCATTCATCAATCCAAAAGGAATCACCACAAACACGTAATGGCCTTATTGGGTTCGAAAGGAGGCTTTACTGATGTCTTCACCATGGATTCTTACCTGGTGATATCCGGATCGTAAGTCGATCTTTGAGAAGATCTTCGCTCCTCCGACTTGATCAAACAAGTCATGAATTCTAGGGAGCGGGTAATGGTTCTTGATGGTTAACTTGTTGAGTTGACGATAGTCGATGCACATCCGCATCATCCCATCCTTCTTCTTGAAAAAGAGTATCGGTGCTCCCCAAGGGGACATACTTGGTCAGATATATCCTTTCTCAATCAACTCTTGTAACTGAAGCTTGAGCTCCACTAATTCTGGTGGACTCATGTGGTAAGGGGCTTCAGAAACTAGTACTGACCTAGGTGTTATCTCTATGGAGAAGTCTAGGTCTCGTTTGGGTGGAAGCCCAGGTATTTCCTCGGGCAATGCATCCTTGAATGCTACAAGGACTAGGAAGTCTTCGATCTTTTGTTCCCTATCTACTTCTATGGTTTGAATCTTGACTGCAAAGAGTTTACAACTCTTCCTTACGCATTTCTTTGCATGCAGTGCAGATATCTGTCTTACAAAGACTTTATTAGGTATACCCTTAGTTGGGAACCTGTTCAAATATATCTCACAAGTTCTAACTAGTTCAAAGACTTTCCGTTTGGTACCACTAGCTAGTTGTACCAGCCATGGTTTCTCATGACTTACTCGGTTTAGCTTACAAGTATTGACAATCTTAGGGGATACATAGCTTCAGCGTGCACCGGGATCTATCAAAACTGAAATGGTTGTGTTTGAGATCTTACCCTCAATTTCAACCATGGTGGCCTGGTGATCTGCTTGTCGGACATCAAGTGTGGTAAATATTCTCGGTGTTCTTGCCACATCCCCTACTATTGGGTTTGCTTGGACATTGTGTAAAACTCTGTCCATCTTGTCAGCGCAATCTCTGAAGTAGTGGGGCCCTTGGAATTTCCAGCAAGTAATGATTGGTGGGGTAGCGTTTGCCCCCTTGTTGAAAGTTGGTCTGTTGGTATGAGGTGGGGGTGCATTTGGCCATGCCTGGGTTCGATTGAAGCCTCTGTTGGGTGGGAAACTATTGTTTTGTTTCTGGTAAGGTGGAGGTCGAAAACCAGGCCTTCGTTTGTCTGAGAAGGTTCTGAACCTATCTTTGTTTCTATTTATATTATCATTCCTTGGTTGTCCATGTTCATAGCAGAGTCTTGCTTTTTGTAAAGTCACGTCTAATGTTTTGGGCATGTCAAATTCGATCTTCTCTCTAAAATTTGGTGGCAGGCATCCCAAGAATTGTTGTATATTAACTTTTTCATCTTGTATATGAGGAACATAATGTAGTAGGTCCAAAAATATGTTGATGAAAGCTTCCATAGTTAGGGAGACCATTTTTAGTTCATGAAATTCCTTGATCTTTTTGTCAAAGAATCTTTCAGACATGTATTTGTCTTGAAACAATTTGTTGAAAGCATTCCATTTTATGTCTCTCACTTCCTGCCCTTTGGTATGTGTCAAGTCTCTCCACCATCTAGTCACTTTACCATTTAAGTTGTAAATGGCCAGTTGGGCTTGCATTTCACTGGAATGGTTATGGACTTTGAAATACTTGTTCATCCCTAACAGCCACTCCTTCCCTTCTCCCTAGTATTTACTTCTTCGTCATAAGTTGGGGCTATGATTTTCCTTAATTCTCCTTGTAAGCTGTCGTCACTCTTCCTCCTTTTCCTGCAAGGAGAAGGTGAGTCATCCTCATTGGAGGATCTTTTACAGTCTTCTTCCATGTAATCAGGTATGTGTTCTTCATACATATCCTCTTTAGGACTAATGGATCTTTTTGTGTGACAACTGTTTTCCTTGGATTTGTTGGTTGAATGGGTGGACTGTCCATGGGACCTTGCCCCAGTTAAGCTTTGAAGTAGAGCTTAATTTATGGCTTGTTGTTCTCATCTTTCCTGCATATTATCATCCTTGAAACTCTGTAACTCATTTTGCAACTGCTATATTGATTTCATTAAATATGAGTTTAATTCCACCACTATCTCTTGCTCTCGTGGTGGAGAGGTCAAATTTCCATGTATGTTGTTGTCTTTTTCTGTATTCATACTCAGACTGTAAGTGTACCTGAAATGTCACAACAATTATAAGAACAGAAATGTGTTAGTTCCTATATATATAAAATAAATTTGTAAGTGCATGTTCTGAATTATAAGTATCTGCAGCGGATGTCTTCTTTCAATGAGCCCAATAGGTCACTTAGTATTTGTAGTTGGGCTCTAATACCATTTGTAATAACCCTAAAAATGCAAAATAAAAATAAAAATCCTGTGTGCCGTAAAATTACCTTGTAACGAGATGTTTGGTAAATTAACTTCAGCACTGTGAAGATGATTAGAGAATTTCAATGATGTAATTGTATAATGTATGATGTGTGGTACTTCTATCCATGATTAGTTATTGGATTCAATCATTATGTCTAGTATTTTACTTTATGGTTCCACAAAAGCGATCTAAATGGTTTTATGCCTACATGGACCTCTTCGATTGATGGCTACATCTTGGTAGGATGATCAATTGGTGTTATAAAATGAATTCCTCATATTATTCTCTTATAAGTTGTAACAATGTGTTTTATTATAATGTTTTAGTCAGTTACCTAGTTACGTCCTTGTATGAAATAGACAACTCAGGTTTGAAGGGATGGATCTGGCAGCGTAGGCCAAACATACTTAGTATTCTTGCTAAAGTTTATTCTACCTTGGTTTTGTAGGTAAGTATAGGATCATCTAGGGTTTACTCCCTAGAGTTGTATAACTATGAGAGTGTTATTATGGTATGTTTTGAATGACAAATGCAATGTAATTTATCCAAATTCGTGAAGGGCTACCCACTATACAAAAGGGGGTAATATTAACATGTGGAGGAGTAGGTGAAACAATTAATGGAGGTTTAAGCGAATGGATTACAGCTGGATGGAAATGAGGGTTTAACCCTAAGTTTTGAATTGTGTCACGAACCCAAAATTTCTTGTTTAGTAAAATTGGTGAATTTTAAAAAAAAATCCATATTAAATTTTATCGATAAGATATAAGATACCCTAGTCCATTGTAAAGATGCCTTCATTTGTTTATCCTTCAACAATAAGGAACATGTCTATTAAATTTTATCTATGCAACTTCTTTGAACACTTATAAATTTAAAAGAATAATCTGCATATTGTATAATATATATTGCTTTAACAAATGTATGTCCAACAACATTTTAGCGGTAATCCAGTACATATTTGAAATACCATATTCATTTCTTGATCTAATGAGAAAATTATCTTCAATCTATACCTTACCAATAACTGTAACTACAAGCCTTCACCTTTTCTAGTTCAATTAAATAGATAAGGTTGCATAAGAGAAGTACTCAAGAATTAGCAAGGGATCTTCATTTTTCAACACATACACTTGCATAAGGAAAAGACATCATGGTTAATAACAAATAATTGCATGAGGTACACTTAAGCAAAGAAACCCAACTTGAATTGTATTGACACATAAGCGAGGGGATATCATATAAAAATATCACCATAAAAATCAACAGAACATAATGCAAAAATAAACACAACAAGGAACACATAAGAGACACATTGCTAATACACAAGTTTACCGTGGTTCACCCGCAACTTGGGCTATCTCCACAAAGGCTGTTGTATTATTGAATTTCAATATAAGGATTACATTCCCACAACACAACCGTTGCCATAAATTTTGTAACCTCTCTTATCAAGAGCATTTTAAGAAAACCAACTCAGGGGTCTAGATTATGACACATATTTCTAAAAACTCAAAAAGGTGACTAGGGGAAAAATAATCACCCTAAATACATATAACCAAAAAATTAATTAATTCAAAGTGTTGGGATCAAACCCTCAATATAACTTTCACAAACCTTTCGGATTCATCTCTATCGATTCATAGTATAGGTATTTATTAATTTGTTATTCCACAACTTCTATATATAATTAATTTAACATAAAGTAGCTCGATTTTAATGGTTGTACCTCATCCGGAGTAACTCCCTAAAAACTTCATGATGTTTAAAGGGAGTGGAGTTTGAAGTTAATCCCTTATTTACCCATTTTCAATAAACGAATGTATTATACATAATTTAATCTAAAAGTAGAATTATGGATCGAAATCCCTTCGTCTAAATCTTCAATGTATAAATATACATGAGAAACTTACAAATACTAAATTCACTCAAATCAGAGATTGGTGGCTACGTCTTATAAGGCTGCGACCTTAGTCCAAAGTATAGATTAACGAATATCATTGCATCCTTCTCTATACAAATCATGGTTTATATAAAACACAAAAGATAGGAGATGGGGTTTCGCCACAAGGGTTTAATGCCTACTTATTTAGAAACAGTAACCTGAACATAGTGTAAATGTATAGACAACAAGGAGTGCGCTTATCATAAGAAAACGCCATTAACTAGAATCTCGGTTCCAGCATAAAAGTATAGATGTACTTTCTGTAGGAAACGTATCTATGTTCAAGTAGGGCGGCACTGGATCTTTCCACAAATAACTGCGCATCAATATAGTCGAACAACAACATTTATAACATAGAAGGTGCAAAGGGAAAACTAAATCTATCTTGTAGAGTCAATACTAAATAGAAAAGATCCTACAGGTTTTTAATGTGAAATCATGGAAGCTATAAAATATATATAAAAATAAACCATGCGTTGTAGTGATCGCAAAGATCTAGACTTAGGGTTACGCCCTTTTGGAACTCACGTACTCATATGATACATCATATGCAAACATTTGATCTTTATACACAACAGAAACTATCTGGACGGAATGGTACTACGCATGTACACATTTAGGGAGTGCGATATCATACCAACTCAACCAATGTGAGTCTAGAGATGTGCCCTCTTGGACTCCCTCCATACACATCTAAATTGTACTTCTTTAATCTTAGGAAGAAAAAAAACTAAACTAGGTGGAGTTTGGTGGATCCCTTAACAAAGATATCGCCCTACTTCTGCAACCATGTTGGTTGTTCTATTCACATATAAAAATACCGACTCAACTTAGGCTTGGGTGGACCTTATCATAAGATAAGATCGACTCAAATTACCTTAGACCTCCAGTTAAACAAAACAAATACAATGGTTAATCCAACTATCATACGAAGCTTGTAATATTCCCATCAGCATTTGTTTATATGAAGCTAAGAAAAAAAACATAAAATAAAGGTCTTGGTTCTCTCTTGGGAAAGGCCACAGAAGCATGAATACGGTCAGGCTATCCCTAGCACCGTAACACTCATTCAACCAAAGTCTCTGTCTGCTAGATCACAACGTTCAGGTTTATAATCATCAATAATTATAAATAAGGGGTCTCAGTGTTCACGAATTCAGAACAAGACTCTCTGTCTTCTAAGATCGCAACGATTCAGATTTACTCAGAAATACCCAAACATGGATCTACATGCAATCAAGCCAAGAAATCCAGTGAACATGATTTCCTTTTCTTTGCAATACCCAAATAGGGATATCCCTGTATCATCATAATGCCAGCATATACAATCATCACTCAAACAAAAACATGCAGAGTATAGATATTAAAACACACAGAGCAATCTTCAGAGTTCTGATGCCACTAGCAGTAAGGAGATACTTATACAAACAATCTAGACAAAAAAAAAAATTTGGATCGAACTTGCTAAAGCCGTCCTCTCCCATTCTAAAGTTTCCAAGATCCCCCCCCGCCCCGTCCTTTTTCCCATGCCATCCCCCTTCCTTATAGTGTGCTTCCTTAAAACAGTTTGCACCCGACATCAATTTAGGAGTTTGGCGGTGGTAGGTTTGTAACTGCAGTGAGTGGGACAGACGACGTTTTGGGAGTGTTCCATGCGTGGAACCACCAGTGTAAGCAAAAATGTCGGCGCTCTCAAATGCTTTCTCTTAACCACTATCTCAATGGTAGTGCATAAGTTATCTATCAAATCTCAATGAAATAGGCCATATCTATAATTATATGTATATGTATATGTATATATATATTATTTATTTATTTATCTAACATTTAGATATTAATATTTCATATCTTAATGATATACTCCAAAGTCGAGTATAATCATGTATGCTAGTATAAAAATATTCTTTGCGAATAACCCCTTATATGATAGTTGATGTGATAAGCATACTTATGTACATTACCTATTCATTTATTTAATTCCATAAATAATTTATAACTAAGTATGCAAAATGTCTCAATAGTTTAATTATTGTATGATATAACTCATACAAAGGCATTTTTATAGTAAGTATACTAATAGATTATAAGTATACTAATATCCCATAACTTATAATCTAGTATACTAATAAATTGAGTAATAATCTAAGCTTATTCAAACACATTAATTAATAAGCTCTATTTGTTTTAGCTTGGGAAGTGTATTGTGTTCCCTAACACTCCTTGTCGGAATAGGATTATCTATAGCATATAGTGTTATGCATAGTTCATAAATGTTTCCTATTTCATTTAGTACCGAAAAGCTAATGTCCTTGACTTAGGATGTCGTATGAAATTCTTAGGTTAATACCCATAGATCCAACCATCATTTCCTACAGACTCCTAGGCCTTAACGTTTTAGATTATCAAGGCTTCCCTTGACTTACCTTTCCGCAATGATCCAATTGTCAACACTTATTTGCACCATTTCCATTTTGTCTTCTAAGTTTACAGCTTATAACTTAGGAAAAGAGAGAACGATACTTTCAAGGTCCACTGGTGGGGCCTTGGCCTTGAGCTCCTCACCAGGGCCTCATACATACATTTACAATTATATTTACAATAATAATAATAATAATAATAATAATAATAATAGGGGTCAAATTGGAGGGATGTTACATCCTCCTCCCCTTAAGAATAACACTGTCCTCGGTGTTCAACATTCTGTCTTTTGCATCCTCACATCATCTTTTGCTTGCTTTGGTTATGTTCTCATTTTTTTTTTCACGATTTCTGCAAGATCTTATCATTCATATCCTATACATGGTACAGCTCATACAAGATCTTCCATCATTATGATTCACAAAATTTCAACAGTAAATGTTTAAAACATTTATCATTCATCCTTGTCCTTGAGAAAATATTTGCCTACTCTAGCATTTATAACATTCTCACAATAAGACATCCAATAGTCTAGTTACAAGATAGTTATTAATATCATAAAACAAATTGTTCAACAACACTTTGTTGATCATCAAACTTGTAGTTAGAATACTTTCTGCAATCTCAGCAGCACAAGACAATCTCTTGTACTTCAGCAATCATGGAGACTTGCATATAAAACACTCTTTTGTACTTCAGCAATCATGGAGACTTGCATACAAAACACTCTTTTGTACTTTAGCAATCAGGGAGATTTGCATACAAAACACTCTCTCTCTGCAACTCAACAGAATAATCTGACAGTCTCACTCTGCACTCATTACATAGCTTTCCCTCATCGAATCTTCTTGTTGGCTGAGTTCTAACACCACAAGGAAAAAAAAATTAAGTCTCCTCAGAGAAACTCTTGTGTCCTCCGTTCTAACAACATAAGGTAAAATTGTGAGCCCTTCCTTTGCTCAATTCGATGGATATAAAGATCACCTAGGTCTTTTGGGTCAATATAACATTCAACGAGCACTCCATCTGCTCTGTTCCACTTCCATGGGGAACATGACCACAATTTAGGGAAGTTGTCCCATAACAACAGCTAGTAAGTGAGTGCGAGATGCAGCCCCTCTTCCTGAGTCCAGGAAATTATTTTTTTCCCCTCAAACCTTCTCGCTTGAGTCTAGGAAATTTGCTTAGTAACAGTCATTTAATATTTCTTGCACGGCACATGCAACATAATATAAACAAAATATTTAACAAATATATTTTCCTATTTACTTATCACATTTTATGCATTTTGATGATTACACATCATCAATCATAAGTCTTATCACCAATCGTGATTCATAACATCCTGTAATCCAAATAAATGGAGTCATTACCTACTCTTGAGCGATTTAGCTCAAATTATCTATATAAGTGCTTTTATCTATATAAGTGCTTTTATCCTTGATGTAGATAAGATCACTTTCCTGAAATGCTAGCATAAGGAAAAGAAAAGAAAATTGCTTTGCTTCTATTGCTCAATAATTGAACACATTAGTTACTCTTGAGCGATTTAGCTCAACTTATCTATATAAGTGCTTTTATAATCAACGTTCCTCCTTGATGTAGATAAGATCACTTTCTTAAAATGTTAGCATAAAGAAAAGAAAAAAAAAATTGCTTTGCTTCTATTGCTCAATAATTGAACACATTAGTTCCATAGTGTTATACGCATACTTATTCAATTAACTGGTGCATATGCTTCACTTCATCCCGATATATGCATGTAAACTCTTCAATACCTTGAAGGTGTGTTTTGAGATCAAATTTGTTAACAGCAAACATGTTAGTATCATAATTTAGTTGCGTATGGATTTATTTTCATCTAAGACCCATCATCTAAAGATTTTTTTTGTATAATCTTTCCATATTGTTTGTTTTTAAAACATACCATGGTTTAATAACAAGGTTTAGGATTTATTCTTTTCCTAAAACCAACTATTAACAAGATCTTGATACTCAAAATCTTTGTTAGAAGATATAACATACCCTACCAGGGGTCTATCTAAGAAAAAATAATTATAAATCATAATGCATTTCTAAAATATGATTATCTTAACTCCTAGGAAATTTGCTTGCAATTTCTTACAATAATACACCTTTATCCTTAAAACTTAGATAATGATAAGAAGTTCTAAATGAATTACAGTTTAGGTTTAAGTAATAAAATGACGATTTTTCATAAACAAAAGTAACATTCAAACACATCATCATTTTCTTTTTCACATGAATTTGTCCACCTCTTTAACTATAACTTGCAACCTAGTATGCCAAATTTATTTTGGCCATCAATACTCAAGGGTAACAATTACTTAGGCAAATCCATATTATTGGATCCCCTGAAAGAAAAACAACATATCTTTTTGTAACTATCAAAAACCTAAGTAAAAGGATGTACATACTATTATTGCTACTTGAGGAACAATTTTTTTTTTTGAAGAATGCACCAAATAAGAAATAATTATCAATTCTACCAACAAATGTTTTTACCCGGTCATATTTTATCATACCTATGAAGGCAATATTTTCTGAAATAGCATTATATAAATTTGTTTTAAAATTATGAAATACCAATTAAATGTAACTATTATAATTGAATATGATCAAGTGTCTCCACCTAATCAAAGAGACTTACTTCTTTGGAGTATACTAATAAAACTATACTTTTAACCTAGTGATGCTCATAGGTAATGCACTTAGTAATATTTGATAGAATTTCAACAACTAAAATGCAGAATTAAATGATACTTCTATGCAATTTTGAACTTACTTATTAATCGGCATGTTTCACAACACTTTTCACAATACTTTGTTTTGTCAAGGTAATAACACATTTCGTCAAAGTTTTCCATATCCTTCTCTATTCTTTCTAGACTAGTACTTCAACAATCCTATATAAAAGATTATGTAGCTTCTATTTATTTTAATCAAAGTTAATAAATCATGAAACAGAATCATTACATTTCACAACAATTTCAGAAAAGTCATAAACACAATATCTATGTCGATACATCCTTCATCTAAGAATAATACATCCTAGTGTAACTTTCAAAAACCTTTCATGTATTTATTTGTACCTACCTCAATTAGTTTGATCCTTTTGACTTTGTCCTCCATGCTAACATTAATTTTATCATTGTGTAATAAGACCAATTACTTTGATAAACAGTAAATCCTTTGTTTAGGCATGAAATCATTTCGACAAAATGCCACTTCCCATAACAATACCCTACAATAATGTGAACATCTATATCTGGTATCTAACAAGGGAAAAGTTACGATAATGAAAACATAACTGCCTCATAATTTTGTAAGAAAACCAGTGATGAAATACTTACTTTACTCTTCTAAAGAACTTTGAATTTTAAACTTCGTCAACATTACTCCCTCGTACATTCGAGTACATGCATCCAAAACAAAACAAAACAACTTGATTGATTAGTTTATCAACCTTCATATTCCATGTTGAGCCCAATAGGCCCGAGTGCTGTAACCTAGCGCTTTGATACCATTTTTCACGAACCCAAAGTTTCTTGTTTAGTAAAATTGGTGAATTTTAAAAAAAATTCCATAATGAAATTTTATCGATAAGATATAAGATACCCTAATCCCTTGTAAATATGTCATCGTTTGTTTATCCTTCAACAATAAGGAACATGTCTATTAAATTTTATCTATGCAACTTCTTTGAACACTTATAAATTTAAAAGAATAATCCGCATATTGTATAATATATATTGCTTTAACAAATGTATGTCCAACAACATTTTAGCGATAACCTAGTACATATTTGAAATACCATATTCATTTCCTGATCTAATGAGAAAATTATCTTCAATCTATACCTTACCAACCAATGTAACTACAAGCCTTCACCTTTTCTAGTTCAATTAAACAGATAAGGTTGCATAAGAGAAGTACTCAAGAATTAGCAAGGGATCTTCATTTTTCAACACATACACTTGCATAAGGAAAATACATCATGGTTAATAACAAATAATTGCGCGAGGTACACTTAATCAAAGCAACCCAACTTGAATTGTATTGACACATAAGCGAGGGGATATCATATAAAAATATCACCATAAAAATCAACAGAACATAATACAAAAATAAACACAACAAGGAACACATATGACACACATTGCTAATACACCATTTTACCATGGTTCACCCGCAACTTGGGCTATGTCCACAAAGGCTTTTGTATTATTGAATTTCAATATAGGGATTAGATTTCCGCAACACAACCGTTGCCATAAATTTTTTAACCTCTCTTATCGAGAGCATTTTAAGAAAATCAATTGGGTCTAGACTATGAAATGGATTTCTAAAAACTCAAAAAGGTGACTAGGGGAAAAATAATCACCCTAAATACATATAGCCTAAACATTAATTAATTTAAAGTGTTGGGATCAAACCCTCAATATAACTTTCACAAACCTTTCAAATTCATCTCTATCCATTCATAGTATAGGTATTTATTAATTTGTTATTTCACAACTCCTATATATAATTAATTTAACATAAAGTAGATCGATTTTAATGGTTGTACCTCATCCGGAGTAACTCCATAAAAACTTCATGATGTTTAAAGGGAGTGGAGTTTGAAGTTAAGCCCTTCTTTACCCATTTTCAATAAATGAATGTATTATACATATAATTTAATCTAAAAGTAGAATTATGGATCGAAATCCCTTCGTCTAAATCTTCAATGTATAAATATACATGATAAACTTACAAATACTAAATTCACTCAAATCAGAGATGGGTGGCTACATCTTCTAAGGCTGTGAACTTAGTCCAAAGTATAGATTAAAGATTATGGTTGCATCCTTCTCTATCAAACTCATGGTTTATATAAAACAAAAAATACACGAGATAGGGTTTCGCCACAAGGGTCTAATGCCTACTTATTTAGAAACAGTAACCTAAACACAGTGTAAATGTATAGACATCAAGGAGTACGCTTATCATAAGAAAACTCCATTAACTAGAATCTCGGTTCTAGCATAAAAGCATAGATGTACTTTCTGTAGGCAGCGTATCTATGTTCAAGTAGGGTGGCACTGGATCTTTCCATGAATCACCACACATCAATACAGTCGACAAACAACATTTATAACATGGAAGGTGCACAGGGAAAACTAAATCGATCTTGTAGAGTCAATACTAAATAGAAGAGATCCTACAGGTTTTTAATGCAAAATCATGGAAGCTATAAAATATATATAAAAATAAACCATGCGTTGTAGTGATCCCTAAGATCTGGACTTAGGGTTACGCCCTTTTGGAACTCAAGTACTCAAATGATACATCGTATGCACAAATTTGATCTTTATACATAGCAGAAACTATCTGGAGGGACTGGTACTACGCGTGTACACATTTAGGGAGTGTGATTTCATACCAACTCAACCAATGTGAGTCTAGAGATGCGGCCTCTTGGAATCCCTCCATACACATGAAAACTGTACTTCTTTAATCTCAGGAAGCAAAAAAACTAAACTAGGTGGAGTTTGGTCGATCCCTTAACAAATATATCGCCCTACTTTTGCAACCATGCTAGCTGTACTATTCACATATAAAACAATCAATAAAACACAGGCTTGGGTGGATCTTATCATAAGAGAAGACCGACTCAACTTACCCTGGACCTCCAGTAAATAAAAAAAAATACAATGGTTAATCCAACTGTCATATGAAGCTTATAATATTCCCATCGGTAGTTGTTTATATGAAGCTAAGAAAACAAACATAAAAGAAAGGGCTTGGTTCTCTCTTGGGAAAGGTCGCTAAAGCATGAATGCGGTCAGGCTATCCCTAGCACCGTAACACTCATTCAACCAAAGAATCTGGCTGCTAGATCACATCGTTTAGGTTTATAATCATCAATAATTATAAAGAAGGGGTCTTAGTGTTCACGAATTCAGAAGAAGATTCTCTGTCTTCTAAGATCACAACGATTCAGATTTATTCAAAAATACCCAAACATGGATCTACATGGAATGAAGCCAAGAATTCGAGTGAACATGATTTCCTATTTTTTGCAATACCCAAATAGGGATATCCCTGTATCATCATAATGCCAGCATATAAAATCATCACTCAAACAAAAACATGCAGAGTATAGATATTAAAACACACAGAGCAATCTTCAGAGTCCTGATGCCACTAGCAGTAAGGAGATACTTATACAAACAATCTAGACAAAAAAATATATGGGGATTGAGCTTGTTAAGCCATCCTCTCCCCTTATAAAGTTTCCAAGACACCCCCCCCCCCCGTCTTTTTTCCCAGGCCGTCCCCCTTAGTTATAGTGTGCTTCCTTAAAACGATTTGCACCCGGCACCAATTTAGGATTTTTGCGGTGGTAGGTTTGTAACTGCAGTGAGTGGGAAAGACGGTGTTTTGGGAGTGTTCCATGCGTGGAACCACCAATGTAAGCAAAAATTTCAGCGCTCCCAAATGGGAACCCTTCTGATACCCTCGTCTTGATCCAAGGAGAGTGGCATGTTAATTTATATATATATATATATATATAAACTTTCTTTTAACCTCTATCTCGATGGTAATGTATAAGTTATCTATCAAATCTCAATGAGATAGGCCATATATATATATATATATATATATATATATATATATATATATATATTTGATTTATTTATTTATTTATCTAACATTTAGATATTAATATTTCACATCTTAATGATATACTCCAAAGTCGAGTATAATCACGTATGCTAGTATAAAAATATTCTTTGGGAATAACCCATTATATGATAGTAGATGTGATACGCATACTTATGTACATTACCTATCCATTTATTTAACTCCATAAATAATTTATAACTAAGTATGCAAAATGTCTCAATTGTTTAATTATTGTATGATATAACTCATACAAAGGAATTTTTATAGTAAGTATACTAATAGATTATAAGTATACTAATATCCCATAACTTATAATCCAGTATACTAATAAATTGAGTAATAAGCTAAGCTTATTCAAACACATTAACTAATAAGCTCAGTTTGTTTTAGCTTGGGAAGTTTATTGTGTTCCCTAACACTCCTTCTCGGAATAGGATTATCTATAGCATATAGTGTTATGCATAGTTCATAAATGTTTCCTATTTCATTTAGTACCGAAAGGCTAATGTCCTCGACTTAGGATGTCGTATGAAATTCTTAGGTTAATACCCATAGATCCAACCATTATGTCCTACAGAATCCTAGGCCTTAACATTTTAGATTATCAAGGCTTCCCTTAACTTACTTTTCCACAATGATCCAATTGGCAATGCTTAGTTGCACCGTTGCCATTTTGTCTTCTAAGTTTATAGCTTATAACTTAGGAAAAGAAATAATGATACTTTCAAGGTCCACTAGCGGGGCTTTGGCCTTGAGCTCCTCACCAAGGCTTGATACATACATTTACAATTATATTTACAAAAATAATAATAATAATAGGGTTCAAATTGGAGGGATGTTACAATTAACGTGTGGAGGAGTTGGTGAAACAATTAATGGAGGTTTAAGCGAATGGATTACAGCTGGATGAAAATGAGGGTTTAACCCTAAGTTCTGAATGTCATTCTGCAAAATCGCATTTGTTGTGTTTCTCTGTTTGGGAGAGGAGGGAGACGAAACCCTCCAGACTTTAGAGGCCCCCATTCCAGGCTTGACCTACTCCCTGCTGGCTTCACGAATCTTACAAGGTAACTCTGTAACCATACCAAACTGATCTTTTTCTTTTATTTGTTGTTATTGTCTTTTCTTTGGTTTGAAAATCGTGATTGAGTCACTTTGGGGTTTGATGTTGACAGGTCCTTGGTGATGGAGTAGTTCGAGCTAGGCATGGTGATACTCGTGATTTTAGAGATGACTGGGTATGTCTGGTTTTTTTATTGTTCTCTCCTCCCTTCAAGCATGGGGTTTTGTCTACTATTTTTGTATTCCCTATAATGTAGTGTTTTTGGATCAGGGTTTCATTTAAGAGATGATGGTTGAGATTTTTGAATGATGAGTCGTGGCCAGATTTAAGGCATGCCCTAAAATGTTATGGCCACAGCCTTGATTGTGTAATAGCCTATATGGGGATTTTGGTTTGATGGATGCTGGTCTTCAATACTCTGGGTGTTGTATAAACTTGAATGGTTTAACTTGGGGATTTTTAAAGGCAGCCACGATTATGTAATTCGATGCTCTTGTTGTAAGGATGGGAACACCCTTAACTGGTTTCTGAACATGTTATGCTGATGATTTGGTTGATTATAATACAATCAGCTTGAGAATGAATGTTGTGTGTAATGCTACATCTGATTTATAGCGTTGGATATTTTTGAGTCTATTAAATATCAGTCTGGGTCACTGCGCTTGTTTTATATAAATGGATGAGGTTCTCTTGTGAAAATGTCTTGCCTAAGCGTTTGAGAATTTCTGGAAGTCTAATTATAGTTTTGTTTTTTGTATATCTTAATACTTTGTTTGTCCGGATCTATGTAACCTGGCAAATCTAGGGTTGGATAAAGATAAGGTAGAGATAGTAAGTTTCAAATGATGAAAACTGGGCACAACCAGTCATTTTGATTGGAGATAGTGAAATCGTATGAAATGAATTCTTTGTTTGTGTTTAAATGTTATTGTCTTGTTGCATCAACCCTATCGTTTGGAAAAGAATTCGCTGTCCCTTAAGGTTTTAATCGTTAGGAGCATTGCCACGATTCAAGCTATAGTATGAACCCTGTATTAAATTTTTGGGTTGTGTTTTAAATGAATGGGAAGGGGATTCGGTGAGGAGTCCGACCCCTTTCTAAGAGTATTAACCCAGAAATGATTATTAAGTAGGTTTATGATAATTTAATTTAAGCATATCCTTAAATATATAAATGGGGTAAATAACTACGCCGATCCTTGCAGTGCGTTTGATTGAATAGGAGGATAGATTTTACATGAGAATTTGTAGGTTTTAATTCTTGTTCTTGAATAGTCTTTGGCTTGGTTTTAAAGAGGTTTGCATTTCTTGAATCTGCACTTGTAACATTATGTAATGAATACGTGACCCTAGGTGATGCTAAGGTTGAAAACAATATGTTGAGGACCTTTTAGAGATCTCAGTTTGTATTTAAATATTAGTTGATGGATTTTGGTGTAGAAGTTTTCATCCTATACTAGCGTTTGATCCTTATATAAATTAAGTTATGGATACCTGTTAATGAGCCATGGTGAAAATATCATAGGCAAAATAGATTTTAATTTACTAGAAAGGATCTGAGAAGTTTTAATCATGTGTGGTTTTGTCTACGCATGTATCTAGCACAGGATAGTGAAACTAGCCCTCCTAGATCCCTTATATTTTGGTCAGTAAATTTCAAATATGATAACCTTTTATGCATGGATAAAAGTGAACTAACCTAGAACCCTAGGAGCCCATGCCATATGACCCTTGCTCTATAATAGAAATAGGGATATAATGACAGAAATAAAAAGTGATGCATAATACTTTTGAATTTATATCCTAATTTATTTAACTCGACTGAAATATAGCTTTCATACCTTATGCATGTAGGTTGTTCCTTCCTTTGTAGGACTTGCACACTCAAGAACCAGTTAATGAAATAAAATCCTTCTTTGGATGACATGTAACTGTGAGCCAAATGACTTTGGGACTACCATGTTCCTCCCAACCTTGACCCTGAACCGTTCTTGGTTCACTAATGGATCCCCCCGAGCTGGTTCCAACATGCAATCGGACAATAGAAAACCCATGGCAGATTTCTGATGCAATTCAGTTCTTAAAAGCTTCTTTCAGTTGTTGTGTAGGAAAACTCTCCTCTTACCATAGATTTATGATAGAAAAAAAAAAGTGTCCTTTCTTTGGGAATTTGTCCCTCTTATATAGGTGAACTTTTGGAATATAGCTGTTGAGTTAATAATAATAAGATTAAATATTAACTCCAGTTTTTGTACTAGTTTTGATTTATAATAATTGTAAAAGATATTCTAATTATTATTCACTCCTAGTTCATCCAGTATGCATATTTTCTATGTATACTTATTCACACATAAGGTGAGCCTTCTTTTATGAATAATAAATCTGATCATTCAATAATTTAAATATCATAATAACTCTTTGATTTTAATTAATTTAATAACATAATAACTCTTTGATTCTAATTAATTTAATAACAGAATGACTCTTTGATTCTAATTAATTTAATAACATATCGACTCTTTGATTTTCATTAATTTAATAACATAATATCTCATTGATAATACAAGGTCCACTTCTTTGGACAAGGTCTTTTTGTAAGCTTGGCTAGTTGGCTAGGTTAGGTGATTCTAGGTCCTTATTGTATGTTGGATTCCCTCATTTAACATGGTAGTTTCTGCAGTCCTTGATGAGAGATAGAATTGATTCATTTAACCAAATAAAAAATTATGATGATAGTAGTGCTATTCAGAGTCTTCTTAACTCAACACTTTTTTAAGATCAAGTAACCTCAAGTGCTCTTCAAAGCTTTGGCTCAACACTTTCACATGGGCGTTACGCTAGTGCAATTCCATAGCATCCCGCTCAACACTAGTACTAGAATGTGGTTGTGAATCATATCTAGAGTATACAAATGACCTCGGATCTCGTATTCATTATCAAGATTGGAGTGCTCTAGGGATTATTCCCAATACTCTATGTACATCGGGGCTTATGCCCAGTACATAATAAAATCCTCTGTGTACATCCGGGATTATGCCGAGTACATAGTTCATCCATGTGTTCCAGAGTCCATGCTGACACATCATAATTATCAATCCTATATATCATAGCTCTGCACAGTATGTAACACAAATCATCTGAGTATATTAGGGTTTGTACCCAAATCTCATAATAAACATAAATAACACACATTGGGGATTTTTTCCTAGTGTATAACAATAGTCTCCATCAGTGAGGGTTCATGCCCAAATATGTATATCTATAACATAAATGAAACATGTGCACTAGGTCTTACGCCCAATATAACAAAATAAATCATATGTGTTGGGGCTTAAACCCAATCTATAACATCAAAATAGTCATCCAAAATTCAGGATATTACAAAGTTGATTTAAATTTATTAGAACCTCAACAATTAAATGTAATATCTTATGAAAGTGACCTTTGGGACAATTACATTTTAAGTCAAGATAATCCTCCAGCAAATTAATGTAGATTGTAATTTATTGTTTATTTTTGGTAATTTTTGGGCATAACCACGAAAGACAAAATTGTGGAAATCAAGAGTTAGGATGGAATGTGAAGTGATTGGTCGCATGAAGACAAAGTTTTGTAAAGATAAATAGGGTGAAATAGAATAGGGAAAGGGATTTTGGATGTTGTAATAGAAAGCTAGTACCATTTTGTATGAAAATTAATTTTATGATACTAAGAAAAAGAACTATTTTGCTTAATGAAAGCTTGCATGGAGTTTGCATGGAATGTTATGGATGAATGCACATAATTACTTCTTCCTTTGTTCATCTTCATGCCATAAGATAATTCCTACTTTATTGGACTATTCTAATGGTATGTTAATGATTTTACCGATTTTAATAGTAAAATCCATGTTTTTGTGTAAAATGGAGTAATGAATGAAATTAATGTGTATCAAAGCTATCTTTGTGTAATTATTTTACTATGATTGTGAATGCTGTGTTTCAATTAGTTAACTGTTGAAATTGCACTAAAAATATCATAAATTAGTCACACTTTAAATCTCGCTCCTTGCAAGGATAGGTTAGGCTAATTAGTTAAAGATATTCATTTTGTTAGAATAGTCTTAGTTGATTGATAAGTTAGGAGTGGTAAGACGAGAGGTAAGAACCTGTGCATCACGTGTGAGGATTCTACCTATCAGTCAAATCTATTTTAGTTATAATCATGCATTGTTATAATTAGATCATTTTCATTTGCATCGCCAAATATAAAATATAAATGGTGGAACGAGACGCAACCGATAAAGATAAATTCAAAATACACTCTACGATAGCCGAACCGTAAACTAGATGGATTCCCCCTTTCAGACAATGAATATAATAGTTGGGAATTTTCATTGGGGAGAATCACTACTGTCGACGAAGGATTTTTCCAGGTGTCATCACCTCCCCACACTTCCTTACTGAATATTCCAAACTTGAGGGTTCACTACTTCTCTTATGTCTACTCGTCCTTACTTCTCTTCTTCCAATAAAATCCTCTTTAGGACTAGATGGGTTCTGTCGTTCTTCAAAGTCCATATCTACTCTATGATTTCCTATTGTTGAACTTGTACTTACTAAATCTTTAGTCTTCACTGGTTCGATTAAAATTTTCAGTTCAATACTAGACTGCTTGCTCAATCCTTCATTGGAAATTGCAAAGTGTTCATTAACAATTATTGTTAGCATACTACACACTAAGTTCATTATTATTCAAACTATTTTCTACTTAGAAAAAATCCAACTCTTTTATTATAATCCACCTTATTGGACAATGGTTTCACATGGACAAGAAGGGAGCTGGAAATCCTTTTAGGATTTTTCCTTACCGACTAGATATCAAGTCCATAGATGTCCTAGGATAACAATTTATTTAATTAATAACATTAGGGTGCATGCATATATACAATATATTATTTAATTTAAGGTTTATTCAATGCATCGAAGCTCTAATGCATATTCGCAGAACTCTATAGAAGGCCCAACAACCGCAATGTTGAAACTTTCGCTCTGATACCACTTGTAATGTCCTTGATCTCAAAATAAGTCTAGAGGCACTAGGAAACCACAGAAAGATGGCCTTAAGTGAATTATTACACATAATATTAAGGTTATACCAAATAACCATTCAACTAATAAATATAAATCTATATCCTTTTAAAATAATTGCAAGGCATGCAAGCATAAAATCCCACTATGGTGCATACTATTGAACATAATAATAATCTAATTTGTAACATGCACATGAGTAAGGAAAGGTAATTAGAATCTCTAGTACCATTATGAAGAGACAATTAAATCAGGTACATTATACTAATAATTGGATTGTAATGCTATTGAGAACATGATTAGTGAGTATTTAGTTGTGGTTATCTTTTGTTTGAATAATAATTATCTTTCATATGAGGATTAATTATCATTTCTGTTATGTGTGTGATGATAAAATGGTTAATTAGTAATTAATAATAGAATTGAAACATGTCCACATGCTTCCATCTACATCCGCACACAAACCATAGCAAGGATAGAGGCACAAGCTGCCAACTACAACCTCCAAAATCAAATCCCGTGGTTGTCCCCTACAACCATCTTTCACTAGTATGATTTAGATTGTATGGACTCCTTCGTTCCATCCATCAATCACTAATACAAATAAAATATATAATAATATAATTAGATCTAAAAAAATAGAACATATCTACATATATAGGTACTCTCAATCAAAATACAAGGTACATTCCTTTTGGTATCAGAAACACTATCCGACCAAAACGGTCATAACTTGGTCATACATAAAGATTTCTGAGTGAAAAAAAGGTGTTCATTTCTATAAATGTTGCTCCAAACACAATGAAATAGGTCTCACAACCTAGAAATGATAATAAATATATGAACTAGAAAACATGGTTTTTCCCTTCTCAACACCGTGAGAGCCACAGTTGTAAACTCAAAGGAGAAGAGAAAAAATAGATGGTAGAGAATGATCATAAAAATTTGGAATCATCATGTACAAATTCCATCCATCCTACATATAGATCCTGACATATAAACCATGAACATAAATAACATAAATCACTCACTACAACACATATACATAATAAAATATCATGAATAACACATGATAGAATACTTATCTCAAATTTGGCAACTGGATTCAATAGGACAATGTTGCTCCTAGTCGTAGAATCAGTCAATCCTGCCTTGCTTGAATAGGTCACCCCCAATCTAAGGCCATAGATCCATAAGTAGATCACACTCCGTCTAGACACTATCAGAAACTCCCCTTCCGAGAAACAATAATACTTCCCACTACCACCCCTTCCCCATATGTATCCACTGCCTACGGGATGTGACTCCCTTGACCTAAATCAATCCTTAGTATATCACTATCCCATTCCGAGGCATCATGTGCATGAACCTGGACTAGAAGAGTGGTTCCCAATGTAGAAGCAAGGGAAACATCCGCTAGAATACCCTCTAGAAACAAATACTAGACTGCACTATGGGGGAATCCTACAATAAGAACTCAGTCCCAACATAGTCTCAATATTGTCAACACTCAAAAGTCAAGTGATCCAAGCTTAGGATTAGCCTTAATAAGGAGAGAGCACATGAATTTATAGGAGAGAGAGGCAATTTGGACCAACACAAGCCGACCGAGGTCAAGAGGAGGGGTTAACTCAATCATAAAGTAGACACCACGAATTCCACCAAGGAAAAACGAATTAGTATGTGGAACACACAATCATGAAGGGGGAACTCGAATTAGGGAGAGTGGAGGCTCAAGTGGAGGTTACTTAACCCGAAGTAGCTCCATGAGGAGGAGTTACACAAAAAATGGATGACTTGAAACCAAAAATAACTCAATGGGGATGCATGAGGAGTGATGGATGCTCATTAATGATTTGGAGGCAAGAAAATAGGAAAGGATCTCATCAATATGGTGCACTATGAGGAATACAAGCTCATAAATGACTTGGAGGAATGAAAATAGGAAAGAATCTCTTCATGTTCGTGCACTTACCCACAAAACCATTAAGGAGGGCGCATAAGGTATAAAGGAGTCCATTAAACCATAATCCAAGATCCAAAGTATCTTCCAAGTAAAAAATAATCAAAAGTAGGGTCCATTGTACAATGTTAGGGTGTCCAACAAATCCTAAACCCCAACCCCCTCACTTGTGGAACCATGGCCTCCCATAGTCTTTTAGTTGTCTCTATTGAGCCATTTTTATTTAATTAATAACAAGCATCAACAATGATAATAATAACAATAATATTAATATCAAAGCCCATAGTCACCTCAACAAATAAAAATAATAAGTCCACAGTCGCATCAACAGACAAATAATCATAAGTCCAAGGATTGAAAACTAGGGTATTACAGTGGAGTAATCTCTAAAGTCGCCCCCTCAACGATTTAATTATTTCATCTCTGCATTTGTTTGATAAAGAGAGAGTAATCTCTTCAATAAAACCAAATCCCCATTTTATAAAATGATATATATATTTATTTATCTCTTAGCATCAAAAGATATCCTCTGTGGAGAGAGGAGAGTTCCCTTCTATCCACGATCTTACAATATTGTTTGAGATGATAAAGAAGAGGTGGGCGATCTCCATAAGGAGAAACAACCCTTGTATTGGATTTTTTTATTGTTTGCCGCCGACTTGAAGAACTACGGGTCTCTTCACTGAATATCGACTTCACTTGTTACTTTCTTTCTTTATCATTATTGTATAATGTATAAGGAAGCTCTGAGAAAAGTTGGAGAGGGTATTCCCTTATTTTTATTTTATAATTGTGTGGTGACAAACGATAAGGATTATGACCCCATCATATATTTTTTCAAATAATTCTAGTTTACATTGCATTTGATGGAGAGGAAGACCGATGCCTTGGATTCACAACTTATTTAATTACAATATTTATGTGTACTATGAATTATGAAGTTATTTATTAAGGGTTGAGTGTGAGCCAATTTTTGAGTTAAAACTTTCATCTAATAAATGAGTTTAATAATGCAAGTTAGAAGTAAAATATATTGTTGGGAAGATATGACAACTATTTGAAAAAGTAATTTTATGATCGAGCTTCTCTTTCAAGATTAATTATATGGCTTAGTGGAGGCTATGGATCAGCCTCACAGACAAGACAAGAGATCATTGTGAAATATTTATTTAGTTTATTTATCCTAATGGATTAGTTGCCCAACTCCGGAGTGGCAGCAGTGTTGAAATATTTATAAACATTGTTGATCTATAGTTGAGTGGAAAGTTATAGCCACATATTCAGTGACGTGGTAAATTAATTCAGATAAATACTTTCTTATGCGAAGTCTTGCCATTTATTTATGTGTATAATATACTCATTTTCATTATTGTGGAAATGATTAGTAATAATAAACGGATTAATGAGAACTATGAAAATAGTGTTCAAGTAAAAGTAGGTTGTAAACATATGCATATTAAAACAAGTTAAATATGTTGTGTTAGAAGTTATCGTGAAGTTGTTTATATGATTATGCAATATGCTCTTCTTGTTGATTAGTTAACCTATTATGATAAGTCAACAAATGCGAGCATCATTGTTTAGAATGAATGTGATTACATGGGAATATTGTTTAAATGTGCAAATATAAACAAATGTGAGCATTGTTTAGCGTGAATGTGATTACATGGTGAATATTGTTTAAATGTTTAAATATAAATAATATGTTATTGAAGTAGTCATGTATTACAAATTAGCAACCTCAATCACTGAATAGAGAAAGTATTAGGTATTTCTATCTTCTTAGTAATAAGTCATATTTATGTATCTAAATCTTTATACTTGTATTGTGAAAGAAAATTATGTAAAAAAGAATAATTGTTAATATCTTAGATTGATTTATGAACTAATCAAGCTGAATTATATTAAATGGTTGACCAAAGAGTTGACTTCCCAGATTATGTATGAAGATGTATGATATTTTACTAATGACTAGTAAACTATGATATAAGAATAATGTTGAAAGTAACTAAAATGATCATTTTATGCTTGGTGTAGAATATATTAAGCGATCTAAAAATGTATAAGTGTTATTACTTACATTACTTACTTATTGAGAGAATGAAGTATAGATAGCTAGTCTTTATAACTAGAAGCTATGACAGTATATGATGAGTAGTTTGTAAAAGTTACTTTAGAGTAATGGTTTTTTTTAACGAGTAAACAATTGTTGGTTTGGAAGAGTAAACCATTATTTGGGATTAGTAGTAATCCATATACTTAAATGGTTAAGTATAAATGGTATACACAAAATTGTATACTATTTGACTATATTAGCAAATGTTATATGTATGACTTATAATGGTAATTAATATTAAACCATTATGTCTTAAAAGATTATTAAAATCAATATATATGTTTTTTTTATATGTAAAAATATAATTGACAAGGAATGTACTTAGCCATAATTATAATAACTTGTAATTTACAAGACTATCATATTTAGTTGTTAGCATGATGTTTAAGGAAAAAATTGTATACTCAATTTCCCGGAGTAGTTTATGGAAGCTTCTTGTAAATACTAAATGATGCCCTCAATGTAATCAATATATTAGTTGGGTGGTGGAATTGTAATCCAAGATATTTTTTTTTTCTTTGGCCTTTATTTACTTTGCAATCTGACCACTGTATATTTTATTTTTAACCTAAACCATGCCAGTCCCTACAATATCATAATAAAATACCTGAGTTATCATTACCTCTCAATTTACAAGAAAGAGACCCATAGTTTTTGGAGCAGTCATGATTTCAGGGGTGTCATGTGTTTGTTTTGCGACTCTCTTGAGGGTAGAGTCACCCTAATTGCCTCTTATTCAAGGTTCATGTGGGTGTGTGTTAGAAACATGTTCCCTCTACCCTATGAAATCTACATTGTTGTATGCTATTTACCCTTTATTTTGTAATTTTTTTCCCATAGGGGCTCAAACACCCCCACTAGGACTTGTATGTTACATTATTCAATAGTCATGTTTAAGAAACGTTCAATTATGATATTTTTTTGCAAGATACATAACGTTTCCATGGAATGTACAAAGTAATTGTTATAAAAATTTTATGTATGAACACACACAACGATAAAAATTAATTACATAGATATCGTGCACATGAAGCTTACATATCACACACATGAAGCTTGCATGTTGCACACATGTTGTACAAAACTTGACATGGCACAGACACAAAATTTGAATTTAAACATAACGCTCATGCTTTATGTAACACTTTAAAAACTCCTACACACATAACTATGCCTCACCTCCTATCCTAATGTTCTGCTATGGATTTAGCTTCGGAGTAAACAAGTTTGTCGTATGGAACTAGCTAAACCATAGCTAATGTGACATTTTTTATTTTTTCTCAATATGTCTACAGAGTGCAATATTCTAGAGGCAATCATGGATGATGAAATTGCAGACATAGAGAGAATCGTTTCTGCATATTACAAATATGCAATTTTTAAGAATTTTTCTTTTTCTTTTGATGTTACTCCTTCCTAGAGAAAACACCTTATTGGTGTTTCAACAATAACATTTTCATTTCTCAACCTAGACATCTACCTCTACATGCTATAAAAAATGCAATCATTCATCATTACATTAAGACCTTCAAAAAATGCACCAACACTTGTGAAGTGATTATGAGGTCTCCTCAGATAGATAATTATAAAAATAAATAAAACATGCAATTTTTTTTTTAAATAGGAGTGTACTAATACTACTTGTTATCTACATGTTTACAGGTTTTGGTATATTGATTTCATCATTTAGACACTCAAAAGTTGCACGACCATGGACATATATGTTATAATTTAATCAAAAAATAAAATCTCAATGTTTGAAAAAATCATAAATTAACTACTTATGAGAATTTTCAATAAATAAAAGTTATATTTTAAAGAGGTGATTTGATTTCCTAAAAGTTTATGTTTTCAACCATTATTAAGTTACACTCACTCATATATAATTTTTTAAATTATCTTTCCATTAAAATATATAACACACATATATATATGTTATATTTTAATGGAAAAATAATTATATTTTTATTATATATTTATATCCATATATATATATAAACATTTTAACTATTTTATTATATATTTATTTATTTTAATGATATGAAAAAAGATATATTAATAATAAATATATTTTCATAATATTTCAAATATATATATGGTTAACTATCTTTCTATTAATATTGAGTTTTTTATATACTTTTTTAAATGAAAAAAGATTTTAAGTTTTTTAATAATATGTGAATTGTTTAAAATATTTAATTAGAATGAAAAATACTCATTCGAATTAAAGATACTATTTCAATATATATAAAAACATAATATTAAAAATTTTGGAAAGAAGTTTTATTTACATGTGGATATGATACTCATGCATTTAAAAATTGTTAAGATAATCATTTAATTAAAATAATAATAATAATAATTCATTATTTTTCTAAAATATTATATAAAAGTTTTGAAATATTGTTTATGTTTTTGTTTTTTGTTTTTTATTTGAAAGTTAAGTTAAAATCTACATGTTATCTAAATTTGAATAATTATAACTAATTTATAAAAGATTTTTTTTAAAAGAAAGATCATATTGAAATACATTTAAATATAAATGTTTTAACTTGTATTTTTATTGAAAAAGCTAGGTACCATTAGATGCATTCGCTTGAAAGTAGTTGTCTAAATGCATTAGCTTGAACGATATACCATTTGGTCGGAGTGATAGTTTAGGTTACTATATGTAAATGCATTAGCTTAAACGATTTACCATTTGGTAAGAGTGATAGTTTAGGTTACTATATGATGCATTAATTTGGATAGCTCAGAAGTAAGTTTTGTGTTTTTAAAATGAATTTAAATTTCTAATAAAATATTTTATTATATTGAATTGTTAAAAAGTAAGATTTATATTTTTAAAGTGTGTTGAAATTTCTACTAAAATATGTGGCTTCTTATGTTTTGATGAATTAAAAGAATAAAAGATAATAGCAAGCACGTGAATTCAATTTTTTAATAAAATATGTAACCTATTATGTTTTGAACGAAGGTGAGTTCAAATTTTTAATAAAATATGTAGTATGTGTTGAATAATGGTTAAGAATCATATTTAAATCGATTAATGGAAAAGTTATATATATATATATATATATAAATATAATTTTTAAATACTATTTTAATAGTAATAGTTGTTTGAATTTAAGGGTGATATATATATATATATATATATATATATATATATATATATATTATGTTTTGAAAGAAGGTGAGTTCAAATTTTTAATAAAATATGTAGTATGTGTTGAATAATGGTTAAGAATCATATTTAAATCGATTAATGGAAAAGTTATATATATATATATATATATATATATATAAATATAATTTTTAAATACTATTTTAATAGTAATAATTGTTTGAATTTAAGGATGATATATATATATATATATATAAAAGGGTGATATATATATAGAGAGAGATTGAATATAAGGGTGGGAGAATTACCAATACCGAAAGCATGACCTGCAGCCTGCAGGTATGTGTTCGGTGTGTTTGAGCATGTCATTTTCGTGACAACAAGAGAGCTAATCTTCGTATTCACGGCATGTTTACACCACTAAGGCCATGCGTTTGGTGTTGTTTACCTAACTATTACTCGACATCAAACCTCTCTTTAAATGATGGATTTGTGGTCTACAGAAATAGTTTACAGTTTTCCCAAATGTATAGGAAATTGTCGTTTTGCAGAGTTTTATTTGGGGACAGTTCAAACCTAGGGGGAATGTTCTTTTACTTGTAATGGTTAGTTATAAGGTGGAAGGTGTGTTATGGCTGTGGCTAATTGGAATGGGTAGGATTGGAAATAAATGTGTTTTAACTATGATTTTGTTCTCTCAGTCCGAGGTTGATAAGAATTGCTTTTCTTAAATGGTAAAAGCTTCATGGACGGAAGAAGAAGTAGATGGCTTTGAATGTAAACATGAAATTTATAATAATGTCCAAAATTGTTTTCTGAATATAAAACATTTTAAGCTTGCAAAGCTATATTCAAACATGATTTATACATTTTTTTGTGAGCTTTATGTGTATTTGGAAATCTTTGCAATGTGCATTCCCTCTTATAAGTTGTTTTAGGTAGGGAAATCGTGAATGTCGATTCTGATCGGATTCGCAATAGATGCTATGATTGTACATAAAATGATTTCTATGTTAGGTTTCACATTCTGACATCCAAATTTTTATTACATCTCTTTTAACTTTAATTTATTATGTTCCAGCAAATCAAAATTTTTAAAGAATCAAAGTTTTTTTATATTGAAAAATTTAACTAACATTATTTGTTGTTTGAAAATAAAATAGGAATTTTAATGATTTCATCCTTATTATTATTTGAAATATAAATGCCCTCGTTTCACAAACACGGTTCATATAAAAATTACATAAATCAATCTTAAATGCAAAGCACAAACTTAAAATAATTAGTATACATAAATTTTATATATATCACAGCTACACACTGCTCTTACAATCACTACCTACGGGGTTTAAGTTCTTTCAGTGCTGTCAATGTGCCTACGTAATAATTGTATCGTAAACTATACCAAAGATAATGCGCTTCGAAAATGACCCTTACCCATTTCAATCCCAATGACGTATATGAATCAAACCATCACATGGAACCCGAATTTGGCAACTATGACATGAATGATATAGTATAATATTGAGGAGGGATTTGATAAAATTATGTTAGATAAATTTATCAAAAATTAAAACTTTCTCATTAAAAATGTAAATTGTAAAAGTTAAAAATAGATAAATTTTATAATATTTATATCAATTAATTAATTGAACATAGTCAAAATTGCAATTATTGAACGTCATATCAATTAATTTTTTTATCAATTAGTAAATTACATAATATACCAAATTTCACAATTAGACAATTGGAAAAGTATTCAAATTTTAAAGGGCTATGTCGACTAAAAAAATATACCATTAAGGTATAATCATAATTACATAAATGGAATGAAATCCATCTATCCCACCAAAGAACCACGTATCCTTACCAATTACACTTATCCTTCATACTCAACAAGGCCCTCTCTCTCTCTCTCTATATATATATATATATTCAATGTTATTTTAAAAATCCATCTATCCCATCAAATCCTTACCAATTACACTTATCCTTCATACTCAACAAGGTCTTTCCCTATGTAGTTATTAATATTTTATATTTTATATTATTATATATATATAAACCTTAAATATAACTTTTAGTTTTGATTATGATAAATATTATAATGTTTATTTACTTAAATTTTTATAATAAATTTTTTAAAATATTACTTTTAATTTGAATTATAAATTTTAGTTGAATAAATAAAATATACAAACTAAAACTATATTTAAATTCAAATAAACAACTATAAAATGTATGTATTAAATGATAGTTAATACATGCTCATGCATTGATAAATAGGTAGTGAGAAAAAACTCATTTAAGTAAATAAGGTAAGTAAATAAGAAGTGATAAAAATCTTGTTTGTTACTTTTTTTTATTTAACTTCTTAAGGACTTCTTCAAGTTGTTTATTCACTTAATGAGATGCAAATCCAATATTCAAATAACATGTATTTCACACTTCATTAGAGAATTTTTCATCAACATTAGCAATCCTCTTACTAGTGTCCACACCTATATAAACACAAACATGAAAGGGTATAAAATATAATTCTTTTACACATTTTATTATTCCACATCTCTTGATGCTTGAGCTTCTATACCTGCAATTTTAATAGTTTTGTTTTCCAAGATTCCTACCGAGACTCAATCTCCTAAATCATTATCAACTTCTCTCATGTGTTACTACCCCTCATTACTCATAAAAAGTATTCATTCAGTGCTTACCTTCTTGGACAGATTCATGTTATGGAACATTTCTTAAAATCTTTCATTAGCACTTGCACCCATATTCACATCATGCTCGTATTTGGGATTTGCATACCAGTTTTCAACAAATTTTAGCTCAGCATTTAACCAATCACATTCATTGTTTTCATTAATCATATTAACACCATTCTCTTCGTCCTTTTACAATTTCACTTTTGCAAATTTCTCAAAGACTACTGGTATAGAAATTGAGTCAAAATCCAATTGTTTCACAATTCCAAATAGTTTATCTCTACCAAACAACAAATTATTAAGTAACTTCATTTTGTTTCTTAATTTCAAGATGCCTTCATATATTCCTCCAATTTAATTTCGTCAAACAAATTCACATACCTTATGAGCATTAATGAATATCTCTATTATTTGTAAATTATTAATCTTTTTTATAAGTAAAAACACTTCATAAAATCATATCGTCAAAAGGTATAGCTATATATACACTCTGATGACTGTAACGCCCATATTTTGATTAGGCATATTTATCAGTTAGACACACCATACTTTATTTTCTTATATATTTTGTTGAACTCAGCTCGACTGAGTAAACTATATTACGATATGATGGACCTCATTATATGATGTTACTTTGTTTATGATTTCACTATGATTATGATGTTACTATGTTATGCGGTTACGATGTCATGATTAACATATGATTTCTTTATTTTACGATTACAGTATATGTTTATATGTTTTCATTAAATAAGATGTGAAATATATGATTCGGTACGTGGATACCATCTTCTTATATGAATTATTGAAGTGTTATATGTCATACGCATCTATGATGAACTAAAAAGGTTACATGAAATAAAATGATTTTTGATAACATGGATCAATTGGCGATCAATGGGAAATGCTTTCTATAAATTTGTATTTTGCGAAATACTAACCTACAGGACACAAGGGCTATGGGATAGCCAGTTACTTGATCTGATATATTGGAAAAAAACATGTTCGTACAGAAAACCTTAGCAGCAAAAAAATGATGATACGATAACACAAACTGATAATCCCGATAGCAGCAAAGTATGAGTCGATAAGGGCGTAGGCTCAGTATGTTGAGAGGGGTGGATGTGTTTCCCACCCTATGTTTCCATGAGACCCGAGGTCGTGGGAGGGCCGTGCTGAGACACGCTCCCCATGTACTTGTGATGACGACGGTCGGATGCCTGCTAGGGGAGTATAGGTCCGCTATTCAGCCAACGTTATCGCTCTCAAGTTCTATGTGGTCAGGTCGGTGAGTCCGACATCCACTTTTGTACTAGCAGAGGAAGGATAGGGAGGATGCAGGATGTAGGTTATAATGGGAGGATGTGTTAGTTAGTATCATTGAGGGTTGAGTATTCTTTGATTCCGAGTTAGTGGTAGTAGGTACCCTTCCTTGTACATGATTGATTAAACTAATGTAAAGATAAAGATAATGATGTGAAATCATAAAGAATTAATTGATAAATAACTGAGGATGTTAAAGTACTTGTACTATGTATATTATGCTTGTTTTTCTACATGGGGGTAAATACTACTATTAGTTAGCAGGTATGCATAGGCGGGATGGGGTTTGTCTATAGTACATTTATGATTTGTCCATACGCTGGCCATGCATGCACACCTTGCACATGTACACTAGTATCGATATACGAACACTTAACATATTGAATAAATGTATAAGTCGTCATAAGTAATTATGTTAATCATGCATTGATCGAATTCAGATAATGAATATAAATTTATTTAAGATGTGTAAAACAAGTCAATTAAGCTATGTATTACTTGTTGGTAAACATTGTGATAAACAATTGAGACAAGTGTCGTGAGTTCACATTGTCATCTGAGAATTCTTGTAAATAAGGTAATGGTACTGTCTAATTAATTAGTAAGATTGTTTAAGCACTTAAGGGTGCTTTGTTTAGAAGAACGATGATACTATGTAGATGTTAGGGTACTCATGTGATAAACAAATGATTTAAAAGACATTTTTATTAAATTCACCATTTATTATTACTTTGTGGTGATTTAATTAATATTATTACTTAATTAATTTTATTTTAATCCATGTCATAACAATTGCAAAATAGGTAAAATTTAAATATTGATTAATGAATGATTAGAGTGTGATTATCTTACATTTCTAAGTTAGACATAATAGGATAACAATTTTGGAATGAATGTGATGTGATGGAAAATGGTTATTACTATTTAATTATTCAATACGAATCTTAGAATTTAAATCTCAAGATATGTTAGCTCGACGGATGAGGTAGACCATTAAGACACACCATGACCAAGTTGAAAAGGTCAAACTATTTATATAATATTTTATTAATTACATTAATAACATTAAATACCAAGGATGGTGAATAGACCTGTAATTAATAAACCTTGTCCCGAATGGATAACCTTTGGGTAATAATTCCCACCATAATAAATACTTACGACCGTCAATCAAAATCAAATAAATTTACCATGAGAGTAATTAATTATTCGGTACATTGAGTGTGAAAAATACATTTTTATAAAGAAATGTGTAGGAATGAACTAGTGAAAGGAGTAAATGTTTGAGGGGCTCGAGAGGGGGAGTTTGGGGTGGTGGAGTAAGCCCAAGGTCTTCTCAAGGAAGCGAATGTATATAGTGGGGGAGAGCTTGGAGTAAAGGGAGAGGTTTTTTGGGGGAACAGAAAGAAGGTTGGAGAACAGAAAATTTTGGAGAACCTAAGTGAAGACTGCTCTCGGGATTATCAGATTGTGAGCTCGGGGGCTTGGAAATCCTTTGATTTCCAAGGGCGAGCAAGATAATAGCTGGTCGGTAGGGTGGACACATCATCTTGGCTGACTAAGTGAATAGAAACATAACCTGCTACAACCTACGGTCTACTAGCATCAGCATCAGGTAATTTCCTTGTTAATTATGTTATTTGATTATTATGCTAAACCGTACTTTAAACATACATATAACTTGCTATTTACTGATTTACTACTGTGAAACATATTCTTATGCTGGAACAAATTGTTGAAAAGAAAATATTGATGTGTTTGTTTATTTTAAAATACGAAGGTATGGTTGATAAAGACAAGACAATACACTAAATATCATTTAGAAGCATAGAAATTTTTAGAAATCTACTCCCATACACTTGAATAAGTTTAAATACATAGAAAATTAACTCAGAAATTTTACTTAGTGCTATGTTGTAAAAAAACCAGAGCACTACAGATGGTATCAGAGCAAGGTTCGAACTCTCGAACCTAATGGCCTACAGGAAATAGAAACTAAGCATCACTAAGCGAAAATATCTGTAAATCTATGTAGAACTCTATGCAGAAATCCGAAATCAATGTTCAAGATTTTCCAAACCTTCTTCCCTAATTTATGTAACAGTAGTTTATCTGCACAAACATAAAAATCAGAAATAGTCAGTTACATATATATATATAGCCGTAGAGTAAAAATTCTGTAAATTTTATAAAAAAAAAGAAGACATTGCATATTTGGCATAAGAAAACAAACATAAAATTTTAGATTTAAGGAGGCCACTACAATCATTATTTTAAATTAAATTCAAAGAATTATGTTTAAAACCTGAACATTCACCATACTTAACCCGAACACAACCATCTATGACTTGATTTTGTTTATCTAGATTTCGAAAATATACATCTCTAAATCGTGGATTTCAAAGACATTTACAGTCGTGTATTTACCATTTTATGGATGATGTGACTATTATCATACCTCCCCGTGGAGTCTTCCACCAGGTGACTTGGTGTTTAGCACCAAAGCGCTGGCTTGTGTGCGTGAGCTTAGAGCTGGAGCTCAACCTTTGGGTTCCACAAAAAATAACTAAAATATGGATCTTTTAAACACTAAAATAACTGCAGAACTTAGAAATCATAAGAAACAAGGGAGAAACTAGGAAACAATCGTTGAGTCGGTTTGGAAATAATAGGTAGAGACTGCAGGTCCCAATCATTATCCATAGAAGGTGAAATAGCTAACAATGCAGGTATGTTTCACACCTCGCAATCCCTATCAGCCATAGGCGACCAGTTCCTCCCTGTAGAGCACTACATTTTAGAATCATATAAAATACATGTTTTTGGGTTTCAACCCTAAGTCCTCACCTAAGCCAAGGTTAACGTCCAATCCTCATTCATAGTCACCACCAAGGCCAATGTCCAAGATAAACTACGAGTACCGAGAGCAGACCACAGCTCAAGTTAAATTTTCATTAATACAGGAAGCCTGGATGTGACTGTTGTTATTCTCCCCTCAATGTTTTAAAAGAGCTTGATATTTTTTTTCAAGACTCATAGTCACTAAGATTTACAGATTTGCTGATGTAAAAGAGTCGAGGTTTTGGCAAAATCTGTACAAATACAAAATATAAAGAAACACGCTCTTCCAATTTTGATAAAAACAGAAGACAATGGCCAAAATTTAACCTGGGTATGTATATGTCCCTAGCTTTCAACACTTGAAGATAGGCACAATAAATAAAATTATTTTCCTCCAGAAGATCATTTCTCATCGTCCTCTACTTATTTCCAAAAGAACATAGGGTAATTAGATCGGCGAAAATCTGTTGTATATTGTAACATGTATAGCATAATATTACATGATAAGCAGTCAATTTTGAGTCCCAACAACAACAATGGCCTCAAATCAGAATAAAATGACCATAAATTTACTTTATTTCGCTATCTTGCGGCCAGATCTCAGAGTAGTTACAGTTAATTGCCTTCGTAGACAGAAATTTTGGTCTCTTTCGCGATTCTTTGAGCTAAATCTTACTAAATTTTACAGAATTTCTTTCGATCGCATAGTTTAACAATTACCTCGACAAAAAAAAAAACCACAAATTCGAATTAGCCTCATAACACAGTCAATATGCCAGTTCAATTCTCAGGCTATAATACATGTTATTTTAATAATAAGCAGCTTGTGGTTTGCAATAAGTGACATGACAATTTATTTATGTAGGTAGCTTATACAACAGCTAGACGCACATTTTTAAATTACCATGGTATCTATTTTTTAATACAATATCACGCCCTTGTCAAAACCCTCGCAAAATTTGACTCAGAAAGTCTGGCAGAACCATTCATAATGGCTCCACCCAAAGCTCTTCCTTGCAGTCGAGGAGGCCTCGAGCAATGCCAACACTTCGATTTGGCTAATCGTTTTGCATCCTTCCTATACAATATTCCGACTGCAATCTAGGCTTAAGATTCCATTAAGCAGAGAACAATAAAAAAAAAAATTGCAAGAAACTTTCAACTTAAAGTCAAAACAGCAATGGGAAGCCAGAAAGACATATAGTAACGCTATACAGTAAGTAGTGCAGAAAAGCTTCAAAACTGTATCAGCCGCAAAACCCATGTGATAGATTCAGGCTACAAACATTTTATATTTCAAGCATGGAGGAGTGCCACTAGGGATAACGCTACAACCCTATCCACGCATTTTATAATAAATTACAGTACAGCTTCAGTCGAAAGATGGTGATAATTTGAATAATCATATGTCAATCAGTGTTTGGTTATTTCGTCATCATCAGCTGCACTGTAATCATATAGCAAGTCAAAAAAAAATAGTAGATGAAGACAAGGGTTAAAAAAAATGGCACCCGCAATGCAAACCCCCCCAAAAAAAAAACTAAAGCATAAAATAGAAAGCATAATCCATCGATGCTTGAAAGCTCTCTTTGGTCAAACCTTGGACACAAAGAACCAAAAGCCAACATATAACCAGGACAGGAATGAAAAATCTACAAAGAAACTAGGTCATAATTATTAAGAGCCCTCGCAGAATCTGCACATAATTTATAAAATCTTCAAAATAAAAAAATGAACAGACACCCTAAAACCAGCATCCTCCAAACCTACATTTCTAGCTTTAGGATATCGCACCAGACTGCCGGACATCACTTATTCACGTATCAGCCATCTCTTCCACGTTTTTGACTGCTGGTCTAGACATCAAGCTTGCAAATGAGTTCCACAGTGGCTGCTAATTATCACTAAATCGTGGCCTTCAAAGGAAATAAGAAATACCGGTAATAGCCTCCTCAGGTTTGTGCCAGTGCTTCTACCCTAGAAGCTGGATCAAAAGCTCCTTCCTGTCTGAAACCCTAAGTGAGCTTGCATAGAGTTGCAGAGCTAAAACTCCAAGAGAGAGGGTGAAAATGGTCGCACCTTGGGGATTGACCCTATTTAGGTTTCCCCACTTTCGCATGGCAGTGGGGTGCTTGGAGAGACCACGTTCCCGTGCTTACTCCGTTCGCATGGCGGTGAGAGGCCGCGTGGCCTTCACACATATATCCCCGTGCATGAAGGTGGACTAGTGGAGAGGCCGCTTAGGGTGTAGGGTTAGGATAAATGAATAATAAAACAAAAAAAAACAATTTTTATAAATACCCATATTGTAGTATAGATTTTCCTTATTTTTGTTTATTTGATTTGATTTATTTTTATTGGTATTTCCAATGATTTAAAAATGATCTATATATGGTTAAACTTTGATTTTATCTAAATTAATATTAAAAGTATAAAATTAATCATAAAGATTTATTATAAGTTAATCATATAATATATGATTAAATTTTAATTATATGATTAATCATGATTACATTAAGAGTTGAAAACGTAAGGTTAATAGGGATAATAATTATTAGATTAACATAGATTAAGGCCTAAAAACATTTAAACCTAAATAAATGCTAGCCCTATGCATATGGAAATACTATTTCAAATGTCAATTTAGATATGAACCTTAGAGAAATTACATGGAATCCAATGCTTAAATTTTTGTAGATTTATTCAGTACATTTAGTACAAGATGGCCCCATCAAAACACACTGAACTATAGCACTCTTTCAGAAATGCATCTCTTCATAAACAACCAACAAACTAGTAATATGATGTTTTATTTCCATAATTCAGGATCAATCATGGTAACAACACGCAGAGGTCGAGGTTGGGGTCAAGGTCGACCACCACCACCGTCATCGCCGCCAACACCACAACGATCAACCTCAACACCTGAAATGCAAATCAGAATGAGGTCTTTGGAGGCTATTATGACCACGATGAACAGGCAGTCGGAAAGGGCCGTCGAGGTGGAAACCACTCAAGTGATTCGAGAGAACTCTAAAAGGGCACATGGCCCAGGACAGGAACCGCTTCAGGACATATCGAGGGAGTTGCAAAAGATAAAGGTTCATGAGTTTTCAGGAGGACGACCCGGTAAGCATGCCAAAGCATGGCTGGAAGGCATGAAGAGATGCTTCATGTTGAATGAGTACACATCTAGTTCCAAGGCTAGGATGGCCGTCTTTCAGCTTAAAGGTGATGCTTTGAATTGGTGGTCAGATCTCGAGAAGCAGTTGCACCTTACTCCTCTTACGACTTCTTGGGAACTGTTCGAGGAGAGGTTCCACAAGAAGTATTTGCCAAATTATTACAGGGAAGAATAGGCAGGTGCACTCCATGCCTTAGTACAGGGAGACAAGATGGTGGAGGAGTATGAATCTCGGTTTATGGAACTAGTAAAATATGTTCCTTACCTAGATGCAGATGATTGTCAGGTAGAGCGTTTTGTGTATGGACTTAACTACAAGATTAGGGTTGTTGTGCGGATGTGGAAGCCAACTTCAGTTGCCATGGCAGTTGAGTATGCTCATTATGCAGCTGATATGTCAAATGGAAAAGGGGGTAGTATGTTGATAGGAACCAACCAGTATGTTTCAGGGAAGGCCTTACGTCCTTACCTCAGGGGGGGACAATCTAGACCTCTTCCTTATGGTAACAGGTTCACACTAAGGGGTAATACTTCAGTTAACTCAATCTCGCAGGCATCGTCCGCAACCCACCAAATCCAGGGACGTACACAAGGAATTTCCTATAGAGGATCAAGGGGTTTTAGAGGACCCAGGGGAAGGAAATCATCTCAGCGGATTCCTCCGAGCAACATGCAAGCCCCTCCCAATCTCTCTTGTTGGGGATGCGGAGGTCCTCATTTCAAGCGAGACTATCCCAAGGGTCAGTCAAGCAGCAGGCACAGGGAAGGAAGAGCACCCATGGATAGTTCGCGTAACAGTCATCGGATTCATGCAGCGGTTCATAACCACCAAGCAGAACATCAGTCTACCGTAGTAGAATCCACTGGTAAAGTAAACAATGTCAAACTTAAAATTTTGTTTGATCCGGGAGCAACTGATAGTTTTATTTCACCATTTGCATTAGATAAATGTGGGTTGGCAGCCTATGAGCACGATGATTTCAAATTGGTTGAAATGGCTTCAGGAGCTAAGCAAACAGTAGGTCTTAAAGTGAGAAGATGTGAGGTTGACTTAGGAATGTGCACCACTAAGTTGGATGCTTATGTCACCAATTTGGGGACTTATGACCTCATTATTGGCATGGATTGGTTAGAAGGCCATAGAGCTTTCTTAGACTGCTATGCGAAGAAGGTGCTGTGCCTCGATGACGAGGGAAGGACAATTCAAATCCAAGGATTGAAGAGGAAGGTATCCCTCTGTTTCATCTCTATGGTGAAAGCTAAGCGGTGCCTAAGACAAGGATGCCAGTTGTTCATAGTGGAGGCTGTGAGTGATAGTAAAGGACCTTCCTTGAATTCTTACCCAGTACTTTCCGAGTTCAAGGATGTCTTTCCGAAAGAATTGCCAGGACTACCTCCAGAAAGAGAGCTCGATTTCATAATCGAACTAAAACCTGGTGCAAAGCCAATTTCAAAAAATCCTTATAGAATGACAACTCCAGAGCTCCGTGAGTTACAGATCCAGTTAAAAGAGTTGCTATATTTGGGACTGATTACACCTAGTATCTCGCCGTGGGGAGCACCAGTGATCTTCGTTAAGAAGAAGGATGGATCTCTACGACTGTGCATAGATTACAGAGATTTGAACAAAGCCACAGTGAAGAACAGGTATCCCATACCAAGAATTGATGACCTCTTTGATCAAATTAAAGGTGCGTCCGTCTTCTCAAAGATTGATTTACGATCAGGGTATCACCAGTTGAGGATCAAGGAAGGCGACATCCCTAAGAATGCCTTTTGAACTTGATTTGGGCATTACGAGTTTGTAGTGGTACTATTTGGTTTGACCAATGCTCAAGCTGTATTCATGAGCCTCATGAATGGTGTCTTCCGAAAATACTTGGACCGCTTTGTTCAGGTCTTCTTAAATGATGTTCTTATCTATTCTAAGAATGAGAAGGAGCATGAGGAACACTTGTGGTTGGTCTTAACATGCTTAAGGGAACATAAACTTTATGGTAAATTATCAAAGTGTTCCTTCTTCCAAAAAGAGATTCACTACTTGGGGCACATCATCTCAGGTGAAGGGATCTCTGTAGACCCGGAAAAGGTAAAGGCCATTGAGGATTGGCCAATTCCAAAGAATGCTCATGAGGTGCGCAGCTTCATGGGGTTAGCAGGCTATTACCGGTGGTTTGTGGAAGGATTTTCTAAAATTGCAAAACCCATTACTACCTTGCAACGCAAGGGAATCCGGTATGAATGGACTGATGAATGCGATGTCGCTTTTATAGAGTTAAAGAGATTGTTGACAAGTGCACCAATCTTGCGGGTACCAGACATGGATAAAGATTTCATGGTATGCACCGATGCCTCGAAGCAAGGATTAGGAGCGGTGTTGATGCAGGAAGGTGGGGTAATAGCTTATGCATCTCAAAAGTTGAAACCTCATGAGGAGCAGTATGCCACGCATGATCTAGAATTGGCAGAAGTAATGTTGGCACTAAAATTATGGAGGCACTACCTAGTTGGTAGAAGCTTCACCCTTAAAACAGACCATCAGAGCTTGCAGTACATATTTACCCAAAGGGATTTCAATGCTAGGCAAAGGCGATGGAGTGAGTTCAAGAGTGAGTATGACTTTGGTATCTCTTACATCAAAGGAAAGGAGAATGTGGTGGTAGACGCTCTAAGCCGAAGGCCGATACTTTTCTCCTTAATTCCCTTGAAGGTTGACTTGAGGGAAAGAGTACTAGGACAACTATTGGGCGATAGTTGGTACCTAAAAGTAACCTCAGCTATTTAGAATGGAAAGAAAGAGGAATTGAAGTATGATGGGTACCATCTTGAGGAAGATGGATTGTTGCGGTATCAGGGAAGGATGTATGTTCCTAAGGAAGGTGATATCAGGGAAACAATCATTAGAGAGGCCCATAGATCGCATTATTGTGCACACCCAAGGGTGAAGAAGATGTATACTGACGTGAAGAAACTCTTCTTCTGGCCAGGTATGAATATGGATGTAGTGGATTTTGTTTCGAAGTGCCTTGAGTGTCAACAAGTTAAGGTAGATCATCGTCACCCGACCGGTCTCCTACAACTGCATGATATTCCTATGACTAAATGGGAAGTCATTTCCATGGACTTCGTTGTAGGATTACCACTCACATCTATGAGACATAATGCTATTTTGGTGGTAGTCAAAAAACTGACCAAAAGCGCTCACTTCATTCCAGTCAGAGACACCTATGATGTGACAGATGTGGCAAGGGTATTCATACATGAGATTGTGCGTCTTCATGGAGTTCCTAAAAAGATAATCTCTGACAGAGACCCTAAGTTCACCTCCATATTTTGGACAAGCATGCAATCAGCATTAGGGACACAGTTGAACTTAAGCTCAGCTTATCACCCTGAGACAGATGGACAGACAGAGAGGGTGAATCAAGTGATGGAGGACATGCTTAGGATGTATGTTATGGATCAACAGACATAGTGGGATAAATATCTTCCTTTAGTAGAGTTTGCATACAACAATAGTCATCACAGCTCCATTGGTATGCCACCATATCAAGCATTGTATAGGAGGCCGTGCAGGACGCCACTTAGTTGGGACAGGTTAGAGGATCGAGTTTTAATTGGGCCTAAATTGATTCAGGAAATGGAGGAGCAAGTGTTACAGATTACGCAGCGGTTGAAGGAAGCACAGGATAGGCAAAAGAGTTACGCTGATGCACACAGATCAGATAGAAGTTATGGAGTAGGGGATCGTGTATTTATTTGCATCAGACCAAATAAAAGTACCATTCGGTTTGGGAAGGGTACCAAGTTGTCACCTCGCTTTATAGGTCCATTTGAGATTCTTGAGAAAATCGGACCTGTTGCTTATTGTCTTGCGCTGCCACCCCACTTGCATAAAAATCATAATGTATTTCATGTTTCTGTATTACGACATTACATAGCTGAAGAGACTCACAAAATTCATTGGAAGGAATTGCAGGTCTCGGACGAGGGAACCTTCAGGGTCGAACCATTACGTATACTTGATCGTAGGGTTTGACAGCTCCGTAGTCGCCATGTGGACCAAGTTAAGGTCCAATGGGACAAGTATAGCCCAGGGTCTTCTACCTGGGAGGATGCAGAGACCATGCGTCAAGATTTTCCCTCACTATTTTGACCATAACTTCGGGACGAAGTTTCCCGAAGGGTGGGTGTATGTAACGCCCATATTTTGATTAGGCATATTTATCAGTTAGACACACCATACTTTATTTTCTTATATATTCTGTTGAACTCAGCTCGACTGAGTAAACTATATTACGATATGATGGACCTCATTATATGATGTTACTTTGTTTATGATTTCACTATGATTATGATGTTACTATGTTATGCGGTTACGATGTCATGATTAACATATGATTTATTTATTTTACGATTACAGTATATGTTTATATGTTTTCATTAAATAAGATGTGAAATATATGATTCGGTACGTGGATACGATCTTCTTATATGAATTATGGAAGTGTTATATGTCATACACATCTATGATGAACTAAAAAGGTTACATGAAATAAAATGATTTTTGATAACATGGATCAATTGGCGATCAATGGGAAATGCTTTCTATAAATTTGTATTTTGCGAAATACTAACCTACAGGACACAAGGGCTATGGGATAGCCAGTTACTTGATCTGATATATTGGAAAAAAACATGTTCGTACAGTAAACCTTAGCAGCAAAAAAACGATGATACGATAACACAAACTGATAATCCCGATAGCAGCAAAGTATGAGTCGATAAGGGCGTAGGCTCAGTATGTTGAGAGGGATGGATGTGTTTCCCACCCTATGTTTCCATGAGACCCAAGGTCGTGGGAGGGCCGTGCTGAGACACACTCTCCATGTACTTGTGATGACGACGGTCGGATGCCTGCTAGGGGAGGATAGGTCCGTTGTTCAGCCGACGTTATCGCTCTCAAGTTCTATGTGGTCAAGTCGGTGAGTCCGACATCCACTTTTGTACTAGCAGAGGAAGGATAGGGAGGATGAAGGACGTAGGTTATGATGGGAGGATGTGTTAGTTAGTATCGTTGAGGGTTGAGTATTCCTTGATTCCGAGTTAGTGGTAGTAGGTACCCTTCCTTGTACATGATTGATTAAACTAATGTAAAGATAAAGATAATGATGTGAAATCGTAAAGAATTAACTGATAAATAACTAAGGATGTTAAAGTACTTGTACTATGTATATTATGCTTGTTTTTCTACATGGGGGTAAATACTACTATTAGTTAGCAGGTATGCATAGGTGGGATGGGGTTTGTCTATAGTACATTTATGATTTGTGCATACGTTGGCCACGCATGCACACCTTGCACATGTACACTAGTATCGATATACGAACACTTAACATATTGAATAAATGTATAAGTCGTCATAAGTAATTATGTTAATCATGCATTGATCGAATTCAGATAATGAATATAAAGTTATTTAAGATGTGTAAAACAAGTCAATTAAGCTATGTATTACTTGTCGGTAAACATTGTGATAAACAATTGAGACAAGTGTCGTGAGTTCACATTGTCATCTGAGAATTCTTGTAAATAAGGTAATGGTACTGTCTAATTAATTAGTAAGATTGTTTAAGCACTTAAGGGTGCTTTGTTTAGAAGAACGACGATACTATGTAGATGTTAGGGTACTCATGTGATAAACAAATGATTTAAAAGACATTTTTATTAAATTCACCATTTATTATTACTTTGTGGTGATTTAATTAATATTATTACTTAATTAATTTTATTTTAATCCATGTCATAACAATTGCAAAATAGGTAAAATTTAAATATTGATTAATGAATGATTAGAGTGTGATTATATTACATTTCTAAGTTAGACATAATAGGATAACAATTTTGGAATGAATGTGATGTGATGGAAAATGGTTATTACTATTGAATTATTCAATACGAATCTTAGAATTTAAATCTCAAGATAAGTTAGCTCGACGGATGAGGTAGACCATTAAGACACACCATGACCAAGTTGAAAAGGTCAAACTATTTATATAATATTTTATTAATTACATTAATAACATTAAATACCAAGGATGGTGAATAGACCTGTAATTAATAAACCTTGTCCCGAATGGATAACCTTTGGGTAATAATTCCCACCATAATAAATACTTACGACCGTCAATCAAAATCAAATAAATTTACCATGAGAGTAATTAATTATTTGGTACATTGAGTGTGAAAAGTGCATTTTTATAAAGAAACATGTAGGAATGAACTAGTGAAAGGAGTAAATGTTTGAGGGGCTCGAGAGGGGGAGTTTGGGGCGGTGGAGTAAGCCCGAGGTCTTCTCGAGGAAGGGAATGTATATAGAGGGGGAGAGCTTGGAGTAAAGGGAGAGGTTTTTTGGGGGAACAGAAAGAAGGTTGGAGAACAGAAAATTTTGGAGAACCTAAGTGAAGACTGCTCTCGGGATTATCAGATTGTGAGCTCGGGGGCTTGGAAATCCTTTGATTTCCAAGGGCCAACAAGATAATAGCTGGTCGGTAGGGTGGACACATCATCTTGGCTGACTAAGTGAATAGAAACATAACCTACTACAACCTACGGTCTACTAGCATCAGCATCAGGTAATTTCCTTGTTAATTACATTATTTGATTATTATGCTAAACCATACTTTAAACATGCATATAACTTGCTATTTACTGATTTACGACTGTGAAACATATTCTTATGCTGGAACAAATTGTTGAAAAGAAAATATTGATGTGTTTGTTTATTTTAAAATACGAAGGTATGGTTGATAAAGACAAGACAGTACACTAAATATCATTTAGAAGCATAGAAATTTTTAGAAATCTACTGCCATACACTTGAATAAGTTTAAATACATAGAAAATTAACTCAGAAATTTTACTTAGTGCTCTGTTGTAAAAAAAACCAGAGCACTACAATGACCATCTTCCAAATCTTCCTGAAAGTTCTTGTCACCCCCCACTACCCATTACAAGAGCCCAAAAAGGGTCAAAATTCCTTTATCTGTCATCTATTGAGGAAACATTACAAAAACCAGACTTAGCAATAAAAAGAAGTGTCTGGATAGATCACTCGCCTACCCCAACTACAGCCGACACAACAGACACCATATAAAAACAGACATAAGCTGAAATAAACTAGAGACATCATAAGACCGGAACAGAGAAAAACATCGCCACAGTGACAAGAAGGAGACCAGACTACATCGCAAGGCGATCTGCCACACCTTCGAGAGTATTTGCAGTGTCACTAGTAGAATATTTGATCTCCACACAACAACACAAAGGATTTCCAAAGCTGCTTCCCGGGATAACATGAGAATTGTCGAGAGGTGGATACATAGGAATTCTGAGTTTCAGAGTAATGAGATCCACCTTTTTATGCATGAGCCTACAGTAATTTTGATGCTCTCTTCAAGCTTGCACGGGTTCACCATCAAAGCCGTATTCTCATGATCCATCACAACATGGGAGAGCAGACCCTTCGTAACCCACTAGCTAGAGATAATGCAGTCATAAGCCACCTAACGCCTCGCCGTGGTGCTAAGGTCCTAAACCCATTCCTCCACATCCTCACGGATGCACTCTAAATTGTCAGTTGTGACCTGCTGCTACTGCTCCTTTTCCAAAACCTCAATTTCCTCACGGATCTGGCGAGGGATTCGCTTCTAAAATAAATGGGCAACCTGGAAGGCTTTGTCTTACTCACGGGTGATTTTCTTGCCAGTGCAGGTGGTTTTGGAGCAATTCCCAGCTTTGGGAGCCTGGGAAGTTTTGAGCTTTGGGGCCATGAAAGGGAAAAGGATGTTGCAGAAGAAGATAGGAAACAAGGATTGCAGTTGAGGAAGAGAAACACTAACAAATGCGCACAGGAAAGGCCAACTGAGGGGGGAAGGGACGACTCGAAGGAGCAAGGTAAGGTGGAACAAAGTAACTATAGGAAAAAAGGAGCAGATAAATGTGCATGAAGCCAAGTGTAGCCCCAATTTATTACTAAATTCGGGCAACTTGTCATCATCCTTCTGTCATACCCTGGTGCAAAACAATGTACCTCAGTGCTTGATCCACCATAGGAATCACTATAATCAATCATTCTCTATATTGAATATTTGGGTGTGAAGAACATTTTGTCATCCCAATATCATCAAAACCCACTTCTTGGTATAACTCCTCTGGATAGTACTGATTTTCGTTGTTATAAATCCCCTCCGCATCACATGTAGGTACATGTGGTTGAGAGGTGGCGGATCGAATGGCCTCGTGGTAGATTTCCAAATGATCACGGCAAGATGAGGTGTCATTCCCGCGTTGCCTCCTTTCCTGGTCATCATTATTGGCCAACTTAATGCATTGCGCAGTCCAAGTAAAATTCATAAAGAGAAACAGGGGCCCATCTTGGAGTTTTTGAAGGGATATGACTCCAATGTTTGCGAGGGTGTCTAACACTTTGATCTTGTCTCTTCCGACATGGCCGAAGGTCCAAGTGTGGGGAATGCATAAAATGGTGCCTAGTTCTTCCACCCTGTACGCCAGACACCAGCTATCCATGACCTGGTCTGGGAGGCATCCAAGTTGGAGCTTTTTATCCATGTGGATAATCAACTTCGAGTCCCCTTCTGCCATGATGGGTTCCCACCTGTTAATTTCAGTGATCTTTAATCCATGTAGAAGACCTTGAAGCTTGGCCGTTTTGTTCATGTCCTGTCTGATATTACCATGAAAAATATGAAGGATTTGGCCATCGTGGTTTCGAAAAACACCCCCGAAACTTGCAGACCCTGAGTTACCTTTTGAAGCTCCATCAAACTTGAGCTTAACGGTGCCAACAGGGGGGGATCAAGAAATTGAGAATTGGGAAGTTAGGGGATTTCTTGGGCCTGCAGATCCATCTTGGATCCAATTGCTTTAGACCAAGCTGCTCCAAAATCCAAGCTTCATTATTATTGACCTCCCAATCCTTATCCGACCAGGGCATGATCTTGATAGTTTCTTGAATGCGACTTAGAATCTTGTTCCAAATAGCCTAAGTAGAAGTTGTTGTTTCTCTAAATATGCATTGGTTGTGCTCTTTCCATGTCTCCCATACGAGGAATCTGGGAAACATAAGCCACACAAAATTAACTATGTTTTTGTCAAAAGCTTTAGTGTCCCAATCTTTTATATTCTAGTCAGGAATCCCCTGGTGCGTGTTAGTGCATCTGAATAATTACGCTCCCCAATCCCATAAAGCAGATGAGAAATTACAGGAGTCTAAGAGATAATTCATAGATTCCTCGGCTTAAGAGCATAGGGGGCATTGAGAGGGGCCAACTATTCCTCTTTTTCGGATGTTTTCACCCATGAGAATTCGGCAGTAGATGACTAACTAGATGAAACAAGCCACCTTTGGCCAAGGATTTGATATCCAAATTTTATTCCATATACCATCAGTCAGATCAACCCCTTTGTTTGCCAAAATATCATAAGCTTCCTTGGTATCAAAGTTTCCTTTGGTAGAATATGCCCAATGAAGTCTGTCATGACCTATCTGGATTTTTATGATTCTTTCATGAAGGGTTTCTTCCATGTGATGACTACCCTCGGGAGTGCATCTTTGAAGCCACCAATCCAATTGTTGTCATTCTTTGTATGTCACATTCTCCATTTCAGGTTTCAAGAAATGAGCCACTTTGGTCCGATTAATGGCACGACAGAGAGCATGGAAATCATGGGTGGGAGGGGAGGAGACAAGTTTTGGGCATTGTTTCTAGGATTCCTCCCATAGGTCGGAAGAGGAACCATCACGAACCTCCCAAAAGCTATGATCTTGGATAATGCTTCTATTTTGAGAGGCAGTTTTCCAAATGTGAGAGCCTTGAAGATCCATATTAAATCTGATAAGTTCTTGCTTTGGTCTATTGGGAGCATATTTAGCATGCCACGGTTGAGCCCAAGGATAAGAATTATAAGTGACCCATCTCCACCATATTTTATCTCCCAAAACTTCATTATTTTTCTCAAGATATCTTAGACCGACACCTCCATTAGTTTGGGAAGACAGGCTTTTTCCCAATTAACAAGAGCCCACTTCTATTTCCCTGCGTCACCTCCCCATATAAAGGTTCTTTCGATGGCTCTAATTTCTTTAATAACAGATTTGGGAGCAACAAGATCTAAAAAGAGATAAATGGGCATTGCCTGGAGGACAACTCTAATGAGAGTGAGTCTGCTAGCTAAATTTAGGGGCGTGAGTGTCCAATTGTTAAGCTTTTTTGCATTCTATCTAGAACATCAGTCCAAGACACACGTCTCATGACACCTTCCGCCAGGGGAGCACCAAGATATTTGGATGGAAGGTATATCCCTTGGAAGCCAAGAATGGGAAGGATATTCCTTTGGGAAATGTGGGGAGTGTTGAAAAAGTAGACTTGCGATTTTTCTCTGTTACTCTCTAAACCTGAAGCCTTGGAGAAGGTATTGAGACAGTGTTTGATAGTTTTTTCCTCCTGGATTAAGGCATGTCCCATGAGCATCGTATCATCCACAAACTGTTGGTGGTTTTGTTTGTCCACATGGGGGTGAAGGTTGAGGCCTCTCATTTCTCCGTTTAGCACCATATATTTGATAAGTCTGCTAGGGCCCTCTTCCATCAAGATGAAGAGGAAGGGGGAGAGGGGGTCACCTTTGCGGATTCCTCTCGATGGACAAAAGGTTCTAGTAGGGGTCCCATTAAGAAAAAGGGAGAAGAAAGTTGTCTAGGTCATGCTCATAACCCAATAAATCCATTTCTCATTGAAGCCATAGGCTGTGAGCATCTCCCTCATGGAATGCCAACTTAAGTTATTATAATATTTTGAGATATCAAGTTTTATCAACATTGATGGGATTCTTGTGATCTTGAGGTAGTGAATGACTTTATGAATAAGAATCAGCCCATCCAATATTTGTCTTCCTTCCACAAATCCATATTTCTCTGGGGAAATTAGATAGGGAAGAATGGGTTTCACAATGTTGGCCATGAATTTGGTGATTATCTTGTAAATAACATTACACAGAGGAATAGGTCAAAATTTACCTGGAGTGTCAGCTCCTTCCGCCTTGGGAATAAGAGTGAGGAAAGTGGAACTGAAAGCACGTACCACCCTTCTATTTCTCTTGGAATCTTCAACAATTTTCCACACATCTAGCTTAATCATATCCTTGAAGTGGTGGAAGAAGTTGGTCATGAAGCCATCAAGGCCAGGAGCCTTGCCATCCACCATTTGGTTGAGAGCTTCTTCAAGTTCCATGAGGGTCATTGGTTGCTTCAAGAGGTCATTCTGTTCAGCAGAGACAGTTTGGGGTATAAGCTGATTAATTCTGGAAATATGCTCTAAGCGGTTGTGTTGGTCCTCTTTCATGATATCTCCAAAATATTTAGTCAGTTCGGATTCCATATGTTCTCTTGTTTCCACATAGTGGCCTCCGTCCGTCTTGATTTTATGGATTCTTGACTTTTGTTTGTTCTTGTTAAGATTAAATATGCTAAGATAGATAACATCAATATTCCATTCAATTTCACAACAATAGCATATACAGGATCACTGAAATAACAAGAAGCACAACATAAACACAAGAGACACAGATTTATCCTGGGAAACCCTCATGAGGTAGAAAACCTAGCAAAGCTTCCTCAATATAGATAACCAGCAAATACAAATATGTAATCCCCAAACATGATTTTCTTCTCCTCTTTTGCAAATCTCTCCCTCTCCTATGTGAGTTTCATAAGTGATTGTGTGTGTTAAATGAGGAACACACCTCCTCTATTTATACAATACTTCACTTGTGTTTTAACCTTAACTAGGTTGGCCCCAACTTAACCACTCAACATAATGTTGACTGGGACGACCCCACTAGGGAATTCTAATAACCCAAGTTACCACATTCTGACGGAGGAATAAACATCTTCGAATATACAATAAGATCTCTACGAAGGAATGAAACATCTCTGGAATAATAAAGGACAAATATAATATTCTTAGAAGTTACAATATTTCAACACTCCCCCTTAATGACAAGGATATTATAACAACATCTGCCGGAGCAAGGAGTCATCAACTACATGATACATGATACATCTATAAATAATTGGAAGCTTTCTTTAATCATCATCAATAACTCAAACAATTACTGGAACATCTTCAAGATCTTCAATACTGGAACATCAACATCTTCAGTATTGATTCTTCATCTTCTTTAGCACTCAATCAGCTACAGCAACATCATCATCTAGATCTCCCAATCAACAACCTCATCATCTGTATCTTTCGATCAAAATCATCATCATCTGTATCTCTTGATCAACAGCATCATCTGGATCTCTTGATCAACAACATCATCATATGGATCTCTCGATCAATATCATCATCATCTGGATCTTCCAATCAACATCATCATCATCTGGATCTTCCAATCAACATCATCATCATCTGTATCTCTCGATCAACAGCATCATCTGGATCTCTCGATCAACAACATCATCATCTGGATCTCCTAATCAATAGCATCATCATATGGATCTTCTCGATCAACAATGTCATCATCTGGATCCTCTCGATCAACAGTATCATCATCTGGATCCTCCCGATCAACAATATCATCATCTAGATCCTCTCGATCAACTGTATCATCATCTGGATCCTCTCGATCAATAGTATCATCATAGCAGCATACTCTGCAATACACATGATCCAATTATGGGATGATCAATCCCTCTCACTTTAGGACATAGGTCCAAGGATGATACAATCCTGATCCACTTACGGGATGATCAATCCCTCTCAATTTAAGACACCTCTCATGTCTATGGACGATGCAATACAAATCTACTTTACACGATGGTCAATCCTGATCAATTTAAGACACCTCTCATGTCTATGGATGATGTAGTCCCAATCTACTTACAGGATGATCAATGCTGATCAATTTAAGACACCTCTCATGTCTATGGACGATGCAGTCCAGATCTACTTATAGGATGATCAATCCTTGTCAATTTACGACATAAGTCTAAAGATGATGCAATCCTATCACGTACATTTTGAACAAACCGTTCAGGGACGATGCAGTCCTATCACCTCCACTAGGGACCCCTTCTCAAAGACATATGTCTACGGATCAATTCAGGGACGGAAGTATGGGGATGATACAATCCCTCTTGTCCACTAGGGACCATTTCTCGGAGACATATGTCTACGGATCAATTCAGGGACCGAAGTCCGAGGATGATACAATCCCTCTCATACACTAGGAACCACTTCTCGAAGACATCTGTCTACATATCAATTCAGGGACCGAAGTCTAGGGATGATACAATCCCTCCTTGTCCACTTATACAAAGTCTAAGGACCATATATCGACCTCATTGTCGGAACTGGTAACCTCATCATCGGAATAGGTAACCTCACCATCGATACAAGTGTCCTCATCATCGATACAAGTATCCACATCATCCATACAGGTATCCTCATCATCGATACAAGTATCCACATCATCAATACAGGTATCCTTATCATTGATACATGTATCCACATCATCGACCTTACCATCTACATAGGCAAGCACATCATCGATACAGGTATCCATATAGATACCAGTATCCAAGTATCATCATCGACCATGTCACTCCCCCTTTCGAGGAGGGTCCTTCTGAACTACACCAAGCTTGTCTCGGAAATACTCAAACTTTACTAGAGATAGAGGTTTGGTCAATACATCATCAACTTATTCGTCAGTGCTCACATACTCGAGCTTGATAGCTCCTTTCTGCACCATATCCTGTATATAAAAATATCAGATCTCTATGGAACATTGAATTCTCTGTCATCTTGATACAACTCTAGTTGTCACACAAGATCACAGTGGGGTCCATCTCTAAGTTAAATAATCATGATAACAATTTCCGAAGCCATATCGCTTCACAACTAGCAAAGCAAGCAGTAATATATTCCTCTTCAACTATGCTAAGGGCCACACTAGACTTCTTCTTGCTAAACCACGAGATCATGGCAGATCCCAAACAATAACATCCTCCCGATGTGCTCTTCCTGTCTGATACACATCCTTCCCAATCGGCATCTGTGTAGCCATACAATTTGAAGTCATGATCTCCAAGATAACATAGACCAAGGTCTATCGTACCCTCTAGGTACCTCATCACATGCTTTGCAGCAATTAGGTCAACACATCTAGGTTCTACTAGATACTGACTCAAGGTGTTCACGGAAAAGCATATATATGGCCTGGTCTTTGTCAGATACATCTATGACCCAATAATCTGTTTGTACAGAGTCATATCCACTAACTCTGATGAGTCATCAGCTAACAACTTCAAGTTGGAATCCATGGGAGTGGCCATTGCTTTACATTCGAACATATCAAATATTTTCAAGATTTCCACTGCATACTTTCCCTGGTTGAGAAAGATTCCTTCTCTGCCTTGCCATACTTCTAGACTTAGGAAGTAATGCATCAATTTGATATCTTTCATCTCAAATTCTGTAGTTAGCTTCTTCTTGCTTTCCATGATCTATTTCTCATTCCCTGTCAGAAAGAGATCATCCACATACAGTAATAGTATGACAGGTTCATCATACATAACCTTAAGTTAAAGGTTAGCATCAACTTTACTTTTGGTAAAGCCCAAGCTTGTCAAGAAGCTATCAATTCTCCCTCTGTAACTGAACATCATTCACACTCTGCATTGAGTGATCTTCTGCATATCTATATGTGCCATCTCCCATCAGATGGGTCTACTAATATGAGCCTCAAGATCATTCGAACTCTGTGGTCAGTTCCTTCTTGCATCCATCTAAGAGAAGAATGTCATCTGTATATAGACACCATCTTCAACCTTGTAGAGAAGGTTGAAATCTGCATCACCCATGGTGATCATTAAGCTCATCAAATGACTATCGATCCTGGGTACCTGTTGAACCCGTACAGAGCTTTCTTCAATTGAATCCTGGGAGTTTTCTCGATTCTCACTTCTTCTTCAATTACACCATTAAGAGAATAGTCTTGTCTAACCACTTGGAGCAAACATCTCGTCATGATTCTCTCCCTCTTTCTAAGAGAATCCTCTAGCCATGAGCCTTCTATATTACGTTTGATTTCTAAGTCTTCTTGTTGAACATCCATCACTTGTTTGGTGTTCATCATCCTTCTTTTGTAGATCATAGCACATGATCTTTCCTACAAATAATATTTAATTACATGATTAGTAATACTTCATAATCATCAAATCATATTGACATGATAACCTATTATGCATACAAATATGATTCACATAGTTTTGCAACTATCTTGACAAATACTTTGGCACAACAGTTTTCCATATCCTGTATGCATACAGTGGTTACCTAGATGCCTTCCATCTCTACCATAACATACTATTAAGAGTGTGCACAGCTCTCTGAATGTCAACAAAGAGTTTTCATTATAGATAAACAACAATGGAATGTTTGTCCAACTTACCCATCATATGCATATTAGTAGTATATTGTTCAATGCTATATGAATGCTTACACTATGCATGATATATTCTAGGAATACAAATATGCATACAACTATTACGAGCAATATCATTAACTATTCAGAGATTCAAATAACAACTCAAATACTTATATTTTATGTTTGTGTGGTTTCCTCTTGCTTGATCTCTATGATATGTCTTTGAACTTCTATCCATTTTGTACCACTATGCATTCTTAAGTGTGCACTAGTGTCATCCTCATGATCTCATACATAATCATACATTCATTAGTATAATCTCAATACTATCAAAACATTATGATTCTAAATAATCTTAAGTATGTATGGTCATGATCATTTCATACACAGGTATTACTTACCTAAGATCCTAACACAAAGTAGGATTCTAAGTTGATATAGGAAAACATACCTGGATTATCATGCTTGGTTATGTCTTAACATACCCAAACAATATCTTCTTGGTTATGTCTAGTTATGTCTTCAATGATTTAGAGACCTTGTGCTAGAACCTGCATATCTCATAAGTTAAGCATAGTAGAACAAAGTCATACATACCTCGTAAGTAGAGATTCTATGTGGTCAAATACTATGGATGAGTCTTTGTCTTCATGTCATCATGGTCATAGAGCTTGATTTGTCTTTATTGATGTACCTATATCTTGTTAGAAGACAACATCATCCTCACAAGTGCATTAGTACAATCATAAGTGTAATAACCCTAATCAATGAATGTCTTCTATCACTCACATGCAGTCATTATCAACCAATCATAATTGTACTAACCTCAATAACATGAAGACAAACATATTATGAACTTAATCAAGAATCGTATTTCAAAACATACCTGTGTCTTCTCAAGTCATACCTGACGAGTAGTCTTCTCTATAGGGGTAAAACCCTAACCATCCAAGGTATATTACGTGTAAAACATCTTGTATAGGTTCATGTTGCTAGGATGATAAATATCAGTGCCATTTAAACCTCCTTTATTGCTTCCCTATGAGTCTCCCAACTTTGCTAGGGTTTCTTCATACTTGGAAACCCTAATTTTCAATCTCCTTCCTCCCACAACATTTTGATGGAGGATCAATATCTATGATGAATGGATTCCAAATCCATTATCAAAGATTCTAATGTTGTATCAGGTGTCTCCAACATTGTATCAGGTCTTTTCAGACCTAAAAAATGAAAAACACCCTAAGTGAGAGCTTCTTCCTCCTCTTCTTAGATTTCCTCCGTTGAGCCATTTCAGATGTGCCATATTGGTGCATCTCTAAAATTTTGGATTTGTAGGGTTTGAAACTTTGGCCTATGGTATCGTCACCTGCCATCTTTTCAACCCCACAAGTCTCATCTTTAATGGATTCTATGAGAGAGATTTATGCCAAGTGTCGCACCATGACCTGTTTATGGGATGAAATAGCATAGTAAACTTGTATGGAGTGCCACGTGTCACTGTTTCAAGTTAGGCATCTGAAAAGAGGACTTGTCAAACTACAATCCGTTCCCTAACTTTCACTTCTTACAGAATTTCATTTGGAGCTTCCTAGCCCGAGATATGACCTTTTTCCCTAGGTCACCTATTTAGGACTGCATTCTGGAAGAGGCAGAAACCCTAACTTGTATGTATCATAAATCACAAAGTACAATGAATATGAGGCTAAGATTAGGATATAAGATACAAGGGGATGTTATCTTCGGCCTCTAAAAGTTTCAGATCCTGAACCTTCTCCGAAATGGATTTATAGCAAAAGTTCCACGATGACTAGGTTTTGCTATACAAAACCCTAAGTTTCAAATTGTCGCAAGTGAGACAAGTGTCGTAAGTGCCATACATTGCCTTCCTTCAAGCTAGCTATGATACCATGTTAAGATTCAATATGATAAGATAGATAGCATCAGTATTACATTCAATTTCGCAACAATGGCATATACAGGATCACTGAAAAGAACAACAAGCACAACATAAACACAAGAGACGCATATTTATCTTGGGAAACCCTCATGGGGTAGAAACCCAACAAAGCTTCCTCAATATAGACGACCAGCAAATAAAAAGATGTAATCCCCAAACATGAGATCCTTCTCCTCTTTTGCAGATCTCTCCCTCTCCTATGTGAGTTTCACAAGTGAGTGTGTGTGTTAAATGAGGAACACACCTCCTCTATTTATACACTACTTCACTTTCCTTTTAACCTTAACTAGGTTGGCCCCAACTTAACCACTCAACATAATGTTGACTGGGACGACCCCACTAGGGGACTTAAACACCCCATACAACTGACTCTGAGCTGACCCCAATAGGGAAGTCTAATAGCCCAAGTTACCACATTCCGACGAAGGAATAAACATCTCCGGAAATACAATAAGATCTCTATGGAGGAATGAAACATCTTCAGAATAATAAAGTACAAATATAATATTCTTGGAAGTTACAATATTTCAACAGTTATGGATGATAGAGCGGTGAAAGAAGGTTGTGCTTCGTTCCCCCTCTTGAAGCCACTGGTTTTTGGACTTCTATTTCCAGTAGATTTCTTCCTGCTTTTCTCTGGCTTGAATTTGTTCTATGAGGATTTGTTCCCGCTCCTTCAAATACTCACTATAACCATTGTTCATGCCTTCACGTTGGAGGCCTTCTAGTTGTTCATTTAATGGTTTTTTATCTTGGAATATGTTCCCAAATTCCTCTTTATTCCATGTGTGAATCTTGGCTTTTAAGACTTTCATCTTTTGTTGGAATTGGTACATATGTGTTCCTCTTTGGGTGACAATATCTTCCCACAACTGCTAGACCAATGATTTGAAGTTCTTGTGTTCCATCCAAAAATGTTTGAATCTGAATGGTTTCCTACCACTTAACCCTATCCTATACCAGAGCAGGCTGATGGGCCAATGATCAGAGCCTGCTAAGTTAAGGATGAAAGTGAACCATTCACCCCCTTCTGTGATGACATCTTCATAAATTAGAAATCTATCCAACTGGTTGGCCACATGATGGTCCCCCCCTGTTTGTTATTCCACGTAAAGTAGTCGTTCCCGGTTTCTAGGTCTTCTAGCTTGCTAGATTCAATGAAGCCTTTGAAAGCTTCGTTGGTAGGACCAAGTATGCGTCTACCTCCTTTCTTATCTTCTAGGGAAGTGATCATGCTGAAGTCCCCTCCAATGAGCCAACGCTTCTCCCCAATCCACTCAGCCATCCAGGATAGAGAGTTCAGAAATGTATTCTTTTGGATGTTAATGCTTGGGTCGTATACGTTTGATATCACTCCTTTGGTTCTTGACTCGGTGATTTCAAAGTCTGTAGAGAGCGCAAATCTTGTAGCCCGAAAATTCCCCAGGGTGAGCACGTCTGATTTCCAAAGGATCGCAATCCCGCTAGTAGACCCACGGGCTTCTATGGAAACCGTCTGGCTTCCCCTTCACGCCTTGTTCCCAATTTCCTGCATTTTCTCCATGCTACACTTTGTTTCTTGGAGAAAAATAATATCTGGTTTCTCCATTCTGATCTTGTTTTTCAGACTCTTTATTTTACGCAAGTGGTTCACCCCTCGTATATTCCATGTGATAATCTTCATTGATTAACTTCTATCGGCTTCTGTGAAGGTATCCTTGATAGTGGGGTACTGCCTTGACTCAATGAGTTTGGTTCCTATCTCTGCAATCCTTTGTTTATTTGATTTTCAGCCTCGCTTCTCACCTTCTTCTGGTAGCTTTCTTTTTCTCCCCTTTTGGGGATCCTTTGCAATTCCCAAACAGGGTTTGGCCCTAGCCTTGAGGATCGCTTCTTGCAGGATTTCTAGCTGTCTTCATGAGACATAACCCTTACCTTTCTTATTGCATTCCTTTTCAATAGCATCTAGCTCCAGCTCTCCGAGATCCATGTCTTCCGCGTCCTCCGGAGATTCATCCTCCATGTCCTCTAGACAATCTTCAACTACAACTTGGGTAGGGATCGCAGCCTCCTTGATCAAATATTTTCCATTCTTTTTGCTTCCTAGGTCTTCCATGGATTCCCCAACATTTTTTAAGGTGTCAAAACGGTTCAACAGGGTGGGGGTTTTGACCTTCATGGGATCATGCACCTGATGACTATTTTGTCGTTTTCCCAATCTCTTCGTGTTGACTTGGGTAAAACCTTCATTATTGACCGATTTCCCCTTCATCGAAGTCACAGTGGGGGAATTGGGGCCAATGGCATTTTTCGGGCAATCCCTGCTGAGATGGCCGTACACATGGAAACTGCGGTAGTGGAATGGGAGGTGCTCGTAGTGTTAGGAACCCATGTCTTTACTTTGTTAGTATGTTGTTGTTGGACGCATATGCTTTGTAAGTCGTCCCGTAGTAATTGTTGATCAATAGTTTGTGTTATTGTTGTTGGCGCATATGCTTTGTAAGTTGCCCGTCGTATTGTTGATCCATAGTTTGTAGCGGCCCATGGTTTTGACCCATAGTATTGGCACCTAGACTTAGTATATAAGTGTGTGTTGAGACCTATGAAGGCACCGGGAAGTTATTTGTATTGAGCTTGCTCATAGGAGGTTGCCCCCTCGAAGTCGCCTGTGATCAATATAAAAGTGATTCTAAGTTCTGTCATTTCTGCTATTTCGCATATTCGTATTAATTAATTGTTGTAGGTGCATCACATCTGGTATCAGAGCACTTTCTTGGGCTTGCTGGGTGAAATTTCTGCCAATTTTTTTTTTCGCATTTGTTGCAGGTTCGGATTTGGGAATAATCCCTATCCACTTAACTGTGGGAAGTACTTGGGCATAAGCCCTAAAACTCATTGTGAGGAGTACCACAGGAACCCCGAAGTAGCTGGCCCATTGAGAGGACCTGCCAGCGAAAAGGGCAACGACCCCTACCTGATTGACTAGTTCCCACCCGTGAGGTAAACCAAGAGCTGTCGTTTGTGGCAAAGCGGTTATCAGTTTTACCTGAGCCGTGGAGTGAGGGGTACTGCCCCAATACGCAAGCCGTCAGACAGCATTGGTGGCCGAGTGAAACCCCTGAACTGTTAGGAAGCCACACATACCTGGGGTCCATATCTACTTTCAGCTGAACTATTGTCGATCACTACTGCGCCGTTTCAACTCCATTTTGCAAGTCGTTCCAGATCCAGCCTGTCATCCCATTCTGCATATTTCATTCTTGAGGACCCTATCCCCAATTCCCCTTCCCAAAGCCCGAAAGCCCACATTTGTCTATTTTTAGGGTTTGCCATAACTTCCTCATATTTCACCCAATCGCCTTCAAATTTTACCACAGAGTTCCTTTCTGAACTCTGCTTCTTTATCCCTCTATGCCAAATTTTCTCATTCTATCACCTCGCTTTTGAAATCCCCCTTTTTGCCTTCTTGTCCTTTCGAAAGTGTCCAAAATCTAGTCAAACCCCAATTACCCATCAGATTTTTTCCCAAGTCCATATTTTCCCTTACTGAAGAAGTTTCTGTTTTTGTTTTCCTACCCAGTCAAAAAAAAAAAAAAAAACTCCTGGTTATGGTTGTCACCCGTGCAGGAGCAAAAACCATGGAAGAAGCACTTGCAGCCATCCAAGCCAAACTCCAGGATCTGGATGAAAAATTTCTCGGCCTCCATCTTGAACATTCAGCTATGAACAACAAACGGTAGTCCGAGTCTTCATCAGACAATGGGTTCTCTTCTTCCAGCAATTTCCGTGGTCCGAAGCTTGATTTTCCGCGCTTCAATGGTACTGATCCAACTGGATGGATATATCGTGCAGAACAGTATTTCAGTCTACATAATACTTTTGATGTAAACAAAGTTCTGCTGGCATCCTTTCACTTGGAACAGGAAGCTCTTCAATGGTACCGTTGGTACATCAAGGCTCATCCAGAGCCCAAATGATCAGACTTTTGCCAGCTCCTTTTGCAACGATTTGGTCCTAGTGCTTTTGATGACTTCACCGGATCCCTCACTAAACTTCGCCAAATTGGCACTGTGAGAGAGTATCAAACTGAATTTGAGAACCTAGCCAACCACACCGAAGGATTGTCTGATGAATTTTACCGGAGTTGTTTTATCAGTGGTCTAAAGGATGCCATCCGCTCGAAGGTCAAAATGTTCTGTCCCACCACAATGATGGAAGCCCTAGGGTTGGCTAAGTTGGTAGAAGACAAGATTGCAGCCCAACAACGCTCCAAGCCCAGTTTTGTTCCCTTCCGAAATATGGGTTCTCAGTGACCACCTATACCGCAGGCTCCTCGACCGACTCCTATCAAGCGTTTGTCTGAAACAGAGATGCAAGCACACAGAGAAAAGGGGCTTTGCTATAATTGTGATAAGAAATTCACTCGGGGACATAGATGTGTTCAGCAAAAGCTCTATCTCTTGGATGTGGAGTCTCCGCCTGCCTCTGAAATTGGTGACGAAGATCCAGAAACACTGGATGCTCCAGTCGACATTCAGGAACCGCCTATTGACCCTCCGTCTTAGGATGACCAGCCAGAGATATCTCTCCATGCTTTAGCTGGAATCACCACCCCCCAAACAATGCGGGTCAGGGGTTACTTCAAGAAGCTTCCTCTTACAATACTCATTGATTCTGGTAGCACTCATAATTTCATTGACCCTCGGATCGCCAAACAAGCTGATTGTTTTATCCATCCTTGCTCCAACTTTGAAGTCATGGTTGCCAATGGGGGCACCTTACCTTGCAAAGGGAAGTGTCGAAATGTGCATATCTATATGGGAGATTATACCTTGCGCTCTGACATGTTTGCCTTGCCCTTAGGTAGATGTGATGTGGTTTTGGGCACTCAATGGCTATGCACACTTGGCCCTATCTTATGGGATTTTGCTGAACTTTGGATGCAGTTTTCCCTCAATGGACAAAAGCACACATTGAAAGGATTACAACCAGGTTCTCTCAGCATCATCAGTTCACATCGCATGGAAAAACTCCTCAAGAAGAATTCACATAGTGTCATCGCTCAGATCCATTCCATTCAGATGCAGCCATCAGCGGTCTCCACTACTCCTTTGGATCTACAACAAATTCTGGATTGATATACAAGTGTCTTTGCTGAACCAGTGGGATTGCCACCTTCCAGGCCAGAAGACCATCATATTCAGCTCCTTCCTGGCAGCGTTCCTCCCAACATCAGGCCCTATCGCTACCCATTTCACCAAAAAATGGAAATTGAAATGCTCGTTCGGGACTTATTGAAGCAAGGTATTATTCGCCCAAGCACTAGTTCTTTTTCTTCTCCAGTTATTCTTGTCCACAAAAAAGATGGGTCATGGCGCCTCTGCATTAACTTCCGAGCACTTAATCACCTCACCATCAAGGATAAGTTTCCAATTCCTGTTGTTGATGAGCTTCATGGGGCTCACTTTTTCTCCAAGTTGGATCTTCGTTCTGGTTATCATCAAATTCGGGTTCATGAGGATGATATCCCTAAAACAACTTTCCGCACACATGATGGCCATTATGAGTTTTTGGTCATGCCCTTTGGCCTCACTAATACTCCTTCCACATTCCAGGCCTTAATGAATAAAATATTTCGACCCTACTTGCAGAAATTCATTCTGGTATTCTTTGATGATATCCTCATCTACAGTAAAACATGGGATGAACATCTCCAGTATCTGGATCTTAACATGCAATTTTTCTCTGACCATCATCTCCATGCCAAGCAGTCTAAATGTGTTTTTGGACAGAAGGAAGTTGAGTATCTCGGGTACATTATCTCAGCACAAGGGGTTCGCATGAATCCTGCCAAAATCGATGCCATGAACAATTGGCCGCATCCTCAGACACTCAAGAGCCTTCGTGGTTTTTTGGGGTTAACTGGCTACTACCGCAAGTTTGTCAAGGATTATGGGAAGATTGTAGCTCCATTAACTGCTCTATTGAAAAAGGATGCTTTTACATGGACACCTGCTGCTCAGTGTGCATTTGACAAACTAAAACAAGCTATGTGTACTACACCTGTGCTAGCTATGCCCAATTTTTCCAAGCCCTTCACTATTGAGAGTGCTATTCTCCTTCAAGATGAACACCCAATTGCATTCACCAGCAAAGCCCTTTCAGGTAAGAATTTAGTTGCCTCTACCTATGAGAAGGAAATGATAGCTATTTTGCATGCAGTACAGAAGTGGCGCCCATACCTATTAGGGAATCATTTCTGCATCAAGACTGATCACCAGAGTCTGAAATATTTCTTGGACCAGCGTGTCTCCTCCCCGGCACAATAGAAATGGGTTAGCAAACTCATGGGTTATGACTATGAGATCACTTACAAGAAGGGTAAAGACAATATTGTGGCAGATTCTCTTTCTCGCACATTTGATGCCCAAGGTTCTCTTTCAGCTATTTCTATGCATGTTCCAAATTGGTTGCAATCTGTTCAACAGGGTTATGTCAATGACTCTTCGTTATCTCAAATCATCCAACGCTTGACCAACAACCCTTCTGTTGTACCACATTACTCTTGGAATGGTGCTTCTCTGCGATACAAGGGTCGTCTGGTGCTTCCCCAGAGCACAGATCTTCAACAGGCTGTCTTCTATGAACTCCATGCTTCTCCATCGGCAGGGCACTCTGAGTTCCTCAAAACGTATGAACGAGCACGGCGTAACTTCTTTTGGCAGGGCATGAAAAGGACAATTCAACAGATGGTGGTCGAATGTGATACCTGCCAGCGCAATAAGGGTGAAACAAATCTCCTTCCAGGATTGCTTGAACCCTTTCCCATACCTACATGGATTTGGACAGATATTTCTATGGATTTCATTGAAGGGCTCCCTAAATCTGGTGGGAAGACAGTGATTCTCGTTGTGGTTGATCACCTCTCCAAATATAGTCATTTTGTGCTCTCAGCCATCCGTATACAGCCTCCTCCGTCGCTCAAATTTTCCTGGACCAGATCCTTCGTCTTCATGGCATCCCTTCTTCCATTGTCTTGGATCGTGATGCGACTTTCACCAGTCATTTTTGGACAGAACTATTTCGCCACACTGGCACCAAACTGAAGATGAGTTCAAGGTATCACCCACAAACAGATGGTCAGAATGAAATTATCAATAAATGCTTGGAAACTTATCTTCGTTGCTTCACCTCGGAACAACAACATCAGTGGGCAAAGTGGCTTCCTCTCGCTGAATGGTGGTACAATACCTCTTACCACACCGCCTCTAAAATGACCCCATATGAAGCAGTCTATGGTCAGGCACCTCCATCTCTTCTTCCATACACCCCCACCAGTTCACCAGTTCAAGAAGTTGACACGGTGCTTCAAAACCGTGATCAGATTCTTCGCATTTTGCGGTAAAATCTTCACATGGCATGAAATCACATGAAGCAACAAGCTGATCAGCACCGTTGTGAGCGCACTTTTCAAGTCAGCGATATGTTTTTTCTTCGTCTCCAGCCGTACAAACAATCCTCCTTGAAACTCAAAGGGCGTCATAAGCTCGCTCCAAAGTTCTATGGGCCATATCGGATTCTTCAGAAGATTGGGTCCATTGCTTATAAATTGGAACTTCCTCCTTCTTCCCGCATCCATCCAGTATTTCATGTCTCTTGTCTGAAGAAAGTTCTTGGCACCAACATCAGCGGACAAACGATTTTACCCAAATTGGATAATGAAGGATCCATCCTTTTGGAGCCAGAGGCCATCCTCAATCAGCGCATGCGTCAGCTTCGCTCTCTCTCTATCACAGAGGTCTTAATTCAGTGGCACGGCATGCAACCAGAGGATGCTACATGGGAACCACTCCTTCAGATTCAACAACAATTCCCACATCTAAAGCTTTGAGGACAAAGCTTTTTTTAAGGGGGAGGGGATGTTAGGAACCCATGTCTTTACTTTGTTAGTATGTTGTTGTTGGACGCATATGCTTTGTAAGTCGTCCCATAGTAATTGTTGATCAATAGTTTGTGTTATTGTTGTTGGCGCATATGCTTTGTAAGTCGCCCATAGTATTGTTGATCCATAGTTTGTAGCGGCCCATGGTTTTGACCCATAGTATTGGTGCCTAGACTTAGTATATAAGTGTGTGTTGAGACCTATGAAGGCACCGGGAATTTATTTGTATTGAGCTTGCTCATAGGAGGTTGCCCCCTCAAATTGGCCTGTGATCAATATAAAAGTGATTCTGAGTTCTGTCATTTCTGCTATTTCGCATATTCGTATTAATTAATTGTTGCAGGTGCATCACACGTAGTCGAGGGGTTGGGTCCATTCTTTGTCATCCCACATTAGGTTAATGGCCTCTCGAAGATCTTGTGTGAGATCCATGTATACACAGATGCGAGCAAAGGAAGTGTAGCACCTCAGAAGGGTTTGATTAGAAGTCTTACCGAACTTATCCAACGCATTACCAATATCCTGCAAGATTTCAGGTTCTAAGTACTCACAAGGAAGGGAGTATAGCCTGATCCATACTGGGGCGATGTTAAGATCCTCTTTATATGGGTTAAATCTCTCCTTCCATGGGCATAGATATAGCCCAGCCGAGAAGAAAAAGTATGGCCCTCCTTCTGGTATCCGATCTCTGTCTTCTTGGTTGAAAAACACAATTGTCAAAAAAAAACCTTGGCTCCTAAGTGTAGGTCATAATGCCCTTTTGGGCTCCAAGTAGTCTTGATCCATCTCGTTAGGTCCTTTTCCTTGGGCGAGATGCCAATGAACTTCCTCATCAAGGCTTTCTCCTTCCATTGCTCAACTCGCCCTCGGAAAACAACCCCCGGGGGTTTTCCCTTAGCTCTGCTTGGCGCGGCCATTGTTGTCTCTCTCCAGATCATTTCCGCATAGGTCTTAAGGGCGGTTCAGCTCATCCAAGGATGATGGTAGCGCCTCCCAGCGAGATTAGTAGGAGGGGGATCCGCCCCCTCAAGGAATCGCCATGGGATGCATCCCTAGCAGCGAAAAAAGCGAAAAAACCCTAGCAATCTCCAGTCGCTATCTCTCCTTCGCATATTTGTAAATTATTAATTAACTTCATTTTGTTTCTTAATTTCAAGATGCCTTCAGAAATTCCTCATCATATATTCCTTCAATTTAATTTCATTGAAAACTTCACATACCTGATCAGCATTCATGGTTATCTCTATTATTTCTAGTCTACTAAAATTATTATCAATTCTCTAACGTTTAGGTCAAGGTGCTTTAGATTAAGTTTCAACCTAGTCGTCAGGGATGTTTTCGCACATCCTTCTTCGCTGCACATTCAAACTCCGTGCTTAGTCTACGCACGACAGTCTCTTCTTTTCAGAATATCCTGACATGGCAACTCCACTAGTTTCTGCTACAAATAAAAACTTAAATTATTGACTCCAGCCAACTAACAACCACCTAGAAACCATTCAGGCTGTTACAAACGGTCAATCCAAACAACGATTTAAATAGGAATATTTTAAAATTTATAGTGTTTTACCTGGGTTCTTCCTTCCTTTTTGACTGCTTCTGTCGGACTGCTTTACCTAAGCTTCTACACGTCATCGTCATACATCCCCACATGCTTCAACCTCGGTTTTATTCGTAATTCACCTAGGGCTATGACCCTTCTCATCTACACTCGGCCTACATGAACAGCTTCACATCAACAAATGGAACATTAGCCTGTTGAACCGCTCATAACCTCTGGCGCATTTCATCACTATTGCCACAGTGCTCTTTAAATGGAACCAGACTAGAAGGATCGACTTTTCCAGCCTTAATGTTGGATGCCACGACTCCTGAGAACCACACGGTCCACAAATATTAAAAAGAGTAAATATTTACTGCCAAATTTTACGGCGACGTAAGGGCATTGTTCACCTTGCTGAGATACTAGATAATCATGTCGCACAACATAAGGACATAGTCTTTATATTACAACGCAATATAATATATTTTTCAACTATGACTTTTGGACACCCTAAAAAGTTAAGCGCTCAACGCTAATCCAATTTTAAAATTATGGTTATCCATTGTTATGAACAAGATATCAACATACCAAAATTAAAATGATGTCTCCGTAAAAAGCATGAGTAATAAATTTAAAGCAAAAGATTTAGCCAATTTATTTATCCTCCGTCCTAGCCCAATCTTTATTATGAAAAGGTGATTATCACTTGCTTATCATCCTAAAGGGGAAGGGGAATCTTGGTTGGCTTTATTATTTTAATTAATTTTCAATATAGTGAATGAGTAGGAAAGATAAATTAGAATAATGGAGAGCCAAAGAATCATCTCGAAAAAAACCAAAAAAGTCACCATCTTGGGTTAGTGCATATCTCTATAAGCATTAGTTTTCGGCAACCTTGAGGTAAAATATGCATTTGTCTTACATTTTCAACATTTTATGTTCAACATTCTTTAAATTTGTTTGAACATAAATTAAATGGAAGTGAAAATATTTGGTCGTTTTCAATTTTGTATTTGATGAGAAATGGTGACCATAAAATTTCAATAGTGATTAAACATATGAAAATGGTCTCTCATTTATAATACTATTTTTGCATTGTATTGAGAAGCTACATAATAAGGCCAAATATGGTATGTGCATAGTTCTTAGCCATAGTGCTAATGAAAATATTGCCATAACATTAAAGAAAGCATTCTCTAGAGTTTAATATTTATCATTATCTTGATTATTGGAAATCCAAGTTATTTATCACCCTCTCTCTTATAAGTACAACTTAAAAAATTAATTGTCATAAGCATCCCCTAGCTCAAAAGCAACATAGTACTTCACCAAAACGTAGAAATAAAATGTTACATTGCATAACCTAGATACACTATAAAAACATAGTGCATAACTCATAATAAAGAACCCAAGTATGGGTCTATCCTCATGTACCTAGAGAAGAAAGTTTCTCTTAGAACTTCAGAACCCCTCGGAAGTGAGAGAGATTATAAGTTATAACTAAGGTGGAAGATATTATAGTTTTTTTATATTTACACTTAGCTTGTCTATAAAGCAAAGTTAACTATTATTTTTATAGCTTAAGCATAAAAAATGTTTATGTACCTAGAGAAGAAAGTTGCTCTTAGAACCTAGGAACCCCTCAACATGAGGTGGGAGCAATTATAACTCAGATGGAAGAGATTTATGTGGATACAATTTTTCCCTTTCATATTTAATGTTCAAAAAATTTAAATAAACCATAACTGAGATGCAAGAGATTTATGTGGATAAAATTTTTCCCTCTCATATTTAGTTTCCAAAAAAATTAAATAAATTGGTTTAGATGAGACTAAGATGAAGATTAAGATGAATTTCAAAATATAAACTAGCATAATCCATCTTACCTTGAAATGTTTTAAATAGAAAAATTTAATTCAATGAAATTTGTTCATTCAATATTTAATGTCAAACAAAAACAAAAACAATTAAAAAAACTAAACTAAACTAATTTTAACTTTAACATAAAGAAGTTTAATACTTTTATTATGGTTCTTTCTTAATAATTAAGATAGGGTAACATAAATATATTCTAGTGAGTCTTCAAAAATATATTTCTATTGAGATACGACACCATTCGAATTGTTTTTTTTAAATAAAATATGTGATCATTCTCTCTTTTTAAATAATACCATGCCTCTCCATAAAAATTTGCTTCATAAAATAAGCTTTTTTTCTCTCCATACATACCAAGCAAACTAAGCAAACTCCGTATATAATAAATTTTCTTATCTCCATACAGCATTCTCTATCTGTATATAAAATTAGTTTTGTTCTCTTGGTATATTGAAACATTTTGTCCATAATCAAATCCTAAATCCTAACTTAAGATCTTGAGTTCAGTCTCTTATGACGGTCACATAAATGAATATTAATAATTTTGTTTGGTATTAAGTGAACCGTGACAAAAATATTTAAAAATAGCTTTAAGTTTAACTTGTGTTCTTAGAAAAGAGAGAAAAACATATAGGAAGATTGGAATCTCCCACACGCATGTTGTGTTCTCTAAAATATTGAGAGATTGGATACCCACAACACAACATAAATGCCATAAATATCACCGTCATGCATTTTAAGACAATTACAGAAATAAACACCACATGCCAAATATGCCAGGCGATTAAATAATATTTTATTTCTAGATGCATCTTCGGTTGAATTTGAAAGTAAGATTTTCTCTTTCCACTTCAGGATATTTTGGCATGTACCTCAGACCATGACCAAACTATCAATAGAAGAATAAATTGCAGCCCTCTTATAAGTAAATCTAGAAGAAAAAAAATAAAGGTGCATTTCGTTGTTTTAAAGTTTTCAAATATTATATGGATGGAAAATTGCCATCAAGGTCCTAGCCAATTCCATGGCGCATATTCCATGTGACGGTGGAACAACGATCAAATTTCTTAGAGCATATATTATGTTATTGACCAATGTTTTAGGTAGCATATGTCCAATGTGTAAAGTGTGTGTATATATATATATACACACACTTTACACACACACACATATATATTTATATATTTATTGATATAGGATGTCCTCTCGATCAAAATATAGATATGGGGGTTTCACCTTGACACCTTCAGTACAGCGCTATTTTAGTGTGTTCCTAATGGGACAATACCCTAAGCATTCTCTCATATCCACAAAATATATTTTTAAGTTTTTATTGGGATTTGATACCCAAAAGGTAGTGCTCTCCACGAGGCCCAAAAATGTAATGTATCACTATTTAAACCATGATTTGGAGCATCATTTAGGTACATAGGTATGAGTTGGAGTTTGGAATTTGTAGAGCATAGTAAACACATATTTTTTGAGGTGGGATCATACAATGCATGAGTACATTGTCTTGAACTGCATGCCAAGGGAGGTCCATGTGCATATATACTAATTTTATACTCATTTTTCTTGATTTTTCAACAGGAATGCAACGACACCGTATGTTTGTACATTTGAAAAACAAATTTCAGAGGTGTCTTCATAAATCTTGTATCTTGAAGCAATTGAAGAATTAATAGATGATCTCACATTGGAAGTGCACCCAGAGACATAGCCCATCAAGGGTGAACTGCATTATCGTCTCATGTCGACATTTTTATGATTTTGCTACTTTGATTTGTTGCACTTGAATTATTTATGCTCTCTTGAAATTTTTTTATTAAATCCTTTTGAAAGATAATTATTGAAATTAATGCATAGCTAATTCAAGGTTATTTTCACATTATGTTTGCTATCAAACCAAGGTTTAACTAGGATATTGCAAGTGGGAGTGTTAACGAGGATTATGTTCAATATAGGTGAAGGGGTACTTGAAGAATATAATCCAAAAATTGGATTGAGGCATGATTTTCGAAAAAAAGGAATGGATTCACCAAAATGTGAAGGGGATACTCCATTTGCATTAGATGAAACTTTTCTTAAATATTTTATGCCCATGATGACTATGGTCGAAGAACTCTACAAACTCACATAAAGATCATGAAGAGGGTGTATCTTTAGTAAAAGTTGAAAGAGGTAAAGGAGAAGGAAGTGGTGGCTACTCTTCTAAAGATCCATGGTCTCCATCATCATCTTCTTCAAGTTCTAGTTCTTCCTCTCATGCATGAAAAAAGCATTCTCGTACTCTCCTTGGAGGCACTGCACTCATATGGTGGGAGAGTAAGACCTAAGAAGATCTGCTCATAAAAGGTAAAATTATTTATTCCTCGTATCAATTCATTGCAACATTAAAATTACAATTCTATCCATGAGGATACATGTAGCAAGCCTTGATGGACAAGAAAAACTTAAGACAAGGTAAAGGTCAGAGTGTACAAGAGTACACATAGGAATTTAGAAAGAGACCTTCAGTTTTAGGTATACCTCTTTACACTCAGGAAACACTTCTGAATTTTATAGGAGGATTGCATAGTTACTTATGGAAAAAAATACTTAGGTTCAATCCTACTAACCTAGATGAGGTTTGTGTTCAAGCCACACACATTGAAAATATGGGGAAGAATAGTCATCATAAATTTTCCAATAAGCCATTTAAAACTAGTTTTAAACAACTATAAAGGGAAAGGGAAAGGAAAGAAAACAACAACTATGAAGAAGGGTGGAGATAATCCTACATGCCCGCACTTCAAGAAAGATGGCAATGACGAATCCAAATTCTAGAAACTCCATCCAGAGCACAAGTATAATACCCCCAATTTTGACTCAGGATGTATTTAATCAAAATTATGTAAATGATGTAAATATGCTGGTATGGATTTCTAGTGTAGAGCTCAAGGCCAAGGCCCAACTAGTGAATAGCTAGGCATGTATGATGTATATATTTGTATTTGGACCATATGATTGGCTTATCGTGCCAATTCAAAATGCATGTAAATATTATGTTGAAAAAGTAATAAAATGATCCAACATGGTTGTGTAAAGAGCACTAGAGAGGCTAGGGAAGAGGAAGGGGGCCTATGGGAAACTAAATCCTATGTTTCCAAGTGCCAACCTTAGAACTCATCCAAAATATGCCATGTGACTTAAATGAGACAATTAAATTCTCTTGACTATTAATCCCAATCATTGAATGCATATGGGAGGTTGGTTGGAAAATTCACTTCATGTAGTTATTGAAGCATTGGGGTTGTGACAGTTATGTCAGTTGCTAGAAGTCCTATTTATTCTATGATTATAAGTTATGTCAGTTCTCTTTTCAACCTTACATGATATCCTTGGAGTCAACAATATTTTGATCATTCTCGCATGCATATTCCTATACTACGTAGTGTTTTCCATCGTTGTTCAGGACCATTGACAGACTATGTTTAAACCGTAAATACGAATTTAAAAACACAATTGCATTTTTGGAAGAGAAACTAGATGCTTGTAGGTGAGCATGGAGGTTGGGAAAGCTAGAAATATTTACCCATTGAGTTTTTGGTGCAAGGTTGGTCCCGACAAGGGCCCTCTTGCTTAACAATACACACAACAACACACAAATGTTCACACAGACTCGATATGAATTGAATGCCAGAAGTTGGATTCTATTACTTCAATCAAATTACAATGTTTAACTACAAAGAAAAATGAACTAGTCAGCCCTAGCCTATTACAATTTACAGAAATGAAACTCTATCTCTCTAAGTGTGTTCTCGGCTATCTACAATCTCCTCCCTCTCCCGGTTCTTTGTTGAACGATGAGAAATGGATTAAATCTCCTCTTCTATGCCCTGCACTGCTCTTCCTCTACTTTGTTGCTACTCCCGAGGTCACTCTGTTCCCCAGGACACTCTTCTTCTGTCCGTTGATCCTCCATAACTTGCAGACCTACAGTTGTCAGTGCCCTCTGACCGTGCTGCACAACCTCTTCCTATGGTGACATCTGTCATGATCCCAACCACCTTCATTATTGCTCATAGCTTTCTTAGAAACCACGAATGGCTACTAAGTACGTCTCCTTGACTTCTGCACTTCTCTGAATCTGCTACAGTAGTCAGTCCCATCACCTGTTTCGACCATAATACCTTCACCATCCCTTGACTTCGCTTGTCAAATTCTCTTAGTCTTCCTGGCTGCCAGTACGCCCCGTCCACCATGCTTGGATTTCACTGCAACCCATCGGTGTCGTTGTTAGATAACATGTCAACCTATGAATTCTCTACTCCTGCTCATGTCATCTGTCGACATCAGACTTGTCGACTCTTGACCTTTCGCTCATGTCGACCGTGCATCGACAAATTCTGCTCAACTACTTTAATTTGACAACCAATCTTTTTTTATCACCAGTGGTCGTTGGTAATCCCCCTGGTCGACTTCTCTTGTCAATCAACTTTGACTATTTCTCCTAGGCTCTGATGTTCCTCCATTAGACTCCCCAGGTGAAAAATAACTCAAATGCTTTATCAGTCTCCTGTATTCTTCTTCAAAAATCCATGTCGCCTCCTGCAACTAATCATCTCTCAATCAGACTAAATATTCCTTGTTCTGCGAACTTCGCGTGCATCCAACTTCGCGTTCTTCCAACACTTCGGAAATTTCCTCCTTGTGTCGATCTAAAATATGCGATGTCCAGTCGATGTTCAACACTTTTGTGCTACTACTGGTTGAACCTGCTTCAAGTTTGTACAGATCTGAGACATTGAACATAGGAGATATGTTCAATTCCATCAACAGCTCCAATACATAAGCATTGTCCAAAATATTCTTCTGAATATTACATGGTCCAATCTTCTTCAACTTCATCTTGTTGTATGTTCTTGTCAGAAACCTCTCTTTCCTCAAGTGTGCATAGATTAAGTCTCCTTAACTAATAGATTGTAGCCTCTTCTTCCTGTCGGCTCTCAACCTATATTCCGCATTGCTCTTTTCAATGTGCTTTCGCACATCTTCATGGACTTCCTTCATATTCTCAGCGAATGATTTTGCATCCATACTTTTTTTTTATTTCTGTCAGTATATCGACCAAATCCGCCACTCCATGTGGACTTCATCCTTGAACAATCTAGAATGGGCTCATACTTGTTGACCGATTCATAGAGTTGTTCTATGTGAATTGTGCCTCTGCCAACATGTTCTCCTGCTGCTTCGGTCTGTCGACCGCAAAACACCTCAGAAGGTTTCCCAAACTTCAATTTACTACCTCGGTCTATCGATCTGTAGAGCTAAACTTCAACTTCGTGTCCAATTTCTTCCACGGGTTTCTCCATAAATGGCCCATAAACTTGGTATCTCTGTCCTATGTTATACTCTTTGGAAGCCCATGCAATCTAACTATCTCCTTGAAGAATAGTACAACAATGCTTATGGCGTCACTTGTCTTCCCACACGGAATAAAGTGTGCCATCTTCGAAAATCTGTCGACTACAACAAAAATTGAGTCATTTCACTGTTGTGTCTTCGACAATATTAGCACAAAATCCAAGCTCAGGTGCTCCCATGGGGTATTTGGAACTAGTAATGGTGTATACAACCATGCATTATGACTTCTTCCTTTTTCCAACTGGAAAACTTGACACCGTCGTACCCACTTTCCGACATTTGTCATCATTCCTGACCAATAATATTTTTCTTCGACCAACACCTTGGTCTTGTCGATGCCAAAATGTCCTGCTAATCCGCCACTATGTAGCTCTCGGATTAGTTTATCTCTTACAGATCCCATGGGAATACACAATTGTTGTCCCCTGAATAGGTACCCCTCTTGGATATAATAATCCAAGTATGGAGTTCTATCGACACTCCATGGTTCGCAACTCACCTTCCACTCTTTCACTAAATTTTCATCGGTTTCATACTCTGTCTTCATCGACTCTATTCCCATTGCATGAAATGTCACCATGTTCATCAATGAAACTATTTGACTCAGCGCGTCGGAAATCTTGTTCGACTTGCCCGACTTATGTCGCAACATGAAGGTATATCCCTGCAGGAATTCGAACCCCTTCATGTGTCACTGATTCAACTTTGATTGAGTATTCAAGTACCTCAGTGCTTGGTGATCTGTGTACAACAAAAATTCCTTGGGAAATAAATAATGCCTCCACTTCTTCAATGCTTGAAAAATAGCATAGAATTCCTGGTCGTAGACCAAATATTTCCACTTTGCATCATCCAACTTCTCATTGAATAATGCAATTGGTCGGCCCTCCTGGATCAACACTGCTCCAATTTCCATTCCACTCGCATCGCAATCGACTTGGAAAATTTTGTCAAAATTCGGGAGTGCTAACACTAGGCTCTCCATCACTTTCTTCTTCAACTTGTCGAAATATTTCTAGGCATCTTTTGTCCACTTAAACTCCCCTTTCTTAATGCACTCTATCAAAGGTGAACATATCTGACTGAATCCTCTGATGAACTTCCTGTAGAAACTAGCAAGTCCATGCAAAATTTGCACTCCAGTTGCACTTGTCGGTTCTACAAACTCTAATTTAGCCTTCACCTTATTTTGGTCCATCAGTAACCCTTTACCCGAGATTACAAATCCCAAGTACACCAGCTCTTCCTTCATGAAGAAGCATTTATGCAGGTTCACCATCAGCTTCTCTTCCTGCAGCTTCTGCAACACTTGTCAAATGTGCTCCAAATGTTCAACTTTGGTTCGACTAAATATCAATATGTCGTCGAGGTACACTACGACGAACTTTCCTAGGAATGGATTCAGTACCTCGTTCATCAACCGCATGAATGTACTGGGGGTATTAGTCAATCCGAATGGCATGACTAACCACTCATACAGTCCTTCCTTTGTCTTGAAGGTTGTTTTCCATTCATATCCTTCTGTAACGCTAATTTGGTAATAACCAATTTTCAGGTCGATCTTGGTGAAGTATCTCGTTCCATTCAAGAAATCCATCAAGTCATCCATCCACAACAATGGAAATTTATACTTGATCATGATCTTGTTGATAGCTCCGGAGTCTATACACATCCTCCATTCTCCACCCTTCTTCGGTGCTAGTATTGCTGGTACAACAAATGGACTTAGACTCTCTTGGGTCAATCATCTGCCTGCCAAGTCTTGGACTTTTCGATTGAGTTCATGACCCTTTGTCAGAGTCATTTTATGCGGTGCCTTGTTTGGAAAACTCAATCCTGGAATCAAGTCAATCTGATGGAATATGCTTCTTGTTGGTGGCAATCCTATCAGCTCTTCATCGACTACTATGCTCCTAAACTTGTCGAGCATCTCTTCGACTTCGACCATAATATTCTCCATTATCGAGCTCTTGATACATGCTCCCTTCGAAATGATGGCGAAACATCATGACGCTTTATCCTCCTCCATGAGTAATTCCTTCGCTGAGCACATCAGCACTCGCTTCTCCCAATAGTTTCTCTCGCCCTACTTGTCAAATTGATCCTCCTGCTTCGGCTTAAACATCCTCCACATGCCATTTTTCCACATTGTGACTGTGTTGGCTCGACCATCATAGATCATCTTCTAATCATATTTCCATGGCCTCCCTAACAACACATGACATGCGCCCATTGGGATTACATCGCATAGTACACTGTCTTCAAGTTTCCCAACCTTAAATATTATCAGGAACTGTCTGGTAACCTTGACATGATGTCCTTTATGCAACCATGATATTTTGTATGGGTGTGGGTGTTCCCAACTTCTTAACCCCAACTTGTCGATGACCTCTATCAACACAATATTCTCTGTACTGCCACCATCGACCATGGTCTTGCAATACCTATCGCCGATCAATACTCTGGTTCGAAAGATGGCCTTTCCCTCTATCGGCTCCTTCTCGTCGTGTCGGCCATCTTGAACCAACGTTCTCCTCACCATCATGGTTCGACCTTTTCTTTTCCCATCTTCACTGCTGTCAGATGTCGTTTCCATCCTCTCGTCGACTTGCTCATCTCTTCGACGTCTATGTTTCAACTTTGCTATAGCGTGTAGGTTCTCTGGGCATTCATATGCCTTATGTCCAACTCGTTGACACTTATAACAAACTACAGCTGGTCTGTCAGCTCCTTTTCTGTCGGCTGAACCACTTCAACCATACGCACCTCGACTGCGGGTCTCTCGACCATCTTGTCGGTTCTCCTGCACTTTCTCCCTGGTCGTTGTCCCTTCTACATGTTTGTTATCTTCGATGGATTCTCTCCTAGTTCTGTTGCTTTGTCCCTTTACGGAAACCATCTTCACACCTTGACTAGTCGTTCGTCCTCTGGTCGATGCGGATTTCATCAAAAGTTTCTCTTCTACTTTCAGATCTAACTGGTAGGATTCACTGACCACTCTAAACCTCGATAGGCTCAACTCGTCCTCTATGGCATACTTCAAGCCGTTCACATATCTCGGAACAGCTTCTTCTTCTTAGTCGATTTTTCCTGATCGAATCGACAGTCTATAGAAATATTTCATGTACTCCTTCATGGTCATCTCTTTATGTTGAAAGTTCTACAACTTCCTGAATAAGGAAATCACATAGTCACCAGGCAAGAACTTCCCTTTCAGCTTGGAAACCATCCTGTCCCAAGACTTGATCTTTTCCTTTCCTTTCTTGACTCTGTCATCCTATAAATTGTCCCACCACAATGAGGAATTACCCTTCAACCTCAGACATGCAGTCTTAACCTGTTTAGGATCCTCTATCTACTCTATGTTAAAGTATTTCTCCATCTCTCTAAACCAGTCTATCAATTCTTCTGGATATAGTCTTCTTGAGTAGGTATGTACATCCATCTATGTTCAGCCTCTCATCTCTGTTAGAAGCTTTATGAGTTTATCTTTTGTTTCTTCCTCTGCTGCTTCCCGGGCTTCCACTTCTTCGACTTCCTTGTTGTTGTGGTCTATTGCATCGGGAATGCATCCATGGCTTTGGATTTCCTTGATTGTTGCGACCTCACTGGTCAAACTTCTCATTGTTCGCATGCACTCGTCGAACATTTCACGATCAACTATGACTACAAAGCCCCACACTCTTCGTCCTTGGACATTAACACCTCTGTGAGCCATTTTCAGCCATAGCTAAAACTCCCACGAGTCCAATCGCAGCTGGAATTCACAAATCATGCACAACTCTACCCAACTGCAGCTAGAGATGTCTACGCACTCGCACGCTCTTCCGACTCACCGGGTTCAACTGCTCAACATTGGATTCTACCGGGTTCAACCATATTCCAACTCTAGGCTCTAATACAATCTGGGGCAAGGTCGATCTCGACAAGGGGCCTCTTTCTTAACAATTCACACAACAATACATGAATGCTAACACAGATTGGATGTGAACTGAATTCCTGAATTTGAGTTCTATTACTTCAATCAAATTACAATTTTTAACTACAAATCAAAATGAACTAGTCACCCTTATCCTGTTACAATTTACAGAAATGAAACTCTGTCTCTCTAAGTGTGTTCTTAGTTGTGTTTGATATCGTCCCTCTCCTAGTTTTTTTTGAACAATGAGAAATGGATCAGATCGCCTCTTCGGTGCTTTTGCACTTCTCTTCTACTCTACTCTGATGCTTCTCCTGAGGTCACTCTATTCCCTAAGACACTCTTTCTCTATCCACTAAATCCTCTAGATCCTACAAACCTACATTTTTCAGCGCCCTCTCGCTATGGTGCACAACCTCTTCTTGTGGTGACATCTGTTATGATCCCAACCACCTTCATAAATACTCAAAGTTTCTTAGCAACCACGAATGGCTACTAAGTACATCTCCTTGACTTATGCACTTCTCTGACTCTGCTACACTAGTCGGTCCCATCACCTATTTCGACCATACTGCCTTCGCCATCCATTGACTTCACTTGTCGGCTTCACTTAGTCTTTGCAGCTTCCAGTGCTCCCCGTCCTCCACGCTTGGATTTTTCCACAACCCGTCAGTGTCGTTCTTCGACAACATGTCGACCTTTAACCTCTCCGCTCCTGCTCTTGTCATCTATCGACATCATACTTGTCGACTCTCGACCTTTCGCTCCTGTCGACCGCACATCGGCAACTTCTGCTCGACTACTTGACTTTGAAAGCCAATCTTCCTTTCGCATCAGTGGTTGTCAGGAATCGCCATGCTCGACTTCTCCTATTGATCAACTTCAATTGTTTTTCCTAGGCCCCGATGCTCCTGCATCATTTTTGCTACTTTTGGATGCTGGAGAAGCCATGGATTAATTTTGCGGGAGGTTATCCAATAGCTTATAGTAGCTTGGAATCTTACTGCACACACTAGTAAGCACTATAAGGGTTTGATTTCCTGAGAGAACTATATATCGGTGAAGGGAAATGCCTTCCTTGTTTTATGTGGGGCAATTGGAAGGAGTTCCATGGCTATGAAGGCTTAGTGAGACCCCTATAGAGATCTATTGGAGCTTTTGACTAAGCATAGACAACAGAGTGGGTTGTGGGCTAAGAGAGAGAAGCATGTAGGTGTTTCAGTTTCCCTGGTGGCTTCATAGCCCATAATGGGGGTGGTGTCTCATCATAAAGAGTATATGTTGGACAAAGTTCCTATGGCTGGATGGAAAATCGCTCTTACACGGCTAGTTGCTTGGAACTTCTTTACTTAAAAGATAAGTATTCTTATGTATTTGATATGCAATGATTTTATTTGTATTCATGTGATAATTATGCCTATAAATTGCATGTTATTGTGTGTGCGTATTGAGTTTATTCCGCTATGTATTTTTATTTACATATATGCACATGCATTCTATTTGTTTTAAATTCATAATTATGGGTATGGGGCGAAGTATGGAGTCCCAAATTTAGTGAATGTCCCCTCCTGATAGCCAGATTGAGGGATGGGGACATCACAACAAGTTGAATTTTTTTTTGAACAAGAATGTTGATACAAAGACCACTACCACTATATAGCTTGATCTTGGGTTAGACTCTAGAGATGAGACAAAAATTGCAGCCATGGGATTTCAAAGTAAATATCCTTTTTTTTATGTTTCAAAGTTTGAACTTGTTCATGAGGAGAATAAAATGAGTGAGTTGTTCCACATAAGGGTAATATCTAAACACACTAAAATCAATACTCTTTTTTATAGTGGTTCACAATTGAACCTTATTTCAGAAGAGATTGTAAAGAAAATTGGATTGGAAACTAAGTCACATCCCAAACCATATCCACTTGGATTGGTATGTGAGAATGCACAGTTTCAGGTTACTAAGCATCGTTGACTTAGTATTTCCATCACTTCTGGTTCTATTGATGGTTTGGATGTGCACCATGTTTACATCTATGGTATTGTGTTGGGGATTCCTCATCTTTATGAAAGGAAATCCATGTTTTATGGAGAAGATAACAAGTACCATCTCACTAAAGACAGTATTGAGTACATTGTGAGATCTTACTGCACAAAAAATAATCTATCTCTTATTTATACAAACCGAATGAAGAGATTAGTGAATGCTAGTAAAAATTTTGTTCTCATGATTGTTAAGGCTAAAGATGTCAATAAATCTGATGCTTTTAAAGGTTGTGTTCCTAAAAATAAAGATGAATTGGTTAAGGTTGGTGGTAAATATGATGCAATATTCTGGGAACCTAAAGGATTGCCTCCTAAAAGGGAAATCCAACATGAGATGAATTTGCAACAAGATTCCCATATTCCAAATATTGGTATGTATCAATCTTCAGTGATCGAAAATGTAGAAATCAAGAAGCAAGTTCAAGAGTTACTTGAGAGAGGGGACATTCGAACAATTATAAACCCACTAAGAACAAAGAGAGATACCCAAACAAACCCACTACCAAAGATACCCATGCAACCATACAGGAACTATTTGAATGAGATAACAAAATCATCCAGATGGTGGTGTAAAGTGTTGACAAACACTGTTCAAAAACTAGTAAGGAAAAAGCCCTACTAGATAAAACCCCATGGAAGTTCCAGTTGTGAGGATGCTCGAAGTCGAGGCCCATCGAATCTCGACTAAAATCGCCATCAAGCAAAAAAAGGATCCACTTCTATTGCCAGCTACAACCCAAAGTAATGAACGAATAAACTACTATGAGCTCGGGGAGAATGAAGAACGAGAGTAACGAGACCAAATTCAACTTCCGTCCAATCTGCACCTACAACAAAATGTAGCAATGGGTCAAAACACATAGAAAGGGATACATTAGGGAAATAGATGCCAAAAAACCCACAAGTTACATGTTCTGTGATGACCACCTTGAACCCGTAGCTGGTACATAAGTATATGGGAACTGAGCCACTCAGGCTCATCAACTAGAAGCAGAAAACACTGTGTTGCACTGAGCCACTATGCTAAGTGACCAAGGTACACATTTTGTTTGCAAAACCATTGAAGCATTAACAAAGGAGTTTGCAATTGATCATAGAATAAGCACAACATATCATCCTCAATATAATGGTGCCATGGAATCATTTAACAAAACAATCATAAGAGGACTGACAAAAGTGTGCAACATGGAGAAGGAAGACTGGGATGATAAAGTACATGTTGTTCTTTTGGCATACCAAACAGGATACAAAAGAACAACAAGTCAAACACCTTTTTCACTTGTATATGGGAAAGAAGCAATCGTTCCACTGCATTTCCGACAATAAGCCCTGACAATCGCAATAGTATTACACATTGATGTTGAACATGCACGACAAGAATGACTATTACAACTATTGAAACTAGATGAAAGTCTATAGCTAGCAACAAAACACCAACAAATCCAGAAACAACAACAGAAATCTTGGCATGATAGAAACATCAAATGGAAAAATTTGTCAGTTGGTGACTTGGCACTGCTTTATAATAGCCGCATAAAAGGAAAACAAAAGAAGTTGCACACGGAGTGGATGGGGCCCTATATTGTCGAAATGATGAATCCCAATGGTTCAGTCCGACTGAAAACATTATAAGGTAGTGTTTTCAAGAAACTCGTAAATGACACTTGACTAAAATAGTACAAGTCGTGAAAATTCAAAAATTCGAAGAAAAAAGAAACACGGTTGTAACCAACCCTGGTTAGAAAGAAATTTAAGTAATTCATTCAAAAAGCAATCCGGTTCAGATTCATTATGATGAAGAACTGGACAAGTAATATAGGTGAAAAAAAAATACTGACGCATGACCGCCGACAAGAGAGGCATCGACATGATAGAATCAGTCCACAGGATGAGCGAGCTCACCGACATCACCAGACCAAGTCTGGCCAACCTGATGGTACAAGGGAAACACACCAGCATTGACTTGACACAGAATAAGTACATAGAAACAATTGGGATGGTCGACCAGTGGGGTAGTAGAGCCGAGACACAACTCCCGAGGCACCGCCAATCTATCATTCACACTTAAATTCCTCATCAAATCAAGCTTTAATGCGGTCATCTACCTCCTAGTCGACCGTGCCAGACTCTGCGGCTATAAATCCAGAGCTCGAGGATTCCTGGATACTCTTCTACAAAGAGATTGAGAAACAGAGCATCGAGCTACCAGAACCAAAGTGTGAACTTGAGAATCCTGTATCAGTCATGACTCCCAATAAAAGTCAAACTACCATGCGATCTACTACTACAAAAGTCCACGAGTTGGAGAAAGCTCAATCTCCCTTAGAAACTTGTCTTCAATTGATCTGGAATGCCAAGGCGTTGGAACCAAATTGGAGAAGAACCTAGACCGATTTCTGTACCTAGGGGAAGGAAGCTAATGGTTGATGGAGGGATCCAGCTGATAGGCTTAGGACTGCCACAGTCTTACATTATATGAATGCGCCTCTGTTGGAGAATTTTGGCAGGCTGAAAGATATAATAGCGCAGTTCATAGTCAGTCGATACCATGACAGAAATTTTTATTTTGATCTCCCGATCGAAATAAATGACGAACTGATCCACAGAATCACAAGCTTGTCAAACAAAGGAGAGGATGTGCTGACCCAACAGAATCCTAAACTAATCAAAGAATCCATAGAACATCCCTCCGGTAAGAGTTCTAGAGGCTTAGTCATCAATCGGATTAAATATGAAAATTACAAGATAGCTGCTAGAATTGTCTCCACTGCACTATCAAGTTCTAATTGAGAGTTGGATCTTAAGACCGAAATGTTAGAAGTTGTGATGAATATGGCGGCGACAGAAAAAACATACAAGTGGGATGATTTCCTAGCCGAGATAATAAAGAACACATGTTACAAGTGCCAAGAAGATGGGATGGCTATTTGATATCCATCTTTGATCATTTGGATAGCCATGTCGCACCTCTGACCTACGGGAAATAAGGACTTTACAATTGAAATAAATATTTTGATGGAGAACTTTCAATGCTTTACGCATCGAGGCAACCCACTAAGACCTTCGACAGTTAAGATTTGGTTGGAATCTTTGTTTCTAAACCTCAAAACTCAGTCGAATGGATGGAGAGTACACCAGAATGTTAGAAAAAGTCTACCTCTGTTGGCACATATTCAACTGGCACTAGATCATACATTTGTTTGGCATTTGCAGGGTGTAGCTGGGAATGCGCAACCACTCGACTACTACCCTTCGGTCAATGAAATTTTCACGGAGTTGAGTAGGAGGATGAACACAAAGCTAATAATTCCAACACAGGCATGCAAGGCCAATGTACCTTTGGTCGAACCTCTAACTGATTCAGAAAAGGAGGAAGAATATGAAAGTCAACTTTACATGAAAAACTTCACTTTCAGAGAAGAAACAGTTGTTGAGACAAATCCTTTAGCAATAGCTATAGTGCCACATAAAGATCCTCCCGACAGAGGTGACTAGTCTGATGAAAGCACCCACTCAGACAATCCAGAATATGCACTCATGATAGAAAATATTTGAGAAGAACTCTTGATGGCTCAACAAAACAAGGATACAAAAGGAAAAGGGAAAAGGAAGTTGATCATCAAAGAGTCGACGAAAGAGGATGAAGATGAACTGGTGAGTAGTGTGACACAAATTATGGTAGATGCAACAAAGGATAAAGTATCTGTCGACGAGTAGTTCAAGAAATTTGTGGAATAAAAAAAGCCTCAAAATAAATTCAAGGTAACGTTCGAACCACAAGTCGACTTAAAAATCAGTTTCCCTCAACTATATTCGACTACTTGATGGAGGAAATGAATCTTTCCATAATTCTAGTATCTCATCCACCTGCAACTGAATATTCACTCTTTATTCTGAGTATCTTGCAAACCCTTCGCCTTCCCATTCAACAAAAGTTACAATATGATAATGATGTCAATCGGTTTATTTCCAACCTCCCTTCCCTTGTTCCAAACTGGTGAGAACTAATTACCAAGAAACTAGTCCTTGAACTTGCCATACACAAAGCTACCCCATCCGACACCTTGTCAGTCAATGCGTCATCCCGCCTATAGTTTGTATCTACCCAAGTGGTCGGTATGCATGTCAAACATATTCAAAGAAACCCCGACTTAACCAGTCCCTTATTTCTTGGGAAACATGAGAGTTTATCCCAACAAACCTGTTTATCGAAAACCTGTCGAACCAATACAGATTCAATCAACGTTAGAAGTTCTTAATGATATGGATCATTTGATCCCTAAAGTATTGTCACCGGTTGTCAGTCTGGATCCGTTTTGCAGTCCCAATATTCCCCATTCTTCACTAGTAGTTGAGAATCCCCCGTCGTCACCACTAGTTCAAGTGGTTAGTAATAGGTCATCCCCACTCCCTCCCAACGAATCCATATGAGTTCATGAAGAAATACCAGGTAAAGAGACACCAGTTCAAGAAGTCTTTAAAGCATATATTGAAGTACTTGTCCAAGACAATGCAGCAGCAATGAAGCCAACACAAAAAAAAAGCAAAGAAGCTAGCACATCAAGCAAAGAAACTGAAATAGCCATTGGAGCATAAGTAGAACAAAGTTTCAAGAAATCTCAAAAAGACGCAGAAAATTGACCAGCAACGGTCGAGTTACAAAAAGAAGCAGCACAGTAGACTGAGGATTAAATCAAGTCACAAGAGCAAAAGATGAAGCGGTGCAAGGAGAAAATCGGGAAGGAAAAAGAACTGCAGCAGCAGAGGCAACCAAAACATCTCGAATATATTCGACAAGAAAGCACGCTATCTGTACACTTAGATCAATTTGGGCCCATATAGACATATAATCCTGAGCAGGAGACTCAAGTGGAACTTGATATCTTAGACAATGCCATCAAAAGAGAGCAAAGACACTACTGACTTGAAGGAGAAAAACAAGCTAATAAGCTAAAGGAGGACCAAACACAATTTCTGGCTAAGTGTCAAGACTTAGCACAACAAGTTATCCCACTTTCAGCAGTCTCCGACATGACCAGTAGACTTGACACAACATTTCAAATTTTTCAGTCTATCGTGTCGAAGCTACAAGAGGAACTTAGCAAGGAACGACAGAAACAAAAAACCGAAACATCTTCACTATTGTCGGTGCAGTGTGAAGCATTCACATCTGCTCATAATCAGTTGATCAAATGCAACGAGCAGGCCTCTTTAGTTTCCCATGTCCTCTGCAACTAGTACTCACATTACGGCAATATTTTTCGGGAAATGTAGGAGACAAAGGAGCTACTTGATGAACTCCACGAGCAACAACATGAAGCTGATTAGTCACTAATTCAAAGCATAGAATATCAAATACTCATGGAGAACAAAAAATTTGAAAAACTAGAAAAGAAGGAACAGTAATGGATGAGTAAGGCTCGACCTAGCCTCATTAAAGTCAAACAACTTTGTCCTTTACTTAAAAAGATTCTTGCAGTTGCCAAAGAAAAGACCAGTTTTTTCGGCCCAAAATTAATGCACTTACAGAACATGTCGACACAACAAAAGATAGCCAACCTATCGAGCCTGACTACACTCACCATTGATATCCAGAAAATGATGTGTACATGGGAGGAATTTCAACATCAGCTTACTGTTTCAGTTGAAGCTATAATTGAGGTCTATGCTCAACATCAGAATCCGGCCAGTTCCAGTCTTCCACCACAGTAGCAGTTATATATATATATATATATATATATATATATTGTATAAGTTATTTTCCATCTTCTCGTTTCTTCGGGACGAAGAAACATTTTGAGGTGGGGGAGATGTTGGAGGAGCCTAAGTCAGCGTGTCAACTAGGCTGCCCGCCCGACCTATTGTGAATGTGTGTCGACAGATGGGTTGACCGGTCGGGTCGTGTTGGTCAGTTGGGGTCGTGTCGGTCAGTTGAACCGACGAGATGATTACATAACCGATTGTATCTACATATATATAGGCTGTTGAGACATATATTGGACTAACTTAGATTTGTTCTATGTAGTATTCTGCTCTTGCTAGTTAATAAAAGCTTGTGCTTCTCTCTATTGGTCTCTTGTCTCTTGTATCTAGATCATTGTGCATGCTTGTTTATAATATATAATGTATCTCTGATAACTATGTGACCCGTGGGACTACAACACACTGTCAAAATTTTCTATTGAGATAAGCTAAAGGAATGGCCACGCAACAACTCATATACCATGCAACTGACAAACAATTATGGCCACCCAAAACACAGAGCAGGGAACAGAAATAAACATCACAGCCTCAGAATAATATCCCAGCAATGAACACCATCAAATCCCCACTGTACAGAATGGAACCCCAGTGGACCACTACCAGGGTGGCAGAATTCCCATGCAATGGACCTCAACAAGATTACATGGGGTGGTGGAGTAGCCGCAGGAAAATGTAGGTTTGAGCGTCGAAATCATTTAATGCTCCTACCTGCATAACACATGACGTTACATTATTAACCTATGCTATACAATGTCAGGTCACTACCAAGTGGCCTCTAACGTCGCACAAGGGACCTCTCACAGGTACTTGCGTCTCTCCCCTAGTATTATGTATTTTAGTAAAATATTTAGGTCTATATTCTCAAAGGAGAACCGGTTCCCCTCTTCCCAAAGGAGCCAGTTCTATTCAATCAAATAACATGAAGGAGGGTCGTCCCATCACCCCGAGATCACCCTCCTCTAATATTCCAGATAGATTAAATCCCATAGAATTGACAAACTATTCAACATGATGTCACATCTCCTTGTTGCAGAAACCACTACACCCTGACAAAACAACAAAGTATTTCCCCTTTTCTTTTTATACAATTTAATCTTTCTCTAAAGAAAAAGCATACTTAATAACTAGAGCATATAGGAGTCGCCTATGCTCAGAGAGAGACTACTCTGCTATTTGCGTACAACCAATACTGAGAAGGGAGGATCGATTTCTCTACTGAGAATCGCCCATACAATATAGTAAATATTTTAATAAGATTGGGATTGGGTCTCTAAAGATCTCTTCCTATTTTGGCACAATACTAAATAGTCAGCAATATATGTGTGTGTAAGAGAATTATGGATTCGTTTCAAAGGGTCGGTTCTGCAGTTTGGAGTTCTCCCCTCTCCCTTTCATAGCTGCAGCACTAAAATAACCAAAGGAACGGATTCGGTCCCTCATGAGTATGCCGCTCCTTTATTTAAGTATAACCATAACATCAATATAATATATTTTATATGTAGAGATATATCCTATTTAATGCATGGAGATCAAGTCCAGATATATATAATTACCTAGTTAATATATCCTCAGACACAATTCATATAAAACGAAGAATCAACAATAAAGAACCTCGATGGTAATGTACTCTACTTTGCATTACACATTCTACCATATTATATTCATTTCGCATAAGTATGACAATGTGCATTACAGTTACATGTTATCAATGCTGTAATGCATTCAACTCCATTTGCATATTTTTCTTAGTATTCAAGATTTACGATATAATCATCCATCACTATAAAATTCTATAACATAATGTAATCAATTTTACTTCAATGCATATCTATCTTGCATTAGGCCATAGTATTGTTACTCTACTCTTATACTATTTGCAATGTATGCAAAATTTTCATTAACCTATTTGGGTATTTGGGAAATGGTATAAGATTTTTTTCTCCTTTAACTTTGTCCAAGTAAATTAACTATGTTAACCTTATTGATCTTTGATAAAGTACATTCTCATCATTCAATCATATAACTTAATTCTACCAATCTTTTATCATGAACTAGTTGAAGACCTTATCATGAAATGCTTGAAGAACGTTAACTAGAGCGAAGCCATACATTCCAATAAAACATTTGTAACCAATTGCATATTTATCCGTTTCCTAGCTGGTGGGCGATAACAGACTATTAGCCTATGATTGAGTGGAGTGTTGTACCTACACATTCAGTTGCTAGAGACTCGCTAGAAACTCCTAATTCTAGGTAAGTATTAATTATTTACAGCATTGTTCATTGTTGATGTTCAAATGTATAAATATTCTCCATTACGGTATTAATGTTATTTGCTTAATGTTATTTTCTTTTGCTTAAATGAATACTGTATTTCTATGTTGATAAGTAGATATATTATATTCATAGTTTTACAGTTATGAATAAAATGTATACTGAACGTTATATGTTGAAGATGTTCTGAAGCAAGTGAATTATTATTCCTCATGGAATAAAATCATTATGTAAATAAGCAGATTGTCTGAGAGGACAATGACATTTAATATTTATTGCATAATGCATGATGACGTGAGCATTGATTACCCTTGCATTCCTTTTTTTTCCAGCGGAAAAAAGCATACTATTTGTATTCATTCTCGAAATAAATAGTACATGATGGATCGGTCAATAGATAAGCACAAATCACTATATAATCTTTCTTGCGCTACATGTCATGACGTAACAACCCGGACATACACCATTCAAGGATGTTCTGAAATACATAGATATATCCATACAAAATGACAGTATTCCACATCTGTCCAAAATAAACATCCATCTAGGTAATCTAGGAAAAAGTGAGATCCCTTATCCAGAATCTCATCTTCAAAATATTCCTCCCAAATGAGATATCCATCATCTCCAGAAAGTGCTTGTTCGGATAAAATATCAGCAGCATGATTGTGTTCCCTATATATATGTTTGATATCATATGCCATAAAAATTTTCAACTCAGCCTTAATCCTGAAACACCAATGAGTCAATGCAATGATTTGTAGCTTGTAATCACCCAAGACCCATTTAATAGTAAACCTGGAATCACCATATAACTTAATTCTTGGGAATACAAGAAGATTTGCTAGTCGAATTGATGCCCACAATGCTGAAAGTTCAGCCTTCATACTAGTGCCCATTCCACATTTCAGTCGAAAGGTGAAAAAATGATCCTGATTTATAAAAAAATTTCCACCTGCTGCACACTATCCCAAAGTTGCTGCACCATCGAAGAAGATGATAGGATCATTATATAGGATCATTGTATCTTGGTCTGAAAGTACCAGCAATCCTATTTTTGGACTTTTTCTGCAATTGTTTATATGGTAGATAATGATGTAGTATAAGTGCAAGAACACTATCTGCATTTGCCTCCTGTCCATCAAAAATGCACCTATTCCTCATTCTCCAAATTGCCCATGAGATGAAAACTAGTAGTGTGAGATGATCTCCACAGTTTTTGTGCCAAAATCTTAAACTGGTACTATAGTCACCCTGTTTCCAAACTGAGCTACTATTCAGAATGTTACAAATCTTTCCCCAAATGAACAATGTGAAAGTGTAATCCATGAATAGGCGTGTAGCATTTTCTGTCCAATTTTTGCAAAGTGTACATCTACTAGGTCCATGCCATCCCTTCTTTTCCAAATTGTCCCAGGTTTTCAATCTATCCATTAGTACAAACCAAAGAAAACATTTTATTTTTAGTGGAATTTTCCACGTCCATATGACTTTATACCACCACTGCTTTGGAAAGATGCACTTCCTTGTTACCGCAAATACCCTTGCATTCCTTAAGATAGCGTAAATAGGTAAATGATCTCTATAATATAAATAAGGATAAAATGGCTTGAATTAAGGACACCTTACCTTGTTATGTGTTTGATTCAACCATCTAGTGTATCTATTACTTATATGGTAAATTATATTGTTGTATTGTGTATGTTGCGAGAATAACTCGAACATAGAGAAGAAGTATGTCCAACAAGGATGATAATATAAACTTCTTATTTACTTTGAAGTAATAATGAACATTTAGTTTTGAGAATATCGACACATCTAGTTCACCCTTTATATTTCATTATGTTATTATGAGAGCAATGTATTTACTTACTTATGAGATTGACCCAAGTATTAGTATTATTAGTAAAGGGTAAGAGATAATATCTTAATTACATGCAAATTAGTAATTGACAATCCAAGAATATGTCATTCTCTTATAAACATGTGCAAGATATCTTATAGCTCTTCTCAATTAATAGTTTTGGTTTTTATATGCCAATTATGGTTAACTTATTAATGAGGCTAAAACATTTTTTTTCTTATGTGCGTCTTGATTAGAAGTTAAAGGGAAAAAAATTGCATACCCCATACCTTGAATGCCTAATGAGGGTATTGGGTATGTTACAATAATCATGGTATGTTTTGCACTCTTGTCCTATTTTTCTTTTCCGTCCATGATTTTACCTCCACGTAGGATTTGGGACCCTCCTCCCATCTTATAAGCTCCTTACAGGTCACAACACTCATCCTATGGTCTTTTACTAGGATATGGCCAACCTATGAGTAGTTTAGGGTGGACGAAATAATAGGCCTAGTAGCCTAGGTCATGGATAGTTTGATCACACAAATATAATATTCAAATTTGTAGGTTGTGACAAATATCATATTGCATTTTGAGATCCAATATTTGTTTCAAAGAATAGAGAATGTTGAATTCATGAATGCCAAATTACAACCAAATTTGCAGTCCCTTACCCACATAGTCCTAGAGTTGGAATCCAAAATTTTGATTCCGAAACAATAGGTTATTGACAACAAAGTATAGGACATTCTACATTCCTTGGGGGATATTGTCCACATGAAAGAACTGGATAGAAGAATAAACATGAGGAAATATGCTTCCAATAGGCCTTATTCGAAAGAGAGAATGAGATGTAGGAAAACCCCCCAATTCTTAGGTTTGTTTCATTAAGGCAAGAAACAAAGCTCGTTTGGCATGCATGGTGGTTGAAGAGATAGTTTAGGCCAAACTTATAGAGGAGCACACGAGGTGAGCTTGTGAACTAAACTTGAAGGTGAGAGAACTCCCACCTATGCATTTAACTATTTTAGACCCCATGAAGGAATGTGCTTTGTTTCTTTAGGATTCCTTGTGATTTTGACCTAAACCCAAAGAGTGCATCGTTTGGTTTAAAATACACTCTCTTTTTTTATTTATATCTTAAGAGGTTTCCTACATGACTTGTAGGTGAATTATAAACTCTCCCCCATAGATATTCCTTGGTTTTGACTTCACATAGTTCCAAGTTGCCAAGTACAAACAATAAAAAGAACATGTTGCAACTACATGAGAGGTTGGAAAATGGGCTCTAATCAAAGGTAATAGAGTGGTCATTTGAGATTTCAACCCTACTATCCCTAGGTGGAATCCTCTTGTAAATACAAAATTATGCCCTCATACATTCAAGATATTAGTTGGGTGTTGGAATTGTAATGGGATTTTTTTTTTCTTTGGCCTCTATATACTATGCACTTTGACCACCATATATTTTATTTTTAACCAAAAGCCATGCTAGTCCGTCCAATATCATAACAAAATACCCATGTTATCGTTACCTCTAAATTTACATGCAAGAGACCCATAGTTTTAAGAGCATTCATGATTTCATGGGTGTCATGTGTTTGTTTTGGGATTCTCTTGAGGGTAGTGTCACCCTAATTTCCTCTTATTAGTATTCAAGGTTCATTTATTAGTATTCAAGGTTCATTTGGGTATGTGTTAGAAACATGTTCCCACTACCTTATTAAATATACATTGTTGTATATTATTTCCACTCCACTTTGCATGTTTTTTCCCATAGGGATTCAAACATGGACCCCATTAGGACTTGTATGTTACATTATCCAATTGTCATGTTTAAGGAAGGTTTAATTATGATATTTGTTTCCAAGATAGATATCATTTCGATGGAATGTACAAAGTAATTGTTTTAAAACTTTTATGTATGAACATAGGCTAGGATAAAAATTAATTACATATATATCGCACAAATGAAGCTTATATATCTCACGACAATGTACAAGACATGGCATAGACATAAAATTTGAATTTAAACATAACACGCACACTTTATGTAACACTTTAAAAATTCCTACTTACATAACTATGTGTCACCTCCTATCCTAATGTTCTAGGATGGATTTAGATTCAGAGTAAGCAAGCTTGTCATATGGAAGTAGTTAAACCATGGCTAATGTTACATTTTCCCACTTTTCTCAATATGTCTATATTTCAAGGCCCACTACTGTATGTTACAGACAATCGTGGATGATGAAATTAAATACATAGATAGAACCTTTTCTATAAATTACAATTATGTAATTTTAAATAATTTTTTGTTTCTTGTGATGTAATTGCTTACCAAAAAAAACACCTATTGGTGTTTCAGTCATAACATTTTCATTTCTCAACCATCTCATAAAAAAATCATATGTTGCACTACTAGACACCTACCTCTACATGCTATAAAAGATCCAATCATTCATCATTACATTAATACCTTCAAAAGATGCACCAACACTTGGTGAACTTATTGCAAGGTCTCCTAACATAGATAATAAAACAAAATAAAACATGCTAATTTTATTTTGAAAAAGTAACACTGCACTAGTAGGTTTTCATATATGGATTCCATCATTTAAGCACTCAAAGGTTGCATGAAAAAGGACATATACCTTATAATTTGGCAAAAAATAATATGGTGATGTTTGTAAAAATCATAATGAGCTAGTTATCAAAATTTTGAATAAACAAAATTTGTAAAATAAACATATATATTAATGCCATTTCTATAAATATTTTAGCCATCATTATATGTATATATATATGCTTAAATTAAACTGATTTTTTTTTAGCAATATGTATGAATTATTTAAAATGTTTTTAATTCAATTGAAAAATATTTATTTAAAGTGAAAATATTATTTCAATAAATATAAAAATATAATATCAATAAAATGAAAAATGAAAAAAAAACTAAATTTTGGAAAAGAAGTGGACCTTCTAATTAAAAATACTTATGCATTTAAAAACTATTAATAAAATCTTCTAACTAAAATAATAATAAAAGGTTTAATGGTTATTCTAAAATGTTATGTAAGAGTTTTGAAATATTGTTTATTTTAAATTATGTTTATGTATTTGGTTTTTAGTTTCCTTGAAATCGTATTGTAAAAGGATTAGAAATTAAGTTTAAATCTATATTTTATTTTATTACAATTTAATTTAGGATTGAAATATTGTTTATTTTAAATTATGTTATTTATTTGGTTTTTTTCTTTTCTTATTAAAGAATTGAAATATTGTTTATTTTAAATTATGTTCATGTATTTGGTTTTTTCTTTTCTTTAAATTGTAGTAAAGATTGGAAACTAAACTAAAATTTATATATTAATAATAATATAATATTGTATTTTTAAGGTTACTGTTAACTTAAGCGAGATACTAATTTGGTGTCTGAGACCTCCTTATTTGTGAGACAAAAGACATCCTTCTGTTTAGTGATTCTATAAAGATGCACATCTGGAAATTTTAACCTACAACCTTGTAAGAGGAAGCACATGTTATTTCATTATAATTCAATATAAAAAAATTGTTAAAAATTAAAAAAAAATTGATAAAGCTTTGTGTTTGCATAGTTATTTAAAAATCTACTAAAAACTCTGAGTGGTAGGCTAAAATGCCATAATATGCATTAGCTTGAAAGATGTTGTCTAAATACATTAGCTTGAGAGATTTAACATTTGGTAAGAGTGGTAGGTTAGGTTACTATATTAGTTTAAATATTATTATATTCTTATTGTTACATTAATTTAAATTGTTGAAAAGTAAGTTTTGTATTTTTTAAGATTAGTTTAAATCTCTAACAAAATATTGTAAGCTTTGATTTTTGACGTGAGTTAAAATTTATGTAGTTAAATCAATTAAAAAAGGATAAAAGATAATGACAAGAGGTGAATTAAAATTTTTAATAAAGTATGTGATGAATTACAAATATCAAGGATAATGATCGATAGGTACGAGCATGCCATTTTCGTGACTACACCATAACTAACTGTTCACGCCATGATTCTACTGCACCGCCAAGGTCATGCGCTTGGTGTTGTTTAGCATACAATTTTCATGAACACCATAGAGCTAACTGTTACGCGAGATCAAATATCCCTTTAAATGATGGATTATAATGAGTTTGAAGAGGTAGTTTTGCCAAATGTATGGGAGATTGTTGCAGAGTTTTATTTTGGGGACCGTAACTGATACACTTGTGTGGGGAAATGTTGTTCCACTTTTGATTGTTTCGATTGTTAGTGGTTACCTGGGAGTTATGGTTGTGGCCGATTGGAATGGGTAGGATTGGAAAGAAATGTATTTTAATAATAGTAATGATTTTTTTCTTCGCTTCTTATTTGGAAGCCAGCTTTTACCATGACGGCTGTGAAGGCAAACATGTACAAAATTGTTTTAGGAATATAAAGTATATTTATTCCAACATGATTTTTAAATCTTTTGTGAGCTTTATGTGTACTTTGAAATCTTTGTAATGTGACTAAGTTGTTTTGAAATATTTGTAATGTGACTAAGTTGTTTTAAGTAGCCGTATAAAATACAAGGGGAACCTTGATTATGATCATATTCACATATGGATGATATGATTCTACACATGATAATTTCGGATGATATGATTCTACACATGATAATTTCCAGATTATGACAGAAACAAAGTGTTTTGATATTGCAAATTTTGAATTAAAAATATTTGTTATTCGAAAATTAGAATAATAAAGTAAGAATCTTCATCGTTTCATCCTTATTATTAGTTTAAGTATAAATATCCTTGTCTCAAAATACGGCCTCTTATACTAATTTTATAAATCAAGATTAACTTTCGAAAGTGCAATCTTTATATAGTAAGAATTTTCATCGTTTCATCCTTATTAGTTTAAATATAAATATCCTTGTCTCAAAATACGGTCTCTTATACTAATTTTATAAATCAAGATTAACTTTCGAAAATGCAATCTTTATATAGTAAGAATCTTCATCGTTTCATCCTTATTATTAGTTTAAATATAAATATCCTTGTCTCAAAATACGGTCTCTTATACTAATTTTATAAATCAAGATTAACTTTCAAAAGTGCAATCTTTTATATATATAGATCGATCTTACATTCAAAACGACGGAATAATCACTCCCCACGGATGATATTTTTCCTTATGAGACTATAGGTATGGACGGAGGATTGACATATCTGGGGTACTTCCTAAAGCCAAATGCATACTTTGTCAATGATTGGTTATGGCTGGTTAAAAAGGTTGAAAATCAGATCCTCTGCTGGCAAAATTGGTGGCTTACCCTGGGTGGAAGGTTGGTCCTTCTAAATTCAGTATTATCTGCTATGGCAATATATTGGTTCAGTCTGGATGTTGTTCTGAAATCAATTCTAAATATGATTCGAAAGGTACCTTTTAATTTCCTCTGGAAGGGACAGTCTACATATCGTCGGTGCCATCTGGTCTCATGGGAAATCATATCTAGACCAAAGGAATCTGGTGGATAGGGGATTAGGAATTTGTATTGGGTTTACCAGGCTCTGCACTTAAAATCACTTCAGCATGGTCTTCATGATGGTGGTTTATGGGGAACCTTGATCCATGATAAATACATCTGTCCTGTCTCTATTGCGACTTGGTTGTGCTCTCACACTCTATTAAAACAAAATTCGTCGGTGGTTTGGATGGGATTGGTTACAATAGTTCCATTATTGTAGCGATGGTTATGCTAGTGGGTTGGCAATGGTTATCAAATACATATTGGATGTGATAAAATTTTGGGTCATCCACATGCAATTTTATCTATGGAAACTATCACGCAGCTACAGAATATGGGTCTTAGGCTCTTAAATCAGATATATGATCATGGGACAAATAATGCTGATAGTGGTGAATGGATGAATGCCACAAGACTTGGACTATGGGGTTCGGTTGCTGATGATTGGGATTCTTATATTGCTGGTCTGAGACATGCTGGCATTCGACTTAATACAGATTTAGATAGTTTATGTTGGGATTATGGCATTGGTGATGGCTCGGTGACAACCTCTCAAGCCTATTCGGCGCTGGCCTTTGAAATTGTGGATGAAAATGCGGTGTGGTGGAAATATAAAATCTGGAAATGGAAACTACCGGTTAGATTAAAGCTTTTCACTTGGCTTGCATTACATTATCGAATCTACAATGGGGAAAGATATTGGGCTCATGGGGGTATTGGCCCTTCTATCTGTTTCCTATGTGTTGGAGCTGAGGAAACCTGCAACCATCTCTTCTCCACCTGTCCTTATACTTTACATTCGTGGGAGGAATTGAAGCTGCAATATGGGCATTATGTGCCATGGAATGGTGAAAACCTTGTAGAATGTTTAGGTGGTTGGCATGAGGTATATAAACTCCATATGCATTATCCGATTAGCTTCATCTGGGGAATTTGGAGGATGAGAAACTCTATACTATTCGACCACAAATCTTACTCTTTTTCTAGATCGGTGGCCTTCATAAAATGCTTCATGGCTAGGATGGTTTGGGAATCAGATACTCCTAGGAGTGCTGCTTTGGAAGCACCGATCCTTGGGCAAAATCAACCGACTGGTTTTTTTGATGGTGCTACCCAGGAGGGGCAATGTGGTGCTGGCTGTTTCATCAAGTGGGATAATGATAGGTGGGCAGAATTATGTTTTGGCTGTGGTGTGGGTAGTAATTCCAGATCAGAACTTATTGCTCTATGGGGTATTCTTCTTTTGGCTTTTGATCTGGATATTAAAATTATTGATATATTTGGCGATTCCAAAGTGATTGTTGATTGGGTACCCATGCGGCATAAACTTCAAATCCCTACTCTTGATACTTGGAAATCAAAGGGTCTGGAGTTTATCCATCGGTTTGATGCTACTTCTATCTGTCATGTGAAGAGAGTCTTCAATCAGAGGGATGATCGACTATCCAAAAGGGGAATTTTGCTGGAAGAAGGTAGTGCCATTTTGAAGATCTATTGCGGCAACCAACTTTTGGAAGAAAAGCACTACTTCATTTACTGATTATCATCTTTTTGTTTTTGCTAGTGGTAGCATTATCTGAGACATATGAAGATAAAAGTCTTAATATCTTCTATAAGTCTATGGATTATCTGCTTTTTAGACGCATGTTATTTTGTATAATTTATAGTAGAGTAGTTGAACTATTATATGGGTGCTCAGGTTTTTAAGAGATTTTCCGATCTGTTTTTACATTTAGAAAGAATATCTATTGGATCAATGCAGGACCAGTTTTTATATGTAATCATCTTTATGAAGGAGCTCAGGTAGTTTCCTTGATTCACTAATGAATAGTAGGAAACTCTTTTTCTTTTGGAAAAAAAAGTGCTGCCAATCTGCCTATGTAATAATTCTACCATAAGCTTTGCCAAAAATAATGTGCCTAGAAAATGACCTTCCTTATGCTTTTAAATCCCAATTAGGGTTTCTAATAGCGTATGGGAATCGAGCCATCTCATCGAACCTAACCCCAATTTTGGTAACTATGAAATAATGATATAATATAATATAATATTGAGTAGGGATGTGATAAAAATATATTAAATAAAATCATAAAAGATTAAATGATATCTTAATTATAAAAAAATTATAAATTTCAAAAAGATAAGATAGACAAATTCCATAATATCTATATAAATTAATTAAATAAACATAACCAAACTTGTACTCATTGAAAACCATATTAATTAATAAGTTAAATAATATGGTATCCACAATTAGTAAATTAAACAAGTATCCAAATATCATAAAAAACATTAATTTTATTTTTATATGATAGAATCATACTGAACACAGTGTGTTTATGCAATTTAGGCCAGAATTACAATCATTACATAGAAAGGAATTACAATCATTACATAGAAAGTCCGCTCCCAAGGAGCAAGTGTGACAAAGCAAGATTTGAACCTGAGTGGAGAGGATAACAACATTCCTCCCAATCACCTGATATACACTCAATTGACTATTTTTATTTTTATTTTATATATGTAAACCTTAAATTTAACTATTATTTTAATTATAATAAAAATTTTAATTTGTTATCTACATAATCATTTTATAATTTTTTTTTAAATACTACCCTTCATCATATTAAATTATAATAAATAAAATATCCAAACTAAAACTATATTATATTCAAAATATGAGAAAAGCAATTCATTAATATTCCATGATTTATCCCCAAAAAAATGAATTGACAATACCATAAAATAAATACATTTTAAAAAAACCAACCATTCTCACAAAATGCAGCACCGCTTTGTGAAACGTGATATCGGTTGCGTCACTTTGTCTTCATATCAAATGTGCCTTTCCCCTACCTGATGCTATTGTGTTGATTGCTTTCATTGTGGAAATTGTTGGTGGTGGAAGTCTTCATTATTTCGGGTTGGAAGTGTCTTTGGCCGAAAGTCAAATCAAATGGATGGTTCTATGATCTTCTAAAAAATGCACTGACTTAAATACTAAATTAGTTCGTCATTTGCAATGTGGTTGGAAGTGCCTCTGTCGGAGTCAAATAAGATGGTTGGTTCTAGGATCTTCGGGAAATGCACTAACTTAAATACTCAATCATGTTGTCATTTGCAACGTTTCTATGGGCTTACAAAAGGAATAATTCACCCATTTTTAAACTGGAAATATGATTTTTTTAATTCGGTTAATGCTGAAAATGTTGTTGAGAATGGGTGAAATTGTTCAACTTTTGGCAAGGCACTTGCAAAACAAAAATTTTTAGCTTACTTTCTCACATGATTGCCTAATATATCAATCTCAACTACACTTACAAAATAATTCACAAAAACTTTACAAAAACTTTAGCTTCAAACTTTGTATTCACCAATCCTTCTGAATTTTTTTAGCTCTATCTTAACTCTAGGCTCACTTTTCTTCTTCACCATTGCAGCATTTTTTTTTGTTACTTTTTCTATTCAACTTCCTTGGGCTTCTTCAAAATGTTCATTCACTTCTTATGATGCAAATCCAATGTTCAAATAATATGCATTGTCATTTCCCTTTAATTTTCTTTTGTTGCTGGGTAGTTTTCACACTTCATTAGAGGATTCTTCATCAACTTTAGCAGTCCTACTACTACTATCCACACCTATTAAAATACAAAAATAAAAGGGTTCAATAAAATACAATTCTTTTTCACATTCTCTTATTCCACATCTCTTGTACCTAGAGATTCTATACATTCAATGCCAATAGTGGTGTTTCCAAGTTTTCTAATGTGACTAAATCTCCTCATCATTATCAACTCATTTAATGTTTTATGCAACATTTTTGTAACCTATTGGATTACATTAGGTTACTACTAGTGCATTGTAATAGATCATCATGTACAAGAACACACATACATAAAGAGCTCAAGAAGAAATAAGAGTAATGGTCATGCGATCAAAAAGTATTCTATTACATTAAGAGGCCATAATGTGCAAAAGGGGTTCATCATATTTATAACATCCTCGCTCAACAACCTATATATGTGATATACAATTGGTTGGACAGTTGTAACTATATAACTATCTGCTAGTTAAGCTAACCGACTTCACTAGGCTCAGGTGACTCTCGATCAGAAGGACCTAGTCTATTTGTTAACTAGTCTTCACCAAAATCTTCCCTACTCCAAAATAGTTCATTGTCATGAAGAGAAAATTGATATGTGAATTTACAAAAATTACAAAATTAGAAAAGACTTTTTAATTTGTCAAGGTTACTAAGAAGTAGACGTTGCACCAAGTGGAGTGGATTCAACTATGGTAGCGGTAGAGATGTTGAGTCGTTGAAAATATTCCCAGTTAGATAGGAAAAGATGGATGTTTTTTATGACTTTGGTGAGCTATGATAGATGCAACAATTTCTCTAGAAATGGTATCTTCTGAAGATTGGACCGAAATACTAGTATTGAAGTTCTACAACCTACATCAATCTATATATTTGGTTGGTTAGATGATTGAATTCCCCCTGCAAAGTCTTGTATTCATGAACTAGTGGGTGTCTTCTTGTCTTGAATATTGTAGAGTAGGTCACGAGATATATAATAACATAGCAGCCCAGGTGCTTCATCCGATAAAGATACTTCGATTTCTCAACAAGAGACAATGGTTCCAACTCATTTCCCATGGTTATTCGATACAACCCCTTCTTTCGTAAGAGGATATCCACTCTTGGATTGCATTTGAAATAATTGAAGGGTGTTAATATATTATTAGAAGGTAGATCCATGGCTGCAAAAAATCTTTTTTGATGGCCGCAAACTTTCTTTAATGGCTACAACAAACTTGCTTCCATGATGGAGCCAAAGGAGCCTTATTCAAACTGAAAAAGTAGTGGTTTTAAAAACCTCTTTTTAAAGGGATAAAAGGACCTTTTTTGGTGGTTTCAAAAGCATGTTTGGTTGCTGCAAAATCCTCCTCAGTTTTCGCAAAATCATGGTTGTGAAAGCCCTTCTCACCCCGCAAAAAAGATTGATAAATAATACTAGCACACCAGCTAGTTTAGCACTGCCTCGCTCTAATACCATATAATATTTGAGCATTCATAGATCTAGATGAAAATTATAGAAAAATATGATGATTAAATCAAGCAAGAAAAGTTGTGCAATAATTAAACTAAACCATTACACAGTAACATTGAAGAGAAGAAGAGACAATGATTGTATTATCAAAGTGATGCATTACTGAAAAGAGGTTACAATATATAGGAGACGAATTCGAATTATGTTAAGGATCATTTTGAATTTTCCATGCTATGCATAGAGGTTTCATGCTATGGAGAGAGTGCTAATTAGGCTTAACTGAGAACATATAACCCTAATTAGTCATTCATGAATTCTTAAATTGACATTAACGGATTAAGGAACTCACTCATCACTTAGTTTAACTGAATAATGTATGTAGTTTCCTAAAATCACTCAAACGCGGACACTACTAGACCAACTAAGGTGCTAATGAGTGTTTGGGGTAGTTGGGTGCCAGTTACGACTTATTTTAGTTTAGTAACTTAAATCTTAACCGCGACACACTTCTAAAATTAGGGAAAAAACCCGAAATCGAGGAATGTGCCCCTTAAAGCAAGGAGGGCACCTCCAAAACTAGGGTTGTGCCTCCTCAGTTATTCAGGAGGTGTTTTTAGGTGTGGTTGTACCCTTTAGACTCATTGACACATGCTCTAAGATATTTATTTACTCAACCAACCAGTGTGTGCACAGTGGTTCAGGTATTAACTTTCAACTAATTCATATATCCATTCAATTAACTATCTAGGATTTTTCATTTTATGTATAAGATTTGGTGTGCATTTCAAAGAAATATCTACAAGTTTTGTAATCACTTCCAGAACATGAGCTGAAACAAACATTTTATGTTGTATAGAGGGAAGCCACAGAGACATAGACCTACGAGGTGCACTTTCACAACCAACAACCAATACTCAATTTATTCCACGAGCATCCTTCTTGATTTAGTTTTGGTTACTTCATAACCAATTCAAACATTACATGGACGTATTTTTAACCTCAAATGCATTGAATGGATTGCAAATTTCTCATTTTGGTAAAGATGCATTATAAATCCAATTCATAAAACATTGTTGCCTATAAAGCTCTATACTAAGACGTGTTACAACTTGATACCATTGTACTAAGTAGTGTTACAGCTCAATAGGACATAATTGATTTAGCTTATAATACTCATAGGTTAACAATTGTAAAAGGAAACCCTACTAAATTTTAAACATATGGATTGTGCAAGTTCTTGTGCCATGGAAATAGTCAATATTGCACCTCGTACAAGGGGTGCATAGAAGTGGGGTACATAGGGTGCACATATATGATTCACATCATCGGATGAGGACAAGTCCCATGGTTTGAATGACAACAATGCTCAAATATATTCTGAGAATAGTCCTATAGAAGAGGTAGAAGATGTGGTTCCATAGTCAATGAAAGTGCCATCATCACCCAGAATGCCAGCAACACCCATATTGCCACCATATTCTACAATGGAAGGTGTCAGTTCAACAAAGAAAATCAATGTTATCAGATGATGGAAAAAAGAAGACACGATGGATAGCCAATTGACAAGAGATAATTCAAGTGATATTCAATTAAAACAGTTGCAAAAAAATATGGGATCGCACTCACATCAACCCATTACTGGATAAATGGCCATACCCATACCAAGTGGAGAGGTCCTCTTACAGTCATGGCTAAATATGAGGAGGAGGTGGTGGTGTGTTGTAAGGAGATGGCCAAATTGAAAATGGGATAGATTTGATACAACTGAAATCAACTATTGCTCAAATCTGTCAGGGGATGTTGAACCCATTCAAAGATGGGTTTCTAGGTAAATCATGGTGGGATGGTTTAAAAAAAAGGCATCCATAGCTAGTGTTGTGAATAGCATAGGTCCTTGATAGAGACAGGGCATTAAATATATTCCCTAAATTTTTTTCCAAGTTCTATGACACTCTTTCTACTGCATATGATAAACACTCTTATGTTCCAGACCATATTTTGAACTATGACAAGATAGGGTTACATGAAGGAAGGAATTGTAGCATGCGGGTAATTCCTAAGAGAGGGAAACAGAACGTGTCAAATATTCTTCCCAAGAGTAGGGAGTGGATAACCACTCTATGATGTGTGAATGCAATTAGTTTGTCAATCCTAGGATTTTATTTGTTTAAAGGTAAAACTAAGCCGCAAAGCTATATCAAAAATTGTGAACCGGAAACATGCATGGATACACATCCCCATGCATGGATGACTAATTAAATTTTCCAGAATCATCTTTTTCACTTCGCAAAATCTATACTAGGCGGTGTCTCCCCTAAAAACAGACACCTACTACTTTTAGATGGTCATGGAAGCCACATTGTTTTGCAAACAGTTGAGGAGGAAAAGAGGTTGGTCATTGACTTGTTAACACTTACTTCTCATACTAGTCACAAGTTTCATCCCTTGGATGTGAGTGTGTTTAGGACATGCAATGATTTTTCAGGTCAAAATGAGTAGCATGGATGGTGAATAACCTAGGGGTAGAGGTAAATAGGTTTGAGTAAGCTGATATTGCAAGTAAGGATTTCAAAAGGGCTCTCACATACTCTAATATCAAGGATGGATTTAGTCAAACATGTATTTGGCCATTGAATTACAATGCTCTTATGCATGACATCGGTTGATGGAGGGAATTTTCTATGGATGGCCAAGAATATGTCGTTGGCGAAGAGCCTGTTGATGTCAAAGAGTATTTGGATGTACAACAAGATGTAGATGTTGTGGATAATATCTTGTCCCTATCTCAAGGAATATTCTGGGGTTTTGGTGATGATGATGATGATGAATATGTCAGCACTACACAATTCAATGACGAAGTAGTGGAAGATACCATCAAGATAGGTGGTCCAGGAGACACACATGTTGATTTTGTAGAACATACTAATGTGGTCGATGGTTGTCGTATTCCAAGTGGAAACAATGACACATTGAAATTGCCAACCCAAGTATCCCAACCATCATGGATGGAAGAGGCCATGATGAACTTGAACATACACATTCGCGATTCCACCAATAATGAAAGCATGAGCATGCCTTCGCATCCAACAGTCGTGTAATATTATATTGTCCATTTTTATGTTGATGGTGGGTCAATAGAAGAACATAACATAGACAATGAGGATGCAATTGGAGAATATACTCTAAAAGAATAACCTCTCCTAGTTGATCCTCAACCACTTCGATGGAACACACTGAGACTTGTCAAATTCCTAAATTTTTTGGTAGAGAGAATGTCAATGCAAGGAAGACAAGGAAATACAAACATTCTCCGATTGGGCTCGAGTTCACAACTTCTCACTTCAAAAGACTACCTAAGCCCTTTGGTTGAATTTGAACAAAAGAAACATGCTTTTTAGGAATTAAAACAAATGAAGAAATATCTCACAAAGGAAAAGAAAGAAGCAAGGATGATTGCAGTTGAACATTGAGCATAAGAAAGGATTGCAAGAGAGACAAATTGACCAGAAAAATAGCACCAGGAACAGTTGGCAATGCATGAAAAGGATGCAGGGAATCCACAACAGATGAACCAAAATTATGCAAGAGCAACTAAGTAAAGGAATATGATGTCCAACACTGCAAGAACAACCAAGGAAAGAAGCATGATGGAAGGATCATTAGAATAATTTGCAAAGAGTACATAATTCTACCAAGATATTATTAACATTCAGATTCCCGGCTATAATTAGTTAGATACACCCCCACCCTCTATTCCTACTACTGCAGGGGACCATTCTATCTTTCCCAATCCAACACGTGCAATTATTTTGAGGGTGTCAAAAACAAATCAGGAATATGTCTATTCATTTCCTCCTTCGTTGCAAGGAGTAAATTAGCCTCAATCCATTGCCACCAGCCCCACCCATCCTGATCAAATATGATCAACAAGGTCATCCTACTTGGCTTAAACAGGAAACACGATAAGAAATGATGGTGAAGGTACCCAACCTCATGAATAAATTATAGGATATCTACTATATAGCCTAACCAAATGCTATGTGTATTTTGTTCTCAAGGCATTTTTTTTTTGAAACTCCAATCAAGCACGATGACGTATTGACATAAACTAAAACCTAGTTCATAGTTTTCACACATACTATAAATCCTAAGCCTTGACATCTACTACAAATAGAGGCATTGTATTTCAGTACTATTAATATAAACTGCAATTGTTTTATTATACATGAGTAGGTTTTATTTATGATTGTTTATTCTCATTTTATTAGGTTTTATTTATGATTGTTTATTCTCATTTTATTATTGTTTAATCATAATGAACAAAGGAATCTAGGTTATAATAATAATCTAGAAAAAAATAACCATTAGCATAATAAATCATAATTAAGCTACCAACACTGATACTAATGCACAATCATCCAATTTTTAAAACTGTCAACAAACACAATGAAAATGTATTCATGACATTTTCTTTTTATGCAACTTCAATCAAGCATGATGATGGCTTGACATAATCTAAAACCAAGTTCAAAGTTTTTACACATACTACAAATCTTGTTGCTTGACATCTACTACAAATATGAATATGAATATGAATATAAAGTTCAAACATCTACTACTACAACATTTTCAGTAATCTGGATATAAAGTGAAGTTGTTTTATCATACATGAGAAAGTTTTATTTATGATTAATCATCTCCGCTAATGAAATCTTAATGACCAAATGAATCCAAGCCATAATAATAATCTAGGCTACAATAATCATAACTATAACGAATCGCAATATTGTTACTAACAATGAATGAAAGAAATGCACATTTATCCATAGTGAAGGACATACAATGCTAAATTAAATAATTGTCAACAAACACAATTACAATGTATTGTCTGCATATCCCTACAAAAAAGTCACGAACTGAAGCCAAAAGAAACGTCTGATTTGTAGTAAACAAAGAAGCATCTATGAAACCCTCCACCACCAACCTTTACAAAAAAAATCTTATAACTAATGTATAACTACTATATAATTATTTAATTAATTAATGGTTCTAATGTTTCTTTAAAAAAAATGGGTGGAAGCATCACCAAATTAGAAAAAGCCCCAAATTACAGTCATGAATATCAACCATACTCAAATAGTATGCAATAACCACACAGAGTTTGAAATACATTCAAGAGACACTCATATTCATCCATGGTATGCAATAACCCTTCTTTCTCCAAACTTTTAGACCAACGGTGTCATGCATACAAACTCTCCTTACATCGAGAGACACCACAAAGATATCAACAAGCTGAATCATCATATAATTAGCGAGAAAACAGTCTGCAATAACCATACAAGGTCTAAAATAAATTTAAGAGACACCCATAATCCACCACGTCGGTTGGACAGAACCAATGTCAAGAATGTCATTAACATGCAACCATTGTTTCACCAAAATTTCATACAAACATACCCCAAAAACCTCCTTAAGACTAGAGAAACCCTAAAAATGAAAACAAGTTTAGGAATTTCAATAGTATATGTCATTATCACAAATACAACGCCACTGTCACAAAAACAAAGCAAGTTCATCCCTGAAACCAAGCAAGGATAACAATTACAATGCCAATACAACCAAAAAAACCCACTGAGGACGACGAGAGATACCCAAAAATACCCACTAAGGATGGCCAGAGAAACCCAAACAAAACTACTACTAGAGATAGCCATGAAACCACAGAGAAAATGTCTGAAAGAGATAATGAAATCATCCAGATGCTGGTGTAAAGTGTTGATAAAAACTGTACAAAAACTAGTAAGGACAAAACCCTACCAATGAAACCCCATGGAAACACCAGTTGTAGGATGCTTGAAGTTGAGGCCAATCGAACCGCCACTCAAATCGCCATCGAGCAAAAAATGAACCACCTCTATTGTCAGATACAACCCACAGCAACAAATGACTAAAAAACTGTGAGCTCAGGGCGAACGAAGACCAAGACCAACTTCAACTTCCATCCAATCCACAACTGCAACAAAATGTAGCAATGGGTCAGCAAACACAAAAAGGGAAACAACAGGGAAATAGTTTCCAAAAAACCCACAAGTTACATGTTCTGTGATGACCTCCTTGAATCCGTAACTGGAACAGAAGTGTACAGGCACTAAGCCAGCTAGGCTCGTCAACTAGAAGAAAAAAAAATTCAAAATATTCTTCTGAGACAAACCAAAGGAATGGTCGCGTCACAACTCATACCCCATGCAACTGACAGACAAATATGGCCACCCAAAACATAGAGCAGGTCGTACAAATAAACGTCAAAACAACCTTAGAGTAATCTTCCACCAACGACCACCATCAAATCCCGACTGTAGACAGCATGGAAACCTGGTGGACCACTATTGGGGTGGTAGAATTCCCATGCAATGGACCTGAAGACGATTACAAGGGGTGGTGGAGTAGCTACATGAAAACGCAGGTTTGAGCTTCGAAATCAGCAAGGGAACCCTAGACTTTAATGCTCCTACCTACATAACATGCTACGTTAAGGTCTACCTTCTCAAAGGAGAATCGGTTTGCAGGAGAAAGATTCCCCTCTTCCCATAGGAGTGAGTTCTGGTCAATCAAATAACATGCAGGAGGGTCGTCCCATCACCGTGAGATCACCTTCCTCTAATATTCAAGATAGATTAAATCCCATAGAATCAACAAACGATTCAGCAAGATGGCTCGTCACCTTAATGCAGAAGCCGCCACTCCGTGACAAAACAAGAGAGTATTTCCCTTTTTCTTTTTATACAATTATAATCTTTCTCTACAACAAAAGAATACTTAATAACCAGAAGAGATGGGAGTCACCTCTCCCAAGAGAGAGACCACTCTTATATTTGAGTGTAACCAATACTAAGAAGGGAGGATCGATTTCTCTCGTGAGAATCGCCCATACATTATTGTAAATATTTTAACAAGATTGGGATCGGGTTTATAAATATTGGTTCCTCTTTGGGCACACTACTAAATAGTCAGTAATATATGTGTGTAAGAGAATTATGGAGTCATTTCATAGGGTCGGTGAACTCAACTTTGTAGTCCTCCTTGTTAGGGTTTACATGAGCATACATATTTTAATTTGTGAGAGAAATAAATAGAAATAACAAGCATACACTTGAGACACAAAATATGCTTTGGAAATTCCATACGGGGAAAACCAACACCTAATGAAGATCTTCATTACATGGCCAAACCGACCATCCGGGCCAAGTGAACTAGCCACCGCTTACCTGTAGGCCGCTTTACAATGGAGCCTCCTCGAGCCTTTTATAGGCTTTATTACATGCAATACTTTGGGCCAATACCATGGGCTACAACAAACCATGTGCCCAAAACATGTGTTGGACCTAACCAACTTTGACTCATTCCCGAGTCAAGGTTAACCCTAACAATCCTCCCTTTAAACTTGACTTGGAGTAATCACCAACCCCCTCAAAGTTTTAACCTAGGAATCTCACATACACCCCCCTCATATTCCCTTTTACATGCAAACTAATCCAGTTTTTTTCATGTGTCTTCATGGTGACTACACCATCACCATCAGTTTCTTCAACCTATCGCTTTTCCATGCTTGCTTTCTTGCTCATTTTTTCGCCATACACCTTTTAAAATACTTATCTTACTTCTCATGTGCAAAATTTTCATAACCTTTCTCTAACTTTACCATGACTCATAAAAGCATTGGAATTTCAAGCACCCTCATTTAATTCCTTATACCTAATATGAACATAAGAAATATGTCTCACCATGAGAACTTTATAATGACAAACCCAAAAATTCCAAACTTACATACATAAATTTTTTACTTCTCTTCATGGCATGCCATTTTTAGCATTTTCTCCATGCCCAAATTTTACCACGATTTCTGTCCTTGAGATTACTTTCTTCAATGTTTTCATGATCTTCTCTTCACGTTGTCTCTAGAATTTGGAATGGTGGCTCCACTATGTATTGCGGCCCATCTAAATGTGGCGTGTCTTCCTCCTAGCCGACCTATGGGTCCAGCCCCCATTTCTTAAAGGCAGATCCACTTTGCAGATCGAGCAACTCACGACTGTGACTTACGGCGGTGGTGGCAAGGGTGGCCTTGTTGGGATTTGGAAAAGCACGGATCTCTTCTATGATGGCAGCTCGCTCCGGGCATGTCCACAACAAACCTGCGACCACACACGCAGTTGGGTTTTCTACCTCTGCGTCTGGACAACACAATGGCACCACCGGTAGCGTGGGATCGTTTGGATGCTCCCTCTCTGAGCGGTGGCTCCTCCACAGAGGTCTCGTCCTGCAAAACCGGCTTAGGCACAACCTTGGCGGCTGACTCCTTCACGCGGGATGCTCTCCTCCTGCAGCTCTCCACTGCTCCCAGTCTCACTTCACTCGCGGCTCCTGACTGCTTCTCTAGTCGACCTCTTCCACCACCGCACAGCCTTCACGGCTGGCTCCTCCACGCCTCCTGCCAAAGGTGCAGCTGCTCCACCAAAAAAATCGTCATCGGTAGCAGCAGTAGGCTCTCGAACTCGGCGTCCACAGTGTCGGTATCCAGCAGCAGCAGGCTCTTCCACAATTTTCAGGGATGGCGGCATACTCACTCGATAACTGCTTTCTTTCCCACTTCACGCGCTTCACCTCTTTCTTTGAGATGGCGGTAACTTTCAGGAATGGCGGCTCTTCACCCGAGCTCTTTCTCATCAATATTCACGCTACCAAAAGGATCTATGTCTTCTTCCATTGGTTCCATCAGCCATTTTCAGATCTGCTACTTCACACCTTGCAAATTGTTCATGCGGCTAGGGTTACTTCAATGGGAAGTCTTGCAGCCCGTATTCTTTATCGGTCAACCATATATATGTTCTTCATGCCGCCTTCCAGAGCGCCTTTCCTCTAAGTGGTGGTTGGCTTTGTTGTGAGATTTGTAATCATCTCAAATATGCCAGATCTGCAAACCACTAAAAGCACAACGATTTACCTCTGCACACTTACAACATTACTCGGGCACAATTACGGGCACAATTACGAGCACAACAACAGCAATACTCTAACCATGGCTCTTATACCACTAGTTAGGGTTTATACGAGCATACATATTTTAATTTGCTAGAGAAATAAACGGAAATAATAAGCATGTACTTGAGACACATAATGTACCCTCGAAAACCAGTACTCAATGAAGATATTCATTACATGGCGAAACCGGCCATCTGGGCAAGTGAGCTAGCCACCACTCACCTCCAAGCCACTTTACAATGGAGCCTCCTCAAACCTTTTATAGGCTTTATTACATGCAATACCTTGTGCCAATACAATGGGCTACAACAAACCATGTACCCAAAACATGTGCTGGATCTAACTAACTCTGACTCATTCCCAAGTTAAGGTTAACCCTAACACACCCCTCTCCCTTTAAATAATGCAACATTAAAATAACCAATAAAACGATTCGGTCCTTCATGAGGATGTTGCTTCTTTATTTAAATATAACCAGAACATCAATATAATATATTTTATATGTAAAGATATGTCCTATTTAATGACTAGATACATATAATTACCTAGTTAATATATCCTCTGACACAATTCTTAGAAAAAGAAGAATCAACAATAAATAACTTGGGTATATATCGCTCCCTTCTCTCAATGTAGGGATGTCAGGCCCCTCACATTGTCCACTCACCATGGAAGCAAGAACATCAAGCTGTGCAAAATCATCCTCCTCCTTTCAATGGGAACATTTAATACAATGGATTCTCCATTAGTGGGATTGATTTTCCTTTTAAATGGACATACACACAATGCCAACTCAAAAAGAATCATGCCACTCTTTCACAAGTTTATCTTCAAATATTATGGGGATGGATCTCTTTGCCAATAAGCCACCCTCCACAAACACATACCTAGATATAACTTAACAAAAACTAATCGATAGATATAACTTAAAAAAAAATAATCGTATATGTTCTTTCTTGAGAGAGAGTTCCCCTCAAATTGTTCAACCCATGATACAATCAAAACCACGTAGATGAATTGTAGACTCCCACACAAAGTACATCAACCCAAAATCAATCTTAGAGGGTCCTTAACTTAATAACCGTCCACCATTACCACTTGTATTCCACTTTGCATTACGCATTCTAGCATATTATAATTATTTTGCATAAGTATGACAATGTGCATTATAGTTACATGTTACCAATGTTGTAATGCATTCAATTCCGTTTGCAAGTTTTTCGATTTACTATACAATCGTGAATCTCTATAAAATTCTATACAATAATGCGATCAGTTTTACTTTAATGTATACTTACTTTGATTTTGTCATAATCTATTAAGTAAGTATGTGAGTTAATTATGCTATAATGTTATAATGTTGTAAGTATGTGAGTTAATTAGGCTTAATGTACACAAATCTAAAATGGGTAAGAAAAAAAAAAAATTCTTTTAAATTTGTTCAAGTAAACTAACTATCTTAACCTTATTCATCTTTGATAAAGTACATTCTCATCAGTCGTTACATTCCAATAAAACATTTGTAACCAATTACATCTTTATTAGTTTCCTAGCTTAGGGGTGGCAACATTATTAAAATATTAAATAACATCTTTATCCTATGGCTGAGTGGAACATTATAGCCACACATTGAATCTCGAGAAACTCCTCATTCTAGTTAAATAAATTATTTATTTACTGCATTGTTATTACTAATGCTCAAATGCATAAATATTCTTCATTATGATATTAATGTTATTTGCGTGTGCTTAAATGAATACTATTATTTCTATGATGATAATATTGTCCCAATGAAGTAATACTTTTACGGTTATGAATAGTTATACTTCCTGTGAAACCATTATGTAAATATGTAGATTGTACCTCACGACAATGACATTTAATATTTCTTGTATACTACATGATGACGTGAGGAGTGATTACCCTTGCATTCCTTGGGATACTGTAAATGGGTAAATGATCTCTATATTACAAACAAGGTGAGCAGCATAGCTGCAAGTCCCTTCCTATAATATTTGATTTATAAGTTGGAGATCATGAAAGATTTATATGGAGGATATTATGAAAATGTATGCATGATTGTGATAGTATTGTAGTTTGTAGTATTTGAACTTAGTAGGGAAGTGTAATTCATCTCTAGAAATATGAATTTGATTAACTTTATTTTTAAGTATTTGTTGATGCGGGGAGGAAGAACTTTGAAGTCTACATAGATCTGCATAGTTAATAATAAAAGTATCTTCATATTTCATAAAGTAGTCTTTAGGATATCCTAAGTATGCTTTAAGATATAGTATGTATCATGTAGTCTCTATAATAGTAAGTATCTGTTGTTGCGGGGAGGAAGGACTTTGAACTCTACATATATTTTCATAGTTAATAATAAATGTATCTTCATATTTAATAAAACATTCTTTAGGATATCCTAAGTATGCATTAATATATAGTATGTATCTTGTAGTCTCTATAATAGAGAGTGACAGAATTAGAATTTCTCTTTTAGTCTTTATAGTTAACCAGACTCAAGTGTTAATATATTTATTTGTTAGAGTAAGAAATAGATAGTAAATATCATCCTTTATAGTCTTTTTATCGTCCTTTGAGACGAGCTCTAAAGAAATATCCACTGTAAATAAGATAAAGAACAAAAATCCATATAGGAAAATATATATTAAATGTAAATTGATGGGATGATTACAATGTAAAGAGGGGGACAATATAAATACAATCCTAAGGGGCACCTTTGATGACTATTCACAAGGGTTATGTGCCTTAGTTAATTATTGTTAATTTTATTATTAATATTATTATTTAATATTTATATATTTTAGGTTTTGTACATTGCCTCCCCTTAAGAATGATTTGTCCTCAAAGCATAATTTGAAGACTTCTCTTTAGCTCTTATTCTCTTTCGTAATGTCTTCTCAATATCTTTTGTGCTTGTAACTACGACACTTACGAAACAAGACGATATAATTTCCAAATTCCTGAGATTATGTGTTGCATCTTTTAGGAAGTGATCCACCCCAAATCTACTTTTATTGGAACTATTTGATGATCAACTATTCGAATAGAACTTCTCATTTTAGCCTTCAATCCAAGTTGTCGATTTTATCTATGTTCTTTCTCAATGTTGTAGTAAGGTTGTCTGTAAATAGAGTATTGTTTATTTTTCTCTTGATGTTTTTGTTGGTCATAATGACACTTATGATTTGTATAACAATAATGCATCCTAATTTTTTGTGATTTTTCTTTGGAACCATCTTCTTCGGATGTTAGTAATTTGTCATTATAAGCATTCTTCTAAATTTGAGCACTAATTGACTCTATATTGGTTCCCTATTTTGGTGTATGACTTTGAGAGTTGATGACTTCTCTATTGGTCGAGCCATCATTTTGTTGATTAATGATCCTTTGCAATCTAACTCTTCATTGAAAGATTTCTTATCACACCTTAGCTTTCTAACTTGTATAAGTAAGTCATGATTATGTCTTTTTAAGCATAAGAGTTATTCCTTTGACTTGTCGACTTGTTAAGATCCTAGTGGGCGGCCTTCACTAACACCTCGAGGTTTTGGTGTAACGGTTCGTATCATTTGGTATCAGATCCTCCACCTAGGTTCAAGTCACAGAGCGGGTGGCAACGTCGGCATTGCAGTGTTCGCCCGGGGCTCGTACAGCGCAAAGGGGACACCACCGTACGGGCGCACATCCAGCCCAGAGTCTGGATTGCAGAAGCGTGGTGGGATGTTAAGATCCTAGTGGGCGGCCTTCACTAACACCTTGAGGTTTTGGTGTAACGGTTCGTATCACGACTTCATTTTGATTGTCTTGACTTTTGTGCTCTATTTATTTTAAGATTTTAATTTGCTCTAGAAATTCCTTATTATCCTTTTTTAAGGAAGAGTTTTCTTCATTTTTTCCCGATAATTCTTTTTGAAGATCTTGATTCTCCTCTTCTAAATTTTGATTATGTTGTGCTTTATCCTTCGCCTTCTTGATTTGAAGAAGCAATTTCTTATTATGATCTCTTAGACGAGAGATCTCTTCACCTTTTTCTAGTAAAATTTTGTCATCTTTCTTCTTGAAATTTTCATTTTCCCTTAGTAATTTCTGATTGTGATAATTCTCACTTTTTAATTTCATGATTTGAGTAAGAAACTCCTTATTTTTTTTTCTAGATAAGAGTTTTGTTTCCTTACTATCTTACATAGTATAGATTCACATTGTGAAGATTCCATCTCTTTTAAATAACTTGTTCATTTTCCTTGTAATTAATAAGCACACAAATGTGTGATAAACCCCCAAAATTGATACAAAATAGTGCTTAAAATCTTCTTTAATAAAAATTGTGTTTATATATAAGTTTCTTTATATATTTTTTTCATTTTTAAAAAATATTAAGCTCCATGCACTATAATAATAACTTTTTTGAAGAGTTAAATGGACTTTTTTAAGCTTTATGTTTAGGTGTCTCTTTCCAAATGGAGACCTTATCTCTTTCCAATCTAAGTCCTATTAACACCTTTATAACACCTTTATATGTATAAATATAGTAATAATTTAATATACTGTATTATATATATAGATAATTTATAATCTTAATAATAAGGAAACTTGCTCCTTATATTCTTTAATTAATCACTTGATTTTTGTGCCGAGAGGCTCTCTACAACCCAGTATGAGGGAGATCTTGTTAATCAAGTGTTTGTCGAGTTTGTCCAGTAACAAAATAATACAAAGTAAACAAAAAAGAATAATACAAAGTAAAAAGTATATATGAGACTTAAACTAGAGAATTCCGAGCTTAGGATTAGGTGGTAAATATTATGTCGATGATAAACAAAAAATAATAATACAACGTAAAAAGTAAATATGAGACTTAAACTAGAGAGTTTACTTTTTACTTTTAATACAAAGTAAGAAGTAAATATGAGAATTTAGAGTGTTTGTTGAGTAACAAAATAATACAAAGTAAACAAAAAAGAATAATACAAAGTAAAAAGTAATAAATATTATGTGGGCCATAAACAAAAAAGAATAATATCAGGTAAAAAGTAAATATGAGACTTAAACTATAGACTTTAAAGCTTAGGATTAGGTGGCTCAGGTATTGCACTCAAGGAGCTATTTAAGAAGAGGTTTGCACCTCAAGAGATTTGATCCCTCTTGAAGCTTGATAAAACCAAGGATTTGGATCTAGGCTGATTGTACCTCACTTGAAATTTATATGGTAATTTTTTTTTTTTATTAACCTTTGTGACCCTTCGCTTAAATTAAAATACTTCTTTATTTATATTCTCCTCCAAAATAACTTTGTTAAATGCTTTTATGTTACTGGTGTTATCTTTTTTAGGCACTTCTTATTTCCTATGACGTAGAGAGGTTATCCCCTTTTTTTTTCTGATTTTGATGTTTAATTTTTCTTGGCCCGTGAGTATTTCTTTCATATTTGCAGCAAGGTAATTCTTCTTTTAGCATAAAGTTTGAATGGCCAAGGTCCGATTTATGTCAAAAACCTAGTTATTCAAAGGAACTGTGAATATATTTTTATGTGGTATCCAATGGCTTGAATATGATCAAAGACCTATTGAGGAAACAGCTGAAATTTATGAGTGTGGCTAATGGCCAATTCAGACAAGGTCTGAAAAATAGAAAGGTTGGTCAATGACTTATTAACGGAAATCTGAATTTTTTTAGACAAGGTCTAATAAACTGTGGCCAAGGATTGGGAATAAAACTTAGTTTTGATACTAAATAAGAGAAACAAAGTTAGCTTTAGAGAAATATCCACTTTAAATGAGATAGAGAACAAAAATCCATATAGGAAAATATATATTAAATGTAAATTGATGCGATGATTACAATGTAAAGAGAGAGCCCATATAAATACAATCCTAAGGGGCACCTTTAATGACTTTTCACACGAGTTATGTATCTTGGTTAATTATTGTTAATTTTTATTATTATTATTATTATTATTTAATATTTATATATTTTAGATTTGTTACAATCTTATAGTACAGTCCTTAGTAGAATTTATATATAGGAACTATCATCATTTATTCTGTTTTTAGTTAGTTATTAATGTAGAGTATTTATATTTCTTAGGGAGGGATTATATAGTTTTATAGTTGGAAGAATTTGTATCATTTTTATATTTCAAGAGTACGATATTCTTATTATTAGTATTAATGTATAGGAATAGATAAAAAAACATATTTTCTTAAAACCTTTCTTTATCTACAGAATTAATAATAATGAACAACCTATAACTATAATAATTCCAACTATAGCTATAAATAGGTGAAGGACTGAAACTTCATCCACTTCTTGTTTTCATCGCGAATGATACAACAACAATTGTAGCAGATCTCTTTCTTAAGTCTTAGTTCTTTGAAAAATCTAAAGAAAAAAAGTCTTAATTCTTTGAAAAATCTAAAGAAAAAAAGCCATGTTTCAAAATTCCAAGTCCAGTTTGTAATTTCGTTTTGTTCACTCTATTACATGTGTGATTCGAGACTACGATTTCATTTAAATGACCTTTCTTTATTTTATTGAATGAGTGAAATGGGAAGAAAAGGACCCTGGCATTCGTCGAGTAAAAGAATCTATTAAAAATCTTTACTCAAAGAGACTTTGGTCGAGTCCGTTCAGATCCTTGTGGACAGTACCAAATAAAAATAGATGAATGCTCATACTTTCATTACAATTTTTTATGAAGCACCAATACAATTTTTTATATATTTTGAAAGCAGTGCCATTGCTAATTTAGTTGTGAAGAAATACATGATTTATTGAGTTCCCTACTAATAAAAATCGCAGTCATCTTGGTCAATGACTTATAAAAATCGCAGTCATCTTGGTCAATGACTTATGAGAGATTTCATCGCACACACAGTCTTGAATATATCCTTTAAAGTTGGTATGTGAAAGGAAAAATATTATCCCAAGGATACAACAGTTGTGACTAACTTTCATGAGTGTAGATTACCCAATAAATTCAGGCTAAGGGCCACAGCTACGTGGCAGCTGATAGGTATGAACCTTAGATTTGTTAACGGAAAGACACACACGTGGAGGCCATGCATAGAGTATGGATCAGTGTAGGCTTGAAACACGCCCATCTCCCAGGTGACATCCTCTCTTGTCCCGATTTGTTCTCTAGTATTCAACGTTGGAGAGTTGCTTGTTATTGTGCCCTATTACCACAATGGGTGCCTGCAACTTCGCGAGACTGTTCCTGCATGAAATTTCTTATTAGCTATCCTGCACAGTCCACATATATCCATAAATGGAGGGCTGGACATCATACAGTATATCAGGGCTGACAGACAAGAGCGTATTTTCCATATAGTCTTGCATATGTAATGACAGACAAGGGCCTCTTGACGATGAATGTCCACTAATTAAGGTTCTGCAGTCTCCTTCGGCACATAGGGAAAGCGAATAACATATATATACAGATGGAAACAGTTCCAGAGTCTCCTTAGGCACATAGGGAAAGCAAATAACATATATACAGATGGAAACATGGGAGAGGCAAGCTAGCTATGGAACAAGATCTTTAAAATATTTTTTCTACAAACTAGACTACTACACAATAATTAGATACAGGTATTTCTAGATCGGTCACTTACAGACTCTATAATTATCATTATTTTTTTTGAATAAAAATAAAAATTGAAGTTAATACAAAATGATTCATATGCTAAATTTGTCACTTACCGTGCCCCAATTCAAACCCTCCATTATCATGCCCTAATACAGAACTTCCGTTGCATTCATCATCGCTAATGGCAACCGCAGCTTATTCTCTGATCTATTAACGAGTTTGTCGTAAGCGCTTATGGCCCGCCCCGGTGAAAGTATATATTTAACCTTCCCCCTGAACCACTTGATCTCATATTAACCCCTGCATTGGAGTTAAAGGCCAGAAGGATTTAGGCAACAGGATATCACAACGGGATCTTTACCAAAGCTAATTCGGTATATAATTGGGATTGAGATCTTTGCACGCACCGTGGCGCTTACTTATTAACCTAAAGGAAGGACCGAACGATCGATTCAATTAGCTCCACTCGCGATCGATAGAGTGCTTTTCTGATCTATTGTCTTTGTTTGTGTTTGTTTGTGTATCAATGAATGTATTGTTTTCCTTTGCATAGTATTGACTATCTGCTATATGTACTATAGGTGAATCTGCAACTGCAATCCGACAATAGAGCTATGAGGCAATGGTTTGAAATCAATTCTAAAACAATATATAGAATCTCAATCAAATCTGTTACAATCTCAACATGCACAACGTATGGACTTCTAGACCTCGAAGCGTGCCTAATGTCCTGAGCATGCATGAGGTGTTACAACCTCAACATGCCAAAAATGCTTGACATGTTACAACCCCAACACCCTAAGTGCAACACCCAAAGTGCAAGTTCATAGAAAAAGTTTTAATAAACATTAAAAGTTAGTTAACTAATGTTAACTTGGAGATATCATTAATGCATCTCCCAAATTTAAACGATGGACGCTGAGAAAAATGTAAGAGAAATGTTAAATAAGCATAAGTTTAAACTTTCAAATTAATGAAAAATCAAGGTCGGCCCTTAATGAAAAATCAAGGTCGCTCCTGGATATGAGGCCAAATAAGAGCAAGAAGTGACCAATTAGTTTGGTGAAAGTTCTATTATTTTTTATGATTAAAACTTAGGTTAAAAATTTAAGAGTCACATTGATATTTTTGGAGAGATTATTAGTCCATGTTGTTTCCTAGCATATACTAATAAGGATAAAATGGTTTGAATTAAAATAAAAAGTATTGAGTAATTAATGACAACTTATCTTGTTATGTTATTTCTTCAACCATCTAATGTATCATTGGACATCATTGGACATGGGAGAGAAGTATAAACAACTATAATGATGATAAAATAAACAACCATCATTAAGATCTAATATTTTAAATAATTTAAAAACATATATATTAATTTCATTTATATAAACATTTTAACCATATATATATCCATTTTTTTTAATGCTTAATTTAGAAAGGAAAAAAGATTTAACCTTTTTAATAATATGTGTGAATTGTTTAAAATATTTTTAATTAAAATGAAAAATAATATTTCAATAAATATAATATTAATAATTGAAAATGAAAATAAAAAACTAAAATTTGAAAAAAAAATGAACTTTGTAATTAAAAATATTTTTACATTTAAAAATTATTAATAAATTTTTCCAACTCAAATAATAATAATAATAATAAAAAGTTTCATGGTTATTCTAAAATGTTATATAAGTGTTTTGAAATATTGTTTATTTTAAATTGTATTGATATATTTAGTTTGTTTCGTTGAAATTGTAATAAAGATAGAAAACCAAGTTAAAATTTATATACTATTTTATTATAATTTAATATAGAAAAAATTAGATGAATATCAAATTGAAATACATTTTAAACGTAAAGTTTTTAAATTGTTTGTGATCGATAAAGCTTTGTGTTTGTTGTCTAAATATATTAGCTTGAGAGATTTACCATTTGCTAGGAGTGGTAGGTTAGACCGTTAGATTACTATACGACGCATTAGTGTAAGCATTATTATATTGTTATTGTTATATTAATTTGAATTGATGGAAAGTAAGTTTTGTATTAATTTGAATGGATGGAAAGTAAGTTTTGTATTTTTTAAGATTAATTTAAATTTCTAATAAAATATATTAAGTTTTTTATTTTTTAAGTGAGTTCATCTTTTTAATAAAATATGTATATTAATTAATTAAAAAGATAAAAAATAATGACAAGGAGGTGAATTCAAATATTTAATAAAATATGTGTTGAATTAAAAATATAAAGGATAATGATCGTCGGGTGGGCATGCATTTTCGTGACTACAACATAACTAACCTTCCTGTTCACGGCATGATTCTACTGTACCGCTAAGGTCATGCGTTTTGTGTTTATACTGCACGGCTGAGGTCATGCGTTTGGTGTTGTTTAGTGTTACCCGAGATCAAATCTCTCTTTAAATGATGGATTTGTGGTCTAATCAGTTTGAAGAGGTAGTTTTTCCAAATCCTATGTGAGATTGTCATTTTCTCGAGTTTTATAGGTAGTTCAAACCTATAACTGACGCAGTTTGGAAATGTTGTTCCACTTAGTGATAGTTGGTTGTAACTTGGGAGTTATGGCTGTGGCCGATTGGAATGGGTAGGATTGGAAAGAAATGTATTTTAAAATACATTGATTTTGTTCGCCCTCGAACTTCAGGGATAAATCCAATTGCCACATTAGAACTCGTTCTGGGTAAATTCCCTAGTGAAAAGGTGGCCTATGCAAGATGGGAATTTGGGTTGCTGGAAGGCATTCACCCTCCTACCCTCAGGTGTTCTTTTAAATGGGAAAAGCTTGACGAAGAATAAATGATGGCTTTGACTGCAAACATGAAATTTATAACAATGTTCAAAATTGTTTTATGAATATAAAGTATCTTCAAATCTTTGTGAGCTTGATCTGTATTTTGAAATCTTTGCAATGTGCATTCTCAGTTATACGTAAGTTGCATTCTCTGCGATATTGTTTTAGGTAGCCGTATAAAATACAATGCAAAGCTTGATTCTGATCGGATTCACATATGGATAATATGATTCTGCAGATAATAGGTCTCACACAAACAAAGCTTTTTGATATTGCAAAATTTGAACTTACATTATTTGTTGTTTGAAAAAAAAAATCTTGATAATTTCATTTTTATTATTTTAAATATAAATATCCTCGTGTCAAATACACACTCTCTTATACTTTATATTTATATTTATATATATATATATATATATATATATATTCAGGGTTAGACACTCATATTACTTTCGAAACAGTGCATGAGAGAATATATATATATATATATATTCAGGGTTAGACACTCATATTACTTTCGAAACACTGCAGGAGAGAACAATCACTGCCCACTGGTTTAAGTTCTTTCAGTGCGGCCAATCTGCCTATCGTAAGCTATACCAAAAATAATGATCCTAGAAAACTAGTGGGAGTCTATTGGGAGTCTATAAAATCATAAAAGATTAAATGTTTATTATAATTATAAAAAAATTGTAAATTTCAAAGAAATAAAAATAAACAAATTCCATAATATATATGAAATAATAAATTGGAAATAGTAAAATTTCTATTCACTAAATAAAAATAATATCAATTAGTAAATTAGATAATATATGACATCTACAATTAGTAAATTAAAAAAGTATCGAAACTTTATTAAAAAAAAGTTTTAATTTATTGCAATATATGTATTGAATTTTAGATATTTTTAGTTTAAATATATATCTTTTAATTTGAATTTTAATTTAAAATACATTGTTTATTAATATTTTTATTAGTTTACATGACAAAATAATAACTATCATTCATATTGAACAAGGAGCATATACATTTATTATTAATATTTTGTATTTTGTATATGTAAATATTTAAGTATTAAATTTTCTTACAAAAAAATATTGTAAATTTTTATTTTCATACACTTTTATAATCATTTTTTTTAAATATTACTCTTGATTTCAATCATATATGTTCATCATATTAGATTATAATAAATAAAATATCCAAATTAAAACTATAATATATTCGAAATATAATCTAAGAAAAACAATTTATTAATATTCCAAGATTTATAAAAAAAAAAAACCAAAAATACCATAAAATAAATACATTTAAAAAAACCAACCACTTTCACAAAATGCCGCACCACTTGGTGAAACGTTATATCGGCTGTCACTTTGTTCTCACATCAGATGTGCCTTTCCCCAACGTGCTGTGATTTCATTGATCATTGTCGAATTTGTTGGGGTAGAAGCATGGAGGGGACAATAACTGAAGGCATTTTTATTAAACAAAAACAAAATACATACAACTCCAATTTTCTGGAGTCTTCATTATTTCCGGGTGGAAGTGCCTTTGTCCGAAGTCAAATCAGATGGGCGGTTCTAGGATCGTCTGGACCATGCACAGACTTGAACACTAAATCAGTTCGTCATATGCAACATGGCTGAAAGTGCCTTTGCCGAAGTCAAATAAGATGGGCGGTTCTAGGATAGGAAATGCACCGACTTAAATAGTGAATCAGGTTAAATAAACATAAACATAAAATGGTTAAATAAAATACAATTCTTTTTCACATTCTCTTATTCCACATCTCTTGTACCTAGAGCTGTTACACATGCAATGTAAATAGTAAATAAAATACAATTCTTTTTCACATTCTCTTATTCCACATCTCTCGTACCTAGAGCTGCTACACATGCAATGTAAATCTCCTCATCATTATCAACTTATTTATTGTTTTATTTAGCATTGTTGTAATCTACTTGATTACATTAGGTTACCATTAATGCATTATAATAGATAATCATGTACAAGAATAAGCATACATAAAGATGTAATATCTTGATTTTGACTCTGTTGCATTAAAATTGTAAATGATGTAATATCGTTATAAAAATCGTGGTGGGTATCTCAAGGCCAATGCCCTGCCATCGTGGTTAGCCTGCTAGCTAGGCGCAATAGAAATCGTAAATATCATGTAAATATATATTTTAATAAAATACCCACAACTAGCTATGTAATATGGGGGCATGATTTTTACAAGGAATAGCCAGGGAAAACATTAAAAACCTTGGACCAATAATGTCAAGCCAAGTGTCAATGTCAGAACCCATAAACCACTAACTACCCATTTTGACTTATACACCCAAGCATTTATTTCTTCCAAGAGGTGGTTGAGGTAATTATTACTTTGGAAAATGGAGAGAAATTTTTGACATTGAGGATCAATGGCTATTCATGAATAATTGTAACATCCCGAAAAATACCGAAAATTTTAAAATAGCATTAATTAATGAATTTGTTAATGCGGAACATATAAATATAGTGAATTCTCTTAACTAAGATAATTAATAAGATGACACGTCGAATGTCTCATAATAAAAATATGATGTATTTGTATTTTCTATTTCAGATTTAAATGGATGCTAATCTCTTTAACGAAAGACATTTTATGATTGTAACACAAGATTACAAGTTTCAAATCTGTTTAAGTTCTAAAAGTAACTACATGCCATACATAGGTTTGTATCATTATAATTGTCTTGATAATGTGCTGACTGTTTGTTTTGTATGATGATGAAGGGGTCCTACGAGGTACCGTGCGGTTTACTTAGCTACGTTTAGCTAAGGCATTTGAATCTTGTTTCCATGTGCAGAACGCAAGTAAAAAATTCTACGACAAACATGAGTTAAGAGTACATGTGTCTTTCAATTCATCGTCAATGTAATATGAAAATGCTAAGTACTTCCTTGCAAAACAGTTACTGGAGGTATGGATATTTTGGTTCCAATTCTAGTTTTGCATGCTAGCTTACAAACTCTTTAGTGTTATTAAAATCACATCGTCATTTTGTTTTTACAATGCTATATTTATTATCTATGAAAATCATCTTAAAATAACTACTATTATCAATATCGAAGCAATAAGACCAATGTCCATTTGTAATTCTATTTGAAATCTTGTGGAAGTAGTGTTTATACTAATTCAAATGAAACTATCATTATATTTTTACATGAATAAGATCTTGAAACTATACCTATAGTCTCATGCTTATCATTTGATTTAACACTACAAAGTTAATATAGGAAATATATAGTGATTAGTGCTTATGCTATGAACTTAGCATTAGAGTGTGTATCAATACCACTTAAACAATACTTATAGTATCACATTTATCATTTGATTTGGCAATACATTTGATTTGACAATACATAGTTAATATAGGAATTACATAGTGAATATAGTGCTTATGCTGTGAACTTAGCATTACAAAGGATATCATTACAACTTAACTATACCTAAATGACTATACCTATATTATTGGAAAGAAATATATATAATCTAACGTAACTATGCACTTTCGCACCATACAATAGCATGTGACTATTATCACGATGCCTGGCATAGTAAACCTCTAGAACTATTATAAAATGTGCACTATGGATCTAACGCTAGAATGATTTCGATGGTGACAAGGTATTAAAGCTCGTACTTGGCATGCTTTCGAACTGGCAATGACAGGTCCTAACATTAATGTCGCTCAACTGTTAAGTGAGGTGGAAGATTTGTTGGATGTCTCCACGTGATTGAGTTTGTGATATGCACCTTATATTGTTGAGCTGTGCCATGCACCAGCCTTCGGTCTGCTGATTTGGAAACATGATAGATGTAACAATCAATGCAGTATTGATTTCAATCGTCGCTCGAATATCAACGTGCCCGATTGGCAGCTAATCCACCATTGATCTACATAAGATCTAGGGCTCAGAACGAAACCCTAGTCTTGCATTGGTAAGTAATGAAAATTGGTTTTCCTGTCTTCATTGTTGTGTTTTAGTGGTAAGGTAGAAGAGCCGACTGTGTTGCTACAATGTAGGGTTTAAAGTTTTTTGTGAGGAGGACTCCTTCCTTGGTTTCGAACCTTGGACCTATGAGAGATAGTTTAAATGTTACAGGATTTAGGATCTTATGCAATGAAGCCAACGATACAGCCATTACAGTCGTGAGGAGGTTCTTCTGTCAATTTGTTTGATGTAATTCGACCTGGGGTTCAATTCCAATTTATGAAATGGTCTTCTGAGTTTTGAACTCGTGTTGCTACAAATGCCATCAGGCTTCGTCATTATGCTGGTGTGAGGTGTCTAAGTTCAGGAGCTTTGATGTTAAAGGTGATTTTTCAATGATAAAAACAATCATACAGTAATACTTAGTTTTATATCTGCATTTCTTGTTTTTAACCTTTCCGAACTGTAACTGGCATGTACCCACTTTGTTGGAGGATTTCTATGCATAAGATTTGGAATGGGGATGCTGCATCTACTTCCTAGTAAGCCTCAGTGGTTCTTGAAACCTCGTAGGTGCCTTTGGCATGGTTTAGTTGGTGATTACAGTCTAACGAGAGTTGGAAGAATACCACTATGTTGGACTAATGGCCGAGCGTTAAGTTTTAATTTGAATAATACAATGAAGAGGATAAACCCTCAATGTTTAAGTTGTTATTCGGCTCTGTGATGCTTGGTTGTGTCATTTGAAAAAGACTTTGAACTTGTGTTTGCACTACTGTTTGTTAAGGGTAAAACCCTGTGTATTTTTTGGAACCCTGAACTCATTTTAGTGCTTCTAGTTGATAAGGGATAGACCCTATGTAATGTTGGAACTTTGAAAGGTCCGTAATGTAAACTCTGTTAAAGTTTTACTTATAATTTTGAATGTGAAACCAAGAGCCGAGGGCTCACTTGCTCCTATAAGACAATGGCTCATTTTGCATTGAAATGTTTTGTTTGAAATAAAGGTTGAGAATCATTTGTATGCCTGTTGGTTTGGTTTCAAATAACCATAGTTGTCTCTGGCCGAAAGTAGTGGGTTGCACAACTATTGATAGATAGGCCCGTACTTCATTATCATTTTTGGAATTCAAGTTCAAAATAATGCTTTGGTAAAGTTGGTCTTTGTATGTTTTTAAATGCCAATTCCATAAGGTTCGATCTTGTTTCAATGATGGAAACCCTACCCTATAGGTTTTGTTGGAAACCATGCTTGTCCTGCGAATTCAAGCCCGAGAACTTGGTCTTGACTTGTGGATGTAATTGTTTCGACACTCTGTATGTTTTCTTGCTAGGGTGGTAAGCTATTTGTGAGACATTGATACTAAAATCGTGATTTCTACTAAGTGATATTAATGTCTTATTGATAATCTCGACATGAATAAAAGATAGTATGGTTATATAAAAAAAATTGTTGGTTAGGGTTTGGATACCATGTCTGCTATAACCTCAAAATTAATTGTCTGATGTTGCCATGAATGGCTTGCTAAGAAGTTTATTAAGTGTGTACTAAATAAACATTTAGAATCTAGGCTCTGTGATAACATAGGGTTTTGATTCTACTGTGCAGGTATTTGTATTTAATGATTGAAATCAAATGTGATAATTAGTGATGAAATAATAAGTGTTTACTTATGATTTGTGAGTAACAACTCTGTGTAGAGAATGATTTGCAGCTGCTATATATTTCTTAGAATATGAAGTACTTGAAAACATGGAATTTATATTATTGAAAAGCATATTGTTACTATTTGAAATAGATGGAGTTGAAATGAAAAATATAGATCTGTGTAGACATAAAATGTGTTTCTCTTTTATTTAAGAAATAGAGGAAATGCTATACTTTTGTTTATACTTATGCTATACTATTTCCTGCGTTTTAACTTATGATTGAAATGACATAATTTAACAAGAAAAACTACTATGTTTATCCTTTCATTCAAATGGCATTCTGCCTATCACTCATCTCTATTAATTTTTCTTTTCTGTAGTAGAGTACTATACAGATAATAGTATGGGAAAAATACAGAAAATAATTTAATCATTCATTTAAATTACTGAATCATTCTTGAAACATATCATCTTTAAATCAAAAAATGAAATAGTTTCTTCTGTATAGCTGTAAATAATAATTCTACCATGCAAAAAACATTTAATTGTAAACAAAAGTAAGAACAGTAGAACCTGGTTGACTGTAGGAGAAACAAACAGCCCAAGGAACCTGTTCCCCCCAACCTATTCCTGAAGACAGCCAAATTACTTGCCTTAGGACCCCCAAGCCCATTCACTGAACCACCGGGAGGAATATTCTGTAGAATCCTTAGTACATCAACTTGCAGTAGAATATATATTATCCAGTCATAAAGACTCAGCAGTCAAAGAGACCTGCACCAACACCTCTATTTTTCCTTCTCAGAATAACTAGCAAACTCACAATTGCACTCTCACGTAGCCTCCCTATTCGAATCTCTCAGTGATCACCTGATGCACTTGAGGAATATTTCTGCATAAAATATTGTAGGAGCTGCCTGCCCAATTCGAATTGCCTTATCTAGGCTGCCTAGTCCTTTTAGTGGTTAACTCATCATTAATGAGTTGATTGCTCTCTTCCACCCACCTGGGGTATAATGCCACAAATTTTGAGGTAGTTTTCCCATAACCAACAGCTAGTGGTGGAGTGCAAATGTTTCCATCTGTCCCATGCCTTCTAACAGCTTCCATTCCTCCTAGTGGGTCATTGAACACTCATTTAACAGTTCCCTTGGGTGTTTGTCTCCTATTTTAATTTATTAAATAATAATAATCAGAAATTACAATCATCCTTGACCAAACTTGGTCATAATTACAAAGCTTTGTAATTATAATTTAACATAAATTATTTTGAAAATAAAATAATATTCTCAAAATTTGGGTAGGTGACAATAATAGTTTCACGATCAGTGAAATTTTTGTTGTGACTGCATGTTATTTGTGAACTTTGTTCAAGTACCCTTCTTATCAATTTTGTAGAGAGTCTCTCAAGTGGATATTCTACCTTTTTCTACCCTCACCAATCTTATAGCCATCATCGCATATCCCTTCATCTGATGTGTAGTTCAATGGCCTTCAAACTGCAGGGTGTTTCTGACTCCAATGCACAATGGTACTACACTATCTACAGTTAATTTGTTGCCTTTCCCTTTCGTGATTTAGTCTATTTGATCCACCACATTCCAACCAAGTTATTTCAACTTAAGATGTGTTAGCCATGCCCTCTCAGCAGTCGGAGTGCATCTTTTAGCACTAAAAGTTCATATCCTATCTATTACACTTGGGAATTATCAAGAATCCTTCTCCAATTATTCATTCATCTATTTAAAAAAAATAGGAAATTACATAAGAGACTCTAAGTCTCTAAGTTGTAGAAGATTCCACTTGTCTTTGTGAAGTCAAAAGTGACTTCACATTTGAGCCTATGCTCGTGCATCAGGCATTTATTTTCACTGAATGCACCTTGATGTAGCAACAAAGAAAATCATATAAAAGATGAGATGGATATATATATATAGATATATATATATATATAGATAGATAGATATATAGATATATATAAGATGAATGAAGAAGGGAAAATGAAGGAGTGAGGGAAGAAAAAGAATAATAATGCTGGAGCTTAGTCAGTTAGAGAAAACAAATGCACTATCAGTGGAATGCTGGAATCATTACAACACTCAATGTGTAGGACAACCTGAAATTGAAGAGTCTTTGTTCATAAGTAAATTCCCCTAAACAGGACAATCAACTAGGGTAGGAGGATAGAAATTATCCCCAACAATGTACTCTGTCAAGTTAAAACCCCCAAAGGGCACTAAAGGACCATTAAGTCTTGCACCTTCCTCACATAATCTATAATAATAAAAGAAATAATTTTTTAATGTACCGACATCATTATAGGACTAGGAAAACCCATGTAAATGTCAAGGGAGTGCAAATTACTAGCTACAAAGGCATGGAAAAACAAACTATAGTTGTGCTCAGAGTTGCACCAATAAATGGATGACTCATTGTATTGAAGCTCAAGTTTTACATGGGTTGCATCTATTTCCGCACAACAATTTGGAAAGCCCTATTTAAGGAAAAATACCTCCTTAATATTCTCAAGTGAAGTTGCACCTATTGGCCACTATATAAACTTTGATGCCTTCTTTTGTATTCAAAATATAAATTTCTTGACCACTTTGACCATTGTTAGAATGTGATTTTGAAAAATTGAGGAACACATGGTGACTTCTACAAACTAAAATTAAAAAATCAAATATGTAGATTAATGTTAGAAGGACAACAATTTTTTGGTCTATTGATGTAAGAAGCAGTTGTGTTTAGAAGAAAGTAATATTGGGCTATAGATATTTCCTGTTGATCAAAAGTCATGAATTGAACATGTCATGAAACAAACTAAGAAGATATACATGCATGATGCAAATTTCAAACATGAATGATACCAACAGAAAGGCACATCACATTGTCATCTCAACTCTCATTTGTATAACTTACCAATCCTCTAACCCTTTTGCAATCTTCCAAGCATTTTTGAGCTTCATGAACTGCCACCTTGAAATCTCGCAACCATTTTTCCATAGCTATTATCTCCTGCTCATCAGCTACAAAAAGAAAAAATGATGTAGTCATGAAAAAAAACATAGATTTTATATATTGGGTCACTTCCAAATAACTATCCCACTAGTAGTTTCATTTAAAAAAACTATCAGATAGCCTTATTACTCGATCTACCTAAACAAATGATCTGTTATAAATCTTCAGAAATAAATCATATAACATATCAAATGCATAGATTCATTTTCAGATTCGATCAAATACTATTAGCTGCTCGCCTTTCATATTATGGTTGTGAGTTGTATGCATTTCTCAATAAGGCACAACCACTGCCAACTAAATCCTGAAGCATATGGACTTGATTGATCACCTTCAACAAATCCTCCAAAATAATAGCCTCCGATCCACAAAGCTTCAAGAAAAACTCCAAGGATTCCACCACTGGCGTGTATCATGTTCAGGAATACTCTACTTCACTTTACCAACTTAATCAACACCTACATCTATCACCTTTATGAATATTCCTCCTCTAAGCTGAGAAATAATTGCTACAAGAGAGGCCCCAAATCCATAACCAACTAGAAGAAGTAGTTTTTGCACACTTAGTTTGTATGATGGACATACTCAAGTCGGAAAAAGCTTGTAAAACACTAGCAAATGTATTTGATTTTGGTTTCAAACATGTTGCTTTCATTTGTTGAAACAGAGTGATAGCCTCCTCCAAATACCCATTCTAATTGCATCTAGCTATAAACATTGTCCAACAAACCATTGCTAGATTTGATGGGAATTGATCTATGTACTCAGGCGCCAACATCTTGAATAATGTCTTCCCATTGTTGTTAGATATGTTCTCTCTTGCGAACCGGTTAATAGTTAATAGAACCATTATATCTCTCATGTCTAGAGGTAGAAAAACATCTTTCTCTTTCCTTTTCAAATGCACACAGAACCCATCAAAATGCCCTCCATCATTACTATCCTTGAAATAACATTTCATCAGCGCATTTTCCAAACACATTGCATGCATTCTCTATGCTGCCAAATTTTCCAAGCATGTCTACAAGGGCATTATCAATAAAGACATAATACTGACTAAGCCCACTCTTAGTGATTTGTACATGGATCTCCATGAACTATTTCAGAGCTACTTGCCATATGCAATACTCGATCATTGAAAATGGACCTTAGGTGAGGAGGCCAAAACGACCATAAGAGGTCATTGTCATGTTTAACATATTTGTTGATGTTCAGGCTAGAAGAGAAGATTTCTTCTTCACTTCGTTAGGCGCTTTACTCCTTACTACTCACCCATTACAACATGAAATGGGTCTAGCTCAAAAGATGGATCTATTGAAGGATATCATAACTTCACATGTAAATCAATCCACTCGTTAGACAAGAGGAATCATTCAGATCCCCAATAGACACTACTATCCCCTAATTAGATATGAGGGACAAGATGACTTTATTGCACCCTGCAGCAAAAGATGAATTTACACATGATCGATCGGTATGGTCTCATCTATGATCCAAGGGTTGATTGAATGGATCGGTACTAGCTGGACTCACCCTTATGAATGAGGAATAAATTTGTGTAGTGTTTGCTCATTTGACCAAAATTAAAATTTCAATTTTTTTGGAAGATGGAATTTTATGGATCCCATGCAAAGTCGGGGTTAGGTGTTGGTGTGATTATCGAAAGGCACTTGCAACCAAACCTGATTTGCAAAACTATGGTGAAGGTATTAGAGTTGCGTCTCATACCTGTAAGTCACACTTGTCGAAAAAGCTCTATCACCTCTTCACCACACTATTTTGCACATGTCGTGAAATCATGGATGTCCAAGAGAACATAGGGGAATTGTATGAAATATCCTCCAGGGCTTCTTTCGTAAATATCCAGCAATCAATTTTAAGAAAGTTTGGATCCCAAAGTTTGGGAATTTTGTTTTTTTGAATTTAGTGTAATGGTGTTTTTAGCCAAATCAAATTTCAATGTTCTTATGGAAGCTTTATGGATTATTATAATTTTTTATTTATATTAACATTTTTTACCTCCTCGACCACATTAGAACACTTAATAAGAATTCATATGCCACTTGTCATCAACTATTCAATCACTTAAATAACAATGCCCAATGTATTTGTAGCAACTGCTATAATTCCACCACTACAATGGTTCATTGAACAATGCAAATACATAAACAATGTGGAGGATATAGATGGACATCACTCGTGTAATGTCCCGATTCAAATAATTGCATAGTAAGACAATCCCATCAATCCTACTAGTTTCCTAGGTTGGATGGGCACATGTGGAATTGTAATAAGGAAGCTAATAAATGATGTTTAGACATTAGAAGGGTTCAAGTATTTAATAAATATGGTGAATAAATAAATTCAAGAGAAATTCTAGGTGGCAAGTGGTTTTGGAGACATATGGAGGGTTTGGGACCCACACTAGCTTGATTTTTCAATGACACATAACATCTCTCTCTTGCCAATTCGAATTCATGGGAAGGTGAACACCCTTGGGTGAGTTGGTAAGTCATAACACATGGAATTGAGAATATTAAGTCGAATTGGGATGGATTGGTAACCTCCATGGAAGATAAAGAGTCAAATTGGAAGTTTGTGGACACTTGGGCTAGATTCCCTAGCCCCTATGACACCAATGAAGGAGAATCTATGACAACTATGACAAATTGCAGACCTGACCTCTGAGATCTGACCATTATGACATGTCAGCCCCAAAAATAGTCTCAACTAAGGTGCTCATGGGAGTGGAATAAGCCAAAGAGATTCAAATTCGAATTTGGGAGAAGATGGAAGGTTGGAACTAGGAGACAAGTGGCAAATGTGGAATATTTCCTAAGTGGAAATCTCTTGAATATATTGAGAGGATTTCGACCCTTAGAAGGATAATTTTGGCTATAAAATGTAGAAATCAAGTATGAGAATGGTTTTTGATGATTTGACAAAAATTGCATTTGTGAAGAGAGAGCTAGTGGATGACTAGTTCCTTACCTTAGCCAATTTCAAGGGTGAAAGATTCCCATCCAAGTTGGTTTTTGGGGAGGCCACTCAGGCCTTTCATGGAGCTTTAATGGATTTTTATTTGTAGGTACCAGATATAGGGAAGCTCATGGTTTTTTTTAGTGCAGCACCATCTCTCAACCATCTCTAGTTTTGAAGGCATATTCATGCTCCTTGAGGGAGGACGTTTTTGGTGAGCTATTGTGCTTCTTGGGAGAGATTATATTGATGTATTTCTGATTTTAATAGCATTATATACTCTTTTATTCACCTTCAGGAAGTCTCAGGTCGAAATACCAAGTGGTTGTGTGTAAAAATGAAGATTAATGAGCAAACAATGTCCATTTCCCCACTACATTGATGTATGCCATTATAATGATGATGATTTCGCATAAAGGAATGTTTCTATGATATATTTGTAATGAGTGGACTTCCATTAATGTGTGTTACAAGTTTCATATTCAATAATTGAGAATTTTAATCCATTATACTCAGTTTATTTGCATTTGAAGAAGATTTGGTGCCATTTCCCCAAGGGTCGAATTTTTGGTTTTTGTTGTTGTTTGGGAGAGGGTTGGAACAGAACTTATAACTAATGAATGATGCATTTGGGACCTTAATAAAATCCCTGAAACATCCCCTACCTATTTTTAGAAATTCGAGTGGGTTTGGAAGCATTTGGGAAGCTCTTTTCAGTACTTACCCCAGGGGGATTTGAACCCCAAATTACTAGTAAAATTGTATACTTGAACCAAAATATTAAGAGAGTTTGAAGAGGTATTTTGGTGGCCATATACAATCCCTGAACATCATATTTAAGTCCTAATATCAGTAATACACCTTCCCTGAATATTTGGGACCATTTGGACCAAAATTGGGGCCTACGCATCAAAACTAGTCAAAGGTCGAAATTGGGGAAAAAGTGGAAAATTAGGCATTTTCTTAAAATTTTAAAAAAGGGACACTACAAGTGGTATCAGAGCATGGTATTGGAACCTGATGGTATTAACAAGAATCCAAACAAATAAACCACCACCCTTTGAATCAGTAGTTGAAGAAGTTTTGGTTGAAGAAGAGATAGTAGCAGAAAAATAAGTTTTTTCTAAAACAATGGGTAGAGAGGAGGAGGAAAAATTAAGACATAAGGAGGAATTGATTGAAGCCTTAAAACCATGTTTTGAAGGAATGACCATGGTTATTCTAGAGATGAATAAACAAATGATGAAAAGTTTCGAATTGTTGGGTAGCCAACTTTCAGGCAAAGGGATGATAGGAGATGACAGTGGTTCACATTCAAGGGAAAAGATAAAAGGGAGTGAGCATATTTTTTCAAGCACGGGACCACATAATAGACTTGATGAATTCCAAAGCACACGAAGGCATACTGCACCTAGATTTCTCACATCCAAATAAGAGCCCAATATTGAGGTGGATTATAAGAAACTAGTAAATGATTGGAATGATTTGAATGAAGAGGGTAAAAGAGGTGTACCACTCAGTGACTACATTGATGCTATAAAAAAAATTAAAAGGAGGGAAGACAATAGGAGTCCATTCCAAAACAAAGAATTAAATAGTGCTATTGGAAAAATGTCACTTCCTACTTTTGATGGTTCTTCTCAAAATTCTGTTAACACTTGGGTGCAAATATTGGATGTATATTTTCAGTTGAATCCTATGTTGGAAGAGGATGCATTAAAAATGGCCATTTTGCATTTGGAAGGAAATGCCAATGAATGGTGGTTTCATGGGTTGAAAACCTCGGGTCATAATCAGGTTAAAACATATGGAGAATTTTTTGACAGGGTACTAGAAAGATTTGAACAAAAAGACCCAAAATTGCCTTTCAAAGAACTAGCTCTGTAATGTCCCAAAAATAGCAAAAATTTAAAATTTTTCATGCCTACAATAGTCGTTAATTTACAGTACAAGGATTCATACATTAAATCTAGTATCGTTAAAAACATCCATACTTGCATGAAACAAATGTAAGCCTAATACTTTTATTTAACATGGTCTCTTCAATGTGTGAGTTTAGAACTGCGGAAGCGATGTGGAAACAATATGATGGCATGTTTTTGTTACAATTGTAAATGCTAGTGCAAAATTAGAAATAACACTCTTTACTATTCTAAGAATCATGTGATTGAAATGTGAATGTCTCATGCCACCTTCAGGTGATGAGCTCCTTTGATGGCGGTATGTTGTTCTCATGGTGGGTGTTGTAGCACTCTAGGAAAGGTAATTACATACCTTGGCAGGGTTGCCAGAAGGTATGGGTAAGATTAGTGGTTGCCGGACTTGCTTAGTATATTGCTAATGTCACCCCTTACTTCTATGGTTGCAGGTATATATAATCTGAATGTGCTATCCCTAAAGGGTTGGCCCATACTTTACTATTGGATGCACTTTACTAGGGTGAATGATAATTATTATTAATGGGTATCCCATTACCATGGGAGTTCACAACAAAATTGTCTCCAAGGTGAGATTCACGACTATGAGCCTTTTGTAAATTAAACAAGTGTGGGTTGAGTCCACGACTCCACTATAGCCGTTGTACAAATAATCGAGCCTCAACTATGACAGGGTTAGTGTGGCAATAACTTCACTTTTAATGCGAAGTGGGAGACAGACTGTCATCAAGGGTTTGGTAGCATTTGGGGTTTTTTCCTTAGTCTGGTTTGCGACTTGTTGTTAGTCTATCTGGTTTTGCACTTCATTCGTAAGGTGACTATGTGGGTGCCCTGACCCGAGCAATGCTCGTGGTCAGTGCACTTAGCGTCTGTGGAGCTCGACTGTGGCGTGAATGTCATACTTCTAACAGGTAAGAACAACTCCATACTGTGGTATTTCGACCTTCCTTCTTTTGATTTGAAATCGCAGGGTTGACTAACTAGTAGTACTGGTGGTAATGGCAGTTGATAAAGGCTTTGGTATGGGAGCTACGATGGTTCATGGTGCTGTAGGCATGGCTAGGGTATTGGTAAGTCTAGCTTACCCACTCGTTTCCCTACCTCTCGCACCTCTGATGATGTATGTATGCGTCTTGTCCTGGTTTAGAAAGGAGACTCCCGTAAGGCATTGGCTTTACTAAATCACTTTGGGAAGTCTATTGGTCGGTTATTGGTTGAACCCGGGAAATGTGGGGTTTCAATGTAATTTAAAGCTGGATACGCAGCTGGGAATGTGATGTAAGAATCATTTATGAATCTGGGTCTATTTTGTTGCTCGGCATCTCTAATTTCTGAACAATGTAAATGCTATTTTGTTTCTTGAAAAGAGAACATGACTCCTATTTGGGATATATGGTTGTAATGGCTTTCAAATGGTAGAATTTCTATTCTATTCCTATGTGAGTACAAAACTCTAAGTTTGCACTAGTTCGATTCTAATACTATGCAGTTCCTGCTTAATTTATAGCTGTTGTGCAAAAAATGTCTAAATGATAAAAGGTCTTTGGCGCCTTTAGTTTGGAAACGTAACTAAGATTCGTGTGTTGGTTTCATTTTTGCTTGCTAACTGAGTTGAATAATGCTATGATGCTTCTATGTATACAATGTGTTGCTTGTGGAAACATAGGATATCGAATGAGGTTCTCTGCGCCTCTGTTTCGGTAACGTGGTTAGGATTTGAGTAAGATGGTCTCGATTTACTTACTGTCTTTGTTGATAGAATGAATACTTTGTATGGAGATGGTTTCAAAGGCTGTACTCAGCGTTTTGTTTTGTTTGGGGCCCATGGATCCTGTACGAAATACTTACAAGCTTTTGGGCGTGAGAAAGCCATGGGATTCGACTCTTGACCTCTGTTTTCGATAGGCGTCTGCATTTGTAACTTTCTAGCACTTCTAATCACCGTCGATTTGTACTGCATATTCGTTGGTATTAATTATTGATTTGATAGAGTACTAGGGTCAGTGTATTTGTAAAAGTTCTAGGTTTTCTTGATGTAATAGGGTGATGATTGGTAGCGATAGCTAAGTATGATGTGTGTTTTTCATTGGAAAAGAAAAGTGTGTATGAGTATGTAACGATCTCTGTCCTATCTACCGTATTCGTTTTAAATGTGGTATATATAGTTATTAAAAAGGAAAGAAAGAAACTATTTGGATCGGTAATGGATATATATAGATCAGTCTTTGTTGTAGAATTGGAACATATAGGATACCTACCAAGAATGATGATTGTGTTTTTGTTATGGTTTGTATAACTGGGTTTTCGAATTGTTTAGCATAGTGACTATCATTTTCTACTAAAAGAATTTCGATTTCAGTGGTTAGATAAACATGCTACCTTTCTGATAAAAAATCTATTGATAGATAAGAGAAAAGTGTAAATAGCTTTGACGAATTAAAACAATACTTAAAAATCCCCAGACTTGGAATGTGTTTGACTAGCAAAGGCTAGCTGGCTAGACCTGCTAGGCAATGCCTTAGAATTCTGGGCAATTCTTGAATTTAAAACTAATATATAGAAAAATACTATTTTAACATTTCATTCAAAAAAGAAATTAATTTATTTGAAAGCCTTAGAAGATTTTCGTACCTTCTTATTTCTGTGGCTTGCTCCTGTGGTAATGACCTGCACACTCAGGCAACTAGTTAATAAAAGACTATTGAACCTTTAGTTGGCCTGATAATTGATCTTGGAATGGATGACTTTGCGACTACCACGTTCCTCCCAACCATGATTCTGCAACCATTCCTAGTTCAGTATGAATCCCCCCAAGCTGGTTCTGACATGCAAACTGAGAGATAGAGGCCCTAGATGTGTAGCTGATTCAGATCTGGAAAATTGAGGTGGGAAGGGTTCACTTCTTGGAACAAAGAGTTTTTCTTGACATCATAATACCCAAAAGAAAAAGATTTCCCAAAATTTGGGGTCTGTCCTCCTTAAGTTGACAATCTTGAATTAGGACTGTTGGAATTTACTAGTTTCTTTAAAATAATTTAAATTATAAAATAGAATTTGTTTACTTAACTGCTAGTTATTTTTTTGGAACTAGAACTTCTCAACTTTGTTTGATCAAAGTGTTTTTGATCTTTAATCTTTTCATAATAATAATAATATAATAATTACAATACCATCTAAATATTAATAAAAATATTTAGTAAGTGGCATCCCACTTATGCATAAATATATATATAAAAGGGTAAACATTTATAAAAGAATATATAATTAATAACAATATTATTATTGAAAGCTCCTAATAATAATATTTAGCTTTGTGGACTTTAAACATTTGTTCACACGATGCTTCTTTTAATTCTTTTTAAGGAAAGGGTCCACTTCTTTGGACGGTTTTGGTAAGATGGTAAAGGCACCTCTAGTCTCTCCCTTTGCATGTCAGATTCTCTCGTTTTAACATGGTAGTTCCCGTAGTATTTGATGATAATAAGATTTGTTTAATCAAGTTGGATAGTCATGATAAAACACATAAGTGCTATTTAGAGTCCTCCCGACTCAACACTTGAGAGCTAATAACCCCGAGTGCTCTTGAGAGCCTTTTAACTCAACACTCTCACATGGGCGTTACGCTAGTGCAATTCCAGAGCCTTTGCTCAACACTAGAGCTAGAATGTGGTTGTGAGGCACATCTAGGATATTTAAGTGGCCTCGGATCCGGTAATCATTTCTTTCAAGCTTGGAGTGCTCCAGGGCCTATGCCCAACAGTCAACGTACCTCAAAGCTTAGGCCCAGTACGTAGCAAGAGTCCTCTATATACATTGGGGCTTAGGCTCAGTATATAGGTCATTCATGTGTTTCTGAGTCCACGCTCAACACACTACATAATCATCCCTATGAATCATGCTCTGCACAGTATAATGTAACAAAAGAGAAAATCTCAGTATATCATAGTTTGTAAGAAATTCTCATAATACAACATAGTTTATCCATTCGGGCTTTCCTACGCAGTATATATTCAACAATGAACAAATTAGGGTCCATGCCCAATATATTAACTCATGAAGGAATAAATCAAAACATACTAATGCAATGTCAAAAATAATAAATCACATATACTGGGGTAATGGCTTGATATAACATCATAACATAGTTAGTCAAAAAGTTGGGATATTACATCCTTCCCCGCTTAGAACAACATCGTCCCGGTGTTTCTAGGGACTAGGAATAGAATCATGAAACAAGGTGGGGTATGCCTCTCTCATGGTAGCCTCATTCTCCCAAGTAGCTTCATCTGGTCCAAAGTGCCTCCATTGCACTTTTAGTTGAGTAATGGTCCTCCTCCTAAGCTAGACCTCTCTCTTGTCCAAAATGTTGAGTGGTTCTGGCATGAACTCCCCTTCGAGCTCCACTTGTAATAAGGACCAATCAATAACATGTTTAGTATCGTATACATATTTCTTTAATAAAGATGCATGAAAAACATTATGAACTTTTATATGTGTTGGTAGGGCTAACTCGTACACTACTGGGCCCTTTTTGCCCAATATTTCAAAACCTCCACAAAACCTTGGGGCTAGTTTACCGCAACGCCCCAGGCTCAACGAGCTTCGTTTCGCCTTTATTCTTAGGAAGACATGTTCACCGACTTGGTAGTCTTTGTCCTTTCTTTTCTTGTCCGCGTAACTCTTTTTGCGGTCTTGTGCTTCTTTTCAATTCAGTTGCACCTTGGAGACTAGTTGTTCCAAGTCTTTTAGTAAATCTGGCCCTAGCATAAGTTTGTCCACCGGGCTGTCCCAGGTGACGGGGGTCCGACACTTTCGACCATAGAGTACTTCGAAAGGACTCATTTTGGCCGAGGTTTGATAACCGTTTTGGTATGCAAACTCTGCGAGGTGTAAATAGTCTTCCCACTTAGTGGGATTGTTCATGACATACATTCTCAGCATATCCTCCAAAATTTGGTTAACTCGTTCCGTCTGTCCATCGGTTTGGGGGTGATATGCGGTACTAAACTATAGTTGTGTTTCTAACCTGGAGAACAGTGCTCTACAGAAGTTGCTAGTGAACTTTGTGTCCCGGTCAGAAATAATTGCTTTGGGTATCCCGTGTAACCGGAAAATCTCCTTTAGGAATATTTCCGCAATATGAACTGCCTTGTAGGTAGATTTTACTGGTATAAAATGTGCTTCTTTTGACAGCTTGTCTACTACTACGAAGATGGAGTCGTTCCGTTTCTTACTCTTGGGTAGGCCTGTAATGAAATCTATACTTATGACCTCCCACTTCCATTCTGGAATGGGTAACAGTTGAAGTAGTCCGGAGGGGTGTTAGTGTTTTGCTTTGACCAACTAACATTCTTGACATTTCACAATGAACATTACGATGTCAGCTTTTAGTTTAGGCCAAAAGTAGTGTTTCTTTACTACTGAAATCATCTTTTGATACCTGGGGTGTCCTGAATAGGAGCTCTGATGGAATTCGGTGAGTATGTTAGGTCTAATGTATCCACTCTCGGGAACGTAAAGTCTCTCCTTCGACCATAACAATCCCGATTCATCTATCTTGTATTCTTTTTGTTGTTGAAAAAGTCTATCTTCCTGGATATTTTTAAGGATCTCGACATAGAACTGGTCATTTTGGTATGCCATTCTAATTTTGTCATGTAAGTCAGAGTCTATTTGAATTTCAGTTGCCTCATATAACATATGAGCTCGTCGACTTAAGGCATCGACGATCTTGTTTTCTTTTCCCTTGATGTGTTTCAGTTTGAAGTGGTATTCACTAAGGAAGGCTAACCACCTAGCCTGTCTAGCGTTTAGGTCGGGTTGATTGAACATGTACTTTGGACTCATGTTGTCCGTCTTTAGTAGGAATTTCTTTCCCATGAGGTAATGTCTCCACATCTTTAGAGCATGGATAATGGTGGCCAATTCGAGGTCATGAGTAGGATAGTTTTTCTCATGTTCTTTTAACTTCCTTGAATCGTAGAAGTTGGAAAATTCATCCTACATAAGGAATCCACCGAGTCCTTCCTTTCTTGCATCGGTCCAAACTACGAAGTCCCCATTGGGGTCGGTAATTCATAAAATTGGTGCGCTAATCAGAAGTTTTTTTAACTTCTGAAAGCTTTCCTCACACTTGTCTGTCCAAATGAACTTACTGGTTTTCTTCTGTAAAGCGGTCATGGGACAAGCAATCCGAGAGAAGTTCTCAATGAACTTTCGATAATATTCGGCTAAACCTAGGAATGATCGTATGTCTAAAACACAAGTAGGTGTGGGCCATTCCTTTTTTAAGAACCATTTTAAAAAAGGTTTTTACTCCTACATTTTTACACATTCAAATCACAGGATACATCCAAGGTTCGAAACCCCAAAAGACGAACGAGACAATTGTTACAGAACCGACTTATTATAGTCTTGTTTAATAAATATTCGACTACAGTAGTTACATCCAGGGATGATTTTAAGAACCCCCCCAAAATTTATATGTATAAAAAATGGCAAATCTCCCCGATATATAGGAAGAATTGAAGGCGATTTTATCAATAATATAATATCTATATATATTTTTTTGGCGAATCTTTCATTTCATTATATAATACTATAAAATCTTGGCGAATCTTTCACTAAATTATAAGATATTGTAAAATCTTGGCGAATATTTCACTTAATTATAAAACATTGTAAAAACTTGGTGAATCTTTCATTGATTTATAAAATATAGTAAACATTTGGTGAATCTTTTGCCAATAAGACTCAAGCTTTTGATTATGTAGATTACTAAGGTAGTGTAACATAATAACATACACTGAAGCTCAACTCTAGACTCTCTCGACTCCTAGACTCTCGAATGAACAAGTGTATGAATGAGGAGAGGATGGATTTATTTATACATTTCACAAGCAGTATTTGATCACTCACAACTAGAAGGTGTTGATGAAACACAACTACACTAACTAGATTCAGGGCAAGTAGGGACTCTACTTTTTATCTCATCCCTTAATGGTCCAATGGACATGTATGGTCATGAATCTTGACAGGCCAACAAATGGATAGAATTAAGTGAATATTTTAGTAGCGGGCCACTTCCTTTATATAGAGATATAGTTCTTGGACCAATTCCAAGCTTCCAACCAATCTTCACACCAAAATTTCTTCTCTTTGGTGTTGAATTGTAGGAGAGTTTCATATTTGTCAGCGGATACTTAAAATGGCTCAATCCACACAAATTCACCTCGACAAGTGATAAATTCACCCATCAATGCACTTCTAAATTCACCCAATGATGAGAATAATGCCCCATGCACTTCTAAATTCACCCAGTGATGAGAAAAACGCCCTAGACACTTCAATACTTTCCCTGTGCACTTCAAAATTCTTCCAAAGATGATAAAAATTCCCTAAGCACTTCAATATTTTCTGAGGCACTTCTAAATTCTCCCAAGGATGATAAAACTCCCCATGCACTTCAATATTTCCCCCAAGCACTTCAAAGTTGTCCCCAGGCACTTCAATACTTGCCCCATGCTCTTCTAAATTGACCCAATGATGATAGAAACGCACCATGCACTTAAATACTTTCCTTGACCACTTCAAAATTCTCCCAACGATGATAAAAACGCCCATACACTTCAATATTTTCCCCAAACACTTCAAAATTCTCCTAGCAAAGATAAAACTCCCCCCATAAACTTCCATGATTTCCCGGGCAGTTCATTACTTGCCCCAGACACTTCAAAATTCATCCAATGATGATAAAGATGCCCTATGCACTTCAATAGTTTCCCTAGGTAAGGGAGAAAAACACCCGACAATGATATAATCACCCAGGCAATCACAAAAATGCCTCAATCCACACAAATTTGCCCCGAAAAGTGATAACTTTTCCCATCATTGTTTTAAAATGTCCCAACACTATAAAAGCATTCATACATTGATCAATAACAACCCCAAGTACTTCTAAATTCATGCATTGAGGAAAAACGACCCATGAACTTTTAAATTCACCCGGTGATGAGAAAATGACCCATGAACTTCTAAATTCGCCTAGTGACGAGGAAAACGCCCCAGGCACGTCAATACTTGCCCACGTCAAAATTTTCCGAAAGATGATAAAATTGCCCTAAGAAATTCAATATTTTCCTAGGCACTTCTAAATTCTCCCAAGGATGATAAAAACTCCCCATGCAATTCAATATTTTCCCAAAGCACTTCAAAATTCCCCCAGGCATTTCAATACATGCCCCATGCACTTCTAAATTGACCAAATGATGATAGAAACGCCCCATACACTGCAATACTTGCCTCGACCACTTCAAAATTCTCCCATCGATGATAAAAATGCCGATACACTTCAATATTTTCCCCACGCACTTCAAAATTGCACCAAGAAACTTCAATACTTGCCCCATGCACTTCTAAATTGACCCAATGATGATAGAAACACCCCATGAAATTCAGTACTTGCCTCAGCCACTTCAAAATTCTCCCAACAATGATAAAAATGCCCATGCACTTCAATATTTGCCCCAGACACTTCAAAATTCTCACAACAAAGATAAAAATGCCCCCGTCCACTTCCATATTTCCCCATGAACTTCATTACTTTCCGTAGACACTTCAAAATTCACCCAACGATGATAAAGATTCCCTAGGAACTTCAATACTTTCCCTAGGCAAGGGAGAAAAACACCCAACAATGATATAATCACCCAGGCAATCACAAAAATGCCCCAATCCACACAAATTTGCCTCGGCATGTGATAGCTTTGTCTATCACTATTTTAAAATGTCCCAACATTATAAAACCATCCTTACATTGATAAACAACAACCCCATCTACTTCTAAATTCACCCAGTGAAGAGAAAAATGCCCCATGCACTTCAAAATTCACCCATTGACAAGAAAAACACCCCAGGCACTTCAATACTTGCCCCAGGCACTTCAAAATTCTCCAAAAGATGATAAAAATGCCCTAAGCACTTCAATATTTTCTGAGGCATTTCTAAATTCTACCAAGGATGATAAAAATCCCCATACACTTCAATATTTTCCCCAAACACTTCAAATTTGCCCCCAGGAACTTCAGATTCTAAAGATGTATAAGTCAGAACTCGGCAATATGTCCGTCAATGGTGATTTGAATTTATAGATTGTAGAAAAATAATATTTTTTGATGATGAAGGGAGAGTCTCCCTCTATTTTTAGATAATTGTCTCCCTCTATTGAAACACCCCACGAAATTCAGTACTTGCCTCAGCCACTTCAAAATTCTCCCAACAATGATAAAAATGCCCATGCACTTCAATATTTGCCCCAGACACTTCAAAATTCTCACAACAAAGATAAAAATGCCCCCGTCCACTTCCATATTTCCCCATGAACTTCATTACTTTCCCTAGACACTTCAAAATTCTCCCAACGATGATAAAGATTCCCTAGGCACTTCAATACTTTCCCTAGGCAAGGGAGAAAAACACCCAACAATGATATAATCACCCAGGCAATCACAAAAATGCCCCAATCCACACAAATTTGCCTCGGCATGTGATAGCTTTGGCTATCACTGTTTTAAAATGTCCCAACATTATAAAACCATCCTTACATTGATAAACAACAACCCCATCTACTTCTAAATTCACCCAGTGAAGAGAAAAATGCCGCATGCACTTCAAAATTCACCCATTGACAAGAAAAACACTGCATGCATTTCAATACTTGCCCCAGGCACTTCAAAATTCTCCAAAAGATGATAAAAATGCCCTAAGCACTTCAATATTTTCCGAGGCATTTCTAAATTCTCCCAAGGATGATAAAATTCCCCATACACTTCAATATTTTCCCCAAACACTTCAAATTTGCCCCCAGGAACTTCAGATTCTAAAGATGTATAAGTCAGAACTCGGCAATATGTGAGTCAATGGTGATTTGAATTTATAGATTGTAGAAAAATAATATTTTTTGATGATGAAGGGAGAGTCTCCCTCTATTTTTAGATAATTGTCTCCCTCTATTGAAACACCCCATGAAATTCAGTACTTGCCTCAGCCACTTCAAAATTCTCCCAACAATGATAAAAATGCCCATGCACTTCAATATTTGCCCCAGACACTTCAAAATTCTCACAACAAAGATAAAAATGCCCCCGTCCACTTCCATATTTCCCCATGAACTTCATTACTTTCCCTAGACACTTCAAAATTCGCCCAACGATGATAAAGATTCCCTAGGCACTTCAATACTTTCCCTAGGCAAGGGAGAAAAACACCCAACAATGATATAATCACCCAGGCAATCACAAAAATGCCCCAATCCACACAAATTTGCCTCGGCATGTGATAGCTTTGGCTATCACTGTTTTAAAATGTCCCAACATTATAAAACCATCCTTACATTGATAAACAACAACACCATCTACTTCTAAATTCACCCAGTGAAGAGAAAAATGCCCCATGCACTTCAAAATTCACCCATTGACAAGAAAAACACCGCAGGCACTTCAATACTTGCCTCGGGCACTTCAAAATTCTCCAAAAGATGATAAAAATGCCCTAAGCACTTCAATATTTTCCGAGGCATTTCTAAATTCTCCCAAGGATGATAAAACTCCCCATACACTTCAATATTTTCCCCAAACACTTCAAATTTGCCCCCAGGAACTTCAGATTCTAAAGATGTATAAGTCAGAACTCGGCAATATGTCAGTCAATGGTGATTTGAATTTATAGATTGTAGAAAAATAATATTTTTTGATGATGAAGGGAAAGTCTCCCTCTATTTTTAGATAATTGTGAGAGTGTTGTTGATTACAATGATGAACTTTGTAATATGTCAGTCAGTGGCCATTTGAATTTATACTCTGTAGTAATATAATAGTTTTGTGATGATTATGCGAGAACATCTCTCGATCTATTGATGATTGCGGGATTGCTAGAGATGCACTTAAGACCTCCTTTTTGTAATGTGCATACAACAGCTAAAGAGTTTTTTTCTTCACTGAATAAAAGATGCATTTTTTTCCTTGCAAGAAAATATCATTTTCTTGAACCATAGAAATAGTTCAGCATGACACTACAAAAGTATCAACCTACAGGTTTTTACAAGCAACAACCTACAAAATTATCCAATTTTATAAAAACAATGTCCATTTTTTCTTTAAAAAAACATGCATTTCCAGCACTAGAATTTTCTTAAAAAAATTTGCATTTCCATCATTTCATATTTCTATGAGAACTCTACATTTCCAACATTACAGTTGAAATTGTTCTATGATAGTTGTGGGGTGTAACCTTTCATCTTACACCTCCGGTACTCCACATGTGGGAAGCGCCCAACCTTGTAAGCATCGAGGACCACTCATATTACATCTTGGTAGACCTTGGCTTGGACATACACCCCTCTCATGCTAATGTGGACTTGGAAACCTCTCTTGAGTAAATTCTTTCCCCTATCTATCTATCTATCTATCTATCTATCTATCTATATATATAAGATAATTTCATTCAAGGTATTGGTAACACTTATTCAATATAGGTTGCAAGTCCAAGGATCAAAAGCATATAAATCAGAGATCAAACCCACAACTTCAAAAATGACAACTCTGGAAAGGCCTAATCATCTCCATCAAATATTTTTCTCAAACTGAAAATCCATCGTATTCGATTCATGGAGCTTCAAAATACACCAAGATTACAACTACAATATTCCTCTGATTTTAATAGTAGCCTGTACATTAAGTTAAAGTTCTGTCACTACTTTCTAGATAATGAATCCAATTTACAAGTCAGAAATATTCTCACAACGCAAGCAAACTGGTTCACAGTGACACTAAAATCTTAAAATGAAATACGTATTGCATGGTTTACCAACTATACATATGTTTTGAAAGGATGTGAGATTGCATATCATTTTTTCTTGCATAAAAGAGAATAAAATGCCAACAATTATTCAATGCATGTGAGAAGATTACAAGAAAAAAATTGTCACTTCAAGGAAATGCATTGAGATTTTATAATTGAGAGATTCCTAGTAAACAAGTTCCCATAAATAGTTGAAAGGTTTGCAAGCCTTCACAAAGTTCTAGTGATCTATCTTGGTATGTTAATTCTATGGTTAAGCCCTCCATATGCACTACACACATCAAGCTTCTCAGATGTCCAAGTTCAATACTTAAAATGCGGAAGAAAACAACACATTGTTCAATAGGAAGATGCAAGTATGATCATAGAAAGTGTGCCAAAGAATATAATTATATAATAAAAATGACTATACCATGCACAGTTATCTCAAGAATCTTGAAATACATGTTGTACACTCTTAAAACAACCAACATATCATACTCTATATATGCCATCAATAACCAAAAGCTGAAGTTCACTAGAAAAAGAATAGATCATGATTCAAAAAAAATTGTGCATATTCAACACTCTACACACAAGTTTGCACAAGTCAAGAAATGAAGTGAGTATCCATATCTAAAAATTCCAAATTCCTATAAATATACAAAGCATATACCAACAACACATCTAAATATAATCTGGACAAAATCTTAGGAATGATAACTAGCAATGAATATAGTAGAAGGAGCTCAGAAATAAAAACAATATGAAATGTAATACCATTAGGATCTTCAAGTAAGATGAAATTAGATCAACAATTCAAAATGAAATCAAGTGTTTTGCTCAATACAAAAAGTTTAAGGTATATACAAGGAAGTTTTCCATCAAGTCTATCTTAGATTCTTATGCTATCAATTACAACACAAAGAACATAGAAGGAAATCCTTTATTGTAGACCTTGAATTGCATTATTGTTCTTGATTAGACATGGGAAAATAGTTCAGATAAAATTAGATATTTGGAGTAACCCCTAACCCCTAAAAAATTGTTATATAGAGGAATAAATATCAAATGTCATAGATAACTTTATAGGTTTGAGATAATCAAGTTCTTTAGCCATGTAGCCTTGTTCCCACCAAAATGTTGGCATTTTTTTAAACTTTGAGAAGCTAGGGCTTCACAAAGACTTAGGATAATTGTTGGATAGCTTGCCATATGTTTGATAGAATGACCTAAGTAGTAGCCTTTCTAACGAGTTTGGGAATTTTCTTTACAACAATACCGATATTTATGAAAGATTTAAACCGGGAATGTCAAGAACTAAAGTTTAGTCATGTCTGAGGGCATTGATATCGGCCTTTTCTCCTACATATTGTACCCTCGAACATGGAATCCTGTAGCAGCAAGTATGGTGATTTTGTTGTAGCTTATAGGGATGATCATTGGTGGACTGTGATAGCAATGAAACCTTCTTTAAACCATATGTCAATAGCATACAGACCAGCACTAACATCATATTCATGAACAAAAATAATGGGTGAAGTGTGGTGGTTGTCGAAGCCTTAGAATGATAGCTTTCATGGACAACAACCATCTGAAACTAATTTCAATGTATTGTGTGGCATTTGAACCAGCAAAAGAGCTTGAGACTGAACGACGATCTAGGACATTTCTCAACACAATTGCATGGCATATTGGAGATATTTTGGTACAACAAAATGGACTACTCTTCTAGGCAGACCTTGGACCTTGATTGCATTGCTTCATTACTCATCTTGTCATTGCTCCATTACTACAAAATATCTTGGAAATCTGATATTTAGCTTGCAATCTAACCTTTGTACTCTTGTTATTTAATCCCCATTTGAATTTGCCAGAAATTTGTTGAAAATATGGCTCAACTCTTTGACTTAAAGCATTGACCATGGCACCAAATCCATTCAAAATCACGTGGGCGTCATCACCGGTATTTTCATGAAAGGCACAAAGTATTCCATTAAGTAGTAATTACTCTAGGCGATCATCTGTATATAAATCCCCCAAGTTGGAAAATACCCTTCCAATTGTATCCATTACCATTACATGATGTGATTCACTTTTGCATTTTATGGTATTCAACGGTCCTTCCTATGATGTATTCAAATCTCACTTTCTTATCCAAATCCAAACCACTAAGAGGACTCAAAGATCTACCCTTATTGTCCCCAACAAGGAGGAAGAATTGTGGACAATCCACTAGCAACAATCATAAGGTGAAGCCATCATATCAAATTCTTATACAGTGGATCCTGGAAGCCTGAAAATTCAAAACCACAAAAAAAGTTTAGAATCTCTATAATGAACTAGAAGAAGAATGACATCCATCACACACTGAGATCCCAGGTTTCTTTAGTGATATGAAACACCATCTTCAAAGGGATTACATTACATGTAAATACTTTATGGAAAAATTCTTTATGGGTGACTCTGCTCAGATGGAATTACTAATGTGCACATTGTGGCAGGTTGATCATCAGAAGCCTTCCAATTTTCACCAGAGAGGCTTAAGAATTTGCACCTTGCAAAATTGATTTTATGGACCTACATTAAAAACGGAATTATGTCGTGGGTGGACAGATATGGTGGAAAAAGGCCATGAATGCAAAGATAAAACTGTGAAAGGCATTACCAGATTTGTGAACTGTTTTGTAGATCTTGTGTTACATTGTGTCAGCAATCTCAAATTGGGGTTGTCTTTAGTCTACTCTAAGTCAACTTCTAATGATGCAAATAGAAAAGTTATGCCCAGATTTGCATTTAATTTAGAAACAAGATTTTGCAAAATGATTCATAAATTATATAGCATATATAGACTGACAATCATGTGTGTAGTGGATGAGCCACATAAAAGAGAACCTGTAATAATTTTTGGCATGTATCATAGCAAATTAAGAAGGCTCTGTAATAAAATGATAATCAATTGAAGTAAAGATAATCTTTTAGCCTACGGGAACCCACATCTCTCATGTTCATCATTAAGTACTGTTACATTTCTGCTTTATTTTTTCTGGACTGGATTAGATTTTGTTGGAGAGTTCACCATAGATCCACTATCTATTTATGATCTCAACATTGTATCAGATACAATGTGGACTCTCCATTTTCTATCCAACACCATTTTAGGGTTGTTTTAGCATTGAAACTAGGGTTTTCAACACTCCTTTTGAGTTGGAGAGAAAATTTCAAGTGATGGTCCCTGGTCAGGGTACTAAATCTACCTACATTTCTCAACACTTTTTTTGAGTTGGAGAGAAAATTTCAATTTTGATCCAATTTTCAATCATTGATTCATTTCATCATCAAAAGTGTACCTCACATCGTATAAGTCATGTCCTACATATTTTAAGGCATGGTATGGTTCATTGTCATTCTTAAAAGGAATTGAAGTGAAACACCCTTCACAAGATGATGACACATGGCATGCAAACCCCATCTCCAAGGGAAAATACATACTCCTTGACGAAGCACCTGTTACCCCCATATTTGTATGGTTGTGCCCTAATGTGGAGATGTGTATGGTTTTTCCCTAATGTGGAGATGGGAAAATTTTAGGAGTTGTTCTAGGCACATTTTGGTAGTAAAACTATCTCCAAACAATCAACAATAGCCGTCAAGTGGGCATTAAATGATGGTATGCCTATGCCCTAAACTGTCCTGTAACATCACTACATTCTAGAAGCGAGAGGGCGACCTAAAATATGGATAAAACAATAATATAAAAAGAGATTTAGGGCATCATGTCAGCAGTACATGAACAATCATGAATCCTAGGAATTTCATCACCAAATATCAGTAGTTTCAACACAGATCAAGAGGGTGAATAAATGTTTGAGACCATAAAATCATGTAGCAGCCATAAGACATCCTTCAAACAACAACCATTTCTAAATCTGGGCAAATCCTAGCATTTATGGGCATGTCTAATCCTGTTGGCAGCAATAAGACATCATTCTGGGGTCATTTTTCCCTCACACAGCAGCTATAATGGCATCTTTAGTCACCTATGCATCAGACCAGCTGTCGGCATGAGATTCTGGGCACATGAACAGTGGTAAAAGACACCAAGCATGAGATATTGGCATAATTTAGGCATAGTTGGGCATATCTCAGTTCCCAAGCAGCCCTCAATCTGCAATTTTGGGCATGCCTATGTGTGAAACCAGCAGTAAAGAAGCTGTAAATGGCCCTAAAATTAAGTCTGCGTCAAAAAAGCAATTCTGGGCATGTTTCCTATAGCAGCAGCCCAGACTCATATTCCTGTGTGGTGAAAACAAGGACCCATTTAATATGGGGATGTTGACCTTATAGGTCACATGGTTGAGTGATTATCTACATTAAAGCACACTAAAGAGGTAATTTTCTTGCCTCATTTGAAAGTTTTCCTATGGTAATTGTGAGCTTGAGTGAAAAATGAATATTTCTCAATATCTCACAATCCAACTATTGGAATCACTACCTTCATATGCCATTTGAACTAGTAACTTAATATGATAGTGTTATTCAACATTTTCTTCAAGTAGTTCATAAATATTGCCCCGTTTTGAATTAGTAATCTCTAAGAAGAAAATGTTTGAATTATGCCTAGAATGAAAAAATCCACCTCCAGTTACAAGGACTCCTCTACCCAGAATTCTAACCATCACTCCATCCTGACCAAATATTCCTCTTCCATATTAACCCCTTTTCTCAACACTTACACCTATGTATCCAACCTTACATTGAAATTTTCACCTACTAAAAAACTCATAGCAGCAACCTTCAGTCGTTTCACGAATAGGGTCAAAGCCATGCCTTATTGGTCTTCAATATTGGCACAACATGTTATCTTAGACATATTACATTTCCCCGGGTTTACGTCTCTGTGTGCACAAAATTACAACCTAATTACATCATTTGTCACATCCACAAACTGACATGCACTCACCTTTTTGAAAGAACCAACTAGGCTGAGAGGGTAGGGGATCTCTTCTCTAGTAACGAAGTAGCAGCAAATCTCTTGTTGTCAATGCCTTGTACTAAAACAGATATAACCTATTATCCAAACATAACAAAAAACATTTTCAGTGCAATAAGTATTATATTTACCCTCTTCTTAATTAAAGAGAATGTACCTAGGGTTTCTGATAAGATGTAAAATGAGCATCCAAGGTAGCTAGTTACTATGGAACTACTTGTGAACAATGTTAGTGTGCCTGGGGGTGATGACTAGGTCACATGCAGTACCATTGAGAAATGTTTTACAAGAAGGGATACAAACATATTGTGCAAAAATAAACTGTGTAGTGGCAAAATTGCAAAGCTTCAGTGTGCAAAAGTGAACCATCTAGCAGCAAATTTGCAAAACAACATTGTGCAACAACAACCTGTGTAGTAGAAATATGTAGAGCATTATTATGTAGAAATTAGAAGCAACCTATGTAGAAATGTAATTGCAATAGTGTCATTGTGCAGCCACAACATTGTAGTAAAAAAATTGTTCAACCACAACATTGTAGTACAATTCATGGTATAGTCTATCATTATATCTACTGCTGAAATATAGATGTAGAGCTACAAATATGATCTTTCCTATGCAAAGTTGCAAATACTGGAAGAAAAATAGAGAATACATGCTCAAACTACTGAAATTTGAAATAGGGAGATGTCTACTGAAACATTTGCTAAAAAACCTTCTAATTTACTGCCAAACCATTGTATTTGCCATGAATCTGCCAAATTTATGCAAAGACTGATATTTATGGAAAAGACATCAGAAAAAATACAAATCTATGCCTGATCTGTCAAATTGTTGCTTAATTGGACAAATATCACTTCTATACAACCAATATCCGCAGGAAATTGACTAATTTCAATTGTTGGGCATCTATTTTCATCTACTAGCTTTCAAAATTTACTGCCACTATTGAGATTCAAGTGAATACTGTATTGACAGTATGTGGACATATGAAAATTATGCCAATTACATTAGAGAAATGTCGGTCTCGTGCCAATAGGTCTCCTACGATGGATGCATAGGAACCTAGTAAGCCAATGCATAGACCATTTTTCTCTTCGCTTAGCAATTCAGATCTCATAGTCAAGTATCAAGGAAATAAAAAAATATAAGCAAAATAAATGCAAACTTCCAAACTTGAAAAAATGCTCCAAATGTAAGAAAAAAACAAATAATTTATGAAATGAATCAAACTAGTACAAAGGGCTCAAACCGCAATCAATTATCAAGGGAATACAAGCAATTCCATGTACTTGAGTTTTAACTTCTGAATGAGCCCATTCTTGCTAAGCGGAAGTATTGTTAAATTAATTACTTAACCTTTAATACTAGGACGTTATCTATGGATAGATAGGTCCCAACTTCATTTCCTGTCACAAATAAGAATAAAAAACAATGCATTAGTTAACTATCAAAACATCAAACTTAAAATAGCTTGCATCAAGGAAATGTAGCTCTAATATTACTATATTTAATACAAAGTAAAGACTATAGAACCTATTTTTACCTGAAATGCAACTTCAAATTTATGTATGGTAATCTTTCTCCCATCAAGAATTTTCCTTTTCCAACCTACTCCAAGAATAGAGGAACATCGAAGTCAAACTAAAAAAAATCACATGATCTATTAAATTCCATTCATTATTTATACATTGCCAATGTATATTGGTTTAGATTATATCTTGTGGCATATCAAATTCCCAATTCTCATGTCGCTCTTCATTTTCTACATTTTGAACATGAGCTTTTGTAGATGAAATATCATTATGAGCCTCCAAAACATTATGTTCCATATCAAGTTCATTGGAGACATTTGTTATATTGTATTCTCCTCTTCTCTCACAATCTGATCGCCAGAGTGCCAGTGCTCTATTGAATGGGAAATTGGTAATGTCATACTTTGTTACATATAATCTTAAACAAGTATCCATATTCTTATCAAGCTTGTTCCTCAACTTTGACTTCAAGAATGACAGTGCACTAAACATTCTTTCATCCTCCACTGATCCCAAAATCATGGTTTGACATAAATCGACTAATTTGAAATACTCTGACATGTATTCTTGTAGGTATTGACTTTCACCTAAAATAGTCCATAATTTGATTACTGCACCATATTCTATAGGTTTTGGCAAAGTACGATATTGACCTGACATTGTTTGAGCAAAGCAGGTGGCTTGTTGATATAATTTTGATGAATCTAATATACCTCCAATCTCTTCTCCTTCTACCTTAGCGTTCCTGCCAAAGTGGTGCATTAAAGTATTCAATTTTGCTAGAAAGTCGACTTTTAAAGGATCTATTTCTTTTTCAGAGTTCCAATAATGAGGGTATACCACAGACATGGCTTCCAATAATTCATCTCGAGGAAATCGTTCTCTTATCTCTAATGATAGTGATTGTGCAATTTGTATCAAGTTGCGTCTCACTGAAATCACAATATCATTGAATTGGTATCTTGACACATGGCACTCTTCGGTGGTTTGTCCCCTCTTAGTAACATAATAAAAGGGAACCATATACCCACGCACTTGCATACATAGTCTCCCTTTTTCATCAAACTTCAAATAATTTTCACTCTTTTCTATATCAATGATAGTAGTTCAACCATTAAATGTTTGACCCGTAAAAGAATCTGACATCCTATACAAATTATCCAATGCAAGGCATGCCAATTTTCTTGCATTTGTGTACTCTGCAATATACATTGTGCGACTCTAAGCCATTTTCACAAGGACATTCATTTCATGAAGCAAAGGAAGAATTCCAGCCAATGTTAATAATGTCTCTATATTAGTTAGTCGAAAGAGAAGCTCTTGAGCTTTTTCTACACTAAAGCGATGTTCGTACATCACCCCTACCAATGATCGGTATTCACTAAATAGCCTTTGGGCTGGTCCATTCAATGAGATCCATCTTGTATCGACATCTTTTAATAGCTTTTTTCCATCTGTAACACCATCAGCAAATTGTTGAAACTCTGTAAATCGCTTGGGACTATGACAAAAGTATGCATGAGTCTCACGTACAAGTTCTTCAACTTTTGAAACCAGTGGAAACTTACTTACTATTTTAAATGCAAGATTCATCCTATGAGCCATACAATGAATACTAATCATAAATGGTGAAGCTAATACTTGTAGTTTGACACAAAGACCATTCCTTTGTCCTTGCATGATTGATGCTCCATCAGCTCCGACACATACCAACCTTTTTGCAATCATTAAATCATCCATACCACCAATTTCCTTCAAAGTCTTAATAACAAGTTCATAAATATTTCCAGCTGTAGAACTCTTCTTCATTTTATGAATCCCAAGTAAATATGAATGCCTAATATGATCATTAACCATATAAATACTCATGCAGATCCATGAAGTATTATCAACAGCTGTAACTTCATCCAAAGATAGTGAAAAAAACCTAGCATTTGCAATCTTCTCTTTCAAATCATCTTTTTCTACTTGAGCTAGATATTTTGCCCATTCCCAACCACTCGTTATAGACCAATGAGAAGATGGAAAATTCGATACTTCAAGAAAAGATACATAGTTCTTGTAATCTGGATAATCTGTCATAGGACGACCTCTAGATAAGATGTGAAATACAGTGCTTAATTGTGTCGTCTTGGATAACAAATTTCTCTCCATTGTATTTCCAAATAGAGATGTGATGGTCCCTCCACTTGCCTCGAGTTTACTCTTGCTTATTAAGTATTTATTATATTCTTCTTGATATCTGAGATGTCGACAGTCATCAGAAGGTTTCCATTTGGTAATAGACTTCTCCTCACCATTTTCAGTTTTCTTAACATACAACTTTCCTGCATGCTTCTTTATTGTATCTATCTTCATTTGCATTTTTACTACCTTTCCAAGTTTCCAACTACATACAATGCATTTAACTTCTCGTGAAGCCTCTTTCTCATTTCTTGGAGGTATTGGTTCAATAAATGGAAATTTTGAGGCCCATTCCGATTGGAATTTTCTCCCTATGTCCCATTGGCCTTTTTTCCTTTTTCGTGATAATGAATCATTTTTGTTGCCTTCCAAGGTAAAACCTTCAACATTGTCATTGCCAATTTTTGGTTGAATTGCATTTATCCCAATTTGTGCACTTGAGGAACCTTCAACATTGTCATTGCCAATTTCTGGTTGAATTGCATTTATCCCAATTTGTTCACTAGAGGAACCCATCCTATCATATGTTATATGGCTATTAGCTGGATTCTCAGAAGAGTTGACATTTGTCTCGTTGATGGGTTGCTCAAAAGAGTTTGAATCATGAAGAGAATCTAGATTCTTGGATTGAGGCTTCTGAAAGTATGATGATACATCCCTCTGTTTTGATGCTTTCTTTCCACAATCCTTGTTTGACATTTCGTTGAATATTCCACAATTATTAAGATATCAAATCAATTTAGAAACCCAAAGTGAGACCTGCATGAGAAAAATGATATAAAATTAGTACAATTTGTAAGTTATCCATGATGACATGAATTCTAGAGGCTAGAAAATTTGAACCTAGTAACCTAAACCCATCCAAGATTAACTTCAAAATTAGACATAAATCCATCATGGTCTTATGATGAGAGAAATTGAAAAATGTGATCAACATAACCATTGCTAAACATTCTCATTCAAGGGTAAAAATATCACACAAAAGAATAAGAACATCTAAATAATCAAATTCAAGCATGAAAACAAACTTGCAAGCCAATATAACAGCAGCGAATTAATGCATAAAACCAAGTCACTTCAAGACTTGCTACATGTGTTCAATACTTGCGAATTAATGCCATTTTTTTCATAAAGATGGAACGGTAAAACATGTGGAGCTCATTCTTGAATCCCTGTATGTAATACCTATGAATAATGGTCAAGTCTGCTGTTTCTATTATAACTGAGATCTGAAATGTGAAGAGGACTTTCCAAACAGGGATGGAGGTTACCAAGACTACCCTAAAAGAGTGCTCAAGTTGTTATTTATTAAATTCTGTGTGGATTTGGGAGCATACCTCCTCATTTGCTCACAAAAAAGCTCAGAAATAGGACTGTACATTGTTGCCCTACAGTTTTCAGAGGTATAATATTTTTCCATATGTAATATGAATTGATTTTCCATGGTGAGATAGACCATAACAACACTTTCTTGACTGTGTGTAGGATGCCTCTCTTTGTATCTGAACCGCTGCTAAAAAATCCAGTGGCCTTTTAGCTCCTTAAATGTAATAGTAAAAGTCAGTAATCAAGATGAAAGATGCAATATAAAATATACAATAACTTCATCCATGATCTTTCACTTGATTTATCTAGAATTTGGAAAAAAGCATACCCAATATGCCCATTTCCTCACATCCTATTTGACAAGTTTGTATTACAAAACATTGCTCATGCACTGTTCCAGATCCTTCTACAGAAGCCAAGTGTTTCAATTCAATTTAAACACGCTAGGTTGTGTGATAGGACAGCCAACAAATAAGTCAGCGTCCACTTGGCTAACCTAACACAGTAAATCCAAAAATAGTCTCAAAGCCCCCCATTTTTCTTACATACTGTTTGAGTAGTTTGTAATACCAAACATTGCTCAAGCCCTGTTCCAGATACTTGTACAGAAGACAATTGTTTCAACTCAATTTAGATAGGCTAAGTTGTACAATATAGGACAACCACCACATAAAGATGCCATCCATTTGGCTATCCTTGCACATAGAAAATCCAAAAGTAGTCTCAAAGCCTCCAAACTACTAATCAATCATTCATGACAACATGACACTTAGGCCTACCACATAAGTCTTCCTACAAGCTGTCCTAAATGTTGAAAACCTTTTGTAAAGAAGTGGAAGATGAAAAATAAGATGGACCATGAGCAATTGAGGAAAGAAAAATCTTATATCATTCTATGATAAAACTTCAAAAAATATGAACAGTACACTTTCTATCAAAAATGAAGGAAACAACCATATTAAAACAGGAAATGGAGAAAGTGCCCATATAAACAGGATTTTGGAAAAGAAAACTAGAAAGGATGACAACAATCGGGTTGCTCTACCATCATGAATGTAATTTTTTTCTAAAATATTCTCACAATCAGGTTGCTCTCCGATGAAAATGTTTTCATGTTATTCCCTAATATGTCACTGCATCTGAAGCTAATATTAGAGGCAACAGACATGAGGAACCCCATACAACAAGAAATGCACCAGCTGTGAAGCAAGAGAAGCCTTGCTTGTGATAGTGGGTTTGCTTCTAAGTTTCCTTGGGTTTTCCTTGTAGAAGATTTGAATCTCCCAAGAAACTTCCAAGAACCAGACCAAAAACAATTCCTAAAAAAGAAACATTTTCAACTATTTTCCTTGTGTTTCAAAGGTGTGTCATGCTTCAAATATGTGGTTGACAAAGTCTTTCAAAGGGTGGGTTGTGTTAATGCAACAACACCGCAATAAGGTGGTTGCATTGTTAAGGTGGGCCCCTATGCTAATGCAGTATTTTTTGTGGATGAGGCCAGGTGCATGTCTTGGGTGATTTTGATTAAATAGATATCCCTAAGTCAGCGATTTGTAGCCAAAGATCTTCCAATTGAATTGATGATATCTTGTCATGAGTTGTGTACACTATCCATGTCAAAAGGGGTTTATGACAAACAAAATATTACTCTAGCCAGAAATTGCATTCAATAACCATTGCTTGTCCCTTCGTTCAAATTTTAAATCTAAATGTCGATGCAATCCTGAACTATTCCTTATTTTGCAACAGAAAAAAGGCCTTGTTAGACACATAATTGCTTAAAGTTTTAACATATTGGGTTTGATTTATGTATACATACATACTACATGTGCATTTGTGAAAATTACAGACATCTAAGTTTTGAACTAATGGAAACAAAAGAAAGTCATTCATTTATTTCGATGGTATGTACCTTTGGGTTATATTATGCATTGCGATCATGAAGAGCAATTTGTTTCAAATCTAGGCGGCAACCCAAATCTACTGTTGAAACTACATTTCTAAAAAAACAATGTGAAAGGTGAGAAGTACAGTCCATTGAAATTAATGATACCTTTACAAAGTAGAGCGAACAAACCAAAGGATATAGGTTCGAATCCAAAGGGGTAGGGTATGTGCACATCTAGACTTTAGCAATTACATTGCTTCGCAAAGCAAGTCCCTTGACACACAAACAGAAGACAAAAGAAAGCAAAGAATATAAATGGAAAATAAAATAGAGAGACATGACCAAAATCAATCCCTTTTTATTAAAAATTTCCTTTGTACAACAATACTCCTTTGATTAAACTTCTATGAAAAACTTAACCAAGATTGTCCAAAGCTTGCCCTAACATTTTCTAGATTGTACAAAGACAAGCCAAGATAAGCAAAGAAGGTGAAAGTGAGAGTTGAAAAACTTTACTTTGGGAATACTGATAAATTTCTCTACAACTTCCCTTTTCATGCAGGTTTTTTGCAAAAATAGTGTTTAGGAAAACCTCTACTAACTGGAATGTAAGAAAACAATATCCCTGAAAGAAGTACGGCTCAATCCCTCATGGTCAGACGTCTTCCTATCAACAATGATAGCTCAGTGCTTAAAAAATATGCATAATGAAAAGGGAAAAACTTATGCACCTGATAGACTCGCCCTCGAGGAGCGAGCCTTTGAGGCAAGCATGTTGGATCTCCCATCCAATGGCTCAAACTTCACTGGCTCACTCCTTGAGGAAAAATCTATCGGGTGCATAAGTTTTGCCTAATGAAAAGTGACAACAGCGGAAATATAAAATTATATCCTGGCCTTTAGCATACCTCTCCTCAAAATCAAAATTTGGAGCCTTTATTATATTGTACAAGCCTACTTAAAAAAAACTTGTTGGGCAATTATAATCAGTTATAGAACCACAAGAATGTTGGGTTAGTAAGACTACATATCGGAATTTGGCAGTCTGGGAATCCTAATCCTAATCTCTAACTTAAACTTTGGGTCCACTAGGAATTCCACTAATGGAGGAAAAGTCTAAAAATTAAACGAAACAAAGTCTAGAAAAATGACAATTGGTGTTGTTTTTCCTTATTGACAGCTTTTATGTGTGAATGAAAAAGTATTGTGCAGTCTGGATTAGGAACTCATGGGTTACTTGAAATCACTTTTGAGTCTATAATCCCTTTAGCGTTCATTGATATTGCAGGATACCATCTCTTAGTAGTGATATATTATTCAGAATACAATATGTTCAAGGTCGTCACTACAAGTCTTAGAAGTCTGTTGTTTCTTGGTTTTCCAAAACTGGCTTTTGTGGTTGAATCCTCTGCCAAATGATGGACAATTTATGCAAAACATACAAGTTGACACCACCTACGGCTGTGGTACTGAACACAATGGAAGGATCATGCATTGAATGGTTATGACATCCTTGAGACATGGCACTCATAGCTGCAGAGTTGACTTCCATTGCATCCATATTATTTTTACTTCTAACAGCTTCATCTTGCTAGATCAATTTTATGTTAGAATCCCTATCTGAGACATGTCAAACTCAACCCTACAAGAAGCTTTCATCATTGATATATTTGATGTACAAAGGAGAGCATACCATTGGTCCACTCTTCCATATTCTCCCTGAATATGACTAACAAGTATTGTACCCAACATCTTCATGAAACACATGCCACACCTTGAAGTTTCTACTTCTAGGCTCTAGACAACAATGCTTACAAACCTTACTGGCTCACGATATTTGCTATGAATTATTTAGGTCCATTGAGATAGCTCCCTTGTCTTGACATCAACACTGTAGTTTAACTATTGCAAAATTTCAATCACACACAAGACAAGTTCCTCAGTTTCAAACAAGTTCTTTGAAACTGAGGAACTTGTCTTTGAAACTGAGGAACTTGTCATAAGACACAAGACAATACTCTAGAGCAAAGATATAAAATCCAAATCAAACAGGACAAATGCATAGCCCTTGATAAACATATCCCATAACACAAAATTCAAAATACAGGATACTCAAAACCAGGTTTTTTCAACACCAAAATCCAACGATCAGACTCCAACAAAATAGCACAAGAGTCAACGTGTAATGAAATACCCAAACACGGAAAAGAAAGTATGGTACAAAAACGGATCATCTAACCACAGGCCAAGCCGAGCACACTTACTTGCTAAAATTGGTCCAATTGCAACTAGTGAACAACTAACTCCCCATGCACCATCGTCGTCTCCGCTCATGCACACCCATTAACTTGGACAGTGGGACACTACACCTGTCAAAGAAACGAAGCATCAATTCCCATGTCTTCGTTGGAAAAATAGAAACCATTACTGAACAAAGTGCAAGAATAATCCAAACCCACCTCAGGGACAACCAGTCATTTGTAAGTGCAAGAATTACTTTCCACTTAGGGACAGCCACTGTAAAATTGTAACCCTTTCCACTCAGCCACTGTGAGGCGTGAATTGCTTTCCACTCAGCGACAGCCACTGTAAAATTGTAACTACACTCAAGCTTCATGCAAAGATACAAATCATGCCATGGGTTTGTATGGGATAAATTGTTCACCCTTGCAGCATTATATAGGGGAAAAAAACGTCCCCATTTCACTGATTCAGGATTATAGACCGTTCACGTTGCACGTTTTCCCATCTTACTAACCAATTTGGGAGCTAAAACCCCAATTTTTTCATTAACCGCGAAATGGGGAGGTCAAGACTCAAAAACAACATCGAATTCAACCGAAAACCTCGAATCCAGGGTGAAATAACCAACGAAAATGCCCTATGGTCCATGAAAACCTCGAATCCAGGGCGTAATAACCAGTGAAAATGCCCTATGCTCCATAAATCAGGGAGAAAAAACTAACAATCCCCTCTATAAATGAAAACCATGGGCGAACGAACTGCTCACGCCTCCATTAATGAAAATTTACTGGCGAACCCACTACCTTTGGACTCCATTGCGGGAATGACGGGGGCGAACAGACCATTTCCTCCATCTTTCACTAGGCTAAATCGCGTTTTCCCTCTCTCGCTGGGTGGGCTATCCGATTTTTCACCATGTGGGGTTTCATAAAATGTGGGCTAATTTCTTAAATTTCAAAAAACCCATTTAATATTAAAAATTCGCCCATGGTTTCTTGGTAACCCCTATAATTTCGCCCATGGGCTATAATTCGCCCCTAAAATTTTCCCTAGTTACATCGTCCATTAGACACAAAAATCTAAAGAACCTGTTATTCTAACCAGGTAAGCGGAAAGGCATCCATACTACAAACATCAAATACAACACAATACTGGAATCTCATTTCAAAAATCACAAAATGGTTCAAACATCAACGATGGCCATTCTGACAGGAGAACCTATGAAGGGTTTTGCCACCGGGGCTTACCAGTTGAGCGAGCCATCAACTGCCAACAAGATTTAACTCTATAACTCCATGATGAAGGCAGCACCTGCCACATAAACTACAACGAGGTTACAACATTTCCAAAATGAATACTATACACAAGTCCAAAACTGTAATATAGCAAACAGTCTTCATATAAAAACCAAGCTCACCTTCGTAAGAACAGGAAAATGGAATGCTTCACGTTTCTAATTTCCAAATCATCGAACTGGCGCAGCAAGGACAGCATGCACCTACAAAAAAAAAATCTCAAGCTCTAAATATAATTTCAATGTAAACCCTAATGTGTTACACGACGAAAGCCACAAGGCTTCAACACATATGCTCCATTCGAACCATAGTAACTTATACAACAAGTTTCCACCATTAATTTATGGAGATGGAAGTTGCAGAGCCACCCAAGAAACAACCCAGTGTCGAACCCTACTATTCAGCGGCCTGTCAGCCTCTTCCCCCAAAGCCAGGGTTCCAAATGAATGCGAAGGGCAAACAAACAATAGTATGGCAAATGCATTAGGGTTTTTAGTTGTCAAAAATTGAGACACGCAGATCAACAGGTGAGATCGGGACAACCAAGCAACACCACTACCAAGACAATGATACGATCAACCTACCCATTAATGGTTCTTTTAATATCAAGCCCAGTTGGACGCCATATCACCACGGTGTAGCATACAGCTTGACAGGTTCCCACAATTTTATACAAAGTCCATCACGTGGAGCTGTTATAGGTAATAGCCAACGGGGCAATCCACTAACAAGACACAGGGTTTTCATAATTGCTCGATCCTACATATCACCTTTCCACACTACGCCTACGATGGTATTAAATTCATTTCAGCATCGTGTTAAGTCGCAATAACACAACCCTGTATCATATAACCATGATATATATAGTTCCAAACTTTGTTTAAAATTTCGCAATAGTATCCATGTTATATAACCATAACCATGTTATGTATTTCCAAGGTTAAGTCTTATTTCATATAGTATGCATGTAACATAATTCAAATGTTAAAGTTTCAATACGCATAGTATGCCTGCATTACAATTCTAATGTTAAGTTTTATTTCATACAGAATGCATGTAATATAATATCAATGCTAAGTTATATTTCGCATAGAGTCTATGCATTACCATTATTCCATTTAGAGCATAGGATATTGTGGCAAATGGATATATGTCACAATTACGTAACAAATCAATATCTTGTCTATATAGTGATATATTAGATTAGGATTGTAAAAGCATATAGTATTTTAGGATGCATGTGATATAGGCCATATAGTTTTGAAGGTCAACTTTCATTCATGCACCATAGAATTGTAAATAATGCTAACATTATTATACAATTGCATTATCGAATTAAAAACGGTAGAATCCAAATTCTATGAAGTCCCACTAGAATCGATTGAAGCATTATTCACTAAGGTCACATAATGTTCACCCTCATCGTAATGGTAGATATCATCATATGCATATTGTTAATGAACTATGAAAACTCTTCGCTAAGTGATGTTGCCATTGTCGCATTATTCGGAATGTTAGAACTCTCATAATATTCATATCAATTGTAATCCCAATGATTTCTATCAACGATTATAACAGAAGTTTAGTATAAAATATCTCTAGCTACACTTTCCCGTGATAGGATAAAAACAGTATAAGTGAATAAAAGAGAAATTGAAACTTCATACCATCGATACATTCATGCACGGAAGTACACACATCTATCTTAAAAACAGAGACGACTAGCCGAAGCGTATAACATTTCTTGAAGTACTTGAATTATCTTATTATCTTACCTGCAGACCTGCGAAAGAAAAGGTCCAATGCTTTAGCTATCAAGCTAAGTAAACCCAAGGGCACCCTGTAGGAACCCCTTCAAAAATATGCAAACAAGTCATCAGTATTATTACTAGAACCATAACACACGAGAAGATAAACATTGTTTTATTGCATTTGATTTATAATATGTTGTCTTTTATGTTTAGGAATAACAATGGTAATCATGTGAAGCTGCCATTAGTTAATTAGTTAAATATATTTCATTCCGCAGTTAGCATTTTCTTTATGATTTTTCTATATCAAAAATTTTAAATTTTTTAGTGATTTTTGGGATGTTATAGGGAAGGGAAGGGGAGCAGAGTGGCGAGGGAAAGGGGATTGAGGAGGGATGAGGGGGAAGTGTTTGGGAGCGGGGAGGAGGAAGGAGGTGGAGGGAACTAGAGCACCTCCCCCTTTGGGCGCCAAACGGCCGCCTCTCACGAGCGGTGCGATGCCTAGTATCGTGCCACTCGTGAGGGGCATCCCTTTGGCACCCAAGCGGGTGGAGCTCCGCCCACTTTGGAGTCAAAGAGCCACCCCTCAGCTCCGCCCACTTGGGCGCCAAAGGGCCGCCTCTCACGAGCGGTGCGATGCCCAGTATCGCGCCGCTCGTGAGGGGCGGCCCTTTGGCACCTAAGCAGGCAGAGCTCCACCCGCTTTGGAGTCAAAGGGCCACCCCTCACGAGCGGCGCGATTCCCGGTATCGCACTGCTTGTGAGGGGCGTCCCTTTGGCTCCCAAGCGGGCGGTGCTCTCGTTCCCTCCACCTCCTTCCTCCTCCCCGCTCCCCTCCACTTCCCCCTCCTCCCTCCTCACACCCCCTTCCCCCGCCACTCCGCTCCCCTCCCCTTCCCCCTCCTCCCTCCTCCCGGCACCACCACACTTCCCCCTCCCCCCGCGCCCTCCCTTCCACCTCCCCCCGCCACCCAACTCCGTCGGCTTCCACCTCCTCCTCCTCCCTTCTCCCTTCGCGGCCGATTGGCCCCCCACTCCCCCATCCTCCCTTCCCATGCCCCCTTCCCTTGCCCTCTCTTCCACCTCCCCGTGCCACCCAGCTCCACCTCCTCCTCCTCCTCCCTTATCCCTTCGCCACCGTCCCCTTCCCCCTCCTCCGTCGCCGCCCTCCCTTCCACCGCCCCTGCAGCCCGCATAGTTTTTTTATTTTTATTTTTTTTTAACTTTGTACAGTTTGATTTTTTAATTGTTTTTTTTTTTTTTTAAATGTTGTATAATTTGATTTTTTTATTGTTTTTAAATTTTTGTTTAATTTTTTTTTTTAAATGTTGTATAGTTTGATTTATTATTATATATAGTTTGTTTTTTTTTAATTTTTAATTTTTTATAATGTTAGTTTTAGTTTTAATTTTTAATTTTTCCACAGGCTCTGATACAGATCAAGGGAACAGCACACAGCCCACTTAAATGCGCAATAGATGAATATTTTCTTTTTCTATGCTTTAGGACTTTGCATAAATGCGCACCTCTTTAACTTCGCAAACTTGATTTATGCCCCATTACTCCTTGTTAAAATAGAACTTTCACCACGGTGAACTATTTGGAAATCTTGATTTCTTTTACACACAATAAATGTAAACAACATTCATGCAAGTAAATCTGGAGAAAATGTGCGAGATGCAATATTCAACATTCTTGAGAATAAAATATAAACTATAGACTTATATATATTACCATAGTAAACTGGGCAACTTGCCTTAATACGTGGAGATGAGATTTACTTTGATTTCTCACTTCTTACATAGCTTAAGCTCTTCATACTGGATGAGCTTCGCCTCCTTTCACTCTTCTTTTCTTTCCTCACACATATCTCTTTGATTAAATACGAGGAAGAGTGCATGATGCGTTCTGACAAAGCCGGCGCAGTTAGATAGGCAATCAGCTCATAAATATGTTTTTATAATATCTCTGAGAACTCGTAATGCAGTTTTCATCTTTCCATGGCAGCGGGTAATAAGGGGATTCCAACAGTGAGTATGTTGCCTTGTGGTGTAGGATACATAAGTATCGCAGTTCAGGACTGTTTGTGTAATACCATGGACAGAGAATATTTCAGCGTGATGAGGGAGTAGCGTTGGGTTGACATAAGTTTAGTGGAAGTGTAGAGAAGTTTAACCTGTTTGTAATAAGGAATGTGTGTCTCCTTCATTTAGCGATCTCTGCGCACACTCCAGGACGGAGTTCTTATTTTATATAGTGTTTTCTACACAAACTTTTGTTGGAAAGAGATGTTGTTTATGATAGCGATCTTTGCACACATATTGATTGACAGAGCTAATGTTTATGATACAGAGAAGCTGGGAAGACTCTCCAAGGGAGAGTCAAGTGGATTTTGTATATAGTTATATGCTGCGCAGATAGGAAAGGAGAGGGAGACGCCCGATTGCATCTGGAGGACCCTCCCCACTCAACAAGAAGCGTCGAGCTTATACACTCGCCTTTGTTCATGTTGATATGGTAATATTATTTTATGATCTACTAATATTGCACATATGGATATATGGTGAGGGTAAAATGAAGGTATGGCACACTTATTTAATTTATGTATATTATGGCTATTGAAAGTATGTATGTCTTTATTACCCACCCTGGAAGAGGGCATGAAACATCCTGCGTATTTTATATATGTTTGGTGATCATGACGGAAGAACGGAAGAAGGCGTGAGGCCTCCGGATATTTATACAGTCGTATTTATTTTATACCTTTTTGTGAATAGTCTAAAAGAGGGCATGCAGCCAATGGGGTATTAATAGTCAAGGTTAATAGAAATACGTTATAGATATATATACTATATGTGTATGAAAGGGATCCAATATAGGGCTGAGTCTAGTTTATTATTTACATTTTAGTTTTTATAGAATGTCTGGACAATCGATAGTCAAATAGATATTCCTGCCACCATGAATGCTGTGGACAGAGCTGTGTGCTCTCGGTAATGCGTTTCACCGAGTTTATTAGGTTACTTACTGTGTATAAATGTTGTGGACCGATTTGTGTCCTCTATGGCTGCGAAGTGTCTAAACTCTGCCACCATGAATGCTGTAATCAGAGATATTACAGAGGCAATTGCCGAGCGTAAGTACTAGAATTGGCTTACACTTCTGAACTAGTTTATATTCATGTGTCGATGTTAACCTTTGGAAACGTGAAATCTTAGCAAGACTAGGGTTGTTACCGAGTCAATTGCTGAGTGAAAATACTGGAATCAGTATACCATTTCTGAGCTTGTTCGTATTAAGAATTGATGCTTATTTAAATATATATATACCTCGAAACATAAAAACCTTAGTAAAAACAAGGTCATTATAGAGTCATTTGGTTGAGTGTAGAAACTCTGCGTGAATGTGTTCTTATATTTGGATTAACTGTGCGGGTTCAAACCTGTGAGGGTGGGAAAAGCTTATTTACTTGTTTCAAGTTTTTAAAACTTGTTCATATTAATGTTGTGTTAGACTCAGCTTTTATACTATGTTAGATCTGAGAAAAAATCTCTGCGCTGTCATAAACCCGGCTTCTATGTTAGATGTGAGGTCAGAAGATTGATCCATGTAAGATTCTAGGTTGTTTTTAACGATCTGTTTGTATTTCAGCGTGGGGAAAGATCCCTGTAATGCTTGAGATAGGCTTGTGAATCCTTGAAAGTGTCCTCTATGGGAGAGGCTGTGAGAAAGTGGAAAGTAGATAGACAAACAAATGTGTTGCAGATTGTAAACCTCTTTTTGTGATAAATATATGATGCAACTTTCTTTATGGACGTAGCCCATAGTTTGGGTGAACCACTTTGTATCGGTATGTTTTTTATATATGTGTATTATATGAATATTTTAAGTATTTTTGTGTTACTGGATATTTGTGAATTATTAGGGTGTTCCAAAAAAAGTTAGGAACATCCAAATGTGAGTTATAACAATGTTTATTGGTTTATTAAAAACCTTGGCATAAAGCAAGTAAGTTTTTATAAAGAGCATTAATTGTATGAACGATTGACATAAATGATTATGCATTTCCTTTATGGATACTAGTTATGATTGTGTCGATGCAAGGGTGGTGGGCTGTTGGTCCTTAAAACAAAAATAAAAAACCATTAAAATACGAACTTGAATTTAGGGTATGTCACATCATATATGGATTCCATCATTTATATATTGATTCCATTATTTAAGCACTCAAAGGTTGCATGAACAAGAACATATATTTTATAATTTGACAAAAAAAATAAAATATCAATGTTTCAAAAATCATCAATGAGCTAGTTATGTTTCAAAAATCATCAATGAGCTAGTTATGAGAATTTTGAATCAATAAAAATTATATAACCAAAGGTGATTTGATTTCCTCTAGCCAATAGTAACCCTCATTAACTTGCACTCACCCATATATAATTTTTTAAATGGTTAGGATCTAATATTTTAAATATTTTAAAAACATATATATTAATTTCATTTCTTTAATGCTTAACTTAAAAGGAAAAAAGATTTAAACTTTTTAATAGTATATGTGAATTGTTTAAAATGTTTTTAATTAAAATGAAAAATAATATTTCAATAAATATATTATTAATAATTGAAAATGAAGAAAAAAACTAAAATTTGGAAAAGAAATGAACTTTGTAATTAAAAATGTTATGCATTTAAAAACTATTAATAAAATCTTCTAACTAAAATAATAATAATAGGTTTTATGGTTATTCTAAAATGTTATATAAGAATTTTGAAATATTGTTTATTTTAAATTATATATTTCTAGTTTTTTTAACACTATAGTAAAGTTCCAAAACTAAGTTAAAATTTATATGTTATTTTATTATAATTTAATATAGGAAAAATTAAAAAAATTAGATGAATATCAAATTAAAATACATTTTAAACATAAAGATTTTAAATTGTTTATAATTGATAAAGCTTTGTGTTTTTAGAAGTCTTTAAAAATCAACTAAAATCTTAGGCTATAAGTGGTACGCTAAGATACCATAAGATCCATTATCTTAAACGTTGTTGTCTAAATACACATTAGCTTGAGAGATTTACCATTTGCTAGGAGTGGTAGGTTAGATTACTATATGAAGCATTAGTTTAAGCATTATTATATTGTAATTTGAATTGTTGGAAAGTAAGTTTTGTATTTTTTAAGTGAGTTCAGATTTCTAATAAAATATGTAGCTTAATTAATTTAAAAGATAATGACAAGGAGGTGGATTAAAATATGTGATGAATTAAAAATATAAAGGATAATGATAGTCGGGTATGTGGGTGGGCATGCATTTTCGTGACTACAACATAACTAACCTTCTTGTTCAAGGCATGATTCTACTGCACCTCATGCGTTTTGTGTTTCTAATGCACGCTATAAGGTCATGCGTTTGGTGTTGTTTGGTGTTGTTTAGCATACCATTTTCATGAACACCATAACCATAGAGCTAAGTGTTACCTGAGATCAAATCTCTCTTTAAATGATGGATTTGTGATCTAATGAATTTGAAGAGGTAGTTTTTTCAAATCGTATGGGAGATTGCCATTTTGTGGAGTTTTATTTTGGGGAACGTTCAAACCTATAACTGATGCACTTGTGTGCGGAAATGTTGTTCCACTTAGTGACAATTGGTTGTAATTTGGGAGTTATGGTTGTGGCGGATTGGAAAGAAATGTATTTTAATAATAACACGGAGTTTGTGCGCTCCGGAACTTCTTCTTTTAAATGGGAAAAGCTTGAGGAAGAAGAAATGATGTCTTGAAGAAATGATAGAACTGATGGCTTTGACTGGAAACTTGAAATTTATAACAATGTTCAAAATTGTTTTATGAATATAAAGTATCTTTAAATCTTTGTGAGCTTGATGTGTATTTTGAAATCTTTGCAATGTGCATTCTCAGTGATAAGTAAGTTACATTAAGTTGTTTTAGGTAGCTTTATAAAATAAGGCAAACCCTGATTCTGATCTCACATAGTGATGATATGATTTTACACATAATACTTTCGATATTAGGTCTCACATAAACAAAGCTGAAATTTTTTGATGGTTTCATTTTTATTCTTTTAAATATAAATATCCTTGTGTGGAAGGAAGCATGGGACAATGCCCGCACAAAAACTCAAGGCATTTTTATTAAATAAAAACAAAATACATACAGCACCAATTTTCTGGAGTCTTCATTGTTTCGGGTTGGAAGTACCTTTGGCCGAAGTAAAATAAGATGGGCGGTTCTAGGATCTTCTCGAAAATGCACTGACTTAATAATCAGGTTGTCATTTGCAACGTTTCTATAGGCTTACAAAAGAAGGAGTTTAAACATTCAACCATTTCACCCATTTTTAAATTGGAAATCTGAATTTTATTACTGGATTAAGACTGGAAAATGCTGTTAGGAATGGATGAAATTGTCGAACTTTAGGGTGAGCTGCTACACATGCAATGTCAATGGTTTTGTTTCCAAGTTTTTTAATGCGACTAAATCTCTTCATCATTATGAACTTATTTAATGTTTTATCCAGCATTGTTGTAATCTACTCGATTACATTATGTTACCACTAGTGCATTATAATAGATAATCATGTACAAGAATAAGCATAGAAGAAATAAGAGTGGCCTTAAATAAATAAAAGGCATGCCGTCCCTGGTCCCCTAAATGGCAGGGAAGGACGAAGCTACTAGTAAGCCCATTGGTAATGAGTGAGACTATTATAAACGAGAAAAGGTACATATGATACTCGCATATCTGTGTTTGACTTTGCCATTGTAAGATGACAACTTATTCTTATACTAGCATCTCTAGAAGCATAGTCCTGTTCCTGGGCTAGAACTCGAGCTCTGCCTGCTTAAGGGAGAACCTTCCTTAAATGCACTTGAAGCATTCGAGATTCCTTCAACTGGTGCTGCTTTTACTGGTTATGTCGCTTCAACTGCTGCTTGTGCTGCTTTTGTTGGTAATACTTTTGCTGCATAAAAAATGAATGCAGTTTAATTACAAAAGATAAAGCTATGTTATCTACAACTAACACGAGAAAATAAGTCCATATGTACTGATTAGTAATGCAGAAACTTTAAATGGTTCAGAGTACAAAACAATGGTAGATCCTCATCAACATCAGCTGTTGCTGCATTATGCTTTCTCTTCCTTTTCTTCTGACGACACTAGAAAGCATAGTGACCAAGTGTAAAGCACTTGAAGCACTTGATCTTTGAAAGATCCTTCTACATTGGTTCGACAAATTACAGGTAATCCGAGTTGTAATGGGTCATCGACCCCGCCGATTATGAATGGCACAGCAGGCACAGATGGACTATCATTCCTCCATTACGCAGTTGCACAGCTCAGTTGTGGTTGTTAGGATATCTCATCATTCAGTATGTACTTTGCATGCATGCATGCATTTGCATGCATCTGCATGATGCCCAATCACCAGTTTGATGCCTCCAGCACCTAGTACCTAGTTTTTCAGCATCCGGGAGCTTCCTTCCACTCAGTTTTAGCCCTCCTAGTGCTTGGTGCACCCACCATGCACCTACCACCTAGGAGGAGCGCCTTTTCTCACCTACCACTCCAGTTCACTTCAGTTAGCTAGTTGTCTTTCCTTGATTTGAGGCTAGAATGACTCCTACCTGTTGTTATCACTTCATGGACTTCTGATGAGACTTGACTACCTATTCTAAGTTCAGTTGGGCCTCCCAATTAAATGTAAATCCCATCGTTTAAACTAACCATTGATCTTTTGCCCGAAACCTCTGCTGAAGAGGAGCATTTCATTTTTCGATGCTCTATCTACTATGAGATCCAAGCTGAATATCATTGTCGATACTACAGAGTGGGAAAGACCATTGTATATAGTTCGACCACTAAGCATATGCCCGAGCCTTCTGGACCTTTATTCAATCCCATACATGGTCAATGTACCTAATAAGCCCAATAACGCTTTTAAACGAGTCCTTAGGCTATTGGTACTCCCCATAGCTATTACACTTAAACCCCTTGAAGATTATCATACTTTACCTTAGCGCACTTATGATTTCAATTTAACCCCTAACTCTTTTATTTAATAAGACAGGTTATCCATATTTGGAGAGGTTAAATCAACAACAGGTCTAGCTAAGTTATATGGCCAGCATTGGTCACGAGCGTTCCACAACACTTGCTGAAAGAATCGTACTTGGGTACCACTACTCTCGCCCTGGAGATTAAGAACTCGGGTTTTCATACTTTCTCGTTGCACCCATCGTGAGAGACTAGGAGCTATATTCAGTCCTATAGTTCTTAAGTATGCTTCAGTTGAGATTAAGTTTATAATCTATAAAGTAGAAAAGATATGCATTGGCCTCGCTATCCTTCATAGGCTAACTACTTGTATTAGCTCCCTGTTCTACTATTCTTCATCTTGAGAAGCTTTTGTGAGCTTCATTTATATCTATATATGAGATATAATTTACATTTATATCAGGAACCACATTGCTTGCTTTTTGAGCCCTACCTGTCTTTGTACAAATGAGTATGATATAGTAAGTAGCAGTGCCTATCCCTGCGCCGGTGTCCATCCCTGACATCTCGATCTCACAAGCAACTACCTGAACGAGAAACGTTTACGAAAAACATCCGTATCTCCCAGAGACGCCTGGAATACCTGATGGAAATGGAGGAAGAGTGTATTATTGCAGGGTTCCATCAGATAGTGGAAAGCAGAGGGAGAAGACGTGGCATGATCAGAACATTCACTCGAAGGTATTGTAACCTGGATCGTGTGTGTTGCTCTATGACAGTAAGTACTTTCAAAATCTAGGGAATAAATGACAGATCAAATCACTGGGCTTCTGGGGGTCAATAAGGGTTGATGAGTTGGTTTCCTCTTGTTCAGTAATAGCATATTTAGGTCCATGGGCTGGTCTGCAGGTTCTTCTCCTCCCTGCTCATAGTATTCTTCCTAATTTACGGAGGTTATTGCTACACAATATGCTATTACAGCGGCACCGAGATAAATTTACATTGAGCATGTTATAACTATGACTCAGCTATGGGCAGGTATAAAGCGCATATCAAATTTTTGCGCAAATAGAGGAAATCCATTTATATATGGTGTGGCATACAGAAGTTAAAAAAAATCCTTGGTTGCTCAATGTCAAATTTGCTCCAAGGTTTTTGCAATGACCCATCTTTACTATTCTTCACCTTGAAAAGCTTCTGTGAGCTTCATTTATATCTATATATGAGATATAATTTACGTTTATATCAGGAACTAACTAATTACGTCCCATCCCCTCACAGGTTGGGTAGGAAGAGGAATTGTCCTTTGTCCCCATAAGTAAATGGCCGATCACTAAATGACATATTATAATCACATCTTGATTCTAGGTTGTTGGAAATGTCATAATTAATGAGTTGATAGCATATCTCATATGCGTCATAATTAGTGAGTTGATAGCGTATCTCATATGCGTAGGCTCTGTCAGACTCTAAGTCGGTCATTTTGTCAATTTACATGTCAGATAATCAATCGGTTTGCAGCCAATCTGGCTCACGTCATGTTAGTATTTAAGTAGCCGCTTTTGTATTTCGCAGGCTCATAACTTCTTAGGTAGAATTTATTACAGTCTTAAATGAAACCCTGTAGCTTCCAAGTGAAGCGATCTTGAGTCGGTTGATAATGAACCTCTATAAATAAAAATCACTCACAAACTCTATAAATGAAAATCACTCACAAAAGATTAAAAAAAAGAGATGAGAGAGTGAGAGGAGTGAAGAAGAGAAGAAGTGAAAGACCCGTGAAGTGTATGAAGAGCCCAAGCTCTATGAATGTAAAAGATTGAAGTAAAATATCATCTCTCTGTATTGCGGCAAAGTTACTCTGTAGTGGTAATATATGAAGTTAAGATTTGTGCATTTGCAAAAGTTCAACTCAGCAATAGAAAGTGGAATGACAGTTAATCCGCGCGCAGTAAAAGGTGAATTTCGCAACTCATATCCATGCATTTATTATGTGAAGTAAAGTGTTTTATAAAAAGTCGAAAAAAATTTAAAACAAAGTATTTGCTAGGTCTAGCTCATGTCCTTACCAAAATAAAAGAAAACATTTATCATCTGCGCAGTTAATTCTTTTTAACTGCGTAGTGCCCCTTTTCCCTCAGAGCCTGGTTTAAGGAAAGTAGAATTTGTATTTACATAAGGGAAAAGTGATTAAGAATGGCTTCCACTTTGAGTAATTTGTAAACCCCAATATTTTCTCATAAAAATTATGAATATTGGTCTCTAACTACGAAGGCTTTGTTTATAGGTCAAGCTGTATGGGAAATAGTCCAGAATGGCTATGCAGAACTAGCAAATGCAGCAGCATACAACAATCTCACACAAGCTGAGAAGAATGTCTTAAGGGAACAGAGGAAGAAAGATGGAAAGGCGTTATTCCACATACATCAAGCAATACATGAATCCATACTACCAAGAGTAGCAGCAGCACAAGCAACCAAGGAAGTGTGGGACACACTGGAAACTTTCTATCAAGGCTTGAACAAGGTAAAGACTGCCAAACTTCATATTCTTAGAAGATATTTTGAATCTCTGTCAATGAAAAACACAAAGTGAGTAGAATCATTCTATACTCGTGTTATTGGTCTAGTTAATTAAATAAAGTCTCATGGAGAAACTCTAACTAACCAAAGAGGGATTGAAAAAGTTCTTAGAGTTCTTCCAAAGAAATTTTAATCTTTGGTTGTAACCCTGGAGGAAAATAAAGATCTGTCCACCTTTACTATTGATGAGTTGCAAGCCTCATTACTTAATCATTAACATAGAATCAGCAATTCACATACATCACTGGAAGGTGCATTCGTAGCACAGTTATCCATAATTCATGGAAGGGGTAGAGAAGGATCAAACTCTAGAGGCAAAGGACGAAGTTCTTTCATAGGAGGTCGCAGCAGCATCCCTGTGCAAGTCACTGGTAGAGACTAGAATAAGACCCCCAATCAGCTAAGTGGACAAAGGTATGATAAATCAAAAATTCAATGTCATTATTGTAAGAGGTATGGACACTTCGCATATGAATGCAGAAAGAAGCAGTATGACCAAGGAAAGCAAGGTGAAGCTCAGTCAAGCAACAAAAACACTCTGAACAACTCGTTGTTCTTAGCATGTGCATCTCCACTGGAATGCAATGCTGTCTAAGAAAGTCCAAATGACATATGGTATTTAGACTCAGGCTGTAGCAATCATATGACTGTTAATTTAAGTTTATTTTCCAGTCTAGATAAATCAGTTCAAACTGATGTAACACTTGGAAACAATTTTCAAGTCACTGTGTTGAGTAAGGGTACTGTTGATATTCTAACCAAATAGGGGGAGCTGAAATATATGTCTAATGTTTATTATGTTCAAGGTTTGAAGCATAATTTGATGAGCATTCGATAACTGATGGAAAAAGGTTACAGAATCCATATGATAGGAAAGCTCTGTGTGATCAAGGACAGATATGCAAGCAATGAGTTAATAGCAGAGGTGCAGATGACAAGAAATTGCTTGTTTCCTTTGAGGATAAGACCCATCATAAGAGGAAAAACAACTCAAGTTGTTCATGAAAGTCAAAATGAAAATTTTGGAACTGCATTCAAAGTAGAAAGCAAAGAAGCAGAAATTCATTGCGCAAAAGAATAAAAGGACAGCGCAATGCAAGCTACGTTTCAAACAGAAATGAAGGATGAATCTTGGTTATGGCATTTTAGATTTGGACATCTGAATTTTGGTGGGATGAAGCTACTACACACGAAGGACGTGGTGAAAGGATTACCATTGATTGAAAAGCCAGAGAGAATTTGTGAAGGCTGTATCTTTGGAAAACGGCACAGAGAGACTTTTCCAATCCGAAAGTCATACAGAGCTTGCACACCACTTGAAATTGTACACTCTAATATTTGTGGACCGATGCAAACACCGTACATGGGAGGATGCACTTATCTTCTCACATTTATAGATGATTTCACAAGAAAAACATGGTTCTATTTTCTAAAACATAAATATGATGCATTTGATTGTTTTCAGTAGTTCAAGGCACTCGTGGAAAAATAGAGTGGTTACAGCATCAAGATATTAAGAACAGACAGAGGTGGTCAATATGTTTCAAATGATTTCTTAAACTTTTGCAAAAATCATGGCATACAGAAGCAATTCACTACACGGTATATACCACAACAGAATGGTATCGTAGAAAGGAAGAACATAACCATTATGTAGATGGCGCACAGTATGTTGGAAGCCACGCATCTGTCAAATGAATACTAGGCTGAAGCAGTGGCAACTACTGTATACATCATGAATCGATGTTCGATGAAGAGCGTGAAGAATAAATTTCCGGAGGAAGCATGGACAGGTATGAAACATAGTGTTTCGCATTTGAAAGTTTTTGGTTGTGTAGCATACGCACATGTCCCAGATCAGCTAAGAAGGAAATTAGACACTAAAAGATAGAAATGCATCTTTATTGGATATTCTAAAGACACAAAAGCATACAAGTTGTATGATCCTGTTGCAAGAAAATTTATTATCAGTCGAGATGTTCAGTTTGTAGACAATGAAGCATGGGATGGAACTGTAGATAAAAATGTGAAAATCATGTCACATGTTGAACATGATGATAGCGTGGAAGATGTGGATGAGACTTCGCATGTAAATCAGAACTGCGCAGCTCCATCTACTGCAAGGATTGCGCAGCATGTTCCAGCACAAGGAAATCCGACACAAGGCGCAACTCAAGCTACTTCGACAACCACACCAAGTGCGCAGCAAACTCCATCAAGTAGTTCGTGTAGCTCGCGCAATTCGACACCAGCAACTCCATCAAAGACAAGAAGTCTGCGTGAGATATATGATGCTGGTACACCTAATTCATTTTCATGTTTTGCATTATTTTCCCAAGTTAATGATCCCCTAACATTTGAAGAAGTTGTTGAAGACAAAGTTTGGGCACAAGCCATGGATGGAGAATTAGAGTGCATTGAGAAGAATCAAACATGGTAATTGGTTGGCATTCCTAAGGACAAGGAGGTGATAAGCGTGAAATGGATTTTAAGACCAAGCAAGATGGACAAGGAGGTGATAAGCATGAAATGGATTTATAAGACCAAGCAAGATGCTGATGGAAATATGCAGAAACACAAGGTAAGATTGGTAGCAAGGGGATTCACTCAGCAGCCTGGCATAGACTTCAATGAAACTTTTGCACTTGTAGCACAAATGGACACTATCAGAACAGTCTTGGCAATCACATCACAAAAGAAATGGCATGTCTATCAAATGGATGTTAAGTCCGCATTTCTAAATGGTTATTTGGAGGAAGAAGTATACGTTGAGCAGCCACAAGGCTATGAAGTTCTAGGACAAGGACACAAAGTATACAAGATGAAAAAGGCACTGTATGGTTTGAAGCAAGCTCCCAGAGCTTGGTACAGTCGCATTAACTCATACCTCATTCAGAATGGATTTCACAAAAGTGAATGTGAACCAACACTATACACAAAGATCAATCAACAAGGTAATAAGCTAATTGTTTTCTTGTATGTAGATGATTTAATATTTACTACTGATTTTGGCATAGAAGAATTCAGAACAGTCATGGAAACTGAATTTGAAATGACTAATTTGGGGCTTATGAGGTATTTTCTAGGCATTGAAGTCCAGCAGAATGAAAATGGTATTTTCATATCACAATCAAAATATGCAAGTGATGTCTTGAACAGATTTAAGATGTTAAATTGCAAGACAGCTCCAACACTAGTGATAAAAGGTTTGAAATTGAGTAAGGATGATGATGAATCCAATGTAGATCCTATGTTGTTTAAAAGGCCCGTTGTATCTTACTGCAACAAGGCCAGATATCATGTATGGAGTGAGTTTAATCTCAAGATTCATGGATTCACCAAAAGAATCTCATTGGAAAGCAGGTAAAAGAATCATAAGGTGTGTAAGTGGAACAAAAGACTTTGGTATTTTTTATTCAACCTAAGAAAATTTCAAACTCATTGGATACATTGACATCGATAATGGAGGCAGCATAGATGACAGAAAAAACACATATGGGAATACATTTCATGTAGGAACAGGTGTTGTATCGTGGGCTTCAAAGAAACAACCCATAGTAACTCTTTCTTAAGCAGAAGCAGAGTATGTTGCAGCTACAAGTGCTGCATGTCAAGCAGTTTGGATGCGCAGAATGTTAAGTGATTTTTCACAGAACCAACAAGAACCCATAATCATTTACTGTGACAATAATTCAGCTATAGCACTGTCAAATAATCATGTGTTTCACAAGAGAACCAGACACATCGACACAAGGTATCATTTTATTAGAGAATTGATAAACAACAAGGAAATTTGTTTAGAATTTTGCAGGTCTAAAGATCAAGTTGCAGACATATTTACAAAACCATTGGTAAGGGACACATTCCCTTATCTGCACAGTTGTCTAGGTGTGACAAGTTCTGTGTAGTAAACTTTGTCATGAACAGAGCATGTTTCAGCTTTGAAATATTTTGTAATATTCTATTTTTTTAATGATCCCCATCTGCTCATAATTAAGGGGGAGTGTTGGAAATATCGTAATTAATGAGCGGATAGCGTATCTGATATGCATCAGCTCTGTCTGACACCAAGTCAGTCATTTTGTTAGTCTGCAATGTCAGACAGTCAGTCAGTTTGCAGCCAATCTGGATCACGTCATGTTAGTATTTAAGTAGCCACATTTGTATTTCGCAGGCTCATAACTTCTTAGGTAGAATTTATTACAGCCTTTAATGAAACCCTATAGATTCCAAGTGAAGCGATCTTGAGTCAGTTGATAATGAAACTCTATACATAAAAATCACTCACAGAAGATTAAAAAAAAGAGATGAGAGAGTGAGAGGAGTGAAGAAGAGAATAAGTGAAAGACCCATCAAGTGTATGAAGAGCCCAAGCTCTATGAATGTAAAAGATTGAAGTAAAATATCATCTCTCTGTATTGTAGCAAAGTTACTCTGTTTTACAGTGGTAATATATAAATCTATAGTTTTGTGAATTCATTCTCAAGAATGTTTGTTTATACATGCTGCGCATCTATTTCATATTGACCTGTGTAAATGTTGTTTACATTTATAGTCTGTAAATCAAATCAAGATTCTCAAGTATTTCACGGTGGTAAATGCCCTAGTTTAATGTGCAATAACCTTTGACATATATTTCGGTTCTTATGTTTTAGCATGAAATATCTTTATACAAATTTTGTTTAAATATCAGGTTGTGCACAATTAGATAGGTATACAAAGTTAACCGTGCAGTTAATCCTTGTAAAAGTTAAAAGAGTGTGCAAAAAGTAATTTGTATGAAGTGTGCACTCCATACAAATTCAAGTTCATGCAAAGTAAAGTATTGTGCGAAGTCAAGATTTGTGCATTTGCACAAAGTTCAACTGCGCAGTAGAAAGTGGAATCACGCAAATAATCTCTGCGCAGTATAAATGTGCAGTTAATCTGCGCGCAGTAAAAGGTGAATTGCACAAGTCATATCCACACATTTATTTTGTGAAGTAAAGTGTTTTATAAAAAGTGGAAGAAAATTTAAAACAAAGTATTTGCTAGGTCTAGCACATGTCCTTAGCAAAAGAAAAGAAAACATTTATCATCTGCGCAATTAATTCTTTTTAACTGCGCGATGCCCCTTTTCCCTTGATCGGTTGCTCATTGCACAGTTTCAAAATTGTTACCAATTTCGTGATCCTTGCCTGTAAATAAAATATATACGAGTTAGTTGGAAATCCTGTTAAACTTATAATGTAACTGCTTACGTAAATCCTACAGAAACTGGTTCAACCGAAGAAGCTGGGACTGCTGGGAATCCTCCATTTGTTCCCATCCTTCGTCATATCTATGTCCTTCTCCTTCTAGTTCCTTTCTTTATCTTACAGAGATAAATATACTTTAAAAATATATTGCTTTGCTTGTTTTTGCAAAGGTTAAAACATAAGTAGTTGATCTTTCTTCAGTTTACCAAGAGGTGGATGCATCAATCATAGGGGGGATCTCTCTCTGTATGTCAGTGAGGTTCGAACCCCCTCGACAAGGAATTGCATCTTAGCATTGAAAATAATTCCTAAAATAGTAAGCGACTTCAATCTCATACAAGGGAACAATGTGCTTCGCTATAAGATGCTTTTGACTATCTCCCATTAGGTCTCTTTCCTTTCTGGTTTCCCTTGTACCTTGTTGTTAAGTAATAGTTAAACATGCCATGAACAAGTATTCTATGACATTAAGAGGCCATAATGTACAAAAGGGGTTGATCATCTCTATAACATCATGGCTCAACAACCTATATATGTAATATACAATCAGTTAGACAGTTGTAACTATATAACTATATGCTAATCAACCTAACCGACTTCACTAGACTGGGACAACTCGGTGAAGGAACTAGTCGACTCGTTCACTAACCTTCTCCAACATCTCCCCCGCCTCAAAATACTTCTTCATCCTAAAGAGAAGATGGAGATGTGAATTTACAAAAAATAGAAAATTATAAAAGAAAATTGAATTTTTCAAGGTTGCTGAGAAGTAGACATTGCACTAGGTGGAGTGGCTTCAACACAGGCTTCAACATAGGCAACGATAGAGGCAGTGAGTCATAGAAAATCTTCCTAGGACATGATGGATGTTTGTGCTGACTATGGTGAGCTTTGATAGATGCAACAATTTCTCTGGAAATGGTATGTTCTCCATGTTCCAAAGATTGGGACAAAAATACTAGTGTTGAAGTTCTATGACCTACATCAATCTATATATTCAGATGGTCAGATGACCGACTTTTCCGTGCACAGTCTTAGATTCATGAACTATCGGTTCTCCTTCTTCTGCAATTCTCCCGTGCACTCATGTTCCATTAAAATTTCAATAGTCTCTGGATCCATTGTGCTCTTCCTCATATATAAATTGAAGATAGTAATTTGCATGTTTTGTATTTCAATGCATATCTTCTCATAGTATGAGTACTTCTTATTCAATACCATGGTCAATCTAGTCGCCTAGACCTCATATTCCTTTAGCTTCTTGTATCGTTCTTCAAACTATTTAAACTCGTCAACTATGGGTAGATTGATTTCATATTGTTGTTGCTGAGTTTTTTTATGTAGTACTTGCTCGCAACATGTTAACACATACACAAAGAGACTCTGGATTCTATTAGTAGGTATAGATGAGCGTCTTCTACCAGTCCAATGATTTGTGCAACCTCTAATTAGTAATTTTTCCAGGTGTCATCTTGCTCATTCTTCATAGCCTTGGAATTTTTATTGGCCTCGATCCATTTTTTATTTCTTTCTTTGTTAACAACTTTAATGAATTCCTTGAACCCTTGACCAGAGGTTTATGCTGGTACAAAAATGCCTGTTGTTGGAGTAGTTCTAATCAATTGTTGCACTAGTACTAAAATCCTCGTGTCGATTTTTGTTTTCTTTTGCTTGCTTTTCTCTCTTTCCGTGACCTCTTCTGTAATCCCCCGCTGAGCTACTCAAAGTTTTATTGAGCAGATGAGGTAGTCAGAGTCGGGGTGGTTATTGTGGTAAGGAAGGGGAGTGTTGCTCTTACTCACAGCAACACACATAGATCACTTAACTCATAAATTTTCACCTAGAGCAGAGTTGTAGCTAACAGTAACAACTGACTGTTTCAACTACATAACTGTTTCAGCTATGTTTAGATAACCCCTGCCTTCATAAAACTTGATTGTTTCAACATACTATATGTTTCAGCAAATTCTGAAATCTAACTTGCTACAACAAAACTAAAAATTCCACATTCAATCATATACGCTCAAAAAATTATCATGCTACAGCAAAATCTTAAACTTAAATATTCAACAATGAGTTTTCAAACTCATAAAGATAGAGAGGAACATAGAAGCAAGACTACAGACCTAGAACTATGTTTCATATTCAATTCAGAATTTGTATTCCTCACCATGTCTCTCTATTTTTCTATACTAAAAAATCAATATTACATCCGTATTTATACACCATGAGATCAGTCGGTCTTCATTAATTAGCTTGACCTTTCACAAAATTGTCTGTTCAAAATTTAATTAATTCTCTTCCCTTTCATGATCTCTAATAGAAATGATGGATGCCCCTTCGGTCTTTGACAGGCTACAACAGAGATATTGAAAGTCCCTATGAACTTTAATGTGTTGCAACAGTGATGTCCCTTATGCAATATGATGAAACACACTGCTCATTTTAACATCTGACGAGCTGGAACATGTCAGTGGATGACTTCTTCAAAAATGACTCTTCAAAAAAACAATGTAATACTCAACCCCAATAATCAATCGATGTGTTGTGATAGAGGCTGTAACTGCTTCTTCAAAAATCGATGTGGTGTCCTACCCCTTTGAAGCTTTGACAACATGGCAGAATCAAAATGGTGTGGCGATGGTTGGCTCTTTAGAGTTAGGCGGGCACTCAGCACGACGGTGAATGACTTTTCAGACTTTGTGGGAGTGAAGTAATTAATCGCTGCCAACAGTTATGACCATAATCATCATTATGGCAATCGAGATGTGTAAATTCGAGGTAATCAATATTGTACTAGTCAAGGGAACATAAACAGTGGCTACGAAAGGTGTTGAACTAGCATTCAAGATGGGAGGTTATGAAGTGGTTAGGATTATTGTCGTTGGTGTTGTGGATATGGAAATAGTTGGTGGAGAAGTTGATGGGTGTAGGAAGCAGATCAGTTGAGCAAATAAATGTTTTGACTGTGGTATGCATAGGTACTGAGCTTTGAGGGGGTAAATTTTGTAATGGGGCTACAATGATGGCTATGGCAATGGTCAAAGTGGTGGATGGAATGGTCGATGATAGAACTGAAGTGATAGATGGTAAAGAAATCGCAGGAATGTTTTTCTTTGGTGACTTGGAAATTTGTGGTGGAGGCTAAGGGAAATGGCCAACTGACTTGGCAGGGTTGTTCCTTCTAATACTAGAAGGATCCTGGTTAACTAGCTTAACTTAGGGAATATGTGAGATAGAGTGTTGATAATTTGAGTAAATTTGGGAGGTATGCTTATGGACGGGGGAGTTGATGCTGTAATTGGGGAAGTTTCTTCTTCTAGACAGGTCAAGGAAGGGGACAAGGACTCATCAAAGATGTCGATTGGCTCCTCCCATGAGATATTTTTTTTGACTTTAACCTTTTCTATTGGGGAGGTAGAGGCAAATTTGTCACCTTCCTTGCTACTAATGGGGATGGTCTTATATATCCTGCAAATTTTTCTCGATCTATAGCTCAATGGTGACTTTGTTCCTGGATGCTTCAATCATTACAAACATAGCCTTCTCTTGCAGTCCTACTAAGTTCTCCTCAACTACAGATGTCAACAAATTTATTATCTTCAATGGATATCATGTGGATTTACCTTTAACATTCTGATAAAATGTAAGCATTTGCTCGACAACTTGGTCGAGCTTCTCTTTTAGGCACAACTCATCGAAGTCGAGCTCAACTCCTTATTTGATCAGTGGTTCCTCTTCTTCTTGTTTAGTCATTTCTTTGGTTGACTCGACGACTGGATGTCAAAACAACTGCTAGTGGGTTCTCTGGCGGTTCATCATCTGGGCTAAATGTGGTTATGTACAAAGAAGTTTCATATTGGTATTTAGCTTGTCCATTCATTAGGAGTTGTAGTAACTCCGAGTGTGAAGACAAAGCTATAGTAAGAACTAGTAATATGATATTTGACTACCTAGAAATATTAGAGAATATATCTTGTACATTTGGATAGTAGTCAAGTTGTTGGGCATTTGCTCCTACACCCTATAAGTACAAAACCCTATTATGGTAAGCTGCGAAAGATGTTTTGGGTCACCCTCAATCTATTTCACTTAGTCTTCACTACCTGAAACCAATTTTCCAAAAGTGACATATCTTTCTTTGAACCAAGTGGTGACCCCTTAGGAACAAAATTTTTGAAATTATTCATCATTGGCAGTTTTTTGTTGATGAATATCGTTTGATTGATTGGAGTTACATTTTCCACCACTATCCATATGAGAAGAGATGGAAACTAGATTGCTTGTCCCATTTCTTGGCATTTTTCACAATTGGTTCTAACTATTTCAATGACGTGGTTAGCCCAATTAAACATCTTAGCACTGTGAGAAATAGTTTTTACTACCTCCATCATTTCTACTTTCAAGTTGGATGGTCGACCAGAACTTGTTACACATAGTGAAATTATTACTGCTATCCATTTTATCAACTGGTATGTTATTTTACTAACTATCAATCCTTTGGAGCTTGTTCATGTTAGTGTTCCTATAAATTCTTCGACTAACTCTACGGACTTAGTCATGATGGGGACCAGTGCTCCTTTTTTTGGAATACCAGTGGTGTGAGAGATTAAGCAGTCATTTATTTCTATTCGCTCATCCAACCATATTTTCCCATCATGGTACCATCTCACAACGAACTTGGCTATTAGGTCTTTTAGGTTTCCATGAATGGCTAGCAGTGGCACATTCAGGTAATAGAAGATCTTGGCTATCCATTTCTATCCCTTGATGCCCCATTCCCTTAATTTTGCATACTTTTTTGACCAATTATGTTCCTTTGTCTTGGATTTCCTTATATGGAACAATCGAGATTGTGGGGGCTTCAATGTTTCTTCCTCTTGTTGCGCTTTTATCTTGTCCTCGGTTTCCTTTGTTTTTGTTGATGATGTGACTTTATTGGGTGTTAGTTCTGGTTGTTGTCTTTCTATGGTCGATAGGTATTTCTGCGACTGCATGGTTTTTGGGATGGATTGTGCTTGATCCAATTCACAACATAAACTTTGCCAACAATCTTTAGTATTGGAGTATTTATAGGCGTGGAAATCAGTGAGAAATTATTTTGTGTAGGTGAGTGTATTACCTGTGATATTTTTATAGGAAAGCTACTTCACACGCTTGATTAAACTTGTGCAAGAAATTTTGCTCTCAATCTATTCGGTTCACTTGACAATTGACAATATTAAAGTTGATCTCATGCATGCTACTCATTCCACGGTCAGTAGGGGTTGTCTTCGGTTTTATGCTTCTTTCGTTTCTGCTATATGGATCAGTCATCTCGTCTTAGGCTTCTCTTTTCTTCTGGTCGATATTAGGTGAAGGTCTTCTACTTCTTGGTTGTTGTACATACTTGCACTCTTCCACTCTAAAATTCGCGTTGAAGTCCTTCTCACATGCTAAGGTCCATTTCTTATAGGAATTTAATGAGGGTTTGAGTGCAATGGTGAGGGAAATCTTGCTTGACTGCTATATTGAAGATTTTGTGGATGTAAGGGATGAAAAAAGGACCTCCAATTTTTAATATATCTTAGTGGTATCCTTCAGTGTCCTTAGCTTTTCCATTTTCTAGGCACTTGACTCTAAAATCTATGTGATCAAGTGAGAAAAATTCTTCTATAAGGGGGGTGAGAATGATTCTTATGCATAAATATTTTTAAGATGGAATTTCAAGTTCTTTAAAGCAACCTATTATTTTCTTTGGTTTTGATAGTTAGAATTTTCCTCCATAATTTCTTAAGAGCTACCTTAGAGAGGTGTAAAATATTTTCCTATCTTTTATTTTTGTAGTTCCTCTTTTTCATTTGAATTAGGGCTTTGTATCTCTTTATCTTGTCAATTTGTAGGAACCTTCCATAGCCTCCTCGATTTTGTTTCTTTCATTTTTATACTCTTTATCATACCAAGGATTGGTTTTTCTATATCATTTTTTACCTGAAACTTTAATGGAGAACTTGTTAATGGAAAACAAGATGATTGTAGTAGAAAACTGGTAGAGGTATTCTATATTATCCAATCTTGAAAGAGGGAACAAGTCATTTTTTAAATCATTTAGAAAAAAAAAACACCTTTATTTCTATCAAAGATTAAATGCTTTTGGCCGTGAGAATTTTCCTCTATGGGATCATTATGCATTACAAAATTGAGGGTTACAATTAAAGTTCTATGATTTGAGTCTCACTCATGCTAATTTAAAATGTATAAATCTATCATTTTGTTGTATAAAGGGATATCATAAATGACATATTTTACGACACTACTGCCAAGCCCACAAATACAAGTCATCTTGTTATAATTTGGTCATTTCATTGGACCATTGTAAATTTCAAATAATATAAAGTGTGGAAAAAATCTCTATTTATTATTAAAACTATGAAATTCCAATATCCTTGACAATTCCTAAAATGGGTGGAAAGGATTTGTCATCTATGTAACACTATGAGCATTGAGAATGAAAGTCACATTCTCTTAGAATGCCCTGTATATCCCCACATTAGATCGTAATTTCATAATCTTTGTTACAAAACATACCTCTCTAACCTTCTAACACGTCAAAACGATGGCGACCCTTCTCTCTAATTTTTTCAGCATGAGAAGAATATTTTACAGGTATGATTGACCAAACTTGATCTTAGTGAACGTTAACCATCATCATCACTATTAACTATGTGGATGTAAAAACAAATAAATCACTTTTTAACATAAAAATAATTAATAAATTATTATTATTATTACAATAATAAAATTTATATTTGAAGTTAATTATCTTTTGTATAGTTAAAATCTTAACTCAAAAACATCATTTTTTAATAATTTTATTATTATTATTATTCACAATAATTTTTTTAATGGAAATCAATTACCTTTAATTATAATAATTTATAAATTTATAAAAAAATATAAAAAAGAAATATATATATATATATATATATTATATTTTAAATTTATTAAAATATTTAGTTATTTGAACATTTTAATATTTTATAACAATAATATTATTTTCTTATTTAATATATATATTTATATATATTTCAGTCATATTTATTATATTTCAAATTTCTTAAAATATGTAGTTATTTCAACGTTTTAATATTTTATAACAATAATGTTTATTTGGATTAATAAGTATAAAGGATATGTATAAATAATATATTATTATATGTTCAAAAAGTTTCATAATTATTTTAAATTTTAAATTTATATTGGATACAACTATTACATTAGAATATTTCTAGGAAGTGCTAATTTTACTTGTTATTATTGCATCAATTTAAATTGTTAAGAAGTAAGTTTTGTATTTTTTAAAATGAGTTTGAATCTCTAATAGGATATGTTAAATTATTGGAAAGTAAATTTTATATTTTTTTTAAGGTGATTTCACATTTCCGACAAAATATGTTGCGATGAATTAAAAGGATAAAAGATAAGCACAGGTATGTGACTTCAAAAGTTTCATAAAATATGATAGTAGGTTGGTGTTTTGAGTGAAAATATAAAGAATAATGACCAGAAATCAAATTTAAACTTTTTAATGGAAAATTATAATGACATTAGTTATATATAGAAATCATTGTTTTTAATCTTTCAATGTGCCCTAGGCCCACTGCCACCCTGCCACCGCCTCTCCAGCAAACTTTTTCGGCTGAGTTGAAAAAACAGGATTAAAAAGACTCTTTATTCCATTTATAAAGATCCTGCCATGTTTGATTAGTACTGTTTTCTAGACCAATTATTTCCGCAATGAAGGTTTCAAGATATGAAATTATATGCGTGAATGGACGGTGAAATAATTTTAAAGTTCTGTTCTTCAACGCCTACTCCCGAACTAATCAAGTTTTCTCGTGCCGGCTATTTACTGCTGGAGTCGTTTGATTCTTTATTTAATGTTGTAAAAGCTTCAGAGTTTTCACCATACAGAGATCCGTTAAACAAGTGATACGTCAGTAAAAGTAAAAGAAATCCGTGTCCAGAAAAGTCCTAGTCACAGCATAGAAAATTTTATTTGTCGTTACTCTTTCTTATATAATTTCGAAAATGGATGGATTTATATTTAACTTAATGCCTTAATTTGTATAAAAAATTTTATATTACAATAAGTTATTAATTTTAATTTTTACTAAAAACAATTTTGACATATTTTCATGGATGTTGTGACATGTATTTTGTCACTTTTGGTGCCAGGGTCAAGCACCATTGAATCATGAAAACTAAGATGCCCTCACCCTAAATCCCATCTTCCAAATGATTCAAAATCTAGTGTATATGCAAAATTTTGATTGGCTTTCTCCATATGTTTCTCCTTAACTACGATCCTCTCACATTTGATTATACAATCATTTATGTTAAAAACCATTTATATAATTAATTTTTTTTATATAATGCTTTTTATTTTTAAGGAAATTTTATATAAAACTGCTATGAACGTTTAAAAGAAATTTTATTAAATACAATGTATTTCTTCTTCATTATACTATTAAATATGGTTTTAATAAAAAAATTGAAATCTTAAATGTATTATATTATGATAAATGTATTAAATTATGATAGTTAGAAATGTATTTTTTATTTTTTATTAAAATTTATTTATTTTAAAAATATTAAAATTTATTTTTGAAAGAATATATTTTATTTTAAATATTAAAATAGATTTTTTTTAATATTTTTATAATTTTTTTGGTAAATATAATGTTAAGCTTTTTTTACGCTTTATTTATTTTTTTCTAATTTTAATTTTGTTTGAAGAAAAATAATAACATTAAATATTCAAAGCAGAATATAAAACACATTTTTCAAGTGCTACAACACCAATACATTAAAAGATGATATGTCCAACATCACTTAGAGTCAAAGAAGAAGAAAATTACATAATGTCCCTCAACAATATGGCAACAATATGCTACAAACAATAAGAACTAACCAATATATATATATAATCATCCAATATTGCTTAACAAGTTAGAAAGACAAACTCTACATAGTTAAAAAAAAGACATTCCAAAAATTTATTCTTCATAAGAACTCTCTAGTTTTCTAAAAGCCCTGTCATGTCCCAAATTTGGAATTGGGTCACAATGGCCTAATCACATTGGCCATATTCATTAGAGTTTGTAAAATTGATGTTAAAGGTCAAATAATTGCCAAGGAGAAAAATTACTAGTTTCCTAGGTTTGGGGTGGAAGCTTTGGGATTTGGAATAATGGGGATAATAAATGATGTTTGAACATTAGAGTGGCATAAATATTTAATAAAGGATCTAAATAAATATATACAAGTGAAAATCAAAGTGGCATTTGATCATGAAGACACATGGAGGAAGTGGGACCCACATATGGCTAGATTTCCCCACTACATTTGGCATCATTCTCTCACCAATTCGAATTCAAGGTGAATGGTAACATACTTGGGGGAGTCCAAAAGGTATTATTAATGGCATGAATCATCCAAGGTCGAAATATAGAGGAAGAGTAACTCCCATGGAAGAGGAAGGGGCAATTTGGAGCTAGTGAGACACTTGGGCTAGATTCCCTAGCTCTATGACAACAATGATGAAGATGCTATGACACCTATGACACAAATCAGACCTGAAGGCTGACATATGACATATATGACATGTCAGGGCTAAAAATAGACTCTAGGAGGGCGCTCAAGGGTGTTAGGGCAGCTAAAATGCTTCCACATGTGATTTGGTGGAAGTGGGAGACTAGGAATTGTTGTACAAGTGGCGTTCTTTGGAATCTCTTCCCAACTTGAGTTGGCATGAGTCTCTTGGAAGGAATTCGACCCATGGAGGACATTAGAACTTTATAAATGTCAATAACAAATAATGAAACCAGCTTTTGATCATTTGTAGAATTTGCAATTGCATTTGTGAAGAGGGAGAGCTAGTGGATGACTAGTTTCTTGCCTTAGCCAATTTCGAGGGTGAAAGATTCCCATCCAAGTTGGTAATTGGAAAGGCCATTCAGACCTTTCATTTGGAGCTTTAATGGAGTCTTTATTTGCAGGTGTAAGCTACAGGGCAGCTCATGGTTTCTTCTATTGCAGCTCACTCCTTCAACCATTTCCAGTTTTGATGGTATATTCTTGATCCTTGAGGGAGGGCGTTCTTGGTGAGCTATTGTACTCTTTGGGGAAGCTTTCAATGCCCCATTTCTTTTGTAATATGAATTAAATACTCTGTTCTTCATCTACAAAAAGTTTCAGGTCGAAATTCCAAGTAGAAATGTATAAATCTCATTTTTAATGGAAGAACAATGCCATTTCCCCACTACCATGTTGTGAGTCAATGTATTGATGATGATTTCGAATGAATGGATGATTCTCTGATATATTTATGATCAATATACTGCCATGGATGTCTTCTACAAGTTTCATGTACTGTACTTGAGCATTTGAATCATTTTTACTCAGTTTAGCTGTATTGGGAGGTGAAATAGTGCCATTTCCCCAAGGGTTGAATTGGGGATTTTTGCAGTTGAATGGGAGAGGATGAGAACAGTTGTAATAAACCATTAATGGTGCATATGAGACCTTAATAACATACTTAACATATTAAATACCTCTGTTCATAAGTTTGAGTGGCTTTGGAGGCTTTGGGAAGCCATTTCAGTACTTACCCCAGGGGGATTTGAACCCCAAATTACTAGTAAAATTGCATAATGTGTCCAGAATCTTAAGAGAGTTTGCAAAGGTCTTTTGGTGGACATATGTCATCCATAAACATCATATTAAAGTTATAATATCATTCATAAACCTTCCTTGAAGATTTGAAGGCATTTGGAGTCAATTTGAGACTAGAGACCAATACTAGTCAAAGGGAAATCACTAGTAAAGTTACCTACATTGACCAGAATTGAAAGAGTATTTGCTAGAAGTGTTTTAAAAGTACAAGCATCCCTGAAACACATATTTTATGTCCTAATATCATTCATATACCTTCTCAGAAGATTTGGGATCATTTGGGCAAATTTGGGACCTAGAGATCGAAACAAGTCATAGGTCGAACCAACGAAAAAAGTGAAAATTGCCATTTTAATAAAAATCCTAACAAGGGGACACTACAGTGGTATCAGAGCATGGTCCTTGCACCTGTGTATTAGGTACATACATTCAAGAATAATTGGCAGCCATGTCTTACTATTATGATGAATCCTATGAGTACAATTCTTATGATGAATATGCAGATGCTTATGAGCAATATGAAGCAGAATGTGAAAGGTATGAGGAAAAGGTGCCATCATGCAACACTTCTTACAATTTCCAAGAGAAATGAAGATTATTCTTTATGACTTTAAATCTGATGAATATGAATGTGTCACACCAACCAAGGATAATTCTATGAGTGAGTTCCAAAGATGGAGAGCAAATTATAAAACCTTGCCCCAGCAATATCAAAAATATCAAGATATCTTGCTTCGAGCAAAAATACACAAAATGCCATGTCTTTTGAGTACTATGCTGAACATGTTTTTGAAAATAGGCCCAAAATGAAGATGTGGAGTTAGTGAAGAAAGGTTTATGCCCTTCTTGTAAGAACCCTTGGAGCGAGTATCATATATGTGTGCATGAAATGATGTCCTCTTTGATGAGAGCTTTTGAGATGTATTCAAGAAGAGATTCCAAATATATTGATCCTAAGGAAAACAAGGGGCAAAATGCATCAGCTTTCTTTAAGGAGCAAAAGGAAGAGACATCACAAGAGCATGAAGAAGATTCTATTGAAAAATATGGAAGATCATTTCGAGACACCTTCTAGCTTAGACATGAACCAAAGAGCATCTACTGATGGATGCTTAAACTATGGAGGAGTACCTACTGATGGGGTGCTCACACCTCTATGTTGGTGACATAGAGGATCACTTTGAAAGTGTTTCTACAAGTACAAGTTTCATTAAGCATGATAATGAAGACCTTGTAGCAGTTGAGAAGAACCAAGATCAACTTCCCCATCACCACTGAGCTTTATGAAGCTGGTCCAGCAAAATTGAAGAAGATGAGGAGGTTCATTTGCAAGAGCCTCATTTTCTTGAAGGGTCCTTAAAGATGAATGAAAATGAAGATCCAAGAGTCCCTCAGCATTCTCCATGACACTCAAGCATTGGTGTCAAATTCTTGTTGGAGAGCTACTTCATTGGAGGAAACATCCTTCCTTGAAGATATGGAGAAGATTCAAAGAGCAATGTGCCACATCAAAGTAATTTCATGTCTTTTCTTTTTGATAGAAACCATTTGTTTGAGCTTAATGAATTGTTACATGATGCATACTTGAAGAATAATGAGGATATTCATAAGCTCACAATTCAAAATGAGCAACTTCTTGAAAAGTTGCAAGATACTTGTTTTTCCTCCTATGTTTCAGATTGTCAAATGGTAGATTGTTTGGAGGATTCTCATGACATGGTGGATCATGAGAAATGTGAAAATTTGAATGTTCTTGATGTGTTTGAATATGAACTTGAAGAGATCCTAAACACTTGATGTGGTGGAAGAGGAATTGAATTGCCTCTTGATGAAGGTTATGCAATTTTTAAAGAAGAGCATGATTCCTCTACATTGGAACCAAACTATGACAAAGATTTCACACTTTTGAAGGAGCTGCATAATACTACCCACATGGATCCTTCCCATGATGAAACTCCTGAACTTTTTGATCATTTGGGTGAGTTAGTACATTCTCCTACATCCTACAATTCCATGTTTTGCAGCATTAGTCTCAATGAAGTATGGGTGAAAGGGGTTCTTTTTGATGGTGCCACATGAGGAGTATGGAACTCCTAGATTTAACTTTTATGATGACATGGTTGGAGCACATTCTTATTCACATTTGCAGCAGCATACTTTATTACTTTATGATGATGCACATCTACATGGATGCACCTATGATATGCATTTGAGTCACTTGAAGACTCATGGTTTTTCTTGCTCAACACTTGATTCATTTGATGTTGGAGACTTCATCCAACACTTGGGTGATAGAGTTATGATTGGAGAAACATTTTTGTTGGAAGCCACATACTTTGTTATATCTTTATGATGATCACATTCAGGGATGTATGGGTGAGACTTCTTTGAGTCATTTGAAGTCTCCTTGTTTTTTCTGCTCATTATTTGTTCAGATTCTAGTGGAGATTCTTCATTCACTTCTATGATGAAAGAATACATGGCTGAATATTTTGATACATATCACATCCTTTTGGAGCAGCATTATAGGGCATGGGATCCTCACCTATGTCATTGGAGCAGATTTAGATTTGATTGGTCACTTGAAGCTTGTATGCACTTGGAAAATGGTGGTCTACTTGCTTGGAGGTATAATCACTTTCATGACTCTTTGATGAAGCATATCCTTGATGTACATTTTCATTATGTTGTTATGTACTTTGATGATATATATTTGGTACTCATGATGTTTGGAAGAATGCATACAAGAAAATGGGATCCAGGAATCCTCTTATCTAATGGTGTAGGTTGGAGAGCACTCTTAATTGTTGGGGTGCTAATACAAGCAATGGGACCCTGGAATAATTTTTGTCTCATTGGTTTCATTTTTTTTTGGGGAAGCAAGCAGCATGGGAGATGGATTCCCCACTTAATAAAGTGATTTTAATAAGAGTAGTGCATCAGCAAGCATGGTGGTTCCTCTCTAAAATCTTCAAGGAAACTCAAAGACTCAAGGTTGGGCAATTCAATGGCAACTTCAAAGAATTATACAGGAAGCAGGTTCTTCAACACCCATGTTTGAAATTGCTTGAGGACAAGCAATATTGGGAAGGGAGGATTTTTCATGTTCCAAATTTGGAATTGGGTCACAATGGCCTAATCACATTGGCCATATTCATTAGAGTTTGTAAAATTGATGTTAAAGGTCAAATAATTGCCAAGGAGGAAAATTACTAGTTTCCTAGGTTTGGGGTGGAAGCTTTGGGATTTGGAATAATGGGGATAATAAATGATGTTTGAAACATTAGAGTGGCATAAATATTTAATAAAGGATCTAAATAAATATATACAAGTGAAAATCAAAGTGGCATTTGATCATGAAGACACATGGAGGAAGTGGGACCCACATATGGCTAGATTTCCCCACTACATTTGGCATCATTCTCTCACCAATTCGAATTCAAGGTGAATGGTAACATACTTGGGGGAGTCCAAAAGGTATTATTAATGGCATGAATCATCCAAGGTCGAAATATAGAGGAAGAGTAACTCCCATGGAAGAGGAAGGGGCAATTTGGAGCTAGTGAGACACTTGGGCTAGATTCCCTAGCTCTATGACAACAATGATGAAGATGCTATGACACCTATGACACAAATCAGACCTGAAGGCTGACATATGACATATATGACATGTCAGGGATAAAAATAGACTCTAAGAGGGCGCTCAAGGGTGTTAGGGCAGCTAAAATGCTTCCACATGTGATTTGGTGGAAGTGGGAGACTAGGAATTGTTGTACAAGTGGCGTTCTTTGGAATCTCTTCCCAACTTGAGTTGGCATGAGTCTCTTGGAAGGAATTCGACCCATGGAGGACATTAGAACTTTATAAATTTCAATAACAAATAATGAAACCAGCTTTTGATCATTTGTAGAATTTGCAATTGCATTTGTGAAGAGGGAGAGCTAGTGGATGACTAGTTTCTTGCCTTAGCCAATTTCGAGGGTGAAAGATTCCCATCCAAGTTGGTAATTGGAAAGGCCATTTAGACCTTTCATTTGGAGCTTTAATGGAGTCTTTATTTGTAGGTGTAAGCTACAGGGCAGCTCATGGTTTCTTCTATTGCAGCTCACTCCTTCAAACCATTTCCAGTTTTGATGGCATATTCTTGATCCTTGAGGGAGGGCGTTTTTGGTGAGCTATTGTACTCTTTGGGGAAGCTTTCAATGCCCCATTTATTTTGTAATATGAAGTAAATACTCTGTTCTTCATCTACAAAAAATTTCAGGTTGAAATTCCAAGTAGAAATGTATAAATCTCATTTTTAATGGAAGAACAATGCCATTTCCCCACTACCATGTTGTGAGTCAATGTATTGATGATGATTTCGAATGAATGGATGATTCTCTGATATATTTATGATCAATATACTGCCATGGATGTCTTCTACAAGTTTCATGTACTGTACTTGAGCATTTGAATCATTTTTACTCAGTTTAGTTGTATTGGGAGGTGAAATAGTGCCATTTCCCCAAGGGTTGAATTGGGGATTTTTGCAGTTGAATGGGAGAGGATGAGAACAGTTGTAATAAACCATTAATGGTGCATATGAGACCTTAATAACATACTTAACATATTAAATACCTCTGTTCATAAGTTTGAGTGGCTTTGGAGGCATTTGGGAAGCCATTTTCAGTACTTACCCCAGGGGGATTTGAACCCCAAATTACTAGTAAAATTGCATAATTGGTCCAGAATCTTAAGAGATTTTGCAAAGGTCTTTTGGTGGACATATGTCATCCATAAACATCATATTCAAGTTATAATATCATTCATAAACCTTCCTTGAAGATTTGAAGGCATTTGGAGTCAATTTGAGACCTAGAGACCAATACTAGTCAAAGGGAAATCACTAGTAAAGTTACCTACATTGACCAGAATTGAAAGAGTATTTGCAGAAGTGTTTTAAAGGTACAAAGGCATCCCTGAAACACATATTTATGTCCTAATATCATTCATATAACTTCTCAGAAGATTTGGGATCATTTGGGGCAAATTTTGGGACCTAGAGATCGAAACTAGTCAAAGGTCGAACCAACGAAAAAAGTGGAAAATTGCCATTTTAATAAAAATCCTAACAAGGGACATTACAAGCCCCCATGAAGCACTTCAATAAATAAAAAAAACCTAGATCTAGAAATAAATCTTGAAAAGATAGAGAGTGAGTTATCAAAAGTGGTAAGGGAAATCATCTCAAATTGTACAAAATTAATCTTCCTTTAAATGGACATCCAAGCACTTAAAAGAGGAGTTCTGAAACACCTATACCCTTTTAAATTCCTTTGAAACAGCCACCATCATTAATTATTTTAATGTCATCAAGTTTGATGTAACATACCCAAAATTGTTCAATGAGTAATTTAGAGGAATTACATAAATTTCTAATGCACAATGAATTACTTACAAATGCAAAGTAACATTACTAGTACACAACACATATTCCCTTTGTGAGAATTCCATCTTAGCCTTAAATAGATTAGTAAATTGTAATTCTCCACCTATATTTACATAAGTCTTTATATCTTTGGTTAAACTTAACATTTTAACTTTGTATAACCCATTCTAGAAAGACCTTACTTTTTAAATACTCTTTCTAAACTTAGCATAGAGAATGAAACTAGTTCTCTTTCATAATCCAATAGTAGAAAAGATATAAATGATACTTACTTGAAACGAGAAAAATATTACTTGTGGATCGAGATTATAAGTCCGCTATTCCCATAAAAAATTTAGTGATGATTAGTATCGATAACAAGTATTCTTATTTACAAGTATATTTATTCATGTCACTTATTCCACAACCATCATTACTATAACCATTGCTACTTTATACAACAACATTTACTTAACATAAAAATAACTTTTGCCTAGTCAAAAGCGCTTATTAATAAAAGTATCCATTTTCAACAACAGTGAATCAAATCCACATATGCAAGAGACCATATAACCGTGATTCACCCAACGCTATGGGTTACGTCCACAAAAGCGTCATATATTACTTCATCTCCTTGTGGGTGAGTTGCGCCTTCTTCGTGTTGAATCTCGAAGGGACTACACCATGCTGCATGGCCTTCCATAATCTAAGGTTGTGCCTTATTAAACTACGGGAGGGAGACCAGATAACAAAATGAGAGGTCTTGCCAAACCCTTTCGGCTACCACTTCCCTGTTCCCCCAAAAATATTTTTCCTCCCTCTTATGATAATTCAGTAACCCTAAAATCCCCAACCGATTTTCCAATCAAGTTACAAGTGTCAGTTAAGTCAAACACGCGACAATTGGCACTAAAAATCCATTTTCGCGACACGTGGTAGTTTTTAAGGAAAATGTTAGGTGTCCCGTCCACCTAACTCAAGTTCGAATTCCAACGAGGTATACTTAAGCATTTGTATACGGAGGTTATCTTTTAAGTAAGCCCATCGTGCCTACCACCCACAGCTATCCTTTTATTATATACTTATTTTATAATACTAAGTGGTGTAATTATAAGAGTTATTTCCTAGGATCAATAACCATTTAATTATTAATGTAGCTATTGACATGTATGCGAGTATACTTCCCTTATAAATAAATCTTATGTATTATATATATATATATATATATAATGTACATGTTCATTTTAACCTTTTGCCTTATATTCATAGTAAATATTTAGATATATATTTTTATATTTAAATATATATATATATATATATGCTTCTTCCAATCATATTATAACAATGTATATTACCCTTTATATATTAATTTGTAAACTCAGCTTAACCAAATATCTTCACAAGATACGTTTAAGCTCATCACATAAACTAAGCCTACCAAAACTAAGCCGAGCTTTATTGAGTCTTACTTATGCTCTTTAGTACTCTCTCTTAGGAGTAGGTTGTATGTATATCTATATAGAGTAGTTAGGATAATTATTTTGGAAATCTTCTTCAACGTACAACGCTACCGCAAAAAGTATAGGTCGTAAACATTGCTTGTTTGTTTGCATCGAAAGGATAATATTTGCAGTTCATAAGTCTTATAAGGTATTAGGGTAACAGTCATAGATCCCTCCATTACGTCCTACAGCCTCTTAGACATTTTCGTCTAGATTAACAAGGCTTTCATTGACCTCACCTTCCCCCAATGGTTCAGTTGTCGACGCTTTAGTTGCATCACCAACTTGTAGTCTACTACGTAATTTAAAAACTTAGAAATTTAAACCACATAAATTACAAGTTCACTTGTGGGGCCTTGGCCTTGAGATCCTCACCAGTCATCCAATAAAAAATGTATTTACATTATAGAATTAATAGTGCATAAAAGAGGGATGTTACATCCTCCTCCCCTTAAGAATAACACCGTCCTTGGTTTTCAACAGTTTGTCTTTCCTCCTTACATCATCTTTTGCTTTCTTTGTTCTTCTGCTTTTGTTATCTACGCATTTCCATGATTTCCGCAAGTTCTTATCATTCATAACCTACACATGGTATATCTCAGACAAGATTTTCAAACATTCTTCAGTATAACATAATTTTATGTTTTTCAACCATAAGGTAAGTGCAAGTCTTTTTGCAACACCTTATGCTTTCATAGGTTAGCATCGTTTACTTCATAATATCTCAAACAGAAAACTTTAACATTTATCATTTATCCTCATCCTTGAGGAAATTATTGTTTACTCAAGCATGCATAACATTCATACATAAATGCATCCAATAATCTAAGACAAATCGTTAATATGTGGTTTTGTTGTTATATCATAAAATACATCCTTCAACAATACTTTGTTGATCATCAAACTCTCTCATGAGTAAGTTGGGAACTTTAGCAACCCTCTGTTGAACACATAATTCTTCCTTGAATTCTATCGTCAATTACTGTGGAATTATGGGCTACACTTTTGAGGTTACTCTCCCTTTTTATTGCTAGTTAAAAAGTTTTCCTCCTCAAGACATCAAGCAGCGTCCTGTCTCCAGATGTTAATCTTTGTGCCTAGGCCTTTGCCATTAATACCACAAAACTCTTTCGCAATTCCCCTCAAGCCTTCCTGCTTGAGTCCAAGAATTTCTTTTCCACCCAGCCTCCTGCTTGAGTCCCGAAATATTATTTTCCCCTCAAATCTTCTCGTTTGAGTCCAGGAAATCACAATCATTTATTATTTCTTGTAGTTTTGGTTAACCACAACATGCAACATAATAACAACATCAAATAGGTTCATCTATTCACTTATCAGTTCTAACTCATGCTTTTATCATACCCCTTCATGAGTCATTGATCTTACCATATGCTTACCATGTATATTGTATCGCGTCCATGTCTTTCCACAAGTTCCAAAGAATTTTGCACATCTGCCAATTCATTCGTTAGTACCCCTTTATATAACATAAATCAAGTTTGTAAGAAAATCCTTTCTTTAGGCATAATAATAAGAAAGTCACCCTTCATATTATATCGTCCATACATAACTATCTGAAATGAACATCCTCTTTTTTGGTTCCTTCTTTTAATCATTACAACATGGTTCACCAAGAGTAAGATACAAATTGAATTTTTCTTGGCACATTATTTCCTAGGAAAGCATTTGCATACAATACAACTTATAATAGATTCCTTAACTTCCTAAGACTTCAAGATAACCTCCTTTCTTAGTACACACAACTAGCTTACTAGGCTTACACAATGCCTTGAACCCGAAATAACATTCTTTCTTTGATGACCCATGGGACAATATGACCACTTTACCCCAACTTTTAGCTATCATCTCTTCAAATATAATTTATACAACTTTTTTTTTGTGCACACTAACATCGTGTAAGTAACAACCAATCACCTATGTAGCTACTTTCATACCTTTATAAAGATAACTACCTACCTTATAAGGGTGCTTGCATATCTCCTTATTATATGACACTCATATGCCAAGGTACACGTTTGCCTGTGTTACCATATTTTGGTATTACTCTAAATAACACATAAATCAATATACCAAAATGAAGCTAAATTATCAATGTATCTATAAATCTTGTTCACAAAAATATAACTTTTTATAACACCTACTCATAGTATTCCAACATTCATAGTGAAGACTTCTGAATAATAAACAAATAAAAAATATACGAAGTCATACCTTTCATCATAGGCATCCTATTTAGAACACACTTGTGTACTAAGTAATTATATATCTATTTATCTTTTTGTTGAACTTACAAGCAGGGTACAAGCGTGCCCCAATGTCACACATTAATTATATTTACTTATCATATACAATCACATATAATCAATGATACTCTCACACATTATCCTCCTTTATAACCTTCTAATTTCCTAGTCATAAAGAACTTCACAGCATTAAGATGTCTAAGTAAACAAATTAGAATTAATTCTTTTTTTTTTAACCTAGACACCATAGTCTAACAAGGCTATACTTCTTGTATTAGTCTCGCATAAACAAATAACTCATAATTCCTAGATTTTGGTTTTAAAGAACAAAATCTACATAACCATACTTTCTTTACTACTAAATCATAACCAAATCAAGCACTTTAGAGAATTTACTATTGATGTCAACAGCATTGTAAATTTGTAAAACTTTCTCGTCGTCCAATGGATCTACTTTGTAGAGTAGGAGAAGAAATTCATCAATTAGTATTTATCAAATAAAAGATCATTCAAATGCATAATGAAGCATACACAATGCTCGCCTATAGACAATGCTTAGTCATTATAATGCATAAGCAAATGGAACATACTTACTTTTAATTCCAATGTGTCTTATCGGTACCGCTTGACAATCCTTGGAAATGAAATTTTCCGTTGTGTCTTTTATAAATGGAGTACCCTTGCTAGTTCTACCAACATCTATCTGCTTTCTCCGGCTAAGCCCAATTAGGCCCGAGTGTTTGCAACCTGTGCTCTGATACCATATGTAACATACCCAAAATTGTTCAATCAGTAATTTAGAGGAATTACATAAATTTCTAATGCACAATGAATTACTTACAAATGCAAAGTAACATTACTAGTACACGACACATATTCCCTTTGTGAGAATTCCATCTTAGCCTTAAATAGGTTAGTAAATTGTAATTCTCCACCTATATTTAGATAAGTCTTTTATATTTTTGGTTAAACTTTAACATTTTAACTTTCTATAACCCATTCTAGAAAGACCTTCATTTTTAAATACTCTTTCTAAACTTAGCATAGAGAATGAAACTAGTTCTCTTTCATAATCCAATAGTAGAAAAGATATAAATGATACTTACTTGAAACAAGAAAAATATTACTTGTATCGAGATTTGTTGTATTCAAGCAGATAGTAAGCACATGCACACAGAGATAATCAATACAAGAGAGATGAGTCAAATGCATCCAACTGGTTATATTCATCTTGATGGTATTATTTATACATGTTACATGTAGTTGCAGCGGTTGCATTCCCTCCAACGGCTTCTTGAACTATATTATTACATAAGTAACTAATGACAATTAAGGATCCCGAAGGGTCCCCTCTAACATCTCCCCCACCTCAAAATCTTTCTTCGTCCCGAAGAAAACATTAACAACCATGAACTGCGATTCCTTTAGTCTATGTCAACAATTGGGTAGTGGCCAATCAAGCCGCTTATCTCTTTCACCTTCATGCTGGATTCATCTTCCACGATCCAGGAGCATCTGGGCTTCTACGCTCTGCCATTGCACCAACTCACCAACTGCATGAAAAATGTCTGAAATGACATTGAATAGATGTTTATGTGTGTCAGTACTGGGGGGCTTGATCAATTTAAGTGTCTTTTTTTTTCATTGTTAACATGAAGCACCTTCTCTGTGTGGTATAGATGTCTTCTCCTTGAGTACATGCTTTTTGTAGACTCAGCTGTCGTGAGGCTTCTTGCAAGTTTCGAATGTGTCGCTGCTTTTGTTGGTCGATACCGACTGATATTGGTCGACTTGACTCGACTCGACATAACTTACTTGACTCGACATGCCTTATTAAGTCGGCTAGAGACCGACTGAATTACAAAATTATAATACAAAAATGTCGACTCTCGACCATCGACTGCATAGAAAGACTCATCCACTTACAATATCGACCAATGACTCGACTATTTTGAGTTTCGGCCATATTTACATATCAACCAATATACAAGACAACTTTAATAAAATGTCGACCTCAACCAAAGGGGGATTCTGACTATACTTTAACATCGACCATAATACCTTTGTCTTACAATGAATCTCGAACCGAATTATATATCGATCAAATTAACATGGACCCGACCACATTAAAGGTCTCGACCTCAACTAGTTTTCAAAATAATCGACTTCTTTTTACAATTAATAATACCGACAAAATATATGGAGCACTTTTCAACCAAACCGACCCAAGCAGAACCTAAAAATAATATCAACCAAGGACATTGACTTCAATACCTTAAGTCTAGTCGAGTAGTGGACAGAATACATATATTATGAAACTGTCGGTGTTAATGAATAAAAAAGGTCCAGATTGGTTGACCAAAAACCATCCATCCATAGTGAACTCTATCAGAATTTGGTAGATGATAAGACAGGGGCTCGATGAATTCTTACCAACAACCAGTCGACTGCACCTGTCGACAATCGAATTCACCAGTCGACTTCACCTATTGATAGTTGAATTCAACAGTCGATTATTAGTCGACTGCACCAGTCAGTTGCATTTAGTTGATATTGATGCCAATGGTTAATGCATACTTGGCCGACGAGAATAGAATTAAACAGACAATTGTCTGAAAATTGCTCATCATCATGAAGAATGGTTCGACCATTACAATATCATCACCCAACTTAGCACAAAATATCGTGAGAAAATACGTGATGCTCTTCCTACATCCTTGGCCTTATCAAGAACTCTTTTCAAATTCTCCAAATTGTGCAGGAACTATGCAGCTTTGTATCACATTAGTGCAAAGTTGGTTAATTCCAGCGCAAATCAACGAGACAATTGTATTGCTTCAGTTCATTATTCTTCAATCTTTCCTCACGAGCAACAATGTTTCCACGAGTGCACAGGTAATCATTTATCTTTATAGCATGGTTCCATCAATTTTTAAACTTTTGTATTGAGCATATTCGGTGAATACCTTTATAAATTTTGGTCGACGATAGACTCATATCTGGGCGGATAGAATGTTTGGCAACTATTGTATCTTATAAATATATCAAGAAATTATTCGTGCAACTCAAAACAACACATATGTCATCGTGCATTGATTCTTTAATTCAGAGAGGAAACATATTTCATTCATGAGAAACCCATGAACAATATTTTAATCATTCTTGCAGCTTCCTTTCATGAGCATCTTCACAATTTCTTCCAAGTTCCGACCTCCCTCCATCTATTTCTGCAAATGGTCGACGTGCTACATCAGTTTCTTCCATCTTCAGGCCATTTTGCACGGGTAGTCTTTCTTGCAAGTTTCAACAAACATTGCACGATTTCCTTTAGATTCATCACGCATCATCATCATTTTTGAGCATTTCTTGCAGGGTTCTTTTCCCTCACGATCTCCTCTCCTTCAGGTTAGAACCACTCCTCCTTTGCTACTGTTGTCACCCAGCCAAAAGGGAATGGCAGCGGCGCCATATGTTGTATTCAAGCAGATAGTAAGCACATGCACACAGAGATAATCAAGACAAGAGAGATGACTCGAATGCATCCAACTGGTTATATTCATCTTGATGGTATTATTTATACATGTTACATGTGGTTGCACCAGCTCCAACGGCTTCTTTAACTATACTATTACATAAGTAACTAATGACAATTAAGGATACCAAAGGGTCCCCTCCAACAAGATTATAATTCCTCTATTCCCATAAAAAACTTAGTGTTGATTAGTATCGATAACACACATTCCTATTTGCAAGTATATTTATTCATGTCACTTATTCCGCAACCATCACTACTATAACCATTGCTACTTTATACAACAACATTTATTTAACATAAAAATAACCTTTGCCTAGTCAAAAGAGCTTAATGATAAAAGTATCCATTTTCAACAATAGTCAATCAAATCCACATATGCAAGAGACCATATAACCGTGGTTCACCCAACTCTATGGGCTACGTCCACAAAAGCATCATATATTATTCATCCTCAATAGAGGTTACAATTCTGCAATAGAGTTGCAGCAATAATTTTTTTTCCACTTTCACTGGCTTCTCTCCTAGAGAGGTATGTCCAGGATTCCAATGCTAACATCAAACTACAAAGATCTATTTTTAGTAATTAAATAACTTAACTAAAAAATTTACAGTTATACAACGCTATAGCAAAACGATGGTTGAATTCTACTCTAACATAACAGAACTAGACCTGTATGAATATTTAAAAGGATGATTACCTCTTGTTCCAAGATAACTTTAAAATCTGTCGAGGTCGTAATTACAGTAATATAACATAAAAGGGCATGAACTAGTTCCTTGAACTATTCTTTTCCAAATGCCTCATGCACAGAAAAAAAATACACAAGAGGTCCCCAAATGGGTAATTCACACTACCGATAATTTACAGGGATCTACTCTATCCATAGCAGCAAATATAAAGTAGAGATCGATAGCATTTGAACCAAACTCAAATGCAACATAAAAGACTCGAAAGACTTTAGTCAGACAGAGATTCACTCAAGCTTATGATTTCTGTACAGCAATGCACATAACAGGCAAAACGATTTTGTTGCTGCAATTACGAAAATATAAAACCAGGGCATTGTCATTACAATTATATACAACATATATGACAATATCAAATCGAGTTAACAAATGTTCATAACCTATAGGGATTTCGCAGCATTCCTCTCCAAACTCATTCAATCAGAACTAGAAGTCAGGTCAGCGATTCCATAGAAAAAGAAAAATATCTAGGCTGAGATCCAGTTAGGATCGGTCCAGACGTTTAGTCTAATTATAAACATATAAATGTAAACCAAGTGAGATTGCGAACATGATTACAACGAGCAAAATAGGAACAAAAGCACAGAGTGCGTCCTAGATGGGTGAAGGGAAGTATATTTTTAACAAGCGGTTGATTCAGAATAACCGGGATGGGTCGACTCCCCCACAAAGATGGGGTTGCCTAGCATTCAGCTAGGCAGAGATCTAAAAGGAATATATATGCAGGGTTTCCATATTCCAACCACAAGCTCTAATCTGAAATAATATAAACCTCAAGTAATACAACTTAGATCTAAATAAAGGCACGTTAACGTTCCAGAAAACATATTAACTGGAAACTAAAAAAAAATATCTGAGACAAAATTCCTGGCAGCGATCAGCTCAGATCAGAAGGTAGGAGACAAAATGCCTTACAGTACAAATTTAAAACTGCAACAGTCAGGATTATCCTATACCTGTGCAGCAATCAATGTAACCGAGGGAGTATAAATTTTTATTCAACAATCTCAGAATAAATATACTTTCTAAATCCCCATCGAATGGGTATGTGCATAAACGCACTGCTACAGGATACATAGTTAATATCTAGATCACATATCTATGATGTAAAAATTCCTGTTACAGGTTTGAAACAAAATGTGCAGAGGTATCTATGTGTTAAATGTTTTATACAGGATTCACATACCTTCATAGGAACTGATAGCATACCTACCAACACTGGAAGCAAGCTCGACTCCACTAAATGGTCGACCTAGTCTGAGTATGAGTGAATGAAACTGGTATGGGAATCGCCCTGCAATGTTGGAAGTAACCTCGACTCCACAGAATGGTCTAACGCGATCTAGTCTGAGGGGGATCGCCCTCCCAATTTATCGAAGAGATTACTTCATCTCTTCATGGGTGAGTTGCGCCTTCTTTGTGTTGAATCTCGAAGGGACTAGTCCATGTTGCATGGCCTTCCATAATCTAAGTTTGTGCCTTATTAAACTACAGGAAGGAGACCAGATAACAAAATGAGAGGTCCTGCCAAACCCTTTAGACTACCACTTCCCTGTTCCCCAAAAAATATTTTTCCTCCCTCTTATGATAAGTTAGTAACCCTAAACTCCCCAACCAATTTTCCAATCGGTTTACAAGTGTCAGTTAAGTCAAACCCGTGACAATTGGCAGTAAAAATCCATTTCGCGACAAGTGGTAGTTTTTAAGGAAAATGTTAGATGTGTCATCCACCTAACTCAAGTTTGAATTCCAACGTGGTATACTTAACCGTTTGTATACGGAGGTTATATTTTAAGTAAGCCCATCGTGCCTACCACCCACCGCTATCCTTTTATTATATACTTCTTTTATAATACTAAGTGGTGTAGTTATAAGAGTTCTTTCCTAGGATCAATAACCATTTAATTAGTAATGTAGATGTTGACATGTATGCGAGTATACTTCCCTTATAAATCAATATTGTGTATTATATATCTTCTGAAAGGAAAATATCCATCACTCTAAATAAAGAGTGATCATAAACTGCCCATTACGAGCTAATCTTTCGTATTCATGATTTACATCATAAAAACTATCCAACTTGGATCAAAAAGCTTCAAAAAAAGAGACTGTTCATCTCTGTTATACATCTTCATAAGACATAGCCTATGTGTGAATCTTTATAGCCAACAAAAACCTTTAAACTTAAAGACTTGTCTCTTTCCTACGCCAGATTAAGCTATACTTCCACGTTGATCTCTCCTGATGGAATTAGCGGGGCATTTTTTGATAGAAGATCTGCTTCTACATTGAGTTCCTGATATATGTGTCTGAAGGTAATGTAGTTGAAACAAGACACCAGGCTTTGAATTTGAGCTAAAAGTGGTTACAGATAAAAAGCTCTAATCTGAAGTTGATGGTTTTCCCAGTCTATCACCATTTTGGAATCACCAAAGACTTGGAGGGACGTAATCTGGTGCCTAAGAGCGATCGTCATAACAGCCCATAACGCAGAGAGTTCAGCTTTTGTATTAGTACCATGCCCTGTTCCATAGAGAATTTTTATTTTTTTGTGTTTATCTATATAGATAACACCACCTGAGCCTCCAAGCTAAGGGCTTCCTTGACTGGCTCCGTCAAAATAATCCCAAGGAAGATTAAAGTCAATAGGAGGATGGACCACAACCCTTTGTTTTTTCTCTGTCTCTTCCTGTTTGTGCTCTTTTGACCACTCCATGATTAGTGCCACAGTGACATCAATTGGGATAAAGTTTTCCATAAAAATGGCAGCATTCCTTGCCCACCAGATGCCATAAATGAAAAGGGAAGGGAAGGCGTTGAAAGGGCGTACCAAGGGGTTTTTCCACCAGTTGTGGCAACATAATTCCAGCATCGAATCCATTGGGATCTCAGCAACCACAAGCTTCTTCGTGGTGTATTTCCATACCTTTTCTGCATAGACACAAGAGATGAATAAGTGTTCTGAGGTTTCAACAGAGTCATAACATAGAGGGCACCTACTTGTCCCATTCCATCCTCTTTTCACCAAGTTGTCCCAAGTAAGCAATTTGTTGTTCAGTACAAGCCATAACACGATTTTGGCTTCCAAAGTGCCCCCTATTTTCCAAAGCACTGTCCACCACCATTTTTTCTCTCCACTGAACTTGTTTTTTCTATAAGCTTCATAGCCGAGCTTGGCTGTGTAGCTCCCATCCAGGCCATTTACTGTCCAGACTAAAGTGTCTACGGAGTCCTCCCTCAGCACCACAAAATTCAGTGTTAAGAGTTTTAAGTATTTAGTCCATTCTAGAGCTTCTTCACCTTTAAGTTCTAGCTCATCCGCCAAAGTCCAACCTTCATTTACCTTAGCATCTGCTAACATAAGGATATTGGAGCTTTTTAACTTCTGCACTAGTCCTTCTGTTAAACGAAAACTGTTTCCCGCTCCAATCCATGGGTCCTTACCTATACGTATCAGCTTTCCATTTCCTATTTTCCAAGAAATCCAATCACCAATTAAAGGAAAGGATAAAACCAAATCTTTCCATCCCACTGAACCCCCTTTGAAGGTTTTGTCTCTGCATCTGAACCAGTTAATAATAGAAGAGTTTGTACAGTACTTAGAAATCAGGGTCTTACCCCATAAAGAAACAACATGTTTGGATAACCCCCACAGAGTTTTGGCTACTAGTGCTCGGCAAAAAATAAGAGGATTCTTGATCCCCCAGCCCCCTAGCTCCTTTAAATTTGCTATAGTGGTCCATTTTGCTAGAGGTATGCCAGCTTTCTTGTTGCTTGAAGTCCATAGAAAAGAGAGACATTTCTTCCTTATTTTAACCAATATTCCTTCGGGAATATAAGCAACAATTTCCCAATAAACTGGTGTGCTCTGTAGGACTGCTTTTAATAAAGTTAGCCTTCCTCCTCTTGACAAAAACCTGTTTTCCCAACAAGATATTCAGGCTTCCACTTTCTTGAATAGCCACACCCAGTCTTTATAGGAGTAAGCATTTGGTTTCAGTAAAAAGCCAAGATACTTAAATCTATCCTGGAAGGAGGAGATGGGAACATGAAGAAGGGATGCAGCTCTTTGTTTCAAGTCATCCAGAAAGTCATTAATCACCAGGTTTGATTTTTCAAGATTTATTTCCATTCCCGTAGCTTATTGGAAAAGCAAGAGGATATTGGCTAAAGCTCTAAGATTGTCTTCAGTTCCTAAGCCAAAGAGTAAAACATCATCCACAAAAAGAAGATGTGTGAGAATTGAAAAGTCAGAAACCTGAATCCCTTTAAAAGACCCTGAATCCTTGGCCTGCTTCATTAGTTTGCTTAGTGCTTCTGCAATGAAGAGGAAAAGGAAAGGGGATAATGGGCACCCTTGTCTCAACCCTCTCGAGGCTCTAAAAAAGGGGGAAGGAGAGCCATTGATAAGGACAGAAAAAGAGGCTGAGTTGACACATCCCAATATCCAATTTACCAGTTCAACAGAGAAACCTATTTGAATAAGAAAAAGCCTTAGGAAGGTCCAATTCACTCTGTCTTAAGCCTTTGAAAGGTCTAATTTTAGAGCAAAGGCCCAAGCTTTCTTTTTGATAATTAAATGAATAGTTTCCTGGGCCAAAGACATAGCATCGTGGATCTGACGGTTGAAAAGGAAGCTGAATTGCTCTTCTGAGATGATTTCACTAATAACTGGCTTCAAGCATAGAGCAATAATTTTGGAAATAAGTTTGTAGATTAGATTGCAGTAGGCAATACGACGGAAGTCTGCAAAGGTCTGAGCTTTGTGCTTCTTGGGTATAAGGGCTAGGAAGGTAGAATTCAAGGCTCCTAAAACTTTCCCTGAAGTCTGTGATTCTTGAACAACCTTTAACAAATCTTCTTTAAGCAAATCATAAAATCCCAGAAAGAATTCCATAGAGAAACCATCCATCCTAGAGATCTTACCTTTCTGGAAAGATGCAAGCGTTTCTTTTACCTCAGCCTTTGTGATCTCCCTCATCAAAGAGAAGTTCATTTCCTCCGTAATAGATCTGGGGAAGAGTCTAAGGAGTTTGAGCATTTCTTGAATCTGGAAACCCTCCTTTTCTTTGAACAAAGTGCTAAATAAAGAGACACCTACTGTTGTTTTTTCTTTAAAGGTTGTGGCCAGTGTACCTTTTGCATTCTGAATATCACTAATGGTGTTGAGGTTTCGGCGAAAAGAGGAAAACTTATGGAATAAATTGGTATTATTGTCCCCTTCTGTGATCCACACTACTATGCTCTTTAGTCTCCACAACGCCTCTTCTTTGGCTAGAATTTCCGATCTTGCTAATTCTAGGGTTTTAAGTTTTTCTAGTTCCTCCGTGGAGAAAACACCTAGGGCATTATTTTTTTACAAAGCATATATCTCCTCCTCAACTGTTTTGAGACATAGTTGCTGATTCTTGTTGTAAACGTAAGCCCACTTCTTAGTGATTTCCTTTACTTTAGACAAACTGTCGCTAAGTTGTTTCATACATGAGTCATGAGAAGAGTGGGAAGCAGGGTTCCAATGATCCTTGATTAAATTCACATAACTTTATTCCTTGAGCCAGTCCGGGTTAAAGCGGAAGGGAGCTTTAGGTTTGTTGTTCTGAAGCAGGTCGAGGAGAATGGGCCTATGGTCTAAGATCCCTCCTTCTCCTACCCATGCTAAGAAAGAAGGATGACTTTCCATGAAGTATTCTAAGACCAAAAATCTGTCAAGCCTCTTAGAGATGGCTTTGTCTCCAGATCTTTTATTTCTCCAAGTTGGTTCTATTTTATAGGGGGTGATATCCACTAGCTTGGTTTTTTCAAAGAAAATGCTGAAGAAATTACTTAGGGAGTCAGCTCTTGCAAGGTTTCCCCATATTTCACTCACAGACAATGTAAAGTTTAAATCTCCCCCTACAATTAGCTGTTGTGCTTCAAATAATCCAAGGGAAACCAAGTTTTCCCAGAAGGGACATCGATTAATGAAAGGACCATAAACATTCAAAAGTGTAAAGGAAATGCTTATAGTAGGGACTTTCAAAACTGTCTTTACAACAGAGTCAAAAATTTCTGAGGTTTCTAACTCCAACGTAGAATCCCATCCTATTAATAAGCCCCTTAAGTGATCATCCACATCCTGAGCTAGGAAGGACCAACCCTTGAGCCAAGGTCTGACTGTATCTATAGCTCTCGATCTTTCCATCATAGTTTCCTGAAGCAAGAGTACAGTTGGATTCAAGGTTTTTATCAACCATTTGAGGGCATTTTGTTTGGGGGGGGCCCTAACCCCCTACAATTGAAAGAGTGTAAACACGTTAAGGAACCTTGAGCTGGGCACAGCCTGCTTTAAGGGCCCTAGTTATGGTGGTTTGTTAAATTGCTTTTATCTCCTTAACAGCTTGATTTTTTTCCTTGGTTAGAAAAGACTTCCTCCCCAAAGAAATTTTAGGTGTGGGATCCATGTCTAGACCTCCTTTGATGGCTTCCACAATCTCATCTTTCTGGCCCTCATTTTTTTTTACTTAAGGCAGTTTTGGACTGGGTGTTGTAAGATTTCGGGGGGATGAGTTTTGAGGAAGGAGGCGAGGTAGACAGAAGTCCAAACCCAGGGGAGGGCATTTGGGAGGACGTGTTCAAAGGATAAAGGGGGGGACCGATTGGAGCAGGAACAACTGACACATCCTCAACTAAGACATCAAGAGAAAAAAAAGGAGGAACAAAGGGAGAAGATAAAACAATCTTACCAGTATCTGATGCTGCATGCCCACAAGTTGCTTCTCGTCGAAAGACTTCAATGGCAGCAGTTTCTGACGTCAGGTTTCCGGTTTTCATTAAAAATTCTTGCATAGTTCCATTCTCTATTGCTTTGTCATCCTCTAGGGTGGACGTTGCAAATTCGAACACAGGAATCAATTCCACCCGACTATCGTCTGTCTTCGCCACCTTCTTCCCCCAAACCTTCGTATAGTTGTACGTCAAGACTAGAGAGGGATAATCCCGGGCTAAGTGGCCGACCTGCCTGCATCCAAAGCATCTGAATGGTATCTTCCAATAATCCAGCCTCTGATTCCATAAGCTACAAAACATTTTGATTTTCATTTCTTCGTATAAACCTTCTCAAAGATCAATTTCAACCAGAATTCGAGCACACCTGTGGTCCACTTTAGACTCCCAATTATCCTCAAGAGCAACGAAAAGTCCCAGTTTGTTTCCAATTGCTTCCAGTATCTATTTTTGCCAAAATTTTAATGGTAAGCCAGGAATAATAACCTAGACGCATTGAACATTCTGTGGTTCCCGTCTGGTATCGAAATCTACTTGCCAATTTTTAAGGAGCAACACTGACGGACCCCAGCACCAATTCTGTTGTAGAGGAGATTGTTTGTCCATTTCTGAGTGCAACCGAAAGAGGATCCATCCTCTTGATAGAATATGAAAGGAAAGGAGTTGTTCCAGCATAGGTTTCCAATTGGTCTCCATCCAAATTCGCAGAGCTGGTTCCCTCGCCTGCTTACCACAAAACCTCCCAACTAGTGCAGTAGACAGATACTTTGGCACTTCTTCAATACCAATATCTTTTCCCACCTCCAGAGAGGCCGCCACCTTTTTGGAAGTGGCTCTCTTCCTTCTATGTCCATCTTTTGCATTAAGGGTTTTGAGAGTACTCTTACCATTATTCCAGGGCGTGGCAGCAATACTATTATTATTTAATGTTTGGTGTGTAGCTAAGTCTGAGGTCTTTTCCGCCGTTTTTTCCAAGCTATCCTTGAGATCTTCATCTGATGGGAAGATTTCACCATAGTTGGGGGAGAGTTCGTAATTTACTTCGTCAATTAACATGATAATGAGGAGTGCACAGATACAAAGGATGACGGGAACTGGGAGCGAGCGGAGGATAGGGTGTAGGGATGTGGAGGTGACAGAAGGACTGGGGTACACAGGAGGAGAGGATGCGTGTAATGGGAAGTGAGGGTCACAGATGAGGGCACGGGTATAGAAGAGACTTACGTCATAATGGGATGACTGAGCAAATAAAGGAAAAGGTTTTTGAACCTGTCACGTATCGCGAGGGTACGAACATCGAAGGAAGCGAAAGGTGCGCACCATCATACCCCCCCCCCGTAAGTAGAACCCCCCCCTCTCATCATATATATAAATATATAATGTACATGCTCGATTAAACTTTTGTCTTATATATATATATATAAATAATGTACATCTTTATTTTAATCTTTTGCCTTATAATCATAATAAATATTTATATATATATGCATGTTCCAATCATATTATAACCATGTATATTACCCTTTATATATTAATTTATAAACTTAGCTTAACCAAATATCTTCACAAGACACGTTAAAACATGCGAAAATAATGAATCAATTTAGGTTTATTTATACGAGTATAGAAAACATTATTTTTTTCCGTTTCCTTATTCAGCCGAATAACCTTTGCTGTAATTGACGGTGCCGTTACAGAAAAAGTTTATTCGGCCGAATAATCTCTGAAACATGGAAGCTTCACAATTCTGCAGAATTTTCAGGTTTCTCCATTTTCGGAAGGGAAAAACAACCTCTTACACAACAAAACGAATGTCGGACTTGATACCATTAGGTTTGTCATTGAATCTACTTTACGTGGGTATAGATTTTGTTGTATATAGATAAGAACTGATATTTTTATGTTTTATTTTCGTAACATGTGTCGAGTTTGGATTCATCTCTTTAAAAAAATGGTGAAAAGAAAAATCCATAACTTTAAAAATACACCACCAAAAAAATTGAAAAAATGTGGGAATCTTAATTGGTGTGTCTACTTCAAAAGGGTGTTCGTAGATTTTTTATTTTTAGAGCCGATTGAGAGAAAAGTGGCGCAACAAAAAAATGTTGAAAATCGACTGAGTTTCCCCATTAATCGACTTTAAAAAAATATAATAATTTTTATATAGATCCATTGGTTACAAACTTATAGTCAAGCACTAGTACATTGTGTGTAGATTATCGTAGCATTTTCTGTTTTTGCAAAAAACAAGTCTAAGAACGATTTTAGTGGCGCAACAAATCATAACTTTTTTGTAGTCTTTTCATTTTATAAGAACACACTGTCAAACATTTGCGAAATCGACATATCAAATCTCAATAAAAAATTTTTTAAAAATTATGAATAGAAAGCTAACATAATTCTCTAAAAGTTTTCTTTTTACTGCAAAGTGAAATTTTAAACAAAAATATCACTTTTGTTCGCCTGAAGTTGAAAAACATGAAAAAACCAGAATTATTTTCTCACGAGACCCCCCAAAATAGACACCCATCTTCATTTTTTCACTACATTTAATCTTATCACATAAACTAACCCTACAAAAACTAAGCCGAGCTTTATTGAGTCTTACTTATGCTCTTTAGTACTCTCTCTTAGGAGTAGGATGCATGTATATCTATATAGAGTAGTTAGGATAATTATTTTGGAAATCGTCCTCAACGTACAATGTTACGCTAAAAGTATAGGTCGTAAAGGTTGCTTGTCCGTTTGCATTGAAAGGATAATATCTGTAGTTCAGAAGTCCTATAAGGTCTTAGGGTAATAATCATAGATCCAACCATTATGTCCTACATGCTCCTAGACATTTTCGTCTAGATTAACAAGGCTTTCCATGACCTCACCTTCCCCCAATGGTTCAGTTGTCGACGCTTTAGTTGCATCACCAATTTGTAGTCTACTAGGTAATTTAAAAAATTAGAAATTTAAACCACATAAGTTACAAGGTTCACTGGTGGGGCCTTGGCCTTAAGCTCCTCACCAATCATCCAATAAAATATTTTTTACATTACAGAATTAATAATGCATAAAAGAGGGATGTTACATTTGCATAGTTGTTTGAACTAATTTCTAAGCAAATAAAAAAAACTTAGATCTAGAAGTAAATTTTTGAAAGATAGAGTCACTTGCCAAATGTGGTAAGGGAAAACACCTCAAATTGTGTAAAATTTTCTTTAAATTGAGATCCAAACACTCTAAAAAGAGAAGTTACCAAACACCTACATCATTTTAACTTCCTTTAAAACAACCACCATCATCAATGATCTTAATGCTGTCAACTTTGCATAGTTTTTTTAACTAGTTCCTAAGCAAGCTTTGAATTTAAATAAATACAAGTAATTTATAACTAATAAACCTTTCTAGACCATTATGATAATCTTTATCTACTTTCAACTACTTTCTCATTTTTATCATTATAATACTTTGAATTTTGTATTTCATCTTTTCTCATTCTTCCATAACTCTTTATCTAACCCAACCAAATTTTAATGTATTTATTTCAAGTTTATTTTATTTTGATAATCTTTTTAGTTAACTCATAGAGCATAGAAGAGATGGTTAATTATTTCTAAAACCAAGTTCTAAGTTTTGATACAAAATCAATTTACACACTTCCTATTTTGTTTTGGATAAATATCATTAATTAAATACAATAAAAAACTAATAATAAAGTTCAAATATTTTAGAATGCATTCGTTCACTACATTGTTCTAAAAATAATATGTTCCTTTGTGAAAGGGCTAATCGATTATTTGTTAAAAGGATTTTAAATTTACAATAAAAAACTAATAATAAAGTTCAAATATTTTAGAATGCATTCGTTCACTACATTGTTCTAAAAATAATATGTTCCTTTGTGAAAGGGCTAATCGATTTAATGGATAAATATCATTAATTAAATACAATAAAAAACTAATAATAAAGTTCAAATATTTTAGAATGCATTCGTTCACTACATTGTTCTAAAAATAATATGTTCCTTTGTGAAAGGGCTAATCGATTATTTGTTAAAAGGATTTTAAATTTGTCACTTGAGAATCCCCTTGGCAATGAATTATAGCTTTCCATTTTGTACACATAACAATTTTTTACTAAGTGACACTAGTGCGATACGCTATGATATGGTGATTTTTTTAATCAAAATGTTTTTTTAATAAATAAAATTGATACATTTTAAAATTAAAGTTTTTTTAATAAATAAAATTTTATTCAAGTTATATTTTGAATTATATAAATAAAAAGAAATATTCCCGCTTTTTCATATTTTAAGTTTACTATGTTTTTTAATCATATTTTAAGTCTAGTGATTTTTTTATCAAAATGTTTCTTAATAAATAAAATTGATGATTTTTCAAATTAAAATGTTTTTTTTTAAATAAATTAGATGAGTTTTAAAATCTAAATGTTTTTTTAATAAATAAAATTGCATTGTAAGTTATATTTTGAATTGATAAAAATTAAAAGAAAACTTCTCTCTTTTGCATATTGGATAGTTTACGTATAGTTAACATACATTTCTCATAATATGAGATAATGATAATTTTAGAGTTATGCTTTTTGTTTATTTGTATATTTTTGCAAGCTAATAAGAGTTATTTTTAATAGGTTATCCTGAACTTATTTAGTTTTTTTGAGATGCTTACACAAAATATCATGCATTTCTTAATATATAAATTTTATGTATTGAAAATTTTCATAACTATGTCATGTTTCATCTTTTCTAACAATCATATTTTTTTTTTGGCAAATGATAAGGTATATGTCTTTGTGAATGCAGCCTTTGAGTGTCTAAATGATGGTTTTGCAATACAAAAATTGTTAGAAATATAGAGAACAAGTAGCACTAGTGCAACATTATTTTTCCAAAATTAAATTTTTAACTTTAATATTTTTTAATTAGTATGGGTGCATATTTTGAAGGTTTTAATGCAGTGATTCCAAAATGGATTTTTAATACCATGTAGAGGTTTGTTTCTAGTAGTGAAATATACAAAAAAAAAATGCTTGTGAAATGAAAAAGTTATGGAAGAAACACTAACATTGTGTTTTTTTAGTTAAGGAGTCATGATACAAAAAAATTAGGAAAAAAATAGAAAATAATAATATATATATATATATATATATATACTTGGAATATGTAGAAAAAATGTTATCTATGTCTAAAAATTCATCAAAAGTGATTATATCTATCATACTCTAAAGAGTGGTGAAAGACAAGCAAACTGAGAAAATGGAGGAAATGCTCAATCAGCTATGGTTTACCATATTCCATAGCATAGGTTTGGTAACTCCGAACTAGACTTCGAACCAAACATTTAGAACTATGAATAACATGCGGGTGTGTGAGAAGGTATGTTTTAGGTAAAAGGAATGCTCGTGCATTAGCTTTAAATTTAAATTTTTAATCCCACCTTTGGTTTCAACTAAAACACTTAAGCCTTTTTGTTCTAGGAAACACTTAAGCATTTATTATTTACATAATGCTTGAGCATTTCTTAGTTACAAAACACTCTAGCGTTTCTTGTTTGCAGAACGTTCTAGCATTACAGACAGCATAATTATGTGTGAAGTAATGGATGGAGATAAAGGGTGAGAGAGAGAGGGGATACAAGAGGGGGGGACTATATGTTAATCAATGGATGGAGGTAAGGGGGTTGAGAGAGAGAGAGGGAATACAAAAGGGGTGGGATAAAGGGATATAAATTGAGGGAAGAGGAGATAGGAATGACGACAGAGGAAATTAAAGGCCTAAACCCATAACCCCGAAGGCCCAAAGCCCCTAGATCCCTAAACCCCTAGTTCATTAGCTCCTAAGCACCTAATCCATTAGCATGCAATCCCTTACCACTTTAACCCCTTGACACTTAACCCTAACTATGTGTACCTTACCCCACTAACTGTTGATCCCTAAATCCCTTAACCCATAAAGTACCTAATTCCTAAATCCTTAGTCCCTTAATTAACCCCTTATCTCTCATATCCTTACTCCTTAACCCCTAATGCCATAAACCCTTAACCCATTATAATCCTCTAAGACTATAACACATAATCCCTTAATGACTAACCTCTTAAAACCTAACCCCCCAACCCTAGAGCCCCAAATCCCTTTACCCCTAAAGCCCCTAACCCTTAAACCCCTTTAGTCCTTTAATGATTTACCTCTAATCCTTAAACCATTAGCGTCTAAGCTATAGTTTACCCCCTAGACGTAAAATAATTGTCTACCTCTAATTTTGTTTTTCATGTGTCACCTCCCTTATGCAATTGTTCCCTACATTTTCTTGTGTGCTCTGTGTTTGCATGTACACTCTCCATTTGCATGAGAGCTCTATGTTTTCTTGAGAGCACCCCCTTGGGATTGATCACTCCTCTCTTAGCTTGGGCACTCTTGCTTGGCCTTTTGCATTAGCCTCTAAGATCTACTTTACCCCTTATAACCACTTAACGCATTCACCCTTAATGCCTAACCTCATAAACCCTAACCCCTTAATCCCAAAGCAATAAATCCCTTAAAACCTAAATCCCCAAACCCGTAAAACCCTTAACCACTTTACCTATAATCCCACAACCCCTAAACCCTAATACCAGGTCCACCCCTAACCCCTAAACAACCTAACCCATAATACTTAAAGCCCAAATCCGCAAATCCCTAAGCCCTTAACCCCTAAATAATTAAACCTTTAATTGCTTAGGCCTTAACCCTTAACCCCTTGAACCCTAGTCCCCTAACCATTGATCCCTAAATTCCTTAACCCTAATTCCTCTAACCTATAAAACCCTATTCCCTAAACATAAATTAATCCCTAATTAACCCTTGACCCCTAAATACTAACCCCTTAACCATTTTCTCCTTAGCCTCTTACACTTAAAGACCCTAACTCCAAAATCGCTTAAACACTTAACTAACCCCTACCCCCCAATACATAATCCCTTAACCCCTAAACTCTAATCCCTTAAACGATAAAGAACATAACCCCCTATCTGCTTAACTACCTAATTCCTAAACATTTAAACCTCTTAACCAGTGTATGCCTTTACCTATAAACTCTTAATCCATAACCCTTAAGTCATAGTTAATGCCCTAACCCTAAAAACCATAACCCATAATCCCTAAAGACCAAAACCCATAAATCCCTAAACCCCTAATCCTTTATCCCCTAATACATTAAGACCTTAACCCCCAATCCTTTAATACTTTAACCCCTTGACATTTAACCCTTAACCTCATCAACCCTAACACCCTAAACCTAGATCCCTAAGTCCCTTAGCTCGTAAATATGCTAACCCCTAAAGGCCTCACCTCTAACACCAATACCCTAAACCTTATTTCCTTAACCAATAATCCTCTAAGCCCTTAATATTTTACAAGCCCTTAACAATTAAACCATTCACCGTTAATGCTTAACCTCTTAAACCCTAACACCCTAACATTGGTGCCCCCAGGGTTTAGAATTATATGCCCCCAATAGGGATTCACCATGTGTCCCTAAAAGGCCTTAGGCTATGAGTTGAAATGGACCATAGAATGATGACCATGGATTAAATCAACAAATATACAACACCGTTGGATTTAGGACATCAGGATAGTGCTAGGGGTTCTTGTCCTCCATGGGTCCATTTCTAGAAATTTGCCTTCATTGATGATTTAAGAAGCTAGCATTTTGGTCAATGAGAGGAATTGAAGTTTCTTCACTAAGCGGTAAAATTAAGAAATATCTCCTCCAGGGGATTATGGGTAGCATGACCATGTGGACCCTACCTAAACAAACATGCAAGAACTAATGAAACTCAGTTCTGTTGCCCAGTTTGTATTCTATGCCCCTGACAAGGATTCATTGTGTATCCGTGAAAGGCCTTAGGCTACAAATTGGAATGGGCCATAACATGATAATCGTGGCTTGGATTGATGAACCGTGGACACTATCAGATTCAGGACATTGGGATAGTGCTAGGGGCACCTATCCCCCAAGGGTTCATGGCCTGAAATTTGTCTTGTTCAACAATTTCTGAAGCTAGTGTTTTGGTTAGTGAGAGGCATTGCAATTTCTCCAGTAAGGGGTCAACTTGGAAAATTTCTCAACCGAGATATTGTGGGAACCATGACCATGTGGTCACTTCCAAAACACACCTGTAGGAGTTAACGAAACTCATTTCTAATGCCTGGTTCAAATTCTATGGCTCAGGCTCGAATTCACCATGTGTCCCTTAAAGGCTTTATGTTGCAAGTTGAAACGAGCCATAAAATGATAACCATGGCTCAGAACAATGAATTGTTAACTCTGTTAGATTCAAAACATCAAGATAGTGCTAGGGTTTCATGTCTCCTATGGGTCCATGGTTTGGAAATTGTCTTGTTCAACGATTTTAGAAGCTAGGGTTTTGGTCAGTGAGAGGCATTGTAATTTTTGCACTAAGGGTCAACTTGGAAAATACCTCAACTACAAGCTTGTAGGTAGCATGACCATGTCTACCCTAGCAAAACACTCTTTCAGGAGCTCACAAAACATATAAGTTCTAGTGCTTGGTTTGAATTCTATGTCTTAGACTCAGATTCACCATGTGTCCCTGAAAGGATTTATGTTGGGAGTTGAAAGGGTCCATAAAATGATGACCATGGCTTGGATCAAATAAATGTCAAATTGTTTGGAATTAGGACATCAAAATAGTGTTATGGGTTCCCTTCTCCTCTTGGTCCATTCCCAGATATTGTCTTTTAAGTATATTTTGGAAACTATGGTTTTACTCAGTAAGGGACTGTGCATTTTTTGCACAAATGGGTCAAATTTGGAAATTCCTACCGATACACACTTGAAATACCTCCTGAAACTCACCTTTGTTGCACAGTTGGTATTCTATGCCTCCAACGGGAATTCAACATGTGTCCCTAAAAGCCTCCAGAAGGTGAGCTTCATGTGGCCATAAAATGATGATCGTGGCTCAGATCGATGAACCGTTGAATCTATTGGAGTCAGAACATCAAATTAATGCTAGGGTTTCCCCTATCCTCTGTGTCCATGGCCCTAGCTTGTACTTGTAAACCCTATTTTGTATCTAATCCCTAGTTTATAGACTAACTCCTAGTTTATAATGTAAACCTTAATTTGTAGGCTATGCCCTAGTTTGTAGAAGCCCTAGGTTAACCAATCCCTATAATGCCAAATGGAATGTCTCCATTGACCAATATCTACTATCCAACATTCACACCTTTAAAAATTTTCAATGTCACCATTGGCCTTGTAGAATCTCTAGCTTGTACTTGTAAACCCTAGATTATATCCCTAGGTTGTACTTGTAAACCCTAGCTTGTAGACTAACTCCTAGTTTGCAATGTAAACCTTAGTTTCTAGGATAGGCCCTAGTTTGTAGAATCCCTAGGTTGGCTAATCACTTTAATGTCATATGAAATGTCACCATTGACCAATATCTATTATCAAACATTCACACCTTTACAACTTTGCATTGTCATCATTGGCCTTGTAGAAGGTCTAACTTGTACTTGTAATCCCTAGCTTGTATCTAAACACTAGAGCACAACATGACTTTAACGAAGAGATTCATAATGACCCCATTGAAGAATTCCATGAGCAGTTATTGAATACCCTCCTCTTTTCACCATGACGAAAAACATTGAAGAGTGGGATTTTTCCCAAGTTTAATTCAGTGATGATGATCACATTTGTACTACAGATCTGCCTCAAGAAGAAACCATTACAGAATCCTACGAAGAGAGCAATGATGAAATTTTCAATGCATATGATGGCACTCTTCCATGTTCTCCATATAGTGATGAAAGTTTGGAAGGTTTACTTCCTTGTTAGTGATGATGGTTCAGAAGGTTTACTTCCTTGTGTTCTTTTTTTAGAAGAAGATGATTATAAGCATGAGGAAGACATGTATATCCAGGAACATGATTCAAGTGAAGAATGCTCCCATATGTATGACAACGATGTTGATGATGATTATTGGACATTCATTGAAAATCCCATCTATGGCATATCTAAAGAAGGAAATGATGAGTCATAATCTTTTGATGTTTTTTATGAAAATCCCATATATGATATCTCTAAAGAGGGGAGTGTTGATTCTCTTGATGATTTTATTAAAAATCCATCTATGAGGTGTTTGTATAAGGTATCATGGATCTTGAGACCTTGGGAAATGTTTTTATGGATGAGTTGTTAAGATTTAATATGCTAAGACTAAAAATATCAGCATTGCATTTCATTTCACAACAATAGCATATACAGGACCACTGAAAGAACAACAAGCACAGCATAAACACAAGAGACACAGATTTATTCTGGGAAACTCTCATGGGGTAGAAAACCCAGCAAAGCTTCCCCAATATAGATTACCAGCAAATACAAAGATGTAAATCCTAGACATGAGCTCCTTCTCCTCCATAGAAGATCTCTCCCTCACCTATGCGCTATTCACAAGTGAGTGTAATGTGTGTTAAATGAGGAACACACCTCCTCTATTTATACACATCTCTGACTTGTCTTTTACACTAACTAGGTCATCCCCAACCTAATCTCTTAACATAATGTGGTAGGGCCGACTCCACTAGGGTGGTCTAATAACCCCTTTAACCCACATGACTCATACAGGGTCGACCCCCACTGGGAAAGTCTAATAACCCAAGTTACCACATTCTCCACGGAGGAATAAAACATCTCCGGATATACAATAAGGTCTTCAAAGAGGAATGAAACATCTCTGGAATAATAAAGTAAAAATATAATATTCTTAGAAGTTACAATATTTCAACAGTTCCCCTTAATGAGAATGATATTATAACAACATCTCCAGGAGCAAGGAGTCATCAACATCATACATGATACATCTATAAATCATTGGAAGCTTTCTCAACATCATCAGTGACTCAACCAGTTACTGGAATATCTTCAGCTCTTTAATACTGGAGTATCAACATCACCAGTATTGAGCCTTCACCTTCTGCAGCACTCGATCAGCTACAACATTGTCATCATCTGGATCACTCGATCAATAGCCTCATCGTCTAGATCTACTGATCATCATCATAACAACATCAACTGGATCCTCTCGATCAACAGCATCACATCATCAAATGGATCCTCTCGATCAACAACATCGTCATCACGATCAGCAACATTGTCATCTAGACCATCATGATCAGCAACATCATCATCTAGATCATCACGATCAGCAGCATCTGGATCATCTCGATCTACAACATCTGGATCATCTCGATCTACAACATCTGGATCATCTCAATTTACAGCATATGGATCATCTCAATCTACACCATTTGGATCATCTTGATCTATAGCATCTGGATCATCTCGATCTACAGCATCTGGATCATCTTGATCTACAGCATCTGGATCATCTGCAACACACATGATCCAATTACGGGATGATCAATCCCTCTCACTTTAAGACACCTCTCATGTCTATGGACGATGCAATTCAGAGCTACTTACAAGATGATCAATCCTAATACTTTTAAGACAAATCCATGTCTAGGGACGATGCAGTCCTTGATCCATTTAAGACAAATCCATGTCTAGGGACGATGCAGTCCTTGATCCATTTAAGTCAAATCCATGTCTAGGGATGATGCAGTCCTTGATCCATTTAAGACAAATCCATGTCTAGGGACGATGCAGTCCTTGATCCATTTAAGACAAATCCATGTCTAGGGACGATGCAGTCCCGACCACAGTTCCAGTCCTTTTTCATACTCGATGTGACCTACATCACATCTAGGATTTACCACCATAGAACCAGTCCTTTTTCATACTGGATGTGACCTAGATTAGATCTAGGATTTATCACGTACATTTTGAACCAACTATTCAAGGACAATGCAGTCTTATCATCAATTTTTGGAAACAAATGTCTACGGATCAATTCATGGGACCGAAGTCTAGGGATGATGCAATCCCTCTCGTCCACTAGGGACTTCTTTCTCGGAGACATATGTCTACAGATAAATTCATGGGATCGAAGTCCAGGAATGATGCAATCCCTCTCATCCACTAGGGACTTCTTTCTCAGAGACATATGTGTACGGATCAATTCATGGGACCGAAGTCTAGGGATGATGCAATCCCTCTCGTCCACTAGGGACTTCTTTCTCGGAGACATATGTCTACAGATCAATTCAGGGGACTGAAGTCGAGGGATGATGCAATCCCTCTCGTCCATTAGGGACTTCTTTCTTGGAGACATATGTCTATGGATCAATTCAGGGGACCGAAGTCCAGGGATGATGCAATCCCTCTCGTCCACTAGGGACTTATTTCTCAGAGACATATGTCTACAGATCAATTCAGGGGACTGAATTCCAGGTATGGTGCAATCCATCTCGTCCACTAGGGACTTCTTTCTCGGAGACATATGTCTATGGATCAATTCAGGGGACCGAAGTCCAGGGATGGTGCAATCCCTCTTCATCCACTAAGTACCATTTCTCAAAGACAATAGTCTATGGAATTCAGGGACCAACTGTCCAAGGATGATACAATCCCGCCTCATCCAGTAAGGACCATGCATCGACCTCATCATCGTAACCAACAACCTCATCATCGACCTCATCGTTGGAACAGGTAACCTTATCATCAATACATGTATCCTCATCATCGATACAAGTATCCACATCATCAATACAAGTATCCTCGTTACATGTATCCTCGTCAATATAGGTATCCTCATTATCAACCTTACGTCGATATAGGCAATCTTATCATCGATACAGGTATCCATATCGATACCAGTATCAAAATATCATTATCGACCATATCACTCCCCCTTTCGATGAGGGTTTTTTTGAACTACACCAAGCTTGTCTCGGAAATACTCAAACTTTACTCGAGATAGAGGTTTGGTCAACGCATCAGCAACTTGTTCGTCAATGCTCACATACTCGATCTGGATAGCTCCTTTCTGCACCATATCCCATATATAGAAATATCGGATCTCTATGTGCTTTGACTTATCATGGAACATTGGATTCTCTGTCATCTTGATACAACTCTGGTTGTCATACAGGATCACAGTGGGGTCCATCTCTAAGTCAAACAATCCTGATAACAGCTTCTGAAGCCATATCGCTTCACAGCTAGCAGAGCAAGGCTATATATTCTGCTTCGGTTGTGCTGAGAGACACACTAGACTACTTCATGCTAAACCACAAGATCATGGAAAATCCTAGACAATAACATCCGCTCAATGTGCTATTCCTGTCTGATACACTTCCTGCCCAATCAACATTTGTGTAGCCATACCATCAGAAGTCATGATCTCCAAGATAACATAGACCAAAATCTATCATACCCTTTAGGTACCTAATCACATGCTTTGCAGCTATCAGGTGAACTCATCTAGGTTCCACTAGATATTGACTCAAGGTGTTCACCACAAAGCATATATCTGGCCTCGTATTTGTCAAATACATCAATGACCCAATAATCTTTCTTTACAGAGTCACATCCACTAACTCTGATGAGTCATCAGCTAACATCTTCAAGTTGGAATCCATGGGAGTGGCCATGGCTTTTGCATTCCAACATATCAAACACTTTCCCTAGTTGAGAAAGATTTCTTCTAGGCCTTGCTATACTTCCAGACCTAGGAAGTAATGCATCAATCCGAGATATTTCATATCAAATTCTGTAGCTAGCTTCTTCTTGCTTTCGATGATATATTTCTCATTCCCTGTCAGAAATAGATCATCCACATACAGTAATAGTATTACAGGTTCATCGGCCATAACCTTAAGATAAAGGTTAGTATCATCTTTACTTTTGGAAAAGCCCAAGCTTGTCAGGAAGCTATCAATTCTCCCTCTGTGACTAAACATCATTCACACTCTGCATTGAGTGATATTCTGCATATCTATCTGTGCCATCTCTCGTCAAATGGGTCTACTGATATGAGCCTCAATATCATTCAAACTTATTGCATCCATCTAAGAGAAGAATGTCATCTGTATATAGACACCATCTTCAACCTTGTAGCAAAGGTTGAAATCTGCATCACCCATGGTGATCATTAAGCTCATCAAATGACTATCGATCCTGGGTGCCCGTACAGAACTTTCTTCAATTACACCGTTAAGAGAATGGTCTTATCGAGCCACTTGGAGCAAACATCTCGTCATGATCCTCTTCCTTTTTCTAAGAGAATCTTCTAGCCATGAGCCTTCTATAGTATGTTTGATTTGTAAGTCTTCTTGTTGAACATCCATCACTCGCTCTTTGGAACAGGTGTACATCATCATAGCACATGATCTTTTCTACAAATCAGAGTTAATCACATGATTAGTTATATTTCATAATCATCAAATTCTGATAACGTACTATGCATACTGATATGATTCACATAGTCATGCAACTATCTTGACCAATATTTTGGCACAACACTTTTCCATATCCTGTACGCATACAGTAGCTATCTAGATGCCTTCCATCTCTACCAAAACATACTATCAAGAGCGTGCACAGCTCTTAGCATGTCCACAAAGAGGTTTCATTCTAGATAAAAAAACAATGGAATGTTTGTCCAATCTTACCCATCATATGCATATTAGTAGTATACTGTTCAATGCTATATTAATGCTTACACTATGCATGATATATTCTAGGAATACAAATATGCATACAAGCAATATCATTTACTATTTCAGAGATTCAAATAACAACTCAAATACTTATCTTTTATGTTGAGTGGTTGCCTCTCGCTTGATCTCTATATGTCTTTGAACTTCTATTCATTCTGTACCACTATGCATGCTTAACTGTGCACTAGTGTCATACTCATGATCTCATACACAAACATACATTCATTAGTATAATCTCAATACTATCAAAACATTTTGTATGGTCATTATCATTTCATACACATGTATACTTACCTAAGATCCTATCACAAGGTAGGATTCTAACTTGATATAGGAAAACATACCTGGATTATCATGTTTGGTTATGTCTTAACATACGCAAACGATATATTCTTTTGTTCTCTTCAATGATTTAGAGACCTTGTGCTAGAACCTGCATATCTCATAGGTTAAGCAAAGTCATGCATACCTCATAAGTAGATCTTCTATGTGATCAAAGATTATGGATGAGTCTTTGTCTTCATGTCATCATGGTCATAGAACTTGATTTGTCTTTCTTGACATACTTGTATCTTGTTAGCAGACAACATCATCCTCATACAACACCACAAGTGCATTAGTATAATCAGAAGTGTCATAACCTTAATCAATGAATGCCTTCTATCATTCACATGATTCATTATCAAACAATCATAATTGCACTAATCTCAATAACATGAAGACAAACATATCATAAACTTAACCATGAACAGATTTCAAAAAATACCTACATCTCCTCAAGTCATACTTGTCAGGATTGCTTTTAACCCAATCCACTTTGATTTGCTGAAACTAGATCTGGAGCTGGATTAGGGTTTCTCATAGAAACCCTAAAAATTCAAACTTTTAATTTCAAACTTATGAAAGGATGGAAAGATGAACCTTGCTGAGCTGATCAAGCTAACATACTTCAATTTTGAAATCTCCAAAATTTGACCCCTCAAACTTGTCTTTGAAACTTCCGGATCTTCTTGACAGGATCCCGAACTAGGGTTTGATGAAGCCCACCCTTTTTCCCAATCAAAAGGTTCGATCCAAAGCTCTAAACTTCAATTTTTCTAAGGAGCTTCCAACCGTGGTCACAGATTTAAAAAATTTCAACTTTTGCAGAAGCCCTAATTTTCCACCTTTTCGATCAAAATCGCGAACTTGGGTTTGGTCAAGACCGACCTTCTGCCCAACCAAAAAATTCCATCTTGGTCTCTAAATTTAAATTTTGATGAGTAGCATTCAGCCGTGGTTTTCGATTCCAACAATTTCAACTTTCTATGAAACCCTAATTTCCCACAACAGTGATGATTCAAGAATAAAGGTTCTCAAAATCCAAATTTGTTTTGACAGAAATATGCACCTCATTGTTTATGTTTTAACTCCTAAATTACGAATCCATAGGGTCTGAAAATTCTTCCTGTGGTAGCGCGGCTTGTCATATTTCCAAACCCGTAGGTATGACCTCAATTGGATTCTCTAAGAGAGATTTATTCCAAGTGACGCAACGTGACCTGTTTATGGGATAAAATAGGAGAATGAATTTGTACGATGTGCCACGTGTCACTGGTTCAACTTTGGCCTCTTAAAACATTACCTAAGACACTACAGTCTGTGCTCTACCTGTCATTTTTTATGAAATTTCATTTATAGCTTCCTAGCCCAAGTTCTGACCTTTTTTCCTAGGTCACCTGTTTATGACTGAGATCTGGAAGAGGCAGAAACCCTAACTTGTACTGATCATAAATCACAAAGTAGAACGAATATGAAGTTTTCCTTTGGACACAAGGTACATGGGGATGTTATCTAAGACCTGTACAGGTTTCAAATCCTGAACCTTCTCCAAAATGGATTTATAGCGAAATTTCCACGATGACTGGTGTTTTCTATATAAAACCCTAACCTTCAAATTGTCGCAAGTGAAGCAAGTGTCGTAAGTGCCATACCTTGCCTTCCTTCAGGTTAGCTATTATACCATGTTAAGATTTAACATGATAAGATAGAAAATATCAGCATTGCATTTCATTTCACAACAATAGCATATACAGGATCACTGAAAGAACAACAAGCACAGCATAAACACAAGAGACACAGATTTATCCTGTGAAATCCTCATGGGGTAGAAAACACAACAAAGCTTCCTCAATATAGATGACCAGCAAATACAAAGATGTAAACCCTAGACATGAGTTCCTTCTCCTCCATAGCAGATCTCTCCCTCACCTATGCGCTATTCACAAGTGAGTGTAATGTGTGTTAAATGAGGAACACACCTCCTCTATTTATACACATCTCCGACTTGTCTTTTACATTAACTAGGTCGGCCCCAACTTAATCTCTTAACATAATGTGGCAGGGCCAACCCCACTAGGGTGGTCTAATAGCCCCTTTAACCCACATGACTCATACAGGGTCGACTCCCACTGGGAAAGTCTAATAACCCAAGTTACCACATTCTCCACGGAGGAATAAAAAATCTATGCATATAGAATAAGGTCTTCAAAGAGGAATGAAACATCTCCGGAATAATAAAGCACAAATATAATATTCTTAGATGTTACAATATTTCAACAAGAGTAGCATGCATTTTTGGAATGGTGGATCTGCTTCACCACCCAAATTGATATCTCAGTCCTATCCAATCTTAGATAGAGGAAGCATGCAAGAGGACTTGCCAGTTAGGGAAGTTGTTTGATGATGTCTTACATGGCCATGATCTCCCATCCAACCCTCCCATCCAAAATCATCACATGGGTTTTCATTTTGCAAATATGACATCCTTGTTTTGGATGGAAACAAATACAAGGTGAACATTTTTTATATTGATGAAATACTTAGATGGTTACATTGGATTTTTTATTCCACATAGCATTTTAATTATGTTATTCTTAGAGTAGGAGAATAAGCTCCTTAAAGTGAGTATTTATTTTCGGCATTTCTTTTTTGGTGTTTTCCTTTTATGTACTTAGGAATTTTCTTAGTTTCATTTTTCAAATAATTGCAACTTGTGGATCATTGGATTATTTTTATAAAACTTGTGCTACTAAAGGCATTGCTTGTCAAGTTGAGATTTTTTTATAGATTATGGAAACTGGAGATTCGGGTGTTCTCATATTCTCTCCTTGACTGAACACCAAATCGATCACATGTCTCACAGTTGGATCCAAATGATACCTACTAATTTGTACTTAGTTGGATTTCAATTGAGCTTGTAAAGAGTGAACAAGTTAGTTTTTCATAATTCAAGATCAAGTCTACACAGGCCATTTTGGCCCTTTTTTATGTGTTTTCGCATGTTCGGACCCCCTTGGGGGAATTGTAATAAATGATGTAGCATGATAACCTTATGTAAAATTCTTGGACTTCTTAGGACTGAATCAACAAACTAATCACCCTAGAGTGTTTTTTCCTTGTTAATTATGTGACACTTTTTAGCAACACATAATTTTCGAGTTTTTCATTCAAATCCTTCAAAGCTAGGGTGGTTAAGTTGATGATTATTCCTTCGTAGGTTTATTAAATCCTACAGTCTATGTATATTATCATGCTATTCATAATCCCCGATTCTTGTGAACATGCATTCCGCCCCCCCTAGGATTTTAATTTTTTAGTTTTTAAATAAAATCATCTATAAGGTGTATTTTAAGTGTAAAAATTCAAAAGGTAATAAAAGTGGGTCTAGGGGGGAAAATAGTCATGGGGATTCTAATTTTTGGACCCAAATCCCCCACTTAACCCCTAAACCGACATTTGAGAGTCAAATTAGTGATTTTCAATTACTACATTTGATTCTCTTTAAAATGACAAAAAGTGGCAAATAATTGGGAAATATGGAGAAAATCCAATTCCTAAATCAAAGGGAAATTGTATGGAACATGTCTATGAGGTGTTAAGGTAGTTGGGGATCATGTATAGGACCTTGATTGAGTTTTTGGAACATCTAATCTCACAAGGAGAGGGGGATCCAACTTGTCACCAAGAGGGGGCGCATTCGCCCCATGGAAAGTGCATTCCTCCTCTTGGCAAGTTGATTGGAAGAGGTGGAAACCTCCCAAGACGGGTTGGGACACCTCATGAGATATGGAATCCTCCCTTTCCATTCATGCAAACCACTTCCCATTAATTTCTTAACTCCCAAATCCACCTCCTCTCTTGGGAATTGCTCCCCCTTGAGGTTTCTAGCTCATTTTTTATATTAAAGCAAGATCTTTCCTCTTGTTTGATATGAAAGAATTGAAGCTCTGCCAAAAATTTGTATGAATTTTGTTGAATTGCATATGAATACAGAAGGCTTTAGAGGCATATCTATGGTGCAATGCTTCTCATGTGTTGATGCTAATTGTCAAGGGTTTCTGAGGTATAATATTTCTTGTTTTTTCTTGCTTTCATTGGTTAGTTGTAGGCCTACAAGGAGAGCTACCTCTTAGCAGGGTAAGATTTTATGCTTGTTTGTTTTATGCTCTTCTTGATTTCTTGTAATATATCTATTGTATATGCATGCATATTTTTTTTAATTGCATGCTTTTTAGTTTTTTGTTGTGGGAAACATCTCCTTTTAACCATTTGTTTGTGCAAGGGTTTTCAATTTTCAGGTAACTTCACTTGGAGAAGGGTTGGATATTTCTTGCGTCGTTCTCATCTTCAATATCTATCAAGTTCATAGTCCCTCAATGTTCCCTCAAAACAAACTTCAAAGCCTCTTTTTTCTAGTTTCTTGGCTACTTCACCTTCTTTCTCTTAAATTCAAACAATATTATTTCATTACTTTCTAAGATTATGTGCTAGATCTCTTATTCTCAAATTTTAAATCATTTTCAGATCTAATTTATACGTTTATTTTTGCTTAGATCTCAAAGTATCAAAAATTTTATTCTTTCAAGTAGATCTAGCATAAGAAACTCTTACTTTTGCAAGTCATTTTTAGCTAAACATTAAGACTCGTTAAGTAGTTAGTTTCTTTGAGTTTAAAATTTATATCATGCAAATTAGTGCTTTATATTGAATTCCCTTTAAAGGCAAGCCAATATCCTAAGAAAGTTGGTCTCACAAGCATACTTCTCTTAGACATAGCTTAACTTAGAATATATTTTTTTTTTTCTAACTTTTCCTAGAACACTTTCAAAGTGAATTATTTTGGGTATTCCCCTACTAAATTATTTTGCTGGTTTTTGTTTTCTTATAGACAATTAGAGAGGATTTTGTGCCAATTTTGGAACAAATTCGGGTAATCCAAAGCTCCATAAAGCCTCTTCTATATTCTCTTCTTCTTTTCTTCCAAACATTGTAACCTCTTTCATATGAACATATAAGGATAAAGAGGACTTCTTTAATCATTGTAAAAAACATAAATAAAGAGAGCAAGTGGGATACCCAGTGCCCACACCCTTCCCCCCTAAGGATTCTTGCGTCATTTTCATGGCGTGATTGTTTTTGCTTTTTTCCTTTTTCCCTTTTTGTTTAGATTTACTAACCTTAGATTAATTTCATCTTCCTTGTTTAGTTAGCTTTCCTTTCAAGTTATTTTATTTTGTAAATAAAACAAATCGTTTATCTATTGATCTATGTATGCTCTTGTGAAAACTATAGGCCTCTGGGATAGAATGGTGGGACAATCAGAAAGAGGCTCTTAGCACTTCATGATTCACTCCACAATTAAATTAGCCTCGTTGAAAGGAAGAAATTCAACACCTCAATTCTTTATCTCTTGTAGGGAAAGTATGCAGTGAAGTGGGAACCACTAGATAGTGACCATGAGAATCCATTAATCCACATCCTCGTTTGGCGTAGTGTTGGAAACACCCCTGCGACTCCAATATAGCCCACATTTCATGGGTAGAACCACATTGGGTAAATCTAACCATATTCCTTGTACCTCACTTTACATCAGGAATCCCCCTTCCCATAATCCACTGATCATAATAATTTAAAACTGACCAAGATACACTTGCAAAAAATTTCTTATTTCTAGCAGCACTATTTTGACTCTATTAGCACCTGTTTTTCACAACATGGGTATGGAGGTGAAATGAAAGGATAGCCCTAAATTTTTTTAGATAAAATCTAGGGAATACCCTTTATTTCCATAGACATGTTATAAAGATATAAGAAAGTGGAGAGGGAGGCGCTAAAAGTGTTAGGAAAGGGGAAAATGGGGAAGAAACGCATTAAAACGTGACCAAATTAACCAAAATAAGCCAAAGTCTATAGTCCGAAGGAAATTAGAAACTGCGCCAGTTACCACCGTTGGATGGAGCAGGAGTAAGATCAATGACCCACATTGTTGGTCACGAAACTAAGGCACACGGGGAATAGTCATAGGAGCGGTCGCAATGATGGATACTGCCGGCCAGATGGCAGTAGGAGGAGACGTCACAAGGATGATAAGTGGTAAGCGGTGTCATTTTCATAAACATGAAATACCACCAGAGCATAAAGTACATCTCTTGCCATGTGGACGGTCAAGGTTAAGGGCCCCACCATGGCAAGTGCAATGTGACAAAGAAAACGGTGTAGATGGGACTTGAGAAGATCGACGATCCATGACGACCCTCTCACTGGAAAGTTGCACGCCGGTTAGACAGGAAGGTGGTTGTGAGAGGCAAGCTGGTTTTCCAGATATCACCACCAAAAGTGGTCGGGAGGGGATGAGCAGTAAAATAGAAACTGGATTAGGGGCACACGATCCCACTTTGTCAAGATACGCCACTTAGTGACGGATGGTGGAGAGTGGGACACGTGGAATGATCCAATGGCATGTACAGAAAGGGATTCAAATCAGTGGTTAAAGAGAAGGTTGGCTTTGACGGTAGAGATCGGCACGTAAACGATCAACGACTGAGATTGGAAGGCGGCTGACAAAGAAGTCCAAAGGATATGTCAGAGGGCTTACATATATAACCATCGATGGGTAAAGTTGACATTTTTATTTTTTTTCTAAGACCTGTTGGGGGCGGAAGCCTCCAAGCATGGGAAAGATGTAGAAAGAGATAGGAGAGGCCATTCCCACAGCGTCTCGGGTTGTCTGAGTAAGACATGGAGGGTTGCATGGAAAAGCTCGGTCTGTTTGTGGCAAGGAGGCAGGTCGAAGGCCAGTTTCCAGGGAGGTTAAGTTTTAATGGTTCCGGGGCATAGGGTTTGAAGGTGCCTGTTTCGGAGAGTCAGCATTCTGTACCCATGGGGTCTTTCAGTAGCATTTCTCCCTTTGTCGCGTCTATCAAGGATATGTTCATCTTGGAACCAGAAGTTTTTTTGGGGGGATCCGTCGTCACTACTCAGAGATAGGCTTTTCCCGCAGGTGCCGCCATAGCGTCAGTGAATTACAAAGGCAGGCTTCCAAAATTGGGGAAGGGAGTAGAATGGAAAGGTTGGAAGCTCTACTGACGCAGGTAATGGCTCTAGTGGATAGGGAAGATTACGATCTTGGTCAATGACAGAGAAGAAGAAGCCAGGGCCGCTGGTTATAAAGGTGCAGGCAGGAGGAAGGTTGCTTGTGTGGACTGATAGGTGGCTGAAGTGGTTTCGAGGATGAGGTGACTCGCGTCTTTCAGCATGTGGGGGAGACGTGAGGTTAAGAGTTGTGACATAGACGAGGCCAGAGGGATGAACCTCTTAAAGGCATCTTTCTACCACCCCAAATGATTATCGATGCAATGGAAGCCACCTCAGCGTCACCACCTGCTATGTCGTCTATCCGGAGATCTTTGCCAAGCGTGTTTTAGGTTAGCTCAGAACCTGGGCATCATTGTTGCTTGATTAAGGAGTCCGATCAGGCTATCATGGAGACTATGGCCACACATAGTTGTTGTCATCATCACCGTAGTTATGGATATGGTTGTTCGTCTGCTGTACGAGATCGGTATATAGAATGGATGGTACACCTGGATGCTTGGGGCATCTTTCGGTTAGGATTGGAACATGGAGAAGGAGCAGGAATCTGTGGTGGTTTTCATGCCAGGCCAAGAATGGTCTGAGGTGGAGAAAAAGCATGCTCCTTCATCTCCTATGGCGTTCGACCATGAGGAATCCAACTCCGGCAGTGGCGATGAGAAGGCGGAAAAGTGGCAAGTGTCCAAAAGAGTTCGGCGTCGGATAAAAGAGAAAGTTCCCGAAAGAGAAGGGGGAATCCAATAAGACACGGATGTAGTCCATGATCTCGTACTCTCCACTGCCAACGTGACACCTCCTCCTTCTATTGAAGAATCACAGGTTGACAGCTCTCTAAAGGTACACGACTTTGATTCGCAAGGCCGATTGAAAACTCCTAAGTAAGGTGGCACCCTCTTCATAATATTTCTTTCTCCCGTCTTAGTCAATCTGTTCTGAGCTTGACACGTATGTAATATTCCAAATTTGGGACTGTCAAGGTGGCAACGTATTTCTGTTTGTTTCCCAAGGACTGATTCTAGGCCAAGAGCCTATAAAAGTTTTGTAATAGAATAATTAAGGGTTGGAAAATAATTCGGCTAAGGCCTAAAGGCGAGTTTGTTTTTGAGAATTTCATAGCAATACAATGTGTAGTGCCTATGGTAGACTATTTTGCAGAGATTCCTGTGTCGTTCTAACTTGTAGTCATTTTTCTCCTTTTTCCCTATTTGGATGTGCTTCCTGTAATGTCTTGTCATTATGTTTTTCATTTCATGTCTGAGATTAGTGTATAATAGTTTGGAATTCTTGGAAACTCGCTCCGGCTATTATCTCAGATATTCATAAAATATTTCTACTAAAGTTGATATTGAATTCATCTTTGCTGGATGCTCATATCAATGGACTATTCTTATTTTCTTTTTTTACCACCAAAGAATATATGTACGACGGCAAGCAAGTGGCTACCCTGCCTCTATTAAAGTAGTTCAGACTATGGCACTGTTATCTGATTTATGTGTAATACCTTGATTCCATCGCCCAATTGTTTTTTTCCTTGTGATTATCCCTCCAACAATTTCCGCACACTTTGTCCCATCAGAAATCTGACCTTCTATTAATGGTTTAAATGAATATTTTCAAGTAGGAAAGGCTAGTCTGTGAGTTCACTGTTGATGCCTTTGGATGTTTCCAGTCTTTCATTAATTTGTAGAGAAAGCCCTCTCCGACTATGCTAGGTTAGCAGCATTAGTCCGAAGTTGGCTAGTGGTTACCCCGACTTGCCCTCTCCTACAGCTCAGAGGGTACGATTTGGGTGTTAACAGACTCCATTGGCACTAATCTATTTGCAACAATACTATTTGCTTAAAGACATTTCTTATTGTTAGTGATTTATATTTACATGTTGTTGAATTAATTTATACTTTGTGTTTATCTTGTTTTAGTATTATATCTCAAAATGCCTAAAAAACTCGCTCCCCTTTTCATATCTAAGAACCAAATCCTTAGTAACTTTTCATAGGGTTTACCCCCCTTGGCTTCATTAGGAGTTAGTCTAAACAAAGGATTCAAGATCAAGTGATAGTACTTGAATCGATACTTTCCCCTAAGGATACACCAAGTGGCTTGAATATTTCCGCCACGTTACCCAGGTGTCTATGAGGCAGCAACAAGAAGCATTGTCTTAGACTTCACAGACAACTCAAGATTTTAAAGAACTTAAAGAGGCAATCTGCAAAACTCCTGTTTTGGCCACATGAAACTTCACAAAAACCTTTATTGTGGAATGTGATGCCTCAGGAAATGGCATTGGTGTTGTTCTCATGCAATAATGACACCCCCTTTCTTTCAAAAGTCAACCAATGAAGGGAAATAACTTACAAAAACCCATTTATGAGAAGGAAATGATGGAAATACTACATGCACTTAAGCAATGGAATCCTTACCTAATAGGTAGGCATGATTCAAGGTCAAAAGAAATCATGATAGTCTTAAATACTTCTGGGAACAGAGACTATCTTCAAAAGAGCAACAAAAATACAGTAACCAAGATGTTGAGATATGAATTTGAAATCATCTATAAAAAAGGGAAACAAAATGTGGTAGCGAATGCACTCTCCATAAAAGATGAGGATGTTGGGGCAGTACTTTGTGCGGTTTCCATTATACAAATTGATTTGGTAGTAGTAGCAAGGGAAGAAGGGAAAAATGACATATCTATGTGGACACTCATACAAAAGCTACAAAAGGATCCCAGTGTATCAAATAAATTTTCATAGAAAAATGATCCACTATGGTATAAGGACTGCTTATATATATGCAATAACTCCCAACTCAAACAAAATTTCCTTTTTGTATTTCACACCTCTCTTATAGGTGGGCTCTCAGGATTCTTGAAAACCTACCACAGGGTCAAGAAGGAATTTTTTTGGAAAGGTCTTAAATCTAATGTTCAAAAGTTCATGGCAGAAATTTTGGTTTGCCAACAAAATAAGGTTGAAACAATTAAGACCCCGAGTCTTTTAAAACCTTTGGACATACCTTTCCATCGTTGGGAGGAATTCTCAATGGATTTTATCACAGGTTTACCCAATTTAGAAGGGAATAATGTTATTATGGTGGTTGTTGATAGACTCACGAAGTATACACACTTTTGTGCACTTTCTCACCCTTTTAATGCAAGTATAGTAGATGTCACCTTCATGGATACAGTTCAAAAGTTACATGGAAACCCGAAGATTATTGTAAGTTATAGACATCTAATTTTTCATAGTGAATTTTAGACTGAATTATTTTCTTATTTGGGTACCCATTTGGCTCACGGTTCATCTTGTCATCCTCAACCTAATAGGATAACTGAAATAGTGAACCAATGTTTGGAAGGATATCTTCATTGATTTGCATCTGATAAACAAACACAATGGGTGAAATTGTTGTCCTTGTTAGAATGGTGGTACAATACTTCCTTCCATACATCATAAAAAATGTCTCCGTTTATGGCACTTTATGGGTACCAACCTCCATCTATCACATATCCCTTAAAAGGAAAATCTAAAGTTCAAGATGTGGAAGATCACATAGAGTGCCAGCAAGAAGTTCTCCAAGTATTGAAAGACAACCTAGGTATGTCAAAAAACAGGATGAAACAACAAGCATATCAAAATCGTATTGAAAGAAGTTTTGAATTAGGAGATTGGTTATTTCTAAGGCTAAAACCTTACAAATAGATGTTCCTCAAGAAGCTAAATCAAGATAATAAATTAACATCCAAGTACTATGGTCCTTATAAATGTTGCAAAATATTGGTGGTATGGCATACTGTAATATCCCAACTTTTGGACTAACTATGTTATGATGTTATATTGGGCCACATCCCTAGCATATGTGATTTAGTATTTTGGCATAACATTAGCATGTTTTGATTTATCCTTTCATGAGTTGATATATTGGGCATGGACCCTGATTTGTTTCATTGTTGAATATATACTGGGCAGGTGTCACATACCCCAATTTTATTAAAATAATGTAATTATTTTTAATATTCCTGAAAACATTATGTTAAATTTAATGCTAAGTAGGAATGGATGACTCAGTAGAGTCTCCAGAAATGGAATGTAAATTCTGAATAATTATTATTAATAAATAAATTATGGAGACAACAACATGGGAGAGCTGTTAAAAGAGGTTACTGGTCTAACTGGTGGATGGAATTAGGTGGAAGGACAAAAGACAAGTGGCAGCATCCTCAAACACTTCCTGAGTTGCAGGTGGCAACTTCCCTATATTTTGGGGTCATGATTCCCCAAGAAAGTGGAATCTAAGCAGGTGGTTCATTAATGACAGTTAGCCCAACTAAGACCTAGGCAATCTTTTAAATACTACTCAATGAACTGAGCTGGGGGTCAGCAATTGTTCTAGAGGGAGAATACATTCAGGTGAATGCTATTCAGGAGTCCCATTGAGGAAGTGGGAAAACAGTAAGGAAGTGTTTTGAAGCAGGGAGTTGCAGTAAATTGGTTCCAGTATAGCTGTTTTGGCTGAGGGAATTGTTGACTGTACCTAGTTCCAGCCAGTTAGACCAGAGCAAGCTCGGGGGTCCTGAGAAGTGCTGTCTGGGCACTCTCCAGGAATTGGTAGGGAGGAACAGCCTCCCATTGCTGTTATTGTCTACCTTAGTTACAGGTTCTGTCACTCTTCCTGCTGTTGGTTTAATTAATTTTCATATGAAATAGACTAGTTCAACTATGTTTTGACTGTATTCAATTCCAGTAAATCAGTCTTTCTGTACTTTCTTTTGGTATAAATTTCAGAATTCAGATGTTTTAGAATTTTCCCTATTTTATTTAAATAGAGTAATTATCCTATGCAAAACATATTTTTTTTCTTTACTGTTACAGTTAATAAATACCATGTTTATATATTTCTAGAATTCCTGTTAATAGTTAAATAATAGACAGAATATTAAACAGTAGATATTCCAGAATTATAGCTATTAAACAATCATAAGAACAGATATAGATAAATCTTAGCTTTTACTTTGAGATATTTCCTATTAGAGTAATATACCTGTATACATATATTTGTTTCATATTTCAGTCAACTTTAGTTACAGGTCATACTTGTATCGAGCTAACAGATAAACAAAACTCATATTATTATATTGTTTATACTCAGAATATTATTGACAGCTATCAACTAACTAAAGGGTGTGACTGTAACAATATTTCATTGTTTACAAACTTCCATATAATCTTATTCATTAACATAGTACAAACACATGAAAACTGTAGATTATTATTTCCCTTCAACCTAGTATTAGAATTTAATAGCCATATTATCATAACAGAGTTGACAGAGTTGTTAAAAACAAGACAAACCTATTGTATGGCTCGAAGTCAAGACTCAAGAGACTTCATTATTTTTTTAAACAATTTACAGGCATAGATTTCTGTTCGTTATCGAACTCATATACATATATTACACAAGCACTGTTGAAGAATTTTCTATCTCTAAACAAACATATTATCACACAGAGAAACTGTCAACAAACGCAACCAATATTGGCTGTTACCAACCTTCACAATTATACACAGTATTAATATTTATTTCATTATAAATATTCTCCCTTAGAGTAGTCCACAAACCCTACACGGCCGTAGCCTTACAACATTCATTTGACAGACTGAAAACAAATGAAAAGGATGTCTTATATGGCAGACAGAACCTACAATAGGTTTATACATAGTTCTATGTATATAATTTTCTATCCAAAGTTTTATTAAATAATTATACAAGAACCAAAATGAATTTGTTACAACACGTTTTCAGTCACCACCGAGTTAACATTTCCATATATATGTTTTAAAAATAAAACAGAACCCCAACTCGCCAGGATTTATCCTATATTAAATAACCATTACAGTAATAAACAATAACATTCTTTTCATTTAACACTCAAAATCGAAGAAAAACGCAGAGAGATAATTATAGGGTTTCATTATAACAGAGTTATCATCCCATGCAGGTATCGGAGAACTCAATCATCCTTACATTTTAACACTCTATTCATTTAACAAAACTCAGAAATGAAACACGGCCATGACAGGCCCAATATTATACTAAATATTAATTTATACAGCGTGGATAGAACCCTACGCCTAGCAAATGCAATTACAACAACAGAAACCCTGGCCTCATCCAGTCTGAGCCGTGAATGGCTCTCCATAAACATAACAGGGTATCAAACCCCTTTTCATTTTAAACAAAACAAATTTATACAGGTGACTGGACCCATGTCATCAAGACACTACACAGGAGTTTCCCTCCAAGACTCAACCCTGACCACAAAACTAGCAAAGGAAGAGACAGCCGTGGATAACCAGGCTTACCCGAAGGAGCGAGCGTTGGAGATAAAGCCCTGTGTACCTTCAGAATAGCAGGACCTGTACATTCAAAGCCGAGAGATGTTAATACACTATCAATGCCGAGAGTTGTGAATAAATAGTAAATCTACACTCGGTTACAAAACAAAAACTGCGAAAATATAGTTATTACTTTACCTGAGCAATACAACCCGGGGATAATCTGGAAGCCACCGGTGGGAGCAAGCACTGAAACCCCATCACATTCGTCGGTTGGAGGAGCAAGGGACACCCTCATAACCCTTCTATTAACCGCCGCGACAGACAAACCTTCTAGACGAAACCCTTATACTGGGATTGAACCAGTCGAGAAGCACACCCCAAACCCAAATATACAACCACCTCTCGAATAAAAACAGGTAACAAAACCCTGCCTCATAACCACACCAGCACAGTGAAGGACTGTAAGTAGCTGGGACTTAAACAAAGAATGAAACAACGAGACCACGAAGCAATGAAATTGTAGCAGATGCTATCAGCAGAGCCGAGGACTTATCCTACCACAGAATGAAACCACGAGACCTGGACCACAACACTTTGCATGTTGTTACAGTGCCCCAACTACGAAATTCAGACATGGAGGGTTTCACCCTTAAGACCCGAGCTCGAAGGAAAAGACAATAACCTGGTAGGGTTTCGATAACAGCTTATATATCACCAAATGCATGGAGCAGAGTCAACCACGTAGCATCGAAATATATCAACGTAATATGGGTCGAGACCATATAGTTCAGTTGCCATCCAAATCATTATGCACCGATTTCAAAATCATTGCATAGATATAAGTCAAACGTATAGAATAACACTATGATTTACACTCAATTAGCATATAATGCATGCCTTGCAACCAAACCTTCGAAAATTCCACGTACATGGTATGTATAAACCCTACAATGATATGAACGAGAGATAGTCAACATCAAATATGGAGTTTCTATTAACCAAGTATGGTAGATACAACCTTAACATTATATTGAATATAAAGTTTGCCCAATGTATGGGAACATTATGATTGTTGTACAATCATTGTATTATATTTAATGAAAACAAGCCATAGATTAATGCCATGAGCACATTATCTTCTACCTACGATCATTTAACAATGAGGTAGTCAACTTTTAAATGAAAACACCTTATCATTTAATACATTGAAATGTTACCAAAACTATATGAAGAGATATACATTTGCCATCATATCCTATCATCGTATTTCAACCGATACCATTGTTAAACAGTGAACAATTAGAATAATAATCTCTATTATCAAGATGTTGAAATAGAATTTCATCTACTGATTCACACCGTGAAGGTAGTTTAAAAACAAGGCACAGTCAGGTGACGTGAGTTAAACTTTAAGTAGACATTGGACCTCGATATATAGATTAATTTAATGGAACAACGCTAGAGGTGCCACCTTTCCAACTCATGTTAATAATACTTGAATACAATAGTAATCATCGGTTTTAGTTGACAACATATCACATGATGCTAACGTCGCCTATGCAGTCAATAATTATGATACCATCCGAATAAGAAATATCATGTCAGGGCAGACTATCAATCCTTATTCAAGTATAATTTCATGAGAATAACTTCACTGTCTTGCACTACAACTAGCAATAGTAAATAAACCTTCTTTAAAGTTTTAAAGTACAGGGAGTATTGATGCTTACCAAGATTTAAAGTATAGTGATCCTTACTTCACCGGCGTACCTGCGAAACAGAAGACGACTTATGCATTAGCTCGTAAGCTAAGTAAGCCAGTCAGCCATGACTAGCTCTTCCCTTGCAGTTTGAAACAAAACAGTCATTAATTACAATCACAGAAATCAAAATTGTAGTAAGACAGAGTCTTTTAAACAGATTATGTTAGTTACTGAAATTAAACAGGATCAGAAATACTATTTAGTTAACATTTATTGTTATAAATAAAATTTTAAATTTTTCAGAAATTTCGGGTTATGACATGTGGTATCAGAGCATGGTTCAGACACTAGGCTTGGATGTGACTCCACTAAACTTCCGCAAACAGTGACTATAAAAGGAGATTTTTTTTACTAATATATATTTCGGTTTCATGTACAGAACAGAAAATTTCTTTTTCCTGAATTTTACAGACAGGTATGGAAAAACTGGGAGAATATACCGAGGAGGAATCTCCAAATGCAGTGACAAGAAAGATGTCAAGAGAACCTGAGACAGAAGAAGTAATTGCTCACACCACTAAGCTGATGCAGACCATAAGAGGATTAAAGACAGAGATGGAAACAGTTAAGAAGGATAATGAAAGAATTCTAAAGACTCAGGAGCAGTTAAATCAGCTATTGATAGAAAAATTCCAGACAGAAGGAAGGAGCAAACGAGCTGACTCAGAAGAGGTTAGTCATCAAAGAGGGTCAAAAAGGACAAAACTGGCTAAGTCTGACAGCAGTTCATCATCTGAAGAAAGAAAAGGACAAACCAGTTATCACACCAGCAGTGACAGTAGTGAAACTGAGCTGCACAACCGAAGGAAAAAGTACAGGCCTTATGAAGAGATTTCCGGTGAGTTTAAGAAGATAAAGCCCCCAACCTTCAACGGAGAAGCTGAAACTGGAGAAGAGGCAGAATCCTGGTTATCCGGGATGAGAAAATATTTTCAGATCTATAACTACTCAAATCAGCTGAAGGCACGAATGGCCATCTACAACCTCTCGGGAAAGGCGGACATATGGTGGCAAGATCTGAAAAGGGTCAAAGGGATTAAAGAAAGAGAAGTTAATTGGAGTACCTTTAAAAGATACTTCAAGAAGAAATTCCTGTCCGAACAGTATTATGAAGAGAGGGCCAAAGAATTTTATGAATTAAAGCTCGGATCTATGACGATGAAGGACTTAAACAATAAATTCTTAAGTCTGTTGCGTTATGTACCGTATTTTGTCGAAGAGAAACCAAAAATACAGCGGTTTCTTAGTTGTCTGCCCTATCATATCAAGGACAGAATTGAATATGACAACCCCAAAACACTGGAAGAAGCTATGCGCAAGGCAAATTTCTGTTATGAACAGAATAAAAAGAAAGAGGGAATAGCCAGCTGGAAAGCCAAAAAGAACAGCAATCTGATTGAGTACAAGAAAAAGGAATTTGTTCCCCATAAAAGTTTCAAGAATGGAAAAAACGGGAACCACTTTAATAGTAAAAGTTTCCAAGGAAACAAAAATGGAGCTGTCAGCCATTCGAACAATTACAAAAACAGCAAAGAGACTCCTAATAACCATGGAAACTACACTAAAAACTTTGAGCGAAAGGAACCTGTCAAGTGTTGGGAGTGTAATGGGCCACATTATGCTTCAGTCTGCCCAAACAGAAAGAAACAAATCAGCAATATTCATACTGTTCAAGATGAAATGACAGTTGGAGATTTTGCAGGAACTATGCCCCGAATCAATGCAGCGTTGGAAAACTGCCAGGCTGACTACCAAACTTCCATGGTGGAAGTAGGAGGTATGATTAACAAAACCCCAGTTACTATATTAATAGATCCAGGTGCTAGTCTTAGTTATATTTCACCTCAGCTGGTAGAAAAATGTAAATTGACTGTTGAAAGGTTTGATAATTCTTGGTCTGTACAATTAGCTACTGGGGCAAAGAGAAAAGTAAACTGCTATGTAAAAGAATTCATCTTAAACATGACTGATTTTAGAACTACAGTTAAACTGAACGTTTTACCACTTGGCTCTTATGACATACTTATCGGAATGGACTGGTTGGAACAACATAGGGTCGTTTTAAACTGTTTTGACAAAACTTTTAGGTGTATAAACAGTAGTGGACAACCTGTAACTGTTAGGGGTATCCCTAGGAAATCAGTAGTTAGGCAGATTTCTGCTTTACAACTTAAAAGAGCAGTCAGGAAAGGGTGCAAGACCTATGCTGTAACTATTACAGATGAGACAGATAAGTCTGAACGCAACCAGAAAACAGTAGAGAACATCCCTGTCGTCAATGAATTTATTGACGTTTTTCCTGAGGAAATTCCAGAATTGCCTCCCAAGAGAGAGCTAGACTTTACAATTGAGCTGGTACCAGGTGTTGTTCCCAGTTCAAAAGCCCCGTATCGTATGAATATTTTGGAGCTTAACGAGTTGAAAACTCAGTTAAAGGAGTTAATAGATAAGAACTATATTCGACCCAGTGTATCCCCTTGGGGAGCACCAGTGATTTTTGTTAAAAAGAAGGACGGAACTATGCGACTTTGCATAGATTATCGTCAACTAAACAAGATGACGATCAAAAACAGGTATCCGTTACCTCGTATTGATGATCTGTTTGATCAGCTACGTGGCGCTACGGTATTCTCCAAGATCGATCTGAGATCGGGTTATCATCAGGTAAGAATTAAAGAAGAAGATATTTTCAAAACAGCCTTTAGAACAAGGTATGGACATTACGAATTTGTCGTAATGCCATTTGGACTTACTAATGCCCCAGCTGTTTTTATGTGCTTAATGAACAACATAATGCATAAGTACTTAGATAAATTTGTTGTTGTATTTATCGACGACATTTTAGTCTATTCTAAGAGCGAGGAGGAGCATAAAGAACACTTACGTATAGTTTTACAAGAACTGAGAGAACAACAACTTTTTGCGAAATTCAGTAAATGTGACTTCTTCAAAGATGAAATCCAGTACTTAGGACATGTAGTCACTAAGGAAGGGATTTCAGTGGATCCCGAAAAGATTCGGGCAATTGAAGAATGGCCAGTACCTAAAGATGTGACGGACGTTAGATCTTTCATGGGAATTACCGGTTACTACCAGAGGTTTATTGAAGGCTTTTCAAAAATAGCCAACCCAATCACTTCTTTGCAAAAGAAAGGCAAGAAGTTTGATTGGAATGCGAAATGTGAAGAAAGTTTCAAGAAACTTAAGACTTTATTGACAACTGCACCTATTCTTAGAATAGCGGACCCAAATAAAGATTTCATAGTTTGCACCGACGCTTGTAATGATGGTTTAGGCGGAGTGCTGACTCAAGAAGGACATGTCATTGCTTACGAATCTAGGAAGCTGAAAATTCATGAAAAGAACTATGCCACTTATGACCTAGAATTAGCTGCTGTAATTCATGCTTTAAAGATGTGGCGACACCACCTAATAGGCAGAAAATTCACCTTACTAACAGACAATAAAGGTCTGAAATACCTTTTAGATCAGCCAAATTTAAATGCAAGACAAGCCAGGTGGCTGGCATTTCTAAGTGAATACGATTTCGAAATCCAACACATAAAAGGGAAGGAAAATAGGGTGGCTGATGCCTTGAGCAGAAATGCAAAACTGAATTTTATATCAGCTAGCAGCACTTATACTTCTGACTTAAATGAACAGCTGGTTGAAGGGATAAAATTAGACGAAAATTATCAGCATTTACAAACTGCATCCAAAGAACAACCCACAGAAAGTTTGGTAAAAGGGTATAGTTTAAATGAAAACGGATTTTTGTTGTTTAAAGACAGGCTGTATATCCCTAATGCACCTAAAGTTAAGCTGTTAATTTTAGACGAAATTCATAAAACCCCTTACTCCGGGCATCCTGGCTATCAAAAGACTGTCACTATGTTGAGAAAAGAATATTTTTGGCCTAACATGAAATCTGAAACAGCTGAATATTTAGCTAAGTGTTTGGACTGCCAACAAGTAAAAACAGAACACCAACATCCAGCTGGATTGCTGCAACCTTTACCTATTCCTAGCTGGAAATAGGAAATAATCAGCCTGGATTTCATTACGGGTTTACCCAAAAATCAACATCAGAATGATTCGATTATGGTAGTGGTAGACAAATTAAGTAAATCAGCACACTTTATTCCTGTTAAAACCACATACAAGGCTGCAAACATAGCAGATATCTTTTTAAAACAGAATTTTCGGTTACACGGTATTCCAAAAGTCATTATATCAGACAGGGATCCTAAATTCACAGGAAATTTTTGGAGATCCTTGTTCAAAGGATTAAACACCACTTTAAATTTCAGCACCTCTTTCCATCCTCAGACTGACGGACAAACTGAAAGAGTTAATCAAGTATTAGAAGATCTGTTAAGGATGTATGTTAAAGATCAACCAGGTAAGTGGGAGGATTATTTACACTTAGCTGAATTTGCATACAATAACAGCTATCAATCATCAGCTAAGTTTAGTCCTTTTGAGGTTTTGTATGGACGAAAATGCAACACTCCTATCTCTTGGAGTAATCCAGTAGATAGATTAGTGTTAGGACCTGATTTATTGAAAGAAATGGAACAGATTGTGAAACAAGTGCAGGAAAACTTGAAGGTTGCCCAGGATCGGCAAAAGAGTCAAGCAGATTTGAAAAGAACTCCTAAAGAGTTCCAGGTAGGTGAACATGTGTTCATCAAGGTAAGGCCAAAGAAAAGCTCCCTAAGATTAGGAAGTTGTGCAAAATTAGCACCACGTTACTGTGGTCCATTTGAAATTTTAGCTAGAATTGGTCAAGTTGCTTATCAGTTAGCATTACCGCCAAATTTAAAAGTACACAATGTTTTTCATATCTCTGTTTTGAAAAAGTATGTTCATGATGCTACTCATGTTATTGATTGGAACATTGTACAAGTAGAACCAGAAGGGGAAGTTCTGGTGGAACCGGATTGTATCCTCGGGAAGAGGGAAATTACTCTACGGAACCGCATAATTGGACAAGTGAAGGTGCAATGGAAGCACCTTAGTCCTGAAGAAGCTACCTGGGAGCTGGAAAGTAAGATGCGGGAAGCATATCCCCATCTATTCCAGCAGGTGGATGAAGAAGAAGAATAAGTAACATCGAGGACGATGTTACATTTTAAGGGGGTGTGTATGTCACATACCCCAATTTTATTAAAATAATGTAATTATTTTTAATATTCCTGAAAACATTATGTTAAATTTAATGCTAAGTAGGAATGGATGACTCAGCAGAGTCTCTAGAAATGGAATGTAAATTCTGAATAATTATTATTAATAAATAAATTATGGAGACAACAGCATGGGAGAGCTGTTAAAAGAGGTTACTGGTCTAGCTGGTGGATGGAATTAGGTGGAAGGACAAAAGACAAGTGGCAGCATCCTCAAACACTTCTTGAGTTGCAGGTGGCAACTTCCCTATATTTTGGGGTCATGATTCCCCAAGAAAGTGGAATCTGAGCAGGTGGCTCATTAATGACAGTTAGCCCACCTAAGACCTAGGCAATCTTTTAAATACTACTCAATGAACTGAGCTGGGGGTCAGCAATTGTTCTAGAGGGAGAATACATTCAGGTGAATGCTATTCAGGAGTCCCATTGAGGAAGTGGGAAAACAGTAAGGAAGTGTTTTGAAGCAGGGAGTTGCAGTAACTTGGTTCCAGTATAGCTGTTTTGGCTGAGGGAATTGTTGACTGTACCTAGTTCTAGCCAGTTAGACCAGAGCAAGCTCGGGGGTCCTGAGAAGTGCTGTCTGGGCACTCTCCAGGAATTGGTAGGGAGGAACAGCCTCCCATTGCTGTTATTGTCTACCTTAGTTACTGGTTCTGTCACTCTTCCTGCTGTTGGTTTAATTAATTTTCATATGAAATAGACTAGTTCAACTATGTTTTGACTGTATTCAATTCCAGTAAATCAGTCTTTCTGTACTTTCTTTTGGTATAAATTTCAGAATTCAGATGTTTTAGAATTTTCCCTATTTTATTTAAATAGAGTAATTATCCTATGCAAAACATATTTTTTTTCTTTACTGTTACAGTTAATAAATACCATGTTTATATATTTCTAGAATTCCTGTTAATAGTTAAATAATAGACAGAATATTAAACAGTAGATATTCCAGAATTATAGCTATTAAACAATCATAAGAACAGATATAGATAAATCTTAGCTTTTACTTTGAGATATTTCCTATTAGAGTAATATACCTGTATACATATATTTGTTTCATATTTCAGTCAACTTTAGTTACAGGTCATACTTGTATCGAGCTAACAGATAAACAAAACTCATATTATTACATTGTTTATACTCAGAATATTATTGACAGCTATCAACTAACTAAAGGGTGTGACTGTAACAATATTTCATTGTTTACAAACTTCCATATAATCTTATTCATTAACATAGTACAAACACATGAAAACTGTAGATTATTATTTCCCTTCAACCTAGTATTAGAATTTAATAGCCATATTATCATAACAGAGTTGACAGAGTTGTTAAAAACAAGACAAACCTATTGTATGGCTCGAAGTCAAGACTCAAGAGACTTCATTATTTTTTTAAACAATTTACAGGCATAGATTTCTGTTCATTATCGAACTCATATACATATATTACACAAGCACTGTTGAAGAATTTCCTATCTCTAAACAAACATATTATCACACAAAGAAACTGTCAACAAACGCAACCAATATTGGCTGTTACCAACCTTCACAATTATACACAGTATTAATATTTATTTCATTATAAATATTCTCCCTTAGAGTATTCCACAAACCCTACACGGCCGTAGCCTTACAACATTCATTTGACAGACTGAAAACAAATGAAAAGGATGTCTTATATGGCAGACAGAACCTACAATAGGTTTATACATAGTTCTATGTATATAATTTTCTATCCAAAGTTTTATTAAATAATTATACAAGAACCAAAATGAATTTGTTACAACACATTTTCAGTCACCACCGAGTTAACATTTCCATATATATGTTTTAAAAATAAAACAGAACCCCAACTCGCCAGGATTTATCCTATATTAAATAACCATTACAGTAATAAACAATAACATTCTTTTCATTTAACACTCAAAATCGAAGAAAAACGCAGAGAGATAATTATAGGGTTTCATTATAACAGAGTTATCATCCCATGCAGGTATCGGAGAACTCAATCATCCTTACATTTTAACACTCTATTCATTTAACAAAACTCAGAAATGAAACACGGCCATGACAGGCCCAATATTATACTAAATATTAATTTATACAGCGTGGATAGAACCCTACGCCTAGCAAATGCAATTACAACAACAGAAACCCTGGCCTCATCCAGTCTGAGCCATGAATGGCTCTCCATAAACATAACAGGGTATCAAACCCCTTTTCATTTTAAACAAAACAAATTTATACAGGTGACTGCACCCATGTCATCAAGACACTACACAGGAGTTTCCCTCCAAGACTCAACCCTAACCACAAAACCAGCAAAGGAAGAGACAGTCGTGGATAACCAGGCTTACCCGAAGGAGCCAGCGTTGGAGATAAAGCCCTATGTACCTTCAGAATAGCAGGACCTGCACATTCAAAGCCGAGAGATGTTAATACACTATCAATGCCGAGAGTTGTGAATAAATAGTAAATCTACACTCGGTTACAAAACAAAAACTGCGAAAATATGGTTATTACTTTACCTGAGCAATACAACCCGGGGATAATCTGGAAGCCACCGGTGGGAGCAAGCACTGAAACCCCATCACATTCGTCGGTTGGAGGAGCAAGGGACACCCTCATAACCCTTCTATTAACCGCCGCGACAGACAAACCTTCCAGACGAAACCCTTATACTGGGATTGAACCAGTCGAGAAGCACACCCCAAACCCAAATATACAACCACCTCTGGAATAAAAACAGGTAACAAAACCCTGCCTCATAACCACACCAGCACAGTGAAGGACTGTAAGTAGCTGGGACTTAAACAAAGAATGAAACAACGAGACCACGAAGCAATGAAATTGTAGCATATGCTATCAGCAGAGCCGAGGACTTATCCTACCACAGAATGAAACCACGAGACCTGAACCACAACACTTTGCATGTTGTTACAGTGCCCCAACTACGAAATTCAGACATGGAGGGTTTCACCCTTAAGACCCGAGCTCGAAGGCAAAGACAATAACCTGGTAGGGTTTCGATAACAGCTTATATATCACCAAATGCATGGAGGAGAGTCAACCACGTAGCATCGAAATATATCAACGTAATATGGGTCGAGCCCATATAGTTCAGTTGCCATCCAAATCATTATGCACCGATTTCAAAATCATTGCATAGATATAAATCAAACGTATAGAATAACACTATGATTTACACTCAATTAGCATATAATGCATGCCTTGCAACCAAACCTTCGAAAATTCCACGTACATGGTATGTATAAACCCTACAATGATATGAACGAGAGATAGTCAACATCAAATATGGAGTTTCTATTAACCAAGTATGGTAGATACAACCTTAACATTATATTGAATATAAAGTTTGCCCAATGTATGGGAACATTATGATTGTTGTACAATCATTGTATTATATTTAATGAAAACAAGCCATAGATTAATGCCATGAGCACATTATCTTCTACCTACGATCATTTAACAATGAGGTAGTCAACTTTTAAATGAAAACACCTTATCATTTAATACATTGAAATGTTACCAAAACTATATGAAGAGATATACATTTGCCATCATGTCCTATCATCGTATTTCAACCGATACCATTGTTAAACAGTGAACAATTAGAATAATAATCTCTATTATCAAGATGTTGAAATATAATTTCATCTACTGATTCACACCGTGAAGGTAGTTTAAAAACAAGGCACAGTCAGGTGACGTGAGTTAAACTTTAAGTAGACATTGGACCTCGATATATAGATTAATTTAATGGAACAACGCTAGAGGTGCCACCTTTCCAACTCATGTTAATAATACTTGAATACAATAGTAATCATCGGTTTTAGTTGACAACATATCACATGATGCTAACGTCGCCTATGCAATCAATAATTATGATACCATCCGAATAAGAAATATCATGTCAGGGCAGACTATCAATCCTTATTCAAGTATAATTTCATGAGAATAACTTCACTGTCTTGCACTACAACTAGCAATAGTAAATAAACCTTCTTTAAAGTTTTAAAGTACAGGGAGTATTGATGCTTACCAAGATTTAAAGTATAGTGATCCTTACTTCACCGGCGTACCTGCGAAATAGAAGACGACTTATGCATTAGCTCGTAAGCTAAGTAAGCCAGTCAGCCATGACTAGCTCTTCCCTTGCAGTTTGAAACAAAACAGTCATTAATTACAATCACAGAAATCAAAATTGTAGTAAGACAGAGTCTTTTAAACAGATTATGTTAGTTACTGAAATTAAACAGGATCAGAAATACTATTTAGTTAACATTTATTGTTATAAATAAAATTTTAAATTTTTCAGAAATTTCGGGTTATGACAGCAGGAAATATCGAACAAATAAACTTATGTTGTATTATGAGAATTGGTTACAAATTATGATATACTGAGATTACCTATTTTGTTACATTATGCTCTGCAGAGCATGACTCATATGGATGATTATGTAGTATGTTGAGCATGGACTCAAAAACACACGAATGACCTATATACTGGGCCTAAGCCCCGATGTATCTAGAGGACTTTTGTTACATACTGGGCCTAAGCCCCGAGGTATGTTGAGTGTTGGGCATAAGCCCTAGAGCACTCCAAGCTTGAAAGAAAATGATTACCGGATCCGAGGCCACTTAAATATCCTAGATGTGCCTCACAACCACATTCTACCTCTAGTGTTGAGTAGAGGCTCTGGAATTGCACTAGCATAACGCCCATGTGAGAGTGTTGAGTTAAAAGGCTCTGAAGAGCACTCGGGGTTACTAGATCTCAAGTGTTGAGTCGGGAGGACTCTGAATAGCACTTATGTGTTTTATCACAACTATTCGACTTGATTAAATAATTCTTATTATCATCAAATACTGCAGGAACTACCATGTTAAAATGAGGGAATCTAACATGCAAAGGGAGAGACTAGAGGTGCCTTTACCAGCTTACCGAAACCGTCCAAGAAGTGGACCCTTTCCTTAAAAAGAATTAAAAGAAGCATCATGCGAACGAAATGCTTAAAGGCCACAAAGCTAATTATTATTATTAGGAGCTTTCAATAATAATATTGTTATTAATTATATATATATACTCATGCATAAGTGGGCTGCCACTTACTAAATATTATTTATTAATATTTAGATGGAATTGTAATTTTTATATGTATTATTATAAAAGGATTAAAGATAAAAACAAACACTTTAGTCAGACAAAGTTGAGAAGTCCTAGTTCCAAAATAACTAGTAGTAAAGTAAACAAATACTCTTTTATAAATTAAAATATTTTAAAGAAACCAGTAAATTCCAACATCCCTAATTCAAGATTTGTCCTACTTAAGGAGGACAGACCCCAAAGTTTGGGGGATCTTTTGTTTTTGGTATTATTATGTCAAGAGGAACTCTCTCCTCCAAGAAGTGAACTCTTCCCATCTGAAGTTTTCTTGATCTGAACCAACTACAAATCTAGGGCCTCTACCTCTCAGTTTGCATGTCAGACCAGCTCGGGGGGATTCATACTGAACCAGGAATGGTTGTAGGATCATGGTTGGGAGGAACGTGGTAGTCCCAAAGTCATCCATTCCAAGATCAATTATCAGGTCAGCTAAGGGTTTAGCTGTTTTGCATTAACCAGTTGGTTGAGAGTGCAGGTCATCACAAGCGGAAGCAAGCTATAGGAATAAGCAGGTCATTACAACAGGAGTAAGCCACAAGGATAATAAGGTATACAAACCTTATCAGACCTTCAAACCAATTAATTATTTTCTTAAATGCAATGTTAAAATAGTAATCAGTTTTAATTCAAGTTTTTCCCAGAATCCAATAGCATTCCCTAGCAGGTCTAGCTAGCTAGCCTTTGCTAGTCAATTCGCATTTTGCTTAGACTTTCCAAGTTCGAGAATCATCAAGCATTGTTTTTAATTTGTTGATTCTATTCTAATTCCCTTATTTGTAAATTAAATCCCTGTCATGATGCAACTTCATTATTTAGATACTGAAAAACGAGTTTAGCAGGAATCGTTGATCACCATACTAAACGATTTGAAAACTCAGTTATACAAATTTACTAGCAAAGCACAGTCATCAATCTCTCTCTATATATACATATATGTTTTTTTTTGTAAACACAGAGGCCGATATATTCATTATCGATCTAAATAGTTTCCCTTTTCTTTTCTTTTCTTTTCTTTTTCAAAAACCATACATATACCACATTTAAAACGAAGACAGTGGATAGGATAGAGATCGTTACATACTCATACACACTTTTCTTTTCCATTGAAAAATATGCATCATACTTAGCTATCGCTACCAACCATCACCCTAGTATATTGAGGAAACATAGAGCTCTTCCAAACACACAGACCCTAGTACTCTACCAAATCAAGAATTAATACCAACAAATATGCAGTACAAATCGACGGTGATTAAAAGTGCTAGAAAGTTACAAACGCAGACGCCTATCGAAATCATAGGTCAAGGGTCGAATCTCATGGCCTTCTCATGCCCAAAAACTTGTAAGTATTTCCTACAGGGTTCATTGTCCCCAAAAAAAAATAAAACGCTGCATACAGCCTTTGAAACCTTCTCCATACAAGTGTCCATTCTATCAATGCAGACAGTAAGTAAATCGAGACCATCTTACTCAAACCCTAACCATGTTACCAAAACAGAGGCACAAAGAACCTCATTCGATCTCCTATGTTTCCACAAGCAACTCATCATGTACACAAAAACATCATAGCACTATCAAACTTAGTTAGCAAGCAAAATGAAACCGACACACGAACCCTAGCTACGTTTCCAAACTAGAGGTGCCAAGGACCCTTTCTCATTAGACATTCTTCCACAACAATTAGAATCGAATCAGTGCAGACATAGATTTTTTTACTCACATAGGAAGCGAATAGAAATTTACCATTTGAAAACCATTACAACCATACATCCTAGATAGGAGTCATGTCCTCTTTTCAAGAAACAAAATAGCATTTACATTGTACAGGAATTTGAAATGCCGAGCAACAAAATAGTCCCAGATTCATAAACGATTTTTACATCAACCTCCCAGCTACGTATTCAGCCTTAAATTTCATTGAAACCCCACATTTCCCTAGTCCAGCCAATAAGCAACCAACAGACTCCCCAAAGTGATTCAATAAAGCCAATGGCTTACATTCTAAAACCAGGACAAGATGCATACACACCTCATCATGGGTACGAGAGGTAGGGTAATGGGTGGGTAAGATGGACTTACCGATACCCTAGCCATGCCTATAGAACCTCGAACCATCGTAACACTCATACCGAAGACTTCTTACCACCTGTCATTCACAACAAGTGCTACTAGTGAGTCAACCCTGTGATCTAGAATCAAAAGAAGAAAGGTCGAATTACCAGTATGGAGTATATTTTTCTTACCTGCTAGAAGTGGGATATCCACGCCACAATCAAGCTCAACAAACACTAAGTGCACTGACCACGAGCATTTATCGGGTCAGGGCACCAACATAGCCACCTTACGATTGAAGTGCAGAACCAGAAAGACTAACAATAAGTCGCAAACTAGACTAACGCAAAAACCCCAAATGCTACCAAACCCTCGATGACAATCTGTCTCCCATTGCGCATTAAAAGTGTAGTTATTGTCACACTAACCCTGTCATAGTGGAGACTCAATTCTTCGGTACAAAGACTATAGTATAATCATAGAACCTTAGTCACGTTTCCATTTAATTACATGGGGTCTCATTACCACCACATTTTCCCTAGAAGACCCCTTTTATTTATATTTTCTCTTGGTAGTATGGCCTCTCCATTTGGGTTGTTCCCCCATTTTAACATCACACCTAGTAACTCTTAATATTTCTTTAGATATTGGACAATTCTCTAGGATAGGACAATCGTAGGAAATACACCTGCAAACACAAGTACAAAAGATGACATTAGCAAAATGCTAAGTAAGACCAGCAACCACTAAGCTTACTCGTACCTCGCGGTAACCCTACCAAGGTATGTAATTACCTCTCCTGGAGTGTTATAGCACCCACCGTAGGAACAACATATCATCAACAAAGGGCATATCACCTGAAGATACCATCCAGATAGTTCATCATACATTCATGTGCATTCATTTAAAACAGTATGATAGTGTGCCAATACAATCACGGCAGTAAAATTAGACTCGTAGCTAGGATACATTATCTTTTTGAATCCACATTGCTTCCGCAGAATTTGAAATGTGAACCGCTAGAATTTATTTTTTTGGAAAGTATAGACATTCCTTTATTTACAATGAGCATTCACATATTCTTTATTAGTATTAAAATTGACAAGCGACTCTTCTGTTCAAATAGTACTTGTTGCAGGAACAGATAAAAATTTTAAATTTTTGCTATTTTTGGGACATTACAAGTGGTATCAGAGCGAATGACAAACACTAAGTGACCTTTTGGGCTCACTACCAAACATCGTTGCAGATCCAGAAAACTTTGTTTAAAATATTGTATTATATTTTATGTGAAATAATTAACTAACAATTTTATTTTTTTTGTAAACAGATACTTATATAATTTTCAAGTACAGGCAGTATCAGAAAAAAAAAAAAAAAATGAATGCAGAACAGGACAACAATGTACAAGGAAATCTAAATTCTCCACCATGAGTGCAAGAAATTGTGGTGGAACTCAACTTGGATTTAGAGAAATCCATGCAGCAACTACAGGAAGAATTCCAGAGTTTCAGAGACGAGAATATGCAAGAAAGAAGAGAACAACGGGCTATAAATGAAGCCTTACTACAAAACCTAACAGGGGAAAAACCCCATGAACAACCTACTCTTTCCGTTAACACTCTTAACACAAGGAAAGTAGCCAGTTACAAGATAGGAGAGAAAGAAGGACATAAATCGGAACCATTGGAAGAGGACTGTAAGAGCTCTTCCAATGACAATGGCTCCCCACCTCCTTGCAAGAGAAGGAGGAAGAGTGATGACAGTTTGCAAGGAGAGTTCAGAAAAATAGGAGCCCCAACTTATGACGGGGAAATAAACTCAGGGGAAAAGGCTGAAGAATGGTTGTTAGGAATGAATAAATACTTTAAGGGTCATAATTACTCCAGTGAGATGCAAGCCCGACTAGCCATGTACAACCTAAATGGTAAAGCTGCCAGATGGTGGTGGGACTTGAAACACACCAAAGGATAAGAACTGCGAGACATAAGCTGGGATACTTTCAGCAGAATATTCTAGGACAAGTATATATCTGAAATATTCTTTGAGAAGAAAATAAAAGAATTCCATGAGTTAAAATGGGCTCCCTGACTATGGAAGCTTTCATAAACCGGTTCTTAGACTTGCTGTACTATGTGCCTTATATTAAGGACGAGAAGGTGAAAATTCAGTAGTTCTTGGGTGGGCTGCCAGCAAACTTTAGAGAGAAGATAGAATTTGACATGCCCAAAACCCTTGATATAACCCTACATAAAGCCAGGCTGTGCTATGAGCACGGGAAACCAAGGAACAACAACATCAATAGAAATAGACAGATTCAAAACCTTCTCAGACAACCACAGACCGGGTTTTAGACTCCCACCTTTTCAGAAACATAACAATAGTTTCCCACCCAACAGAGGTTTCAGCCGACCCCAAGCTCGACCAAGTGCACCCCCACCACTAGCCAACAGGCCATCCTTCAACAAAGGGGCAAAAGCGGTCCCACCAACTGTTGCTTGTTGGAAATGCCAAGGACCACATTACTACAGAGACTATCCCAACAAAACAGATGGGGTTTTACACAACATCCAAACGGAGCCTACCGTGGGAGACATGGCAAAGACACCTAGGATTTATGCCGCCCTTGATGGCCGGCAGGCAAATCATCAAGCCACCATGGTGGAAATTGAGGGCAAGATATCTAACACTATCATTTCAGTTATAATAGACCTCGGTGCTTGTCGAAGCTACATCGCTCCTAGGATAGTAGAAACTTTCAAGTTAAACCGAGAAAGGCACAAGGTACCATGGCTAGTACAACTAGCTACGGGTACCAAGTGGAAGGTTTCCGAACTAATTAAGGGCTATGAGTTAGATTTGAATGGATGCCCGACTAGGGTAGATTTAAACCTCTTACCACTAGGGTCTTATGACATAATAATAGGCATGGATTGGTTAGAAGGACATCATGCCTTACTAGATTGCTTAAACAAATCCATCTTATGCACAGATAGTCAAGGGAACCAAAGAACGATCCAAGGTATACCTAAAGAAGTATTAGTACGACAGATATCTGCATTACAAGCAAAGAAATGCTTAAGGAAGGGTTCTAAACTATTTTCAATCCACCTTCAAACAGTAGAAGCTGATAGAGAACAAAAGATCGAGGATTTCCCAATACTAGTAGAATTCAAAGACGTGTTTCCCGAGGAAATACCAGGGTTACCACCCAAACGGGACCTATACTTTTCCATAGAGCTGACACCCGGATCGGTACCCGTCTCTAGGACCTCATACCGTATGAGGACACCAGAGCTAGTAAAGCTCAAGATATAGTTACAAGAACTAATAGACGAGGGATACATTCGACCGAGTGTGTCTCCCTGGGGAGCACCAATAATCTTTGTTAAAAAGAAGGACGGAATGATGCATATGTGCATCGATTACTGTCAACTCAACAAGTTAACCATCAAGAACTGTTACCCACTCCCTAGGATCAATGACTTGTTTGACCAAGTTGGAGGAGCAAAGATCTTCTCAAAGATCGACCTGCGATCTGGATATCACCAGGTGAGAATCCGTGATGAGGACATCAGTAAGACCGCGTTTCGCACCCGATATGGCCACTACGAGTTTGTAGTAATGCCTTTCGGTTTGACGAATGCACCCACCAACCTCATGTGCATGATGAACAACGTTTTCAGTAAGTACCTCGACAAGTTTGTTCTAGTCTTCGTAGACAATATTCTAATCTATTCCAAGAATGAAGAAGAACATGAGGAACACCTTCGAATAGTCCTACGGACATTATGAGAACATCAACTTTACACAAAGTTTAGTAAGTGTGATTTCTATAGACCTCAGATACAATACTTAGGACGCATCATTTCCGAGAAGGGAATAGCAGTTGATCCTGAAAAGATCAAGGCTATCAAGGAATGGCCCACACCTACTTGTGTTTTCAACATACGATCATTCCTAGGTTTAGACGGATATTATCGAAATTTCATTGAGAACTTCTCTCAGATCGCTTCTCCCATGACCACTTTACAGAAGAAAACCAGTAAGTTCATCTAGAAAGACAAGTGTGAGGAAAGTTTTCAAAAGTTAAAACAACTCTTTATTAGCGCACCAATACTACGAATTGCCGACCCCAATGGGGACTTCGTAGTTTGCACCGATGCAAGCAAGGAAGGACTCAGTGGGGTCCTTATGTAGGATGACTTCGCCATCTGCTACGAGTCAAGGAAGTTAAAAGAACATGAGAAAAACTATCCTACTCATGACCTCGAATTGGCCGCCATTATCCACGCTCTAAAGATGTGGAGGCATTACCTCATGGGTAAGAAATTGCTATTAAAGACGGACAACATGAGTCTAAAATACCTGTTCAATCAACCCGACTTGAATGCTAGACAAACTAGGTGGTTAGCCTTCCTTAGTGAATACCACTTTGAACTGAAACACATCAAGGGAAAATAAAACAAGATCGTCGACGCCTTAAGTCGACGAGCTCGTATATTATATGAGGTAACTGAAAGTCAAACTAACTCTGACTTACACGACAGAATTAAAACAGCATGCCAAATGACTAGTTCTATGTCGAGATCCTTAAAAAGATCTAGGAAGATAGGCTTTTTCAACAACAAAAAGAATACAAGATAGATGAATCAGGATTGTTATGGTCGAAGGAGAGACTTTATGTTCCCAAGAGGGGAGAAATTATACCTAACATACTCACCGAATTCCATTGGAGACCATATTCAGGGCACCCCGGCTATCAAAAGATGGATTCGGCTGTAAAGAAACATTACTTTTGGCCTAAACTAAAAGATGGCATCGCATTGTTCATCGCGAAATGTCAGGAATGCCATCTAGTCAAAGTAGAACATCAACACCCCTCCGGACTACTTCAACCTTTACCCATTCCAGAGTGGAAGTGGGAGGTAATAAGTATGGATTTCATTACAGGCCTACCCAAGAGTAAGAAACGGAATGACTCCATCTTTGTATTAGTAGACAAGCTATCAAAAGCAGAACATTTCATACCAGTAAAATCTACCTACAAGGCAGTTCACATTGCGGAAATCTTCCTAAAGGAGATTTTCCGGTTACACGGGATACCCAAAGCAATTATCTCTGACCGAGACACAAAGTTCACTAGCAACTTCTGGAGAGCACTGTTCTCCGGGTTAGAGACACAACTACAGTTTAGTACCGCATACCACCCCCAAACCAATGGACAGACGGAACGAGTAAACCAAATTTTGGAGGATATGCTGAGGATGTATGTCATGAACAATCCCACTAAGGGGGAAGACTATTTACACCTCACAGAGTTTGCATACAACAAAGGTTATCAAACCTCATCCAAAATGAGCCCTTTCGAAGTACTCTATGGTCGAAAGTGTCGGACCCCCATCACTTGGGATAGCCCGGTGGACAGACTTATGCTAGGGCCAGATTTACTAAAAGACTTGGAACAACTAGTCTCCAAGGTGCAACTGAATTTAAAAGAGGCACAAGACCGCCAAAAGAGTTACGCGGACAAGAAAAGAAAGGAAAAATACTACCAAGTCAGCGAACATGTCTTCCTAAGAATAAAGTCGAAACGAAGCTCGTTGAGCCTAGGGCGTTGCGGTAAACTAGCCCCAAGGTTTTGTGGACCTTTTGAAATATTGGTCAAGAAAGGTCCAGTAGCATATGAGTTAGCCCTACCAGCACACATAAAAGTTCATAATGTTTTTCATGCTTTTGTATTAAATAAATATGTATACGATACTAAACATGTTATTGATTGGTCATTATTACAGGTGGAGCCCGAAGGGGAGTTCATGCCAGAACCAATCCACATTCTGGACAAGAGAGAGGTCCATCTTAGGAGGAGGACCATTACTCAACTAAATGTGCAATGGAGGCACTTTGGACCAGATGAGGCTACTTGGGAGAATGAGGCTACCCTGAGAGAGGCATACCCCGCCTTGTTTCATGATTCCATTCCTAGTCCCTAGAAACACCGGGATGGTGTTATTCTAAGCGGGGAGGGATGTAATATCCCAACTTTTTGACTAACTATGTTATGATGTTATATTGGGCCACGGCCCCAGCATATGTGATTTAGTATTTTGGCATAACATTAGCATGTTTTGATTTATTCTTTCATGAGTTGATATATTGGGCATGGACCCTGATATGTTTCATTGTTGAATATATACTGGGAAGGAAAGCCCGAACAAATAAACTTATGATGTATTATGAGAATTGGTTACAAATTATGATATACTGAGATTACCTCTTTTGTTACATTATGTTGTGCAGAGCATGACTCATATGGATGATTATGTAGTATGTTGAGCATGGACTCAAAAACACACGAATGACCTATATACTGGGCCTAAGCCCCAATGTATCTAGAGGACTTTTGTTACGTACTGGGCATAAGCCCCGAGGTATGTTGAGTGTTGGGCATAAGCCCTGGAGCACTCCAAGCTTGAAAGAAAATGATTACCGGATCCGAGGCCACTTAAATATCCTAGATGTGCCTCACAACCACATTCTACCTCTAGTGTTGAGCAGAGGCTCTGGAATTGCACTAGCGTAATTCCCATGTGAGAGTGTTGAGTTAAAACACTCTGAAGAGCACTCAGGGTTACTAGATCTCAAGTGTTGAGTCAGGAGGACTCTGAATAGAACTTATGTGTTTTATCACAACTATTCGACTTGATTAAATAAATCTTATTATCATCAAATACTACGGGAACTACCATGTTAAAACGAGGGAATCTGACATACAAAGGGAGAGACTAGAGGTGCCTTTACCAGCTTACCGAAACCGTCCAAGAAGTGGACCCTTTCCTTAAAAAGAATTAAAAGAAGCATCATGCGAACGAAATGCTTAAAGGCCAAAAAGCTAATTATTATTATTAGGAGCTTTCAATAATAATATTGTTATTAATTATATATATACTTATGCATAAGTGAGCTGCCACTTACTAAATATTATTTATTAATATTTAGATGGAATTGTAATTTTTATATTTATTATTATAAAAGGATTAAAGATAATAATAAAACAATTTAGTCAAACAAAGTTGAGAAGTCCTGGTTCCAAAATAACTAGTAGTTAAGTAAACAAATACTCTTTTATAAATTAAAATATTTTAAAAATACCAGTAAATTCCAACAGCCCTAATTCAAGATTTGTCCTACTTAAGGAGGACAGACCCCAAAGTTTGGGGGATCTTTTGTTTTTGGTATTATTATGTCAAGAGGAACTCTCTGCTCCAAGAAGTGAACTCTTCCCATCTAAATTTTTCTAGATCTGAACCAGCTACAAATCTAGGGCCTCTACCTCTCAGTTTGCAAGTCAGAACCAACTCGAGGGGATTCATACTGAACCAGGAACGGTTGTAGGATCATGGTTGGGAGGAATGTGGTAGCCCCAAAGTCATCGATTCCAAGATCAATTATCAAGTCATCTAAGGGTTCATCAATTTTCCATTAACCAGTTGGCTAAGTGTGCATGTCATCACAAGCGGAAACAAGCAACAGAAATAAGCAGGTCATTACAACAGGAGTAAGCCACAAGAATAAGCAGGTATGCAAACCTTATCAGACCTTCAAACCAATTAATTATTTTCTTAAATGCAATGTTAAAATAGCAATCAGTTTTAATTCAATTTTTTCCCAGAATCCAATAGCATTGCCTAGCAGGTCTAGCCAGGTAGCCTTTGCTAGTCAATTCACATTTTGCTTAGACTTTCCATGTTCGAGAATCATCAAGCATTGTTTTTAATTTGTGGATTCTATTCTAATTCCCTTATCTGTAAATTAAATCCTTGTCACGATGCAACTTCATTATTTAGATACTGAAAAACGAGTTTAGCAGTAATCGTTGGTCACCATACTAAACGATTTGAAAACTCAGTTATACAAATTTACTAGCAAAGCACAGTCGTCATTCTCTGTATATATATACATATATGTTTTATTTTCTAAACACAGAGGCCAATAGATTCATTATCAATCTAAATAGTTTCCCTTTTCTTTTCTTTTCTTTTTCAAAAACCATACATATACCACATTTAAAACGAAGACAGCGGATAGGACAGAGATTGTTACATACTAATACACACTTGTCTTATCCATTGAAAAGCACACATCATACTTAGCTATCGCTACCAACCATCACCCTAGTACATCGAGGAAACATAGAGCTCTTCCAAACACACAGACCCTATTACTCTACCAAATCAAGAATTAATACCAACAAATATGCAGTACAAATCGACGGTGATTAAAAGTGCTAGAAAGTTACAAACGCAGACGCCTACTGAAATCAAAGGTCAAGGGTCGAATCCCATGGCCTTCTCATGCCCAAAAACTTGTAAGTATTTCCTACAGGGTTCATTGTCCCCAAACAAAAACAAAATGCTGCATACAGCCTTTGAAACCTTCTCCATACAAGTGTCCATTCTATCAATGCAGACAGTAAGTAAATTGAGACCATCTTACTCAAACCCTAACCACGTTACCAAAACAGAGGCACAGAGAACCTCATTTGATCTCCTATGTTTCCACAAGCAACTCTTCATGTACACGGAAGCATCATAGCACTATCAAACTCAATTAACAAGCAAAATGAAACCGACACACGAACCCTAGCTACGTTTCCAAACTAGAGGTGCCAAGCACCCTTACTCATTAGACATTCTTGCACAACAATTAGAATTGAATCAGTGCAGACTTAGATTTTTGTACTCACACAGGAAACAAATAGAAATTTACCATTTGAAAACCATTACAACCATACATCCCAGATAGGAGTCATGTCCTCTTTTCAAGAAACAAAATAGCATTTACCTTGTACAGGAATTTGAAATGCCAAGCAACAAAATAGTCCCAGATTCATAAATAATTTTTACATCACACTCCCAGCTGCGTATTCAACCTTAAATTTCATTGAAACCCCACATTTCCCTAGTCCAGCCAATAAGCGACCAACAAACTTCCCAAAGTGATTCAGTAAAGCCAATGGATTACATTCTAAAACCAGGACAAGATGCATACACAACTCATCAGGGGTGCGATAGGTAGGGTAATGGGTGGGTAAGCTAGACTTACCAATACCCTAGCCACGCCTACAGAACCTCAAACCATCATAACACTCATACCAAAGACTTCTTACCACCTATCACAACAAGTGCTACCAGTGAGTCAACCCTGCGATTTGGAATCAAAAGAAGAAAGGTCAAATTACCAGTACGGAGTATATTTTTCTTACCTGCTAGAAGTGGGATATCCACGCCACAGTCGAGCTCAACAAACACTAAGTGCACTAACCACGAGCATTGCTCGGGTCAGGGCACCAACATAGCCACCTTACGATTGAAGTGTAGAACCAGAAAGACTAACAACAAGTCGCAAACCAGACTAAGGCAAAAACCCCAAATGCTACCAAACCCTCGATGACAGTCTGTCTCCCATTGCACATTAAAAGTGCAGTTATTATCACACTAACCCTGTTATAGTGGAGGATCGATTCTTTGTACAAATACTATTGTATAATCGTAGAACCTTAGTCATGTTTCCATTTAATTACATGGGGTATCATTACCACCAAATTTTCCCTAGCAAACCCCTTTTATTTATATTTGTGCCTGGTAGTATGGCTTCTCCATTTGGGTCATTCCCCCATTTTAACATCACAACTAGTAACTCTTAACATTTCTTTAGAGATTGGACAATTCTCTAGGATAGGACAATCGTAGGAAATACACCTGCAAACACAAGTACAAAAGATGACATTAGCAAAATGCTAAGTAAGAACAGCAACCACTAAGCTTACTCGTACCTCGCGGTAACCCTGCCGAGGTATGTAATTACCTCTCCTGGAGTGTTACATCACCCACCGAAGGAACAACATATCATCAACAAAGGGCATATCACCTGAAGATACCATCCAGATAGTTCATCATACATTCATGCGCATTCATTTAAAACAGTATGAAAGCGTTCCAATACAATCACAGTAGTAAAATTAGACTTGTAACTAAGATACATTATCTTTTTGAATCCACATTGCTTCTGCAGAATTTGAAATGTGAACTGCTAGAATTTATTATTTTTGGAAAGTATAGACATTCCTTTATTTACAATGAGCATTCACATATTCTTTATTAGTATTAAAATTGATAGGCGACTCTTCTATTCAAATAGTACTTGTTGCAGGGACAGATAAAAATTTTAAATTTTTGCTATTTTGGGGACATTACAAGTGGTATCATAGCGAGTTACAAACACTAAGTTACCTATTGGGCTCACTACCAAACATCATTGTAGATCCAGAAAACGTTTTTTAATATATTTCATTATATTTTATGTGAAAGAATTAACTAACAATATTTTTTTTTGTAAACAGATACTTATATAATTTTCAGGTATAGGCAGTATCAAAAAAAAAAATGAATGCAGAACAGGACAGCAGTATACAAGGAAATCTAAATTCCCCACCATGAGAGCAAGAAATTGTGGTGGAACTCAACTCGGATTTAGAGAAATCCATGCAGCAAGTATAGGTAGAACTCCAGAGTTTCAGAGATGAGAATATGTAAGAAAGAAGAGAACAGCGGGCTATAAATGAAGCCTTACTACAAAGCCTAACAGGGGCAAAACCCCATGAACAACCTACTCTTTCCGTCAACACTCTTAACACAAGGAAAGCAGCCAATTACAAAATAGGAGATCAAGAAGGACATAAATCAGAACCATTGGAAGAGGAGTATAAGATCTCTTCCAATGACAATGGCTCCCCACCTCCATGCAAGAGAAGGAGGAAGAGTGATGAAAGTTTCCAAGGAGAGTTCAGAAAGATAAGAGCCCCAACTTATGATGGGGAAATAAACTCAGGTGAAAAGGCTGAAGAATGGTTGTTAGGAATGAATAAATACTTTAAGGTTCATAATTACTCCAGTGAGATGCAAGCCCGACTAGCCATATACAACCTAAATGGTAAAGTTGTCAGATGGTGGCGGGACTTGAAACACACCAAAGGACAAGAACTGCGAGACATAAGCTGGGATACTTTCAGCAGAATATTCCAGGACAAGTATATGTCTAAAAGATTCTTTGACAAGAAAATAAAATAATTCCATGAGTTAAAATGGGCTCCCTGACTGTGGAAGCTTTCATAAACCAGTTATTAGACTTGCTGCACTATGTGCCTTATATTAAGGACGCGAAGGTGAAAATTCAGCAGTTCTTGGGTGGGCTGCCAGCAAACTTTAGAGAGAAGATAGAATTTGACATGCCCAAAACCCTTGATATAGCCCTACATAAATCCAGGCTGTGCTATCAGCATGGGCAACCAAGGAACGACAACATCAATAGAAATAGAGACAGATTCAGAACCTTCTTAGACAACCGCAGACTGGGTTTTAGACCCCCAGCTTTTCGGAAACATAACAACATTTTCCCACCCAACAGAGGTTTCAGCCAACCCCAAGCTCAACCAAGTGCACCCGCACCACCAACCTAAAGTCCAGCCTTCAACAAACGGGCAAAAGCAGTCCCACCAACTGTTTCTTGTTGGAAATGCCAAGGACCACGTTACTACAGAGACCGTCCCAACAAAACAGATGGGGTTTTACACAACATCCAAACGGAGCCTATCGTGGGAGACATGGAAAAGACACCAAGGATTTATGCCGCCCTTGATGGCCGGTAGTAAGATCATCAAGCCACCATGGTAGAAATTGAGGGTAAGATATCTAACACTGTCATTTAAGTTCTAAGGGACATCATCAACTTGATCCTTTCAATCAACAACATTGTCATCTAGATCATCACGATCAACATCATCTGGATCATCTCGATATACAACATCTAAATCATCTCGATCTACAACATCTAGATCATCTCAATCTATAGCATCTGGATCATCTCAATCTACAGGATCTGGATCATCTCGATCTACAGCATCTGGATCATATCGATCTACAACATCTGGATCATATCGATCTACAGCATCTGGATCATTTCGATCTACAGCATCTGGATCATCTTGATCTACAGTATTTGGATCATCTGCAACAGACATGATCCAATTACGGTATGATCAATCCCTCTCACTTTAAGACACCTCTCATGTCTATGGACAATGCAATCCAGATCTACTTACAAGATGATCAATCCTGATCCTTTTAAGACAAATCCATGTCTAGGGACGATGCAGTTCTTGATCCATTTAAGACAAATCCATGTCTAAGGACGATGCAGTCCTTGATCCATTTAAGTCAAATCCATGTCTAGGGACGATGCAGTCCTTGATCCATTTAAGACAAATCCATGTCTAGGGACAATGCAGTCCTTGATCCATTTAAGACAAATCCATGTCTAGGGACGATGCAGTCCCGACCATAGTGGCAGTCCTTTTTCATACTGGATGTGACCTAGATCAGATCTAGGATTTACCACCACAAAACCAGTCCTTTTTCATACTGGATGTGACCTAGATCAGATCTAGGATTTATCATGTACATTTTGAGACCAACTGTTCAGGGACAATGCATTCTTATCATAAACTTTCGAAGACAAATTCCTACGGATCAATTCATGGGACCAAAGTCCAGGGATGATGCAATCCCTCTCGTCCACTAGGGACTTCTTTCTCGGAGACATATGTCTATGGATCAATTCATGGGATCGAAGTCCAGGGATGATGCAATCCCTCTCATCCACTAGGGACTTCTTTCTCAAAGACATATGTGTACGGATCAATTCATGGGACCGAAGTCCAGGGATGATGCAATCACTCTCTTCCACTAGGGACTTCTTTCTCGGAGACATATGTCTACGGATCAATTCAGGGGACCGAAGTCGAGGGATGATGCAATCCCTCTCGTCCATTAGGGACTTCTTTCTTGGATACATAAGTCTATGGATCAATTCAGGGGACCGAAGTCCAGGGATGATGCAATCCCTCTCGTCCACTAGGGACTTCTTTCTCGGAGACATATGTCTACGGATCAATTCAGGGGACCGAAGTCGAGGGATGATGCAATCCCTCTCGTCCATTAGGGACTTCTTTCTTGGAGACATATGTCTATGGCTCAATTCAGGGGACCAAAGTCCAGGGATGATGCAATCCCTCTCGTCCACTAGGGACTTCTTTCTTGGAGACATATGTCTACGGATCAATTCATGGGATCGAAGCCCAAGGATGATGCAATCCCTCTCGTCCACTAGGGACTTCTTTCTCGGAGACATATGTCTACGGATTAATTTATGGGATTGAAGTCCAAGGATGATGCAATCCCTCTCATCCACTAGGGACTTCTTTCTCAGAGACATATGTCTACGGATGAATTCAGGGGACCGAAGTCAAGGGATGATGCAATCCCTCTCATCCACTAGGGACTTCTTTCTCGGAGACATATGTCTACGAATCAATTCAGGGGACCGAAGTCCAAGGATGATGTAATCCCTCTCGTCCACTAGGGACTTCTTTCTCGGAGACATATGTCTATGGATCAATTTAGGGGACCAAACTCCAGGGATGATGCAATCCCTCTCATCCACTAGGGACTTCTTTCTCGGAGACATATGTCTATGCATCAATTCAGGGGACCGAAGTCGAGGGATGGTGCAATCCCTCTTCATCCACTAAGTACCATTTCTCGAAGACAATAGTTTATGGATCTATTCAGGGACCAACCGTCCAGGGATGATACAATCCCTCCTCATCCACTAAGGACCATGCATCGACCTCATCAACGTAACCAGCAACCTCATCATCGACCTCATCGTCGGAACAGGTAACCTCATCATCAATACATGTATCCTCATCATCGATACAAGTATCCACATCATCAATACAAGTATCCTCGTTACATGTATCCTCATCAATATAGGTATCCTCATTATCAACCTTACGTCGATATAGGCAATCTTATCATCGATACAGGTATCCATATCGATACCAGTATCCAAATATCATTATCGACCATATCACTCCCCCTTTCGATGAGAGTCTTTTTGAACTACACCAAGCTTGTCTCAAAAATACTCAAACTTTACTCGAGACAGAGGTTTGGTCAACACATCAGCAACTTGTTTGTCAATGCTCACATACTCGAGCTTGATAGCTCCTTTCTACACCATATCTCATATATAGAAATATCGGATCTCTATGTGCTTTGACTTATCATGGAACACTGGATTCTCTGTCATCTTGATACAACTCTGGTTGTCAAACAGGATCACAGTGGGGTCCATCTCTAAGTCAAACAATCCTGATAACAGCTTCCAAAGCCATATTGCTTCACCGCTAGCAGAGCAAGCAGCTATATATTCTACTTCGGTTGTGCTGAGAGCCACACTAGACTGCTTCATGCTAAACCACAAGATCATGGAAAATCCTAGACAATAACATCCACTCGATGTGTTATTCCTATCCGATACACTTCCTGCGCAATCAACATCTGTGTAGCCATACCATCAGAAGTCATGATCTCCAAGATAACATAGAACAAAATCTATCGTACGCTTTAGGTACCTCATCACATGCTTTGCAGCTATCAGGTGAACTCATCTAGGTTCCACTAGATACTGACTCAAGGTGTTCACCACAAAGCATATATCTTGCCTGGTATTCGTCAGATACATCAATGACCCAATAATCTTTCTGTACAGAGTCACATCCACTAACTCTAATGAGTCATCAGCTAACATCTTCAAGTTTGAATCCATGGGAGTGGCCATGGCTTTTGCATTCCAACATATCAGATACTTTCCCTAGTTGAGAAAGATTCCTTCTAGGCCTTTCTATACATCCAGACCTAGGAAGTAATGCATCAATCCGAGATATTTCATCTCAAATTCTGTAGCTAGCTTCTTCTTGCTTTCCATGATATATTTCTCATTCCCTGTCAGAAATAGATCATCCACATACAGTAATAGTATGACAGGTTCATCAGCCATAACCTTAAGATAAAGGTTAGTTTCAGCTTTACTTTTGGTAAAGCCCAAGCTTGTCAAGAAGCTATCAATTCTCCCTCTGTGACTGAACATCATTCACACTCTGTATTGAGTGATATTCTACATATCTATTTGTTCCATCTCCCTTCAGATGGGTCTACTGGTATGAGCCTCAAGATCATTCAAACTTCTTCATCCATCTAAGAGAAGAATCTCATCTGTATATAGACACCATCTTCAACCTTGTAGCAAAGGTTGAAATCTGCATCACCCATGGTGATCATTAAGCTCATCAAATGACTATCGACCTTGGGTGCCCGTACAAAAATTTCTTCAATTACACCATTAAGAGAATGGTCTTATCGAGCCACTTGGAGCAAACATCTCGTCATGATCTTCTTCCATTTTCTAAGATAATCTTCTAGCCATGAGCCTTCTATAGTATGTTTTATTTGTAAGTCTTCTTGTTGAACATCCATCACTCGTTCTTTGGAACAGGTGTTCATCATTATAGCACATGATCTTTTCTACAAAGCAGAGTTAATCACATGATTAGTAATACTTCATAATCATTGAATTCTGATAACCTACTATGCATACTGATATGATTCACATAGTCATGCAACTATCTTGACCAATATTTTGGCACAAAACTTTTCCATATCCTGTATGCATATAGTGGCTATCTAGATGCCTTCCATCTCTACCAAAACATACTGTCAAGAGCGTGCACAGCTCTCAGCATGTCCGCAAAGAGGTTTCATTCTAGATAAACAACAATGGAATGTTTGTCCAATCTTACCCATCATATGCATATTAGTAGTATACTATTCAATACTATATGAATGCTTACACTATGCATGATATATTCTAGGAATACAAATATGCATACAAGCAATATCATTTGTTATTTCAAAGATTCAAATAACAACTCAAATACTTATCTTTTATGTTGAGTGGTTGCCTCCCACTTGATCTCTATATGTCTTTGAACTTCTATTCATTCTGTACCACTATGCATGCTTAAGTGTGCACTAGTGTCATACTCATAATCTCATACATAAACATACATTTATTAGTATAATCTCAATACTATCAAAACATTTTGTACAATCATGATCATTTCATACACATGTATACTTACCTAAGATCCTATCACAAGGTAGGATTCTAACTTGATATAGGAAAACATACATGGATTATCATGCTTGGTTATGTCTTAACATACCCAAACAATATCTTCTCTTGTTCTCTTCAATTATTTAGAGACCTTGTGCTAGAACATGCATATCTCATAGGTTAAGCAAAGTCATACATACCTCGTAAGTAGAGCTTCTATGTGATCAAAGATTATGGATGAGTCTTTGCCTTCATGTCATCATGGTCATAGAACTTGATTTGTCTTTCTTGATATACCTGTATCTTGTTAGCAGACAACATCATCCTCATGCAACACCACAAGTGCATTAGTACAATCAGAAGTGTCATAACCTTAATCAATGAATGCCTTCTATCATTCACATGCATTCATTATCAAACAATCATAATTGCACTAATCTCAATAACATGAAGACAAACATATCATAAACTTAACCATGAATAGATTTCAAAAAATACCTGCATCTCCTCAAGTCATACCTGTCAGGATTGCTTTTAACCCAATCCACTTTGATTTGCTGAAACTGGATCTAGAGCTGGATTAGGGTTTCTCAGAGAAACCCTAAAAATTCAAACTTTCAATTTCAAATTTATGAAAGTATGGAAAGATGCGCCTTGCTAAGCTGATCAAGCTAGCATACTTCAATTTTGAAATCTCCAAAATTTGACCCCTCAAAATTGTCTTTGAAACTTCTGGATCTTCTTGACAGGATCCCGAACTAGGGTTTGATGAAGCCCACCCTTTTTCCCAATCAAAAGGTTCGATCCAAAGCTATAAACTTCTATTTTTCTAAGGAGCTTCCAGCCATGGTCACAGATTTAAAAAATTCCAACTTTTGCAGAAGCCCTAATTTTCCACCTTTTCGATCAAAATCCCGAACTAGGGTTTGATCAAGCCCGACCTTGTGCCTAACCAAAAAAATCAATCTTGGTCTCTAAATTTCAATTTTGAAGAGTAGCATTCAGCCGTGGTCTCCAATTCCAACAATTTCAACTTTCTCTGAAACCCTAATTTCCCATAGCAATGACGATACAAGAATAAAGGTGCTCAAAATCCAAATTTGTTTTGACAAAAATATGCACCTCATTGTTTATGGTTTAAATCATAAATTATGAATCCATAGGGTCTAAAAATTCTTCTTGTGGTAGCGCGACCTATCCTCTTTCCGATCCCATAGGTATGACCTCAATTGGATTCTCTAAGAGAGAGTTATGCCAAGTTTTGCAACGTGACCTGTTTATGGGATAAAATAGGAGAATGAACTTGTACGATGTGCCACCTGTCACTAGTTCAACTTCGGCCTCTGAAAACGTTACCTGAGAAACTACAGTCTGTGCTCTTCCTAAAATTTGTTACGAAATTTCATTTATAGCTTCCTATCCTAAGTTGTGACCTTTTTTTCTACATCAGTTGTTTATGACTGAGATCTGGAAGAGGCAGATACCCTAACTTGTACTGATCATAAATCACAAAGTACAACGAATATGAAGTTTTCCTTTGGATACAAGGTACACGGGGATGTTATCTAAGACCTGTAAAGGTTTCAGATCCTGAACCTTCTCCAAAATGGATTTATAGCGAAAGTTCCACGATGACTGGTTTTTGCTATATAAAACCCTAACCTTCAAATTGTTGCAAGTGAAGCAAGTGTCGTAAGTGCCATACCTTTCCTTCCTTTAGGTTAGCTCTAATACCATGTTAAGATTTAATATGATAAGACAGAAAATATCAGCATTGCTTTTCATTTCACAACAATAGCATATACAGGATCATTGAAAGAACAACAAGCACAGCATAAACACAAGAGACACAGATTTATCCTGGGAAACCCTCATGGGGTAGAAAACACAACCAAGCTTCCTCAATATAGATGACAAGCAAATCCAAATAGGTAAACCTTAGAAATTAGCTACTTCTCCTCCATAACAGATCTCTCCCTCACCTATGCGCTATTCACAAGTGAGTGTAATGTGTGTTAAATGAGGAACACACCTCCTCTATTTATACACATCTCCGACTTGTCTTTTACATTAACTAGGTCGGCCCCAACTTAATCTCTTAACATAATGTGGCAGGGCCGACCCCACTAGGGTGGTCTAATATCCCCTTTAACCCACATGACTCATACAGGGAGGACCCCCACTGGGAAAGTATAATAACCCAAGTTACCACATTCTCCACGGAGGAATAAAACATCTATGGATATACAATAAGGTCTTCAAACAAGAATGAAACATCTCCGGAATAATAAAGTACAAATATAATATTCTTAGAAGTTACAATATTTCAACAAGAGTAGCATGCATTTTTGGAATGGTGGATCTGCTTCACCACCCAAATTGATATCTCATTCCTATCCAATCTTAGATAGAGGAAGCATGCAAGAGGACTTGCCAGTTGGGGAAGTTGTTTGATGAAGTCTTACATGCCCATGATCTCCCATCCAACCCTCCCATCCAAAATCATCACACGGGTTTTCATTTTGCAAATAAGATATCCTTGTTTTGGATGGAAACAAATACAAGGTGAACATTTTTTATATTGATGAAATACTTAGATGGTTACATTGGATTTTTTATTCCACTTAGCATTTTAATTATGCTATTCTTAGAGTAGGAGAATAAGCTCCTTAAAGTGAGTATTTATTTTCGGCATTTCTTTTTTGGTGTTTTCCTTTTATGTACTTAGGAATTTTCTTAGTTTCATTTTTCAAATAATTGCAACTTGTGGATCACTGGATTATTTTTATAAAACTTGTGCTACTAAAGGCTTTGCTTGTCAAGTTGAGATGTTTTTATAGGTTATGGAAACCGGAGATTTGGGTGTTCTCATATGCTCTCCTTGACTGAATACCAAATCGATCACATGTCTCACAGTTGGAGCCAAATGTTACCTACTAATTTGTACTTAGTTGGATTTCAATAGAGCTTGTAAAGAGTGAACAAGTTAGTTTTTCATAATTCAAGATCAAAACTCTACACAGGCTATTTTGGCCCTTTTTTATGTTTTTCGCATGTTCAGACCCCCTTGGGGGATTTGTAATAAATGATGTAGCATGATAACCTTATGTAAAAGTCTTGGACTTCTTAGGACTTAATCAACAAACTAATCACCCTAGAGTGTTTTTTCCTTGTTAATTATGTGACACATTTTAGCAACACATAATTTTCGAGTTTTTCATTCAAATCCTCCAAAGCTAGGGTGGTTAAGTTGATGATTATTCCTTCGTAGGTTTATTAAATCCTATATTCTATGTATATTATCATGATATCCATAATCCCAGATTCTTGTGAACATCCATTACGTCCCCCCTAGGATTTTAATTTTTTAGTTTTTTAATAAAATCATCTATAAGGTGTATTTTAATTGTAAAAGTTCAAAAGGTAATAAAAGTGGGTCTAGGGGGAAAAATAGTCATGGGGATTCTAATTTTTGAACCCAAATCCCCCACTTAACCCCTAAACCGACATTTGAGAGTCAAATTAGTGATTTTCAATTGCTACATTTGATTTTCTCCAAAATGACAAAAAGTGGCAAATAATTGGGAAATATGGAGAAAATCCAATTCCTAGATCAAAGGGAACTTGTATGGAACATGTCTATGAGGTGTTAAGGTATTTGGGGATCATGTATAGGACCTTGATTGAGGTTTTGGAACATCTAATCTCACAAGGAGAGGGGGATCCAACTTGTCACCAAGAAGGAGCGCATTCTCCCCATGGAAAGCGCATTCCTCCTCTTGGCAAGTTGATTGGAAGAGGTGGAAGCCTCCCAAGAGGGGTTGGGACACCTCATGAGATATGGAATCCTCCCTTTCCATGCATGCAAACCACCTCCCATTAATTTCTTAACTCCCAAATCCACCTCCTCTCTTGGGAATTGCTCCCCCTTGAGGTTTCTAGCTCATTTTTTATATAAAATAAAGATCTTTCCTCTTGTTTGATATGAAAGAATTGAAGCTCTGCCAAAAATTTGTATGAATTTTGTTGAATTTCATATGCATAAAGAAGGCTTTGGAGGCATATCTATGGTGCAATGCTTCTCATGTGTTGATGCTAATAGTCAAGGGTTTCTGAGGTATAATATTTCTTGTTTTTTCTTGCTTTCATTGGTTAGTTATAGGCCTACAAGGAGAGCTACCTCTCAACAGGGTAAGATTTTATGCTTGTTTGTTTTATGCTCTTCTTGATTTCTTGTAATATATCTATTGTATATGCATGCATATTTTTTTTAATTGCATGCTTTTTAGTTTTGTGTTGTGGGAAACACCTCTTTTTAACCATTTGTTTGTGCAAGGGTTTTCAATTCTCAGCTAACTTCACTTGGAGAAGGGTTGGAGATTTCTTTCATCGTTCTCATCTTCAATATCTATCAAGTTCATAGTCACTCAATGTTCCATCAAAACAAACTTCAAAGCCTCTTTTTTCTAGTTTCTTGGCTACTTCACCTTCTTTCTCTTAAATTCAAACAATATTATTTCGTTACTTTCTAAGATTATGTGCTAGATCTCTTATTCTCAAATTTTAAATCATTTTCAGATCTAATTCATACGTTTATTTTTGCTTAGATATCAAAGTATCAAAAATTTTATTCTTTCAAGTAGATCTAGCATAAGAAACTCTTACTTTTGCAAGTCATTTTTAGCTAAATACTAAGACTCGTTAAGCAGTTAGTTTCTTTGAGTTTAAAATTTATATCATGCAAATTAGTGCTTTATATTGAATTCCCTTTAAAGGCAAGCCAATATCCTAAGAAAGTTGGTCTCACAAGCATACTTCTCTTAGATATAGCTTAACTTAGAATAATTTTTTTATTTATTTTTCTAACTTTGCCCAAAAGTCTTTCAAAGTGAATTATTTTGGGCACTCTCCTACTAAATTATTTTGCTGCTTTTGTTTTCTTATAGACAATTAGAGAGGATTTTGTGCCAATTTTGGAACAAATTCGGGTAATCCAAAGCTCCATAAATCCTGTTCTATATTCTCTTCTTCTTTTCTTCCAAACATTGTAACCTCTTTCATATGAACATATAAGGATAATGAGGACTTCTTTAATCATTGTAAAAAACATAAATAAAGAGAGCAAGTGGGATACCCAGTGCCCACACCCTTCCCCCCTAAGGATTCTTGCGTCATTTTCATGCGGTGATTGTTTTTGCTTTTTTTCTTTTTCCCTTTTTGTTTAGATTTACTAACCTTAGGTTAATTTCATCTTCCTTGTTTAGTTAACTTTCCTTTCAAGTTATTTTATTTTGTAAATAAAACAAATCGTTTATCTATCGATCTATGTATGCTCTTGTGAAATCTATAGTCCTCTAGGATAGAATGGTGGGACAATCAGAAAGAGGCTCTTAGCACTTCATAATTCACTCCACAATTAAATTAGCCTCGTTGAAAGGAAGAAATTCAACACCTCAATTCTTTATCTCTTGTGGGGAAAGTATGCAGTGAAGTGGGAACCACTAGATAGTGACCATGAGAATCCATTAAGACACATCCTCGTTTGGCGTAGTGTTGGAAACACCCCTGCGACTCCAATATAGCCCACATTTCATGGGTAGAACCACATTGGGTAAATCCAACCATATTCCTTGTACCTCACTTTACATCAAGAATCCCGAATCCCATAATCCACTCATCATAATAATTTAAAACTGACCAAGATACACTTGCAAAAAAATTTCTTATTTCTAGTAGCACTATTTTGACTCTGTTAGCACCTGTTTTTCACAACATGGGTATGGAGGTGAAATGAAAGGATAGCCCTAAATTGTTTTTGATAAAAACCAGGGAATACCCTTTATTTCCATAGACATGTTCTAAAGATATAAGAAAGTGGAGAGGGAGGTGCTAAAAGTGCTAGGAAAGGGAAAAATGGGGAAGAAACGCATTAAAAAGTGACCAAATTAACCAAAATAACCCAAAGTCTATAGTCCGAAGAAAATTAGAAACTGCACTAGTTTCCACCATTGGATGGCGCGTGAGTAAGATCAATGACCCACATTGTTAGTCGAGAAACTAAGGTGCATGGGGAATAGTCGTATGAGCGGTCGCAATGATGGATAACGCCGGCCAGATGGAAGCAGGAGGAGACATCACGAGGATGATAAGCGGTAAGCGGTGTCATTTTTATAAACATGCGATACCACAAGAGCATAAAGTAGATCTCTTGCCATGTGGACAGTCAAGGTTAAAGGCCCCACCATGGAAAGTGCAATGTGACAAAGGAAACGGTGTAGATAGGACTTGGGAAGATCGACGATCCACGACGACCATCTCGCTAGAAAGTTGCACACCGGTTAGACAGGAAGGTGGTAGTGAGAGACAAGCTGGTTTTCCAGATGTCACCACCAAAAGCGGTCGCAAGGGGATGAGAGGTAAAGTAGAAACTGGATTAGGGGCACGCGATCCCACTCTGTTAGGATACGCCGCTTAGCGACGGATGGTGGAGAGCGAGACACGTCGAATGATCCAACAGCAGGTACAGAAAGGGAGTCAAATTAGTGGTTAAAGAGAAGGTTGGATCTGACGGTAGAGATCGGCACGTAAACGACCAACGACCGAGATTGGCAGGAGGCTGACAAAGAAGTCCAAAGGATATGTTAGAGGGCTTACATATATAACCATCGATGGGTAAAGTTGACATTTTTATTTTATTTTCTAAGACCTGTTGGGTGCGGAAGCCTCCAGGCATGGGAAAGATGTAGAAAGCGACAGGAGAGGCCATTCCCACAGCCTCTCAGGTTGTCTAAGTAAGAAATGGCGGGTCGCGTGGCAAAGCTCGGTCTGTTCGCGGCAATGAGGGAGGTTGACGGCCAGTTTCTGGGGGGTTAAGTTTTAATGTGCCCGGGGTGTAGGGTTTGAAGGTGCCTGGTTCGGAGAGTCAGCATTCTGTACCCATGGGGTCTTTCAGTATCATTTCTCCCTTTGTCGCGTCTGTCAAGGATATGTTTGTCTCAGAAACATAAGTTTTTTCGGGGGTATCCGTCGTCACTACTCAGAGATAGGATTTTCCCGCAGGTGCCGCCATAGCATCAGTGGGTTACAAAGGTAGGCTTCCAAAATTAGGGAAGGGAGTAGAATGGCAAGGTTGGAAGCTCTACCGATGCGGGTAATGGCTCTAGTGGACAGGGCAGATTACGATCTTGGTCAACGACAGAGAAGAAGAAGCTGAGGCTGCTGGTTATAAAGGTGCGGGTAGGAGGAAGGTCGCTTGTGTGGAATGATAGGTGGCTGAAGTGGTTTCCAGGATGAGGTGACTCGCATATTTTGGCATGTGGGGGAGATGTGAGGTTAGGTGTTGTGACGTACATGAGTCAAGAGGGATGAACCTCTTAAAGGCATCTTTCTGCCACCCTGAATGATTATCGATGCAATGGAAGCCACCTCAGCGTCACCACCCGCTATGCTGTCTATCCGGAGATCTTTGCCGAGCGTGTTTTAGGTTAGCTCATAACCAGGGCATCATTGTTGCTTGATTGAGGAGTCCGATTAGGCTATCATGGAGACTATGGCCACACGTAGTTGTTTTCATCATCATCATAGTTATGGACATGGTTGTTCGTCCGTCGTACGAGATCAGTATATAGAAAGGATGGTACACCTAGAAGCTTGGGGCATCTTTCGGTTAGGATTGGAGCATGGAGAAGGAGCAGGAATCTGGGGTGGTTTTCATGCCAAAGCAGGCATGGTCTGAGGTGGAGGAAGAGCATTCTCCTTCATCTCCTATGGCGTTCGACCATGATGAATCCAACTCCGGTAGTGGCGATGAGAAGACGAAAAAGTGGCAAGTGTCCAAAAGAGTTCGGCGTGGGATAAAAGAGAAGGGGGCGTCAAACAAGACACGGAGGTCATCCATGATCTCATACTCTCCACTGCCAAAGTGACACCTCCTCCTTCTATTGAAGAATCACAGGTTGACAGCTCTCTGAAGGTAGAGGACTTCTTTGATTCGCAAGGCCGATTGAAAACTCCTAAGTAAGGTGGCACCCTCTTCATAATATTTCTTTCTCCCGTCTTAGTTAATCTGTTCTGAGCTTGACACGTATGTAATATTCCAAATTTGGGACTGTCAAGGTGGCAGCGTATTTCTGTTTGTTTCCCAAGGACTGATTCTAGGCCAAGAGCCTATAAAAGTTTTGTAATAGAATAATTAAGGGTTGGAAAATCATTCGGCTAAGGCCTAAAGGCGAGTCTGGTTTTGAGAATTTCATAGCAATACAATGTGCAGTGCCTATGGTAGACTATTTTGCAGAGATTCCTGTGTCGTTCTAACTTGTAGTCAGTTTTCTCCTTTTTCCCTATGTGCATGTGCTTCCTGTAATGCCTTTACATTATGTTTTTCATTTCATGTCTGATATTAGTGTATAATAGTTTGGAATTCTTGGAAACTCGCTCCAGGTATTATCTCAGATATTCACAAAATATTTCTACTAAAGTTGATATTGAATTCATCTTTGCTGGATGCTCATGTCAATGGACTATTCTTATTTTCTTCTTTTACCACCAAAGAATATATTTATGACGGAAAGCAAGTGGCTACCCTACCTCTGTTAAAGTAGTTCATACTATGGCAATGTTATCTGATTTATGTGTAATATCTTGACTCCATCGCCCAATTGTTTTTTTCCTTGTGATTATCCCTCCAACAATTTCCGCACACTTTGTCCCTTCAAAAATCTGACCTTCTGTTAATGGTTTAAATGAATATTTTCGAGTAGGAAAGGCTGGTCTGTGAGTTCACTGTTGACGCCTTTGAATGTTTCCAGTCTTTCATTAATTTGTAGAGAAATCCCTCTCCGACTATGATGGGTTAGTAGCATTAGTCCAAAGTTGGTTAGTGGTTACCCCGACTTTCCCTCTCCTGCAGCTCAGAGGGTACAATTTGGGTGTTAACAGACTCCATTGGCACTGATATATTTTCAACAATACTATTTGCTTAAAGACATTTCTTGTTGTGAGTGATTTATCTTTACATGTTGTTGACTTGATTTATACTTTGTGTTTATCTTGTTTTAGTATTATATCTCAAAATGCCTAAAAAACTCACTCCCGTTTTAATATCTAAGAACCAAATCCTTAGTAACTTTTCATAGGGTTTACCCCCCTTGGCTTCATTAGGAGTTAGTCTAAACAGAGGATTCAAGATCAAGTGATAGTACTTGAATCGATACTGTCCCCTAAGGTCACACCAAGTGGCTTGAATATTTTCGCCACGTTACCCAGGTGTCTATGAGGCAGCAACAAGAAGCATTTTCTTAGACTTCACAGACAACTCAAGATTTTAAAGAACTTAAAGAGGCAATCTGCAAAACTCCTGTTTTGGCCACAAGAGACTTCACAAAAACCTTTATTGTGGAATGTGATGCCTTAAAAAATGGCATTGGTGTTGTTCTAATGCAATAAGGACACCCCCTTTCTTTCAAAAGTCAACCAATGAAGGGAAATAACTTACAAAAACCCATTTATGAGAAGGAAATGATGGAAATACTACATGCACTTAAGCAATGGAATCCTTACCTAATAGGTAGGCATGATTCAAGGTCAAAACAAATCATTATAGTCTTAAATACTTCTGGGAACAGAGACTATCTTCAAAAGAGCAACAAAAATACAGTAACCAAGATGTTGAGATAAGAATTTGAAATCATCTATAAAAAAGGGAAACAGAATGTGGTAGCGAATGCACTCTCCATAAAAGATGAGGATGTTGGGGCAGTACTTTGTGCGGTTTCCATTTTACAAATTGATTCGGTAGTAGCTGCAAGGGAAGAAGGGAAAAATGACATATCTATGTGGACACTCATACAAAAGCTACAGAAGGATCCCAGTGTATCAGATAAATTTTCATAGAAAAATGATCCACTATGGTATAAGGACCGCTTATATATATGCAACAACTCCCAACTCAAACAAAATTTCCTTTTTGTATTTCACACCACTCCTATAGGTGGGCACTCAAGATTCTTGAAAACCTACCACAGGGTCAAGAAGGAATTTTTTTGGGAAGGTCTTAAATCTAATGTTCAAAAGTTCATGGCAGAAATTTTGGTTTTCCAACAAAATAAGGTTGAAACAATTAAGACCCTGGGTCTTTTAAAACCTTTGGACATACCTTTCCATCGTTGGGAGGAATTCTCAATGGATTTTATCACAGGTTTACCCGAGTTAGAAGGGAATAATGTTATTATGGTGGTTTTTGATAGACTCACGAAGTATAAACACTTTTGTGCACTTTCTCACCCTTTTAATGCAAGTATAGTAGATGTCAACTTCATGGATACAATTCAAAAGTTACATGGAAACCCGAAGATTATTGTAAGTTATAGACATCTAATTTTTAATAGTAAATTTTAGACTGAATTATTTTCTTATTTGGGTACCCATTTGGATCACGGTTCATCTTGTCATCCTCAACCTGATAGGAAAACTGAAATAGTGAACCAATGTTTGGAAGGATATATTCATTGGTTTGCATCTGGTAAACAAACACAATGGGTGAAATTGTTGTCCTTGGTCAAATGGTGGTACAATACTTCCTTCCATACATCATAAAAAATGTCTCCATTTATGGCACATTAGGGGTACCAACCTCCATCTATCACATATCCCTTAAAAGGAAAATCTAAAGTTCAAGATGTGGAAGATCACATAGAGCACCAGCAAGAAGTTCTCCAAGTATTGAAAGACAACCTAAGTATGTCAAAAAACAGGATTAAACAACAAGCATATCAACATCGTATTGAAATAATTTTTGAATTAGGAGATTGGTTATTTCTAAGGCTACAACCTTACAAATAGATGTTCCTTAAGAAGCTAAATAAGGATAATAAATTAACATCCAAGTATGGCATATTAATTGGTTCTTCTTCAAGGGTACACCTAGGTTTTCATGTTTCTTACTTAAAGAAGGTAATTGGAGACAAGATTCCCATTCAAACAATCCTACCAAATCTTGATGAAGAAGGAAAATTCACATTGGAACCTGAACAAATCACTTATACAAGGACCAAGCAGCTACAGAATCATGCTATTACAGAGTTAGCAAGTGGAAGAACTTACCAATTGAAGATTTGACATCGGAAGATGAGTCCTTTATACAAAAGCATCCACACCTAATCAATTTTTGAGGACAACACAAGTATGAAGGGTGTTAAATTTTGAGCATTAATTCACAATACTCTAGGATCTTCACTGAGAGAATAACATATACAGTATATCAATGCATAACAATCACAATAAGCATGACAAGCATCACAAGAATCAAAAGCATAAAAGACAAGAGACACAGAGTTTCCGTGGGGAAAACCCTAAGGTGAAAAACCCCACAACTTCCTTAGAGATGGAGAGAGCAATGGCTCAACCAAAGTACAAACAAAATACACTTGAGATAGTCTCCTAGAAGCAGATGATCCTCCTCCTCACTAGTGTGCCACTTTCTGAGTGAGAGAGAGATGACTTTCTGAATGATCTAAATAGAGATCTCTTGATCTCTATTTATACTAACCTGTTTGCCCAGTGACCTTATGGGGCCGACTTGTCTAGCTAGGTACATCCACAATATAATATATATTTTAGGGCTGACCCCACACATGGTGGTCTAATAACCCATCGGAAAGTACACACACTTGCGACACTTGTCAATCCACATGATGACACTTCCTTATAGAGGAATAACACATCTCTAATAAGGGTACAATAAATATATATGAAATACATAGATGAAATACATTCCGAAGTTACATATACATCAACACTCCCTCTTAACTAGGAAGGTATTTCTCGACACAGATCTGCTAGACAAGTCTTCTTCTTAGGATCATCGCCATCGATGCATCGTCATCATCATCATCACTGTTGTTGCTATCTCAACCAATCTATGACTCTACTCATCATAGGAAGTTCTACAAAGCTAGTCCTTTTTCATACTGGATGTAGGCCCACTACCTATAGGTCTTCATCATCACTGGACATACTGTGGAAATCTTAGGACTTATTAAGTGCATCACAAAACCTTAAAAGAGTCTCTTGACTAGCAAGAACCCTAAAGAGCATCTAAGGCCTTTTTCATCCTGTCCAGATCTCTAGGACTTATTACATGTGACCCCACCACAAAACCTCGAAAGAGAATCCCAGGACTGATTACGAGCACAAGGCTCAACCTATCGGATATCCCAGGGCACAAATTACATGTGGTCACCACAAAACCTCGAAAGAGCATCACAGAACTGATTACGAGCACAAGGCTCAACCTATCGGATCTCCCAGGGCACAAATTACATGTGGTCATGGCAAAACCTCAAAAGAGCATCCCAGGACTGATTATGAGCACACGGCTGAACCTATCGGATCTCCCAGGGCACAAATTACATGTCATAGGACAAAACCTCGAAAGAGCATCTGCCAGATATCCCAGGGCACAAATTACAAGTCATAGGCAAAACCTCGAAAGACTATCTGTAGATCTCCCAGGGCACAAATTATATGTCCTCCCAAGCAAAACCTCGAAAGAGCATTTGCCAGATATCCCAGGGTACAAATTACATGCCATAGGCAAGACCTCGAAAGACTATCTGCAAATCTCCCAGGGCACAAATTACATGCTTATCTGCACAACCTGTTCCACGGCCACAGAGTATCAACCTGATACTCACCATACATCATCCTAATATACACATGATCATCCTGATCATCATCACTGCAACATCCTGCTGCATGTCATCTGGAGCAACATCCTAAAGCTCGTCATCTATGATCACCCTGATCATACAATGCATCTACCTTATGCATACCAAGAATCTACCTGATACATATCATCATACATGATCCACCTAATCATACAGTGTATCCACCTTATACAAATACAAATACATGATACATATCAACACACATGACCTACCTGATCATACAATGTATCCACCTGATACATATACAGATACATGGTCCAAGCATCCAACATGATGCATATACAAAATACATACACATGATCCAATCGATCATATCCAGCATCCAACATGATGCGTACATACATATAAATGATCCAACTGATCATATCCAACATCCAACATGATGCGTACATACATATACATATAAATGATTCAACCGATCATATCCAGCATCCAACATGATGCATACATACATACATATAAAAATGATCCAACTGATCATACAAAGCAGAAACCAGAACATCATCCTGATGCTCATCATCCAGTGCTTACATCCACAGCCATGTGAAGGATCCTCCTTCCAACATACCTGGAATGGCTTCAACAAATGTGTCCATCACTTCTTCCTCGAAGTGTCATCAATCCGAAGAACACCAAGCCTCTCTCTGAAGTACTCGAACTTCACCCTGGCTAGTGGCTTCGTCAGCACATCTACAATCTGCTTGTCCGTCGCAACGTACAGGAGCTTCACAGCTCCTCTCTGCACCATATCCCTAATATAATGATATTTGATCTCTATGTGTTTCGACCTGTCATGAAACACTGGGTTCTCGGACAGCTTCACACAACTCTGGTTATCACAAAAGATACCAGTAGCATCCAACAGGAGATCAAATAACTCAAACAATAGCTTCCGTAGCCATACTGCCTCACAACTAGCTAAACAGGCTGCAACATACTCTGCCTTAGTTGTACTCAGTGCTACGCAGGACTGCTTTCTGCTAAACCAAGAGATCACACCTGATCCCATACTGAAGCAGCACCCAGATGTGCTCTTCCTATCTGCAGCATTACCAGCCCAATCTAAATCAACATAACCCTGCAGGTTAAACTTTTGATTCGCCTCATACTTGAGCCCATAATCCACTGTACCCTTCAGGTACCTCAGAACATGCTTTACAGCAACCAGATGAACACTCCTCGGATCTGTCAGGAACTAACTCAATGTGTTCACCGCAAAGCAAATATCTAGTCTAGTGTTCGTCAGGTACATCAAGGACCCAATCATCTGACAATACATAGAGAAATCAACCGGCTCAGATGAAGCATCACATAGAAGCTTCAAATTCGATGCCATAGGTGTGGCCATGGCCTTGCAATCCATCATCCCGAATCTCTTCAAGATATCTACTGTGTACTTCCCTTGACCAAGGAAGATCCCACCTGTACTCTGTCACACCTCCATACCTAGGAAATAATGCATCATTCCCAAATCTTTCATATCGAACTCGGAAGCAAGCTTCCTCTTCGTATCTGCAATCAATTTTTCATATCCTGTTACAAATAAGTCATCCACATACAGGAGTAGAATCACAGGATTCCCTTCCTCAACCTTGTAGTAAAGGTTGGAATCCGCTTTACTCTTGGTAAAGCCCAAACTAGATAGGAAACTATCCATCCTACCCTACCAATTTCTGGGAGCTTGCTTCAAGCCATACAAGGCTTTCTTCAATCTGCACACATACGACTCCTTGTCATGTATTTCGAAATCGAGTGGCTGCTCCACATATACTTCCTCTTCAACTACACCATTCAAGAAGGCAGTCTTGACATCCATCTGGTGTATTTTCCATTTCATCGCTGCAGCCAGGGAAAGTACTGTTCTGATGGAAGTATACCTTGCTACAGGTGCAAAAGTTTCTTCATAATCTATTCCCTCTTTCTGAGAGAAGCCACGAGCTACGAATCTTGCTTTGTATTTCTCTACACTACCATCTACAACATGCTTGATTTTGTAGATCCATTTAGAAGTCACAACGGACTTCTCTTTAGGTCTTGGTACAACATCCCAAACATCATTCTTCATTATTGATTGGTATTCCTCAACCATGGCATCCTTCCATCCTTTCTTTTCTGCTGCTTCTTCATAACTGGAAGGCTCTTTGTTCATAATGTCACAGAGTAAAGCAACATAGCTAGTATGCGATCTAGTTCTCTTCTTTGCTTTGTGTTCTTCTTCTGGAATGCCAAATCTTTCTGCATCTTGAATGAGCTCTCTAGCCCATGCAGGTTTCCTCTTGTGAGAGTTATCTTCACGGGGTGGATCTACAGGTTCTTGCGGATCTTCAAACTCACGAACAACTTCTGGAACTGCTTCAGTCATGGTAGTGTCTTGAAATCTAGTTTCCTTAGGTTCCTCATAAACTTCGATAGGTGCCTTCCTTGATTTGATGAAGGCTAAGTTTTCATCAAATGTTACATCCCTGCTGACATCAATCTTTTTGAACCCTGGAAAGTATATTCTATAAGCCTTCGAGCTTTCATTGTAACCCACAAAGATACCCTTATTCCCTAAAGGATCTAGTTTAGTCCTCTTTTCCTTTAGGACATGAGTGTATACTAGACAACCAAATATTTTGAGATGGCTGACTTCAGGTTTCTTACCAGAAAATACCACTTCTGGTGTCTTGTTATCCAATATCTTGTGGGGTGTTCTGTTCTGCACATATACAGCTGTTCTAGCTGCTTCTGCCCATAGATGCATAGGTAGATCCTGGTCATGCAGCATTGCCCTTGCTGCTTCCATGATTGTTCTGTTCTTCCTTTTTGCAACTCCATTCTGTTGAGGATTATAAGGAGCAGTCAACTCCCTCTTAATCCCTGAATCACTACAAAGCTTCTTGAACTCACCTGAGGTGAATTCTCCACCATTGTCGGAGCTGAATGTTTTGATCTTCTTGTCAATTTGATTCTCCATCAAGGTTTTGAATTCCTTGAATTTATCAAACACCTCATCTTTGCTCTTCAAGAAGTATACCCAAGTCTTCTTGGAGAAGTCATTAATAAATGAGACATATTAAACATACCCACTCAGAGAACTGGATGACATAGGACCACATACATCTAAGTGGATGGTTTCCAGGATGTCTTTTGCCTTGCTTTCACTGCTTGGGAAAGCCTTCTTAATGTTCTTACCTTTTGCACATCCTTTGCAAACACCTTCATGTTTGGTCTTGATTTCAGGAAGACCCTCTACAGCCTTGCTTGCAATTGGAAGTTCCCTATAGTGCATATGAGCAAGTCTTCTATGCCAAATTTCACTTGGCTCCATGGATTCATGTACCATGGCATGTTCAGGTTGTCCCTTCAATTTATACAAACCTCCCTCTTGCTCTCCAATCACTACTGCATCATCTATGTTCTTTCCCTTTGGCCACATTAGGACTTGGCCATCCACAAATGCAACCCTCATACCTTTTGCATCCAATGCAGAGATGGAGAGTAAGTTCTTCTTGAGCCCGGGTACATAAAGGACTTCTTTCATCTTCAAAGATTTTCCAGAATCTAGGTTGTAGGAGGCTTCACCACTTCCTTTGTTTGGGTATTGATAATCATCCCCAAGTTTCACCTTATGGGGTGATTCATGTTCAGATAGATTCACAAAAGATTCCTTAAACCCATTCATGTGTTTGGAAACCCCACTATCAATCAATCAATCATTACAACCATGGGAGATAGTACTTGTGAGAGCAGAAATTAGAACATATTCTTCTTCACTTGATGAGTCATCATCACTATCACTTTCTGCCCTAGCCTTCTTCTTTGGGGGTTCATCATCTTCGGCAGCATGAGCATGATATCTTCTTTTGTTATTCTTCTTCTTCTTATTGAAGTTGTTATTGTTGTCTTTCTTCTTCTTGGGACAATCTTAAGCAAAGTGTCCCTTCTCATTGCAATTGAAGCATCTGAGATCTTTCTTATCTTTATGATAATGGTGGTGTGAGAATCTTCTGTTATGAGATGATTCCTTCTTGGACTTGCCTTTCCTGGCATGTGCTATGAGAGCTTGATCTTCATTTCCCATCTTTTCTTCTCGAGCCACAAGCCTAGCTTCTTCTTGAGAGCATTCTTCCCGCAATCTATTGAAGGAGATCAACTTCTTCCTTGCACAAATTCCTTGAATAAAGGAATCCCATGACCTAGGTAGGCCATTTAGAGTGGTCATCACCACTTCACCATTCTCCACCATTTCATCCACTGCTTCTAATTGTTCCTTGATCTGGGAGACCCTTGAAAAATAAGATTGAATTGTTTCTCCATTCCGAAACTTTACTCCTTTCAATTGGGTCCGCAAGGTCATCTTCCGATTTATGTTCTTCCCTTCAAATAGCTTGGTCAAAGAGTCAAACATCTCCTTGGGTGTCTTTAGAGAAGACACATGGGGTATGAGATGGTCTTTGATAGAATCAGCAATGATTCTCTTTGCCTTGACCAAGTTTTTCTTATGCAATACCTTAGCCTCTTCATCCTCTGGGATAGGGATGTCTTCTTTTACATATGAGTCCAACTCATTCTCTTCCAGGATTAACCCAATCCTATACTTCCAAGATCGGAAGTTATCAGCTCCTTCAAGCTTATCCTCAAGCTTGGTGTGGTGATACATCTTAAAGAGTACTTCAAATGGAAATAGAAAATATTTAGGTCTTCCCACTTGAAATGCTAAAAACTGGATCTGGTCCTGGATTAGGGTTTGTCGGAAAAACCCTAAAAATTCAAAATGTGAATTTCAATTTTCTGAAAGGATAGAAAGATGCGCCTTGATGAGCTGATCAGCCTGGTGTATTCAGAATTTGAGATCAGCAAAGCTTTACCCTTCAGATTTGCCTTTTTCTCCTCCCGAGTTCACTAGGGAGAGCCCTGAATTAGGGTTTGAGTTTTCCGGAGATCTACCCAGCCAAAAATCTCGATACAAAGCTCTAAACTTCGATTTTTGCAAGGAGCTTCCAGCTATGTCTTCAAATTTCAGAAATTCCTATTTTTGTGGAAACCCTAATTTTTAGGGCCAAATATGAAAATGCTCAGAATTTTGAATTCTGATTGGATAGATAGATTCTCCTTGATGAGTAGAGTCAATCTACTATACTGCTTTTCCAAAATCTATGGAGAGAAACCCAATAAAAAAGAAACTCAAGTTTCCATCACTGCAAAATGTCTTCTTCTCAGGTTAGCTCTGATACCATGTTAAATTTTGAGCATTAATTCACAATACTCTAGGATCTTCACTGAGAGAATAACATATACAGTATATCAATGCATAACAATCACAATAAGCATGACAAGCATCATGTCATGTCCCCATTTTGACCCCCTTTTTGCATTAGATCGTAAATGATGTAAATATTGTTATCTAATCATGGTGAGGAGCTCAAGGCCAAGGCCCAACCATTGATTTAGTGTTTTATGTATCGGGAATTAAAAATAGATGCTTATGGTTCTTGTGCTAGATAGGCACAATGTAAATTAAGACATCATGTAAATATGAATTTTAATAAAAAACCCACAACTAGCTATGCAATGCAACAAAGAGATGGGGGCATGATTCTACAAGGAATAGGGAGGGAAATTATTCAAACCCTTGAGCCAATGGTGTTAATCCATGTGTTAATGAGAAAAATCATAAACCACCAACTACCCATTTTGGGTTATGGACCCAATCATTTAATTCTTCCAGAAATTGGTTGAGGCAGTTAATGCCTTGGGAATGAAGAGGTATGGCAGACAATTTCATGTATGGGAAAGCCATCAACCTGGGAAATCGTATTTTGTCTCCTTGCGCAAGAAAAAACCCATGAAATGGTGCCCAAAGCCATTCTGAACCATAGTTTTTCCTCTCTCACGCAGTCTGAACTACTGGGTCTTTCTTTCATCACGTTGTTCACCAATTTCCTACATTTTCCATAGTTGGGAGCTTGTTTTTGTGTTGCACAGCAGCTGGTATAAAGGGAGTCACATTTTGGGGGTTTATAGAGGTCGTTTTTGCCCCAAAATACCCATGGGTGTTTTTCTGAAAACGGTTTTTGCTCTCCAGGGTTGAATCCCCAATTGCCATTTCATTTTTGGGTCTTCCCACGTTTTTCTGGACTGGTAGAAACCCCATCTTTGGGCATCTCACTATAAAAACGTTTTTATCATGCCCAATAATTGTGGTTCAGCTGTTATGTGCATCCTTGTTTTGGTTTGAATCCGTGAGCAAGAAACTTGGAGTGGTAGTGGATAGAATTGGCTTGATAAACCTAGTGAAGAGAGTAACCTCTCAAGAAGATCAAGAGGGCTTTGGCTACTTTTCTATGCACACCCTGAGAGCACTAGAGAGGAAGGTATGGCTTGAGGGACTGTGTAACAGTGAAGAGAATTCTTCCTTGTGTTGGGTGTGTAGGTATTGTGGGGGCCAAGTTAGATAGATCTTGTAGAGGTATCCCTGGCTCTGTGCTTGAGCTCACTAGCTTAGCAATTCTTCCTTTCCATTTCCTAGCATCCTGATAAACCCAGTTGTATTTTGGCTTGGCTTATCTTGGTGTATGCTTGGCTATGTGTGAGTCTGCTGTTCCCTGGTTCCTTGTAGAAATCATGTCCAGCTCGGGGGTGGCAGTTGTATCAAGAGGTTGATAAGCACAACTGGCCTATGGTTGGGTGGAACGTTGCAGATGCATAACTGGTTGCTTGGGACTACTTTGTTATAAGATAAGTACTCTCTTGTGTTAACTTTGCATTTATTTATTTGATGAAGATCGTGAATGTATGATGGATGTGTTGTTGAAATTACTTTCGCTGTGTTTTCTTATAATTATACATGTCCATATGCTCTTTTATATTATGTGAATGCTTATTTAGTAAGCTCATGGGGCTAGATGCCCATTTTTAGCATCACAATCCTCTCCATCGCACTGGTATGATGGGAGGGGACATGACACATCACAAGAATCAAAAGCATGAGAGACGAGAGACACAGAGTTTCCGTGGGGAAAACCCTAAGGTGAAAAACCCCACAACTTCCTCAGAGATAGAGAGAGAAATGGCTCAACCAAAGTACAACCAAAATACACTTGAGATAGTCTCCTAGAAGCAAATGATCCTCCTCCTCACTAGTGCGCCACTTTCTGAGTGAGAGAGAGATGAATTTCCGAATGATCTAAATAGAGACCTCCTGATCTCTATTTATACTAACCTGTTTTCTCAGTGACCTTATGGGGCCGACTTGTCTAGCTAGCTACATCCATAATATAATATATATTTTAGGGCCGACCCCACACATGGTGGTCTAATAACCCATCGGCAAGTACACACACTTGTGACACTTTTCAATCCACATGACGACACTTCCTTATAGAGGAATAACACATCTCTAATAAGGGTACAATAAATATATATGAAATACATAGATGAAATACATTCCGAAGTTACATATACATCAACAAACGGGAGGGGCATGTTGAGCCCTAAATGTGGGCACACTTACCCTTATATGGGTCACTTTATATTAGTTATGATGTTGGATTGGTCCATTAGTTGTAATTCTCATTAGTATGGTTATATTAGTTACATTGGTTTGGGTATGTTAGTTAGAATTATACCTCTTAGTCTCCTATATATAGGAAGGAGACCTTTTCATTTGGAGTATATTGTCTTGTCGTGTCTTGTGTACTTAGTACATTGTATAAGGAGGTTGTCCCCTCAAAGAGGCTAGATATTCATCTATTTTCTTCATTAAAGGCGTGGAGTACTCTTTGTGGTCAATTTTTTCTCGTTTCATGCTCTTTTTGGAAATTTGTTGCTTAACAAAGATTTATTCTCTAAGTATCTTAAAATATCTATGAAAGTTGAGGGATTCCTATTTTTTCAATTTTCTATTACATCTAACGCATCAAAAGAGACCCTCTTTAGCTTGTACAAGCCCATATATATTAACTAGTTTTTCCCCATTTTTCAAGGCATGACATCTTTATGGTTTTATAAACTACCATTGAATATCATTCATAATTGGCATGAATTTGAACAATATTTCCTTTAAAATTTTGAAAATGGCCAAAATTCTGGGACATTACCCTTGCAAATTACTAAAATGAAATTATAGGCAAAAGAAAAATGTAAGCATTTTAAACTAAATTTTTGTTGTCTAGATGTTGGAGATATGTTGAGTCCCTAAAAAATCAAATAACCACATAGGATCTTTCACTTGAATTTTACTTCAGTGCCTCATATTTTATTGAGGTTTATGTTAACTCGTGGAAATCCATAAACTACACCCATGGTAGGCATCACTCAACACATCCATGATTTTAGGGTGATCCTCATGTAGTCTTTGAGAACCAATTCCCACCATTTAATTTACATGGATCCTCTCTATTCTTCTTCCTTTCTCATAGAAGGGCCTTATGCTTCATCTTTTTCTTCATTGATTATTTAATATTCCTAGATTACATTTATTAGGTACTCATGTTTTTTGTTTGATTTATCCATTTTGTTGAAAATTACGTATTACTAAGATATTTCAGTTTCTAATTTGCTTAAAAATTTAGAGTATTTAGTTCCTCTTGAATCAACATTCATAGCCATAAAAAAATCATGACCATTATAAATCAATAGTTTTCAAAACTCAATGTCCCTACTCCTAGAAATCCTATATCACATACCATTGAGACATGTCTTCATCCACTTTGTTGTCATAGGTCAAGACCCTGCATTCTATTACTCTTACTTATATTTCTTCCACTTGTCTCTTAAACTCATCTTAGAATTTGTTGTTATAGGATTTTTCCACAACTATTGTTGAAATTCGAAACCTATACATGGAAGGATTGGACCTAGAGATAGATCTAGTATTCTGATTTCTAAGCCTAACTCTATGTATGCCAAGGAATGGTTCCTCCATTTACTTTGATCCCTTTCCTTTTTTAATCTCCTTCTTCCAAAATAAACCACAAGCGAGGAGATATATGCAACATTCATTACGTCAAAGAGGTGCATTCTATAGCCTAGTAGGGGGATGTGTAACTCCTTCCTTGCTCATCCTGGAGTTGACACATGTCTTTTTTTTTAAATAATAAAATATTATATACAAATAACATGTCGGCTCATTTTAGATTTAAAACATTTACAAAGACATATATAAAACTACACAAATTAGATAAATTAAAAATCTTCCTCAACATTTGCACTCTGAAAATGATTTGCACATCGAGAAATTTGATCCCTCTCGACGCTTGGTAGATCCCCTCTTAAGATGAATCTATGCCGGTGACTTAAACTATTGATCACACCTAAGCTTCTAGAAAATAAAGAAAACAAAAAAAGATATAGATAAAAGCCCCAACAAATGCTTTAGAAAAGCAACTAAATCAATCCTTGAATGGAGCCCTATAATTCATAATCTTCTATTTTTCTACCATTATGGCTCATTTCCCTTCATTGATAAACCATCTCCTCGACATTAAAACATGTATCATAACATTAGACATAAAGCAAAGTATCATTTCTTGGAGAGCGAGGTGGTGATATCATGATGGTCTACCCTAACCTCATTTATGCACTTTCCCTCTTCATACCCACATGTGACCCATTTTTCATTAGATATTGGCCATCCAAAGCCTCAATTATACTTTTAGTATATATCCTTGAAATGCCATTGATAGGTACCCTCTTCTTCTTTCATAACATCTAGAAAAAAAATATAAATAATGTGTACATAAATAAGACTTCTACATGATAACTACTACGTGAAATTCGAAAAAATCTGAGTTATAGGTATGTGATAACTATTTGTAATCTTATTACTCAACTTCATTATTACTTTAAAATCTAAATAAGTTTTAGAACAATACTTTTTGCATGGCATCATCCCGTATTCATTATTACTTTAAAATCTAAATAAGTGTTACAACAATAATATTTTTTGTGTGGCATCATCACGTAGAGATATGAGCAATAACATTATAAATTATTTAAAGGTTGTGAGTGGCGATGCATCAATATGAAGATTCAATAAGATGCGTCACCACATAGAAATATGAGAAATAAAATTACAAATGATATAAAAAAGAGTGAGGGGATGTCCCCAACTTTTATATTTAACTTTTGTTTGCCTAACGTGGATAGCATGGTTAATGACACATGGGTAATAAATATGGATAATGTTATCCATTGTTTGGATATGTGGATCACATGAATAATTGCATCTTAATACTAATAAAGAATTTTTTCATTGTTCTCCTCTTAACATTATTATAAACCCAATTCTATAATCTAAAAAAATGATTATGTTTAAGCCCTCATATCTTGCACTAATTCTTTTATGGGATATTTTTTATTTTTTATTTTTAAAAAATTATATGCGATATTACTTTATAAAAAGTGCAAATATAACAATGTATAATAGCACATTATTGCCTACAAAATTTGTTTAAAATATTTTTAGTAAATTTGTATTAATAGAACATATGTATTATATTTTACAAGAAAACTAAGCTAACATATTACTAGAAGAAAAATCAAATTTCATGATAATTATATAAAAAATTTATACATAAAAATTATATTTTCCAAAAGTCAATTTGATTTCTTACATTTTTTCCTTTTATACCATAATTAAATTAGTTATAAAAATACCTCAAATTATTCTTCTAAGTCTACACATTTTTTTTCATATTTGGATTGTCACCAACACATTATGATAGGTCATAATTAACATAGACTCACCCTCAACTAAAGCTTAATAATACTATAATTTGCATTAAACTTATGTTTATGATTATTCATATTTATTATGTTGGGAAACACATTTGAAATGAAATAAAGAAAATTAAAAGAGACGCTTAAGGAACAAAATAAATTATATTTTACATGATTAGGAAATATTTAGGGATGTGGTTATAATATATTTGTTTTAGTTACAACTTGAGTGGATCTAATGGCTAAGAATGTGTGTTTTTTCTTTCAAGGCCATAGGTTGGAATCTTGAAGTGGGGTATGTATATCTCTATGGACTAAGCATGCACAATCATATCACTAAGGAGTCTCATGCAAGGCATCCATTGTCTCACAAACAAAGAGGTATCATAAGCAAAAGGTCCCTTGTCCTACAAAAAAGATGTCTTATATGAAAAAATCTAAAACGTTTTATATGTAAATTTTACATTTGAATAAGCAATAACCTTAAACTAGACTATTATTGTTATAAAAAATTTGTAAAAAATAAATAAAAATAAAATATAGAATGTAAAGGTTATCTTCATATTATTCATTCAAAGAGAAAGAATAAAGAAGGGTGATAGAAGCAAAGCCATATATTCCCTAATGATAAGTTTGATATAAACAATTTGCATATATAATACTAAAATTAAATATTATGTAGCAAAATTTGAATAAATTATTCAAAATATGTAACATAAATTTTCACTGACTAATGTTATTCTAATTAAATTTAGACCCACCTTTTAAATTATATAAATATATTAAAAGTACATTACATCAAACATATGTTTACTTTTCCAGCTGTTGTACAAATATTTTCTAGAGAATATAACAAAAACACATGAAAATATGATATATATATATATATATATATATTCAAGCCAAATCAATGCAACCCACCCATTGTAAGCAATCTCATCTACCAAACACGGACATGAGGAGTTAAAGATATTCTAAGATAGATGCAACCCACCCATCATAAAAAAAATGGCATATATTCAACACTAACCTATTGGGTAGAATAACTTTTGAAATTGACTTGGTAAATTATATATGGATTCGACCAAAAGTGAAGACAAAATGGAATTTTTTACATACACCATATTATAAATACACATTGAATTATTGGCTAGTTTTATTAATAAATAATGAATGAATTCCAATTACCACCAATTACTCACTCTAAATTCTTATAGCTCATGCAAACAATCTATTTATATTAAAAGCGTGTAATCATTGGACTAGTCAGAGGTAAAACAACATAAGTAATATTCCAAACAATTGTTGACCAATTATATCCAACCATCAATTTAGAGGTGATCCACTATGTTGAGATTCAATTGCGTACTTTGAAGCTAAAACAACTTTTGATAGAAATTGCTAGTGAAGGTGGGGTTACTATCCATCACAACTGATTGAAGCTTGCCAGGGAGTTTAAAAATATTTTCAATTAATACTTGTACAATTGTGGAAGCCTTGAAGGGGTGTTGTAAGGCATAAAAGTGAGAATATTTAGAAATATGATCAATAACTACTATGGTCACTAATTTGTTTCCTAAATTCCCCACGATCAAATCCATAGAAATGCAATACCATATAGTGGCTAGAATGAGTAAAGGTTGTAATACTCTTAGAGGCTTTTTTATCTCCCCTTTGTTTCATTGGAAAATTTTGCATTCTTCCATAAAGGGGTGGGTGTCCTTCTTCATTTCTTTCCAAAAAAATGAGCACTTGACCCTTTCATGTGCTTTTCAAACATGAAGTGACCAACACTAGGATAATGTTGTAATTAAAATAAAAAAACTAGATTTAAAGGTTGAATCTTGGAGGAAAAAATGTGTCATTTATAGTGAATATCATCACAATACTGAGTGTATCCTAGACATGTATGGGCATCGATTTATATCTAGTGGATCATGTGTTCTATCTTGGCATTCACATTCCATTATTTATAACGTAGCTTCACTAGCCAATTGGGTACTGGGAAAAATAAGACAAATAGGGAAACTTCAACTTCATACTCTCTAGAGGAAGACAACCTTTGTTCTCAAGATATGGATGTGACCCATTTTCGTTGCTATATGGAGGACAACCTATGTAAATTCTAAATATACAACTATTTTAGTATGGAAACAATGCCACATACCAATTGCATGAATAATAACCACTATTCCATTTTCATAGGTATATTTACCCAAGTTTATATAACATAATTACTTACTATTGAAGGACAATAGCTATCCCTCTTGCATTAACACTTCACTAATTCATTTGTTTGAGTGTCACATTCTAAGACATAGGTCTTATAGAAGTCGTCCATGACTAGGACTAGGATAGTACACATATCATATTTTAAAGCCTGAGAACCCTACTCAACCTCCTCATTCCAACTGAATGAAATTCCTTTTTAGCAAGCTGGTGAGGTGGGATTCATTTTTACCATAGTTCTTCCAAAACTTTCTATACTAACCTTTGAGACTAAGAAATTCCTACAAGATTTCAAGGCTCTTCAGGCAAGACCAATATTTGATCACCTCAATTTCCTTAGGATCAACATGCTCACCCTACACATTCACAATGTGTCCCAAATATTCCATGTATAAGATGCCAAAATCATATTTAGAACATTTAAAGAATAGTTAGTATTTACAAAAGAGTTGTGAGACATGATCCACAAATGCTGCCAAGTTTTGTTGTGCACCAATATCTAATCAAGTTATATGAGGACAAATAGTATAAAAGGGGCCAAAATACTTATTTCAAGAGGATTTGAAAAATAGAAAGAACATTGCAAAGACCAAAAGGCATCACCAAAACCTTATAATGACCTTTGTGATTGAAAAAAGTATTTTTAGTAATACCTACTTCATTCATGTCAATTTGGAGATAACCAAATTGGAGATCAATTTTGGTGGAGAACTGAGTACCATGTAGATATTCTGAGAGGTCATGAATGACCAAAATGGGAAATTCATCTTTGATAGTCAAGTTGATAAGAGATCTAAATAATACATGCAGCAAGTGCCTTATTTTTTATGAATGATGATGATCGAGGAGGAATAGGTGTTGGTAGTAGGATGGATGACATCTATTGCCAATAACTTTTATACGATAATTTTTATTTCATTATGTAGGGGAAAATATTGGCAATATAGGAGCACATTGGGTGGCATACTACTTGGGAGAAGTGGTATACTATGATCATGCTCACCACGTGAGGGTGGTAGTCCTAGGCAAAGTTCAAAACCCTATTTTTGTTTGTCTAGAACTAATTGCAAATCCATATGAATTGGACGAGAACCATCCTAAAATGATTGAATAGCATGGAATTGTAAAATAATGCTTGAATGACCTTTGTTAGGATATTTTCCATACAATGGGGGCTTATTATTTCAATAGACCCTAGATTGAGACCTTTGAAAGTGTAGGAATGTTCATCCTTTTGGAAATTCATGTATAACTCAAGAAAATTCACAGTGATGGGGCCTAATGTTATAAACCATTCAGCACCCAAAACAATAAAACAATCACCCATTTCAATGGAAAACGTGTGATTTTCCATATAATAATCCCCCATTTGAAATTTCAAATTTTCGCACTAAACACCACACTCCATCAGTCCACCATTAACAAATTTAATTTGAAAGTTGTTAACAGTATGGATATAGTGTGTTTCTTGGGTGATGTACAAATGAATGAAGTTGTGTATGCTACCACTATTGATAAGGAGAATGACCTTCCACTGCTTCATACAACCATCCATATTTAACATCCAAAAATAGGAAATACTGGTCAAGACATGAAGAGAGACTTCGATTTCTTCACTCAATTGGTCATGAAGAAGAACATCCTTAGTCAATGGTATGAGGTTCTCTTGAGTCCCTCCATCGAATTCATCATCATAAATGTCCTAAGATATGGCCACAAATAATTTATGCTCCTTACATTTATGCCCCAAATAGTATTTTTCATCACAGTTGTAGCAAAGACCATTGATTTGGCATCCCACTATTTTGGCACATGTCAGCTTATAGAGAAATCTATTGAGGGGTCACCATAATTAAGCATGGGAATTAGTAAATTTAGGTAATTTGTAATGGGCATGGGACACAACTTGTGCATGGATATCAAGTTGAGTGACCTCCAACCAAGTAGTGGGGAGATTCATCTCTACTTGGGATTTGATTTCCTCCTTAGGATCACTAATAAAACATTACGTAAAAAACTAATTAGTTAAATTTATTTTTTCTAATGTCCCAATGATCAAAAGAATTACTATATTCTTCCATTGTGACTATTTTATGAAACTTGGTTAAGTCATCCCACAAAAATAAGTACCATGGATAAAGCAAGAAAAACAAGTTCTTTCAAAAACTATTTACATGTAATAAACCCTCAAGAGAATTGTTTATGCCATTTTCACCACTACCAACATTCTCTATCTAAATATAGAACATTGATTTAGAGTTTCAATAGGTCATCCTCTATGGCATGGAGTGAAAAGTAGCATTTCATTTTGTCAACCCAACCTATGGGATCTAACCCATCAAACTTATTCAGGCTAAATTTATGTAAGTGTGGAATCAATTGCGCGAACAATATGAAAATAAGTGGTCATTATTGTAACTGTATTCCTCATCAACAATATTCCCTTATTAGATCCATCACCAAAGAGATCTCTATCATCAGCATGCTTACCCTCTAGCTTCTCAATATTATCCAAGCAAAGGATTAGTTTCACATTGAGATTAGTCATGTTGGTCTCACTTTTGTTCATTGATTGGCTAAGACGTTAAACAGTTGTTGTGGTTCATCCATGGATGACATGTTACAAGAGTGGGTCATGAAATCACGAGGACCACCTGAGATGTTATCCAATTGCTAACCCAACACAATTATCACAATAGAAATATATGGATATGAGTCACAAGAAACTATATTTTCAAATCCATAAGAAAATGTCACTAAAAAGATACGCCAATGTGATTCGCACCATGCAAGGAGTCATTTGATTTAAGTCTCACACAATGATACTAGTAAGATCAAGAAAAAATTTATGATTGTGGAACTTTTACTCCTATCTAAATATTACTGAAGTGAGGAAATTATGAATTCTCAATATTCCAACAAAATTATGTGTTTTAGTTGCCCATTCTATAAGATAGGGTTGTAGGGTCCCAAAGGAAAAGCAGTGTCATATTATATAACAGTACTATGATCTACTAGCATGTTTCCAGTAATAGTACTGAGCCAAATATTAGATGATTTCCACTTTGAAGAGATCTAGTTGTTACCAAAAATATCTAGAGTTGTATCATTTAAAACCCTTAAAAAGTCTTATTTCATGTTAAAATTTCCTTAGAATGTGTTGAAATTAGAGTTACCAGTCTAAGAAATGGAATGATGAATCAATTTCCTAAACTAAGGTGGATAAAAATTCCAACTAGACTTATTTGGTTTTAGATGAAAAAAATAGATTCCATAGATGACATGACCCAACTACTTAAAATCATAGAAAAATATAAAAATACTTGTACTTAGTTCATTTTGCATAGAGATATAGACATAAAGATATGCAAGATCATCCCAAATGGAATATTGTAGTTATGCTCAAATGTCCCTTGTGATGGCAGTGAAAGTAGGCCTAGATAACCTTATATATGAGAGTGGTGACTAGGGTTTCAAGTAACTAAGAAAATATTTTAATGCTGGGAAGGAATCCTTGGTCAAAAGGGCATGCATAACAACAAATGGTTGGAAACTACTCAAACTATAAACATTTGAAGGCACCACAAGAAAATCAAAGCCAGACACAAAACATATTGGAATAATCTGGAATTGGTTGTTGTCGAATCTTCCAATAGATCAACATCCCACACTAATTTCCATCTTGTGTGATCAAACTCCTCAAGAGAAAGAAACAACTAGAGCTTGAGGATTGAAGATTTTGGTTTGATGCATAGAATACTATTGTGTATTTATCTTGAAGGCCCCACAAATCATCTCTAAAAGGTGGTACAAAAAATGGACGATGCTTATAAAACACATATCTAAATATCTACGTCGAAAGAATTTTTGGGTGACTAGTTAAGAGATAAGATTTTAATACAATGCTATATTCCCAAATGATAAGACTCAGAGAACCTTATCAAAGAAAACATGGACAAACCCATAAATAATTTGAAAAATAAAGAGAACCAAGAGAAAATAGAAAGAACCTATAACAAAGTATTCGCATTCACTTGACCAAATGGTTTTCTTATAATTTTACAATGGGTGCACATTCTAACTACAAACATAAGAAACAATATGAAATGCACACATCTCGAAATCTAGAGAACAAAATGCTCATATCTAGATGTACATAATTTATAAAGATGCTCAATAATGTAAGCTAATTAAGTTGGGAACTCAAAGTATATGCCTTGTACTTAAGGGGATGATATTGGACAATGTGCCCTCTTGTTCGTTATCACCACCTCCGAAATAAACTTATTAGTCAAAATTTTACTAATTTATATGTCCATCACAAGTCCGAAGTTGTAACATCCCCAAATTTCATAAAAAATTTAAAATTTTTCTAAGCAGATTTATATGCTATTAATTGCTCTGCGGAATATAAATGTGGATGTTTAGCATCTTTATTACTGCTTAACTATACTCTTAAATGCAACAATTACTTGTTTACAAATGTCGTCGATTATTATAAGTGTCTTAATGACATTAAGTAGTTAAGTGATCCTAAGACTGTAGTTAAATGTGATATGTCTAGATTTACAACATCATTATGCATAATTATTATTGTATGATAGTATTATGTCTTTATCGATACTATTTTGATATTCCTAAATTCGTAATTTAATTCTTTTAACCTTTAAGTATGGAGGTAGAGCTATGAGCCCTTTTACTGTTTGTGAGTACTTGTGAATTCTATTGTATCTTATTCTATATAATCCAATCATCGTTTGGTCATTACGTACAGTGATTCGTAATGTGATTGAGTTGATAATTGATGCTTAATATTTCATGGTGTAATGTTTTTATCTTAAAAGTTGATTATGTGTGAATCCCTTTTGGCAAGAGAGTTCTAGCATAGCTTGGGCTTACTTAGCTATTATAGCTAATGCATGTTACATCATTCTGACCAGGTTGTCTATAGGACTTCTCATGCATAACTTGGTTGAATATATCATTTAAAAAATCAAGGATTGAGGTTTTAATCCTAGCTTTACAATTGTTTTGCATGGCAACAAAAGTTATAACCCTAACTATGGGATTTTTTCTAGCTCTCATGACTTATTGCAAGGTAATGGCGTAACACTATGTAACATTGGCTTAAGTATTATAATATAACCAAAGTATTTGGCGCATTAGTGAAAAGGAGTTCGAATGGCGAACGTTGTGTTTAAACTATACGAATGTGGGTAACAAATTGAATGTAGTGGATGCCACCCTAGCTCATTTATGAGTCACGTGATAGTTTGGTGGAGAGTAAACATGTTAGGGACAAAGCCCTAAGTCCTTGCTAGTATTGGCATTGTTATTGTTGTTGTGTGAGGGTTTGGAGATCCGAGCTCTCGCTTGGCTGCCATGGTCGAAAGGACACCTCTACGCAGTTTCCAGCATTTTGTAAGGTGGTTTTCAGGGTTTCCACGTTGATTATTGTAATGCAACCACTGGTGGTATCGGTTTCTAGAGCGAGATACGCTCATGGCATTTTAGCTTCTCTGCTAAGGGTAAGAATAGTTCCAACTGAGACTCGTTTTAATTCTTTTAAGTTCGTGGTTTACATTTTAACACAAGACACAATCTAACTACTTTGTGTTCCTCGGTAGGATGTTTCTAGCTGCTCGCTATTCTCTTCTTAGGCTTTGGCTTCAACATTTCTCATTTTAAATGAAAAACCCAGTGGTTTAATACCACGATAAGCCCCGGTTTCACCATGAAGTCTCCTCTATCACGTATTGAAAAACACTATCAGCATTGCTGTTTACAAAGTTGTAAGCCTTTGGCATGAGTAGTTTGTATAGAATTGTGTTGGGATTTGACCTTCATTCTAAATGAAAGCTACGACACTTATTCTCTTCTAGATTGTATCTACATCTCTGACAAGACTTTTGGTACTTGTCTCTTGTCCTTTAATGTGATTATGTGCTCGACTCGAAGCCTTTGTTTGGAAATAAAGTTTTTGTTTCTGTATAAGCCATTATCATTTTGAATACTACTGCCAGGGTCGGGATTAATAGTTAAAAGATGAATGTGTATCGGTGTTGGTCGAAGCCCTAACTTGATTATGCATTAAGCTTTGATTTCTATGAAATTTTATTAATTTTGTTTCGCTACAGGGTTAAAACCCTAAACCCTATAAATATTTCATATATATACTTATTACGACTTGGCGAACTTATTCTTAAGACTCGAACCCTGGTCTTTTTATTTAACTGTTCCCTTAATAAGATGCCGACAATGTAACATACCCTTTTTGTTGGAAAACATTTTGTGTTAGCAAACATTATTATAACTTTTATTGTAAAGTTTTATGTTGGACAGGTGTCAAAGGATGACTGTAATTTGCACAATATATTATTATTAAATAAATAAAAAAGGAGACAAACACCTAAGAGGACTGTTGAAAGAGTGGTTACTGATCCACTAGGTGGAATGGAATATGGGGTAGAAGGAAATGGACAAGTGGCAACATCATGATGCAACTAACTAGCTGTTGGTATGGGACAACTCCCTTGAAATGTGGTCATAGTGCCCTGAAAGATGGGACTAGAGCTTGAGGCTCATTTATTCCAAACTGACCACTAAAAGACCTAGGCAGTCTATATAGTAGCCATAAAATATTGAACTAAGGTTCATCACTTTTCCTGACAAGAAAATTTACCTTGGGGTTTTGCTGTGTTTGCACCCAAGAGATTTGATGAGGGGATATGCTATGTTGTTGATCATTTTGTGAGTCTGCCAAACTCTTATTCAGTTCAGGAGGTTGATGTTGAGTGGAGAAGGCATTTTATTTCAGGAGATTGATGCTGAGTGGAGAAGGTATTTTCGAGTGCCTTGCTTCTACACAGATTCCACCCACGTATTGGATCAGTAATCAGGCTCAGGGGTTCACTAGAAGTCAATAGTTGAGCTGCTTATTCTGAAGTAGGTTGGTAGGAATAGGCCTCCTTGGGTGTTTGTCGGCCCTATCGTCATCTATAGGTTCTATTTGTTTATCTGCTGTTAAGTAGCTAAATCTGTTTCTTTACATTATTTAATTTTATTTACAGAATGTGTTCTGGTTTAAATGCTTATACTTTTATTTTCTGAATCGGTTTAAAATTATGAATAGAAATGTTGAATGAAATAAATGATCTCTGCATTTTTTCCCCATGCCATAGGAATTGCATCGTACTCTAGTACAGAGATAGATTAAGATAGATAGGTATGATAGGAAAATAGCCATGAGAATGAGAAGATAGAAATGCTATATTTTCTCAAGTTACTGTTTACTGTCAAAATTTCCTATATTTACATGTATCAGTATTTTTTCCTTATTATTTATGCACAGACAATTATTTTCAGAATTTACAGTCATGTTTTCTACATTTTATAAATATCAGACTGTTTAGAAATAAATAATTTCCCTTTTCTGAAAATCATATGAATTATTTTCTAAATCTTACAGATGAAGAATAGATCTCAACATATAGCATATTGATATCAATTTCTTTTATAAATAATGCATAGTAATAAATACAAATTATTTATGTACAGAACCATCTACTGTTAGCACTGTATAACACAATGTATTTATTTGATTTAGAAACAGATCGGCAAACCTTAAACACTTGACCAAACCCTCTATCCATCTACTATACGAATTTATCCAAGATATAGAATCATTCATTTTTAAACAGAGCTAAGTTAGGGTTTCCATTTCACAAACAGTTATGCGTTTTTTATTTCACATTACTCTTCTAAATGAGAAACAAGATTGTTATCAATACATTCTATACCTGTACAACCTTGTATCCATTCTCGGTACTTAGTTATTATCTTAACCAATCACACACTTTAAATCGAATCATAAGCTCATCCATTAATACAAATATTTTAACTGAAAATCGATCCTATAGGTCGAGTAATTTATTTACAAATATCATCTCTAGGGTTTAAGATATTACAATGTCTGTAGGATCAGAGTCAAACAGAAATCACAAACACTAGTTTGATGCCGAGAACGTATCAACAAGCAACATCATTTTATACTTTACAAAACAAGGACGAAACCCTAACCCTTAGTCAAATTTCATGAGTTTGAAATGCAGCAACACCGATACAAATTAACGAATTGCATACAGGCTACAAGCCTTCCACAAAGACAAACATCTTATCTTTAGCAATAGACTCATCATTTGTACATACTTCATATAAATTATTCCATCGTATTTTACATTTCAGTTTTCACCGTTCACAAAAAGAAAAATGATAGTAGCAGAATATCGAAACCCAAATCATTACATTATCCCAAGTCTGTGAGAAAGAACAACTTCACACTATAGCCATCAAATAGTAACAGGATCATGCCTCTTGGGTCAAGGAATCGTCCTCCCCATTCTTTTAAAAGTTTACAAACCTTATCTCGAGAAAATTACAAACTCTCTGAGTTAAAAACACAAACACACAGAACATCACACAGTTGGCCATCATCTTCATCTACACGGAGTTTCAAGGAAATCGTCAAGGCTTACCAGTTGGTATAGCTATTGCAAACTTTCAACGCCCAGATTGGAGGAGCCATTGAATATTACACCTATAAGAACAATACAGATGTGGTTAAAACAGTATCTCAGAAGGAAAGATTACAGTATCGAAATTCGAATAACCTGTTAGCACTCATGTATGAACGTTACAATGAAGGAATCAAAACACATTACCTTTTTAATTGTTAGCAAGTAGCAGCATCAAACACCAAACAGGCGCAACAGCAACTGTAAATTCTCATACTATCGAATGCCGAGGCTGAAGGAAACCCCACACAGAACTATCAACTTTAAAACAGTGACACAGTGCCGAGAAATGTATCAACCCTGGCGAGGCCCTGACCTCTCCTCTCAAACCCAGTTTTAAAAAGAACAAACCCTCAACTAGTTTGGTATCGAACCACATCAAGAAAAAAACCCAAGCTGCCAACTTAACAAATATCCACTGCACAGAGACTAGAGAGTTCAGCTCTATAAGTGACACAGGTCACGAGTTCAAAACGCAGGAGTTATGCCTCTACAGGAAAAACAACCACCCTACAAACCCTCAGCCTGTCGGCCAGACGCAGAGCCATAACTGCCAAACGCCAAGTTCACAATAAACACTGCGATTGAAACAAAGGTAGGGCTTAACCACACCCATCATTACACTACCAGATCAACGGTGGAGATCACTGGGTAGATTTATGAAGCATCAATCCATCTACCACATTAAATGTGTTATCATTACAATCGCCACGAAGGAGCCACGGTGGAGCCAGTTCATAAACTAGTGAACCCGTATGTTCACACATCATCACAAGAGTGGCTATATCACAGTGTTAGCACGTGATTGAGCTCACTAAGCCATCCACATTGAAACTCCATTACCTCAACGGTTGTGTGCATTAAATAAAAAGGCAGCATGTTTAAATCCGCCAACCTGTTGCATGTAAACATTTACATCATAACATTATTACATCAAACATTGCATATGTATAATATGTATGGTAAGTCATGACACACCACCCTGATATATAAAGTTAAGGGTTGGATAGAATTTCACCAAGGTTGCATAAGTATCACCTAGAGTCACATAAGTGCACACAACAAATAATAGAAATTCACCAAGGATTACATAGTATCAAATAGAGTCACGATAATGCATTCACTCATATTATATAAAGTTAATTTATATAATAGTTGGTTAATATTTCAATGCATTGCAATTAAATCATAATATTCCAAGAGAATGCACACATTGCATATCACATAGAGATATAGTTTGATAATGTGTTCTTTACTTGCAAATAGATTATAGCAATAATCTAAGAATATTGCATACATACTAACGTATAGTGTAATAAAATACATGTCTATAAATCAAATTATCATCGTCATTATAGTGTACAGTCCCTAGTTAAAAAGCAAACTACTTATATAGAGTTTCTACGAAATTGCTTTGGAAGAAAAAGATAAACATTCATGTACAACATAACAGGAAATTTAAATGAAAACCATATTTATTTCTGAGTACAAAACTGACACGATCATTACAGGCCTTCTCATGTTTCAAATACAAGTTTATAATTCAGATTATTTTAAGATACACTGTTTGCTTCAGTAGTCATTTTCAGACATCTCTTTAAATATTTTAGTCTCGAACCAAGATTCTCACCAGTGGTTTGCCAAAGTGTTATCTCTTCAAATGTTCACTAAGGAGATTACTGAAAAACTGTTTGAATACTTGTCGCAACTTTAAACTCCTATCATCTCTAATCCAAGTTAATTAAACATCTTCATGTACTAGATTACATCACCTATGGTGAAAGGAAAAATACAGGAAGAAATTTATAATCATTCATTCTATCTTTCTCAATCTTTATCAGTTCATTTAATGTACAGAATAAATCTATCAGTTCAGAAATCTATCATTTCTAACAGCTAACTGATATCTAAGATACATCTAGAAGCTGTGATAACTTATACAAACAGTTTTTAGAAATAGATTAACAGTTTAAGAATAAATAACATAGAAACAAAGTAGAACCTGTTAACCAATAGGGTGGAAAAACACCCAAAGAGGACCATTCCTCCCAACCTTTTCCAGAAAGTAGCCAAGATTACTTGCTTTTGGACCCCCGAGCCTATTCCCTGAAACACCACGACAAATATACTCTGTAGAAGCAAGACCTTATGTTTGTACTTCAGCAATCAAGAAGACTTGCATACAAACGACTCATATGTACTTCATAAATCATGAAGACTTACATACATAACATACTCATGTACTTCAGCAGTCAAGTAGACCTGCATACATAGCACTCTGCAACTCAGTAGTAAGACAGTATTACTCTGCAACTCAATACATAACTTCCCCTCATCAAATCTCTTGTGTGCTCAATTCTAACACCACAAGGAAAAATTTATCTCCACCAAAGAATGTGTGAACCAACAACTCAATTCGATGGCTATAAAATATTTCCTAGGTCTTTTGGTCAAATTTCACAATTAATGAGCCACCAGCTCAGTTCCACCATCCTTGGGGAACATGACCACATTTTAGGGAAGTTGTCTCATAACAACAGCTAGTAATTGAGTGCGGATGCTGCCACTTGTCCATTTCCTTCTACACCAGATTCCATTCCTCCTAGTGGGTCAGTGAACACTCTTTTAACAGTCTCTTTGGGTGAGTGTATCCTATTTTTATTTATTAAATAATAATAGTATTCATTTACAGTCATCCTTGACCACTTGGTCAATAATATAAAACTTTACAGTAAAAATTAAAGTAATGTTCTTCCACAAACATAAAATCTTTTCAAGTACTAGGTAGGTTACATAAGTTTACTAGTTTGTATGTCCATCATTTGCAAGTTATTGTTCTTTTTTTTTCCTATAATTTAATCATCTATGATATATGAAAAATATGCCTTCTAGGAAAAGGGGAAAAAAGGGAAAAGCATGGTGTCTAAGCACTCCCTTAAGTAGAGTTGAAAGATGTAAGTATGGATGATATTTTTTCCATGATTATGAAGGAAGAACAATTTGGTATGAAAAAAATAGACGCTATGAGAAAACAATGACAATTTTTTCATGTAAAAAGACCTAAATTAACACTTCCTCAAGTGGATCAATGTCTGCTTAATAGTTATTTTCATTAAACAACAAATCTATGAAGCATTAGTTGAGATAAGGGGATTTTTTTGTTGAGCATAAAATGATTTTATAATTAAGATTAAAAAAAACAATGTAATCCTAAATCAAATTGTAAATCTCATTTGTACTTACTAATCCTGTTTGATAAATATTTTTAGATTTAAAATTAATTTAACATTTTACTTATTAATATTTCTTCATAAATTATTTTAAATTTGTAATTAATAAAATAAGATTTTCATTTCCACAATTTCATTTTTATTATGAATGATTAGAAGTCCACCAACCAATGATATTTTCAAGCTATAGCTATATATATATATAATTAGGAGCCAAATTTTTTTAATATTTTAAAAACATAGATATGAATGTCATTTTCATTTCTATAACCTCTTTAATCATCATTCTTCATTTCATTTATTCTAATAATATTTAAAAAAATATTAACAACCAAATAATATTTAAAAAATATTTTAATTATAAATATAATTAAATAATATTTATACAATAGATTGTCATGTCCAACTAGTGTGGTTGGTTTCTAAGGGTTCTATTTATTAGGTGGTCCAAAGTTTAAAACTCCATGGTAGTGGGTGCAATCATTGGGTGATTTTGATGGCCTAGATGCCCCTGGGTCACGGTTTCTTAGACCACGGGCTTGTCCTGCATTGATGTGGCCCATTTCGAGTGCAATCCCTGGGTGATTTTAATGGCTTAGATGCCCTTGGGTCGTGGTTTCTTAGACCATAGGCTAAACACTCTAGAAGACAAACAAAAAATATATTTAAAAAATATATGAATGACCATGTTTCCATTAGTATTCAACTATTTAATTAAAAGAAAAAAATAAGTATTTTAATAACCTGTGAGTTGGTGGTGAATTGTTTAAAATGAATATCTTTGTGATCTACATCTTTGTGGAGAGCTCGTAACACATGAAAAACTCTAACTTCCCCTAAACCACTGATAAAACAATGAATTCACTTGAGCAAGTGAGCTAAGATCAAATATTTTGGATGGGTTTAAAGGGCTAAGTTTTGAATTATTACCATGGAGTCACTTATTACATTCAAATGTTGATATTTCATGTCTTTGACCTACTTCAAACCCTACCACAGAGCCAAGGTTTCCACTTGATTATTTTTCATTGTTCCCGAACCCCAAGCATTTGTTTTCTCGATTTTCCGCCAGGGTTCAAAGAGCACCCCATGCACCTACCAACCTTGAAATATGAAAAAATATTATTAATAATTAAGAAAAAACACTAAAATTTGGAAAAGAAGTATGATCATTCTTGTAACTAAGTTAATAAAAGACTTGTGTATTTAGAAATTGGTAATAAAGTCCTTTAAATAAAATAATAATTAAAAAAATGGATTTTTTAAATGTTATATAAATATTTTAAAATATTATTAATTGCATTAAGAGTAACTAGGTAGGGGATCTAATTTTTTGAGGGATAAATTTTTTCTTGATACCTAAAAAAAAATAAGATAAAAAATGTACGCCTCAAAAAATTGGAAGTTTATGTATTTGGTTTTTGACTTTCTTTCAATTGTAATAAGAATTGAAAGTTGAGTAAATTAAAATATACTTTATGTAAATTTGTTATTTAAATTTGAGTTGAGTAATCATAACTAAAATTACAAGTTTTTAGAGAAGTTGAAACCCATTTTAAATATGAAGTTTTTAAATTGTTTTTTATTGGGAAAGCTTTGTGTTTGCAAAAGTCTTTAAAAATCTACAAGAGACTTAGACTACGAGAGGGTGCTTTAGCTTGAACGTTGTTCTCTAAATGCATTAACTTGTGAGACTTACCATTTGGTAAGAGGCTACAACACGATGCAATATTTTGAATATTGTTATTTTTTAATTAACTTGAATTGTTGGCAAGTTGTATACTTTTAGGTTAAATCTTTAATGAAATATATTAAATTGTTGGAAAGTAAGTTTTAGAATTATTTTTATAAAAGGATAATGAAAACTTGAAAACCGAAAATTTAACCAAAATATATATAGTGTTTTATAGAAGAAATAATAGAAGTACTCGTTTCAATTTAAGGGTGACAGAATTACCTATACCAAATGCATGATCGTCACGTATGTGTTCGCTATGTTTGAACATGCCCTGTTCATGATTTTACTACACCGCTAAGGTCATGCGTTTGGTGTTGGGTAGCATACAATCTTCATGAACACCATAGAGCTAACTGTTACTCTGATTTATATAGGAGATCAAACGTCTCTTTAAATGATGGATTTGAAGAGGTAGTTTTTCTCAAATGCATGGGAGATTGTCTTTTTGCAGAGTTTTATTTTGGGGACGGTTCAAACCTATAAGTGAACCTTGTATTAATATGGCAGACTTGTTTTGGTTGTTGGTTGTAACATAATAGATTTGTTCTGGTTATTGGTTGTAACATGGCAGGCTTGTTCTAGTTGTGGCTGATTGGAATGGGTAGGATTGGAAAGAAATGTATTTTAACCACCATTATGTACTATAGGAGTGCTCAGATAGTGGTTGTGCAAACCATCCATTACTTTAAAGTGATTAGTTGTATCTCAAAGACATGGTTACATACCATTTTGGGAATATCTCAGTATGAGAGAACCTCGGTCCTCATGATGTACTTATGCCCAAATATTTGTCAAAGACGTGGATCTAGGGGATTTCATTAACTTTAGCTTTGGTTTGATAAGGAATACCATGCTCTCTAGATTCAAACCGCATTTAATGAGCAGTGTGCTTGATTCCCAACTTTCCATTTTCTTTTGCACCTTTGGGAAATTTGTCCATCGTTCAAATTTCGGATTTAAAGGAAACTAAGATTAAAAAAAGTTATATTGAATAACATCTTTACCTTGTGAGATTAAGGTTCACATGAAGATGTCATACTTGAACATAAGGGGTTTAAAAACAACAATAAAGAGGCACGATCTTAATAGAAAAATCAGTGGAGAAACTAGGCATTTCCAATTTAAAATAAAGAAGAGTTAAAGAGAAGATATGGAGGTAATATTTAGATAATCTATGAGGTCTACCTCAAAAGGCATATATACAAATCCATTTGGAAGATGAGGAGGCCTACTCATATTTTGGGACCATCAAATCTACATCTCATTAAATAAAATATTGGGATTAGTTGCTACGTTGTTTTAGTAGTAATGTCCCTAAAAATAAAAAAATAAAATAAAAATTTCTTCCACTTGTAAATCTTCCTAACAACAAATGTAAACACTTTAATTGCAAGAAGGGAAGGTAAGTACTTGCATTCAAGATCCAAGTGTTTGGAATAAATCTAACAAGGTAGGTTTTTATTGGTCAATCTCTTGATTATGCGGAAGCGAGTTTGTCGACTAAGTTTACAGAGTTTAATCCTGGGATAATGCTAGCAGTTTCTGTACTTCTTGTATGCCTTTAAATGTATGTTTAAAATCTCAATTTTTCAAATGTCAAAACTCAGGTTTGGTGGGCTTGATGAGTGAAGTGCAATCCCCTGAAACTTTGGGGTGAATCTTAGCACTCCTGGCAGAGTCGCCGAGAGGTAAGCGTGAGAGAATGATACCTGTGGTATTACTTAGCGCTTTCGCTAATGCATACCTTATTGACATTTCCTTGCAGGTTCCTCTCGTGGTTGTTTTGTGACTAGCTTCACATTGTGAGACTCTCCAGGTGGGAGAGTAGATACTCTTGTTTGCTAAAGATGTAAGGGTTGAGGTCTAGTTTCTTTATGATATTTAAACCAAATGTTTGAACCCCAAAACTTTAATCGATATGGTTTGTAAGTGAGCCATGGTGTCCCATCGTGGTAGTTGGCTATATTGAATGCACCCGAAGGCAGTCACGTGATCTATGGCCAGTTGGGTGTAGGGTTTTGGTAAGGGTTTGCCCAACTATGTCAAATTGTGAATTTGAATGTATTTTGGTTTAGATGGAGGTTCTTTAGTTTGTTGTTGGAGCAGCTATGCCTGGCCTGAGCTACGCTCATGGCCAACGTATCGTCAATGGATGAGGTATCAAAGTGGCAGGACCCTTCTACAGATAACTAATTGCTCAACACTCTTGCATACTACAGTTTTGTTTAGCTTCAGAATCCTTTATCCAAATGGGTGCTAACTTATTGGGACGTTTCTATTGACAGGTAAGAAGTGGCTCCCTGCGTTGAACTTGGGAAGAGCCCCCATGAATTAGTCACGGGGGCTTCACTAGAAGGAAATATAATACCACATTCATTCATATTGCGGTATTAAATATTCATGAAAACCTAAAAATTATATTGCTTATATATTAAGGGGCAAAGGGTTTTTTTTATTTAATGTAACAATACAAAAATACTTTGTGGTCTTTTTTATATAGGCAGGCTAACAAATATCCGCCAAATGGAGATGACAGGATGACGTCCGGATGAGAAATCAGGTTGAGGCAAGGCTCAGGCTTACCAGTATGCAGGGAAATCACGTCTCGAGACATGCTTGAGGCCAGGGGGTTTCTTGGTGAAGTGGGTTTCCAGTCGATCATAGTCGAGAGACAGTGGTCATTGACAACCAATTGTTACCAATAACACTCATCTTGTTGTTACTAATAGCCTTGGGAGGCTCTAAGCCTCCAGGGCCAGTTATAGGCCCTTGATAGGCCTTGGGGGCTTGAATACCCAACCACTCATGCTTATTATGGGCCTTGGGAGGTTTAGTCAGCCTCCTAGAGCTTGTTACAGGCCCTGGGGGCTTGGATACCTAGCCCACAATAGGCTTAGTTAGCGATTGGGGAACTGTAACATGCAATCTAAATGTTGTACTATGTGCATTGGCTCTAGTGACATACAAGAAGTGATGTCCTATCTCTTCATTAGACCATTAGATGTTGCAAATCATAATGATATGTGGTTGAGTAATTTCATTGTGGGTGAAGTAATGTGCATCCATAATATACATCGAAAGAAGCAAGGTGCATTGTAGAATGCACGTGGGGTCATAAGAGGGGTATCATATCAATATACTAGGTAGAAATATAAAGGGGTATAAAAAATGTTAATGAAAAAATTGATACATACAATCTCTAGTGAAAATAGGGGTTTTTTTAAATTGGGAAGGCATATTGGGAGGGGGTTAAAAAAAACGATTTTGGAAGGTATTTTCCAATATTTAGTGAAATTAGGGGTATTGTTTCATATGCCACGAACGAACGTGCTATGATAGTGGTTTATTGAGTGAAACCCCGTGGAATTACTCAAGGCATTTGGAACTGGTAAGGCTCGGGTTCTTTCAACCCTTCACACTTACCTTTCGCGGTTGTGGTAGTTTATGACAGTGAGACTTCATGAAGCCTCTGGCTCACTCAAAAGTTGAAGTCTCAAGGGTGGTCTCCTTTGTCTTGACCTAGTGTATGGGGATTCGCTGTAAATATTATTTTGATGATGGGCATCTCCGAGGGTTTGTCTGCTTGTGGTGGGGTTTCAAGTCTTGTCCTTGGTTGTTATCTCTATACTGTATAAATAATAATGGTTTCTTGCAAGAATACTCTGTTTCTATTTCTGTATGCAATCATGGGTATTGTCTTTTGAAGTTTGAAATGTAATAAAGGGTTCTGTGTTTTGTTTTAAACCTATGACGCTTAAGTGGTTGTAAGAGTATCCCTCTAACTTTTGAATGCTGCCTTCATCCGTATAAACCCTTAAAGGGAAGATTGCTTGTCTAAATGAATGTGTTTGTGTTGAAAGTGATACCTACTATGAATGTGTTTTGTGTATCTTTTTCTGTAGCGTGATTTATAAGAGATGTATGCACTGAAAGGGTTTCAACCTGTAGCTAGATGATTGGGCTATTAAATGGTAGTTTGAATTTCTGTGATAATCTTTCTTTGAGTTTGAAATATCATGAATGTTCCTGGACTCGATGACCTACTCCAGGGTTTCGATGCTCAGACCTATGGTTGCTAGTTTTGTAACATGTAGCACTTATCCTTAGGTTATGAGACTCGATTTGTGAACTGGGGAGGTATCCCAAAACAAGATGAAGAGTTAAGTCTGCATTGGTGATCGTGACCTTCATAGGTCTGCTATGTTTGAATTTAAGATTGTAATGTTAAAACGATCGTAGCTATTGAAATCTTCCTATGGTGTTAATTGTATTGTGATTGTAGTATATTTCAAATAATGGGACTTCCATCTCTCTCTATGCGTTTTCCACTATATTGTTGCTAATGGTGATAGGTTAACTACGTAGATCAGTTTTCAAGGTTTCTATGTATCTATATATGTAGGTCTGATATGGAACGTATTGTCGGTATTAAATGTGATCTAAGTCTTGAACTGCGAAATATCTGTGTACTCCATGATGCGTTTCAAGTTGGACTAAGGATTTTCTAATGTAGAAGTGGCTGCTATTTGTTTTAACAGTGTAGTGCATCTTGAAAGTTTCGATGTCTGGTTTTTGTTTTATTTCTATCTAGTAATGTTTTTCAGCATGGATCAAACAACTTTAGATGGTCTTGGGATACAAATTAATGTAGCATGAATTAAATAGAATAGAAAATACCATATACTAAGAGAATATGATTTAAATAGGAATTTAAATATGCATGTAAGCAAGGAATTATAATAATATAATCTAGAAAGAAATACGAGTGGTCTAGCAAACACTAGCCCAGCTAGACTTGCTAGACCCGCTAAGTTCTGGGCAGAACCTTAGATGTGCTAATATGAGTAGAAATACAATGCTACAGTACCTAATTTTAGTTCCTAAAGATTAACTGTACTATAACTGAAATTTGAAATATTAGGCGTTCCATACCTAGCTGCTTGAATGTCCGTTCCTCTCTGTAGCAACCTAGCTATTTTGGCACTTGTTTTCCTTTCTGTAGTGACCTGCACACTCAACCAGGGTTAATGCAGAACCTGTTTTATATATCTAACCTGTTAGGGTGATTGCCTTTGACTGGATAACTTTGGGGTTACCGTGTTCCTCCCAACCATGATCCTTACAACCATTCTTGGTTCTATATGGATCCTCCCGAGCTGGATTCCAACATGCAAAAAGAGGTAGAGCTCCTATGGCTTTAGCTGGTTCAGATCTGGTATATTTAGGCAAGATTGCTTTAGTTTTCTTGGAGCAGAAAAACTCTCTCTGATTACCATAAGAGAATGATAAATGAAGAAGATAGAGATCCCCAAACTTGGGATCTGCCCTCTTTAAGTAGGGAAGTCTTGAATTAGGGCTGTTGAAGTAATTTGTTTCTTTAAAATCAATAATTAATAATTAAAAGATATTATTTAATTAAATATTTAGTCTTCTTTGAGTTAGGACTATTTCCAACTATTTGACCATAAGTCAAATTGATTTATGCTCTTTATAATTACAATAATTATATTAGTAATTATTCTCATATTTAATTATTAATACATCATTTCAAATATTTAAATAATGCATAAATCATAAATTCTAATTATATTCCATAATTAAACAATAACACCATTATTATTTAAAGCTTCTAACAAAGTAATAATAACTATAAAAATAATAACTTGGAGGCCTTTAACTAGGTTAGTCATGAAAGACTCCCGGTAATTATCTTTTGTTAGATTATGTATCTTCTCTTGATACTTCTTTTAAACTATTAAGGACAAGTCCAATTCTTAGGATGGTCTCGGTAAGCTTGGCTAGGTACCTCTAGTCTCTCTCTTTGCATGTCGGATTCCCTCGTTCAACACGATAGTTCCCCCAGTATTTGATGATGGATTACAATGAATTATTTAATCAAATATGATAATGTGATAAAAGTGTTCTTCAAAGTCTTTCCGACTCAACACTTTGAGATTATTAGCCCCGAGTGCTCTTCAAAGCCTTTTAACTCAACACTCTCACATGGGCGTTACTCTAGTGCAATTCCAGAGCCTCAGCTCAACACTAGTGCTAGAATGTGGTTGTGAGGCACATCTAGGATACTTAAGTTCCCTCGGATCCGGTATTCATTTATCAAGTTGGAGTGCTCCAGGGCTTATGCCCAACACTCAATGTACGTCAAGGCTTACTCCCAGTAAATCATATTTCCTCTAGGTGCATCAGGGATTTTCCCTAGTACGTAGGTAATTTGTATGCTTCTGAGTCCACGCTCAACACACCATATAAGTCCATTATGTCATTCACATTACTGCACAGTATGTAAGAAAAGGTCATATCAATATATTAGGTTTTTGTACCCACATCAAAACATAATCAGAACATTCGGGCTTCTTTGCCCAGTGTATAATCAAATAATGAAATTCAGTCAGGATCCATGCCCAATATGTCAGTCTACAAAAGAATAAACCATATGTACTAGGGCTCATTCCCACTAATCAGAATAAATCACATGTGTTGGGGCCATGGCCCAATATAGCATCATAAAATAGTTAGTCCAAAATTCGGGATATTACATCCCTCCCCGCTTATAGAACAACACCATCCCGGTGTTTCTAGGGACTAGGAATGAAGTCATGAAACAAGGCGGGGTATGCCTGTTTCATGGTGGCCTCATTCTCCCAAGTAGCCTCATCTGGTCCAAAGTGCCTCCATTGCACCTTCAACTGAGTAATAGTCCTCCTCCTAATCTAGACCTCTCTCTTGTCCAGAATGTGAAGTGGCTATGGCGTGAACTCCCCTTCGGGCTTCACCTGTAATAAGGACCAATCCATAACATGTTTAGTATCGTATACATATTTCTTTAATAAAGAAGCATGAAAAACATTATGAACTTTTATATGAGATGGTAAGGCTAACTCATAAGCTACTGGACCCTTCTTGGCCAATATTTCAAAAGGTCCACAAAACCTTGGGGCTATTTTACTGCAACATCCCAAGCTCAACGGGCTTCGCTTCGCCTTTATCTTTTGAAACACATGTTCACCAACTTGGTAGTCTTTGTCCTTTCTTTTCTTGTCTGCATAACTCTTTTGGTAGTCTTGTGCTTCTTTTAAATTCAGTTGCACCTTGGAGACTAATTGTTCCAAGTCTTTTAGTAAATCTGGCCCTAGCATAAGTCTATCTACCGGACTATCCCAAGTCACAGGAGTTCGACTCTTTCGACCGTAGAGCACCTCGAAAGGGCTCATTTTGGCCAAGGTTTGATAACCATTGTTGTACACAAATTCTGCGAGGTGTAAATAGTCTTCCCACTTAGTGGGATTGTTCATGATGTACATTCTCAACATTTCCTCAAGAATTTGGTTTACTCGTCCCATCTGTCCGTCGGTTTGGGGGTGGTATGCGGTACTGAATTGCAACTGGGTCTCCAAACTGGAGAATAAGGCTCTCCAGAAGTTGCTAGTGAACTTCGTATCTCGATCGGAAATGATTGCCTTGGGTATACCGTGTAGTCAAAAGATCTCCTTTAAGAATATTTCCGCTATGTGAATCGCTTTGTAGGTGGATTTTACTAGTATGAAGTGGGCTGCTTTAGACAGCTTGTCTACCACTACAAAGATGGATTCATTCAATTTCTTACCCTTGGGTAGGCCTGTAATGAAGTCCATACTTATCACCTCCCATTTCCATTCTGAAATGGGTAAGGGCTGAAGTAATCTGGAGGGGTGTTGGTTTTCTGCTTTGACCAATTGGCATTTTTGACATTTCGTGATGAGCATGGCAATGTCAGCCTTCAACTTAGGCCAAAAGTAATGTCTCTTTACTGTCGATATCATCTTTTGATATCCGGGGTGCCCTGAATAGGGTTTCTAGTGGAATTTGGTGATGATGTTTGTTCGAATGTCTCCACTCTCGAGGACGTAAAGTCTCTCTTTTGACCATAGTAGTCCCAACTCATCTATTTTATACTCTTTCTGTTGTTGAAAGAGTCTGTCTTCCTGAATCTTTGCGAGGATTTTCGTATAATAACAGTCACTCTTACATGTCGTTCAGATTCTGTGGTGTAAGTTTGAGTTGGTTCGGCTTACCGTGACCTCGTAAAGCATATGTGCTCGACGGCTTAAGGCATCTGCAATTTTGTTTTCCTTGCCTTTTATATGCTTTAGTTCGAAATGGTACTCACTAAGGAAGGCTAACCACCTGGCCTGCCTGGAATTTAGGTCGGGTTGATCGAAAAGGTACTTTAAGCTCATGTTATCAGTCATCAATAAGAATTTCTTTCCCATGAAATAATGTCGCCACATTTTCAGAGCATGGATGATGGCGGCTAGTTCGAGGTCATGAGTAGGGTAGTTCTACTCATGTTCTTTTAGTTTCCTCGATTCGTAGCATATGGAAAAATTATCTTGCATAAGGATTCCCTTGATCCCTTCCTTGCTTGCATCCGTGCAAATGAAAAAATCCCCATTGGGATCCATGATACACAGAATCGGTGCACTAATCAGTAGTTGCTTCAGCTTCTGAAATATTTCTTCACACTTAGCCATCCAAATAAAATTGTTTTCCTTCTTTTGTAAGGCGGTCATGGGGCATGCGATACGTGAGAAGTTCTCAATGAACTTCCGATAGTAACTGGACAAACCTAAGAATGTTCTTATGTCAAAAACACACGTAGGTGTGGGCCACTCCTCGATAGCCTTGACCTTTTCAGGTTCGACTGCTATTCCCTTCTCGGAAATGATGTGTCCTAAGTATTGAATTTGGGGTTTGTAGAAATTGCACTTACTAAATTTGGCGTAAAGTTGGTGTTCTCATAATATACGTAAAACAATACGGAGGTGTTCCTCATGTTCTACTTCATTCTTGGAGTAGATCAAAATGTCGTCGATAAAGACTAAGACAAATTTATCGAGATAGTTACTAAAGATACTGTTCATCATGCACATAAAGTTGGCCAGTGCATTTTTCAACCCGAAGGGCATCACTACGAACTCATAGTGGACGTAATGGGTTCGAAACACGGTCTTGTTGATATCCTCATCATGGATCCTCACCTGGTGATATCCAGATCGTAAGTCGATCTTTGAGAAGATCTTTGATTCTCCTACTTGGTCAAACAAGTCATCGATTCTAGGGAGTGGATAGCGGTTCTTAATGTTCATCTTGTTGAGTTGGCAGTAATTGATGCACATTCGCATCGTTCCGTCTTTCTTCTTGATGAAGAGTATCGGTGCGCCCCAAGGAGACACACTTGGTTGAATGTATCCTTTATCTATTAACTCTTATAACTGGATCTTGAGCTCCAGTAATTTAGCGTACTCATACGGTACGGGGCTTTGGAGGCTGGTACTGACCTGGGTGTTAGCTCGATAGAGAAATATAAGTCTTGCTTGGGTGGAAATCTCGGTATTTCTTCGGGAAATACATCCTTGAACTCTACGAGGACTAGGAAGTCTTCGATTCTCTGTTCACTTTCAGTTTCTAAGTTTCAGATGTTAACAGTGAAGAGCTTACAACCCTTCTTGATGCACTTCTTTGCTTGTAAGGAAGATATCTATCTTATGGACACTTTCCTAAGGATACCCTGAATCATCTCCTAATTCCCTTGGTCATCCCTGCAGAGTAGGGTCTTGTTTGCGCAGTCCAGTAGGACATGGTGTTTTTCTAGCCAATCCATGCCTATAAGTACATCGTACGATCCTAGGGATAGAATATTTAATTCTATCCTAGTTGGAAAACCGTTTAAGTCCATCTCACAAGTTTTAACTAACTTGGAGACCCTCCGTTTAGTACCAGTGGCTAGTTGTACCAACCACGGTTTCTCGTGATGCTCTCGGTTCAACTTACAGGTGTCTACTATCTTAAGGGAGATATAACTTCGGCAAGCGCCGAGGTCTATTAGAACTGAAATGGCAGTGTTAGATATCTCACCCTCAATTTCAACCATGGTGGCTTGGTGATCTGCCTGCCGGCCATCAAGAGCGACATTACTCCTAGGTGTCTTTGCCATGTCTCCCCACGGTAGGCTCCATCTGGATGTTGTGTAAAACCCCATCTGTTTTGCTGGGACAATCTCTGTAGTAGTGTGGCCCTTGGCATTTCCAACAAGAAATAGTTGGTGGGACTGCTTTTGTCCCTTTGTTGAAAGTTGGCATGTTGGCTAGTGGTGGGGGTTCACTTGGTCGAGCTTGAGGTCAGTTGAAGCCTCTATTGGGTGGAAAACTGTTGTTATGTTTCCAATAAGTTGGGGGTCTAAAACCTGGTCTACGGTTGTCCGAGAAGGTTCTGAACCTATCTCTATTTCTGTTGATGTTGTCGTTTTTTGGTTGTCCATGCTCATAGCACAGCCTTGCTTTATGTAGGGTTATATCAAGGGTTTTGGGCATGTCAAATTCTATCTTCTCTCTAAAGTTTGGTGGCATCCCCCCCAAGAACTGCTGAATCTTTACTTTCTTGTCCTTAATATAAGGCACATAGTGTAGTAAGTCTAAGAACCGGTTTATGAATGCTTCCATAGTCAGGGAGCCCATTTTTAACTCATGGAATTCTTTTATTTTCTTGTCAAAGAACCTTTCGTACATATACTTGTCCTGGAATATTCTGTTGAAAGTATCCCAGTTTATGTCTTTCAATTATTGTCCTTTAGTGTGTTTCAAGTCCCGCCACCATCTGGCAGCTTTACCATTTAGGTTGTAAATGGATAGTCGGGCTTGCATTTCACTAGAGTAATTATGAACTTTGAAGTATTTATTCATTTCTAACAGCCACTCTTCAACCTTTTCCCCTGAGTTGATTTCTCCGCCATAAGTTGGGGCTTTTATATTTCTGAATTCTCCTTGCAAACTGTCGTCACTCTTCCTCATTTTCTTGCAAGGAGGTGGTGAACCATTGTCATTGGAAGAGCTCTTACAGTCCTCTTGCATTGATTCTGGTTTGTGTCCTTCCTGTTCTTCCAGCTTGTAACTGGTTGATTTCCTTATGTGACAGTTTCCTATTTTAAGAGTGTTGACTGAAAGAGTAGATTGTTCATGGGGTTTTGCCCCTGTTAAGCTTTGGAGTAAGGCTTCATTTATAGCCTGTTGTTCTCTTCTTTCTTGCATGTTCTCGTCTTTGAAACTCTGGAATTCTGCCTACAGGTTTTGCATGGATCTCATTAAATCTGAGTTGAGTTCCACCACGATTTCTTGCTCCTGTGGTGGGGAATTTAGATTTCCCTGTATGCTGCTCCCCTGTTTTGCATTCATTTCTCATATAGTGGATGTACCTGTAATGTTTATGTAAGCAAAAGCAGAAGAAAAAATTCCTATTAATATTCCCGTAACAAAATGAAATTAAAATGCATGTTTTCTGTTTGACTGTGAATCTGCAGCAGATGTTTTGTTAATGAGCCCAATAGGTCACTTAGTTTTAGAACTGAGCACTGATACCACTTGTAATGTCCCTAAAAATAATAAAATAAAATAAAAATTCTTCCACTTGTAAATATGCCTAACAACAAATGTAAACACTTTAATTGCAAGAAGGGAAGGTAAGTACTTGCATTCAAGATCCAAGTGTTTGGAAGAAATCTAACAAGGTAGGTTCTTATCGTTCAATCTCTTGATTATGCGGAAGTGAGTTTGTTGACTATGTTTACAGAGTTTAATCTTGGGATAATGCTAGCAGTTTCTATACTTCTTTTATGCCTTTAAATGTATGTTTAAAATCTCAATTGTTCAAATGTCAAAACTCAGGTTTGGTGGACTTGATAAGTGAAGTGCAATCCCCTGAAACTCTGGGGTGAATCTTAGCACTCCTGGCGGAGTTGCCGAGAGGTAAGCGTGAGAGATTGATACATGTGGTCTTACTTAGTGCTTTCGCTAATGCATACCTTATTGACATTTCCTTGTAGGTGCCTCTCGTGGTTGTTTCATGACTAGTTTCACATTGTGAGACTCTCCAGGAGGGAGAGTAAATACTCTTGTTTGCTAAAGATGTAAGGGTTGAGGTCTAGTCTCTTTATGATATTTAAACCAAATGCTTGAACCCCAAAACTTTAATTGATATGGTTTTCAAGTGAGCCATGGTGTCCCATCATGGTAGTTGGCTATATTGAATGCGCCCAAAGGCAGTCACGTGGTCTATGGCCAGCTGGGCGTAGGGTTTAGGTAAGGGTTTGCCAAACTATGTCAAATCATGAATTTGAATGTCTTTTGGTTTAGATGGAGGTTCTTTAGTTTACTGTTGGAGCAGCTACACTCATGGCCAGGGTATCGTCAATGGATGAGGTATCGAAGTGGCAGGACCCTTCTACATGGAACTAACTGCTCAACACTCTTGCATATTAGAGTTTTGTTTAGATTCAGACTCCCTTTTCCAAATGGGTGCTAATTTATTGGGACGTTTCTGTTGACAGGTAAGGAGTGGCTCCCTGCATTGAACCTGGGAAGAGCCCTCACGAATTACTCAAGGCATTTGGAACTGGTACGGCATGGGTTCTTTCAACCCTTCACACTTACCTTTCGCGGTTGTGGTAGTTTATGACAGTGAGACTTCGTGAAGCCTCACTCACTCAAAAGTTGAAGTCTCACGGGTGGTCGCCTTTGGCTTGACCTAGTGTATGAGGATTCATTGTAAATATTATTTTGATGATGGGCATCTCCGAGGGTTTCTCTGCTTGTGGCAGGGTTTCAAGTCTTGGCCTTGGTTGTTATCTATACACGGTATAAATAATAATGGTTTCTTGCAAGAATACTCTGTTTCTGTTTTTGTATGTAATCATGGGTATTGTCTTTCGAAGTTTGAAATGTAATAAAGGGTTCTATGTTTTGTTTTAAATATATGAGGCTTGAGTGGTTGTAAGAGTATCCCTGTAACTTTAGAATGCTACCTTCGTCTGTATAAACCCTTAAAGGGAAGATTGCTTGTCTAAATGAATGTGTTTGTGTTGAAAGTGATACCTACTATGAATGTGTTTGTGTTGAAAGTGATACCTACTATGAATGTGTTTTGTGTATCTTTTTCTGTAGCGTGATTTATAAGAGATGTATGCACTGAAAGGGTTTCAACCTGTAGCTAGATGATTGGGCTATTAAATGGTAGTTTTAATTTTCGTGATAATCTTTCTTTGAGTTTGAAATATCGTGAATGTTCCTAGACTCAATGACCTACTCCAAGGTTTCGATGCTCAGACCTGTGGTTGCTAGTTTTGTAACATGTGGCACCTATCCTTAGGTTATGAGACTCGATTCGTGAACTCAGAAGGTATCCCAAAACAAGATGAAGAGTTAAGTCTGCATTGGTGATCGTGACCTTCGTAGTTCTTCTATGTTTGAATTTAAGATTGTAATGTGAAAACGATCGTAGCTATTGAAATATGCCTGTGGTGTTGATTGTATTGTGACTGTAGTATATTTCAAATAATGGGACTTCCATCTCTCTCTATGCGTTTTCCACTATACTGTTGGTAATGGTGATAGGTTAGCTATGTAGATCAGTTTTCAAGGTTTCTGTGTATCTAAATATGTAGGTCTGATATTAAACATACTGTCAGTATTAAATGTGAATCTAAGTCTTGAACTGCGAAATCTCTGTGTACTCCATGATGCGTTTCAAGTTGGACTAAGGATTTGCTAATGTAGAACTGGCTGCTATTTGTTTTAACAGTGTAGTGCATCTTGAAAGTTTCGATGTCTGGTTTTTGTTTTATTTCTATCTAGTAATGTTTTTCAACATGGATCAAACAACTTTAGATGGTCTTGGGATACAAATTAATGTAGCATGAATTAAATAGAATAGAGAATACCATATACTAAGAGAATTCGATTTAAATAGGAATTTAGATATGCCTGTAATCAAGGAATTATAATAATATAATCTAAAAAGCAATATGAGTGGTCTAGAAAAGGCTAGCCCGGCTAGACCTGCTAGACCCACTGAGTTTTGGGCAGAACCTTAGATGTGCTAATATGAGTAGAAATAACAACGCTACAGTACCTAATTTTAGTTCCTAAAGACTAACTGTACTATAACTGAAATTTGAAATATTGGGCGTTCCATGCCTGGCTGCTTGAATGTTCGTTCCTCTCTGTAGCACTTGTTTTCCTCCCTGTAGTGACCTGCACACTCAACCAGGGTTAACACAGAACTTGTTTTATATATCTAACCTGTTAGGGTGATTGCCTTTGACTGGATAACTTTGGGGTTACCGTGTTCCTCCCAATCATGATCCTTACAACCATTCCTGGTTCTGTATGGATCCCCCAGAGCTGGATTCCAACATGCAAAAAGAGGTAGAGCTCCTATGGCTATAGTTGGTTCAGATCTAGAATGTTTAGGCAAGATTGCTTCAGTTTTCTTGGAGCAGAAAAACTATCTCTGATTACCATAAGAGCAATGATAAATGAAAAAGATGGAGATCCCCAAACTTGGGATCTGCCCTCTGTAAGTAGGGAAGTCTTGAATTAGGGTTGTTGAAGTAATTTGTTTCTTTAAAATCAATAATTAATAATTAAAAGATATTATTTAATTAAATATTTAGTCTTCTTTGAGTTAGGACTATTTCCAACTGTTTGACCATAAGTCAAATTGATTTATGCTCTTTATAATTACAATAATTATATTAGTAATTATTCTCATATTTAATTATATTTAATTATTGATACATCATTTAAAATATTTAAATAATGCATAAATCATAAATTCTAATTATATTACATAATTAAATAATAACACCATTATTATTTAAAGCTTCTAACAAAGTAATAATAACTATAAAAATAATAACTTGGAGGCCTTTAACTAGGTTAGTCATGAAAGACTACCGGTAATTATTTTTTGTTAGATTATGTATCTTCTCTTGATACTTCTTTTAAACTATTAAGGACAAGTCCAATTCTTAGGATGGTCTCAGTACGCTTGGCTAGGTACCTCTAGTCTCTCTCTTTGCATGTCGGATTCCCTCGTTCAACACGATAGTTCCCGCAGTATTTGATGATAGATTACAATGACTTATTTAATGAAATATGATAATGTGATAAAAGTGTTCTTCAAAGTCTTTCCGACTCAACACTTTGAGATTAGTAACCCCGAGTGCTCTTCAGAGCCTTTTAATTCAACACTCTCACATGGGCTTTACTCTAGTGCAATTCCAGAGCCTCTGCTCAACACTAGTGCTAGAATGTGGTTGTGAGGCACATCTAGGATACTTAAGTTCCCTTGGATCTGGTATTCGTTTATCAAGCTTGGAGTGCTCCAGGGCTTATGCCCAACACTCAATGTACATCAGGGCTTACTCCCAATACATCGTATTTCCTCTAGGTACATCGGGGATTTTTCCCAGTACGTAAGTAATTTGTGTGTTTCTAAGTCCACGGTCAACACACCATATAATTCCATTATGTCATTCACATTACTGTGCGGTATGTAAGAAAAGGTCATATCAGTATATTAGGGTTTTGTACCCACATCAAAACATAATCAAAACATTAGGGCTTCCTTGCCCAGTATATAATCAAATAATGAAATTCAGTGAGGGTCCAAGCCCAATATGTTAGTCTACAAAAGAATAAATCATATGTACTAGGGCCCATGTCCACTAATCAAAATAAATCACATGTGCTGGGGTTGTGGCCCAATATAACATCATAAAACAGTCAGTCCAAAATTTGGGATATTACAAATAGGCAAAGACTCAGCTAAGAATTTATTAATTGGACCATCATCTATCCTCCTGAGTTCCTTATTAAGGATTCCTCAACCGATTCTTTTGTAACCATTTTCAAAACTGCGAATGGTAGCTTGTCACATAACTCTCATCCTGTGGCACCAAATTCTGGATAATAGAGGAGCCTGACTACATACCCTTTAAATACAAACCTAAAATTCTATTATATATACATAATGGATGATTTAAATAAATGACTCAGTCCAATCCCCCCCCAAAAAAAGAAGTAGCAGCCAAATTTGGTTTGCAACTTTCCGCCCTTTGGGCATATATTTTATAACGAGGCATGATAGTGCAAATATGTTAATTGGTAGCACTTTGACCTTGTTGGAGGCTACACCAGTCATCAATCGTTTCATCCCAAACTTGTATGTGTATAAATTTGGGTAGACGCCTGTATCTGTATATATAGCTAGTTGGAACTCCAAGACTTAGTTGCATTCAAGAAGGCGCGGATCCTCTATAATATAGTTATGAATTAAAGGAAAGTGGGATCCATATCGTAGCAATGTAGTCTGTCTTAATTAATCAATCATATCATAAAGCTTGTCCCCAGATAAATAGTGGTACCCCTCAAAGATTAATTCAACAAGTGGTTGTTAAGGTCATGCAGGCCTCCATCCACAAAGTAGGGTTCTTGGACGTTTCGATATTATTATTTGCTAACAAATTTTTGCTAAAAATGAAAAGCACAATTAACTTTTGTAAGAAACATAGACATTGTTTGCATGCCTAGTAAGCATGTGCCTAGTAGGATGTGACTTTATTTTATTTTTGAACCATTAGCAATTTGAGCCATACATAGCAAATAGCCTATTGGTAAACTATTCATATAATATGATCTTATCGTGTTTAATATATGTCATTATAATGTTTATATTTCAAGTGGTAACGTCCAATGTTAAAGGCCCATGTCTTATCATCGTGATAATCCTCACTTTTTTCCTCAAAGGCCACCTTAAACTCTATCTCAATCGAGCCTACTTGATTACAAGAGCTCCTTGTAAACTGCATAATGGATACTACTACAGTTCAAATTCATTAGGGAATTATTGATGGCAAAAAGAATGGTAACGTAAAGAATGGGTGTGTTGACTTGAAGCAACTTAAATAGAGATACATACAGATTGATGGATGATTTTTTAGTCATCAATAAAACACTTAGAATGGTAACATAAAGAATGGGTGTGTTGACATGTAGTAACTTAAATAGACATGCATACAAATTGATGGATGATTTTTTAGTCATCTATAAAAACATTTATTTGTTTCAGTTGTTGTATCATAGATGGGCACAACCACCAAAAAAAAATGTAAAGATTTAATTTGCATATGTTGTTCATAGTATACATGATTGAATTTTTAAAGCTTTGATAAGGAAGCATCTGAATAAGAGTTTTCTTGTAACGCACCTAAAAATTATAATATTTAGTTATTAATATATTTATTTGTAAGGATATTAATTTAAGTTATCTTTTTAACATATGTGTAACTTAAAGACAAAACACACATATATTTGTGATATTAAAAAAAACAATTGGCTTTGTAATTTGAATAAATATATTATAATTTAAGTATTATAAAATATAATTTTACTATAAAATATAATGTTAAATTATTATTTTAATCGTTTAATTATATGATGGGAAGCATTTGTACATGATTAATCAACTTAAAGGTTATAGTGGTTAATTAAGTAGTATATGTATTATTAAAATTTAATATTTAAAAGAATGTAAATTGTCATATATATAGATTTTTTGATGGAATGGATTATATCTATAGGATCCATTTGTTACTTCAAACAACCCACTTTAACCAAGCTCCTATTATTAAGTCATCTAGTCTTTTATTTCCGTCATCCATGTTTCTAACTGATGGGTTTGGTAGAGTTTCGGGTGCTTTTACAGGAACAAAAAGAGTTGTGTGTGGAAGGAAACTTATTGTGTTTCTTAGAGCCATAGGGATCCTCAAAGGGCCTGCATACTTCGAAGAACCATTTCATACACACTGTTTACATTCATAATAAGGATTCAGCGCCAAGATATAGTCAACGATCTTCGTCGTAGAACCCGGCTGCAAGTTTTCCCGCTCTAACTGAGAAAATTCAAAAGTAGGCAACTTCATATTTTTCACATCTAGAAGAAAATTATGAACATTGTCAAAATATTGGTAGGAATATAAAGACCCTCCTTCGAGAGGATGTGATGAAACATGATTTGTAACGACCTTGGACACTGCTCCCGGTCGAACCTTGTTGAGAAGGTTACATAAAATGATCCCATTTCTCAAGCAAATACTAAACTTCTCCTCGGATATCGGAGGCTCACATGGTATAGGGGAGGGATGCCATTAAGTGAGCATTTTTTTTTCCGGTAGTGGTGCAGCTTAATTCTCCATGTTCCCGAGCTTGTTTTTCCTCCAAATTTTTATCACATATACTTTGTCGTGTTCTCTATCTAACCATATTGGTCTTGAGGTGTGACGAATCCAAAATGATGCCATGTCAGCCACAAAGTTCCAAGTTGTCTAGTCTTAGTGTGCCTTAGTGTATTTTTGATTAGGACCAATGCTTGAACATTGATGTGACTTAAAGTAGATGTGACTTAAAATGATTTTCCAATTTCAAATATTCATTTTATTTCAAAATGTAGTTCAATTTTTTTTTATAAATAATTTTAAAAACGTGAAAATATTGAGAATTACTTGTACATAAAGTGCTTTGATGAACCACTTATAGTAGATAGTTTTTTCAAAACTAAGGTCAACCAACACCATTACTATTTCCACTACTGATCACCCTATCTCAACTACTAGTCTTCCTACTCCACCACTAGCTCCTCTCCCCTATTCAAATACCCAACCATGCTCTTTACCCATGTTGTAGCTTCAAACCTTCTATTGGATGCTTTCGTTGCTTTTAGTGAAGCCACTCGACCATCATCACATAGGCTGATCTTAGAATTCGATTTGCTGCCTTGTATAGACATCTTTTATTTCTTAATAAATATCAACCGAAAACTAAAAAACCACAACCGTAAGACAATGGGGCGGTTTGGACTTGTCTGCAAACTAAATCAGTGGTGTAACTGCAGCACGTGGGTATGCACCACTTCTTACAAATACAACAGCAAATCAAAATTTAACTCTTAAACTCTCCTTCTCTTCTTAATTTTCTAAATGGACGATGCTCCATAAGTCTTGTTTTCGAAATGGGTATTAACTAAGAGGTGAACTCGATGCGGCAAGACGTATATATATATATATATATATATATTCCCTGTCAACGTTATTTTCTTAAAATATCTCGTCGACCAACCTTGTTGTGTTTTAATATCCCATATAGTATTGATTCCCTCGTGGTGGTTGGCGTAGTTATGCAAAATACTTGTATTATTATCGTTTTCATTGTTCCAAATCCCTTTGTTTTTAAAGATTCCATGAGAATTCTACCCTATTCTTAGTGAAATGTATTCATGGAGATGTTCTAAGAAGAAATGAGTCCTCTTGGAAATGTATTCATGGAGGTGTTTTAAGAAGAAATGAGTCCTCTTTCCAAGAGCCTATTCTTTTAAAGAATACTTCAAAAGTAAATCATGTCTCCTTTGTATCCTAAAACTCATTGACCATTAGCTAATTTTATTGTTGATATTTTGTAAGGTATTTCAGAGTTGAAGGTGAGGTTTTTGTTGATTAAATATGAGATAATCAAACATTACTTAGAATATGCTTTTGATCTCTATATTTAATAGAAAATGGAAAAATTCTACACATGTTTTAAAATAGCATACTAATTAATGGTACTTGAATCATTAATGCTAAATCTTTTCTTAGTAGTTACTTCTTTGTCATTTTTAACAATTCAAAAGAGTAAAAAAATATTGAGGAAAGATGACCAAGTTATGAGATAACATTGGTCTTTTCCTAAACTAGTTATATGAGGAATTCTCAAATACGACATCCTCTTCCAAACTTGGGTGTGGTAGCTCTTTTGAGATCTGGAATTCATTGGGTCAGTTGTGAGGCCTTGTCTTTGAGAAAATGTTTTCACCAATTTCCTTATTTTCCTTGAACTGAGAACTGTTGTTTCCTCCTAACGCCAATTTACTTCCAATTTGACTAGCCATCAATTCGAACCTTGCATTATCTACCTTCTCATGTCCTCAAAAAATGGTTTCATGAATTTCCTAAACTCCTCTTTCTCCTCCATCTCTGAGGTTCCTTTCTCATCCTTAGTCATAGTTTCAATAGAGTGAACTTCTTCTCCTGCTTCTGCCTCTTCACCAAAGGTACTTTCGGTTTTGGTTTATAAGGGTGGGGGGTGACTTCTTGAATTCATAAACGATCAACCAAATCAGGTGCTATGATCATGCTCTTGTACCACTATAATATCCCTCCAAAGAAAAGTACTTGGATTCACTTGTTTTGACTCTAGGGTTGTTGTTTACAACTGGTTCCAAACACCTCCAAATGCTTTCAAATTTGGGGATGAAGGTATTGATGTGGAATAGGACACATTAACACATCTTTCAGACACCCAAACAATAGATATACCCATCCATGGTATTCAATTTTCAAGGAAAGAATTTTTGGGACAAGACTAGTAAATTTGAGTAGTGGAACTCCCCCCTAGGTATTCCCTTAATTCCTCTTCCAAACACTATACATCCCTCGCTAATTCTTGTTATCTTAATTAGATATGTTAAGGGACATTAATGACAACATATGTGCAGCGTTATATTTGGGTTTCGGGTTGAATAGGTATCCCAATGAACAACAACTTCTAGAGTCTAGAATTTGGGGTGAAAATGTTGGACAAAGAGTCTCGAATTTAGTTATAAACCATAATGACACTTCAGGGTTATGAAAACATAATTTGGGAAATCAAATTAAATTCATATACTGCTCATGACATGAATAAATATCTCATAAAACTTTTATATAAAAAAGGTACAACATCATCCCAAAATTACTATGAAAATGCTATGAGGAAAATGGCTTGAATTTCATCTTTGATTGGAAATATCACTTAAACTACATGGTATTTCGAGTTGTGGCTATCATGATATGAATATTACAGAGATATGCAGCAACTAACATTTCCATGAATTCGAAATAACAATCCTTCAAAAACTATATGCAACAAGAAGTGTGCTCTTCCACATTTACATGACATTGACAGAAAGATAGTAGAATAGGCATAGAGAAGAATGACAGAAGATGAACTCAAATTCAGTTGGGGTTTGAACCTGCCTCAAAACATCTCCATGAAGCTCTGTTGAGAGGTCTGAATGGCGTCTCCATCAACCAACTTCGATGGGAATCTTGCACCCTCGAAATTGGTTCTAAGGAAGAAAGGATGAACATCCACCGTGCAAGGACAAGCTATTATCTCCAATTGTATCAAATGAGAAATGATCAAAAGCTGGTCTCCTTCTTTATTCTTGTCTTTTATTAACCTCATAAGGCCTCCATAGCTCGAATTACCTCCAAGAGCATCATCCCAATTCGAATTAGGGAGAGATTCCCAAGGATGCTACTTGTCCGACACTTCCTAGCCCTCCTCTTCCATCAATTCGAATGGGGGAATCTTGGCTTCCATAACTCCCCTTGTGCGCCCTCTTGGAGGTTATTTTTATCCCTAACATGTCATATATGTCATATGTTAGCAATCAGGTCTGAACGTTGTCATAAGTGTCATAGTATCTTAATCATTGTTGTCATAGAAGTTCGAGAATCTAGCTCCAGGTGTCACAATTCTTCTAAGATGCATCTTTCTCTTAAATGGGAGTTACTCTTCCACTCTAATTCAACCCTCCTAGATTCATGACATGAATAATGCCTCTCCAACTCCCCCAATAACGTTAGACTCCACCTTGGATTCGAATAGGTGAGAATAGATGCCATGTGGCATGAAGAATCTTTCCTTGTGTGGGTCCCACACCACCTATGCGCCCTCATGGCCAAGTGCCATCTTATTTTCTTATTATAATTATTTATTAATCCTCTTTAATATATATTTGTCAATCTAATGTCCATTTGGGGTATTATATCTCCCTTATTCCAAATCTAAGTGTTTCCACCCCAACCTAGGGAACTAGTAGATTGATGGAATTTTCCCTTCATGAGATTTATTTGGATGGGGAAATTACAATCTACTCTTGAGTTTGAGCTATTAGAGTGTTTAGTCACTTGTATTCATTGATATGAATCAAAATTGACATTTACAAAAAAAACAAAACAATGTAGGTTCAATATCACTTCCACTCACAAATATTAAGCCACCCCACAAATAAACCCATATAATTTACTATTCAATCATCACTATGTCTATCCTTATGTAAGTATGTAAGGATATTGTTGCCGTCTAATAGATAAAATCCCCTATAAAACACAATAACTAGATAACCAAAACATTAATAGTGAATCAATAACAAAGATCCCATGTTGAAACTTCAATTCAGTAAGCCTAATTATAAAAATAAATTATTATATAATAAAAACATATAGTCATTTATATATAAATAATGTTTTAAGAGCATAATAAAAATTACAATCAACCAATACTACTTCACAATTAAAAATTACAATCACAATTAACATGAACCTATGATGGTTTTACTTTGCAAACACACATTTTTTAATTATTTTTATTTTATTTTTTTTATTTTTATTTTTTTGAAATTACATAAAAAAATTTAATTTTTTTTAATTTTGATTTTAGTTTTTATTTTATGGATTGACATAATTTTTATAACAAACAATTTATTCTAAAATTTTCAACTTTACAAAAATGAAATATAAATAGTATAACAAAATCAATGCATGAATCATTGAAACCAATCCACTCAAATAAATTTTTTCCATTATAAAAACACTAAAATCAATACTAATTTCATTATACCATAGCTGCAATCATTGCAGCCTAAAAGAAGCTTTCAACAATAAGATTGTTGGATAATGACCAATTTGCATAGTAAGAGCACTTCAACAAACAAATCACTAAAAACAATTACAGTTATTACAGTCCCTTCAAGGCTCGATCTTTGAGTTCTCACTGGTGTATGGAGTTCATCATTATTAAGCATAAGCTTGGATCTCTCCCCAGAATCTACCAATTTATCGTCTTATCGTCTTGAAAAACCATCCCACTGCACTTACAATTACCATTCCAATTACAGTTATTACAGTCCCTTCAAGACTCAATATACGAGTTCGCACTGGTGTATGGAGTTCATTATTCTTAAGCTTGGATCTCTGGCCAGAATCTACCAATTTATCATCTTGACAAACCATCCCACACTTACAATTACCATTCCAACTACAGTTATTTACAGTCCCTTCAAGACTCAATCTACGAGTTCGCACTGGTGTATGGAGCTGGTATGGAGATGCTTTCATATTATCTAACTGCGCTACTTCTGTTTCTTTCGTAACTGCCAACGGCTTCTCCAAACTGTCTACCTGTTCTTTAGGCTCACGAACTTCTCCACTTTCTTTATTCAAACAAGCAGCACCCATTGAATCCAGTTCAGCAAACTTAAGGGTGTTTATCGTCTCTGCATACGAATCCGGTTCAGGACTTATGTGCAGCAGGGTCTTTGCCTTGCTCCCTGAGGAAACTTCAAGCAATTGAATCAATTTGTTATTTCGATATGGCACATGGGGACTCCTTTGTGCCAATGCTGCAAGAACATCTCCTAGAGATGAAAGGGACTTGTCGATGTATTGTGCCTCCTTCAAACGATCTCCAGTTACTTCAGATTTATCCACCCTCTCACTTCCAGCAAGATCAACCAAATTATCCCCAGAAACACGATTTGTACCTTGCACATGCACAGTACTCAATCGGCTGCCGTGGTCATTCAGTGCAGTATGGCTAACAGCACGATTCTTTCGACCCAAATTCATTAAATCTAAAACATCAGATGTTGCTTTAACGGGCATCAGTATGGCGTCAGGTACATTAAATCCATTATGACCATTATTTCGAATATCTAATTTCTTTTTTGATGTTGCTTTAACGGGCATAAGTATGGCCTCCGGTACATTAAATCCATTATGACCGTTATTTCGAATATCGAATTTAATTTTTGAGGCATATGTTCCCAGCAGATCCCTCACTTGTTCGTTGTATATCAGCTCTATCATCTGAACAGAAACATCATACATCATTAAATCTTTTCTCTTTTGTGATAACTCGAAGAGGTCACTGAGTGCTCGATAGTTGACTCCCATAGACCTTTCAGAAGCACCTGTTGGACGGCTCATGGTGTGGGTCTTTCCTGATCCTGTTTGACCATATGCAAAAATGCAGACATTGTAACCATCCATTGCAGATAATCGAATCAATGGCTGCGTATCCATGTAAATATGCTTTTGTATAGCAGATGGTGCAAATACCTTATTAAAATTGGATATCCTCTGTACATCTTTGCCCATTTTGGATGTATTGACAAGGAGGGATGCATCTTCCCCAATAAATTCCACTGTACTTTGGGCGTCAGATTGACCTCCAAAATGTGGTCTGATTCTGCAGTATACCCTTATGCTTCCTTTGAGGTCTTGAAGATTATTGTAAAGGATCTTGTTTTCTTCCAGAACTCTGTGATATCCAGTAGCAGCACTGCAAATTCCTCTGATCTGGTTATTTAGCAATTCAAAATGCCTTTGCCACTCAGATGATAACACATGTAGATCCTCTCGTGCTCTATCTAATAAGTCTCTTGTGTCAGCGACTTCTTTTGTTTGTGCTTCCAAATGCATCTGACGTTTCTGAGTGGTAACCAAAGGTTTTGGATCCTGACTTTTAAAAGGTGAGCAGTAACCATTTTTCTGGTCTGGACAATCTGAAAGGAGCTGATTGTCTTGATCCTGGCTCTTCTGAATCAAGTAAAAATTATCTTCGTTATTCTCTGTAATAATCGCAATGATAAGATTCACGAGTGTTTGCGTCGAGCCATGCTGTGCAGCAGTTTGTATGGCTTCAACAAGGTTCTGGTCAACATTTTCCTTGTCACTTGTAAATTCTTCAACAACCCGCTTTAACCAAGCTCCTATTATTAAGTCATCTAGTCTTTTCTCTCCCTCATCCTTGTTTCTAACTGATGGGTTTGGCAGAGTTTCGGGTGCTTTTACAGGCACACAAGGAGTTGTGTGTTGAGGGAAACTTACTGTGTTTCTTGGAGCCATAGGGATCTTCAAAGGGCCTGCATACTTCGCAGAACCATTTACTCCACACTGTTTACCTTCATAATAAGCCTTCAGCGCCAAGATACAGTCAACGATCTTTGCCGTAGAACCCGGCTGCAAGTTTTCTTGCTCTAACTGAGAAAATTCAAAAGTAGGCAACTTCATCTTTTTCGCAGCTACAAGAAAATTCTGAACATTCTCAAAATATTGGTAGGCAGATAAAGACCCTCCTTTAGGAGCATGTGATGAAACATGATTTGCAACGACCTTGGACACTGCTCCCGGTTGAACCTTGTTGATAAGGTTACATAAAATGATCCCATTTCTCAAGCAAAGACTAAACTCCTCCTCGGATATTGGCGGCTCACATGGTATATCCAAATACCCAACCATGCTCTTTACCCAGGTTGCAGCTTCAAACCTTCTATTGGCTGCTTCCTTTGCTTTCAGTGAAGCCACTCGACCATCATCACATAGGCTGATCTTAGAATTCGATCCGCTGCCTTCTAGAGACATCTTTTATTTCTTAATAAATATCACAATGGGGGCGGTTTGGCCTTGTCTGCAAACTCAATCAGTGCTGTAACTTCAGCAGGTGGGTATGCACCGCTTCTTACAAATACAGCAGCGGATCAGAATTAAGCTCTTAAACCCTCCTCCTCTTCTTAAATTTCCAAATGGGCGATGCTCCAGAAGCCTTGTTTTCGAAATGCGTATTCGCTAAGAGGTGAATTCGATATATATATATATCCTGCCAACGTTATTTCCTGAAAAGATCTGGCCGACCAGCCGTGTTGTGTTTGAATATCCAATATAGTATTGATTCCCATGCTGTGATTGGCGGAGTTATGCAAAACCCTAGTATTATTATCGTTTTTTAAATGGCTTTGTTTTTAAAGGTTTCATGAGAATTCTATCCTAATAATCTTGGTGAAATGTCTTCGTGGAGGTGTTCTAAGAAGAAATGAGTCGTCCTTCCAAGCGCTTATTCTTTTAAAGAATAATTCCAAAGTAAATCATGTCTCCTTTGTATCCCTTCTACCATGAGCGAATTTTATTGCTGATATTTTGTAAGGGATTTGAGACTTGAAGGTGAGGTTTTGGTTGCTTAAATAGGAGATAATCAAACATTATTTAGAATATGTTTTTGATATTTAGATTTAATAGACAATGGAAAAATTAGATACACATGTTTTAAAATAGCATACTAATTAATGGTACAATCATTAATGTTAAATCTTTTCTTAGTAGTTATTTGTTTGTCATTTTTAACAATTCAAAAGAATAAAAAATTATTGAGGAAAGATGACTAGGTTATGAGATAACATTGGTCTTTTCCTCAAACTAGTTATATGAAAAAATTCTCAAATCCGACATCCTCTACCCCTATAAGGAAAAACAATTAAAATAAACTCAAAGGATGCAGATTATTAAAAACAATCCACCAAAGGTATGTTAAAAAAAATCATATAAAATAAACTCAAAGGATGTAAATTAATGAATAGACATTTTGAAAAAAAGATATAGAGATATCCACAACTACAACATCTATTGAAATGTCCAACCTTCCATTTTGGGGTTTTGATGTGGATATAGAATCATTGTCTTCCACTTTTATACATGTAGTTAGGATGAAAACCTCATGTGAGATAAAAAGGCATCATTAATTCTACATTTTGGACCGAGAAATTGATATAGTGTTTCCATTTAGTTCAAAAGATGCAAAGGTGTTTAAGGTCAATAGAATATCTTGAGTTGGAGCCTAGGACGCTCAAATAGCAAGATGTGTGTGTGTGTGTGTGTGTGTGTGTGTGTGTCTCATGTCAATGTTATTTCCTTAAAAGATCTCATCGATGAGCCATCTTGTGTTTGAATATCCCATATAGTATTGAATCCCTTGCGGTTGTTGGCGTAGTTATGCAAAATCTTGGTATTATTATAATTTTCATTGTTTCAATTTGTTTTTTTATAAGTTTCCATAAGAATTATACCCTATTCTTGGTGAAATGTCTTCATGGATGTGTTCTAATAATAAGTGAGTCCTCTTACCCAACTGCATGTTCCTTTTAAAGAATAATTCCAAAGTAAATCATGTCTCCTTTGTATCCTAAAACTCCTCATCCGTGAGCTAATTTTATTGTTGATATTTTGTATGTTATTTAGGAGTTTAAGGTGAGGCTTTTGTTGCTTAAATATGAGATAATCAAACATAGATTTAATAGACAATGAAAAAATTCTACATATTTTTTAAAATAACATACTAAATAATGGTAGAAATCATTAACGCTAAACCTTTTCTTAGTAGTTTATTCTTTGTCATTTTCTTCAACCATTGCTGTGGTAGTTCAATCCAACTAAAGTGTATCTCTCTACATCCTAGTTAGGTGAGGTTTCCATTTCTCATTGTCTACTTGTGACACACATCAAAACACAGAGAAAGATAAACATAATATTCTGAAAGGCCTTTTTTTTTAAATTACTCCAATTAATTTAGTTATTTCAAATAAGATTGTCACCTTTAACAAAAAAAAATGTGTCCCAACTCTTACATTATGAGAAAATGGCTAGAAAAAAAATCATGTAGAGAGATCCACAACTACAACATCGATTGGAGTGTCCAGCCCTCCGTTTGAGGGTTTTTATGTGGATATAAACTTAATGTCGTCCACTTTTCTACATGTAGATCGAAAACCCTCGAGTGAGATAAAAAGGCTTCATGAATTCTACATTTTGGACTTGAAAGTGGATATAGTGTCTCTATCTAGTTCAAAATATGCAAGGAGTCCGAAGTAAATAGAATATCCACCAATTTTTAACCCATTAGTTGAATGGATAGAACCCAATAAGAAATATGGAAATAAGAAGGAATGTGATCCGCACGCGTCTAGGAAGCACATGGGGGAAACTATTCGACTAAATGAGTCGGCTCTATTATGGCGAAAGTATAATAAGAATAAGCAAAGCAGGATTACACTACACTGATAAACACATACACACAGACAATATGCAAGAATGTGAACTGTTATCTCTATTACTAAAAACCAAATAGATAAGATCATGGCATTAAGATGTATGTTACAATACTATATATGCTTATATAAAGAGTGCTGAGATTCTTGGGTGCCTTCCCATTACGTTAAGTTACAAAATATGTTAGAATGGTTTTCGGAAGTTCAACCGTTACAATCAATTGGAATATAGAGAGACAATCTGTCGAAGTTCGACAGTCGCAAGTTGCAAGTCGATGCTGCACAAGTTGACATCATGAAAATGTTGAGGTCACTGAACTTGTCAAAGCCTGTTGAGTTTGTCGAATTCAGAACTTGTCGAAGTTGTGTCAACATTGATGACTTGTCACAATCGATGTTAGCATTCGACAACAATGCCAACTATGATATGGATCAAACCTCCTTCCTTAAGAAACAATGGTCCCCACTGTTTGCTTGTGAAGCTAAGGAAACTTGTCAGTTAGTTCAGTAGCAAAGTAGAATTTTCCTTGTGTTGGGATCTGTCTGGTTTTAGCAACCTGAAACAAGGGAATTGTTTTCGTCCTTGTATGGTGTACTCGTTGTCCCACAATGGTGTCACAAGGAAGAGGATCCTGAACATTTGGATGGATGTCGTCGGGTTCTATTCTCTACAAGTCGTTATGTTCCAACAGTGGTGCATGGTATGGTCGAAGTAGATCCACATTAAAGACTCCCAAGCATGTGGGAATGTCGAGCTGGAAAGTGTTTTCACCAATCTACTAAATAATGCTGTATGGACCATATCGCAAAGGATTGAGCTTCTTGTATGGGCCAGTGAAACATTCCTTTCGAAGATGTAACCAGACCTTATTCCCAATTTGGAATGAATGAGGGATATGATGCTTATCATGTTGTGCCTTAGCTTTCACGTTTGCTCGTTGCAACATTTCCTGTGCTTGTCATTGGATGTCCCAAATCTGTTCTCGAAACTTCAATGCTTTGTCAACTTACCGCTGGTTGTAGTCAGTGTCGCTGGACTGTGTCGAGGAGCTAATCAAGTCGATAAGTGCAAAGGGTTGAATCTGTAACAGATCTCAAATGGACTCTTTCCCGTAGAGATGTGCTGAGCACGATTGTAGTTGTTTTGTATGTATGGAATACTTCCATCCCATGTTCGCCGATGCTTGTGGTTTTACATGTGAAGCAGTTGTACAACCAAGCGATTCACAACTTTTGTTTGTCCATCTGTCTAAGGATGGAAAGATGTCGACAATGAGATTCTTGTATCTAGATGCTGCCAAAGAGTCTTCTAAAAGAAGTTGACGAATCTGGCATCTCGGTCGAAAATAATGGTTGTCAGTAAACCAAAGTGTTTCCAGACATGTGCGAACAAGATTTGAGTGGTTTGTTGTGCTGTCGTCGTCTTCTTGCATGGAATGAGAATGACCATATTGAAAAATCTATTGACTACTACTAAGATCGCATCATGTTGATGTTTGGTAGTGGGATATCCCGTCAAGTAGTCCATAGAAATAGATTCTGTAACATCCCAAAATTTCATAAAAATTTAAAAAATTTAATAACAACAATAATAGCTTAATTTACGATAATTTATAATTGCGGAAAATAATAATTGCTAAAAGTAACAATGTTAAATAAACAGCTGTTTGTACTAATCACAATTAAATTTCTGATATAACTACTGCGACAACGATGACTTAATTACATTCGTAACAACTAACATTAAGATAATTAAATGCATTATTAGATCAGACTTTTGATGCAACGGTTTTAAATGCAATGAGAAGTATGATTGATGTAATAATGAAATGCCAGGTTAGAAATATGATATCATACTTTTTCTTTGATATGATAATGACAGTTTGCTTCTTTGTTTCCCAAGGGAGTCCTATGAGGGACCCCGGAGCTTACTTAGCTGTAACGCTAAAGCATTAGACCTGTTCTATGTGCAGACGACAGCTAAGGAGTTTCATGATTGCAATAAATTCCAGTTCGTGTGAACCCAATTTCGTCATTTTGAATTAAAAATAGAATAAATAGAGACTACTGCAAATTTTAAAAGTATACAGGTACGATTCACATACTTGCACTTCTGCTTTCCAAAGTTCGTCTTGTATCTAAGTGAAATCAACTCAAGTTAGCTTGTTTGAGTAGGCATTTAAATAGCAGCATCGTTACCGTAGTCGTCATTATACTTGTTGGTTCTGTCATCGTCATTGTCATAATGATATTTGTCTTATTAACGTCAATCAAGGTAGTACCAAAATGATGTATCTTCGTATACTTTTTGGTATCTCTTAGTACCTATCTATCACTACTACTATTTAATTCTTTTTCTTTTTAGGAAACAATATAATTCTTTTCATACTATTTAGACATAGCATAACCCTTGAAATAGAAACAATTAACTTATATATATAAATATAAACATAAATAAAACAAACCATAACATATTATGGCGCAAAACAAACTTGACTATATAATGTCGATCTATTGATAAAACATTATCTATTAGATGCATTGTGATTATATATTGTAAGACTCTATAAAAATCAACAATATAAATCAATGAAACTTATATTCTAAAGAACGAAGTACACACAATGCAAATATTAATTCAAAGTATTTCATAAGGTGTTTATCATATCGATGAATTGTGCCAACTGACATGCAATTAATTTGATTGCTGACAGGTTGCTGGTTCATTAAAATGGCGCATCCCTCAAGCTTGACGTGGAGATCAAGACTCGATCCTGTATTAAATAACTGGTACAATACACGACTGACTTGGATTGTCCAATGTTTTGCGTAAAACAAGGTTATTGTAATATCTCTCGGGTTCATCGCTGTGAAATGTCGAAATGCCTTCTAATTGATCGTTGTTTGCTTGCTTCATAAGCCATGTGGCAATGTCTATTGGTATTGGGGAGTGGGCATTAAAGTCTATATGGGACAGGTCATTGAATCAATTAAGTTGTCATTTGTCTCGAGCTGTAATAGAGATCATGCATTGATCTTTCATTAAAAAGTTGGCGCCATTTCCCTGCCGAGTAGGATTTCCCACATTCCACGTAGATGTAATTTTCTCCTTGCTTGCTATTGTGAAAGAATATTGCACCCTTGCACTAGTTGTTACTTACTTAAGTGTTTTCCATGGTGGCAATGTCAACCTGTAATGTAGGTCGGGCATTAAATGTTGACGTCATTTATTTCAATGTTGCAATCGCTGGCAAGATGGTAACTGTCGATGGTGATGGAGATGGGTTGTTGGATGATAACCCTAACATTTAACGTGTGTTTGGTTTTTGAACTGGAAAAGTTATTTCATAGTGCTATTGTTTCGGTTGGGGGGTGGCCGATAGGCTGTTGAATTTTTCATAGAAGTTTGAGTGAAGGGTTTCGACCCCAATACCGATGAACCAGGTGAAGTTGCAGGTCTTAAACCTCTGCAATGGCGTTTTAGCTGGGATTTAAACTCCCTGGTTCAAAGTGTTAAGTGTTAGGGTTTCCAAGTTCTTTATTTATGTGATAAGAGAGATATGCCTTCCTACAGTGTGACAGAGTTCTCTCGTCAAGAGTAAAATGGTAACTCTTCGTCTAACTGGTAAATGCCAAGACTCGGCCACTGTGAAGAAGGTAAGCAATCTTCTGGAGAAGAATGTTTCTTTTAACTGCGTTTAGGTTTGTTTTTTATTTGTTTTAAAATGTAATAAGTAACTGACTTCGAGATATCATTGTTTGGTGCAGGGTTTTTAAGAAGGTTTGTCGAGGGTTTAGCGAAAGGGAAATCTCATGCTCTTACACCGGTAAGCTTTGGGTGTTCCATACCCTCGTAGTGCTCCTTGTCTTTGAATGCAAAGTTCCAAGAGATGAAAAATGATCTGCCCAGTCCTGACGAAGCTCTATCATTGATGATGGTTAAAGAACTTCGAAGCATGTTTGTAATCTATAGTTGTGACTCTCGTTCCCTTACCAGATACTTGGTTTCTTAAACTTGAAATAAGGGTGTGTCGACTGGAGTTGTAGTTGTTGGTGAAAAGAGTTTGAACTCTGTTACTGTCGATTTTCTTTTGGGAACAATCCCTGTAGGTTTTTATTTGCAAACATATTTAAAATGCTTGTTGTCGGCTTCGTTTTTGAAGTTGTCCCTTGGTAATAGTTTAAGATCTGTGAGAAACGACTTATTTTCATGTTCATTTGTGACAGTAGGAAAAAGAGTTGAGGGCTCGATCTCTGTGTAAAGATAATATTCCTTTTGGTAATACAATGTATGCTAAAACATTTGTATAGATATCTGGGTTGTTTGTCTGGATACTGTAAATTGATGTCGTAATTTCTTGTTTGGTAATGTTGATAATAAAAACCAAGTCGAAAAGAGTTTTACCTTCGTTTGCAAAGAAATTAATAGGGCCAAACCCTAATTCATACTTCTGTTTGGAAAAGAAAATTTAGACAAGACATAAAATGTCGAATAGGGTTCGATCCACAGTTTGTGTAAAATGTAATGTTTTCTACTGAAATACGATGATAGAGGAAGACTGGACTTAACTAGGTTTTTGAAATTGAGCTAAACAAAATGCAATTATAGTTTGCAGATCCAAAAATGAAAATCACCCTAATGCTTATGATAAAAATAGAAATCAATGTATATGTACAGTGTAGAAAATGTAAAACTATCAATTTCAGATTCTATTCAACAATTCATTTCTTATAAACGTAGTAATGTTTAAAAATGAATTCAATATCAACATTATATGTATGAAATAAATACAATGAAACAGTGTATGAGTGAAATGTACGAAGTATGAAATCTATCTGAACAACTATTGTTTCCAGCTTGATGAAATGAATGTAATTTCTATTATATTTCTGCAGTCTTAAAATAACATGCAGAATGTAATTTTATCTACTTCCTATATACATAATAATGTTAAATGTATTACAAGCTGATTGTACAGGAATTATATATTGATTGTTTATCATATAACTGAAGAAACATTATATATACTAACTATTATACAGAACCTTCTACAATTATTTAACTTAGGAATAGAAAACTGATACATATATGATTACTATCTATCTATCGAATTCAATGGAAAATTTTGCCTATCTTCTAATCTATTTTAATTTGCATATCTCTACTAGAGTACGATGCTCCCAAACGGCATGTGGAAAAATGGGGATATTGGTTTATCAATTTAACTTTAAACTTAAACATTTCTATAATTAGCTCTTTTTCGAAAGCAAATAAACAGAAAAATACTAGATAAACATAACAGAATTATTTACTGAAAATAAGTTAGGAAATCTTTAAGAACCTGAGAAATTTTGTAGGGCAACAAATAGCCCAAGAAGACTATTCCACCCAACCAAATTCCTGAAAACAGTCAAGTACTGTCTTAGGACCCCCGAGCCTATTCACTAAACCACCAGGAGGAAGAAACTTCAGGAATTAGGACTTCTTCTTGATCTAGTAGTAATCTTCTAAATCTTCAATAGGTAGCAGTCCAAAAGACTTGCTCCTACAACTCTGTTTCTCCTCAATAATATGAAAAACTCAGTTTTCAATCACCACTAACCTCCTTTATTCGAATCTCTCTTGAAATCACCTGATTCACAAGAGGAAAATATTCTGCATAAATATTGATTAAGGGCTGCCTGCCCAATTCGAATTTGCCATTATAGGATGCCTAGGCCTTTTCAGATGTTACTAGGTCATTAAATGAGCTTCCTGCTCACTCCCTCCACCTGGGGGATAATGCCCTATTTTAGGGGAAGTTGTCCCATAACCAACAGTTAGTGGTGTGATGTAACTGCTGCCATGTGTCCCATACCTTCCAACAGCTTCCATTCCTCCTAGTGGGTCAGTGAACACTCATTCAACAGTCCTCTTGGGTGTTTGTCTCCTAATTAATTTATTTAAATAATAATATTCAGTAATTACATTCATCCATGATCAAAACTGATCATAATTACAATACTTGTAATTAAATTTAACATAAAGTATTTTTGCAAATAAATAATAATGTTCAGAAATTTGGGTAGGTGACATACACCCCCCCTTAAGTCTCAACATCGTCCTCGATGTTGGTTAATCACTCCTTGAGTGTTCCTAAAACAAAGTTGGGTATGCTTCCCGCATACTACTCTCCAACTCCCAGGTTGCCTCTTCTGGGATAAGGTGCTTCCATTGCACCTTCACTTGCCCAATGCTGCGATTCCGAAGAATAGTTTCCCTCCTTCTGAGGATAAAATCCAGTTCCACCGAAAAATCTCCGTCTTGTCCCACCTGTACATCATTCCAATTTACAACATGAGTAGTATCGTGCACATATTTATTTAAAAACGATATATGAAAAACATTATGTATTTTCAAGTTAGGTGGAAAAGCCAGTTGCTATGCCACTGCCCCAACCTTAGATAATATTTCAAAAGGACCACAAAACCTGGGTGCCAACTTGGCACAGCTCCCCAATTTTAGTGAACTCTTTTTCGGTCTTACCTTGAGAAACACATGTTCACCCACCTGGAACTCTTTATGAGTTCTTTTCGAATCTGTCTGACTTTTTTGCCTAAGTTGGGAAATTTTTAAATGTCCTTGCACCTATTTCACAATTAGTTCTAACTCCTGCAATAATTCAGGTCTTAAAACAACTCTATTTACTGGATCATTCCATGAAACGGGTGTATTACATTTCCTACCATAAAGAATTTCAAAAGGACTAAGTCTCGCTGAAGCATGATAATGATTATTATAAGCAAATTCTGCTAAGTGCGGATAATCTTCCCACTCACCAGGTTGATCCTTAACATACATTCTTAATAAATCTTCTAACACTTGATTTACCCTTTCTGTCTGCCCATCAGTTTGAGGGTGAAAGTTGTACTGAAATTTAAAGTTGTCTTCAATCCCTTAAATAGTGACCTCCAGACGTTTCCTATAAACTTCAAGTCACGATCTAAAATTATTACTTTCGGTATTCCATGAAGTCTAAAAATCTGTTTCATAAAAATTTCTGCAATATATGGGGCTTTATGCATGGTCTTAACTGGTATGAAGTGTGCTGCCTTGCTGAGTTTGTCCACCACCACTATGATAGAATCATGTTGTTTCTAATTTTTAGGTAATCCAGTAATGAAATCTATGCTAATCACTTCCCATTTCCAGCTTGGTATTGGTAATGGTTGCAACAATCCAGCAGGATGTTGGTGTTCAACCTTCACCTTTTGACAGTCCAAGCATTTTGTGATGTATTCTGCTACTTCATCTTTCATTCCGGGCCAATAATATTCTTTTCTCAGCATAGTGATGGTCTTTTGATATCCTGCATGACCAAAATAGTGACTTTTATGCATTTCATTTAATATTAGAAATTTTATTTATGGTATATCTGGTACATACAATCTGTTTTTATACAGTAATAGACCATTTTCCTTAATTCTAAAATCTGTCATACAATTTTCAGAACTGTTATTGGCTGTCTTTTCCTTCATTTTTCTGTATTTTTCATCTATTTCACTTTTTCCAGAATCTGATTTTCCAAACCAGTTGAATAATTACTAATTGCTGAAATGAAATTTAGTTTTGCCTTGCGACTCAAGGCATCTGCAACTTTGTTCTCCTTTCCTTTAATATGCTGAATTTTGAAATCATACTCACTTAAGAACGTCAACCATCTAGCTTGTCTAGCATTCAGGTTTGTCTGATCCAATAAATATTTCAGACCCATGTTATCGGTTAATAATTGAAAGTTTCTGCCAATAAGGTGATGACGCCACATTTTTAAGGCATGAATAACTACTAATAACTCTAAATCATAAGTAGAGTAATTTGTTTCACGTACTTTCAGCTTTCTAGATTCATATACTATCGCATGCCCTTCCTGTGTCAAGACTCCACCGATTCCATCATTGCATGCATCTGTACAAACTACAAAATCCTTGTTGGGGTCAACTATCTTCAAGATAGGTGCAGTCGTCAATAGTTCTTTTAATTTCTTAAAACTCTCAGCACATTTCTGATCCCAAACAAATTTCTTCCCTTTCTTCTGCAAGGAAGTTATGGGGTTGGCAATTTTTGAAAAATTCTCTATAAACTTTCTGTAATACCTAGTAATGCCCATAAATGATCTTACATCCAACACATCTTTAGGAACCGGCCAGTCATTAATGGCCCTTATCTTGTCGAGGTCAACCGAGATTCCTTCTACTGAAATTATGTGTCCTAGATACTGAATTTTGTCTTTGTGGAAGTCACACTTACTAAATTTAGCATACAATTGATGATCTCTTAATACTTGTAAGATAATCCATAAATGTTCATCATGCTCTTCTTGCTTTTTTAGTACACTAAAATATCATCTATAAACACAACAGCAAACTTGTCTAAGTACTTGTACAAAATATTATTCATCAAACACATAAATACAGCCAGGGCATTAGTCAAGCCAAACGGCATGACTACGAACTTGTAATGTCCATACCGAGTTCGGAAATCTATTTTGAAAATATCTTCATCCTTAACCCTTACTTGATGATACCCTGATCTTAGATCAATCTTTGAAAATACTATTGCTCCATGCAGCTGATCAAATAGATCATCTATGTGGGGCAATGGGTATCTATTCTTGATTGTCATCTTATTGAGCTGGCGATAATCTATGCACAGTCTTAATGTTCCATCTTTCTTCTTAACGAAGATGACAGGTACTCCCCAAGGAGACACACTTGGTCTAATATACTTCTTGTCAATAAGTTCCTTCAGCTGAGATTTTAATTCGTTTAACTCCAGTATATTCATTCTATATGGAACTTTTGAATTTGGTACTACTCCTGGTATCAACTCTATGGTAAAATCTAAATCTCTTTTGGGTGGTAATCCTGGAATCTCCTCAGGAAATACATCTGTAAAATCCCTTAGGACAGGTATGTCTTCTAACTTCAGTTTGTCCTCTTTATCCAAAAACTCATCATTTACTACATTTACTGCAAACATTTGGCATCCCTTCCTAACTGCCCTCTTAACTTGCATGGCTAAAATCTGTCTAAGGGTTACCTTCCTTGGAATGCCTTTTATTTCTACAATTTTCCCTTCATCATTTAAGCATGTAAAACTTTTTCCATAACAGTCTAGGATGACATGATGAGCTTCTAACTAGTCCATCCCAACTATAATATCATACGAACCTAAAGGTAAAATATTCAACTTGATTTGTTCTTGAAAATGATTCATGGATAAAACACAGTTCTCTATAAAATTTGAAACTTTCCTCTTTTTTCCAGTTGCTAGTCTAACTAGCCATGATTTACTCAACTTTTCAGTTTTCAGTTTAAGACTCTCCACAACATCTGGTGACATATAACTTAAACTAGCACCTGGGTCAATTAAAACAATAACAGGATGGTCATGTATCATACCTTCAATCTCTACCATGGAGATTTGATGATCTGCTTGCTTGTTGTCAAGTGCTGCATTAATTCTCGGCATCACCCTTGCTACATCTCCAACAGTAGGTTTAGTCTGTATAGAATTGATGTTGTTTATTTTTTGCTTCCTTAAAGGACATTCTGATGCGTAATGGGGGCCTTGACATTCAAAACATTTAATATGTGTCTTTGGCTCACTGGTCTTGGCAGTATTAGATGCATTTCTGGGTGCTGTAGAATTCTGCTGTGAATTATTTCTGGAATTATTCCCTTGGGAATTTCGATTCTGAAAATTCTTCCTTTGGAATCCGGAATTTCTACTGAATCTGAAATTTTTCTTCTTCTGTTCAAAATTTTTAGGCTTATGATTTTTCCAATTAGACATACCCTCTCTCTTATGATTTGTGTCATAACAGAAAACTTCCTTCCTCATAGCCTCCTCTAATGTTTTAGGACTGTCATACTCAATTTTGTCTTTAATGCTAAATGGTAAACAGCTCAAGTACCTTTGAATTTTTGGTTTCTCTTCTATGAGGTATGGTACATATCTCAGTAAGTTCAGAAACTTACTGTTTATTTCCTTCATATTCATACCTCCCAACTTCAAATCGTAGAATTCTTTAGATTTTTCTTCGTAGTACTGCTCAGATAGATACTTCTTTTTGAAATATCGTTTAAAAACACTCCAGCTTACATCTTTATCTTTGATGCCCTTTACCCTTTTGATGTCTTGCCACCAGATATCTGCTTTTCCAGTCAAGTTATATATAGCCATCTTTGCTTTTAAGAACTCTGAATAGTTGTAGATCTGGAAGTATTTCTTCATCCCTGACAGCCAAGCTTTGGGTGTCTCACCTTTCTCAGTTTCTCCATTGAAAGTTGGAGGTCTTATCTTCTTGAATTCTCCAGAAATCTGCTCATATTCTTTATGATTTTTCCTTCTTGGTTTGGAATCTTCTTCACTAGTGTAGTTACGTTTCCTCTTGCATTCTGCAATGGCATCTCCAGATGAGGTTGAGCTATCTTTTACTTCAATGATTTTCATGTTCTGATTTTTATCATTGTGAGGCATATCCTCAACTTTGGAAACATCTTCATTGTTTCTTTCTGGTTCCTCCATTTGGCTGTGTTCAAACAGCACTTGATTGAGTTGTTCTTGAGCTTGCAGAATCCTTTCATTATCTTGTTTAACAGATTTCATTTCTGCTTTTAATTCTTGGAAAGCATGCAACAGTTCTGACGAACCGTTATTTAATTCTCCGTGACCTTCCTCTACATAGTGTTGTCCCGAACTGTGACTGTTTGGCTGAAATCTGACACTTAAACGTTTAGTTGAGTTCTCCATACCTGTAACTGAAAATAAATTTCTGATAACATAATAATAAAATTTTCAAGTTAGTATAATTTTCTGCTGTATATAAAAATTTCTACTGCGTGTTTTGGACCTCATTCAGGATAGAGTTTGAATCTGTGCTCTGATACCACATGTAACATACCAAAATTTCATAAAAAATTAAAATTTTTAATAACGGCAATAATAGCTTAATTTACGATAATTTATAATTGCGGAAAATAATAATTGCTAAAAGTAACAATGTTAACTAAACAGTTGTTTGTACTAATCACAATTAAACTTCTGATATAAATAATGCAACAGTGACGACTTAATTACATTCGTAACAACTAACATTAAGATAATTAAATGCATTATTAGATCAAACTTTTGATGCGACAGTTTTAAATGCAATGAGAAGTATGATTGATGTAATAATGAAATGCCAGGTTAGAAATATGATATGATACTTTTTCTTTGAGATGATAATGATAGTTTGCTTCTTTGTTGCCCAAGGGAGTCCTATGAGGGACCCCGAAGCTTACTTAGTTGTAACGTTAAAGCATTAGACCTATTCTATGTGCAGACGACAGGTAAGGAGTTTCATGATTGTAATAAATTCCAGTTCGTGTGAACCCAATTTCATTATTTTGAATTAAAAATAGAATAAATAGAGACTACTGCAAATTTTAAAAGTACATAGGTACGATTCACATACTTGCACTTCTGCTTTCCAAAGTTCGTCTTGTATCTGAGTGAAATCAACTCAAGTTAGCTTGTTTGAGTAGGCATTTAAATAGCAGCATCGTTACCGTAGTCGTCATTATACTTGTTGGTTATGTCATCATCATTGTCATAATGATATTTGTCTTATTAACGTCAATCAAGGTAGTACCAAAATGATGTATCTTCATATACTTTTCGGTATCTCTTAGTACCTATCTATCACTATTACTATTTAATTCTTTTTCGTTTTAGGAAACAATATAATTCTTTTTATACTATTTAGACATAGCATAATCCTTGAAATAGCAACAATTAACTTATATATATAAATATAAACATAAATAAAACAAACCATAACATATTATGGCGCAAAACAAACTTGACTATATAATGTCGATCTATTGATAAAACATTATCTATTAGATGCATTGTGATCATATATTGTAAGACTATATAAAAATCAACAATATAAATCAACGAAACTTATATTCTAAAGAACGAAGTACACACAATGCAAATATTAAGTCAAAGTATTTCATAAGGTGTTTATCATATCGACGAATTCTTCCAACTGACATGCAATTAATTTGATTGTTGACAGGTTGCCGGTTCATTAAAATGGTGCATCCCTCAAGCTTGACGTGGAGATCAAGACTCGATCCTGTATTGAATAATTGGTACAATACATGGCTGACTTGGATTGTCCAATGTTCTACGTAAAACAAGGTTATTGTAATATCACCCGGGTTAATCGCTGTGAAATGTCGAAATGCCTTCGAATTGATCATTGTTTGCTTGCTTTGTAAGCCATGTGGCAATGTCTATTGGTATTAGGGAGTGGGCATTAAATTCTATATGGGACAGGTCGTTGAATCAATTAAGTTGTCATTTGTCTCGAGCTGTAGTGGAGATCACGCATTGATCTTTCATTAACAAGTTGGCGCCATTTCCCTGCCGAGTTGGATTTCCCACATTCCACGTAGATGTAATTTTCTCCTTGCTTGCTATTGTGAAAGAATATTGCACCCTTGCACTGGTTGTTACTGACTTAATTCTTTGCCATGGTGGCAATCTCGACCTGTAATGTAGGTCGGGCATTAAATGTTGACGTCGTTTATTTCAATGTTGCAATCGCTGGCAAGATGGTAACCGTCGATGGTGATGGAGATGGGTTGTTGGATGATAACCCTAACATTTACCGTGTGTTTGGTTTTTGAACTGGAAAAGTTGTTTCATAGTGCTATTGTTTTGATTGGGGGGTGGCCGACAGGCTGCCAAATTTTTGGTAGAAGTTTGAGTGAAGGGTTTCAACCCCAAGACCGGTGAACCAGGTGAAGTTGCAGGTCTTAAACCTCTGTAATGGCATTTTAGCTGGGATTTAAACTTCCTGGTTCAAAGTGTTAAGAGTTAGGGTTTCCAAGTTCTTTGTTTATGTGATAAGAGAGATATACCTTCCTACAGTGTGACAGAGTTCTCTCGTCAAGAGTAAAATGGTAACTCTCCGTCTAACTGGTAAATGCCAAGACTTGGCCACTGTGAAGAAGGTAAGTAATCTTCTGTAGAAGAATGTTTCTTTTAACTGTGTTTCATTTTTTTTATTTGTTTTAAAATGTAATAAGTAACTGACTTCGAGCTATTGTTGTTTGGTACAGGGTTTTTAAGAAGGTTTGTCGAGGGTTTAGCGAAAGGGAAATCTCATGCTCTTACACCGGTAAGCTTCGGGTCTTCCATACCCTCGTAGTGCTCATCATCTTTGAATGCAAAGTTCCAAGAGATGAAAAACGATCTGCCCAGTCCTGACAAAGCTCTATTGTTGATGATGGTTAAAGAACTTCGAAGAATGTTTGTAATCTATAGTTGTGACTCTCGTTCACTTACCAGATACTTGGTTTCTTAAACTAGAAATAAGGGTGTGTCGACAGGAGTTGTAGTTGTTGGTGCAAAGAGTTTGAACTCTGTTACTGTCGATTTTCTTTTGGGAACAATCCCTTTAGGTTTTTATTTGCAAACATATTTAAAATGCTTGTTGTCGGCTTCGTTTTTGAAGTTTTCCCTTGGTAATAGTTTAAGATCTGTGAGAAACAACTTGTTTTCGTGTTCGTTTGTGACAGTAGGAGAAAGAGCCGAGGGCTCGATCTCTGTGTAAAGATAATATTCCTTTTGGTAATACAATGTATGCTAAAACATTTGTTATATAGATATCTAGGTTGTTTGTCTGGATACTATAAATTGATGTCATAATTTCTTGTTTGGTAATGTTGATAAGAAAAACCAAGTCGAAAAGAGTTTTACCTTCGTTTGCAAAGAAATGAATAGGGCTAAACCCTAATTCGTACTTCTGTTTGGAAAAGAAAATTTAGACAAGACATAAAATGTCGAATAGGGTTCGATCCACAATTTGTGTAAAATGTAATGTTTTCTACTAAAATACGATGATAGAGGAAGGCTGTACTTAACTAGGTTTTTGAAATGAAGCTAAACAAAATGCACTTATAGTTTGCAGATCCAGAAATGAAAATCACCATAATGCTTATGATAAAAATAGAAATCAATGTATATGTACAGTGTAGCAAATGTAAAACTATCAATTTCAGATTCTATCCAACAATTCATTTCTTATAAACGTATTAATGTTTAAAAATGAATTCAATATCAACATTATATGTATGAAATAAATACAATGAAATAATGTGTGAGTGAAATGTATAAAGTATGAAATCTGTGTGAACAACTGTTGTTTCCAGCTTGATGAAATGAATGTAATTTCTATTCAATTTCAGCAGTCTTAAAATAACATACAGAATGTAATTTTATATACTTCCTATATACATAATAATGTTAAATGTATTACAAGCTGATTATACAAGAATTATATATTGATTGTTTATCATATAACTGAAGAAACATTATATATACTAACTATTATACAGAACCTTCTACAATTATTTAACTTAGGAACAGAAAACTTATACATATATGATTACTATCTATATATCGAATTCAATGGCAAATTTTGCCTATCTTCTAATCTATTTTAATTTGCGTATCTCTACTAGAGTACGATGCTCCCAAACAGCATGTGGAAAAATGGGGATATTGGTTTATCAATTTAACTTTAAACTTAAACATTCAAACTTAAACATTTCTAGAATTAGCTCTTTTTTGAAAGCAAATAAACAGAAAAATACTAGATAAACAGAACAGAATTATTTACTAAAAATAAGTTAGGAAATCTTTAAGAACCTAAGAAATTCTGTAGGGCAACAAACAATCGAAGAAGACTGTTCCACCCAACCAAATTCTTGAAAACAATCAAGTACTGTCTTAGGACCCCCGAGCCTATTCACTGAACCACTAGGAGGAAGAAAATTCAGGAATTAGGACTTTTTATTACTGTAGTAGTAATCTTCTAAATCTTCAATAGGTAGCAGTCCAAAAGACTTGCTCCTACAACTCTGTTTCTCCTCAATAATATGCAAAACTCAATTTTCAATCACCACTAACCTCCCTTATTCAAATCTCTCTTGAAATCACCTGATTCACAAGAGAAAAATATTCTGCATAAATATTGATTAAGGGCTGCCTGCCCAATTCGAATTTGCCTTTATAGGATGCCTAGGCCTTTTTAGATGTTACTGGGTCATTAAATGAGCTTCCCACTCACTCCCTCCACCTAGGGGATAATGCCCTATTTTAGGGGAAGTTGTCCCATAACCAACAGTTAGTGGTGTGATGTAAATGTTGCCATGTGTCCCATACCTTCCAACAGCTTCCATTCCTCCTAGTGGGTCATTGAACACTCATGCAACAGTCCTCTTGGGTGTTTGTCTCCGAATTAATTTATTTAAATAATAATATTCAGTAATTACATTCATCCATGATCAAAAATGATCATAATTACAAAACTTGTAATTAAATTTAACATAAAGTATTTTTGCAAATAAATAATAATGTTCATAAATTTGGGTAGGTGACAGATTCCCATTTTCAACTAGGAACTAGCAAATGTGTGTATAATCCCTGTCGTCGATTAGGCGGTTTAGCAATGGCACAAACCACACATGATCAAATGTACTTGTTGACGTCGATTTTAAGTGTAGGCCAAAATAAATACTTATGTAGAATAGAAAGTCTCTTTGCTACTCCAAAGTGTCCTACATCCTTGCTATAGTGCATGTCCCAAATGAGTTGTTGTTGATGCTCACTTTTCGGTACACAAAGTTGTCCAAGCTTGTATAGCAAGCTGTCTTTTAGGAAATAGTCGATGGTCAATGGCTTGTCAGTCTGTAGTTGTCGATATACTGGTGAAAATTTGATGTCTTCCTGATACAACTGAGGCCAAGTAGTGGTGTCATATCCCTGCATACTCATCATTATAAAAAGGAGAGTAATCGGTGGTCAAATTAGAAAATCGATAGCGGCATTAGCTTTACCTTTCGATACTTAATCACCAACTCGAATTGTTGTAGGTAATTAATCCACTTGAATTGTCGAGTTGTTTGTAGTTTCGACTGGGTCGGAGCGAACTAAAGAGGCTTATGGTCAGTGAGGATGATTGTTTCCTTGCCAAGGATGTAATGCCTCCATTGCTTGAGAGCTTGCACAATGGTGTACAATTTTTGTTCGTACATCGAATATCTTCTAACAGTGTTGTTAAAAATTTCAAAATCAAAAGCGGCTGGGTGACCATACTGAGTGATCACTACGCCCAAGGCATAGTCTGATGCATCTGTCTCAATCTCAAAGGGATTATGAAAATTAGGTAATAAAAGTATTGGTGTAGTGCAGAGCTTGTGCTTGAGTTGTTCAAAATTTTCTTATTGTGTCGGTGTCCATTTGAAGATAGTTTTCCCACTTCCTTTCGTCAACTAATTCAAGGGCTAGGCTGTGACTGAAGCCGAGTATGAATCGTCGATAGAAATTTTCCAAACCAATAGAAATTCTTAGTTCTTGAATGCTGTGAGGAATGGGCCAATATTTGAGAATTTGTACTTTATTTGGGTCAACGTGAATGCCTGCAGAGTCAATTACAAAACCCAAATATTTGATGTTGTTCATCGCAAAGGAACATTTTTCCATGTTCGAGTAGAGTCGATTTTGCTGGAGAGTGTTGAGGACTTGTTGAAATTGTCCGACATGTTCTTCCCATGATCGACTAAAAATCAATATGTCGTCAAGATAGACAATGATCCATTTGTCGATGAAAGGTCGAAGAATGTTATCCATGTATTGCACGAAGGTCGCAGGTGCATTGGTTAAGCCGAAAGGCATGACTAACCATTCAAACAATCCTTCCTTGGTTTTGAAAGCAGTTTTCCATACATCTGAGGGCTCGATTGGATACTGATCATGTCCCGAATTGAGGTCAAGATTAGTAAAAAATTTAGCACCTTTCAGATAGTCGATGACCTCATCTATCCGTGGCAGGGGGTAGTGATTCTTTACCTAAATTTTGTTGAGTTCCCTGTAGTCGATGCACATGCACCAAGTTCTATCTTTCTTTGGAACGAGGATGACTGGACTTCCACAAGGAGAGGAGCTGGGTCGGATATGACCTTTGTCGATCAATTCTTGGATTTTTCTGTGAATCTCTTCATTTTCAAGAATGGATCTTTTGTAAGCATATACGTTAGGAAAAGAAGAACCAGGAGCAAGTTCAATAGAGTGTTTTACCTAGAAATGTAGAGGTACTCCATCTGGAACTTGGAATAGGTTCTGGTACTCATCAAGAATATTGTTGATCTGTTGCTTCTGTCGAGAGTTGCATTGGTCGGTTACTCGACTGGTTTCTCCAGTCTTCCTAGAATGTTGTGGCTTTATCATAATCAATGCGAACTTCTGAGCATGATTGATGAGCTTCTTTGCTTGTTTAGCAAATATCATTGCAACCATTGGTGTAGGTCGTCTCTCTGGTATGATATACCGTTGATTCTAAATTTTGACAATCACCTTATGCGGTCGTGACTGGTAACTTCCATGGCGATCCCATAAGTAAGGCTTACCAAACAGGGCATTGACTACGGAGAGTGGTTCCACACCGCAAAGTAGTTCATCTTCAAAAGGATTTATGAAGTAGGCGATCTTTCATTTTCAATTGAACCTTATCTTTTGTCCGCTTGTTGACACAAACCCAGTCAACAGGGGTTCCTCACGCTGTCGACACCCAAGCCACCACGATCTCCTTGAGCACCGGCCCAGACAGGTATTACCCTGTCTAGCAACACCTGCAGAACAGATGGGGTCTCACCCGATATGTTCAAGGGAGAGTTCATAGAACAATGTTTCCTCCGAATGAAGGAGAATGTTGTGCATCAATTGGTTAACTTATTGCAACATTCAGAAATAGATCTAAGCATTTAACTCGGGAATTTAAACATGATTGCGACATCATTCAATAGATCTCATTATTGATAGAACCATAAGTATGCGACAGATATAACGGTAAATCATTAATTGCAGCAAGGAAACATCGCATAATTCACAACTTCATATCACAAAATACATTTACCACAGAGAGATGGAAATAACACAAGGATTCTGCTCAAAAACTCTGTCACGTCATATTTATCTCCGCAAAAACCCAGATACAACAAAACACTCAGTCTTCAGCTTCTTCGGATCAAGGTCTCTCTGATGTCAAAATTCAACAACTTATAAAAGATCTATCAACACTTACAAACCTACGTCTATTTATAGGCTTATGCCTTTACATTTACGGTCCACTTAGGCAACCGCCTAACTACTTCTTAACAAACTTTACAAAAACTAACACAAAATCCCACATAACGCTGTCAAAATGACCCAAACTACATATGACATGGTCCAAATGACCCAAAATACATATGACGCAGTCCAAACAACCCAAAAAGTACTATCTCCATGCGCGCTGCTTTCCTCCTTTCATGGTACTTTTGGCCTTTTGCAGCATTTGGAACTGGTAAGGCCCAGGTTCTTTCAACCCTTCACACTTACCTTTCGCGGTTGTGGTAGTTTATGACAGTGAGACTTCATCAAGCCTCTGGCTCACTCAAAAGTTGAAGTCTCAGGGGTGGTCTCCTTTGGCTTGACCTAGTGTATGAGGATTCATTGTAAATATTATTTTGATGATGGGCATCTCAGAGGGTTTCTCAGCTTGTGGTGGGGTTTCAAGTCTTGGCCTTGGTTGTTATCTCTATACTGTATAAATAATAATGGTTTCTTGCAAGAATACTTTGTTTATGTTTCTGTATGTAATCATGGGTATTGTCTTTTGAAGTTTGAAATGTAATAAAGGGTTTTGTGTTTTGTTTTAAACCTATGGGGCTTAAGTGGTTGTAAGAGTATCCCTCTAACTTTCGAATGCTTCCTTCATCCGTATAAACCCTTAAAGGGAAGATTTCTTGTCTAAACGAATGTGTTTGTGTTGAAAGTGATACCTACTCTGTAACTGTTTTGTGTATCTTTTTATGTAGCGTGATTTATAAGAGATGTATGCACTGAAAGGGTTTCAACCTATAGCTAGATGATTGGGCTATTAAATGGTAGTTTGAATTTCTATGATAATCTTTCTCTGAGTTTGAAATATTGTGAATGTTCTTGGATGCGATGACCTACTCCAGGGATTCAATGCTCAGACCTGTGGTTGCTAGTTTTGTAACGTGTAGCACCTATCCTTAGGTTATGAGACTCGATTTGTGAACTGGGAAGGTATCCCAAAACAAGATGAAGAGTTAAGTCTGCGTTGGTGATCATGACCTTCGTAGGTCTGCTATGTTTGAATTTAAGATTGTAATGTCAAAACGATCGTAGCTATTGAAATCTGCCTATGGTGTTGATTGTATTGTGATTGTAGTATATTTCAAATAATGGGACTTCCATCTCTCTCTCTGCGTTTTCCACTATACTGTTGGTAATGGTGATAGGTTAGCTACGTAGATCATTTTTCAAGGTTTCTGTGTATCTAAATCTGTAGGTCTGATATGAAACGTACTATCGGTATTAAATGTGAATCTAAGTCTTGAACTGCGAAATCTCTGTGTACGCCATGATGCGTTTCAAGTTGGACTAAGGATTTTCTAATGTAGAAGTGGCTGCTATTTTTTTTAATAGTGTAGTGCATCTTGAAGTTTCGATTTCTGGTTTTTGTTTTATTTCTATCTAGTAATGTTTTTCAACATGGATCAAACAACTTTAGATGGTCCTGGGATACAAATTAATGTAGCATGAATTAAATAGAATAGAAAATACCATATACTAAGAGAATACGATTTAAATAGGAATTTAGATATGCCTGTAAGCAAGGAATTATAATAATATAATCTAGAAAGAAATACGAGTGGTCTAGCAAACGCTAGCCCAACTAGACCTTCCAGACCCGCTGAGTTCTGGGAAGAACCTTAGATGTGCTAATATGAGTAGAAATAACAACGCCGCAGTACCTAATTTTAGTTCCTAAAGACTAACTGTACTATAACTGAAATTTGAAATATTAGGAGTTCCATACCTAGCTGCTTGAATGTTCGTTCCTCTCTATAGCAACCTAGCTGTTTTGGCACTTGTTTTCCTTTCTATAGTGACCTACACACTCAACCAGGGTTAATGCAGAACCTGTCTTATATATCTAACCTGTTAGGGTGATTTCCTTTGATTGAATAACTTTGGGGTTACCGTGTTCCTCCCAACCATGATCCTTACAACCATTCCTAGTTCTATATCGATCCCCCCGAGCTGGATTCCAACATGCAAAAAGAGGTAGAGCTCCTATGGCTTTAGTTGGTTCAGATCTAGAATATTTAGTCAAGATTGCTTCAGTTTTCTTGGAGCAGAAAAACTCTCTCTGATTACCATAAGAGAATGATAAATGAAGAAGATAGAGATCCCCAAACTTGGGATCTGCCCTCTTTAAGTAGGGAAGTCTTGAATTAGGGCTGTTGAAGTAATTTGTTTCTTTAAAATCAATAATTAATAATTAAAAGATATTATTTAATTAAATATTTAGTCTTCTTTGAGTTAGGACTATTTCCAACTGTTTGACCATAAGTCAAATGGATTTATGTTCTTTATAATTACAATAATTATATTAGTAATTATTCTCATATTTAATTATTAATACATCATTTAAAATATTTAAATAATGCATAAATCATAAATTCTAATTATATTCCATAATTAAATAATAACACCATTATTATTTAAAGCTTCTAACAAAGTAATAATAACTATAAAAATAATAACTTGGAGGCCTTTAACTAGGTTAGTCATGAAAGACTACCGGTAATTATCTTTTGTTAGATTATGTATCTTCTCTTGATACTTCTTTTAAACTATTAAGTACAAGTCCAATTCTTAGGATGGTCTCGGTAAGCTTGGCTAGGTACCTCTAGTCTCTCTCTTTGCATGTCGGCTTCCCTTGTTCAACATGATAGTTCCCGCGGTATTTGATGATAGATTACAATGAATTATTTAATCAAATATGATAATGTGATAAAAGTGTTCTTCAAAGTCTTTCCGACTCAACACTTTGATATTAGTAACGCCGAGTGCTCCTCAGAGCCTTTTAACTCAACACTCTCACATGGGCGTTACTCTAGTGCAATTCTAGAGCCTTTGCCCAACACTAGTGCTAGAATGTGGTTGTGAGGCACATCTAGGATACTTAAGTTCCCTCGGATCCGGTATTCATTTATCAAGTTGGAGTGCTCCAGGGCTTTTTCCCAACACTCAATGTACGTCAGGGCTTACTCCTAGTACATCATATTTCCTCTAGGTACATCGGCGATTTTCCCCAGTATGTAGGTAATTTGTGTGTTTCTGAGTCCACGCTCAACACACCATATAAGTCCATTATGTCATTCACATTACTACACAGTATGTAAGAAAAAGTCATATCAGTATATTAGGGTTTTGTACCCACATCAAAACATAATCAGAACATTGGGGCTTCCTTGCCCAGTTTATAATCAAATAATGAAATTCAGTGAGGATCCATGCCCAATATGTCAGTCTACAAAAGAATAAACCATATGTATTAGGGATCATGCCCACTAATCAAAATAAATCACATGTGTTGGGGCCGTGGCCCGATATAACATCATAAAATAGTTAGTCCAAAATTCGGGATATTGCATCCCTCCCCGTTTATAGAACAACACCGTCTCGGTGTTTCTAGGGACTAGGAATGAAGTCATGAAACAAGGCAGGGTATGCCTGTTTCATGGTGGCCTCATTCTCCCAAGTAGCCTCATCTGGTCCAAAGTGCCTCCATTGCACCTTCAACTGAGTAATAGTCCTCCTCCTAAGCTGGACCTCTCTCTTGTCCAGAATGTGAAGTGGCTCTGGCATGAACTCCCCTTCGGGCTCCACCTGTAATAAGGACCAATCCATAACATGTTTAGTATCGTATACATATTTCTTTAATAAAGAAGCATGAAAAACATTATGAACTTTTATATGAGCTGGTAAGGCTAACTCATAAGCTACTGGACCCTTCTTGGCCAGTATTTCAAAAGGTCCACAAAACCTTGGGGCTAGTTTACCGCAACGTACCAAGCTCAATGGGCTTCACCTCACCTTTATCTTTAGAAACACATATTCACCGACTTGGTATTCTTTGTCCTTTCTTTTCTTGTCCGCATAACTCTTTTGGCAGTCTTTTGCTTCTTCTAAATTCAGTTGCACCTTGGAGACTAGTTGTTCCAAGTCTTTTAGTAAACTTGGACCTAGCATAAGTCTATCTACCGGACTGTCCCAAGTCACGGGAGTTTGACACTTTCGACCGTAGAGCACCTCGAAAGGGCTCATTTTGGCCGAGGTTTGATAACCATTGTTGTATGCAAATTGTGTGAGGTGTAAATAGTCTTCCCACTTAGTGGGATTGTTCATGATGTACATTCTCAACATTTTCTCGAGAATTTGGTTTACTCGTCCCATATGTCCGTTGGTTTGGGGGTGGTATGCGGTACTAAATTGCAACTAGGTCTCCAAGCTGGAGAATAAGGCTCTTCAGAAGTTGCTAGTGAACTTCGTATCTCGATCGAAAATGATTGCCTTAGGTATACCATGCAGTCGAAAGATCACCTTTAAGAATATTTCCGCTATGTGAACCGCTTTGTAGGTGGATTTTACTAGTATGAAGTGGGTTTCTTTCGACAGCTTGTCTACCACTAAAAAGATGGAGTCGTTTAATTTATTACCCTTGGGTAGGCCTGTAATGAATTCCATACTTATCACCTCCCATTTCCATTCTGGAATGAGTAAGGGCTGAAGTAATCTGGAGGGGTGTTGGTGTTATGCTTTGACCAATTGGCATTCTTGACATTTCGTGATGAACATGGCGATGTCAGCCTTCAACTTAGGCCAAAAGTAATGTCTCTTTACTGACAATATCATCTTTTGATATCCGGGGTGCCCTGAATAGGGTTTCTGGTGGAATTCGGTGATGATGTTTGATCGAATGTCTCCACTCTCGGGGACATAAAGTCTCTCTTTTGACCATAGTAGTCCCGACTCATCTATTTTATACTCTTTCTGTTGTTGAAAGAGTCTGTCTTCCTGAATCTTTGCGAGGATTTCCATATAATAACAATCACTCTTACATGTCATTCAGATTTTGTGGTGTAAGTCTGAGTCAGTTCGGCTTACCGTGACCTCGTAAAGCATATGTGCTCGATGGATTAAGGCATCCGCAATTTTGTTTTCCTTGCCTTTTATATGCTTTAGTTCGAAATGATACTCACTAAGGAAGGCTAACCACTTGGCCTGCCTAGAATTTAGGTCGGGTTGATCGAAAAGGTACTTTAAGCTCATGTTATCAGTCATCAATAAGAGTTTCTTTCCCATGAGATAATGTCGCCACATTTTCAGAGCATGGATGATGGTGGCTAGTTCGAGGTCATGAGTAGGGTAGTTTTGCTCATGTTCTTTTAATTTCCTCGATTTGTAGCACATGGAAAACTTATCTTGCATAAGGATTCCCCAGAGTCCTTCCTTGCTTGCATCCGTGCAAATGACGAAATCCCCATTGGGATCCGTGATATGCAGAATCGGTGCACTAACCAGTAGTTGCTTCAGCTTCTGAAAGATTTCTTCGCACTTAACTATCCAAATAAACTTGTTTGCCTTCTTTTGTAAGGCGATCATGGGGCATGCGATACGTGAGAAGTTCTCAGTGAACTTCCGATAGTAACCGGACAGACCTAAGAATGATCTTATGTCAAAAACACACATAGGTGTGGGCCACTCCTCGATAGCCTTGACCTTTTCGGGGTCGACTGCTATTCCCTTCGCGAAAATGATGTGTCCTAAGTATTGAATCTGGGGTTTGTAGAAATCGCACTTACTAAATTTGGCGTAAAGTTGGTGTTCTCGTAATATACGTAAAACAATATGAAGGTGTTCCTCATGTTCTACTTCATTCTTGGAGTAGATCAGAATGTCATCGATAAAGACTAAGACGAATTTATCGAGATAGTTACTAAAGATACTGTTCATCATGCACATCAATTTGGCTAGTGCGTTTTTCAACCCGAAGGGCATCACTACGAACTCATAGTGGTCGTAACGGGTTCGAAACACGATCTTGTTGATATCCTCATCACGGTTCCTCACCTGGTGATATCCAGATCGTAAGTCGATCTTTGAGAAGATCTTTGATCCTCCTACTTAGTCAAACAAGTCGTCGATTCTAGGGAGTGGATAGCGATTCTTAATGGTCATCTTGTTGAGTTGGTTGTAATCGATGCACATTCGCATCGTTCAGTCTTTCTTCTTGATGAAGAGTATCGATGCGCCCCAAGGAGACACACTTGGTCGAATGTATCCTTTATCTATTAACTCTTGTAACTGGATCTTGAGATCCACCAATTTAGCGTGTTCATCGGTACGGGGCTTTGGAGGCTGGTACTGACCCGACTGTTAGCTCGATAGAGAAATCTAAGTCTCACTTGGGTGGCAATCCCGATATTTCTTCGCGAAATACATCCTTGAACTCTACGAGGACTAGGAAGTCTTCGATTCTCTGTTCACTTTCAGTTTCTAAGTTTCAGATGTTAACAGCGAAGAGCTTACAACCCTTCCTGGTGCACTTCTTTGCTTGTAAGGCAGATATTTGTCTTACAGACACTTTCCTAGGGATACCATGAATCATCTCCTAATTCCCTTGGTCATCCCTGCAGAGCAGGGTCTTGTTTGCGCAGTTCAGTAGGACATGGTGTTTTTCTAGCCAATCCATGCCTATAAGTACATTGTACGATCCTAGGGATAGAATATTTAATTCTATCCTAGTTGGAAAACCGTTTAATTCCATCTCACAAGTTTTAACTAACTCGGAGACCCTCCATTTAGTACCAGTGGCTAGTTGTACCAGCCACGGTTTCTCGTGATGCTATCGGTTCAACTTATAGGTGTCTACTATCTTAGGGGAGATATAACTTCGACAAGCGCCAAGGTCTATTAGAACTGAAACGGAAGTGTTAGATATCTCACCCTCAATTTTAACCATGGTGGCTTGGTGATCTGCCTGCCGAACATCAAGAGCGACATAAATCCTAGGTGTCTTTGCCATGTCCCCCCATGGTAGGCTCCATCTGGATGTTGTGTAAAACCCCATCTGTTTTGCTGGGACAGTCTCTGTAGTAGTGTGGCCCTTGGCATTTCCAACAAGAAATAGTTGGTGGGACTGCTTTTGTCCCTTTGTGGAAAGTTGCCTTGCTGGCTGGTGGTGGGGGTTCACTTGGTCGAGCTTGAGGTCGGTTGAAGCCTCTATTGGGTGGAAAACTATTGTTATGTTTTCGATCAGGTGGGGTTCTAAAACCTGGTCTGCGGTTGTCTGAGAAGGTTCTGAACCTATCTCTATTTCTATTGATGTTGTCGTTTTTAGGTTGTTCGTGCTCATAGAACAGCCTTGCTTTATGTAGGGTTATATCAAGGGTTTTGGGAATGTCAAATTCTATCTTCTCTCTAAATTTTGGTGGTAGCCCACCCAAAAAACTGCTGAACCTTTACTTTCTCGTCCTTAATATAAGGCACATAGTGTAGTAAGTCTAAGAACCGGTTTATGAATGCTTCCATAGTCAGGGAGCCCATTTTTAACTCATGGAATTCTTTTATTTTCTTGTCAAAGAACCTTTTGGACATATACTTGTCCTGGAATATTCTGTTGAAAGTATCCCAATTTATGTCTTTCAATTCTTGTCCTTTAGTGTGTTTCAAGTCCCGCCACCATCTAGAAGCTTTACCATTTAGGTTGTAAATGGCTAGTCGGGCTTGCATTTCACTAGAGTAATTATGAACTTTGAAGTATTTATTCATTTCTAACAGCCACTCTTCAGCCTTTTCGCCTGAGTTGATTTCTCCGTCATAAGTTGGGGCTTTTATATTTCTGAATTCTCCTTGCAAACTGTCGTCACTCTTCCTCCTTTTCTTGCAAGGAGGTGGTGAACCATTTTCATTGGAAGAGCTCTTACAGTCCTCTTACATTGATTCTGGTTTGTGTCCTTCCTGTTCTTCCAGCTTGTAACTAGTTGATTTCCTTGTGTGACAGTTTCCTGTTTTAAGAGTGTTGACTGAAAGAGTAGATTGTTCATGGGGTTTTGCCCCTGTTAAGCTTTGGAGTAAGGCTTCATTTATAGCCTGATGTTCTCTTCTTTCTTGCATGTTCTCGTCTCCGAAACTCTGGAATTCTGCCTACAGGTTTTGCATGGATCTCATTAAATCTGAGTTGAGTTCCACCACAATTTCTTGCTCCTGTGGTGGGGAATTTAGATTTCCCTATATGTTGCTCCCATGTTTTGCATTCATTTCTTAAATAGTGGTTGTACCTGTAATGTTTATGTAAGCAAAAGCAGAAGAAAAAATTCCTATTAATATTCTTGTAACAAAATGAAATTGAAATGCATATTTTCTGTTTGACTATGAATCTGCAGCAAATGTTTTGTTAATGAGCCCAATAGGTCACTTAGTTTCAGAACTGAGCACTGATACCACTTGTAATGTCCCTAAAAATAATAAAATAAAATAAAAATTCTTCCACTTGTAAATATGCCTAACAACAAACGTAAACACTTTAATTGCAAGAAGGGAAGGTAAGTACTTGCATTCAAGATCCAAGTGTTTGGAAGAAATCTAACAAGGTAGGTTCTTATCGTTCAATCTCTTGATTATGCGGAAGTGAGTTTGCTGACTATGTTTACAGAGTTTAATATTGGGATAATGCTAGCAGTTTTTGTACTTCTTTTATGCCTTTAAATGTATGTTTAAAATCTCAATTGTTCAAATGTCAAAACTCAGGTTTGGTGGACTTGATGAGTGAAGTGCAATCCCCTGAAACTTTGGGGTGAATCTTAGCACTCCTGGCGGAGCTGCTGAGAGGTAAGCGTGAGAGATTGATACATGTGGTCTTACTTAGTGCTTTCTCTAATGCATGCCTTATTGACATTTCCTTGCAGGTGCCTCTCCTGGTTGTTTTGTGACTAGCTTCACATTGTGAGACTCTCCAGGTTGGAGAGTAGATACTGTTGTCTGCTAAAGATGTAAGGGTTGAGGTCTAGTTTCTTTATGATATTTAAACCAAATGCTTGAACCCCAAAACTTTAATCGATATGGTTTCAAAGTGAGCCATGGTGTCCCATCATGGTAGTTGTCTATATTGAATGCGCCCAAAGGCAGTCACGTGGTCTATGGCTAGCTGGGCATAGGGTTTAGGTAAGGGTTTGCCCAACTATCTCAAATCGTGAATTTGAATGCCTTTTGGTTTAGATGGAGGTTCTTTAGTTTACTGTTGGAGCAGCTACGACTGGCTTGAGCTATGCTCATGGCCAGGGTATCGTCAATGGATGAGGTGTCGAAGTGGCAGGACCCTTCTACATGTAACTAACTGCTAAACACTCTTGCATACTACAGTTTTGTTTAGCTTCAGACTCCTTTTTCCAAATGGGTGCTGACTTATTGGGACGTTTCTGTTGACAGGTAAGGAGTGGATCCCTGCGTTGAACCTGGGAAGAGCCCTCACATATTACTCAAGGAATTTGGAACTGGTACGGCCCGGGTTCTTTCAACCCTTCACACTTACCTTTCACGGTTGTGGTAGTTTATGACAGTGAGACTTTGTGAAGCCTCTGGCTCACTCAAAAGTTGAAGTCTCACGGGTGGTTTCCTTTGGCTTGACCTAGTGTATGAGATTTAATTGTAAATATTATTTTGATGATGGGCATCTCCGAGGGTTTCTCTGCTTGTGGTGGGGTTTCAAGTCTTGGCCTTGGTTGTTATCTCTATACTGTATAAATAATAATGGTTTCTTGCAAGAATACTCTGTTTCTATTTCTGTATGTAATCATGGGTATTGTCTTTTGAAGTTTGAAATGTAATAAAGGGTTCTATGTTTTGTTTTAAACATATGAGGCTTAAGTGGTTGTAAGAGTATCCCTGTAACTTTCGAATACTACCTTCATCCGTATAAACCCTTAAAGGGAAGATTTCTTGTCTAAATGAATGTGTTTGTGTTGAAAGTGATACCTACTCTGTAACTATTTTGTGTATCTTTTTATGTAGCGTGATTTATAAGAGATGTATGCACTGTAAGGGTTTCAACCTGTAGCTAGATGATTGGGCTATTAAATGGTAGTTTGAATTTCCGTGATAATCTTTCACTGAGTTTGAAATATCGTGAATGTTCCTGGACTCAATGACCCACTCCAGGGTTTCGATGCTCATACCTGTGGTTGCTAGTTTTGTAACGTGTGGCACCTATACTTAGGTTATGAAACTCGATTCGTGAACTTGGAAGGTATCCCAAAACAAGATAAAGAGTTAAGTCTGCATTGGTGATCGTGACCTTCGTAGGTCTGCTATGTTTGAATTTAAGATTGTAATGTGAAAACAATCGTAGCTATTGAAATATGCGTGTGGTGTTGATTGTATTGTGACTGTAGTATATTTCAAATAATGGGACTTCCATCTCTCTCTATGCGTTTTCCACTATACTGTTGGTAATGGTGATAGGTTAACTACGTAGATCAGTTTTCAAGGTTTCTGTGTATCTAAATCTATAGGTCTGATATGAAACATAATGTCGGTATTAAATGTGAATCTAAGTCTTGAACTGCGAAATCTCTATGTACTCCATGATGCGTTTCAAGTTGGACTAAGGATTTGCTAACGTAGAAGTGGCTGCTATTTGTTTTAACAGTGTAGTGCATCTTGAAAGTTTCGATGTCTGGTTTTTGTTTTATTTCTATCTAGTAATGTTTTTCAACATGGATCAAACAACTTTAGATGGTCCTGGAATACAAATTAATGTAGCATGAATTAAATAGAATAGAAAATACCATATACTAAGAGAATACAATTTAAATAGGAATTTAGATATGCCTGTAAGCAAGGAATTATAATAATATAATCTAGAAAGCAATACGAGTGGTCTAGCAAAGGCTAGCCCAGCTAGACCTTCTAGACCCACTGAGTTCTGGGCAGAACCTTAGATGTGTTAATATAAGTAGAAATAACAATGCTACAGTACCTAATTTTAGTTCCTAAAGACTAACTGTACTATAACTGAAATTTGAAATATTGAGCGTTCCATACCTGGCTGCTTGAATGTTCGTTCCTCTCTGTAGCACTTGTTCTCCTCCCTGTAGTGACCTACACACTCAGCCAGGGTTAACGCAGAACTTGTTTTATATATCTAACATTTTAGGGTGATTGCCTTTGACTAGATAAATTTGGGGTTACCGTGTTCCTCCCAACCATGATCCTTACAACCATTCCTGGTTCTGTATGGATCCCCCAGAGCTAGATTCCAACATGCAAAAAGAGGTAGAGCTCCTATGGCTATAGTTGGTTCAGATCTAAATGTTTAGGCAAGATTGCTTCAGTTTTCTTGGAGCAGAAAAACTCTCTCTGATTACCATATGAGAATGATAAATGAAAAAGATAGAGATCCCCAAACTTGGGATCTGCCCTCTTTAAGTAGGGAAGTCTTGAATTAGGGCTGTTGAAGTAATTTGTTTCTTTAAAATCAATAATTAATAATTAAAAGATATTATTTAATTAAATATTTAGTCTTCTTTGAGTTAGGACTATTTCCAACTGTTTGACCATAAGTCAAATTGATTTATGCTCTTTATAATTACAATAATTATATTAGTAATTATTCTCATATTTAAGTATATTTAATTATTAATACATCATTTAAAATATTTAAATAATGCATAAATCATAAATTCTAATTATATTCCATAATTAAATAATAACACCATTATTATTTAAAGCTTCTAACAAAGTAACAATAACTATAAAAATAATAACTTGGAGGCCTTTAACTAGGTTAGTCATGAAAGACTACCGGTAATTATTTTTTGTTAGATTATGTATCTTCTCTTGATACTTCTTTTAAACTATTAAGAACAAGTCCAATTCTTAGGATGGTCTCGGTAAGCTTGGCTAGGTACCTCTAGTCTCTCTCTTTGCATGTTGGATTCCCTCGTTCAACACGATAGTTCCCGCAGTATTTGATGATAGATTACAATGAATTATTTAATCAAATATGATTATGTGATAAAAGTGTTCTCCAAAGTCTTTCCGACTCAACACTTTGAGATTACTAACCCCGAGTGCTCTTCAGATCCTTTTAACTCAACACTCTCACATGGGTGTTACTCTAGTGCAATTCCAGAGCCTCTACTCAACACTAGTGCTAGAATGTGGTTGTGAGGCACATCTAGGATACTTAAGTTCCCTCGGATCCGGTATTCGTTTATCAAGCTTGGAGTGCTCTAGGGCTTATGCCCAACACTCAATGTACGTCAGCGCTTACTCCCAGTACATCGTATTTCCTCTAGGTACATCGGGGATTTTTCCCAGTACGTAGGTAATTTGTGTGTTTCTAAGTCCATGCTCAACACACCATATAAGTCCATTATGTCATTCACATTACTGTACGGTATGTAAGAAAAGGTCATATCATTATATTAGGGTTTTGTACCCACATCAAAACATAATCAGAACATTGGGGCTTCCTTGCCCAGTATATAATCAAATAATGAAATTCAGTGAGGGTCCATCCCCAATATGTTAGTCTACAAAAGAATAAATCATATGTACTAGAGCTCATGCCCACTAATCAGAATAAATCATATGTACTAGAGCTCATGCCCACTAATCAGAATAAATCACATGTGCTGGGGCCGTGGCCCAATATAACATCATAAAACAGTCAGTCCAAAATTCGAGATATTACAAATAGGCAAAGACTCGGCTAAGAATTTATTAATTGGACCATCATCTATCCTCCTGAGTTCCTTATTAAGGATTCCTCAATCGATTCTTTTGTGACCATTTTCAAAACTGCGAATGGTAGCTTGTCACATAACTCTCATCCTGCGGCACCAAATTCTGGATAATAGAGGAGCCTGACTGCATACCCTTTAAAGACAAACCTAAAATTCTATTATATATACATATTGGATGATTTAAATAAATGACTCAGTCCAATCCCCCCCAAAAGAAAGAAGTAGCAGCCAAATTTGGTTTGCAACTTTCCGCCCTTTGGGCATATATTTTATAAGGAGGCATGATAGTGCAAATATGTTAATTGGTAGCACTTTGACCTTGTTGGAGGCTACACCAGTCATCAATCGTTTCATCCTAAACTTGTATGTGTATAAATTTGGGTAGACTCATGTATCTGTATATAGGTAGTTGGAACTCCAAGACTTAGTTGCATTCAAGAAGGCGCGGATCCTCTGTAATATAGTTATGAATTAAAGGAAAGTGGGATCCATATCATAGCAATGTAGTCTGTCTTAATTAATCAATCATATCATAAAGGTTGTCCACAGATAAATAGTGGTACCCCTCAAAGATTAATTCAAGAAGTGGTTGTTAAGGGCATGCAGGCCTCCATCCACAAAGTAGGGTTCTTTGACGTTTCGATATTATTATTTCCTAACAAAGTTTTGCTAAAAATGAAAAGCACAATTAACTTTTGTAAGAAACATAGACATTGTTTGCATGCCTAATAAGCATGTGCCTAGTAGGATGTGACTTTATTTTATTTTTGAACCATTAGCAATTTGAGCCATACATAGCAAATAGCCTATTGGTAAACTATTCATATAATCTGATCTTATCGTGTTTAATATATGTCATTATAACGTTTATATTTCAAGTGGTAACGTCCAATGTTAAAGGCCCATGTCTTATCATCGTGATAATCCTCACCTCTTTCCTCAAAGGCCACCTTAAACTCTATCTCAATCGAGCCTACTTGAGTACAAGAGCTCCTTGTAAACTGCATAATGGATACTACTACAGTTCAAATTCATTAGGGAATTATTGATGGCAAAAAGAATGGTAACGTAAAGAATGGGTGTGTTGACTTGAAGCAACTTAATAGAGATGCATACAGATTGATGAATGATTTTTTAGTCATCAATAAAACACTTAGAATGGTAACATAAAGAATGGGTGTGTTGACATGTAGTAACTTAAATAGACATGCATACAAATTGATGGATGATTTTTTAGTCATCTATAAAAACACTTATTTGTTTCAATTGTTGTATCATAGATGGGCACAACCACCAAAAGAAATGTAAAGATTTAATTTGCATATGTTGTTCATAGTATACATGATTGAATTTTTAAAGCTTTGATAAGGAAGCATCTCAATAAGAGTTTTCTTGTAACGCACCTAAAAATTATAATATTTAATTATTAATATATTTATTTGTAAGGAGGCTCACATGGTATATTCAAATACCCAACCATGCTCTTTACCCATGTTGTAGCTTCAAACCTTCTATTGGATGCTTTCGTTGCTTTTAGTGAAGCCACTCGACCATCATCACATAGGCTGATCTTAGAATTCGATTTGCTTCCTTCTAGAGACATCTTTTATTTCTTAATAAATATCAACTGAAAACTAAAAAACCACAACCGTAAGACAATGGGGGCGGTTTGGACTTGTCTGCAAACTAAATCAGTGGTGTAACTTCAACACGTGGGTATGCACCACTTCTTACAAATACAACAGAAAATCAAAATTTAACTCTTAAACTCTCCTTCTCTTCTTAATTTTCCAAATGGACGATGCTCCATAAGTCTTGTTTTCGAAATGGGTATTAACTAAGAGGTGAACTCGATGCGGCAAGACGTATGTATATATATATATATATATATTTCTTGTCAACATTATTTTCTTAAAATATCTCGTCGACCAACCTTCTTGTGTTTGAATATCCCATATAGTATTGATTCCCTCGTGGTGGTTGCAAAATACTGGTATTATTATCGTTTTCATTGTTCCAAATTGCTTTGTTTTTAAAGATTCCATGAGAATTCTACCCTATTCTTAGTGAAATGTATTCATGGAGGTGTTCTAAGAAGAAATGAGTCCTCTTTCCAAGAGCCTATTCTTTTAAAGAATACTTCAAAAGTAAATCATGTCTCCTTTGTATCCTAAAACTCCTTGACTATTAGCTAATTTTATTGCTGATATTTTGTAAGGTATTTCAGAGTGGAAGGTGAGGTTTTTGTTGGTTAAATATGAGATAATCAAACATTACTTAGAATATGCTTTTGATCTCTATATTTAATAGAAAATGGAAAAATTCTACACATGTTTTAAAATAGCATACTAATTAATGGTACTTGAATCATTAATGCTAAATCTTTTCTTAGTAGTTACTTCTTTGTCATTTTTAACAATTCAAAAGAGTAAAAAATTATTGAGGAAAGATGACCAGGTTATGAGATAACATTGGTCTTTTCCTCAAACTGGTTATATGAGGAATTCTCAAATACAAAATCCTCTTCCAAACTTGGGTGTGGTAGCTCTTGTTGAGATCTGGAATTCATTGGGTCAGTTGTGAGGCCTTGTCTTTGAGAAAATGTTTTCACTAATTTCCTTATTTTCCTCAAACTGAGAACTGTTGTTGCCTCCTAACGCCAATTTACTTCCAATTTGACTAGCCATCAATTCGAACCCTTGCATTATCTACCTTCTCATGTCCTCAAAAAATGGTTTCATGAATTTCCTAAACTCCTCTTTCTCCTCCATCTCTGAGGTTCCTTTCTCATCCTTAGTCATAGTTTCAATAGAGTGAACTTCTTCTCCTGCTTCTGCCTCTTCACCAAAGGTACTTTCGGTTTTGGTTTATAAGGGTGGGGGGTGACTTCTTGAAATCATAAACGATCAACCAAATTAGGTGCTATGATCATGCTCTTGTACCACTATAATATCCCTCCAAAGAAAAGTACTTGGATATACTTGTTTTGACTCTAGGGGTGTTGTTTACAACTGGTTCCAAACACCTCCAAATGCTTTCAAATTTGGGGATGAAGGTATTGATGTGGCATAGGACACATTAACACATCTTTCAGACACCCAAACAATAGATATACCCATCCATGGTATTCAATTTTCAAGGAAAGAATTTTTGGGACAAGACTAGTAAATTTGAGTAGTGGAACTCCCCCCTAGGTATTCCCTTAATTCCTCTTCCAAACACTATACAGCCCTCACTAATTCTTGTTATCTTAATTATATATTTTAAGGGACATTAATGACAACATATGTGAAGCGTTATATTTTGGTTTCGGGTTGAATAGGTATCCCAATGAACAACAACTTCTAGAGTCTAGAATTTGGGGTGAAAATGTTGGACAAAGAGTCTCGAATTTAGTTATAAACCATAATGACACTTCAGGGTTATGAAAACATCATTTGGGAAATCAAATTAAATTCATATACTGCTCATGACATGAATAAATATCTCATAAAACTTTTATATAAAAAAGGTACAACATCATCCCAAAATTACTATGAAAATGCTATGAGGAAAATGGCATGAATTTCATCTTTGATTGGAAATATCACTTAAACTACATGGTATTTCGAGTTGTGTCTATCATGATATGAATATTACAGAGATATGCAGCAACTAACATTTCCATGAATTCGAAATAACAATCCTTCAAAAACTATATGGAACAAGAAGTGTGCTCTTCCACATTTACATGACATTGACAGAAAGATAGTAGAATAGGCATAGAGAAGAATGACAGAAGATGAACTCAAATTCAGTTGGGGTTTGAACCTGCCTCAAAACATCTCCATGAAGCTCTGTTGAGAGGTCTGAATGGTGTCTCCATCAACCAACTTGGATGGGAATCTTGCACCCTCAAAATTGGTTCTAAGGCAGAAAGGATGAACATCCACCCTGCAAGGACAAGCTATTATCTCCAATTGTGTCAAATGAGAAATGATCAAAAGCTGGTCTCCTTCTTTATTCTTGTCTTTTATTAACCTCATAAGGCCTCCATAGCTCGAATTACCTCCAAGAGCATCATCCCAATTCGAATTAGGGAGAGATTCCCAAGGATGCTACTTGTCCGACACTTCCTAGCCCTCATCTTCCATCAATTCGAATGCGGGAATCTTGGCTGCCATAACTCCCCTTGTGCACCCTCTTGGAGGTTATTTTTATCCCTAACATGTCATATATGTCATATGTTAGCAATCAGGTTTGAACATTGTCATAAGTGTCATAGAATCTTAATCATTGTTGTCATAGAAGTTAGAGAATCTAGCTCCAAGTGTCACAATTCTTCTAAGATGCATCTTTCTCTTAAATGGGAGTTACTCTTCCACTCTAATTCAACCCTCCTAGATTCATGACATGAATAATGCCTCTCCAACTCCTCCAATAACGTTAGACTCCACCTTGGATTCGAATGGGTGAGAATAGATGCCATGTGGCATGAATAATCTTTCCTTGTGTGGGTCCCACACCACCTATGCGCCCTCATGGCCAAGTGCCACCTTATTTTCTTATTATAATTATTTATTAATCCCCTTTAATATATATTTGTCAATATAATGTCCATTTGGGGTATTATATCTCCCTTATTCCAAATCTAAGTGTTTCCACCCCAACCTAGGGAACTAGTAGATTGGTGGAATTTTTCCTTCATGAGATTTATTTGGATGGGGAAATTACAATCTACTCTTGAGTTTGAGCTATTAGAGTGTTTAGTCACTTGTATTCATTGATATGAATCAAAATTGACATTTACAAAAAACAAAACAATGTAGGTTCAATATCACTTCCACTCACAAATATTAAGCCACCCCACAAATAAACCCATATAATTTACTATTCAATCATCACTAAGTCTATCCTTATGTAAGTATGTAAGGATATTGTTGCCATCTAATAGATAAAATCCCCTATAAAACACAATAACTAGATAACCAAAACATTAATAGTGAATCAATAACAAAGTTCCCATGTTGAAACTTCAATTCAGTAAGCCTAATTATAAAATAAATTATTATATAATAAAAACATATAGTCATTTATATATAAATAATGTTTTAAGAGCATAATAAAAATTACAATCAACCGTAACAAAAAACCCTAGCCGCAGGCTTCCTCCTCGGTCGTTTGGCTGCTCTCCTCCTGCGACTCCATGGCCCTTTCCTTTGCCGACTACCTTGTGGATAATCTTGATGCCCCCTCGGTTTCTTTGGCTGCGAGCTCTCCTTCTCGAAAGATATGTCCTTCTGATCCACTGAAGTCCTCTGGTTCGTTGAAGGATGAGGCGCTCTCCTCTGATGTTGCTGCTGCTAGAAGCTCGAACCCACTCCAGCAAGGCTCCCCTCTGTCTTCTGGCCGTTCATCTAGTTTTCTGGTGGTGGAAGCTCCAGATATGGTTCTTCCAGTCAGTCAGGAAGCCATTTTGCATGCGGATCACTACTCTCAGAGCGCCTTGGTTTGCAGGTTCAATGGTTTTTGGCCGAAGCTTGCAAATCTTCATTCTTGGGTCTTGTCCGCTTGGGCTCCTATTCTGAGCTCTGATGCTCTTATTTTCCCTTGTGCTAGAGGGTTTTTTGTTGTCATTTTTGGATCTCCTAAAGATAGGGACCAGATCTGCAAATCTGGACCCTGGTTTTGGGGCAGATCTGGACTGTCCTTACAGCCTTGGACTCCTTCCTTTGATGCCTCTACTGCAGACATCTCCTCAACACCAGTTTGGGTCCATTTACCAAATCTTCCCCTCCACTTTTGTGGACCTGAATCCCTGAAATCCATTGGAAATGCTCTTGGGAAATTTCACAGCATAAGTCCTGAAACAAAAACGGCTTTTACAACCTTTGCTCGTATCTGTGTTGAGATGGACTTTACCAAAGGATTCCCTGCTCAAATCATTCTGCAAGGTAAAGACAGATCTTGGACTGTGAAGTTAGATTACGAACATATAAATTTCAGATGCAGAGTATGTTTTGATACAGGGCATATAGCTCCTAACTGCAAAAATTCAGAAGAAAAAAAAAAAAAATTAGCCAAATCTCGTCGGAAGCCAACTTGGTGGGAGGGGGTGATCCCAGCTCACCAAAGTATTTCAAAGGATCCAAACTCAGAAAAAACCCCGGGTGATCCAGCAGAACAGACCCAGAAAAAACCCCGAGTGACCCAGCAGAACGACCCGATTCCCACAACATCTTCAACAGGCCCAAGCTGGGCTGATCTAACAGAAGAAGCTCTCTTGGATGCGGAACCAGATCAGTCCATGGAATGGACGAAAGTAATAAAAAAGAAAAAGACTCCTTTTTTCAGGCATCCAGTGTTGACGCGTAGTCAAACTGGATCTTTGAAATAATTTGTTTGAACTTCAGCAAGTTTTGTTTGCCTGAAGTAGATGCGTTGTAGACTTAGTGCGTCTCTTGTTCCTTTAGAAGAAGCAGTTCTGGTCTTATTTGTGATGAAGAATTTTGGTTTTCAGACACACATTTATTTAATTACTTTTTGTTTTATTTTAATTTTTTTTATTTTTTAAAGCGACAGGAAATTTTTTAATTCTTTTTTAAATTTGGTTTTAGTTTTTATTTTGTGGATTGAAATAATTTTTATAACAAACAATTTATTCTAAAATTTTCAACTTTACAAAAATGAAATGTAAATAATGAAATGTAAATAGTATAACAAAATCAATGCATGAATCATTGAAACCAATCCACTCAAATAAATTTTTTCCATTGTAAAAACACTAAAATCAATACAAATTTCATTATACCATAGCTGCAATCATTGCAGCCTAAAATAAGCTTTCGACACTAAGATTGTTGGATAATGACCAATTTGCATAGTAAAAGCACTTCAACAAACAAATCACTACAAACAATTACAGTCCCTTCAAGGCTCGATCTACGAGTTCGCACTGGTGTATGGAGTTCATCATTATTAAACTTAAGCTTGGATCTCTCCCCAGAATCTACCAATTTATCGTCTTATCGTCTTGAAAAACCATCCCACTGCACTTACAATTACCATTCCAATTACAGTTATTACAGTCCCTTCCAGGCTCAATATACGAGTTAGCACTGGTGTATGGAGTTCATTATTATTATGCTTGGATCTCTCGCCAGAATCTACCAATTTATCATCTTGACAAACCATCCCACACTTACAATTACCATTCCAACAATAGTTATTTACAGTCCCTTCAAGACTCAATCTACGAGTTCGCACTGGTGTATGGAGCTGGTATGGAAATGCTTTCATATTATCTAACTGCGCTACTTCAGTTTCTTTCGTAATTGCCAACGCCTTCTCCAAACTGTCTACCTGTTCTTTAAGCTCACGAACTTCTCCACTTTCTTTATTCAAACAAGCAGCACCCATTGAATCCAGTTCAGCAAACTTAAGGGTGTTTATCGTCTCTGCATACGAATCCGGTTCAGGACTTATGTGCAGCAGGGTCTTTGCCTTGCTCCCTGAGGAAACTTCAAGCAATTGAATGAATTTGTTATTTCGATATGGCACATGGGGACTCCTTTGTGCCAATGCTGCAAAAACATCTCCTAGAGATGAAAGGGACTTGTTGATGTATTGTGCCTCCTTCAAACGATCTCCAGTTACTTCAGATTTATCCACCCTCTCACTTCCAGCAAGATCAACCAAATTATCCCCAGAAACACGATTTGTACCTTGCACATGCACAGTACTCAATCGGCTGCCGTGGTCATTCAGTGCAGTATGGCTCACAACACGATTCTTTCGACCTAAATTCATTAAATCCAAAACATCAGATGCTGCTTTAACGGGCATCAGTATGGCATCAGGTACATTAAATCCATTATGACCATTATTTCGAATATCTAATTTCCTTTTTGATGTTGCTTTAACGGGCATAAGTATGGCATCCGGTACATTAAATCCATTATGACCGTTATTTCGAATATCGAATTTAATTTTTGAGGCATATGTTCCCAGCAGATCCCTCACTTGTTCGTTGTATATCAGCTCTATCATCTGAACAGAAACATCATACATCATTAAATCTTTTCTCTTTTGTGATAACTCGAAGAGGTCACTGAGTGCTCGATAGTTGACTCCCATAGACCTTTCAGAAGCACCTGTTGGACCGCTCATGGTGTGAGTCTTTCCGGATCCTGTTTGACCATATGCAAAAATGCAGACATTGTAACCATCCATTACTGATAATCGAATCAATGGTTGCGTATCCATGTAAATATGCTCTTGTATAGCAGATGGCGCAAAAACCTTATTAAAATTGGATATCCTCTGTACATCTTTGCCCATTTTGGATGTATTGACAAGGAGGGATGCATCTTCCCCAAAAAATTCCACTGTACTTTGGGCGTCAGATTGACCTCCAAAATGTGGTCTGATTCTGCAGTATACCCTTATGCTTCCTTTGAGGTCTTGAAGATTATTGTAAAGGATCTTGTTTTCTTCCAGAACTCTGTGATATCCAGTAGCAGCACTGCAAATTCCTCTGATCTGGTTATTTAGCAATTCAAAATGCCTTTGCCACTCAGATGATAACACATGTACATCCTCTCGTGCTCTATCTAATAAGTCTCTTGTGTCAGCGACTTCTTTTGTTTGTGCTTCCAAATGCATCTGACGTTTCTGAGTGGTAACCAAAGGTTTTGGATCCTGACTTTGAAAAGGTGAGCAGTAACCATTTTTCTGGTCTTGACAATCTGAAAGGAGCTGATTGTCTTGATCCTGGCTCTTCTGAATCAAGTAAAACTTATCTTCGTTATTCTCTGTAATAATCGCAATGATAAGATTCACGAGTGTTTGCGTCGAGCCATGCTGTGCAGCAGTTTGTATGGCTTCAACAAGGTTCTGGTCAACATTTTCCTTGTCACTTGTAATTTCTTCAACAACCCGCTTTAACCAAGCTCCTATTATTAAGTCATCTAGTCTTTTCTCTCCGTCATCCTTGTTTCTAACTGATGGGTTTGGCAGAGTTTCGGGTGCTTTTACAGGCACACAAGGAGTTGTGTGTTGAAGGAAACTTACTGTGTTTCTTGGAGCCATAGGGATCTTCAAAGGGCCTGCATACTTCGAAGAACCATTTACTCCACACTGTTTACCTTCATAATAAGCCTTCAGCGCCAAGATACAGTCAACGATCTTTGCCGTAGAACCCGGCTGCAAGTTTTCTTGCTCTAACTGAGAAAATTCAAAAGTAGGCAACTTCATCTTTTTCGCAGCTACAAGAAAATTCTGAACATTCTCAAAATATTGGTAGGCAGATAAAGACCCTCCTTCAGGAGCATGTGATGAAACATGATTTGCAACGACCTTGGACACTGCTCCCGGTTGAACCTTGTTGATAAGGTTACATAAAATGATCCCATTTCTCAAGCAAAGACTAAACTCCTCCTCGGATATTGGCGGCTCACATGGTATATCCAAATACCCAACCATGCTCTTTACCCATGTTGCAGCTTCAAACCTTCTATTGGCTGCTTCCTTTGCTTTCAGTGAAGCCACTCGACCATCATCACATAAGCTGATCTTAGAATTCGATCCGCTGCCTTCCAGAGACATCTTTTATTTCTTAATAAATATCAACCGAAAACTGAAAAACCACAACAGTAAGACAATGGGGTCGGTTTGGCCTTGTCTGCAAACTTCAGCAGGTGGGTATGCACCTCTTCTTACAAATACAGCAGCGGATCAGAATTAAGCTCTTAAACTCTCCTTCTCTTCTTAAATTTCCAAATGGGCGATGCTCCAGAAGCCTTGTTTTCGAAATGCGTATTCGCTAAGTGGTGAATTCGATATATATATATATCCTGCCAACGTTATTTAAGATCCGGCCGACCAGCCGTGTTGTGTTTGCATATCCCATATAGTATTGATTCCCTTGCGGTCGTTGGCGGAGTTATGCAAAACCCTAGTATTACTATCGTTTTCTAAATGGCTTTGTTTTTAAAGGTTTCATGAGAATTCTACCCTAATAATCTTGGTGAAATGTCTTTCCAAGAAGAAATGAGTCGTCTTTCCAAGCGCTTATTCTTTTAAAGAATAATTCCAAAGTAAATCATGTCTCCTTTGTATTCTAAAACTCTTCAACCATGAGCTAATTTTATTGCTGATATTTTGTAAGGTATTTGAGAGTTGAAGGTGAGGTTTTGGTTGGTTAAATATGAGATAATCAAACATTACTTAGAATATGCTTTTGATATCTAGATTTAATAGATAATGGAAAAATTCTACACATGTTGTAAAATAGCATATTAATTAATGTTACAAATCATTAATGCTAAATCTTTTCTTGGTAGTTACTTCTTTGTCATTTTTAACAATGCAAAGGAGTAAAAATTTATTGAGGAAAGATGACCAGGTTATGAGATAACATTGGTATTTTCCTCAAACTTGTTATATGAAAAAATTATCAAATCCTCTACCCCTATAGGGAAAAACAATTAAAATAAATAATGAGCATTGATTTAAACATCTTAAAATGCATGTTTTGGTTTCTTAATGTGCTCTCTATCAAGAGTGATAATCCATGTCATAATGATGCCGATACAATGCCAAATAAGTCGGAAGGAGGATAAACCTAGCAAATTAAGGAGAAGCTTTCCCAATATCTACTACTCCTCTAAGGCGAAGTGGGTTTCCCTAGAAGAATAAAGTAAGGATAAGGGTGTTAAATAAATAAGAAAATCCTATGCATATGAAACAGAAGATAAGGTTAGGTATGAATCATATCCATAAGAAGTGTGATGAATAAGCTTGAAGAAGACTTAAGGAGGAGCTTCTTCTCAGGAAGAGGACACATTATACTGAGGAAGATCTTTTGCTTGGACCTTTTCACTCAGTAACTAGGAGGCTAGGAAGAGGACATATTATACTTGAGGAAGATCTTTTGCTTGGACCTTTTTACTCAATAACTGGGAGGCTACATATTTTTTGACAGGGGTTTGTTTGCATCCGAGCACTTTCCAATACGGAGTTATACTAACTTATAAGTGTGGTGATGTATATAATGATGGCCCACAACAATCTTGAGGTTTCCTTTGGGATTCCTCAAGGTTGTGCCTTGTTTTTTGCTTTAGTTGAGCACTAGTGATAGAGTTGTATTTGACAGCAATAGAGATAAAGAAATAGCTTGCCTTTTATCAATTCAAATTGAGAAATACGGGGTTGTGCCCCATGCTAGTCCAACTTACACCAAGTGTAAAAAAATGATGTTTTAGGGCAAGAATCTAGCTACATTCAAGTTTGGTGGAAGTTTGAATGATTTTGATGATGTACAAACACATATTTTTCTATAGAATAGGTTGGATGTAATTTTTTAGGTGAATTTGGAAAAATATATTTTTTTGTAGTGAAATCTTAACAATTTTAACGATGCATAAATGTATATTTTAATAAATAAGAACATGTTCAAGATCTAAATGAATTTGACAAGGTATATCATTTTCAATTAACGTTGTTATGATCATTTGATGATGACTGGAGTGTCTACTAAAAATGTTCGGATTTTTCTAAACTCCAACACAATTTATTTATAGAAAATATCATTGCAAATACATATATCAATTAGTTGTGAAGTCTCGATGACCTTGAAGACAAACAAAAGCCTATCTCGATAGATAAGTTCATGGGAACATCTCAAAGGAATTTGGTGTTATGAATGCCCCTCAATAATAAATCCCTAATTACCTTGATGACGCATGGATGTGTATCTCAATTGACAAGCCCAAGTGCAAGTCATGGTTGAATTTGACTAAATAGGCACACTGAGATCATAAAGTCCCAACAACCTTAATTATGTAGAAAATTGTATCTCAAGTTACAAGGCCATAATCAAGTCTCGTGTCAATATGGAACGGTAAATATAACTCTATTGTGAAGCACGCCAACCTTAAAAATTCATGATTGTGTATCTCAATGGCCATGCCCTAGGAAAATTCACAAAATTGATGCCCCTCTCTTATGAATCTGCATTTCAACAAATGAGGTCCAGCACAAATCCTTAGGGAATTCAACAAAATGGATAACCCTAGGTCATGAATCATTTCTTCGCTTAGAAATGCATGAATGCATATCTCAATGGAAAAGTCATAGGAAAATTTCTTGCACTGAATAACCTTTAGTTATGAAGTCCCAACAACCTTCACAATGCACAACTGTGTATTTCAATATACATTTCCAAGTGCAAGTCTAGGTCAATTGGGTGAAACAGATATGCTTCAATCAAAAATCCCTAATGACCTTAACAATACATAAATGCGTATCTAAATATATGGCTTATTGGTTAATTTAACCAAAGAAGTCCCTTAGTTGTAAATCTCCAACGGTTGTGAGTACACATACATATGTATCTCAACATACAAGGCCAGGCGCAAGTCCTAGGTAAATTTGGAAAAATATATATCTCTTGGTCATGAAACCCCAATGGCCTTGATGATGCATGAATGTGTATCTCAATGGATAAGTCCTTAAATCCTTGATTAAAAAACATTCTAGATTAATTTTGGTCTCAAACCACGCCCTTCTCCCAAAGAACCATCCCTAGCATACCCAACATGTGGAAAATGAAGTAAAAAGGAAAATATTATTAGCTAAGACCATAGCTTTTGGCCCTAGAACATGGAGTATGCCTAAGAACCATCCTTGGTGATTTGCAAAGCACCATGAGAATCTTGTAGACTTAAAAGTATGTATTACTTGATATACTCTTCTAGTTAATTTGCCGATAAATCGATTTGCTTTCAACACATGTGTTTTCACCACTAGCACACACTAAGAGACCTAAAGAATCTCCCAACCCAATTATGCTCTCACCTTGCACTTGATGTGAGCTTGGTGAATCAAAAAGGTAGGGATTGTGAAATACCTCTCTTACACTCCATAGGTGAACATTCAAACCCCTTAAAATCAAAATTGTAATTGTCTTTCCCAACCAAAACCCTCATTGTTACTTTCTTGGACGATATTTTATGAAGTGAACAAATATTAACCCAAGGGAGTTGCATTTAATCCATGAATCCTATGTGAACAAGTTATTTTGCATTCAAGCCCATAACTTCACAATAAATCAATAGTGATAGGACGCTTGATATCCTCTTGGTATACTTATAAATGTACATCGCATTTCATGTCTCATGGCATCCACATGTAACAGATGGAGAGGCTTCTACATGATTCAAATCCTAGCCGATGAGACCATGGATTCTCTTGGAAGTTGACTTTCTCTTGGCAATTGAATTGATTTTAATTGACAAATTTAATTGGTTGGATTTGATTCAGTTGAATCCCATCAGACTCAGACTCTGAATCTATTGCATCTCATAAATACACCATTATTTCCCATTATATTACATACCAAACATTTATCTTTCATCTCTGTGAAAACATGGCTCTAGATTGCAAGGCGAATAGGGAGGCAATGAAGTGGAAACTTCGAGGAAAGATGAACTGCAAATACAAATCTATCTTCACGAAGCCACGCTACCCTATTGAAGCAAAGGAATAAGTACCTAATAAAATCTGCCAAGGAAACTTAACTCAAACACGCATAATACCTACATGCATAATACCTATAGAAATGGTCACATATCATCATCAATTAAAAACTCATTAGAATTACATTTTTTATTGTCACTAAACATCACCAAAAAATGTATTAGTGGGGGCCATTAAAGGATCGTCACTAGAAGTGTCACCAAAGAGAGAATTTGTAACGTGCCCTTAACAACCCTCACCAAAAGTGTCATTCAAAAGGGATTTAGTGACAAACCCTAAAGGAATGTCTTCAAATATGATTATAATGATGGTTCTTTAAGATCTGTCATCATATGTGAAATTGGTGATGGTCCTTTAAGGTCCGTCACAACCATGACCCTCACTAATGGATATTAATGAGGTCCATTAAAGGATCATCACTAGAAGTGTCACTAAAGAGAGAATTGGCAATGAACCTTTAATAACCCTCACAAAAAGTGTCACTCAAAAGAGTTTTGGTGACAAACCTTAAATGAATGTCTGCAAATACAATAACAATGGCATTTTTTTAAGGTTCGTCATCATTTGTGACATTGGTGAAGACCCTTTAAGTCCCATCACAAGCATGCCCCTCACCAATGTCTTGTTTTGTAGTAGTGAAGGATATGACTGAAAAAACTGGATTTCCACTGAATGGAAACAAGTTTTGGGATACTGGCTGCGGTCCAGTTTACTGTCCAACTATTGGATTATTTTCCACTTCTTGTCGACGGAGGATTTGGAAAAAGTTACAGAAAAAACCTGGATTATAGATAGAGGGGTGCTTGTTTCCATTGTTGTCCATTGGAATTCACTTGAGTCACCCATCACAAAAAGGGGAAAACAATGAGAAGAAAGGGTGATGGAATGAAAATTACTAGCATGTTGAAATTGGCAGGAAAATTTTCATTTTTGGTATTACAGATCTAAAAATTACCAACATATCCCACTTGTAGTTGAAATTAGATTCCTTCTTTAGAGATTATGTGACGTCGCAAGGCCTTAATCATCACTCAAGAGAAACAGAGGGAATTGTTACATATAGGCTAGATATTCCATATGTAGGTCATATGTAGTAGTCTAGGTTAACATGCATGGACCATTAACCCCATAGCAAATTAATATGGGATTAGGCCCTAAAATTAGTTTATAGGCCATGGTATAGACCACGAGAACCATCGTCAATGTTACAAATATTGAAATGGCCACAATATATCGCTTGTAAGGTAAAGTAATTATGTGTAGGGCCCTACACATGGACCATGAATCATATAGTAAATTCTCAAAAAAATGCCTCCAAAACGGGGGTTCCAAAAAAAACCGCCTCCAAAAGTTCAATTCGCATGACTTTTAGTGGGGTTTTTGACAAACCGCCCCCAAAAGTTCAATTCTATAGAATGTCATTCCCAAGACCCCAAGACACGTGTGTATTGCTTAAAACCACCTAATGGCACCAACATCTCCAATCATAGGCCAATTATACCCTTAAGAGACCATGTGTGGTTGGTGGAGGAAAAATTCTTAGACAGTGATACCCTCATGAAGCTCAAGACCTAAAGGAATCTTCTATCCATCTAGGGCTAAGAAAGGTGTCTCCACCAACCACACATGGTCTTCTGAGGGTATCATTGGACTATGATTGAGGATTTCAGTGCCGCTAGGTGATTTTGAGTAGTATGTACATGTATCAAGGCATTGGGAATGAATTTGTAAGGAGGAAGACCATGTATTTGGACCTTCAGAAATGATTGAGACATATATAGCCATGAACAATGTCTCGAAGCACCAAACAAATGACTTTTTCGGGGTATCCATGGAATTATGTATCTAGGTCTTATGGCCTTAGGGATTTCAACATGGTCAGTGGAAAATATATTTTCCTCGACCAATCACATAATAACATTAATATTCTCAATCATTGGCCAATGATACCCTCAAAAGGCCATGTATGGTTGGTTGAGGTGATCTTATTATCCTTGGATGGATAGAATATTCTGTTAGGGCCATAGGTTTATGTCTCCTCCCTTGATCATGTCCAAGGCCTGAATACCCCAAGCCCCCAAGACATGGATACATAGTGGCACAAATATCCATGCAAGGCCATGCATGGTGCTTCAGGAATTGTCCATTGCTCTAGATTCCTCAATGGTTAATTTTGTTAAGATTTAATATGCTAAGACAGAAAATAGCAGCATTACATTCCATTTCACAATAATAGCATATACAGGATCACTGAAGAAACAACAAGCATAGCATAAACACAAGAGACACAGATTTATCTTGGGAAACCCTCATGGGGTAGAAAACCCAGTAAAGCTTCCTCAATATAGATGACCAGCAATATACAAAGATGCAAACCAAAGACATGATCTCCTTCTCCACCATAGCAGACCTCTCCTCCACAAGTGTGCCTCTCTCAAGTGTGTGTGTGTGTCAAATGAGGAACATACCTCCTCTATTTATACACTACACTAACATGTATTTTACACAAGTACATGTAGGCTCGTATTTAACCATTAGGTTAAATACCCTATTATAACTGACTGGGCCGACCCCCACATGGTGGGTCTAATAACCCTAGTTACCACAACCAATTCGGAGGAATAAACATCTCTGGATTCATAGTATAATCACATCGGAGGTATGGAACATCTCCGGAATAAATAATATACAAATATAATATTCTTAGAAGTTACAATATTCAACACTCCCCCTTAACGAGAAGGATATTATAACAACATCTGCACGAGCAACGAGTCATACATCATACATGATACATCTATAAATCATTGGAAGCTTTCTTAACATCATCAGTAACTCAACCAGTTACTGGAACATCAACATCTTCGGTACTGAGTCTTTATCTTCTGCAGCACTCGAACAACTATAGCAACATCAACGTCTGGATCCTCACGATCATCAACATCGTCATCTAGACCATCACGATCAGCATCATCGTCATCATACGATCATCAGCATTGTCATTACACAATCATCAGCATCGTCATCACACGATCATCAGCATCGTCATCACACGATCATCAGCATCGTCATCAGCATCACGATCATCAGCATCGTCATCACACAATCATCAGCATCGTCATCACATGATCATCAGCATCGTCATCACATGATCATCAGCATCATCATCACACGATCAGCAGCATCGTCATCTAGATCATCACGATCAGCAGCATCATCATCTAGATCATCACGATCAACAGCATCGTCATCTAGATCATCACGATCAACAACATCGTCATCTAGATCATCACGATCAACAACATCATCAATACAAGTATAAATATCATTAATACAAGTATCCTCATCAATACAAGTATACACATCATCAATACGAGTATCCTCATCAATACAAGTATACATATCATCAATACAAGTATACACATCATCAATACAAGTATACATATCATCAATACAAGTATCCTCATCAATACAAGTATACATATCATCAATACAAGTATCCTCATCAATACAAGTATACACAATAGCAGCATACCCTGCAACACACAAGATCCAATTATGGGATGAGCAATCCCTCTCACTTTAGGACATAGGTCCAAGGATGATACAATCCTGATCCGCTTACGGGATGATCAGTCCCTCTCGGTTTAAGACAAATCTCATGTCTATGGATGATGCAATCCAGATCAACTTACAGGATGATCAATCCTTATCACTTTAAGACACCTCACCATGTCTAGGGACGAGGCAATCCCAATCTATTTATAGGATGATTAGTCCTTATCACTTTAAGACATCTCACCATGTCTAGGGACGAGGCAATCCCAATCTACTTACAGGATGATTAGTCCTTATCACTTTAAGACATCTCACCATGTCTAGGGACGAGGCAATCCCAATCTACTTACAGGATGATTATTCCTTATCACTTTAAGACATCTCACCATGTCTAGGGACGAGGCAATCCCAATCTACTTACAGGATGATTAGTCCTTATCACTTTAAGACATCTCACCATGTCTAGGGACGAGGCAATCCCAATCTACTTACATGATGATTAGTCCTTATCACTTTAAGACATCTCACCATGTCTAGGGACGAGGCAATCCCAATCTATTTACAGGATGATTAGTCCACTCAATCTCATTTAGGACTATCCTTCCTTTCGAATTACTGGATTTACTTTCCAAGGATGATTTAATCCATTCAATTCATTTAGGACTATCATTCCTTTCGGAATTACTGGATTTACTGTCCAAGGATGATTTAATCCACTCAATTCATTTAGGACTATCCTTCCTTTCGGAATTACTGGATTTACTGTCCAAGGATGATTTAATCCACTCAATTCATTTAGGACTATCCTTCCTTTCGGAATTACTGGATTTACTGTCCAAGGATGATTTAATCCACTCAATTCATTTAGGACTATCCTTCCTTTCGGAATTACTGGATTTACTGTCCAAGGATGATTTAATCCACTCAATTCATTTAGGACTATCCTTCCTTTCGGAATTACTGGATTTACTGTCCAAGGATGATTTAATCCACTCAATTCATTTAGGACTATCCTTCCTTTCGGAATTACTGGATTTACTGTCCAAGGATGATTTAATCCACTCAATTCATTTAGGACTATCCTTCCTTTCGGAATTACTGGATTTACTGTCCAAGGATGATTTAATCCACTCAATTCATTTAGGACTATCCTTCCTTTCGGAATTACTGGATTTACTGTCCAAGGATGATTTAATCCACTCAATTCATTTAGGACTATCCTTCCTTTCGGAATTACTGGATTTATTGTCCAAGGATGATTTAATCCACTCAATTCATTTAGGACTATCCTTCCTTTCGGAATTACTGGATTTACTGTCCAAGGATGATTTAATCCACTCAATTCATTTAGGACTATCCTTCCTTTCGAAATTACTGGATTTACTATCCACGGATGATTTAATCCACTCAATTCACTTAGGACTATCCTTCCTTTTGGAATTACTGGATTTACTGTCCAAGGATGATTTAATCCACTCAATTCATTTAGGACTATCCTTCCTTTCGGAATTACTGGATTTACTGTCCAAGGATGATTTAATCCTCCACCGTACATTTAGGACTACGTCCAAGGATGACTTAATCCTCCACCGTACATTTAGGACTACGTCCAAGGATGACTTAATCCTCAACCGTCCACCAAGGACTTCATTCTCGAAGACATACGTCTACGGCTCTTATTTCGGACTGAAGTCCAGGGATGATCCAATCCCCTCACATGTTCACCAAGAACTTCATTCACGAAGACATACGTCTACGGCTCTTCTTTCGGACTGAAGTCCAGGGATGATCCAATCCCCTCACATGTTCACTAAGAACTTCATTCACGAAGACATACGTCTACGGCTCTTCTTTCGGACTGAAGTCCAGGGGTGATCCAATCCCCTCACATGTTCACCAAGAACTTCATTCTCAAAGACATACGTCTACGGCTCTTCTTTCGGACTGAAGTCCAGGGATGATCCAATCCCCTCACATGTTCACCAAGAACTTCATTCTCGAAGACATACGTCTACGGCTCTTCTTTCGGACTAAAGTCCAGGGATGATCCAATCCTCTCATGTCCACAAAGGACTTCATTTTCGAAGACATACATCTACGGCTCTCTTTAGAACAAGTGTTCAAGGATGATACAATCCCTCTTCTTTCTCGCAGACACTTGTCTACGGCTCACTTTAGAACTTGTGTTCAAGGATGATGCAATCCTCACATGTATTCTCATCAATTACTATCGATCCTGGGAACCCATACAGAACCTGATTCACACTTCTTCTTTGATTACACCATTAAGTGAATGGTCTTATCTAGCCACTTGGAGCAAACATCTCATCATGATTCTCTTCTTCTTTCTAAGAGAATCTTCTAGCCACAAGCCTTCTATAGTGTGTTTGATTTGAAAATCTTTTTTTTTTTTTTTGTTTAACATCCATCGCTTGTTTAGTGTTCATCATTCATCATGATCTTTCCTACAAATCAAAATTAAGTACATGATTAGTAATACTTCATAATCATCAAATCATATTGACATGATAACCTATTATGCATACAGATATCATTTACATAGTTATGCAACTATTTTGACCAATACTTTGGCACAACACTTTCCCATATCCTGTATGCATACAGTGGCTATCTAGATGCCTTCCATCTCTACCAGAACATACTATCGAGAGTGTGCACAGCTCTCAGTATGTCAGCAAAGAGGTTTCATTCTAGACAAGCAACAATGGAATGTTTGTCCAATTTACCAATCATATGCATATTAGTAGTATACTATTCAATGCTTTATGAATGTTTAAACTGAGCATGATATATCCTAGGAATACAAATATGCATACAAGCAATATCATTTACTATTTCTAATAACAACTCAAATACTTATCTTTTATGTTTGTGTGGTTGTCTCCCGCTTGATCTTCTGTATGTCTTCTGAAATTCTATTCACTGTGCATGCTCAAGTGTACACTAGTGTCATCCTCATGATCTCATACACAAACATATGTTCATTAGTATATTCTCCAAACATTCTAATTCTAAATAATCTTGAATATGTATAGTCATGATCATTAGTATTCAGGGTTTCAAGGAAGTCTTCTTTTACTCATGCATATTCTTGTTTGATCATAGTACTCTTCTAGTTAATTAAATCATCAAGACAAGAGACATAATATGCATAAACCCTTGATTACTAACTTTATGAATAAGCATAACCAATCATACCAAGTATACTTATATAAGAGATCCTAACACAAGGTAAGATTCTAACTTGACATAAGAAAACATATCTGGATTAGTTATGTACAACATACCTAAACAATCTCTTCAATGATTTAGAGATCCTGAGCTAGAACCTGCATGTCTCATAGGTTAAGAATAATATAACAAAGTCATACATACCTCATAAGTAGAACAAATATTATGGATGAGTCTTTGTCTTCATGTTGTCATGGTCATGGAACTTGATTTGTCTTTTGTGATGTACCTGTATCTTGTTAGTAGGCAACATCAACCTCACACAACACCATAATGCATTAGTACAATCATATAGCCCTAATCAATGAATGTCTTCGATCATTCACATGCATTCATACTATTACTAGGGTGATAAGACAATTCTAACAATAATCAAAATTGTACTAATAAATAATATGAAGACAAACACATTATGAACTTAATCAAGAATCATATTTCAAGACATACCTGAACCTCCTTAAGTCATACCTGTCGAGACTTCTTGTAGTCTTCTTATGTAAGGCCTTAGCCTCAACTCCCCCTGAAACTTGATTTGGAGTTTGATTAGGGCTTGCTAGAGAAACCCTAAAAATTAAATCTTTGACTTTCATGCTTCTGAATGGATGGAAGGATGTGTCTTGCTGAGCTGATCAAGCTAGCATACTTCACTTTTGAAATCTCCAAAATTTGACCCCTCAAAATTGCCTTCGAAACTTCTGGATCTTCTGGACAGGAACCCGAACTAGGGTTTGATGAAGCCCACCCTTCTATCCAATCAAAAGGTTCGATCCAAGGCTCTAAACTCTTATTTTTCTGAGGAGCTTCCAGCCGTGGTTACAGACTTCAAAAATTCCAACTTTTGCTGAAGCCCTAATTTTACATCTTTCTGATCAAAATCCCGAACTAGGGTTTGATCAAGCCCGGTCTTCTACCCAACCAAAAAATTCGATCTTGGTCTCTAAATTTTGATTTTCCTGAGTAGCATTCAGCCGTGGACTCCGATTCCAAAAATTCTAACTTTCTCCGAAACCCTAAATTCCGGAAGCCATGAATAAAGGTGCTCCAAAAATAATTCTGTTTTAACAGAAATATGCACCTGATTGTTTCTGCTATAACTCTGAAATTTTTTCTCCACAGGGTCTGAAAACATTTTTTGTAGTAGCCTGACCTGTCATCTTTCCATCCTAATAGGTCTGACCTCAATTGGATTTTCTAAGAGAGAGTTATGCCAAGTGTCGCAACGTGACCTGTTTATGTAATAAAATAGGAGAGCAAACTTGTACGGCATGCCACGTGTCACTGTTTGAACTTAGGAATCTGAAAACTTTTCCTGAGATAGATTTCCATGTTATATTTCTATCCTGATAGGTCTGACCTCAATTGGACTCTCTGAGAGAGAGTTATGCCAAGTGTCACAACGTGACCTATTTATGGGATAAAACAGGAGAGCGAACTTGTACGGCGTGCCATGTGTCACTGGTTCACCTTCAGCCTCTGAAAAAGTTTCCTGAGATAGTACAGTCTGTGTACTACCTTCCACTTTTTACAAAATTTCATTTGGAGCTTCCTAGCCCAAGTTATGACCTTTTTTCCAAGGTGACCTAATTTTGACTGAGATCTGGAAGAGGCAGAAACCCTAACTTGTACTGATCATAACTCATAAAGTAAAACGAATCTAAGGGTTCCCTTTGGACACAAGCTACCTGGGGATGTTATCTGCAACCTGTAAACTTTTCATACCCTGAACCTTCACATAAATGGATTTATAGCGAAAGTTCCACGATGACTGGTTTTTGCTATGTAAAACCCTAACCTTCAAATTGTCGTAAGTAAAGCAAGTGTCATAAGTGCTATACCTTGTCTTCCTTCAGGTTAGCTCTGATACCATGTTAATATTTAATATGCTAAGACAGAAAATAGCAGCATTACATTCCATTTCACAATAATAGCATATACAGGATCACTGAAGAAACAACAAGCATAGCATAAACACAAGAGACACAGATTTATCCTGGGAAACCCTCATGGGGTAGAAAACCCAGTAAAGCTTCCTCAATATAGATGACCAACAATATACAAAGATGCAAACCAAAGGCATGATCTCCTTCTCCACCATAGCATACCTCTCCTCCACAAGTGCGCCTCTCTCAAGTGTGTGTGTGTGTCAAATGAGGAACATACCTCCTCTATTTATACACTACACTGACATGTATTTTACACAAGTACATGTAGGCTCGTATTTAACCATTAGGTTAAATACCCTATTATAACTGACTGGGCCAACCCCCACATGGTGGGTCTAATAACCCTAGTTACCACAACCAATTCGGAGGAATAAACATCTCTGGATTCATAGTATAATCACATCGGAGGTATGGAACATCTCCGGAATAAATAATATACAAATATAATATTCTTAGAAGTTACAATATTCAACAAATTTAGGGCCAAATGCATGGTCATTTTCCTTGAAACATCATTCACAATGCCCTAAGACATGTAGATACTACTCGAAACTACCTAATGGAAATGGCATAATCAATCATAGGCCAATGATACCCTGAAGAGGGAATGCATGGTTGGTGGAGGAAATCTTCTTATCCCTATATGGATAGAAGATTCCTTTAGAGCTCAAGATTCAAGTCTCTTTCACTGGCTATGTCCAAGGCCCCAAGGCCACAAGACCTAGATACATAGTTCCATAGATACTTCTCCAAATTCATGCATGGTACTTTTAGGTAGTGGTCATGTCTCTATATGCCTTAATGATTGCTTGATGGCCAAAGTTTATTTTAGTTAGTATTTAGTGAACAAGATCTATGACAATGAATACATGTTAATGTATCCATGTTTCGTTTTATTTCATTTAATGTATCTTTTGCATTCATACCTAGAATTTTCCTACGGTGCTTTGGCTTATATTTCTTTAATCTTATGCTTATAACCTATGCCATGTATACAATCTCTTCTAGTTAAAGTTAGGGACATTTTTCTTTTACGGTTGGATAACTTGGTAATAAAACTAGTTCTTATTATGGGCATGTGGGTTGAGATTTGCTCTTTTTGATATTGCTATGTTTCTATGTGGTTGCTCCTGGAGTCGTTACGACATTCTATTTATGCTGATCATGTATCTTTTAATACTTTAATATGAAGTATCGACATCTTTTATGTGAAAAAAAACTAGTTTTGATTTGATATAATTTATTTTTTTTATTTCCATGCTTAAATTGTATATGGTTGAGAAATGATCCCCCCCCCCAAAAAAACATAGGTGAAAAGGTAGCATTACAGTCCAGTGCTTCTAATTGCAGATGATGCTACTCTATGCGATCAAGCTCATGACCCATGGCCAAGGAAATAACAGAAACATCAAGTCAATGGACGACAACAATGAAACTACACTAGTCCAGTGCCATCTAGACCCGGGTCCAACATTCACCACAAGGTTGCATGTCTCATGTTCTAACCTTTCATACATCAGCCATTTGTGTGAACTTGTGATTGAAATCAATTGTCTATTTCAAATCTATTGAAATCAAGTGTCTATTAATATTTTTGACTTCCTTCTCCATCCAACTCTCATTTCTTAATAGAGCTTCACACACCTCTTGGTAACATTTGTCATCATTGGATCACCTCCTATCATTGTCCTTAAATTTTATTAAGCTTGGGAGATTGCATATATATGTAATCTTCACCTTAAGGCATATGCCACTTGATTCTCTTCCCCTTTTATGTGAAATAACTTGTAATCATAGTTGGCCAAAAACTTCACCCATCACCACTACCTAGCAGTCAATGGTGGGTGAGTCTACAAGTATCTCAAGATCTCATGATATATTCATAATTCAAAATTTCTGATGTTTTTTGGTGTTTTAGAAGTGCATGAAGACTTTCTCCATTTAGTTTTGTATAAGTGGAATAATGGAGTGTTTGTTAGACATGGAATGGGAGGTGGAGACTTGAGTCACCCTTCACAAAAAGGGGAAAATAATGAGAAGAAAGGGTGATGGAATGAAAATTACTAGCATGTTGAAATTGGCAGGAAAATTTTCATTTTTGGTGTTACAGATCTAAAAATTACCAACATATCCCACTTCTAGTTGAAATTAGATTCACTCTTTAGAGATTATGTGATGTCACAATGCCTTAATCATCACTCAAGAGCAACAGAGGGAATTGTTACATATAGGCTAGATATTCCATATGTAGGTCATATGTAGTAGTCTAGGTTAACATGCATGGACCATCAACGCCATAGCAAATTAATATGGTATTAGGCCCTAAAATTAGTTTATAGGCCATGGTATAGGCCACGAGAACCATCGTCAATGTTACAAATATTGAAATGGCCACAGTATCTCGCTTGTAAGGTAAAGTAATTATGTGTAGGGCCCTACACATGGACCATGAATCATATAGCAAATTTATTAACCATGGACCATTATTTAGGTTATGAGAACCACTATTGGTTTACATAACCTATAAATATTAAACCATGGTTGGTTTTTTGGTTTACATAACCATGGAAAAACCAACAAAAACAATGATATCGACGATGGTGACAATGATGATCATGACGATCTCACATGTAGGTTAGAGATTCTTATGTGGTAATCTAGGTTAACATGCATGGACCATCAAACCCATGGAAAATTAATATGGCATTAGACCCTAAATTTAGTTCACATGCCATAGTCCAGGCCACAAGAACCATCCTTTGTGTTACAAATATTGAAATGGCCACCATAAATAATTCCACTAATTAGACACTGACCTAACACAACCAACCCATGTAAATGACTCATGCACTTGGCAGACTTGATCCATGTAATGAATTCATGCACCTAGGAAGCTTCAACCTCTAACCCCCTCACCTCGTACCTAACCTTAACATCTAGCCCCAAACCGAATAACATGATAACTTATAAACCATTTAACCTGTAATGCCCCTAGAATGACTGTGGACCTTAAGGGCACCTGTCAAGTCACCCGGCTAAACAACTTCGATAAAGTGGTATCTTGAGTCTTGATATGCCTTAAATAATTGAGGAGCCTGGAGATGTGAATGACGACAATAATTGATAAATGAATTAAGGAATTAAATTATAGGTGTGGAGTGGGATAATTGATTGATCACATCTTGATTAATGATTAACCTTGATTGATCAAGTCAAAGTGCAGTGGGACAGTTACAGTCCTAGCTCTAGGAGGATGCAACTAAGATGCGTCATAGCTTTCTGCATTTATTCTTAAATTTGGGACGACTTTCTAAATAGGTAGTGATGTATGTAGTTCCCCTAGACGGCTGTAGACCTTGAGGGCACCTGTTGAGTGACCCAACTGATTGAAACATTAATAAAATGATCCTTTGATTTTATTTTGAGTGTGTTCATGATTAGGATTGATTGTGAATCAATAAATAATGATATATGTGTATCTAGATAGTTGATGTAAATGAATGATTACATGTTGTCTAACGATTAACTTTGATTATGGAAAATGTACATGTGAATGATGCTTAACGACTAGATGTATGAGTGATTATGTGATGAGAACGAAGAAAGTAAATATTGATGAGATGCATTTTTTATTAGATGAATGAGTAATGTTATGAGTAAAATATAAATGCTTAACGAAGTAGCAGATTGATGAATCAAATTATGATATTTGAGGAACAGTAATACTAATATATGTTTGTGAGAAATGTGTGTAGTGACAGGTGAAACAGTTCACCGATGGACACAGAAAGGAATTGAAGGGTCATAGAGTACGGATAAATCACACACGGAGAGAGCGACAACGATGTCAACTTCCGAAGGAATACCACGCATGAGCATATAAGCACTGATCCGCTTGCCAAAGAGGAAAGTGTGAGGGCATACGAGGTGGGCCACGATGGAGCTGGTCACGTACGAGTTGGGGGCGCGCAGTGAGAATGGACTCACTCCTCAACGCCATTGGTCCCTAATAGTGTGTAGACAGAGGATGGAAGGTAACGGCTCCTGAAATCCCTACATGAAGTTCTCACAAGTCAAAACGAAATGATGACGGCAGAAGGGCCCGACGGTGCGGTACCCTGTCGAGAACAGAAAGAGTGGACACAAGGACCCAACGATGTGGTACCTTGCCGAAGAATGGAAAATACGAATGACTGGACCCAACGGAGTGGTGCCATGTCGGGAAAATGAAATTAAGGAACAGGGAAGCCCAACAGCGTGACACCGAGGTCCTAGTGAAAATTGATTGTTAAACTTAACTGCATAAAAACATATAAGTTTGCACCTAGAACATTACTTAGAAATGCATTTGAGTACTTTAGGCATTTACACATAAAAGAATATTTTGAGCATTTAAAATAATATAAATCTTTATTTTATGAGCAAAGTAGAATCCTAATCATGGACACCTAGTCAAATATACCTACACCTCAAAACTAGGAGTTAAGTAAAATATCTAGGGGACAAACATGAGCAAACTTAGATATGTTGGTGCAACTCCTAGAAAAACTGACACATGGATGGGTGAGTATTATTAAATTGGAAATTTAATAAAATATGTATTTATGCATGAAGCGACAGGTGTCGCATGGAATGTTCCTTTAAAAGGAAGGCCTTGGGAATGGGTGAAGGACCTAGATGATGGATGATTATCATAATTTTGAATTGCCTCATGACTTGCTGTTATTGAGGGTTTGGCTGAAAATTTTGGTGGGGGGAAACCCAAGCTGAGTTTCTCGAATTGTTGTGATCTAGGTGGATATTGGTGGCCACCCACCTTTCCAACTAGCTCAAAACAGTTTTATGGCAATTTTTGTATTGTACTATTTTTAGCAGTTATTCGGGTCCTGAACTTCCGGGGCCATTTTGAGGCCCTAAACGACCTTTTTTGGAAATTTGGGGGGCCAAATGGTTGCCTCCGGCACACATATGGACTTAGTCAAAATTTGTAAATCTCGGATAGACCTTTCCAACGGGCTACCGAGCGCCCCAAACGGAGATCGAATGCAAAAGTTACGAACCCGAGAAGTTGATGTACTAACTTACCCAAACGGGGCCCACATGACTTTTGGCGCTTCATCTCCTAGGGTTAGGTTTTTGGATGTCTAGGGTTTTTGACATTCCTGTTTATTGTAAAAGGCCTGGAGAGCCTCATTGTAACCATCTTCTTGCGAAATGAGCGCAGCCATCACATCTCTTCTTAGAGATAAGCCGCCACCATTCCAGCAAGCTTGTTTTCCGCTGCATTTTACAGTTCTAGCTTATTTCCTTATTGAATAAAATCCAGTTTTACTGTATCTCTGTTATTTTTGTGTTAAGCATCTGATAATAATCTATATTCATTTCGTTTTGCTCATAAAATACGGATCAGTGGTATCAGAGCGGTCTGCTCCTTGTTGTCTTAATGCATGTCCCCAACGAGGTCAGGGTACAAAGAATTGGGTCTCGAGCTTGTTTCTTTAGAGAACAAAAGCTCTCGCACGCCCAAGCAACCTCTCATGGCAGGAGAAAAGAAAGATGATGGGACAGGAGATCCTATCAAAATGTTTCTTGAGGAAGCCCTCACGCAGCAGAGGAACTAGATGATGGATAATTTCGCGCAAATCCTTCGGCGACTACCAGCAAGCAATGCATCTTCCTCGAGCGGAGGCGCCGCCCCTTCAAGGTACAAATCAACTTCGATATCCCTATATTTGAAGGACAGATAGACGCAGATGCTGTAGATAAGTGGTTGAATCTACTAGAAGGGTATTTTTCTGTCCATAACTTTTCGAATAAAGAAAAGATTACTTTTGCGCTCCTCAAAGCCGTTCCCCATGTCAAAGATTGGTGGGAAACATTCTGCGAGCAAAAGGACACAGAAGGAGCCTCATTATTTTCAGTCACGGCCACTTGGGAATCCTTCAAGGATGCTATTAAGGAACAATAATACCCTATTGGAAGTTATGACGACTTGTACACCAAATGGACCACACTGCAACAAGAAAGAGACCAAGCAGTGCCAGAGTTCACAAATATCTTCCATACCTTGCACACCAAGCTGGGTATCAAAGATTCAGAGCGAAATCTAGTGCTCAAGTATCGTGGTGGTTTGCATAGATACATCCAGACCGAAATGGAATTTCTGGACATCTCTTCCTTGGGTGCGGCCTACCGATATTCCATAAAAATCGAGCAGAAACTCAAACAAAAGACGCGGCAATTAGGGCCTGGGAAACCTTCACAGCAAAAGACAGGAAAGGACGGCCCCAACCCACAGAATAAAGGACAAAGCAAAGATGGACAGTATCAGGACAACCATTCCAAGCCGCAAGCAAACAAGGACACTGGAAAAACAAAGAAACATACAGGGAAGTGGTGCGACTTCCATAAGAGCCCTTGGCATAACACTACCGACTGTCGCTCAAAGCAATCGCTGGTGGCCGAAGTGAAAGCATCTAAATCAGATGCAGGTTCTGACTCCGAGTCCGAACCAGAAAGGGGAAAATGGATCATTGATGCGAAACCCAATGCCACCATTGCTACCACCAAGCTCCAGCCTGATGAACCAGACAAGCCAGAAGAAGGAGAATGCCTCTTCCATTCACAGATGTGGGTAAAAGGCACCCCACTGCACTTCATCGTTGATAGCGGTAGCCAGAAGAATCTCATCTCAGCAGAGGTCGTCAAGCACCTGGCCCTGCCGACAACGCCGCACCCACAACCCTACACCACTGGTTGGCTCCGCAAAGGAAGTGATCTCCGCGTCAGCCAACAGTGTCGACTGCCATATGGCATCAAGCCCTTAAGGGACAAGGTATTGTGTGATGTTGCTCCTCTCGAAGTTTCAGATGTTCTTTTGGGCCAACCTTATTTATGGAAACGTCATGCTGTATATGAGTCTAAGCCTCGTAGTGTTATAATTTCTTTGAACAGGAAATTGTA